>CM075353.1:142897500-145357500 GCA_037693485.1 Kitagawia praeruptora | reverse complement strand
TTAATATGCAACCAATTTACTTAATTAGTATGAGGCATTTATGCCCAGATACATATATATATAGAGGAGGGTTCAATGAGTAACTAATTTATTTAAGTAACCTAGTAACCCTTTCTCATTGGTTAGTTTAAACTACGTTACACGTGATCATCATCCCACGTTACATCACACACATGTCACACACATGTTTGATCACCCCACGTTTAAACACATCACACACATGTTTAATAGCAGTTATAATATGAGTTAATGTTAATGTATCATGTACTCATTCTCATACACATGTTTAATAGCAGTTATAATATGAGTTAATGTTAATGTATCATGTACTCATTCTCATTCTGTATGTTTCACTTTAGTTTTTCACTTATGGAATATAAAATACTTTATAAGAAAGTGATATAATTTTTATATTTTCATTCTGTATTTGAGTGCGTTCTGTAAATTTATTGTGTTCTATAATTTTTATTTGTACGGAGTATTTTTTATGTTGACTTTTTTATGTTTTTTATTTTTGTTTTAGATATTCACTTTTTTGGTATATTAATTTTGTTCTGTATATTTTTTATGTTATACATTATAGTTTTTTATAAATTTCTTATGTTCCGTAATTTTTACTTGAATTTGTTGTTTCCAGTTTTTGTTTTATTTAATATTTTTTTATACTAACTTATGTTTGTATATTATTATGTTCAATATTTTAATATTTTAGTGTTTACAACTTTCTTGCGTTCTGTAGTTTTAATTTTTTATATTTTTAATTTTTTTATATTTTTTATTTTGTTTTATAAATTAAATTTATGTTTCATATGTCTTTTTTTTTTGTGTTTTAAATTTTTCTTAATCACTTTCTTGTATTTTTATAAAATTTTATAAATCTTTTATTTTTGTAAATATTAAAACCTTCAATTTTTTGTGTTATGTATTTTGTTTATTCAATATATTTCTCTTGTTCTATAATTTTTTAATGTTCTGTAATTTTTTGTATTCTATCATTTTTTGTTGTTGTGTAAACTTTTTGTGTTCTGTAATATTTGATTTGTGTTTGTATTCTTTTTTTTGTGTTCATTGATATTTATAAAAAGTTTGTTTTGAGATTTTATAACCTTTTTCGTGTTTGTGTTCTAAATTTTTTTATGTATTTCGTATTTGATTTGTTTTGTATATTTCCTTTTTTTCTTCAAATTTTTTGTGTTCTATAAATTTTTTTTTTACATTCAAGAATATTAATAAAAAAAATTTGCATGGGATTTTTTGTGTTCTGTAATTTTGATTTGTTAATTGTGATACTTAATGTTTGTACGTGTACTTTATCATGTTTTTTGTTATTTGTTAACTGTTATAATCACGTGTTCTAGGTTATAGTTGTATGTAGCAGTTTCTTTCTTGATTTAATCTAAGGGTTAGGATTAAAAGTTACTCAGTTACTAATATAAGAAGTTCCTCACTGAGACTATATATATATATATACTATATAGGGTCTTACTCAAATAGAAACCAAATTAAAATAGAAACTAGAAACTAAACCCTAATCTAATATTTAAAGCTAATCTAATGACCGGGTATCCAATATAAAAAGTTTATAATATTCTAGGCTCCAAAAAAAAAAAATACTGTTCACGCTAATGATGTGGCAGATCGAGTGAACAGTAATTTTTTTTTTTTGTTGGATGGAGCCAAGAATATTATAATTTTTTTGTGAAGGCGCCCTAGCGGGGCCTTAGAATAGATGAAATATAATTTATTTAGTGTTGGTTTCAAGTTTCTATTTTAAGGGAGGTTTCTATTTGATCATTAGCCATATATATATATATATAGGGTTGGACTCCATAACAAACACCTTATATAACAAACAATAAAGAACACGTCATATCTAATAGATTCATTGCCCCTGGCGGGGCCACCCAATACAAAAAGTTCTTATTTTTTTACCCTCTATCCATCCATCATCTCAAAAAAAAAAAAATTAAAAAGTTACTGTTCATGACGATGACGTCATCAGTGACGTCATCATGAACAGTAAATTTTTTATTTTTTTTGCTGGTTTGATAGAGGGTAAAAAAATAACATTTTGTATTGGGTGCCCCTGACGGGGCCAAATGATCTAATAGATTTGTTGTTTGTTATATAAGAGTGTTCTTTATGGAGCAAAGGCCTATATATATATATATATATATATATATATATATATATATATATAGGCCTTTACTCCATAAAGAACACTCTTATATAACAAACAATAAAGAACACTATAAAATCATTTATTCCAATAGATCCATTGGCCCCGCCAGGGGCACCCAATACAAAAAGTTCTTATTTTTTTTAGGCTCTATCCATCCAGAAAAAAAAAAAATTGAAAATTTACTGTTCATCGATGATGTCATCATGACGTCATCGATGAACAGTAAATTTTCAATTTTTTTTTTTTTTGCTGGATGGATAGAGCCTAAAAAAATAAGAACTTTTTGATGGATGGATCTATTAGATATGAGGTGTTCTTTGTTGTTTGTTATATAAGGTGTTTGCTATGGAGTCCAACCCTATATATATATAGGGTGTGGCTCAAAAGAGAACTCTTTTTTGAAGAAAACTAAGGTACTAATCCTAACCATTGGATGTATTATAATCCTAACCTATATATATATATATATATATAGTTTGAACCCAAAACGGACATGTTAAGGCTCACTTAGCAACAAGCGGTATTGGAGTAATGATTGAAAAGCGATCCATGACAATTTGATATGAGCTTCCCGAATGCGTCCAGAAAGAGTATGAGCTACCCCATAATAGAGGGAGCCAGATCACATAGAATGGTGATAGATTCGGCAGGTATCGAGCCCCAATGTGTAAAGGGAAAGGTTGTTGAAAGTTGTCCTACATCGTTTGTTTACAATTTTAAATTTACAGTTCATAACAACACAGAATAAGAAGTTTAATTCAATTAAACTAAACCTTTTTTATATTAACATAAACTTCATTGCTAGAAAACATTTTTCGATTGTAATAAAAAAATTGGTCATAAATGCAACTAAATCCTGTGCCTTAATTTTAACGGGAGGCTAATTACCTTTGTTAGGTCTTTTTGTGAGGAAGTGCTTGGAAGTCCAACACCGTGTAAACAGCCAACATTGCATGAGCCCATTACATGTCATCGCTCTACCATATGCATGGGACCCAATAACATATGGTGACAGATTCAACCAAAAAATAACCATAATATAATCCTCAAATGACCATTCATATCTGTGTGTGTGCGTGGTCATGTGCTAGCTGCTCCTCCTCAATTTCCTTATCATCCCAATTTCCAAAAATGGTCATCAACATTTCACATTAATACTCATTCCAATTCCAATTGTAAAAGGCTATACATTAAATTTAAAACTTTGTGACAGATTCAAACTTTTAAGAGAGGGATCTGGACATCAAAGATAGAATGTTAATTAAGTTTCTCAAACAAGCAGATCACTTGGACTAATTTATTTCTCTCTAATAAGTTAACAAAGTAAAACCAACTTAATACAATGGAAAACCTTAATTTATAAACTTGTCATATGAAATTTCATAGTTATCCCAAAATACACACTTATGGTGTTAACCTACGGTTGCTTTTTTCTACTTAAAGCTAAGCCACATCACACCTATCTTATGTCATGCATTTTTATCGTGTTTATTATGAACACCTATTTAAATAAATTGAACGTGTGTTTATTATGAACACCTATTTAAATAAGAGAAAACTGGGCTTGAGGACAACCTCAGGGATCTCCCCTGAGGTTATAAGAATATTGCTTATAAAATAAGGACCCCGCAGGGGCAGTTTTGTAAATCTAAATTTTTTATCAATAATTTACACAAATGCCCTTAAAATTTGTATTGATTTGTTCTATTCTCAGGGTTCTAACCTGAGATCATCCTCAGGCACATGAAACCCTTCTGAGCATGACCTCAGGTTAGAACCCGAACAAATCAATACAAATTTTAAGGGCATTTGTATAAATTACTGATAAAAAATTTAGATTTACAAAACTACGGGCCCCTTATTTTATAAGTAATATTCTTATAACCTCGGGGAGATCTCAGGCCCAGTTTTCTCTTAAATAAATTGAAATAACTTTAAAATCTGTTATAATTGAGATATGTATAATACAATTAAGTTTTTAAAATGTTTTTAAGAAAATGGATGAAAAGGGGGACATTATTTACACACTCAAAATATAATCATACTAGCTTATAACATGTGCAATGCACAGGTTTATTATATTATATTATAAATTTTATTTAATATTATAATTATGTTTTTTATAATCATTATTTTAATAATTTTTTAATTTTTATTTAATATAATTTAATATACTCATGTTTAAAGATTATATTAATATTTCCTTATTATAAACAATGTATACGATTTTTAATATATTTTATTAATAATTGAGAAATATGATGTGATATTTTTGGGTATATATTAATGATTGTAATATTTGTTGTAAATTAAAAAGGTAACGTGTTTTAATTATAAAGGAAATATTAATGATGGAAATATATGATACGCTTGATATTTTTTTGTGTTTATAAAAGGTAATATGTTCAACTAAAAGTAAATGTGAAAAAGGTAATCGATTAATTATCATTAATTTAGATTTGTTTTAAATTAAAAAGGTAATGTGTTTTATTTGAAAGAAAATATTAATGATCGAAAGATATGATACGATTGATGTTTTTAGGTGTTTATAAAAAGTAATATGTTCAACTAAAAATAAATGGGAAAAAGGCAATCGACTAATTACCATTAATTTTATTACATTAATTTTAAAAAGGCAATCGACTAATTACCATTAATTTTATTATCTTAATCGACTAATTATCATTAATTATAACGTGTTTTAATTGGAAAGAAAATATGAATGACGGAAAGATATGATACAATTGATGTTTTTAGGTATTTATAAAAGGTATTATCTCGATTAATTACCATTAATTATATTATGTTGTTATTTATTTTAGATGTATTTATGTTTCTTTATAATGAATCACTTAGTACAAAAAAAACATGTACCAAAATTTTCAATGTTTCGGAATTTATATAATAGTATAGATATGGTAGATTAATATTATTCTTATATATATATATATATATATATATATATATATATATATATATATATATATATATATATATATATATATATATATATATATATATATATGACCAAATAATCCCTACATTGGAGAAGATTTTGAGAACAATGGATAATATAGCATTATAATCTCTGTTAGAATAATGGGACTGCCCTCTTTAGTCTTTAAAAGTTTGATTGTGGATTTTACACCAATAAAAAGGTAGGAAGCTGGTCTATGGCTTGTTAAATGAATGTCTGTTGTAAGTGATGTAAAATAAATTTAAAAAATATATATAACATAAAAATAAGTAAATGCAAAAAAAATTAAATAATTTAATGATTTATATCAATCATTGTTTTACAGAAAAAAAAAATCAATTTCTATCATCAATATCATTAAAATTATTACTGTAATAAAATAGTAACTTACAATATAGATGTACGTAAAAATTATACATGATGGAGTTTTTCTATGAGTACAGTGGTAAAGAAGTTAAATAACAATAATATTTAACAAAAACTTATATCATGATCTATAAGATTCTTTTTCCCCACTTTCAATTTACAGATCATAATATATATATATATATATATATATATATGGACATAAGTTTTTGTCAAAAAAAGTAAAGAAAAGTTGACAAGAGTGATGTTTGTAATTTATTTTCAATTTAAAAAGGATAGGATTGAAAATTATTAATTCAAATCTTGATTTTTTTTTTTGAAAAGCGAATAATTTCACTTGGACTTGATATTTGATAGATTTATTCATCATTTCATGATATATTAATTTCTTCTTTTCATATATAATACTTTAATATATCTGTTACCTTAGCTATACTATTTACATCCTGTGTTTTTTTTTTTTGCTAAATTTATATTTTATAAAAAGAAAAAGAAAACAGGGTTAACCCTTGATCTTTGCCGTAGCAAAGATAGAAACTATCTACGCCAAACTATCACAAGAGATAGAATGGAAAGAAAGGAAACAACTCTATGAAAACAACCCAAGCAGGCTTGGACTAATTTCTTCCTATCTCTTGCTGGAAGAGTGCAGCTAATATTCTCTATGCAGTCTTTTTGGACGAATCACTTCATGTTACCTACGATGGTGCACAATACTTTGCAAAAGCTGTTCACAAGATTTCTTTGGAAAGGAAACACAACGAAGGGAGGAAACAAAGTCAGCTGGATGACTGTGTGCTTGCCTAAGGAAGAAGGGGGCTTGGGTCTAAAAAGTATGAAAGAGTGGAATAAGGCTCAGCTTTTACTTCATTTGTGCAAAATTATTAATGGCTCTAATTCTTTATGGCCTAGATGGATCACTACGACAGCTCTTAAGCATAAGAATTTTTGGACCATGGAACTTCCAAATGGCTGCTCGTGGATTTGGAGAAGAATTCTCCAACTTCGTCCACTGGCTAGGCAATTTGTTTCGTACAAAATTGGGAATGGTCAAAGAATATCTCTGTGGTTCGACCCTTGGTGGGATTCTCGCTGTCTGGCTAATAACAAACACGACAATATCATTTCTCAGGCTTCTTCAGTGCACAACGCTACAGTTCATGACCTTATTGTTTCTGGTGCCTGGATTTTACCGACAACCAACAAAAGGATTCATCACATTAGTACAGTTCTGCAACACTGGTTGACTACTTTTAATCATCCTTCATTCGATCTCTCCAAACCGGATGTAATTATTTGGGACGACCGACCGATTTCAAAGGTAAAAATCAGACATATATGGGACTCTATTCGCCATAAAATGAGTAATGTTACGTGGCATAAAGGTGTTTGGCATAGACTAGCTGTCCCAAGGTACGCTCATCATCTTTGGCTGGTCTGTCAAGGGCGTCTAAATACCTTGCATCGCTTGGCATCTTTTGGCCTTCAGGTCCATGATTCTTGTTACTTATGCGTGGGAGGTCACGAAACCATTAACCATTTATTCTTGAATTGCACGTATGGCAGCCACGTATTACTGCAGCTGGGAACTTTGAATGGCCTCAATACTCAAGCAAACTCTTGGCTTGAATTGCTTCATTCTTGGCTTAATATTCAGCACCCTGTTTCTCGTCATGTGGCCCTTCTTACTCTCCAGGTCTATTCTTATCATTTGTGGAGAGAACGAAACTCTCGAGCTCACAACAAAAGCATACTTCACCCAGCAAAAATGATCACCGGGATTATTACGAACATTAAGTGTCGTGTATCTTCTTCGTCTTGGTTTTCAAAGTATTCATGTACAAACTCTTTCAGTAGTTGGCTAGCATCATGATTTCTTGTTAGTTTGCTTCTTTCATGCCACCTCTATGGTTTGTCATAGAGCATGGGTTAATCCCTTTGTTTTTCTTTAATATAAGCAGTTTAGCAACAAAAAAAAAAGCCACCTATATATCTGTAAGTTAGCATGATTGATGAACCATTCTGTGTTGATAAGCTTTGCCTTAAGATCCACCATGATACCCTGAATAATCTTATTCGGACCAGCTACCCCTTTATCATGTAATCTCGCATTTCTTTCCCTCCATAAGTGATACGAGAAGATCTGAACAGTAATGAGTGCAATGTTTATATGTATGTGGTTCGAAATAGTTCCCAGGGAGAGAAGAAGCTCTACCCAATTAGTTCCAATAATATCAAACTTAACAAGGCAATTTAGCAAAAAAAAAAAAAAAAAAAACTTAACAAGGCCACCTAATTTGGCTAAAATGAAACTGCTATAGGGGCAAGATATAAACAGGTGAGAGTCTGTTTCAATCCCACCCACGCAGAGATGGCAAAGCTGTAAGACATCTAGACCAAACGAAGCAAGCCTATGTAACGTGCAACATCATCCATGCCATCTTCCTGTACTGTATTTGTCTCTGTTGAATTTCTCCACATTACCAAGTCATTCGAGCAATCTGTTACTTTCGGCAACCTATCAAATTCTTCTAGATTATCCTCATTTTCTGGGTGTTGCTGAAATTCACCCTCTTCCGGTATATCATCTCCTTTTTCTATTTCATTGATGATTTCGTCATCGTCCATGACCACGTCACATCCACAGAACTTACCGATAACATATGGGACCAATTCCATGTTTTGAACATATTCCGATTTATGAGCAGCAGGTGACTCTCCTTGAGTATCAGAAGTAGACATTTTCCATTTCTTGGTTATTCTATCTGGATTATTTAAGCATCTAGCAAGCGAGTGCCCAAAAGCTTGGCAAATACTGCAAGAATAAGGGAGTTGAGGGTATTGAATTTCGACCTTTTCTTGTTCTTCAACACCGTTATTTAGAACAGTAACCCACGCATAATCTGGTCTAGGAGCCGAGTAAGCGAGTTCCACTTGAATATTTGCATATTTCAAGGGTTCGAATTTAGCCGTGGCATCATCAAATTTCAAGGGTCTGCCTACTGATTTAGCTATTGCAGATAGACTATCTCTAGACCAAAGAGAGTAAGGAACATCAACTAAACGGATCCAACAAGGGACCTTTTCAACAACATTTCTTTTGAATGTTGAACCCTCCATCCAAGGCATTAGATAAAGAGTTTTCCCACCCATTTGGACTGTGTTAAGATTCAAAGCCGCATTTCTTTCTTCCATTGTGCCAAACCGAAATGTATAATATCCTTTTGAGCTATAGAAAACCCCAGTCAACCCCTTATTTCTCCATATTCGATTAGCTTGCTCACGAACAAATTTAAAAGCAAACCCCCCCAATGAAGTGACCAATAATACTAGTATCCCATTTTTTCTGCGCATTAATCATATAATCTCTAGAGAATTTGATTACAGTAGAACCATCTTCATTATAGGTTATAATGGTATCATCATTATTCATACAAGGGTTAGGATCTACAGTAGGTTTGGCAACAATTGAGCTCCAAGTGACTGCTTTCTTTGTGACATTCGGATTTTCAGCATTATTATTCTGTTTCACATTAAACCCTTCATTGTGAGCAGGTGTAGTGTTAAGTACCTGCGTAGCAAAAGCCGATGTGACTTCTAAGGGGGAAGAAACTTTCGTGCTTCCATGAGAGGCACCAGAGGATGCTGCAGCTAGAGGCCCTGAAGCAATTTGTTCTGTCCCATCATTGAGTATGAGATTAATTTGATCTCTCATACGAGCTTGCGTACCCGGAGACAGAGGTTCTCCAATAACCACATCTGTATTAATAGACTCATTATCCACCTCAAACTGCAGCAGAGGCAGCAAATTAGAGGCAAGAACCGCATAATTGTGCCCATTAAGAACAGCAAACTCATCAGAGTTCATAGATCCGGAATGCTCCGAGTTTCGAGAACCCATCTAAAGTAAGAAAGCTAAACAGATCGAGTAAAAAAGAAAGATGAATGAGCAGAGAGGAGAGAAGAGGACAAGGATTCTAAGAGCATGAAGAAAGTGGACGACGGATAGAGGATGAGATTGAAGGTCAACGGAGGTGGATGAAGAGTTTACCGTTGAGCGGAAAGGGAAGCTGTGGAGAGGGCATGATTGATGATTTTGGAATCAGTTTACATCCTGTGTTTTTTATGTTACCTTAGCCAATATGGTGTTACAATAGCCTAGAAAGTGTTGAAGCATGTAACATAAATATGTACGTGTTACATTAGAGTTCGCCTTGCCAACTCTTTTAATCTAATTTAATTAAATTCTTTAAATAAATTTAGTTTTTAAAATTTGTTAAAATTTTTTTAAAATGAGTTAGAAAATTATTTTATTTTTTAAAATCAATTCTTTTTTCAAAAAATAATTTTTTTAGAAATTGTAATATTTTTTAGAAATTATAATTTTTTTAAAAATCATGCTCACAATTTTTTTGTAACAATTTTTTTTAAATTGTTAAAAATTTTCTCCAATTTTTTTAAAAAATCGAATAAAACATTTTTTATAAAAAATATCAAAATTGTTATTTTTTTAATAAATACTTCATGTTTTTTTGATAAAATTTTTATATTAAATTATAAATATTTTAATAAAATATTATTTAACAAAAAAACAAAAAAAATCACTGTATATTTTGGGGGGATTTTTTGTGGGTTGAGCGGGACGTTATATTACTTTACTTTACTTCACTTTACAATCCCCCAATTCACTTTACTTCTCTCAATCTCACCGCCGCACTTCTCCCCCTCTCAACCTTCTCCGCACTTCTCAGCGGACGAGAGTAATTAGGGCTTCTTCCAATTAGGGCAAGAAGAGAAATCTCAGCCTACCTTTTCTCCACCCAGCAATTAGAGCTTCCTGCAATTAGGTATTTTTTGTTTATGCTTTATGTTTATGTTTAATTTGGTGTTTTTGTTCTATTTGTAAGCCTATGTGTGTAAGCCTCTGTCTTTGTTCTTCATTACGTGATTATTCATTTATCGAGGTTGTATATATAATAATCAATTCACTTGTGATTACCTTAGTTAGAGATTGTGGTTTCAACACCTGGTTTTGTCGAGGTTTGTTATGAATTCTCTATTTATTTTCGTTTGTCAATTGTCATTCCTTTTAACACCTCATTTTCCTAGTAAGTTATGCCTGTTATACATGTTTTGCAACACTTGGTGCGAAAATATCCAACAAAGGGTATAGGGGTAAACATCATTCTCAACTTTCGCTTTACCTCAATCTATGTTTTCTTTAATCACTAAACTATATAATTCGATAGACCAATTTGTTGAAGTTGGTAACGATGACATGACAAGGATTTCTTGTTTCACTAAAGTTCTGTTAAGTACTTAAGAAAATGTGTGCTCTTATGGGGAATAACAGTCTGTTAAGTTTTTTAACATTAAATTGTTTCTATCTCTAATTTCTCACATGGGGAGACTTGATTGAGTTAGGAACTTGCATTATCTTTTTATCACATTGGACAACAGTCTATTTAGTTTAAGTAGTCATTAATTTGAAAAATGCATATGTGTTTGACATGTCATAATTCATGACGCTAGTATGCTGTAGGCTGGGACAGTCTTAAGTTTGCAAGATGCAAAAGAAGCCATACATGCTGGTGTGAAATTTCTTTTGAGTCCTGCAACTGTGAAGGTATCTTCTAACTTCTAACTGATTATTGTTACTGTTTGCAAAATAGATAGCTACAACCAGTCATAATTTAAGATTGTCAACTTTATGTCACTGAATGTGGTTGTCCCAGTTTTGTGTATGTTTGTGTTTTAATTTTGTTTTGCTTACTGTGGTTGAGCATCTGCAGGAGATTTTGGATTATGTCCATGAAAGTGAAGTTCTATACATTCCTAGCGCAATGACACCAACAGAAGTAAGTATCAAGCTACTATGGTGCCCTCTCCTTTGGATTTTCTATATGCTGACTTGACAACATTCTTGGTAAATTTCTTGTTTTAATTCGTCTTTCATGAGTCCAAAAGATTAGATTTTACTGCAAGTTTAGGTCATTTGTTGATTTTTGAACTAGGGACCACCTTGCAGTTTCATCACTTAACTGAAAAAGCTTTCATTGCATAATCATCCAGATTAAAATGCACATTATTATAACTGAACCTAATTTTACTTTTAGAACCTTTGAATGTGTTTGACTTTAGATATCCTTCCCTTGTGTGGTGGCATTATGTAAAGAAATGTATGTGGCACTATTATTAGGCAGGGAACAATGTAACCCGTATGCATTTCTAGACTGGATTGTTGGTTTATTATGCATTTCTGGAAGGAAATAGTATGTGTTAACATTACTAACTCATGATGTTTTTTAGAGGGTAGTATTGTGTCAATTTAGTAGCTGGTTCACTTGATCATAAGTAGCAGTTGCCAGGAAAGATCAATTCCTTTATTCATGAGTCATGTTGTATATGCTTATTTTATTGTTGCTTGCAACTTTTGTCATCTCTAAACTTTGCAATATATTCTAAGTTAGTAAAAAAATATGCAAATTCTATCCTAACTTTGATCTTCTTGTCCTGGATCCCGTTGTGCAGTTTTTTTCCAATCAAGTATAATTACCATAGAAGGTCTGATCAGGACATAAATTGTGCTAGTTACTGTGTCATTCGCAAGCCAGAGTCAAGAGAGTCGTCGAGTCTGAATTCCAAGCCAGAGTCAAGAGAGTCGTCGAATCAGAATTTGAACAGAAGATGCAACGGATGTTAAAAGTACTTATGTTATGGATGTTAACTAGCTTCTATCTTCTAGTTCAAATGTTAAATTAGTTTGTTTTGTTTGGATGTTGAATCAGAATTGATTAGTTTGTTTGGATGTTGAGATGGATCCCTTTGTGGTTCATTGTGGTTGAATGGTATTTTGGGATTGTATACTTTTAAAAAGGTGTTGTTTAAAATTTTTTTGGTAAAGTGTTACATTAGTCTGTTATAGTGTTACAATATACTAGTTAAAATGTTGCTAGACTAGTTAAAATGTTACTATAGCTACAATAAGTGTTACAATAGGTACACCAAATAGGGGGCACAGGTGAGGTACATAGGCGGGGCCCACCAGTGGAACCCACAGGTGGGGCCCATTTTTTTTAAAAAAAAATTAAGCACTCTAAGATAACCGAATATTTATGTTGCAATATGCCATTTTTATGTTACAGTAGACCTCTAAGGTAACCCGAAAGTACATGTTACCCTAGGGGTGAAATAAGTTACATTAGGTACCCTAAGGTAACATCGAAATATGTAACATATAATTTATGTTACCTTAGCCCAAAAATGGGTCTATTGTAACATTTTACCACCCTAATGTAACAAAATTTTTGGGTTACCGCAGGCTGTTTATGGTGTAGTGAGTTTATTATTTTAGAAAGCCCTCCTTTGCATGGGTAATATTTTGGAAGGCTCTTATTCGAATAGTTGATTATTTTTTAGAAGAACCTTCAAGTGTTGCTGATATTTTTTGGAAAAATCTTAGGATATGGATATGTCTTTGGGAAGATGACCTCCTCTAAGGAGGGTCTCCTTTATTTTTCGTGTTAGACGACCTCCTCTAAGGAGGGTCTTCGTAATTTATTTAAAAGACGATCTCCTCTAAGGAGAGTCTTAGTGAAAATGAAGAGAACTTCGGAAAATCCACCTCCTGTGAGGAGAGATATTTCTGGAATGGGGAACGACCTCCTTTGAGGAGGGTATCCCAAATTATTAAAGTCCTTGCAAAAACCGTACTTCCGGGGGGATGTCCGTACTTCCGGCGCCTCATCAAGGCACGATCTAATCCACCTCCTGGTGAGGAGGGATATTTCTGGAATGGGGAACGACCTCCTTTGAGGAGGGTATCCCAATTTTTTAAATCCTTGCAAAAACCGTACTTCCGGTGGGGATGTCCGTACTTTCGGCGCCTCATCAAGGTTCGAGCTTCGAAAAATCCACCTCCTGTGAGGAGGGTATTTCTGAACTAAAAATGATCTCCTTTGAGGAGAGTATCATAAATTTATAAAATTCTGAGGAAAATGACCCCCTTTGAGGGGGATACCCTCCAGAAGACATGGTAGATATGACCTTCTTCGATTAGATGATGATATTACTCGGAATGCTTTGGATGACTTTGTGGAATAATGATTGGATGACCCTACAAGATACATTCTCTCACACCTACACAACTTATTCTTTTTTGCATCTCGCATATTGTCTCGTTTACATCTACATGCATATTACGGGCACCTTGGTGCTCCATATTATTTCCTAATCTTCCTCTCCTAGATGTTTTAGTGACTCAGGAAATTTGGAAGATCGAAGCATGCTTAGTTTTCCACCGCAGCAAGCTACAATGAAGAACTGGGGGTAGTTGTTACGCCAGATTTTTGGCATGTCTAATAATCTCCCAAATTTCAAATATTATTAATTATTAATTCAGATTAATAATTATAACTTAATCGCTAAGTTTTATCCTCTCCCTGAAACGAGGAAAGAATCAATCTCAATCAATCAATAACGGAAAATATCTTCAAACGATATTCTTCAAATCAGGAAGATATCACAACGATAAGATTAAATCAGATAAAATCAGTAATTACCCAGATTAACGAAATTTATCCCTAAAGTCTAAGGCATAGGCACAAATCAATTTCACAGAACTGCGTTGGCTTGATCCTTATAAATATAAGGTACGCAGGCATCTTGGAAAAGGATCCGATACACGAGACAAATCGAGACACCTCTCAAGTCCAGCCCCAAACATCCAAAAATCCCAAATCCCCCTATTTTCATGATTTCGTTATTCCAGCAACCTCCAAAATTTGTTATCACCAAATTCCTTCGTTAACAATATCAAACAAGACCATAAGTTAATTTGCCTTCTAAATTTTGTAAGTGATCGAATTAAATAAGTTATATAAGAAATCATCCCCGTACTTGATGTATTTTTAATACAAAAATAATTTTTATGATCAAGAATATGTGAGTTGTCTAGCCTTACAAATAATATTTGTGTTTGTCACTGAAATTGAAATATTTATGTTTGTCACTGAGAATGAATAGATCAGGCTTCATAAAATTTCTAACATCAGTAGTTATTATGAATGGAAAAGTTAAATACCAGGATGTTAAATAAAACAATGGACAAATATCCAAAAATAAAGAACAATGTCATTACAAAGAAGGGCTAAGACCAACAAAACAATCTTGCTACGGAGTCATAAATATTCTTTCAATATCAATTAACCGAATGCAGCAAGAAACTTAAACAAATTACAAATAAATTAAAAATGAAACACGATGAACATTAATCATCTCCAAGCCTAGAGTTTAAGATCTAGATTGATATCTTCTTCTTCTTCTTCCACCTCTTCCTGGTCTTCAGCAGCAACGACAGCAGCATTTCTTGCTGCATCAGAAGGCCCCAAGAACTCATACATCATTGTACTTCTAGCATCGGGCGGACGATCCAATGGCACTTGTAGAGCAGGAGCCATACCTGCTGGTGGAGGAGGTGCCAAGGGGGCAGACCGAGAAGGACCAAGGGCTGTTGGAAAAAGAGCCGAAGCACCTGCAGACGGGCGAGGAGGCATAAGGGCTGAGGGATAAAGAGCCAAGGGACAAGGAGCCATAGAGGCTGAGGGACGAACCATATGGGCTGAGTGAGTAGCAAACATCATTGGATTAACATGTTCCTCCATTCTTCTCCTTTTTAATGTCTCGGGAAGATGTTCCAGCCACCTTGAGGAAGAGGAAGACGATTCCAAGATTGTCCCGAAAGAAGATGACTGGTTTGGTGTGGACTTTGATTTCTTCTTTTCAGCATCACGCTCACTTTTGTGAGCGTTCTGGTGTCCACCCAGGGCCATCGGGGTGGAGAATGTTAAGGGGCAATATCGACAACCATAAATCGTTGCAGGTGCTTTCATTTCTGGTGTATTGTTTGGGTTCTGGTCGTTTTGAGAAGAGGAGCTGGACATGATCTGCAAGAGAGAATAAACTCCTGTAATATTGTAATTTGTAGAAATGTCTGGGATAGTGACTGATCGGCACAGAGATCACGCATACCTTTATAAAGATGTAGTTTGAACACATTATATTCATAAAAATTATAATAAAGTTGGATATCATAATTATTAATTTTTGGATTGTTTATGATGTCCTTTATGTACTTTGGTCACAGTAAATTAATTATAATTACAAAATCTACAAATATATTGATTTCATCATTACAAACATGTAGTAAGAAATCTAGTTGTAATACATTTTACTAAATCTATAAGACATTTTAGGAGATTATGAGAATCCAATTTTTATTTGCTCATTAATTCACATATGCAGTTTTATAGAAAAACGTCTTAAAAGATTTTCCTAAAATCTCATGTGATATTTCAATTAATTTATCTAGAATTTATATTATTTAAAGTAAAAATTTCTTAGTAAATCTAATTTATGTTGTATTATAATACTACAATACACATAGCACCAAAATCCATTAAATCCATTGTAGATGCTCTTAATTCAAGTTTATAATTATATTTTAAATAAGACATCCAATCTTCCTACCAAAAAGAGATTTACAAAATATATCTATCATAATTAGCATATGATAAATTCAAGAGTAGATAATTTGCCCATTGAATTTATCATATGCTAATTATGATAGATATATTTTGTAAATCTCTTTTTGCTAGGAAGATTGGATGTCTTATTTAAAATATAATTATAAACTTGAATTAAGAGTATCTTCAATGGGCAAATCCTTTAGCGAAAATTTTAAATAACTTACTAAAATTGAAAATTATATATAATATGTTAAAATTTCATCACTCCAATGCGGCATTTCCTTTGTCTAAAATTTTAGTCAATTCTTTATATTTTTTCAATATTAGTCATATTTGTTGAAGCTCTATAGAGATCTATAGCAAATGTCATGTCATTTTCCGTCCCTTTTCTTCCCATAATTTGACAAAAAAAATTAATAATAAAAAAATAATAATAATAATAATAATGCATTTTTTTAAATATAATCAATCATCATAGCGAATCCTATTGGAGCAATTTAGCCAACCATTAGTTTTTTGAAATTTAGTCAATCGACTTAACCAATACCATATTAGTTTTTTAAAATTTCACTACAACAATTTACAGTAAATTTGACGGACAAATTCAACGGAAAATTGATGCGCTTAAATTTGACGGATGTCCGTCGATTATATAATTGTAACGGATGTCCGTCAAATTAACCATTTCATAAATACAACGGACCAATTAAATATGACGGAACAATTATGTATGACAGAATTCTGTCAAATTTAAAGGGCACCAAATTTTTTCATCTTTTCCCGCTCTTTTGGTAAATTAGACGGACATGATAAATATGACGGAACGAGTATTTTTGACGGATATCTGTCATATTAAATATGTAGGTTCTTTAAAATATTTTACAAGTTGGCGGGAGTTTTTCCCTCCCAATTATAAATTTGACAGAAGCTTTCCGTTGTATTTAATAAGTAAATGTGACGGATAACCGTTGAATGTATAACACTAAATACGACGGATGTCCGTTGAATATATATACCTAAATGCGACAGAAGTCCGTTGATTTTATCATCACTAAATATGACGGAAGTCCGTTAATAATAGCCGAACCCTAATTTTTTTTTATCCTCCCGTAGCTTTACTTTCAGCTGCCTCTTCTCTTTTTACTTCAGACCCACAGACGACAACAGACCCACTATAACTTTTATCATGGAAGCTTGGAGCCTACAATAAAAACATTGATATTTGAAACAATCTACAAATTTAAAGGTAAGTATGATTTATGATTACATTATTTACATATCTTTGTCCATATATTGCACATATATATTGATCATATTATGTAGTATACATTGTGTTTAGTATGATTATGTTGCGGTTGTATTAATCTCGATTCAAATTAAAGTTTGTTTATTTATTTGATCGATATTTTCTGTTTTGATCATTGCACCTTTGTGTGTATATATGTTAATATGATCGATAACATCAGTTCTGCATTTAACAACATAACTAACTCAAAGTTTTAATAAATTTTACTTGTAGATGTCTTTTGATCGAAGTTGGATGAGACGTAGGCATGATGGTAAAGGTGGTATATCCGAAGAGTATGTCAGAGGTGTGAATTCATTTCTTGAATTTGTCCAGCCAGAAAAGAAAAAACACCCTGAAGGATTGATAAAATGTCCGTGTAAGAGATGCAAAAATCAGGCTTTTATGACTGAAGATGTGTTAAAGTGGCACTTGTTACAATTCGGTATTATTGAGGCGTATATTACATGGGATCTCCATGGAGAAAAATCTAATTGGAATGCTCATTACTCTTTGGGAACAAGTTCGAATCATAACACTAATGAAGATAATGATGAGTATGATGTGTTTGAAATGTTGAGAGATGTGGCAGGGGAACATGATCAATTTGAAAATGTGGAAGAAGATCCAAATCACGAAGCTTCAGAGTTTTACAAGTTGGTGAAGAGTGCTTCAGTGCCTTTGTGTCCGAATAATGAAGAACATACAAAATTATCATTTGTTATGAAGTTGCTGCACTTCAAAAATAAGAACGGTTGTAGTCAAAAAGGTTTTGACGAATTGCTTGAGCTAATTGGGTCTGCTTTGCCTAAACCACATACATTGCCAGAGACTTACAAAGATGTCAAAAATATGGTCAAAGAATTAAATTTGGGGTACGAAAAGATTGATGCTTGTGAGAATGATTGCATGCTATATTACAAGACAGATGCTGATAAGTTGCGTTGTGACATATGTGGTGTTGATCGGTATAAAAAGCGGAAGGACGTAAAAAGCCCGTTTATAGCAAAAAAGACTTTGAGATACTTTCCTCTCACTCCAAGACTTAAAAGGTTATACATGTCAAAACATACAGCACAATATATGAGATGGTACAAAAATAGAGATATGGTCGAGGGACAATTAACTCATCCTGCCGACGGGGATGAATGGAAACGATTTGACAGGGAATTTCCATCATTTTCAAGTGAGGTTCGAAATGTTAGGCTCGGTCTTGCAACTGATGGATTTGAACCATTTCATAATAAACATTCAAGAAAGTATAGTGTCTGGCCAGTTTTCATTGTGGTGTATAACCTTCCGCCATCTATGTGCATGAAAGATCCATTCATATTTATGCCTCTTATCATTCCTGGAGATAGAAATCCGGCAAAAGATCTTAATGTTTATCTCCGACCATTAATTGATGAATTAAAAATGTTATGGGACACGGGGGTAACAGTATTTGACAAATCAACACATTCGAATTTTGTGATGAGGGCTGCATTACTATGGACAATTAGCGACTTTCCAGCATATGGTCAGGTTAGTGGGTGGTCAACTCATGGGAAGATGTCATGTCCAGTATGTGTAGGAGATGTTAAAGCATTTCAACTAAAGCACGGGGGAAAAGCTAGTTATTATGGCACTTCTCGAGTTTTTTTAAAATCAAATGATCCTTTGAGAAGAAACTACAAGTATGGTTCTCGGGAGACAAAAATGGTTACCTCTCGATATTCAGGTCAGGCAATAAAGATTCAGGTCCAACGAGTTAAGTTTTTTCCACATGGAAAGAAAACATGGCGTAAACCAGTGGGTTTTGGGGTAACACATAATTGGACTCATTTAGCCATGTTTTGGGAGCTTCCTTACTGGGAGAAGCTTAACCTTCGTCACTGTTTGGATGTCATGCACACTGAAAAGAATGTATTTGATAATATTTTTTATACAGTGTTGGATGACAGTGATAAATCAAAGGATAATGAAAAATCAAGAAAGGATTGTAAGCATTTAGGCATACGGAAGGAGTTATGGATTCGTGATGATGGTACAAAGCCAGATGCACCATTTGTTCTTACAAAGGAAAATGTTCAAAAGTTATGTAAATGGGTGGATGAATTGAAACTTCCAGATGGATGGAGCTCAAACCTATCTCGGACAGTTAAATTTAAAAAAGGACAATTTAGAGGTTTAAAATCCCATGATGGTCATGTTTTTCTTCAAAAATTGATGCCCATTTTGGCTCGTGACTTATTGCCAAACAAGGTTAGTGATGGAATTATTGAGCTGTGTAATTTTTTCAAAAGTTTATGCTCTACAACGTTGACAAGAGAAGATCTTGATAAAATGGAGGAGGACATAGTGCTTATATTGTGTAAACTAGAGCTTATTTTTCCACCTAGTTTTTTTGATACAATGGAGCACTTGCCTATTCACTTGGCAACAGAGTGCAAGCTTGGTGGTCCAGTCCAGTATCGTTGGATGTATCCTTTTGAAAGGTACTTGGGTAAGTTAAAGTTAACGGTAAAAAATAAAGCAAGGGTAGAGGGTTCAATGGCAGAACGCTATGTTGAGGAGGAGCTGACTAACTTTTGTTCATTGTACTTCGAATCAGACGTGGAAACTGCACATAATAGACTACAACGCAATGAGGTATGATTTTTGTGCTAGGTTTGATGTATAAAGTGTTTGATTTGTGATTGTTTGTTTGGATTCTTTGGTTGTAAATGTTCTTTTTTATCTCTAGATTGTGATCTGATATGCATATTGTAGTTTTGTACTAGTTAACTTTCTGCTTTTGTTGTCCTTGCAACTCTTGTTTGGTTTTTCAGGAATTCTTGATTTGCAGTACTTGAATTCAAATTTTATGATCTGTTACATGCGTTATAAGTGAAAATTTCAGGCACCACGGAAGAACCGCAACTCAGATTTGCTAGAAGCTTATACACATCCAACTAGTAAAGTTGGAAGAGAGAAACAGAGAATCTTGACCGACCAGGAACTCGAGATTGTGAGATATTATGGTCTGATCAACATGCCAGAAGTTGCTAAATACTTAGAGTAAGATATCTATTTTTTGCTAAATTTTGGTCTGAAATATTTAGTATCTAATCTGATCGTCTAAAATTCTAACTTTACCAATTTTTAGGGAATTTGAAAATTTAGCATATGCAAAGAAGCCACGTCTAGACCCGGCCATCTTCGAAAGATATGCAAAGAAACATTTTATCAGTTGGTTTGAAAGAAGAGTACGTATGTTTTGAGCATGTTTATAATACAAGTACTTAATTCCCTGATGCTGTTTTAATGTGTGTAGATAAAAAGTGATCCTGACCTTGACACGAAGTTTAAGGACATAGTTAGAGGTCCAATGCAAATTGCACAATCTTATCGCGGCTGTCATTCCAACGGTTATAAATTTCTTTGCGCCGAAGCAAATGAACTTACATCAACAAATTCAGGAGTACTAGTCTTAGGTAAGCACATGATAATAGATTGTCTTCCATGAATTACCTGCACTAATATGATAACATATAGGTTTATATAAATTGTAGGTACTTGTTATAAAGAGGGTCTTGACAACTTCTATGGCAGAGTAGTAGAAGTACTAAAACTCACATATCATAATGGTTGCAATATTATGATGTTCAAGTGTCACTGGTTCGATAACACAAGGAATGTAAAAGTGGATAAGCATGGAATTACCACTGTGAATGTTAAGTCACAATTAGATGCAGAAGATGTGTTCATATTAGCTAGTCACGCAATACAAATTTATTATGCTCCTAATATCAACAATCCAAGTTCTCCATGGTACACAGTGGTGACAGGTAAAAATCCTTCAAGTTCTCCAACTGCTCCTAATGAAAAAACGTCGTCACTGGACAATGCTTTTCAAGAAGAGGTGTCGAATGCATCAACATCCTACATCGGACCGATAGTTATCGAAAATCCTTCAAATTTTTTCATAGATCTTGAGCAGTTTGGAAGTAATGATGAGAACGTGTCTGATAATGAAGAAAATAATGATCAAAACGTGAATAGTGATTCAAGTGGTGGCGAGATTGGTGAAAGTGATGAAGATTCATCATAGGTGTGTAATAATTGGTTATTGAAATTTTTTATTTATTTGCAATTTTATTCGCTGTGTGTGCACTTGTTAGTTGTTACTGCCTATAGGATGCAAAAAACCAAAGCTGTTATTATGTTACTGTGTTGATAGTGTGCTGCTAGTATTCTGCTAGAAAACTTTCAGTTCGTATATGGTACTGTAGTTTGATCCTTAAATTTAAAAAGACCGCTCGTGCTGATATTTTTTTTCTACTATATACTTGCTTCACAATTTTCTGCTTCTGCTTGTAAGTCTTTTGTTTTGCTATCTGTTACAAAAAAGATGCAACTGCTGAAAATTTTGCTAAATAAATTTGCAAGCTTAAAGTTCTATCAGTTGAATTAGTTTTAGTTATATAATATGTATAATCAGTGTTATTATCTGCAGGGAAGCAGAGCTGTTAATTTCATAATTTTTTGCTGTTATTCTTGTTTCAGTTATGTTAGGTGTGACTTCATTGTTTCAGTGACTAATTTAATACTCTGCATTGTTTTTCTACTCTGCTTTGTAGAACACTTTGACCTGCATATTGTCTAATTTTCATGTTTTGATTATCAGGTATTGTTTTGAGAACATTCTTGCTGCCTGCTTCATTATCAGGTATCATATCTGCCAATTTTTTTTTACCTTTTCCTGCCTAGTTTATGCCAAGAATTCCTTGGATTTTTTGACAGATGGTTTAGCTTGCCAGGATTTTCTAAGCAGCAATAACTTATATACTAAATTTGAAATTTATTTGTTGGAGGTTAATATAGGGTATTTTCTGGCCACTTTAATTGTTTTCCATTAGCAGGCATTGCTTTGTCAACAAAAGCCAAGAGTTGCTGTTAGGCGCGCTGTTAGCAGTTTTGAAGGACAAACAAATAGGGGATGGTTTAGTGTTGCATGACTTTCTGAGCATCAAGAGTCTATTTAGTCAAGTTAAAATTTACTTTTTGGAGATTAATTAGGATAGTATTTTGTCATTTCAATTTTTGTCATGCCAAAGATTAATGTTTAAATTGCTAGGCTATTAGTTTAAGTGCTTTATGCCTCTCTCAGAACAGTACTTTGGCTGGTAAAGTGGGAGGTTAGTTAGTCTGTTCTACTAATGCATTTTCAAATTCACGTTAGTTTTTTTTTTTTTTGAAAGTCAAATTCACGTTAGTTAGAAATCTAATTAAAAATCTATCCATAGAAATATAATTAAAAATCTATCCATTAAGATGTAAATATCTCATAATTAAGTTACTATGTAAATATTCAAATGATTTTAGTGACTTAAAAGACATTTCAAACATCGAATATTCTATCATTTCGTAAAAAATCATTTCATAAAAATCGAATTATTCCATATATATTTATTCAATTTTTTGATATTATTCTCCCTTATTCTAATCCAGAATACTTACTATTGAAAAATCAAGTACACGAACCATGGTACTACAAATATTGAGTTATATATGGATTTTAAGATATAAATTAAATTTTATGTATTAAATTAATTTTTTAATAATGTGAGAACTACATTTAATTTTTATATGCATTTTAGTTAAAAGTACACTAAAGAACATTTTTTAATTAATTTTAATTAATTTAATTTTATATTTTATTGACTGTACATGAACGTTACACCAAAATACACATATAATGTTTCGAATTTCGAATTAAGGTCATATAAGAAAATTAAACACCAAAATACACGATACAATCTTCTTTTTTTGTCAATTGAAACAAGTCCCCAACCAGTGACGAATTGAGTAATAACTATATTTGTAAGTACTTATTTTTAATGTTAATAGAATGTTAAATACAAAATTTTAAAAAAAATACACAAAATGTTTCGAGTTTCGAATTTCGAATTAAGGTCATATATGAAAATCAAACACCAAAATACACGATACAATCTTCTTTTTTTGTCAATTGAGAAAAGCCCCCAACCAGTGACGAATTGAGTAATAATTATACTTGTAAGTACTTAATTTTAATGTTAACAGAAGGTTACATACAAAATTTTATAAAAAATACACCAAAATACACAAAATGTTTCGAATAAGGTCATATATGAAAATCAAATACCAAAATACACGATACAATCTTCTTTTTTTTGTCAATTGAGAAAAGCCTCCAACCAGTGACGGAATGAGTAATAATTATAGTTGTAAGTACTTAATTTTAATGTTAACAGAAGGTTACATACAAAATTTTAAAAAAATACACCAAAATACACAAAATGTTTCGAATAAGGTTATATATGAAAATCAAACACCAAAATACACGATACAATCTTCTTTTTTTTGTAAATTGAGAAAAACCTCCAACCAGTGACGGAATGAGTAATAATTATAGTTGTAAGTACTTAATTTTAATGTTAACAGAAGGTTACATACAAAATTTTAAAAAAATACACCAAAATACACAAAATGTTTCGAATAAGGTTATATATGAAAATCAAACACCAAAATACACGATACAATCTTCTTTTTTTGTCAATTGAGAAAAGCCCCCAACCAGTGACGAATTGAGTAATAATTATACTTGTAAGTACTTAATTTTAATGTTAACAGAAGGTTACATACAAAATTTTAAAAAAATACACCACAACACACAAAATGTTTCGAATTAAGGTCATATATGAAAATCAAACACCAAAATACACGATACAATCTTCTTTTTTTGTCAATTGAGAAAAGCCCCCAACCAGTGACAGATTGAGTAATAATTATACTTGTAAGTACTTAATTTTAATGTTAACAGAAGGTTACATACAAAATTTTAAAAAAAAACACCAAAATACAAAAAATGTTTCGAATTAAGGTCATATATGAAAATCAAACACCAAATACACGATATAATCATCTTTTTTTGTCAATTGAGAAAAGCCCCCAACCAATGACGGATTGAGTAATAATTATACTTGTAAGTACTTAATTTTAATGTTAAGAAGAAGGTTACATACAAAATTTTTAAAAAAATACACCAAAATACACAAAATGTTTCGCATTTCGAATTAATTAAGGTCATATATGAAAATCAAACTCCAATTTACACTATACAATCTTCTTTTTTTGTCAATTGAGACAAGCCCCTAACCAATGGCGGATTGAGTAATAATTATATTTGTAAGTACTTATTTTTAATGTTAACAGAAGGTTACATACGAAATTTTAAAAAAATACACCAAATTACACAAAATGTTCCGAATTTCGAATTAAGGTCATATATGAAAATCAAACACCAAAATACACGATACAATCTTCTTTTTTGTCAATTGAGAAAAGCCCCCAACCAGTGACGGATTGAGTAATAATTATATTTGTAAGTACTTATTTTTAATATTAACAGAATGTTAAATACAAAATTTTAAAAAAATATACCAAAATACAAAAAATATTTCGAATTTCAAATTAAGGTCATATATGAAAATCAAACTGAATTAAGGTCATATCGGTAAATCCCGATTTACCGATAAATTGATATTAATCTGATACCTAAACCAATTTGTACCAAAAAACTTTAATTATAAAATAAAAAAAAAACTAAGAAATCAAACAAAAATTTCAAAGAAGTGTCCAAAATGATATGTGTTCTCTTGTCATTGAATGATTAAATAATTAATGTGACTTAGCAAGAAAAAAAACTTTAATTATTAATTATTTAGAAAAATTGGGAAAATACCTAAACAATACCGTAATTCAAGAAAGGGATCAGTTCCACTAATCCACTATGCCACAATCTTCTACCGTGTTTATTGCTTCCAGTACTCTCTCTAGCTTCCACGCTTCTTAATTCTCAATTTTCAGCAATTTCTTAATTTCTTGAGTGATGGCAAGATTACTGGAAAAGACTTTGAAACATGGAGCTACACTAAGCAATGGGTTGCTTCCTGTTCAGGTACAAATTTGGGAACAAAAGGGTTTCTATATTTTGTGAAATTGATGTGTCCACAATTTCAATTTATGATACTAGGCTTTTGGTTTATCTTTGTGATTTGTGTATATATGTATAATGACCACTTAATTTGTTCTTAATATTTAAAGTGAGAACTTCATTAGTTTAGACAGTTCATTGAACACTTGTACATATTTGGAGATTTTTTCTTTTGTTGTCTATTTTTTTTGTAATTCTCATAATTCTGTCTAATTTGCTTGTAAGATGTTTTATTAATGTCCAATATTATATATTCCTTGAGCATAGTTGTTCATTTCTGATTTACAATTTGACTTATCAATTTACACTTGCAGGTGCTATTGGCCTATATGATTTTAGTTATTCCATTTGTTGTGATGATGATGGTGGTTATAGTGAAACGGGGGGCAGGCAGGTCTCGCGGTAATGGCAGGGGGCACATGGAAAATAACTCTAGTGCTCGTGGGACTGGCAGTAGTTCTAGTGCTCGTGGGAGCGGGAGCGGTGGGGGAGGGAGAGGGAGAGGAAGAGGGCGAGGTGGTGAAGGCAGCGATGACGGTTTCAATGAGTTGAGTGATTTTTTCGAGAGGGCGGACAGATCTATTAGCAATGGTGACTATCCGAATGCTCCATTACCGGGTCAGCCGAAAAAGGGTGTTGTTAGTTTTACGGGAAAGTAGTAAGTTCTTATCATTTTACAACAATTTTTTAGTTTCTTAAATTTTCATTTACTAAAGTTTAGTATTTTTTGAAGTATTACTAATCCTCGACACAAGAAGACTTTGAAGGGGATAGTAAGAAATCACTGGCCAACAGGCCCCGTGGATAGCCTTGGCCGACCTCGTCGCGCATATTTTGACAGTAAATGGTATTCAGATGTGCTTACAATATTTGATGTAAGTATACTTATTTTGGCTTGAATAATACTGCATTTATAACAATTTAAATATATTGCAATAAGGTGATAGATAATTTTCTTGAGAATATAGAGACCAAAACTCAACACGAGCAGTCTATTATCAGAGTACATTACCTTATATGATAAATAAAGTACTCAAACTTAATTAACCAAATATAGCAACTACCTAATGATCAAAATGTCACTGAAACAATCTATTAGCGTTTTTAATTAGCAGTCTATTCTAGTACCTATACTTGTACTTATGATTTTTATAATCTTAAAAATAGACATACTATGACTACGAGGAAGGGATGACAGTGGAGGAGGCGCATGCTAAGGTGAAGGCTCACCTGAGTAGCAATATGAGACAATTGCTTTTTTATGAGCGCAAAAAGGCTAATGAGAGGATTGCGGCTAGTCGACGGGGAACCACACTACGGGATGTAAGGCCTCCATACGTGGATCCTCCTATATGGGATTCGTTGTGTGATTGGTGGGAATCTTCTAAATTCAAGTCTATGTCGAACCAGAATAAAATAAATCGGGGGACATATGATGTTATTCACACCACGGGTGCAAAACCTTATGTTATTTTCAGACAAGTAAGTTTTATTTATTTTTATTTGTAGCATTAATGTTGTTTAGTTACTTCAACTTACACCTATTAGATTAGATTAATTAATTGTCCATTTCTTTAAAGTTTGTTATTACCCCAAGAACTAGTGTGTACAGTTTGGTTTACTTTTCAGATTACTTGAAGTTCTTTAATAAATTCTTTTATGTTACAACAGGAGCTTGAGAAAGAAAAGGACAGACCAGTTACACAAGTTGAATTTTTTGAAGCTACGCACAAAAGTGATTTCTGGACACCGACTGCACAGCGTATGAAGGTATAATTTTACACATATGAATTAAATATTATTTACACAAATCATTGAACCTGGTGTGTTGTTTAATTTATAGGATGTGCTTGTGAAGTTGTGGGATGGGTATAGAGATAGTCAGATGCAGGGTGACAATAACGAGAGCGAGGCAGGTACCTCCTCTTCTCCTAATATCCCTCCATTGTCACCAACAAAACGAAGACGTTTAGAGGCGGATATTGCCTCCCAAGCCTCGAAAGAGCTAGGCACGACAGCACATTTGAAAAACAGAGTTTTTATGGAGGGTCGTGAGAAGCTTATAGACATATATGGTACTGATGTGCCATCAACTACCAGGATTATGGCTTCTTGTACCAGTACTGCACGCCTTTCTGATGACTTACTCCAGCAAGCCATTGGTCATGCTGCCGTCATAGCTCATTCCAAGGATAATGTGAGTTCTGTGCCCCGTTCTGAGTTACATGCTGATGTTCAGCACCTTGCCAAAGAAGTTATTCCTCCTGATCATACACATTTTGCTGAGTATGTCCGATTTACATCCATGGCAGCTAGTAAAATCTTGAACACTAACGGAAAGACAATCATAGAGGTATTACAACCTTTTTTTATATATGTGATTATGATATTGAGTACAAGTATATATAGCTATCAAGGTTTTATTATTATGACAAGGTTAGACTATATTGATATGTTACTAAGGTATTTTTAGCAGCATCGCTGGCGCTTTACAATATTCTGAAACTAGAATGCCGGCAAACCATGATACAAATTATAAATTAAAAAAGGTCCATTTTTTTTTCTTAACCAGTTAAATGTTTGAATTCATCATTTTAACATAGAGGATAATGAGTTGGAGGTGGCTCTATGATCATTAACTTTAGTGTACAAATTTACTAGTACATAATTATACTAATTAGAATAGCTGAATTAGTGATTTATTTGGTATCTCTTATTACACTGCAAATTAAGTATGTGAAGTTACTTTACATTTAGAAGGGATCCCTTATAATTTTTGTTTTGTATTTTGCAGGATGATATACCGTCTGATCGTGAAGGCTCTGATCACAATGAGATCCCTCACCTTTCAGATGATGAAATGTTGGATTAGATTGATATTTTAGCATGGGTTGTTTTAAGTACGTAGGTTCTTTTATGCATTTTGCAAGAATGGATGAATTCTACTTAGGTTATATTTAGAATTAAATTATGTTCCGGATATTGTTTCGTAGATGTTGCAGAATTAGATTATTTGTTTAAAACTTTATCTTGGTAATGGATTATTTATTTGGTTAGTTGTGTTTATACATACAAGTTTTAGTTTATTATCAATTTTATTCCTATACAGGTGGTAAATATAATTTGCGTACAAATGATAATATACATATACAAATATGGTTATATTAATTTGACGGAAATATTTCATATGAATGAAGTATTAATACAACGCACATTTGTCGTATTTAACTATTTTTTAAAATGATAGGTGGCCATCAAATTTAGTATTTATTAAGAATGACGGATGCCCATCAAATTTAGTGTTTAAGCGGGAAAATCAAAATTTCAGATTGCGGGAAACAAAATTCTAAATTTTTGTGAAAAAATTGGCGGGAGTATAAATGTGACGGAATAGTTTGTCACATTTAATAATTGGGCGGGAATTCAAAATTTTCAAAATTTTAAGTGAAAATTTTGGGCAAAATAAATCTAACGGAAATGAGCGTCACATTTATAAATACATATATTTGACGGTTAAGATCCGTTGCATTTAACTTTTATATATGACGGAAGCATTAAATGTGACGCCTTCTAATTTGACGGAAAAATGTCCGTCATATTTACCTTAAATTCAACGGAAAAGGGTATAAAAATGACGGAAGTTCTTAAAGTTGACGGAAATCTGTCCGTCAAATTTAAGCGCAGATCTTGTAGTGAATTTAGCCAATCTACTTAATCAATACCATTTGAGATGCTCTAATAATATACATTTTTAGCTAGGAAAATTTTTAGATGTACCAATCAAGCTAAAAAATGAAGGTGAATTGAACAAAGTGTTTAAATTAAGGACGGTTAGTTTATGAAATTTTCTGTAGTGCTGTATATATTTAATAACCTTTTGGTGTAATGTTGATGAGGAGTAGCATTACTTAATCTTGTTTGGATTTGTTTTTCTAGGCTTGAATGTGAGAAAAAAGAGAAAGTAAAAATTTCTTAATATTAGTTAATTGTAAAAGTCATTAACACAAAATATTTTCTTTGTCTGTTAATTCTCTCCTCTTTCCCATCCCATTTCTTCACCAAAAACTTTCAATTCACCAAAATATTAGTTAGTTTTATGGTTGATAATTGAAGTGATGTCTGAATATTTTAAAGACATCGGTTTTAAAACGATCATGTTAATTTGATTTTTAACAAAAGTTGTCAATGCAACCCTTGTTAAAGGTATGATGTCTATTGCAGTTTTTTTAGTAGTGTTAGTACGGTTGTGATTACAGTATGCTGGTTTCTCCCAAGACTGCTCGGGATTTAAACATAGATCATCATCTTGCTGGGCTCTCAATCGAGTCTGTTCAGTTGTCAGGCTGTTAAAGACAAGATGTATGCAAACATGAACTGATGAAGATAACACCTGCACCCTGTTCATTTATCCATACTTACTAACTGTTTTTCCCTCAGCTCACTCTCTTAACAAATTTGCTTTTAAACTTGTTCTTAAGATTGTAACTATAGTTATGAGATTCTGAATCGTAATTAAACCTGATTTTTCTCTAAGAATTTTGGTTTTCCCATTTATCATTTATGTTGAATTTCTCAAATTTCTAATTGATTAATTAGAGTCTGCATAATTATATGCAACTAGCCTATTACCCGGCACGGCACGGTTATTTTTAATATTATATTTTTAATATTTATTGTTTTTTTTAATAAAATTTATTTTATTTTAATATTATATTGATTAATTTTGTGTTTTTTTTAAGATAATCCAAATGATTAAATATATTTTGATTGAACATTTTCAGTTAATTATATTTTGTGTTACTGACTCATATTAAATTGATATAATATATTACCAAATTATTATTCTTTTATTCAACGTTTTTACCTTAATATAATTTATCCTTACTCTAAAATTTCTTCTCGAAAGAATCATTTTATTGGCTTCTCTAACTCATTTTTTAATCTCAGTAAAAATCTTTGCATTTCTTGGTTACCTTAATCTTGTAGTCAAGTGCAATATAACTGTATACAATATTATACATAAACATATCATATTTAAACATATTTTCTCCTCTATAATAATGTATATAATCAATTTTACCTAAATCCTATAAAAAAATAGTGATAATTGCATATACAATCTATACAAACCCGATATACATAATCATGTCCATATATAATTAGCCAAATTCTTACATGAGAACCTTCACTACTAATATGATACTAATATGATATGAAATCAAAGTTTTTTCACACAATTTTTAAATTACCTTTAATCTTATTGTTCATTTTAATGAGTACTTTACCGACTTTCCCACATATCTACTTCATCCCTCACTTGTCTATTCTTCCTTTCTAGTCCACGTCTTTCTTCCTCCATATCGACTAAACTTCGACAACCACCATCGATTCCGACTGCTATCACCATCAATTTCCAGTCACCGGTTCATTTTCCTATAATTACACTCTCTAATCTTTTTTAAAAAATTTAATCTCTTTCTTTCTTGATACATACACATATAGGTCGATGTACATATATTTGTAAATATCTATTGGAAATCTAAATTCGATTGTGACGGTGATGCTATTAACTTTAACGAATAGCAACTTCAGATTAGGCCAACTCTAACATGAATTTAGTTGTGAATTTGATTCAATATTTTGATAATAATTATTTAAAGCAAGTGATTTTTGTACGATAACAGATCCGGGCAACTCTAACATGAATTTAGCTGTAATTTTGAATCAATTTTTTTATAAATATTATTTAAAGCAAGTGATTTTGGTATGATATTGGTGATATATATCAGGTGATGGCCTGATGTGGTGATAGGGAGGTCATGACCGAATGTGGTGGTTGTGTGGTGGTTATTATTGCTTAATTGTAATGATTTGATTTGATTTGATTATAATGATTACTGTGTTGAATGCGGTGATGGTACGTTGTGGACATGGATTGATTATTGAGTGTTAAAAAAATTGATTTAATTAAATGGATGGTACATTGAATAAAAAATAAACTGTTAGGATTATATCACATAAGAGCATGATTCTAATTAATTAATCCCACCTATATACATATTCACAATATTTTAATCCCCAATTCGTATTCATATAATTATTTATTAAAATAAATGTATCAAATATTTTGGTTGATGTAGGCCAAATTTCTAAAAATAATAATGATATTATGTATAATTTAGTCTTTTCGTCAAATTCGTTTAATAAAATTCATGTATAAACACAGAATTTAAGATAGTATCGTAATAATATAGGTAAGTTATTCTTTTCGACTTGGATTAAATAGAAAAAATTATGAAATTTTATATCAAGATCTTAATACAATATTTTGTACATGTCACATGATCATAATAATATAATATTATGCATTTGTTGAATAAATTTAAAATTTTGATTTTAATTTCATCTCTGTTGAATGGTTTTTTGAAATTATTATGTTAAATCAGTTTTAGTTTTATATTTTGTCGACCAACTTATATATTTGAAATATATTCCTCTAATATTTATTAAATTTATTCTTTTATATGATATTAATAAAAATCCAATTTAGATTATTTAAGAATCATTATTCACATAAATATTAAGATTTATGAAGATTATATTATTAATCCTCATCTGTCTCTTCTTCCTTTCTAATCCACGTCTTTCTTCCTCCATATCTGACCAAACTTCGACCACTATACTAACATAAAGACATGTATTGGGTCGGTCTACTTATTTTAAGGATCTATTTATTAAAATTTTATTTAAATGGACCTAACTATTTTTCATATTTTTTAAACCTATTTTAACATGTTTAATTATTATAAAATTTCTAATATTTAAAAAACTTTTGATAAAAATAAATTTAAGTAAAATATGTAAAAAAAATTATTTAAAATTACCCATTTAAGATAGTACATAGTAATACAAATAAGTAATTTTTTAAACTTGGATTAAATAGAAAAAATATGAAATTTTTATATTAAGATCTTAATACAATATTTTTATACATGTCACATGATCATAATATATATTATACATCTGTTAAAGAAAGAATGATCAAATTACACTATTTTTGGGAACCCACTGCCCAAAATACCCACCTGCGGAAGACACTGCCTTTTCTACTCACTGAATGCGCATTTCGGAATTGCGTACTCACTAAACGCACATGTATTATGCGTATTGCTCTTATATAGAATGGCAAATGCTTTATTTGATCTGGGCACGTGGTCAGTCAGGGGGAATATACGCATGTCTACAATGCGTCTTCCACTTACGCAAATGTAGCATGCGTATTGTTTGTCCTGTGCATGTGCATTTTGGGTTGAATTTTCAGTTTTTTTCTTTGTAATTTTAGTTTATAGTTTATTTTAAAATTAAAAAAATTAAAAAGTACAATTTTAATTAGGTTTTGGGGTTCAACAATTAACTTTTGAGGTTCAACTTTTTCATTTTGGGTTTTATAAATATATAGAATGACGAATAAACCGTACACGAACTTAGGGTTTAGGGTTTAGGGTTTGGGGTTTAGGTTTGTTTACAACCCAAAACCCTAGACCCAAAACCCTAACTTATCCTGAATTTTAAACGCGTAGCGTTTAAAAATCAGGCCCTCGAATTCAAATTTTTTAATTTTAAAATTTATCTGTAATCCATTAGGGGTTCAATTTTTCCATTTTAGGGTTTAGAAATATTAAGAAAGACGAATAAACTGTATTAAAAATACAATTTAATTATAAAAAAAATAACTAAATGCGTGATACTTACCACGCGTGAGAGTTATGCGTGTACCCTTCAACTGAGCTAAGGGTTTGAACTTGTCAACAAAGAATACGCATAAGGCTAATGCGTATATGGGACTACGGAATCCTGTAATGCGTACTCAAGTTAACTAGAACAAAAGAAAAAAAAATTTAAGTGAGCACGCATGAGTAAAATGCGTACCCACAAACCCTGAATGCGTATACAGAGGGTATTTTGGGCGCCCCCTCCGCCGGCCTCCGCCGGTGGGTATTTTGGTTGTTTGATTTGAAAATGTGGGTATTTAGGGATTTCACCCTCTGTTAAATAAATTTAATATTTTAATTTTAATTTTATATTTGTGAGTGGTTTTTTAAAATTATTATGTTAAATTGGTTATAATTTTATTTTTTATCAACCAAGTTATATTTTTGAATTTTATTCCTCTAACATTTATAAATTTTATTTTTTTATATAATATTAATAAAAATCCAAGTTTGACCGATTTTAGAATCAAGATTTTTGAAGATTATTTTATTTGAATGATATTCCCTTATATAAACATCAAAAATTTTGAAGATCATATTATTTAAATAATATTTCTCTAATATTTATAAAATTTGTGAATAAATTTATATTAATTTCTATAAATTTAAGTATACAATTCATTTTATAAAAAAAATAATAGAATAAATCCACCTTATGCTTATTATATATAGGATATAAATTCTGTGCCATATTTGATCAGTTAAAAACATGTAAAATTTCATCCTTAGCATAAAGTAAATGGTAGGAAGAAACGGCTTGCAAATTTGCAAATTTTGTGTGATATTTAACTACGCATATATGAAATGATGAAGCAATATAATTGATAGATATTAATACCATGTTATTATTGACATCTTTTTTAGTACAAAAAAGAGGCCAGAAAGAGGCCAAACATACAACTGCATGATGATAAAAAAATGTTAAACAGAAACAAATCTCAATTATATATATCAACATTTTTACAACTAACTTCTTATATTTTATAAATAAATAAACACATCAAACCATATGTTATATGGGAAAAGAGTATCTAAAGCATAGAGAAGTTTTCTATTACTGCGATTTAAAATATGATAAATTAATTATTATTTGAACAATCCAATCGTACGGATGTTAAATTCATAAAAAAATACGTGAATGTACAAATTTTCGTGTAATTTAATTATTTGAAACTATAAATTTATAACAATAAGATTATGATAAATCTGTGTCGTTAAATATATATAGAAAATAGTATTATTATAAAAGTGATACTCCACTATTTTAAATATAATAAAAATTTGTATATAATGTTATTTCAACATAAACTTTTCATCCGTACAATTGGATTATCAAAAATAATAATAAAATACATAATTTAAGGTGCACTAATAGAGAAATTCTCTATTGTGTACTTTAGAAACTCCATGTCCATGTTATATCCTATGTAAACATATGATAAGAATTGTTATCGAGTTTAAAATTACCCCAAATCATGTCCTAAAACTTAACATTCCACATTAGAATCAATCTAAAAACCGAACAAGAAGTCAAAAACCAAGAAGGTGGAGGAAGAGCATGTGATCGATCATCCTTTCTACACAACATGTTGAAAAACCCAACCTACTAGGGATTCATGAAAAAGCACACAAATGTGCACATTAATTAACAACATTTGTAAGCACACAAATGTGCAAATTCGAGAAGGTTTTGCATCCTTGTTCTCAAGGTGAATCAACAACTTTCCAACTTCTCACTCTTCCAACTCAGGAGTTGGTCGTTAAAAAAACAACTTTTCCTATATTATTAAAAACATAACTCGAGGCTTTTCGGTCTCCGAAGTAGGGATATTCTACAGGGTGATCCATGTTGTAAAATTTCAATATTCTTAGTGCCTGTTTGGGGCAACTTAATTTAATGATTTATGGACTTATTTTCGTGTAAAAATTTTATATTTTGATAAAAAAAATTATACAAGTATTTAATGTATGTTTGAGATTCAATAAGTTGCAAAAATAAGTTGGAAAGTTAGGAATCATAACTTTCAACTTAAAATAAGTTGACTTATTCGGAAAAATAAGTTTTCCCAAACACCCCATTAGTCTACAAAAACAACAACAGATGAAGAAAAGTAAGCATACGCAGTAAGCAATTTCAGCAGATTTTTACAAGCAATTTATCAAACAAAATAGATGCAAAATATTTTAAGATAGCAATTAAAATAACAGAGTTTAGATAGTGGCCTGGTGAGGCTTGTTTTCACACTGCCCTAAGGAATCGTGCCCCTTCTCGTGCAAGGTTTTTCGACAACTCCTTAGCGGTACAACACCCAAACTTTGATTTCTCCTTTCTCGTGCACGAACGATAAAAGGACAGCAACAAAAGACTTCCCGAGTGCTCCAAATAATACCCAAAAACTATATAATATATATAATATAGAATAGTAACAATGTTTGATTTGATGCAAGAGAGTGAGCACCAGGTGTTTGTATAAAATTCAAAAAAAGACTGTAGTACTTGATTCTTTCTTTTTTTGTTTTCGTGTCTTAATCTTTTTCTGTCCTACCTTTTACTTCTTCTAGGTTCATCTAAAGATGTTGATGTACTAGGAATATTAGATGTAAAATTAGAACAAGAGCTATCAATTTGTTTTGGTATCCTAGTCTTGTAGGGAAAAATATCCTCAAAATAAGTTGCATCTCTAGCTTCGATAATAGTATTAGTGGAGACATCGGGATTATCAAAATTAATTACAAGAAACCTATTAGTTGTACCTTGAGTATACCCAACAAAAATAGCATCTACGGTTTTAGATCCTAATTTTCTTTTCTTTGGTTCCAGAATTCCAACTTTAGCTAAACAACCCCAAACTTTGAAATAATTTATTTTTTGACTTCTATTCTTCCAATATTCATAAGGGGTAATATTAGTGGATTTATTAGGAATTCTAATTAACACATAACAAACAGTGAGCAATGCTTCACCCCAAAGATTTTCGGGAGCACCAGAACTTACAAGCATACAATTTATCATATCTAATAAAGTCCTATTTTTCCTCTCGGCAACTCCATTAGATTGTGGAGTGTAAGGGGCCGTAACTTCGTGAATTATTCCATGCTCTTGACAAAATTGAGTAAAGTTATTATCTATATATTCTCCACCTCTATCGGATCTAATTATTTTAATATTTTTACTGGTTTGTTTTTCAACTTCGGCTTTATAAGTTTTAAAACAACCTAGAACCTCGTCTTTAGTTTTAAGAAGGTATACATAGCAATACTTAGAGTAATCATCAATAAAAGTCATAAAGTATCTCCTGCCGCCCCTAGTAAGAACATTACCATTATCACACACGTCACTACGAATAAATTCTAATAAGGAAAAGTCCCTAGTTATATTAGAGAAAGCCTTCTTAGTATGTTTGCATTGTGCACATATTTCACATTTAGATCTTTCTTTAATATTATGATTAGAAAGTAAACCTTTATTAATCATTCTTTGTATTGTGCCATAATTTACATGTCCAAGTCTTTCATGCCATAAAGATGAACTTTCGGTATTTAAGACAGTTGGAGAGATTTCTCTATTAATAATGTTGGGAGAAACATTCAATTTTATTAATCCTTCACTTACATAACCTTTTCCAACAAATACATTATTCTTTGAAATTACAACTTTATTTGAATCCATAACAATGCGATAGCCAACACTAATAAGAATTGAACCACTAATGAGATTTCTCCTTATTGTAGGTACATGAAGAACATTATTTAGAACTAAGACTTTTCCGGATGTAAATTCTAAATTTATTCTTCCTCTTCCGATGACTTTAGCTAACGAATCATTTCCAAGAACTACATCTCCTCCACTTGATTCCTCATAATTAGAAAACCAAGAGCGTTCATTACACACATGAGTATTAGCACCCGAATCTAACCACCAATCATTAGAATTATAGGTTGTCATATTTATTAAAGGGATAGAATTTTCTAACCTAAAAGAATTATTAGAAGGAGTTCCCTCGATCATGTTGACTTGATGCTTTGGAGCAGATTTCGACCGATTATTGGCTTGTATTGGTTGAGTTTTCTTGTAAAAGCATTGAGCGGCTAGATGATTTTTTTTTCCACAAACATAGCAATGTCTTTGATTGTTTTTAAAACCACCATTTGACCTAGGAGGATTTCGGTTTTGATTTTGAGAAAAGTTTGAGGGGCCTTTATTATGAAATTTGTTCCCACTATTTTTGAAATTTTTACTCTTGAGTTTAAAGAAAGGCTTGAGGCGATTTGGATTTTTGGATTCCTCGGCAAGATTGATTTTGGGAGAAATTTCATTTTTAGACTTTTCGTTTTGCCTATGTTCATTTTCAATACGGACTTTCACAATGGCATTATTAAGGGTGAGTGAAGATTGGTTGTGACGAAGCTCTCTAGCAAAATCGGACCAACTAGAAGGGAGTTTATCAATTAGATTGGAGACTTTAATTTCGTCGGAAAATTTAGAACCCTTGTACTCGAGATATCTAATATGATCTTGAAAAGTGTGGAGTTGATCACCTATGGGTTTATCATCTACCATTTTAAAATTATAATAGGAGGATGCACTATGGATGCCCACATCATCAAACCCATATTCGGTTTCTAAGGCTTCCCATAATTCTTTGGCCGAATCAAACTCACAATATATATCATATAAGATGTCCGACAAGGCACTAAGAATCCTATTAAGGCAAAGGTAATCTTGATCTTTAGTAGGCTTAGTAGGAGTAGAAGATGCCGGTGTTGTAGTTTCGGTTTGTGTAGGTTGAGTTGGAGTTTTACTAGTACTCTCATATTTCAAAACACTCATAAGGCCTAAAGTGGTTAACCAAAACTTCATTTGTTTTTGCCAACGCATAAAGTTTAAGCCGTTAAATTTCTCGGATTTAGCCAAACGAATGTCATCTCTTGTATCAGCCATAGCAACTCAAGTATATCAACTGTAATTAAATTACTAGATGTCAAAATATAAAACTTAAAATAAATAATATAGTGACTAAACAAACTGGAATTGGAGTGTAAGAACAAGACAGAAAGTATTACAAATTGAAAGAACTTTAGATCATTAGTACACTAACTAAACAGATCAGAATAAGGAACCAGGCAATTTATTTTTTGAAAATGTGACACTAACAGAACAACAAACAAGTCAGCAATTAGGACCGCTATGATTTGTTGATCTGATGTAAACTCCAGTTAAACAAATCTAAGGTAAACAACAATACAGAGTGTTGAAATGGCTGAGAAATTTCAGCACAACAAAATATAACATTAAGCTAAGAAATAAAGATTTTCTTTCACACGATTCCTTAGATTGTTGTAAAATTTCAATATTCTTAGTCCACAAACACAACAACAGATGAAGAAAAGTAAGCATATGCAGTAAGCAATTTAAGCAGATTTTTACGAGCAATTTATCAGACAAAACAGATGCAAAATATTTTGAGATAGCAATTAAAATCACATAGTTTAGATAGTGGCATGGTGAGGCATTTTTTCATACTGCCCTAAGGAATTGTGCCCCTTCTCGTGCAAGGTTTTCCGGCAACTCCTTAGCGGTACAACACCCAAACTTTGATTTCTCCTTTCTCGTGCACGAACGATAAAAGGATAGCAACAAAAGACTTCCCGAGTGCTCCAAAAAATACCCAAAAACTATATAAGATATATAATATAGATTAGTAACAATGTTTGATTTGATGCAAGAGAGTGAGCACCAGGTGTTTGTATAAAATTCAGAAAAAGACTGTAGTACTTGATTCTTTCTTTTTTTGTTTTCGTGTCTTAATCCTGTTTCATTCCTTCTATATATAGGGTTAAAACTAGTAACTGAAATACAAAGATATTAACAATTTAATACATGAAATTGTAACAGCTACACAACGGTAGCAAAGCAATGGGATGAAAACTAACGGGTGAAAGAATAATATCTTTGACCACTCAAAATTAGATTTATAGCATACATATTTTTGGTACAAATAAAAACCCAAAATAATAAAAACTTCTAAATTTTATTTTTTTTAATATAACATATATTAACAAATGTCTAACAATCCAAACAAAGTGTGATAGTGTATCAGAGTGTGAAAAGTCCACATTCTCTTGCTAAGGCCTAAGAACAAGAATATTATTCTTGAGAATGAGTTTCTCCCAGATTTAAGCTTCAATTTTTCCTTTATATTTTTCAAGACAAATCCAAAGTATCCCAATTTATGGAAAGAAACTTTAAGAACCCCTGTCCAATTCCGAAACACACGAGTGCCGACAAATTGGTCCCCCACCAAGAACCCAATCATAGAAACACTTGGGTCAACAACACTATCAGTAACAACAATGCTAGCTAGTATTGACATTATCAAGGATAACAACATGATTCTTACTTAAATCCTAGGCAGGGAATAACATTACTCATAGACAAATTTCTAACAATTTTCTTCTCATTCACATCAATTGAAATAGAACTATGGTGATTTTGAGGAATATCGTGAGTAAAGAAATTAAATCCATTATCATCCACCTAACAATTCACGAGGGAGTGGTTCACCCGAAAAGTATAAGGTATGCTAGCAATGATAGAGCTCCCAACATTGTTCCAAGCAGAGACCCTATTGACAATAGGACCTCCAACATAATTTCCAGTGAATCCCCTAACCGATTGATGCTTTAAATTCGAGTAGGTGAACAAACTCAATTCATTTTTAACACCCAACTATATATAATTGATAAGGAAGATATGGAGTCTACTATCTCCTTGTGTTACGCTATCATCCATTCTTGAATCAAGAGCCAAGGTATTTTCATCCGAAGAAACTTTTGGAAAATCATCCTCAGTAACTTCATGGTGACGAAGAAATAAGGCCACAAGAGACGGAAGCTCCTACGATGCGGCAACACTGTCCGAGTCCGAAGAATCGGAAGAAGAGAAGGTAAAGTGATGAGAGGAAGACATGGAGAGTCAAATCCAAGATTCAGGGAATTAAAGGGAGAAGAAAACGATAATCGCATCTAGAAAGGACATAAAAGGTGGGAGGCGGCTAGGGTTTTGGAAAACAGGGACTAAAAAATGGAAAGTACAAGAAAGAAAAAAATAGAAGAATAAGTGTTAGCGATTTTACAATTTAGATGCAAGTGCATGTATCATAGCAAGTAATATATAATTCGTTCCCTCAAGGACTAAGTCTAAGTTGATAAGTACCACACACTATCTTTTTTCTAATTCAAGTCGAAATAAAAGTTGATTGGAAACATAAACTAATTATCACTAGATAATATACTAGCACAAATAATATCCCAAGATTAACAAAATTAGGCCATCAACTTCATCTCGTACTTTTCAATAAACTACTCAAATATCTCTATTTTGGTGTTCTAATTGCTAGTCCAAGGCTTCTAAATAATCACAAGGACCTTCATTATCTCAAGTGGTCCTAATTCATAAACTAATTCCCGTATTCCTACCAAGAATGTAAGTTCCTGAACCGCATTAACTTCAGCCTTATACTTGACTATCAAGGGTGATCAGGTATATTCCTATCCAAACCATAAATTAGTCTAATATACTCCCTCCATCCCGCCCGGTTGTTAACGTTTCAAAATAGGGTATCTGGCACGCATTTTATGGTGAATTTTAAGGATAGTTCCATAACTTATTTTTGAAATTTTCTTTTTTTGTATAAAAATAGAACAATCCTATTTTTATACAAGAAAATAAAATTTTAAAAATAAGTTATGAAACTATCCTTAAAATGCGTGCCATAAAGTGAAAAAAAAGTGTTAAGAATTTAGTGGGACGGAGGGAGTAGTACTAATCCCATGTGATAGTGACTTAACATAGATTTTCTTTTCCAAGTCAATCTAAATCACAAGGTTGATCATTCCTTAAAAAGCATTAAACTCAAATCACTATAAGCAATTATAATGAACACCATAAATGAGAATCAAGGAATAATCTATATAAAAAATACAAGAATCCATTACAGGCCTAGAAAGAGAACTAGTTCAACATCACAACCAAGAGTATTATATACAAGAATGAAGACATAATATCAAGGTTACAATAAAGAAAAGAAGGAGGAGGAGATAAAAACTCTAGAATTTGATCTCTCTAAGGCTTTTCCTCTTGAATGCTTCCAGCTTGTTCTTCTTCCTCGTGTTTTCTCTTTCTATTTTGTGTGTAACCGCTCTCTCATGAAGTCAAGTACATGTTTTTTTACTATCTACTGCAGAATATATATCATATGCAATTCCTATCTAATTAACTAATAGTATTATTTATTTATTTAATAATAAAATAAAGGAGTTTCCTTAATATAGTAGGATTCCAAAGTAGGAAATTCGAGCTGTCTATTTCTGGTAATTTTCTGGGCAGTTTGGAGTACCAATAAAATCTGAAACCACACTTGAATTAAAGGTCTTCTCGTAAGCTTTCCAACGGCATCTGAATCACCTCAATCTGACATCTGAAGCTCCAGTTATAGTCAAAACATTGAACACTGCGCAAGCTGATCCGAAAATCCGAATTTTGCTAGAATTCACTTCAAATTTTGCAATTTAAGTCACAGTCCTTCTATTATAAGAAATTCCTTTTTCCTAAAATAAAACATATAAATTAATTAAAAAATAATCCAATTTCATGCAAAATTAACTAAAATTATAGAGAAAATATGATCATAAAGATCATACATCCATGAGTCGACACTATCATTTTCCTTTATAACAACTACATATATCAACATTTTCATTTAAGTACTAGAAACTTATAGTGTATTCACCAGTTGATTAAAAGAAGCACGAGTTCTCCTAAATTCACTAACCTCTCCGTCAAGAACTTAAATATTTCCCATTTCTCAATACTTCCAAACCTTGGACTCTTTCTTAGGGGATCATTCGGTTGCAGAAAATATGGTGCGGTGCCATAGAAAGTAGGTTTACCACCATGCTTTAGTTCTTTAGCTTTTACCTCTCCCATGCAAATTGGACATGACAACTTACCCTTGGTCGATCAGCCACTTAGCATGACAAGTGTAGTAAAATCGCTAATTGTCCACATAAGTGTTGCCTTTATCATAAAATTTGTACGTGAGAACCTGTCATATGTTTCCACCCCAGTATACCATAATAATTTTAATTCATTAATTAACGGCCTAAAATAAATATGTAAGTTTTTTATCGGATCCATCGGTCCGGGAATAAGAAGAGGCATGAACATGTATGGAGCCTTAGTACACATAGATGAGGGAAGGTTGTACACAGAAACCACCATGGGCCATATTATATAATCCCTATAATGTGCATCGCGAAAGGGGTCAAATCCATCAGTAGAGCGTCCGAGTCTAACATTCTGAAAGTATTAAAACTTTACGATCTGATCATGGGGGGGAATACTTAAGCTTGGAATTCAAGAATTTCATAAAGGAATGTGGTATCGTATCACAATTCACTCCTCCTGGAACACCACAATGGAATAGGTGTTTGAAAGGAGAAATCGTACCTTGTTGGACATGGTACGGTCGATGATGAGTCATGCGGATCTTCCAATCAGTTTCTGGGGTTATGCCCTAGAGACGGCTACACAAACACTAAACCGAGTTCCTTCAAAATCAGTTCAAAAGACACCATATGTGATATGGATTGATAAACGTAATAGCGTGTCATTTGTGAAGGTTTGGGGATGTAAAGCGTTTGTGAAACGCTTGGTCTCTGATAAGCTGGGACCGAAATCAGATAAATGTAATTTTGTAGGATACCCATTAGAAACTAAAGGGTATTATTTCTATAAACCTTCTGAGAACAAAGTGTTTGTTGCTCGAACGGCTGTGTTTCTAGAGAAAGAACTGCTTTCTAAGAAAAATAGTGGGAGGACAATAGATCACGATGAGGATCGAGAACTACAAAATAATGTTGAACCAGAGTTGGAACATGAGCAGAATGAGACTAAAGATGTTGAGAACAATACTGTTCAAGAAACACAGGTCGTTCATAGATCTAGTAGGATTCGCCATGAGCCAGAGAGATATTATGGATTTCTCCTGACTCAAAGTGGCGATGTGATGCTTGTAGATAATGATGAGCCTCTCACCTACAAGGATGCTATGAATAGTCCAGATTCTGAGAGATGGCTGGAGGCCATGAAATCTGAGATGGATTCCATGTATGAAAACCAAGTATGGACTTTGGTTTAACCACTTGATGGGGTAAAACCCATAGAGTGAAAGTGGGTTTTCAAGAAGAAAACTGACATGGATGTAAATTTACAGACCTACAAAGCAAGACTAGTGGCGAAAGGTTTCAAGCAAATTCATGGTATTGACTATGATGAAACTTTCTCACCAGTAGCTATTGTCAAATCCATCAGGATTTTGCTTTCGATGGCAGCTTATTATGATTATGAGATCTGGCAAATGGATGTCAAGACCGCTTTCTTAAATGGGATCTTAGAAGAGGATGTGTACATGACACAACCTCAGGGTTTTGTCGATTCGAGGTTTTCTAGAATGGTTTGTAAGTTGCGACAATCCATTTATGGATTAAAGAAGGCCTCTAGAAGATGGAACATCCGTTTTGATGAAACAGTCAAAGAGTTTGGCTTCATATAAAATGAGGATGAGATGTATGTTTACAAAAAGGTTAGTGGGAGCCATGTGGCATTCCTAGTATTATATGTAGATGACATATTACTAATAGGGAATGACATTCCTTCTGTACAGGCTGTGAAGACTTGGTTGGGAAAAAGTTTCTCTACGAAAGACTTAGGCGATGCTACCTATATCTTAGGGATCAAGATCTATAGAGTTAGATCTAAAAGATTAATCGGCTTAAGTCAGAGTACATACATTGACAAGGTGTTGCATCGTTTTAGGATGCAAGAGGCAAAGAGGGGATATGTCCCAGTGTCTCATGGGATAGTGATCTCAAAGGAAAACTGTCCTAAATCATCAGATGATAAGGACCGTATGAGTAAAGTACCATATGCTTCGGCAATTGGTTCTATAATGTATGCAATGATATGTACTCGTCCTGATGCCTCGTATGCTTTGAGCATGACGAGCAGATACCAGTCTAATCCAGGTAAGGGTCACTGGACAGCTGTCAAGAATATTTTTAAGTGCCGTAAATGGACTAAAGGTTTGTTCTTGATATACGGAGGAGATGAGAAGCTGGTTGTAAGAGGTTACACAGATGCTAGTTTTCAGATAGATAGCGATGATTCTGTGTCCCAGTTTGGATTTGTGTTTTGTCTAAATGGAGGTGCTGTAAGCTAGAAAAGTTCCAAGCAAGAGACAGTAGCTGATTTTACAATGAAAGATAAGTATATTACTGCCAGTGAAGCATCCAAAAAGGCTGTTTGGATTTGGAAGTTTATTACAGGACTTGGTGTGGTTCCATCGATCGTAGATCCAGTTGATCTGTATTGCGATAACAATGGAGCCATTGCGCAGGCTAAGGAACCAAGGTCCCATTCCAAGGCAAAGCATATACTTAGAAGATATCACCTTCTTCGAGAGATTAACGATATAGAAAATAACATATATGTAAAGTGCATACTAATGCTAATGTTGCGGACCCACTGACTAAAGCTTTGTCGCAGCAGAAGCACGAAGGTCACACTAGTTCCATGGGTATTAGATACATGGGCGATTGGCTCTAGTGCAAGTGGGAGATTGATAGTGTTAGTGCCCTAGAGACAATGTAGTTGTGCTTCTAGGAAAGACTATTTTGTTATTTAATGATTATGTTCTACTGATTATTCTACATTAATTTATTATGTCTTAATTTACTACGATATAAATGTTAGAGTAATAAATGTTCTTGGAATATAGAACATGTATTCTATATCTTTAAGTATGTTACTTAAAAATGAGATTATATGAATAGTGTTTATATTCCTAAATATCCCTAATCGAGCATTATTAATATGGGACAATTGTAATGCATAAAGATTATTATGTATGTTGACGGATGACCACATCTCATTGGTCATAGGTATAGTGATACTAAAGTCAAGAACATAGGTGCATGTAATTTTATACATGTCACTGGATTAACCCACGGTGAGATTCTACATGTTGATAATGTCATTAGAAAGACTCACAGTGATAATGGTGTAATGATCTTTAGACTTGAGATCATTATATTTCTATACGAGGATTAATATACTTTGACTACATTTAAAGTTACCTTTGACCGGGTGATGATAAAAGTGTACATCGGGTATATTATGAGTCGTATGAGAAATATGAATGATATATAAAGGATTTAACCCTCCTATTATTAGGAGAGATATTATTGGCCTCTTGATTGAGTGAGACTATGAAAATGCATGACCATGCTCAAATATTGATTTGTTTTAATAGTCTACTCATTGATCAAAGAAATCCGGATTAAACGTTGAAGAGGATGACTAATGACATGCCTCGAGTTTAATCTATAATATTTGGTTAAAGGGATTATATTACACGGAAACATTAATCATGAAGGGTTTAATTGGATCACCAATTATTATTTTTACTTGGGTAGTATTATTAGATGTCGCTCATTGTTTATAATTTTATTATTGGATATTAAAATTATTGCCAACGTAATAATAACCTAAAGGGTTACACAATAAGAACGTTTAAAAGGAGTTTTAATTTAAATTACGAATTTAAATTAAATTATTAAATTCGAAATTGGATATTTAATTAATTGAGCTTGTCTTAATTATAATTAAATAGAATTCGAATTCAATATTAAAACCAAATCAGAATGGGTTTGGAGAAGCCCAATTCGATTTATGGTTTAGCCCAATCTCTCTTCCCTATAAATACATTATGATGTATTGTTTAAATATAGAATTTTGCAATTCATTTTTAAAGAAAAACGTTTGAGAGGCTAGAGAGAGAGAGAGAGAGAGAGAGAGAGAGAGAGAGAGGCAGGTTATTCGGCTAGTACCGGCTCCGGTGATCATTGGACGATCAAGCGTTCGTGTGAACTACTTTGGCAACGTAGATCTCGATGAGGGCTGCGTGGTGATTGTTTTGGACCTCCATCTGTCATCAATTTGTAAAGCTTCTTTAAGGTAATCATCTAACTCCGAATTAAATATCATGTTTTTGCATGGATCCTGCGGTAGGGTTTCGATTTTTATTCTTTTTCGCGTTTAATTCCGCTGCGTTTGATGCTCGAAACCCTTCAATGTGGTGAAAGAATAGGAAAAAATGATGAAAGAAGAGGAAAAAATGGGGAAAGGGGGAAAAATTGATATGTAAAAGAGCGGCTACTGAACTAAAAGAATCAGTAAGGTTGCCAAAATGACCACAGACAAATTCGATCGAATATCAATCGACAAAAGAGCACTGCTAAATTCGACCACAACTAATCATATACATAAATTCGACCCATCTCAATCGAATTTAGTCTATGCCTAATTATGACTAATTGTGGTTAATGGTCGAATTGACTACTAGACCAATTAGGATTTTTTGTCGAAATTATTGTAAAAAATTATAAAAGATTGTTATAATTTCTAAGAAATAAATATTGAAATTAATTAATTTTCTGCATTTGCACTATAATTATAAAAATCTTGACATCCACATGATTAGATTACTTAAAGCATATTTTAAATAAAATAAAAGTTTTAACCCTAATCCATACCCTAAATCTAAACCCTAAACCCCATATTTTTTTTTTATTTTTTTTTTTTGCTAATCTGCGTATATTAAAAGAAAACAAGAGGATTAACCCATGCTCTATGACAAACCATAGAGGTGGCAAAGGAGAAGCAACCTAGCAGGAAATCTAGGCAACGACAAGCCAGCGAAATCAAATAATTATCCAATTACTAAAGGAATTTATACAAGGCAGTTTGGGAACCATGAGGAAGAAGACAATCGAGCTTTAATGTCCGTAATAATCCCAATGACCATCCTTGCTGGGTGAAGAATACTTTTGTTATGAGCTCTAGAGTTTCGTTCCCGCCATAAGTGATAAGCAAATATCTGGAGAGTAAGAAGAGCCACATGCCGGACAGTAGAGTTTTGGATGTTAAGCCAGGAGTGGAGCAGATCGAGCCACGAATTTGCTTGGTGAGGAATGCCAAGTAAAGTACCCAGTTGATCTAATACATGATTGCTGTAAGTGCAGTTCAAGAAGAGGTGATCAACGGATTCATTCCCTCCAACACACAAATAGCAAATATCTAGCACATCTAGACCGAATGAAGCAAGCCTATGCAACGTATTAAGTCGTCTATGACAGACTAACCAAAGGTGATGAGCATATCTGGGAATAGTCAGACAGTGCCAAACACCTTTATGCCAAGAAACATTTGGCATCTTGTGACGAATAGAGTTCCAAATGTGTTTGATTTTTACCTTGGAGATAGGACGATCGTCCCAAATAAAAACATCCGGTTTAGATAAATCAAAAGGAGGGTGGTTAAAGTTAATCAACCATTCTTCCAGCACCGTACTCATGTGATGAAGTCTTGTAGTTGGTCTAGGCAAAACCCAAACTCCAAATGCAATAATGTCATGGACCACAGCATGGTGAGTTGAAGCAGCCTGAGAGATAATATTGTCACTCTTATGGGTTGCGAGGCATCGAGAATCCCACCAGGGGTCAAACCAAAGGGAGGTTCTTTGGCCATTGCCAATTCTGTAAGAAACAAAAAGGCGAGCCAAAGGTCTAAGTTGAAGAATTCGTCTCCAGATCCATGAGCAGTCACTTGGAATATCCATGGTCCAAAATTTATTATGCTTGATAGCTGTAGCATTAATCCAATGAGGCCATAACGAATTTGAACCATTGATAATCTTGCATAAATGAAATAACAGCTGAGCTTTATTCCAATCTTTCATATTTTTTAAGCCTAAACCCCCTTCTTCCTTAGGCAAACACATAGTCGCCCAACTAACTTTGTTCCCCCCTTTAGTGGTTGTATTTCCTTTCCATAAAAAACTAGTGAATAAAGATTGCAGATTATTGTGCACCATCGTGGGGAGCATGAAATGGTTGGTCCAAAAGGATTGCATAGAGAACAGAACAGACTTGATAAGTTGCACTCTACCCGCAAAAGAGAGAAATCGGTTAGTCCAAGCCATGATACGGGAAGAGATTTTATCCACCAACGGCATGCAGTCATTGACTCTAAGCTAGGATGAAATTAAAGGCACACCTAAGAACTTAACTGGGATTGTTCCATGAGGAATGGCATAAGAATTATCGAACCAAGAAACAAGGTTAGTATCACAGTTGCAGAGGAACACCGAGCTTTTATTCATACTGGGCTTTAAACCACTCAAAGCTGAGAATCTACTTAAAGAATCCATCGTATGTTTGATTGAGTTTTGGTCTCCATTTGAGAAAAGCAAAACATCGTCAGCAAAGAATAAGTGACTGAGGTCAAGATCCTTACATTTCCAATGGTGCCTGTAATCAGGGGGTTTTTTGTCAAGAATCTGAGAGAAAATGTTCATAGCCATAGTGAACAAATATGGAGACATTGGACAGCCTTGTCGAATACCTTTTTCCCCTTTGAAGTAGCCTTGAAGTGACCCATTAATTTTCACTGAATATCGAGGACTTGAAATGCAAGAAAAAATCCATTTAATAAATCTTAGCGGAAGATTTGTTTTGTGCAAAACAGTTTTCAGCCTATTCGCAATGATCTTTGAGATACATTTGTATGCGATAGTGCATAAAGAAATAGGTTTGTAGTCCTTGATGTGTGTGGGAGTGTCCACTTTAGCAATAAGGGCAATGGCTGTTAAATTAACACCTGGATTCATGTCACAAGATGCAAAGAAATACCTAATCGCAGAACAAAAATTAGTCCCCACAATATCCCATGTAGCCAGAAAGAATTCTAGGGTGAAACCATCTGGGCTTGGAGATTTGTTGCATTTGAACGATTTGAGAGTTTTGTAGATTAGGTCATCTGATATATCAGCTAAAAGAGCATCACATTGGATTTCCGAAACTGTATTGCACTCAATGTCCACCATGTGATCCAAGAAAACTTGAGCTTGATGGGTTACCAGCGGCTCGAGAGAAGTTGTTTTAGCTGTAGGAAGCTGATGCATGACAGGGATGCCAAGAGTCTCCTTGAAATACTTGAAAGCAATCTTGGAAACATTTTCAAACCCAAAGTGAAGGTCTCCTACATCATCAGATAATGCCAAGATTTTGTTGCGGTTCCAGTTCGATTTTATCTGATTAAAGAAGAAACCGGAATTACTATCACCCTGAGATAACCATTTTACTCGAGATTTCTGTAATAAGAGTGCCTCCTCTTCAAGGATGCATTTTTCCAAATGTTTTGAGGCCGAATCCTCATTGTTGAGTAAAGAAATATTATCAGGGTTATTGAAGAGCTGCATTTGTAATTGAAGGAGAGAATCACGAGCAAGAGTGACAGCAGAATGCACATTACCATGGTTTTTGTTGAGCTCAACCAAACCTTGCTTGACTATTTTCATTTTTTTGCAAAAGATAGTCATTGGATCGCCAATAATACTTTCAGACCATGCCTTTTGAACGGTATCAAGAAAACCCGGGAGAGTTGTCATGAAGTTGAAAAATTAGAATGCTTTCGAGGCTTGAGCCACCTGAAGAGGATTGACAAATAAAAGGGGATTGTGGTCCATCAAGCTACGTTCTTTGACAAGAACCTGACCTTCCGGAAACTGAGAAAACCAAGCAGCATTAGCTAACATACGATCCAAACACTTTAAGATCAAACAGTCAGGTTGCTTCCGCTTATTAGTCCATGTGAAAAAATCACCTCGAGTTCTAATATGGCCAAGGGAAGCATCATTAATGCAAGACCTAAAAGCTTGCATATCTATGGTCCAATGTTCACGACCTCCCAAGACTTCATTAATCTGGAGAATGGAATTGAAGTCTCCTGTAACACACCATGGAAGAACGGAGTTCGTACTAAGATTTCTCAGATCAACCCAAAGAGCCAATCTCTCAAGAGGGGTATTTTGAGCATACACAAATGTGATAATAAAATTTATTTGTTTCTCTAGAAAGCTGACTTTACAAGTAATCTGTTGATCAGATTTGGAAAGACAAGTGACCGACCAAATTGACGAATTCCATCCCACCCATAAGCGACCATTGTGATGATGTTCATAGTTGTGAAGCCATGACCAATCTTTTTTTATTTTTAAAGTAACAGAACGAGCATTAAGCTCTTTAACTTTAGTTTCGATGCAACACATAAGCGAGATTTTATTGACAGAGATAAAATGCAGGAGCTCCTTTTGATGGGTGCTTTTATTCATGCCTCGAACGTTCCAAGAGGCAAAATTCATTGATATTTATAATTATTATTGATAGTGTTACCTGCCAATCAGAGACTTTTCTTGTTTATAATAGGAATAAACCCATCCTCGTCCGGAGAATTCTTTTTCATAAACCTTGTTGAAAGACCTTTTTTGATTACAGTAGAAGATGTTGCGGCTAAAGCATGCTGTTGATCAACAGACCTCAAATCTATAATAAACCCAGCATCTGTAGGATTCTTAGGGTAATGGTTAAAAATAACCATTTTGTAAAAGTTCATCACGAAAATAACAATTCTGGAAGGAGATGGCTGAAAATACCGGATTGGATACGCATTTACAAAATGGGTATTCAAAATACATATGATACGCATTTGCAAGTTGGGTATCCCATATGTGTTACCCAAATGGCAAATGCGTATCTACATTTTTTTTAATTTTTTTTAAGATACCCATTTCTGAGTTGGGTATCTTATACAAAATGGGATACCCAACTTGGAAATGCGTATCCAATCCGGTATTTTCAGCCAATGCACCTAGAAATTGATATTTTTGTTAACTTCACTTAAAAAATTGTTATTTTTAACATTTATTCGGATTCTTATTCCATTTCCTCTTGGCTGACATATCTTCCACATTTCTTGCCTCGTTTACTTGAACATCCTCAGATCCATCATTGCTATCAATCAATGCCTGAAAAGAATTGTCAATAGCTATAGGGCGAACAAACTCCCCTGGTTCCACGTCCCCTATTTCTGCACCATTTTCAATTTTCATTTGCTCTCTATCAAAGTTGTCACTTCTGTTTCTTATGTCCCAATCCTTCGAATTGAGAATCTCCTCCTCCTCTTGGACCACTGGGCAGCCAAACAACGTACCAATTGTATAAAGCACCATAGCATTTTCAAGGCCAGTATTTGCATTTGCATTAGTGGCGTTTATTTCCGACCTTTTTATTTTTTGATTATTTTTTCCCAATACTAAAATGAGTGTTTATTAACTTTCGTATGGTTCGATCGTTGAAGAAATCATTCAAAAAAATTATTCAGTGAATCTAGATCGTGTCCCGATAGAGGAAGCATCACTTTTACTACATTTTTGTTAAAATCTCATAAACCAGACATTTTTATTTTTTGATTATTTTTTCCCAACACTAAAATGAGTGTTTATTAACATTCTTATGGTTCGATCGTCGAAGAAATCATTCAAAAAAATTATTCAGTGAATCAGGATCGTGCCCCGTTACAGGTAGCATAACTTCTACTACGTTTTTGTTAAAATCTCGTATAGCCCGACCTTTTTATTTTTTGATTATTTTTTCCCAGCACTAAAATGAGTGTTTATTAACTTTTGTACGATTCGATCATCGAAGAAATCATTCAAAAAAATTATTTAGTGAATCTGGATCTTGCCCCGTTATAGGAAGCATCACTTTTACAACGTTTTTGTTAAAATCTAGTACAACCCGACCTTTTTATTTTTTGATTATTTTTTTCCAACACTAAAATGAGTGTTTATTAACTTTCATATGATTCGATCATTGAAGAAATCATTCAAAAAAATTATTCAGTGAATCGGGATCATGCCCCGTTAGAGGAAGCATCACTTTTACTACGTTTTTGTTAAAATCTCGTACAACCCGACCTTTTTATTTTTTGATTATTTTTTCCTAACACTAAAAGGAGTGTTTATTAACATTCGTACGGTTCGATCGTCGAAGAATCATTCAAAAAAAATTATTCAGTGAATCTGGATCGTGCCCCGTTAAAGGAAGCAACATTTTTACTACATTTTTGTTAAAATCTCGTACAACCCGACATTTTTATTTTTTAATTATTTTTTCCCAACACTAAAATGAGTGTTTATTAACTTTTGTACGGTTCGATCGTCGAAGAAATTATTCAAAAACATTATTCAGTGAATCTGGATCGTGCCCCGTTATAGGAAGCATCACTTTTACTATGTTTTTGTTAAAATCTCGTACAACCCGACCTTTTTATTTTTTGATTATTTTTACCAACACTAAAATGAGTGTTTATTAACTTTTGTACGGTTCGATCGTCGAAGAAATTATTCAAAAAAATTATTCAGTGAATCTGGATCGTGCCCCGTTATAGGAAGCATCACTTTTACTATGTTTTTGTTAAAATCTCGTACAACCCGACCTAAACATGGTTTCGTCCGGGTTTGGTGTTTCGATTTTTAAAAAATATTTCTCAACGAAACAACCATACGAAGGTCAATATCCATCCTTTCTAATGTTATTGCCAGAATGTAAAAAAATAAAAAAATTATTTGATTTGGAAATTTAACGGTCAGCTAGTAGTTTGACTCGAACCCCTAAACTGAGTTTTGTCCAGGTTTCGTGTTTCGATTTTTTAAAATTATTTCTTGACGACCTAACCATACGGAGGTCAAGATCCATCATTTCTAATGTTATTGCTAAAAATTCAAAAAAAAAAAATCAATTGTTAATTTAACGGTCAACTAGTAGTTTGACTCGAACCCCTAAATAGGGTTTCGTGTGGATTTCGTGTTTCAATTTTTAAAAAATTAATCCTTGACGACCTAACCATACGGAGGTCAAGATCCATCATTTCTAATGTTATCGTCAAAATTTCAAAAAAATAAAAAAATAATTGATTTGGTAATTTAACGGTCAACTAGTAGTTTCACTCGAACCCCTAAACAGGGTTTAGTGTTTCATTTTTTTTTTTAAAATTTATTTATCAATGACCCAACCATACGGAGGTCAAGATCCATCGTTTCTGATGTTATTTCCAAAATTTTCAAAAATAAAAAAATTATTTGATTTGGTAATTTAACGGTCAACTACTAGTTTGACTCGAACCCCTAAATAGGGTTCCGTCCTGGTTTCGTGTTTCGTTTTTTTAAAAATTATTTCTCGATGACCCAACCATACGGAGGTCAAGATCCATCATATCTAATTTTACTGTCAAAATTTCAAAAAATAAAAAATTATTTGATTTGGTAATTTAAATGTTAACTAGTAGTCTCACTCAAACCCCTAAACAGGGTTTCGTCGAGATTTCGTGTTTCGATTTTTAAAAAATTATTTCTTGACGACCTAATCATACGGAGGTCAATATCCATTATTTTTAATGTTATTGTCAAAATTTCAAAAATTAAAAAATATTTGATTTTATAATTTAACGATTAACTATTAATTTGTCACGAAAGCCTGCCCTAAACAGGGTTTCGTGTTTCATTTTTTTTAAATTTATTTATCAACTATCCAACCATATGGAGGTCAATAGAACATCTTATAGAAATGCACACATCTAAAAAGGAAAAAAATTGAAAATCAACAAATAATAATAACAATAATAACAATAATAAGAATAATAATAGTAATAATAATAATAATAATAATAATAATAATAATAATAATAATAATAATAATAATAATAATAATAATAATAATAAAGATAATAATAATAATAATATTATTATTAATATTAATTTTAATATTAATAAAAGATCTTAAAATAAAATATTTGAATTTGATTGTTTTAAATTTGACCAGTTTGCGTACTATGCAACTTAAACCATCACCCACTTGTTGATCCAAAAAGAAAAGTATCCCTCCACGAACATGAAATGAAAATTCAAAATCAACTACTACATTCACGCCCAAATGTTTGGGCATATTCCTACTCATCACACCCCCAACTTTGCAAATATACACACAACAAGAGCCTTAATCATCTCTCTCCTCTCATCTCTCCTCTTTCTTTTTCTCTCTCTCTGTCTGTGTCTCTCATCTCTCCTCTTTCTTTTTCTCTCTCTCTCTGTCTGTGTCTCTTGCCGTCCATCTCTCTTCACTACATACATATTGAATAATTATACAGTATAAGATAAATCGATAAATATGAAGGAGAGTTTCGGTGAGGACTTTTATCAAACAGATTATATGCACAGGAAATATCAACACACTGCAACAAATATATAGACTCTCTCTCTCTCGCGCAAGAGAATCTAGTTCGGAGACCTCAACAATCGGAGAATGAAGAGCATAATTTGTTTTTCGTCGAGCCTGTCGATTTAGCTAAAGCCAAACGCCATTGGCCTCATCGGTATCTCGAAAAGGTTGGATTTTTATCACTTTTTTCACATTTTGTTCCTGTTTTCAAGTTGTAATTTTATGTTTTTATGCTAATGTGGTGGTGTTTTGCTTGTATTTTGAGCAGAATCAAGGTCAAGAGGCGGAAACATCGATTCGGTATTGCTTTTTCTTTCCTTTGTCGTATTTCTTAGTCGATTGAAGTTTTGATTTTGGGTGTATTTGTTCTACTAATAATTTTCAATTTCTGTTTTCTGGCAGGAACAACATTGTGACAGAAGATATAAGCAAGTTCTTTGTAAAAAGAGCTTCAAATCCCAAGTCTAACCAGATCCTTGTAGTGATAGTTTGCTGGCACTTGCAATATGTGATATGTGATGGTTGAACTCTAAGATGCACGAGAAGGGTCCATGGAATGAGCACATTTCTTTGTATAACTAGAGCTACACTTTTCCCCTTTTCCATGTAGTTTTCAAGGAATATGTATCTAGCCTCTATTTTTATATTTTATAAAAGCTTCCAGAAATTGTGTTACTATAACTTTGTTTCTTTTTCGTTCCTTTGTTATTAATCTATTTGCACATATGAACTATGTGATGTTTCTTGCAAAGTGACGATGTTCACTATACACAAAAGTTGTTGATAAATTGACCAATATTTCCCCATTTTAGAAATGTTGGTAAGAAATACATAGTAGGAAATGACATTTTGAATAAAACCTACCAGCTTAATTGGTATGAAATATGCAGAGTCAAAACCTACTAGCTTCGTAGGAAATGTAATGGATTTTCTGGGACCAAATGTGACGTGGCAAAGTGACATGGAGGTGGGGCCCACGACACGTGAATTGCCATGTCACCATTCGGGGCCACATTTTAGGTGACGTAGCACCTGACGTGGTCGATGACGTGTTCGGGTCCACTGCCATGTGGCTGTCTATGTGGCCAGCCACATGGGCATCCACATGGCATGTGGGACCTTTTTTGAAAACAACCCCCATTTCCTACCAACCCTCATTTTAGATCGGAGCAATTCTCACCAACGCAGTTGGTAGGAATTGACCCCATTTCCTGCCAATTTATGGCAATTTCCTACCAATCACGCGGTAGAAAATGACCGTTTTTGTTGTAGTGTACACATGTATTCCATAAACGTTTTCAATATATACCAGATTTAGTCTAACAAAATGTTTGGAACTGTCACACATCCTTTGTGGGAGGAACATATATTACTTGTTAATATGCAACCAATTTACTTAATTAGTATGAGGCATTTATGCCCAGATACATATATATATAGAGGAGGGTTCAATGAGTAACTAATTTATTTAAGTAACCTAGTAACCCTTTCTCATTGGTTAGTTTAAACTACGTTACACGTGATCATCATCCCACGTTACATCACACACATGTCACACACATGTTTGATCACCCCACGTTTAAACACATCACACACATGTTTAATAGCAGTTATAATATGAGTTAATGTTAATGTATCATGTACTCATTCTCACACACATGTTTAATAGCAGTTATAATATGAGTTAATGTTAATGTATCATGTACTCATTCTCATTCTGTATGTTTCACTTTAGTTTTTCACTTATGGAATATAAAATACTTTATAAGAAAGTGATATAATTTTTATATTTTCATTCTGTATTTGAGTGCGTTCTGTAAATTTATTGTGTTCTATAATTTTTATTTGTACGGAGTATTTTTTATGTTGACTTTTTTTTGTTTTTTATTTTTGTTTTAGATATTCACTTTTTTGGTATATTAATTTTGTTCTGTATATTTTTTATGTTATACATTATAGTTTTTTATAAATTTCTTATGTTCCGTAATTTTTACTTGAATTTGTTGTTTCCAGTTTTTGTTTTATTTAATATTTTTTTATACTAACTTATGTTTGTATATTATTATGTTCAATATTTTAATATTTTAGTGTTTACAACTTTCTTGTGTTCTGTAGTTTTAATTTTTTATATTTTTAATTTTTTAATATTTTTTATTTTGTTTTATAAATTAAATTTATGTTTCATATGTCTTTTTTTTGTGTTTTAAATTTTTCTTAATCACTTTCTTGTATTTTTATAAAATTTTATAAATCTTTTATTTTTGTAAATATTAAAACCTTCAATTTTTTGTGTTATGTATTTTGTTTATTCAATATATTTCTCTTGTTCTATAATTTTTTAATGTTCTGTAATTTTTTGTATTCTATCATTTTTTGTTGTTGTGTAAACTTTTTGTGTTCTGTAATATTTGATTTGTGTTTGTATTCTTTTTTTTGTGTTCATTGATATTTATAAAAAGTTTGTTTTGAGATTTTATAACCTTTTTCGTGTTTGTGTTCTAAATTTTTTTATGTATTTCGTATTTGATTTGTTTTGTATATTTCCTTTTGTTCTTCAAATTTTTTGTGTTCTATAAATTTTTTTTTTACATTCAAGAATATTAATAAAAAAAATTTGCATGGGATTTTTTGTGTTCTGTAATTTTGATTTGTTAATTGTGATACTTAATGTTTGTACGTGTACTTTATCATGTTTTTTGTTATTTGTTAACTGTTATAATCACGTGTTCTAGGTTATAGTTGTATGTAGCAGTTTCTTTCTTGATTTAATCTAAGGGTTAGGATTAAAAGTTACTCAGTTACTAATATAAGAAGTTCCTCACTGAGACTATATATATATATATACTATATAGGGTCTTACTCAAATAGAAACCAAATTAAAATAGAAACTAGAAACTAAACCCTAATCTAATATTTAAAGCTAATCTAATGACCAAACTAGGGGTACCCAATATAAAAAGTTTATAATATTCTAGGCTCCAAAAAAAAAAAAAATACTGTTCACGCTAATGATGTGGCAGATCGAGTGAACAGTAATTTTTTTTTTTTGTTGGATGGAGCCAAGAATATTATAATTTTTTTGTGAAGGCGCCCTAGCGGGGCCTTAGAATAGATGAAATATAATTTATTTAGTGTTGGTTTCAAGTTTCTATTTTAAGGGAGGTTTCTATTTGATCATTAGCCATATATATATATATATAGGGTTGGACTCCATAGCAAACACCTTATATAACAAACAATAAAGAACACGTCATATCTAATAGATTCATTGCCCCTGGCGGGGCCACCCAATACAAAAAGTTCTTATTTTTTTACCCTCTATCCATCCATCATCTCAAAAAAAAAATTAAAAAGTTCCTGTTAATGACGATGACGTCATCAGTGACGTCATCATGAACAGTAAATTTTTTATTTTTTTTGCTGGTTTGATAGAGGGTAAAAAAATAACATTTTGTATTGGGTGCCCCTGACGGGGCCAAATGATCTAATAGATTAAGGTGTTCTTTGTTGTTTGTTATATAAGAGTGTTCTTTATGGAGCAAAGGCCTATATATATATATATATATATATATATATATAGGCCTTTACTCCATAAAGAACACTCTTATATAACAAACAATAAAGAACACTATAAAATCATTTATTCCAATAGATCCATTGGCCCCGCCAGGGGCACCCAATACAAAAAGTTCTTATTTTTTTTAGGCTCTATCCATCCAGAAAAAAAAAAATTTTGAAAATTTACTGTTCATCGATGATGTCACTGATGACGTCATCATGACGTCATCGATGAACAGTAAATTTTCAATTTTTTTTTTGCTGGATGGATAGAGCCTAAAAAAATAAGAACTTTTTTTTGCTGGATGGATAGAGCCTAAAAAAATAAGAACTTTTTGATGGATGGATCTATTCGATATGAGGTGTTCTTTGTTGTTTGTTATATAAGGTGTTTGCTATGGAGTCTGTTGAGTATTGAACACGGTAAAAGAATACAGAGGGGGGGGGGGTGAATGGATTCTTGAACTTTTCTTGGGTTGAGTCTGTGTAGCAGATAAGTGCCTGTGTGTGCAGAAATTAAGGTGCGGATAAATAAACAACACAAGACACAATATCACTTTAATCTAATGTATATTAGATAAAGGTTGCTACAATCTGTGAATACAAATGGTAGTATTCTCAGCTTCGTTTTTCTCAGAGAGATATAGCTTACAGTGTATGAAAAACTTGACTCACAAAGTTACTAAGTTATGAAGTGAGGCTGTGTCCTTATAGAACATGGATACAGCCTGCTTACTACAAATAAGGTAGCTAAACAAATTACTTTCTAGTCTGTCTATCCTTTTTGAGTAAGCATCCAAACGGTTACAGATTTGACTTTGCAAAGCCTGTTTAGATCCACTTCTTTAGCTCCTTGTCTCTTCTATATCTCTCCAAGCTTCCTTGTAGGCTTTCCAGAGCACGTTACAGATTGTGGTCCATAAAGTGCATTGGCTTGTTGCAGGTTTCTGACTTGTACAATTTCTTCAGTATTTTGTCTCCAAGAATGTATTCGAGAAGTGACTAAGTAAGTGATTCGAGAACTATAATTGACTTGATCGATAACTCTGAGTTCTCGAATACTGTTATAAAGACATATCGAACCACTTCTCGAATAGCTCTTTTCCATCAGGATTCCTTGAGTTGTCGAATAGAACATTTGACTTATCGAATCCTCGAGTTGTCGAATAGCTTTCTGAGTCCTTGAGATATCGAATGGAACTTTGACTTGTTGACTCTTTGAGAACTCGAATACCATCTTGACTTGTTGACTTCTTGAGTTCTCGAATAGAGTAGTAGACATATCGAATCCCTGAGATATCGAATGAGATATCGAACAGTGTATTCAGAGATATCGAATAGTGTCTTGAGATATCGAATCTCTGACTTCTCGAATGCTGGACTTCTCGAATAGACAAATATACTTCTCGAATTGGTACTTAGGCAAATTCTTCATTTCTTCAAATCCCAACTGTGATTATTTGGCAGTCTTTAACTCCTTGCTTGAGGCATGAACCATGGAACTTCTTTCAAGCATTATTTTAGACTATATTTGTACAGTTACACAATCTAGGATTTGATGCCTATCACAAGTACAATACAAACAGAAACTCTACAACTAGAGGTTCCCTCAGTTAAGAGGTCATGTAAGTAATGCAAAGCATTACAAACAATTAGGCTTGTTATTAGATGTGTACAGGCATGCCTCTGTAACTAACAATCTCCCCCAAATTGTGAGTGAGACCCTTAGTCACAATTTCATGTCTGATAACAAGCCTAACATACATTAAGGATAAAACTTTTTAAAAGTACAGGTATGTGATTTGATTGAACACATAAATGAAATTACAAGATAAATACTCTTACAGTATGATGAGGTACTAGCCATTTTCTTTTGATTGCATCTCCATTGCTTTGGCTTGTAGATCATCATATGCTTTCTTTTTCTTTTCTTCCTCCTTTCTTGCAATCTCATCTACTGCTCTCATGATTTCTGTCATAGCATCCAATTCTTCAATCATAATAGAGTTTTTGAAATCTTCAAGCACTGGCTTCAGAATGTTGGCAGGATAGTGACTGAGTAGGTTCATTCTTATATTGACATTGTCTCCATTTCTCCTCCTATACTTCACCACATAGGGATCAAACTGAACTCTACACAATCCCTTTGCCCTTAGCTTTTCTGCTTCAATCTCCAGTCTATCAATTTCTTTCTCCCTTTCTAACCATTTCTCATAGCAGCCCTTTCTTATCTTCTCAGCATATTCTTTCTTCATTTTCACAAAATCAATCAATTCCAGCTTCCATACTTTCTCCACCTTGTCCTTAGAGTCCAGCAATGCAATGATTCTTTCTATTTCATACAATTTACCCCAATGTTGACAACCCCCTTGACTGAATTTCCTTTCTTTCCCATCAGTGTACTTGATTACAAGGTGGTCATCCACAATTGCAGCATAGCATATCTTTTGAGCTCTTAGAAATAGCAGTTGCTCTCTATCAAAGTCTTCATCAAGTGGCTGGAGCTTTAATCCTGGAATGATTGTTAGGGCTCTAGATTTGGATAGCTTCACTCTCCTTGCAGCATGTTTAAATTTTGTCCTCTTGACATGGTTGCTGGGCAGAAATCTTTGACCTTGGTTGGTAGACCATAGTAGTATTCCATTAGCAGATTGCTTTCTGAAACATACACATGGTTTCTTGACTTGAATCTTCTTCTTTTCTTGAGATGGTAAGACAGTTGCAGAAGCCATAGATGTAGATTTTGTTAGGTCACTACTAACAGTATTCACCCTAGACTTAGAGTCTTGTGTTGTGGTGAGGTTACTGCTAGCAATGCCTAAGGCTTGCTGTCTTCCACTCTTTCTCACATATGTCTTACCCTGGTCATCATCTTTTTCATCCTTGTCCCCCTTTTTCTTCTTATCTTCATCACCCTTATCTCTCCTTTGATGTCTTCTCCTCCCATCACCTTTGTCTTCAGAATCATCATCCTTATTTCTCCTAGGTTGAGCCATCTCTGGAATTCCACCAGTTGCAATATAAGTTCTGAGGATATGCAGTGCCTCAATTTCTTCAGCATTTCTGGCTCCAACCTTCTTCTGAAGTTGATCAATAATAGCAATGATCAGTCTGTGATTTCTGGGGGTGAGATCATGAGGAATGACCAGTTGCTTGATATCTTCAATTCTGGTACCAGACTGATAGATAATTGTCCATGGCTTCTTGATCACTTCTGGTAGCCTTGTAGGTTGACCATTCCTCAAGTCATCAAACAGACTCTTGCTGTTGTCATTTTTCTTCTCAATGAGCTCTAGTATGGCATCTATCTCTGAGTGCTTTAAGTCTTGTAGAATCTGGTATGTTAGATGCCATATCTTTAGTTTGGACACCATCACTATCTCCTTGACCCATAAATTGTTGACTTGCTTGGGGATGACAGTGATGTAGTCTATCTGCTTCTTCACCTCCCTCAGATAAAACTGAGTGTCACCAACCTGTTCCCTTATGGCTTTCAGAAACTCCAAGAAGGCTTTATCATGATAGACATTGGAGTTAGCAACTTCTTGTAGCTTGGCCTCAGTAACAACTTTGACTTCTACAGGCTTGGCACTCTCAGCTATAGAAATTTGAGGTTTGTCAGATGGCATACTCCCTGCAACCACTGTGGTAGTTATTGATTGCTTTTGTCCTCCAGGAGTAGTGATGTGCACAGTTGGTAAGGTGACAACTGGCAAGATAGATGGAGGCTCATCTACTTTGGCTTTTCCCTTGCCAGGCACATTTTCTAGAGACTTAGTAGCCCTTTGTTGTCCACCTTCTTTGAATACTATGCCTTTCTCCCTCTTTGGCTCCCCCTTTGAATTTGAGTTCCTAGCCTTCTTCTCCCCCTTAGGCTTGTTGTCAGGCACAGAGGCTGTAGAGATGTCCTTTGGGATTGAAGATTCATCAGGTAGAGGGAGCCCCATATGCTTCATCATTGCAGCTAACATGGATTGTTGATGCAGAAGGACATCAGCTGTGGTGGATGCTTGAGTGTCCAACTGATCATTTAGCAATGCAACCTTTTCTGTGAGATGAGCATTGGTCTTGGTGAGAGTAGCTACCTCTTGCTCAAGAGTGTTGACCTTAGTGAAGAGTTCATTGGCCTTGAAACCAGATAGAGATTGTTCCTGCAGTCTCTTCACTTCATATTTAGACATTTCATGCACAGGAACATCAGTCACCAGCCTATCTCCATAGAGATTCTTGAACATTATTTTCAGCATGGCATTGGCATCTGTAGTCTGGCCAGATAGATTCTGAAATTGATGACCCAGACCTGAGACAGCATCTTTTAGCACAGCCAACCCATTGTCCACCTTAATGCATGTAGAGTTGCAGTGTTTGATGTCCTTGAGCACACTGTCCAAGTGGGGAAATTTAGCATCAAAGGCCCTCTTGACTTCTGCTACTGAAGTGGCTGTCTTATCACATACCCTGTTGACTTCAGTTTTTACTCCTTTGCCAAGATAGTGTGCAGCCTTGAGGAAACCCTTGTAGGAGTCATTGACAGCTTCATACACTTCACCAGGTGATAGGGATTTAGCATTGGAGCCCAGTGAAGTGATGTATTCCTCCCTGAGATACTGAAGTGCTTCATCGAGAGTAATATCATATTTTCCTTGCAACCAGGCATCTATGTTGCCATCTCTCTCAGCATCATCAATGATCTTTGATTTCTGCACCTCCACATCATCCCTATGGCATAACAGAATAGCCTCATAGTCTGGATTGGGCATGTCTGCAGTGAGAAGGTGCTGAGCAATCTTTGTGAACTCAGGAATCTGATCCACAATTAAGCTTTGAAGTGCTTCAACCGTCAATTGTTGTGGAACAGACCCTGATCCTGAAGCACTGTCATGTTGCACAGGCTTCAGCCATTTTGACATAAAGTCAGAGCTAGAGCTAGGCAAGCTAGTCTCCTCAGTTACAGATGCAACTTCTGTAGCCGGATGGATGGACTCTACTACTGGTGTCTCCACAGAAGTGGGATGAATTACACCAGCAGTTGACACAGGCACAGAGTCTCTAGTAAAAACTAGGGGAACCTCTGTGTTTGTGATGGTGTCATTAGGATATGCCTCAGCATGCATTCCCTCACCATCTAAATGTGGGTTCTGAGTGGTGAACAAAGTGTCATGCACTGAGTCACTTGAAATTATTGGCTCATCAAGAGAAAAGAATTCTTGATGATCAATACCTTGCATCTCAGTTGCCTGAGTTGCAGGTTCCAAAGAAATTTCAGAGTTAGATTCTGGAAGAGAAGTGTGTTCTAGAGTAGATTTTGGCAACTCCCCCTGAGAGATAGAGGGAGTTTCAAAAGTGATGTGCTCTCCACTCAGTGTTGTGCCAGCCTTATTACTCCCATGTGCAGACTCTATACAAGAAGGTGCATTGGGGAGAATGCTTGATTCTATAGGTGCACCCTGTTGAGAGGATACACCTAGTGAGCTGTGTGCCCCTGATTTTACAACTTCAGTCATTTGTGTGACTGAAGAGGTGGTCTTAGTTTTCCTCTTCTTTGGCCTTTGTAAGGGTGACTCAGGTTCCTCACTTTCTAGCCCTAATTCAACAGCTAATGCTGCTTCAGATAAGATATTTAATGGTGCAGACATTACTTCCTTTCTCTTCTTTTTACTAACATCACCCTTTTGAGAGGATGATGCAGTTGGCTCAGTATGTGGGAGAGTGTTTGGTTGAGAGGGTTGGTTAGCAGGCCCTGGGTTAGCAGTTTGTTCTACTTGCTTGGGCTGTGCTAACTTAGATTTAGCATCAAATGTTGGCATGTTGTGGGGGTAAGTCTTAAACAAACTCTCCATATGGGGAGTTATGTTCAGTCTTACATCCACATCATTCCTAGTTTCCAAGTTACCAAAAATGAGTTTGGTCATGGACTTAGGATAGCCTATTTTATTTTTATCAATCCCAGGCAATTCAATCAACGAAGCATTTTTATAATTAAGTACAGATTGAATAAAGCGAGGGAAGAAAATATCAGTACCTCTCTTGGTTGTGTTCTTACCAAGTCTCCCATATAATTCTTGAAGTATGATTTGGCCAACATCTATCTTCTTTCCATAGGCCAAAGCATATCCAATTTGCTGCACAGGTGCACTGATTTGATCAAAGCTTGATTTCCTGGCAGTGAAGACTTGAAGAAGAGTTGCAAACACATAGCTCCACTCCTTTCTCAGATTCTTTCTGTTTAGCTTTCCAAGGTTAATCCCATCTGAGTAGTTTATGAATTCGAAGAATTCCTCCAACTCTGCAGTAGTGGCCATTCTATCAAATGATTCCTGTTGTAGTCCTAGTGCTTGGTTCATGTCTGCAGTAGTGATAGTGATATCCTTATCTTGAACCTTGCAGTAGATGACATAGGATGTGATTGCATTTTCCAGGGCTACAACCTCCACAATAGCAGTATTCCAGAATTGTTCCAGAATATCGAGATATAGAGTTGGATTGGCAGAGAGTGCTTCTTTGATGTATGATTCAGCCATCCATTTCACAAAGCACTTAAAGTTTGCATTGGGTGCTTCAACATCACTAGTTAGAGCGATGAAGTTGGTGTTGAACTTTACTGTTGCCATTTGTATAAAAGAGAGAAAAGAAATTGAAGGTTGAAGAAGAAATTTGGCTTTTCGCAGTTAGGGTTTCAGGGGTTTAGAGAGTGTAGATGCTTGAGAAATCGAATGAAATGAATCGAATAGATGTGAGATTGTATAAGTATGAAGTACTTGAATTGTCGATTAGCAAACTGTTTTGTATCGACAAGTCAGGCATTCGAGAAGTAGAAAACAACTATTCGAGAAGTCAAGAATGGCTTAATCGATAACTCAAGCAGATAGAAACTCACAGCTGGCAGTTATCTAACTTAGAAATAATTCTAAATTAAATAAAATGTGTTTTTATGAGTGAATTAAATTTTTAGATAAAAATCCAAAATCGGTTAAAATTCAGCGAGAATTCAGCCTTTTCAAATGATTCGAGAACTCAAATATAGTGTTCGAGAACTCAATCATTCGAGAACTCAGTTGCTATATTCGAGAAGTCAAGAATTCCTCTATTCGATATCTCAGAAAGACTCTATTCGAGAACTCAAGAGTACTCTAATGAGACTTATTAGAGATGTCGAATAGTGAATCATTCGAGAAGTCTGACTTATCGAACTATACCCATCACTCATAAAAATTTGATTTTCACTATCTTTTAAAAATTTACCAGACATATTCATTGAAAAATATCCTAGCAAATTAAATAGTGATTTTCTCAAAATTTCATAGAAATTTTAAGTTGATAAAAATATGATTTTCAACATATGCAACAGATTTGAAATATTTATAAATCATATTTCAGCCAACACTTACTCCAAAAATATTGAGAATTTAGATAAAGTAAGTGTTTACTGCTGCAACAATCTAGATTGATGTATTCACTTAGCCAGAATCTGAAGAATTCAGCATTCCAATTTCACTTACCAACCTTGTGAAGGTGGCTTCATCTAATGGCTTAGTGAATATATCAGCTAGTTGTTTATCTGTAGAGACATAATGCAACTCAATGGTTCCATTAGTTGCATGTTCTCTTATGAAATGATATCTGATGTCAATGTGCTTTGTTCTAGAATGATTGACAGGATTGGCAACTATAGAGATTGCACTTGTGTTGTCACACATGATTGGAATTCTTTCCAACACAAGTCCATAATCTCTAAGTTGATTTCTAATCCAAAGCACTTGAGCACAGCAACTTCCAGCAGCTATATATTCAGCCTCAGCTGTAGAAGTTGACACAGATTGTTGCTTCTTGCTATACCAAGAAACTAACCTTTGTCCAAGAAACTGGCAGCTTCCTGAGGTGCTTTTCCTATCCACTCTGCATCCAGCATAATCAGCATCAGAGTAGCCAACCAGATTGAACCCTGTGTCCTTAGGGTACCATAATCCCAAGTTAGGAGTGCCCTTCAGATATCTAAAGATCCTTTTTATTGCAATCAAATGTGATTCCTTTGGATTTGATTGAAACCTTGCACACAAGCATGTAGCAAACATGATGTCTGGCCTACTTGCAGTGAGGTAGAGTAGAGAACCAACCATGCCTCTGTAGACTGAGATATCTACTCTCTTGCCTTTAGCATCTTCATCCAACTTAGTGGCAGTGGCCATGGGTGTCTTGGCAGGTGAACAATCTTCCAAGTCAAACTTTTTCAATAAATCCTTGATGTACTTGGTTTGACTGATAAAGATACCATCCTTCCTTTGACTGACTTGCAACCCTAGAAAGAATGTCAACTCTCCCATCATACTCATCTCATATCTGCTCTGCATGAGTTTAGAGAATTTCTCACACAGTTTCTCATTTGTAGAACCAAAAATGATATCATCCACATAGATTTGAACTAGAATCATATCATCACCATGCTTCTTGTAAAACAGTGTCTTGTCCAGTGTGCCTCGAGTGAATTGATTTTCAAGAAGAAATTGTGATAGAGTGTCATACCATGCTCTTGGAGCTTGCTTAAGTCCATACAGTGCCTTAAGCAATCTGTAGACAAATTCTGGGAAATGTGGATCCTCAAAGCCAGGTGGTTGTTGCACATAAACCTCTTCTTCCAACTCTCCATTTAGAAATGCACTCTTGACATCCATTTGATAAACTTTAAAGTTTGAATGAGCAGCAAATGCCAAGAATATTCTAATGGCTTCCAATCTAGCAACAGGGGCAAATGTCTCATCATAATCAATGCCTTCCTGTTGAGAGTATCCTTTTGCAACCAACCTTGCTTTGTTCCTTATTATTACACCATCTTCATCCATCTTATTCTTCAGAACCCATTTTGTTCCAACAATGGTTCTATTCTTTGGTGTAGGCACTAGTTCCCATACTTTGTTCCTTTCAAATTGGTTCAGCTCCTCTTGCATAGCAATAATCCAATCTGGATCCAACAATGCATCATCAAGTTTCTTAGGCTCAACTTGTGATAGAAAACATCCATAGAGGCACTCATTTTGAGTTGCTCTCCTAGTCCTTACTCCTGCATTAGGATCTCCAATGATTTGCTCTGCAGTGTGTGATCTATCCCATTTCCTTGAGTGTTCAGCCTGATTCCTCATCCTTGATGTTGCTTCATCATCCTCATCATGATCATCCTCATTTCCTCCCCCTGTGAAGTTGCCATTACTCACAGGTGTGTCTTGGATGCTTGTTTCTTCACTATTGATTGGCACAAATTCTTCTCTTGTATCATTATTCACTTGAGTTTGTTGAACTTGAGTTTCAACTCTAGTTTCAGTCTCTTCATCAGAATCATCTAAATTATCAAACTTCAATGGATCTTTGTCTTCATCATTGGCTTCTTCTAGTCCAGGTAGCTTGCTGTCATCAAATGTTACATCTGTGCTTTCCATAACTTTCTTTTGACTGATGACATAAACCTTGTATGCAATTCTTTCCATAGAATAGCCAAGAAAAATTCCTTCAAATGCTTTTGCATCAAACTTCCCAACATATTCAGAATTGTCCTTAAGTACAAAGCATTTGCTTCCAAAAGTATGAATATACTTTAGTGTAGGCTTCTTTCCAGTCATCAAGTTGTAAGGAGTCTTTCCAGTGTTTTTGTTGATGAGGGTTCTGTTCTGAATATAGCATGCAGTGCTCACAGCCTCAGCCCAAAAACATGTAGGCATTTTTGCATCAAGTAACATTGTTCTAGCAGCCTCAATCAGAGTTCTATTCTTTCTCTCAACAACTCCATTTTGTTGTGGAGTCCTTGGAGCTGAGAATTGCTGAGAAATGCCATTCTCTTTGCAGAATGCTTCAAGTGTGGCATTTCTGAACTCTGTTCCATTATCACTTCTCAATGCAATCACACTTGCATCGTTTGCCTTTGCTTCCTTGTCAACTTTCTTTATATGCTCAATGATTACTTGTGGAGCCTCATCTTTTGATGCCAGAAATTCTACCCATGTATACCTTGAAAAATCATCAACCATTACCAGGGCATACTTCTTTCTTCCAAGTGACATTATGTTGACAGGCCCAAACAAATCCATATGGATAAGTTGTAGTGGCTTGGTTACAGATGTCACTGTCTTTGACTTGTGGCTTGATCTCTTCATTTTTCCTTTTTGACAAGCCTCACACACTCCTTCTTGGCAGAATTCAAGTGTGGGCATGCCTCTCACTAACTCTCTTTTGACTAGAGAATTAATGGCCTTAAAGTTCAGGTGTGATAGTTTCTTGTGCCACAGCCAACAATCTTCATTTGATGCTTTTGAGTAAAAGCAACAAATTTTGTCCTTGTTTGCAGAGTCCATATTGGCTACAAACAGGCTTCCCTTCCTTACTCCAGATAGAGCAAAATCACCAGTCTTCTTGTGGGTGATCAAACATTCATCTTTGTCAAAATTCACCTTGAATCCTCTATCAGTAAACTGACCAACACTTAACAGATTATGCTTGAGCCCCTTGACTAGTGCTACATCTTCAATGATGACATTTCCAACTTTCAGCTTGCCATATCCCAATGTGTTACCCATGCTGTCATCTCCAAAAGCAACCATTGGGCCAGCCTTTTCCTCATACTGTGATAGCAGGGCCATATCACCAGTCATATGATTTGAGCATCCACTGTCCAAAATCCACATGACCTTCTTTTCACTTTCTTTGCCCTGCAAACACAAAGGTATTACTTTTCCTTTGGTACCCAAACTAGTTTGGGTCCATGTGACTTAGAGACAGTTTTATCATAAACAACATGCTTGTTAACTTTCTTAGTTTCAGTCTTCTTGTCACTGTTGGAAGTCTTAGAACCTGAGGTCTCAGACTTAGGTGACAAAGGTACCTTCCTAGCTTTAGGAGGACTTGAAGACTTTGACCTTGTGTAGTGTGTGTGTGAATTGTGACTGATACAACCATCAATGAACTGCCTTCTCAAATTAAAACAACTAGTCATGACATTCATATTGCATGGCATACAGTCAAATTTATCACAGAAAGGTGCATCTCTATGTCTTAGAGGCACAGAACAATCATAGAAAGGCTTAGACACACTACCAACAGGTTTCTTGCATGCATGAGTTAGATGATTGGTACTGAAACAGTTCTGACAAGTTTTCCTAGGGGCATTAGGCATATAAGCATAGTTGTTATCCTTGTTAATCCCTAACTTGCCATTTCTGTTCTGTTTCTTTTTAGTCACTTCCTTTTCTGATTCACTCTTCCCAGCTGGTACAAACTTAACAAACTTCTTAGGTCTTGGCCTATCAACTACTGGTTTCTTGGTCTTTGACTTGACACTCTCACCCTTAGAGGATGCTAGCTGTTCACTAGATTGTGCCTCATCCTTATCATTCAACATTTGTTTGATGAGTAAGGCATCCTCATCAATTTCAAATGTTGATTCCTTAAAAATTGGATTTTCAGTTTTTCTCAAAATGTGAGGCACTTTCTCATGAACAGCTGTGTCCTCTTCAATGACAGCATAGCCTTTCCTTTGCTTGAGAGAGTCATAGTCAAGTCCAATAGCTGCTTTGGGTTTAGCTTCAATTTTCTCACAGTAGGATTGCACTAAACCAGATGATTTCTTGAAAGTTTTAAGTTTGAATTCATTCTCAGCTAATTCATCCCTAAGAGCCTTCTCTACTTGGCTAGCACACAAAACCTTGTTCTCTAAATATTCAACTTCTTTCTTAAGGTTTTCTACTTGCATAGCAGTTAGCTCAAGTTCCTCATTCTTTTTGGTTAATACTTCATTTCTAGTTGACAATTTAGCAATCTCCTCATTAGCAGCAGTCATACTAGTATGAATATTAAACATTTCAACAGATAATTGTTCAATCATGGATTTGTATTCAGAAACAGACATGTCTATTGTAGTGAGAGATGGTACCTGAGAATCAGATGAAGATGAGTCATCCTTGGAGTTGGCCATCAAGGCATAATTGCAGAATTCTTGTTCTTCTTCATCACTCTCAGAATCATCCCAACACTTTCCTTCAGCTATGTAGGCCTTACCATGTGTCTGCTTTTTCAGAAGGGCCTCATACTTAGCTTCTAGCTCAAGAAAATCTCTATCCTTCTTTTTAGGCTTCTTGCATTCACTGGCAAAATGCCCTAGGTCATTGCATCTATAACACCTTACAGATGACCTATCCACATAACCGGTTTTGAATTTATTTCTGTTTGGTTTCACAGGTGCCTTGTTCTTGTAAGCTGAATGGTTTTGGGTTTTGGGTTTGAAGGGTTGATTTCTTTTAAATCTGATGTTTGGAAATTTTCTGGCCATGAAAGCATATGAAGTATTTTCCATCCCATCAAGTTCTTCCAGAGTGTAAAACTCCTCTTCTTCTTCCTCCTTTTCCTCAACAGGTTCACTTACCCCAGCTTCAGTTTCTTCATCATCTGCCACCTCCTCTATCCTCAGTTGACTTGTAGATGCTTCTAGATCCAGAATGGATTTGTTGACAATCAAGGCACATGATGTGTTTATCATCCTACCTTGGTTGGCTTGGATAGCCCTCTTCTGAAGCAACTCAAGTTCATGAGTCTTTAGGACTCCATAGAGTACATCATAGGTGACTTTGTTCAAATCTCTCTCTCTTAGAGAAATGACTCTTTGCTCCAGATGATTTGGTGAAGACAACAGAAATTTCATATTTAACTCCTTGGTGCTGTAAACCTTTCCATTCATCTGCAACTCAGTAACTAGCTTGTGAAACCTTTCAAACATCTCAGTAATGCTTTCCTTGGGCTGTGCCATGAAAGCTTCATACTGTGTGACCAGTATCTGTTTCCTGTTTTCTTTAACCTCATCAGTCCCTTCACACAACACCTCAATGTGATCCCACATCTCTTTAGCAGATGTGCATGATGCAATGTTTGCAAACATTGACATATCCATGGAATCAATGATGAGCAACATGAGGTGACTGTCAAGAGCAACCTTCTCCCTTTCTGACTCTGTCCACTTTGATGGATCCTTGGCCTCATAAGTTCTAGGGATTGTTAGGGTTCCAACAGTCTTCTCTGGTATCTCTTGTTGTGGAACAAAAGGACCATTCTTGAGAATCTCAGGATACAAGGGATGAGAGGCTTTGATGAACAACATCATCTTTATCTTCCAGAGGTTGAAGTTTTCTTTATCAAACTTAGGGACCTTCACTGTTCCTGTAGTCTTTGGTGTATTCGAACTCATGATCGTTTCTCTGTTTTTGAATAAACAGCCCGCTCTGATACCACTTGTTGAGTATTGAACACGGTAAAAGAATACAGAGGGGGGGGGGTGAATGGATTCTTGAACTTTTCTTGGGTTGAGTCTGTGTAGCAGATAAGTGCCTGTGTGTGCAGAAATTAAGGTGCGGATAAATAAACAACACAAGACACAATATCACTTTAATCTAATGTATATTAGATAAAGGTTGCTACAATCTGTGAATACAAATGGTAGTATTCTCAGCTTCGTTTTTCTCAGAGAGATATAGCTTACAGTGTATGAAAAACTTGACTCACAAAGTTACTAAGTTATGAAGTGAGGCTGTGTCCTTATAGAACATGGATACAGCCTGCTTACTACAAATAAGGTAGCTAAACAAATTACTTTCTAGTCTGTCTATCCTTTTTGAGTAAGCATCCAAACGGTTACAGATTTGACTTTGCAAAGCCTGTTTAGATCCACTTCTTTAGCTCCTTGTCTCTTCTATATCTCTCCAAGCTTCCTTGTAGGCTTTCCAGAGCACGTTACAGATTGTGGTCCATAAAGTGCATTGGCTTGTTGCAGGTTTCTGACTTGTACAATTTCTTCAGTATTTTGTCTCCAAGAATGTATTCGAGAAGTGACTAAGTAAGTGATTCGAGAACTATAATTGACTTGATCGATAACTCTGAGTTCTCGAATACTGTTATAAAGACATATCGAACCACTTCTCGAATAGCTCTTTTCCATCAGGATTCCTTGAGTTGTCGAATAGAACATTTGACTTATCGAATCCTCGAGTTGTCGAATAGCTTTCTGAGTCCTTGAGATATCGAATGGAACTTTGACTTGTTGACTCTTTGAGAACTCGAATACCATCTTGACTTGTTGACTTCTTGAGTTCTCGAATAGAGTAGTAGACATATCGAATCCCTGAGATATCGAATGAGATATCGAACAGTGTATTCAGAGATATCGAATAGTGTCTTGAGATATCGAATCTCTGACTTCTCGAATGCTGGACTTCTCGAATAGACAAATATACTTCTCGAATTGGTACTTAGGCAAATTCTTCATTTCTTCAAATCCCAACTGTGATTATTTGGCAGTCTTTAACTCCTTGCTTGAGGCATGAACCATGGAACTTCTTTCAAGCATTATTTTAGACTATATTTGTACAGTTACACAATCTAGGATTTGATGCCTATCACAAGTACAATACAAACAGAAACTCTACAACTAGAGGTTCCCTCAGTTAAGAGGTCATGTAAGTAATGCAAAGCATTACAAACAATTAGGCTTGTTATTAGATGTGTACAGGCATGCCTCTGTAACTAACAGAGTCCAACCCTATATATATATAGGGTGTGGCTCAAAAGAGAACTCTTTTTTGAAGAAAACTAAGGTACTAATCTTAACCATTGGATGTATTATAATCCTAACCTATATATATATATATATATAGTTTGAACCCAAAACGGACATGTTAAGGCTCACTTAGCAACAAGCGGTATTGGAGTAATGATTGAAAAGCGATCCATGACAATTTGATATGAGCTTCCCGAATGCGTCTAGAAAGAGTATGAGCTACCCCATAATAGAGGGAGCCAGATCACATAGAATGGTGATAGATTCGGCAGGTATCGAGCCCCAATGTGTAAAGAGAAAGATTGTTGAAAGTTGTCCTACATCGTTTGTTTACAATTTTAAATTTACAGTTCATAACAACACAGAATAAGAAGTTTAATTCAATTAAACTAAACCTTTTTTATATTAACATAAACTTCATTGCTAGAAAACATTTTTCGATTGTAATAAAAAAATTGGTCATAAATGCAACTAAATCCTGTGCCTTAATTTTAACGGGAGGCTAATTACCTTTGTTAGGTCTTTTTGTGAGGAAGTGCTTGGAAGTCCAACACCGTGTAAACAGCCAACATTGCATGAGCCCATTACATTTCATCGCTCTACCATATGCATGGGACCCAATAACATATGGTGACAGATTCAACCAAAAAATAACCATAATATAATCCTCAAATGACCATTCATATCTGTGTGTGTGCGTGGTCATGTGCTAGCTGCTCCTCCTCAATTTCCTTATCATCCCAATTTCCAAAAATGGTCATCAACATTTCACATTAATACTCATTCCAATTCCAATTGTAAAAGGCTATACATTAAATTTAAAACTTTGTGACAGATTCAAACTTTTAAGAGAGGGATCTGGACATCAAAGATAGAATGTTAATTAAGTTTCTCAAACAAGCAGATCACTTGGACTAATTTATTTCTCTCTAATAAGTTAACAAAGTAAAACCAACTTAATACAATGGAAAACCTTAATTTATAAACTTGTCATATGAAATTTCATAGTTATCCCAAAATACACACTTATGGTGTTAACCTACGGTTGCTTTTTTCTACGTAAAGCTAAGCCACATCACACCTATCTTATGTCATGCATTTTTATCGTGTTTATTATGAACACCTATTTAAATAAATTGAACGTGTGTTTATTATGAACACCTATTTAAATAAGAGAAAACTGGGCCTGAGGACAACCTCAGGATCTCCCCTGAAGTTATAAGAATATTGCTTATAAAATAAGGGCCCCGCAGGGACAGTTTTGTAAATCTAAATTTTTTATCAATAATTTACACAAATGCCCTCAAAATTTGTATTGATTTGTTCTATTCTCAGGGTTCTAACCTGAGGTCATCCTCAGTCACATGAAACCCTTCTGAGGATGACCTCAGGTTAGAACCCGAACAAATCAATACAAATTTTAAGGGCATTTGTATAAATTACTGATAAAAAATTTAGATTTACAAAATTATGGGCCCCTTATTTTATAAGCAATATTCTTATAACCTCGGGAGATCTCAGGCCCAGTTTTCTCTTAAATAAATTGAAATAACTTTAAAATCTGTTATAACTGTATAATACAATTAAGTTTTTAAAATGTTTTTAAGAAAATGGATGAAAAGGGGGACATTATTTACACACTCAAAATATAATCATACTAGCTTATAACATGTGCGATGCACGGGTTTATTATATTATATTATAAATTTTATTTAATATTATAATTCTGTTTTTTATAATCATTATTTTAATAATTATTTAATTTTTATTTAATATAATTTAATATACTCATGTTTAAAGATTATATTAATATTTCCTTATTATAAACAATGTATACGATTTTTAATATATTTTATTAATAATTGAGAAATATGATGTGATATTTTCGGGTATATATTAATGATTGTAAGATTTGTTGTAAATTAAAAAGGTAACGTGTTTTAATTATAAAGGAAATATTAATGATGGAAATATATGATACGCTTGATATTTTTATGTGTTTATAAAAGGTAATATGTTCAACTAAAAGTAAATGTGAAAAAGGTAATCGATTAATTATCATTAATTTAGATTTGTTTTAAATTAAAAAGGTAATGTGTTTTATTTGAAAGAAAATATTAATGATCGAAAGATATGATACGATTGATGTTTTTAGGTGTTTATAAAAAGTAATATGTTCAACTAAAAATAAATGTGAAAAAGGCAATCGACTAATTACCATTAATTTTATTATCTTAATCGACTAATTATCATTAATTATAACGTGTTTTAATTGGAAAGAAAATATGAATGACGGAAAGATATGATACAATTGATGTTTTTAGGTGTTTATAAAAGGTATTATCTCGATTAATTACCATTAATTATATTATGTTGTTATTTAATTTAGATGTATTTATGTTTCTTTATAATGAATCACTTAGTACAAAAAAAATATGTACCAAATGTTTCGGAATTTATATAATAGTATAGATATGGTAGATTAATATTATTCTTTTTTCTTATCAAATGTACTTATTATCACTATTATCGCATATATATATATATATATATATATATATATATATATATATATGACCAAATAATCCCTACATTGGAGAAGATTTTGAGAACAATGGATAATATAGCATTATAATCTCTGTTAGAATAATGGGACTGCCCTCTTTAGTCTTTAAAAGTTTGATTGTGGATTTTACACCAATAAAAAGGTAGGAAGCTGGTCTATGGCTTGTTAAATGAATGTCTGTTGTAAGTGATGTAAAATAAATTTAAAAAATATATATAACATAAAAATAAGTAAATGCAAAAAAAATTAAATAATTTAATGATTTATATCAATCATTGTTTTACAGAAAAAAAAAATCAATTTCTATCATCAATATCATTAAAATTATTAGTGTAATAAAATAGTAACTTACAATATAGATGTACGTAAAAATTATACATGATGGAGTTTTTCTATGAGTACAGTCGTAAAGAAGTTAAATAACAATAATATTTAACAAAAACTTATATCATGATCTATAAGATTCTTTTTCCCCACTTTCAATTTACAGATCATAATATATATATATATATGGACATAAGTTTTTGTCAAAAAAAGTAAAGAAAAGTTGACAAGAGTGATGTTTGTAATTTATTTTCAATTTAAAAGGGATAGGATTGAAAATTATTAATTCAAATCTTGATTTTTTTTTTGAAAAGAGAATAATTTCACTTGGACTTGATATTTGATAGATTTATTCATCATTTCATGATATATTAATTTCTTCTTTTCATATATAATACTTTAATATATATATTACCTTAGCTATACTACTTACATCCTGTGTTTTTTTTTTTTTTTTGCTAAATTTATATTTTATAAAAAGAAAAAGAAAACAGGGTTAACCCTTGATCTTTGCCGTAGCAAAGATAGAAACTATCTAGGCCAAACTATCACAAGAGATAGAATGGAAAGAAAGGAAACAACTCTATGAAAACAACCCAAGCAGGCTTGGACTAATTTCTTCCTATCTCTTGCTGGAAGAGTGCAGCTAATCAGGTCTGTTCTATTCTCTATGTCTTTTTGGACGAATCACTTCATGTTACCTACGATGGTGCACAATACTTTGCAAAAGCTGTTCACAAGATTTCTTTGGAAAGGAAACACAACGAAGGGAGGAAACAAAGTCAGCTGGATGACTGTGTGCTTGCCTAAGGAAGAAGGGGGCTTGGGTCTAAAAAGTATGAAAGAGTGGAATAAGGCTCAGCTTTTACTTCATTCGTGCAAAATTATTAATGGCTCTAATTCTTTATGGCCTAGATGGATCACTGCGACAGCTCTTAAGCATAAGATTTTTTGGACCATGGAACTTCCAAATGGCTGCTCGTGGATTTGCAGAAGAATTCTCCAACTTCGTCCACTGGCTAGGCAATTTGTTTCATTGGGAATGGTTAAAGAATATCTCTGTGGTTCGATCCTTGGTGGGATTCTCGCTGTCTGGCTAATAACAAACACGACAATATCATTTCTCAGGCTTCTTCAGTGCACAACGCTACAGTTCATGACCTTATTGTTTCTGGTGCCTGGATTTTACCGACAACCAACAAAAGGATTCATCACATTAGTACAGTTCTGCAGCACTGGTTGACTACTTTTAATCATCCTCCATTCGATCTCTCCAAACCGGATGTAATTATTTGGGACGACCGACCGATTTCAAAGGTAAAAATCAGACATATATGGGACTCTATTCGCCATAAAATGAGTAATGTTACGTGGCATAAAGGTGTTTGGCATAGACTAGCTGTCCCAAGGTACGCTCATCATCTTTGGCTGGTCTGTCAAGGGCGTCTAAATACCTTGCATCGCTTGGCATCTTTTGGCCTTCAGGTCCATGATTCTTGTTACTTATGCGTGGGAGGTCACGAAACCATTAACCATTTATTCTTGAATTGCACGTATGGCAGCCACGTATTACTGCAGCTGGGAACTTTGAATGGCCTCAATACTCAAGCAAACTCTTGGCTTGAATTGCTTCATTCTTGGCTTAATATTCAGCACCCTGTTTCTCGTCATGTGGCCATTCTTACTCTCCAGGTCTATTCTTATCATTTGTGGAGAGAACGAAACTCTCGAGCTCACAACAAAAGCATACTTCACCCAGCAAAAATGATCACCGGGATTATTACGGACATTAAGTGTCGTGTATCTTCTTCGTCTTGGTTTTCAAAGTATTCATGTACAAACTCTTTCAGTAGTTGGCTAGCATCATGATTTCTTGTTAGTTTGCTTCTTTCATGCCACCTCTATGGTTTGTCATAGAGCATGGGTTAATCCCTTTGTTTTTCTTTAATATAAGCAGTTTAGCAAAAAAAAAAAAGCCACCTATATATCTGAAAGTTAGCATGATTGATGAACCATTCTGTGTTGATAAGCTTTGCCTTAAGATCCACCATGATACCCTGAATAATCTTATTCGGACCAGCTACCCCTTTATCATGTAATCTCGCATTTCTTTCCCTCCATAAGTGATACGAGAAGATCTCAACAGTAATGAGTGCATTGTTTATATGTATGTGGTTCAAAATAGTTCCCAGGGAGAGAAGAAGCTCTACCCAATTAGTTCCAATAATATCAAACTTAACAAGGCCACCTAATTTGGCTAAAATGAAACTGCTATAGGGGCAAGATATAAACAGGTGAGAGTCTGTTTCAATCCCACCCACGCAGAGATGGCAAAGCTGTAAGACATCTAGACCAAACGAAGCAAGCCTATGTAACGTGCAACATCATCCATGCCATCTTCCTGTACTGTATTTGTCTCTGTTGAATTTCTCCACATTACCAAGTCATTCGAGCAATCTGTTACTTTCGGCAACCTATCAAATTCTTCTAGATTATCCTCATTTTCTGGGTGTTGCTGAAATTCACCCTCTTCCGGTATATCATCTCCTTTTTCTATTTCATTGATGATTTCGTCATCGTCCATGACCACGTCACATCCACAGACCTTACCGATAACATATGGGACCAATTCCATGTTTTGAACATATTCCGATTTATGAGCAGCAGGTGACTCTCCTTGAGTATCAGAAGTAGACATTTTCCGTTTCTTCTATCTGGATTATTTAAGCATCTAGCAAGCGAGTGCCCAAAAGCTTGGCAAATACTGCAAGAATAAGGGAGTTGAGGGTATTGAATTTCGACCTTTTCTTGTTCTTCAACACCGTTATTTAGAACAATAACCCACGCATAATCTGGTCTAGGAGCCGAGTAAGCGAGTTCCACTTGAATATTTGCATATTTCAAGGGTTCGAATTTAGCCGTGGCATCATCAAATTTCAAGGATCTGCCTACTGATCGGGCTATTGCAGATAGACTATCTCTAGACCAAAGAGAGTTAGGAACATCAACCAAACGGATCCAACAAGGGACCTTTTCAACAACATTTCTTTTGAATGTTGAACCCTCCATCCAAGGCATTAGATAAAGAGTTTTCCCACCCATTTGGACTGTGTTAAGATTCAAAGCCGCATTTCTTTCTTCCATTGTGCCAAACCGAAATGTATAATATCCTTTTGAGCTATAGAAAACCCCAATCAACCCCTTATTTCTCCATATTCGATTAGCTTGCTCACGAACAAATTTAAAAGCAAACCCCCCCCCCAATGAAGTGACCAATAATACTAGTATCCCATTTTTTCTGCGCATTAATCATATAATCTCTAGAGAATTTGATTACAGTAGAACCATCTTCATTATAAGTTATAATGGTATCATCATTATTCATACAAGGGTTAGGATCTACAGTAGGTTTGGCAACAATTGAGCTCCAAGTGACTGCTTTCTTTGTGACATTCAGATTTTCAGCATTATTATTCTGTTTCACATTAAACCCTTCATTGTGAGCAGGTGTAGTGTTAAGTACCTGCGTAGCAAAAGCCGATGTGACTTCTAAAGGGGAAGAAACTTTCGTGCTTCCATGAGAGGCACCAGAGGATGCTGCAGCTAGAGGCCCTGAAGCAATTTGTTCTGTCCCATCATTGAGTATGAGATTAATTTGATCTCTCATACGAGCTTGCGTACCCGGAGATAGAGGTTCTCCTATAACCACATCTGTATTAATAGACTCGTTATCCACCTCAAAGTGCAGCAGAGGCAGCAAATTAGAGGCAAGAACCGCATAATTGTGCCCATTAAGAACAGCAAACTCATCAGAGTTCATAGATCCGGAATGCTCCGAGTTTCGAGAACCCATCTAAAGTAAGAAAGCTAAACAGATCGAGTAAAAAAGAAAGATGAATGAGTAGAGAGGAGAGAAGAGGACAAGGATTCTAAGAGCATGAAGAAAGTGGACGACGGATAGAGGATGAGATTGAAGGTCAACGGAGGTGGATGAAGAGTTTACCGTTGAGCGGAAAGGGAAGCTGTGGAGAGGGCATGATTGATGATTTTGGAATCAGTTTACATCCTGTGTTTTTTATGTTACCTTAGCCAAAAATATGGTGTTACAATAGCTAGAAAGTGTTGAAGCATGTAACATAAATATGTACGTGTTACATTAGAGTTCGCCTTGCCAACTCTTTTAATCTAATTTAATTAAATTCTTTAAATAAATTTAGTTTTTAAAAATTGTTAATTTTTTTTTAAAATGAGTTAGAAAATTATTTTATTTTTTAAAATCAATTTTTTTTTCAAAAAATAATTTTTTTAGAAATTGTAATATTTTTTAGAAATTATAATTTTTTTAAAAATCCTGCTCACAATTTTTTTGTAACATTTTTTTTTATATTGTTAAAAATTTTCTCCAATTTTTTAAAAAAATCGAATAAAACATTTTTTATAAAAAAATATCAAAATTGTTATTTTTTTAATAAATACTTCATGTTTGTTTGATAAAATTTTTATATTAAAATTATAAGTATTTTAATAAAATATTATTTAACAAAAAAACAAAAAAAATCACTGTATATTTTGGGGGGATTTTTTGTGGGTTGAGCGGGACGTTATATTACTTTACTTTACTTCACTTTACATTCCCCCAATTCACTTTACTTCTCTCAATCTCACCGCCGCACTTCTCCCCCTCTCAACCTTCTCCGCACTTCTCAGCGGACGAGAGTAATTAAGGCTTCCTCCAATTAGGGCAAGAAGAGAAATCTCAGCCTACCTTTTCTCCACCCAGCAATTAGAGCTTCCTGCAATTAGGTATTTTTTGTTTATGCTTTATGTTTATGTTTAATTTGGTGTTTTTGTTCTATTTGTAAGCCTATGTGTGTAAGCCTCTGTTTTTGTTCTTCATTACGTGATTATTCATTTATCGAGGTTGTATATATAATAATCAATTCACTTGTGATTACCTTAGTTGGAGATTGTGGTTTAACACCTGGTTTTGTTGAGGTTTGTTATGAATTCTCTATTTATTTTCGTTTGTCAATTGTCATTCCTTTTAACACCTCGTTTTCCTAGTAAGTTATGCCTGTTATACATGTTTTGCAACACTTGGTGCGAAAATATCCAACAAAGGGTATAGGGGTAAACATCATTCTCAACTTTCGCTTTACCTCAATCTATGTTTTCTTTAATCACTAAACTATATAATTCGATAGACCAATTTGTTGAAGTTGGTAACGATGACATGACAAGGATTTCTTGTTTCACTAAAGTTCTGTTAAGTACTTAAGAAAATGTGTGCTCTTATGGGGAATAACAGTCTGTTAAGTTTTTTAACATTAAATTGTTTCTATCTCTAATTTCTCACATGGGGAGACTTGATTGAGTTAGGAAGTTGCATTCACTAGTACAGAATAGGCTTTTAGTGTCGCACTTTAGGCGTCGGTTATCTAGAGAACCGTGGCCTATACATACTTTAGGCGTCGGTTGCTAGCTTAACCGACGCTTAATGTCATTTGTGTTGGACCTTTTGCGTCGGTCATGAAACAACCGACGCCTAAAACTAACCCTTTAGCGTCGGTCTTTATTAAACCGACGCTTAAAATTTACCTTTAGCGTCGGTCATAAACAACCGACGCCTAAAACTGACCCTTTAGCGTCGGTCTTTACACAACCGACGCCTAAAACTAAACTTTTAGCGTCGGTCTTTACTCAACCGACGCCTAAAATTAACCTTTTAGCGTCGGTCATAAACAACCGATGCCTAAACTGACCCTTTGGTACTTTATGTGTCGCCTTACATTTAACCGACGCTAAAAGTATTATAATTAAAAAAAAACTGAAATATATACAAATAATATTTTTATACAAATAATACATTACTTTATATTATACCATTTGAATTAAAAAAATAAATTGAATAATATTATTCGAATAAGATTTTAAATGAAAAGATATATAATTAAATTTTTAAATTTTTGAAAATTATATATTATATCAATATTTATAATTTTTTTATAATATAAATATATTTTTAATTCATTACATCTTTATATATAATAAGCATAAGTTATATGTTGCTAGAATATGTTACCTTAGCATGTTATTTTGGACCTAACATAATATTTTGTTTTTTGTGTTACCTTAGCCACAAACGTGATGTTACCTTAGCTTTAAAGTGTTGGATTACATGATATGTTACCTTAGATCATTAATAAACTCAATTTTAAATTTTTTAACCAAAAAATTATTTAATTATTTAAAAATCACATTTACAATCATAATATTTCATTTTTTAAGAAAGTAAAAGTTTACCAATCGAATGAGGTTTTTTTTTCAAATATCAAAGTATTTAATTATTATTATTTTTTAGGTTCTATTTATTTATTAAATATAAAATGGAAAATGTAAAAAACAAAATTAAAAAACAGAAAAATAATTGTAAAAACTGAAAAATAAAGATTCCCAGTGAAATGTTTTAGCGGCCAATTATCCCGCCTATCTGAACCTCTCAACACTCAAAACAAAATAATACTTCTACTCTCTCTACTATCGCTCTTTCTCTCTCGCGCTCTCTCTATCTCTCTATCTCTCTCTCGTAAACCTCTCTTTCTCTCTCAATCTTATCTAATTTTCTATCAAATTAGTATGTTATTTGCTACAAATTAGGCTACACAATTGAATATGGCTTCGGTTTGAGGCTTCAAATTGGGACTTCTTCCAATTAGGGCTTTTCAGATTAGGGGTTCTTTGTTTTGAGTTCAAATGATTCAATTTTTTCAATTAAAATTCAACTAATTATGGTTTATTTTAGATTTCAGGTCTTCTTTAGTTTGGGCTTTCGATTTGGGGCTTCTAAGTGGATTTGGGGCTTCGATTCGTAGGTAATACCCCCTTTCTCTGTGAATGTGTACTATTATATTATGTAGATTTGGATGCATAGTGTTCTAGTTTTGTATTGATTTGTCATGTGCTTTTTTCCTTTATAGGAGATCTTCTTCAACAGACTCACAAACACTACCTGTCGGATTTTATGGCAACTCTTGGAGTTCTAGGTGGGAAACTGTGTTTGGATTTCTGGGTGATGGAGAAATATTGTGTGAAGAAGTCGTGGAGCAAGATGTCTGTTGAACAAAATGTTGATATTCGGTTTGTGCAACTAAAAGCTATGGAATATTCAAACAGTGGTAAGGAAGTCCTTCTACAACAAAATGCTTGACGAATTCTTTGGAAAGCACATGTATCTCTGGAAAGTCTTGTGAAGCTGAATTGTGTTAATTGATAGTACTGAACTGGAACAGGTTAAAAGGAAAATGAAAAAGAGGTACATCTTTTCTTTTTTATTCCCTGTATTACTTCTTTATGTTATCTACATCTACCTTAGCAATGGATTGTGTTTACATGAATTCAGACGCTTGGCAAATTAGAATTGTTTTGCTATTTGCATTTCCCAAGTTAGATGGCTCGTTGATAGTACTTTTTTTTGTCAGCCTCGTTGATAGTACTATTTGGCTGTAAATATCGTTAATCTTCATTAATTAATTATCTTTATCCATATCAGGGTTTTCATCTTTTAATGAAAGATCTTTCTGAAATGCATAATGAAGAAAGTACCGAGTAATCACAAACAAAGGTTACACTCCTTTGCTTCAATTATCGACCCTTACAGAAAAAGATAGTGAAATTGTTATAATTAAAATTTATGTTCGACGAATCTTTAAGCATGCCTATATACACATGCTTGTAGAAATCTTTAGTTCCTGAACACATTATAGTTAACACTGTATTATGCTAAAAATCCCTAGCCCAGGTCTAACCGAAAATTTGAGAGACGTGCCTACTCTTATTTCCATCTTTATTTCTATCTTTGCAAGCTCAAGTTTTTTGATAGTAAGAAAATAGCCTCCTTCTATTTTCACCTGAGTTCCCCTGTCCTGGCAATATTTTTTGACTTTCTGTACGGTAAAGCAAGCCTACAATATCTAATTTTTAGGGATGTTCAATTGCAAGATATTTAAATACTCACACTAAGACTTGCAGTTCTGTGAATATAATTGTGTCTGCACTTTAATTTGGATCTGAATTCTGAACCTCATCCTTCATTAATTGCTTCAGTGGTACACTTGAGATCAATTGTTCAAAAGATATAAAGATTTAAGGAATCCTTGGACCCTGCACTTCTCTGGAAAAGGTTTGTTTCTGCAATTCTTCACAAACTGATGCCTTGTGATTCAGAATTACTGAAATTGAACACTTCTGTACCTTTAAAAATTATCTTTAAGTATCAAGTACTGTATGTTTTGCCGAAAGGGCCTGTTGTTGCAAGCTCAGTTATTGGACAGGGGAACACTACTGCCCAGTTATGATATTTAATGTGTGTGATGTCTTCTTTTCTGCCGTGAAATAGATGAGATTTACAAAATATGCAGTGTACGTAATAGGCAGCCCTACAGAAATAAAATGGGCTGAAGGGCTTAAACTGGCAGATTCCATCAACTATCAGTTCTTAACAACGTATTGTTAAAGTGGTATTACATTTTCCACGACTCTTGAGTCTTGTTTGTTGTACAAATTGACTTCTTAAGTCTCTATCGTTGCCAGTAAAATGCATCTGGAACATAGTAAAAGTTGGTAGTGAAGTCCATCTGGCATGACAATAAAATGCAGTCTTATTGTAATTTTATAATCGTGCAGGAAGAAGGAACAACATGGAGATAACTTTTGTAAACATAGCTGCAGTTGCTGATGAGAGAGCTCAGGTTACTCATTACTAAACGCGTAAATAATGTTTGATACACCGAAATAGTATGCTTAAATAATTGTTAGTATTGCCATGTCTTGTTGACATTAACTTGAGCAATTATTAATTTCATGGTGTGTGGATTATTAATTATTATCAGTAATTTGAATCGACCCTATTGGTGTGTGGATTTAATAATTTAATTGAAATATATTGTTTGCTTGAGATTCAAAATCTATATGGCTCTAGCTTGCTGCAACATGACATATTCTTTGTTTGTTATTGTTTTTAAATTTCTAATACTGACTGGTGGTAAATTCCAGGTTCATGAATCATGGATTCCACCATGGCTTGTAGTACATCTTGCTAACTCTCAGGTGAGTTTCCCATAGAAATTTTATTCTGAACGCAGGAGCTTGTCCAACAGGTTGAGATAACAACACAATAAGCTAGTTTGTTTAACTATAGTTCCAATGAAAAACATCAAAAGTGTCCGAATTTCATGCAGTCTGCAAATGTGTCTTCAATATGCCTTCATTCAGCACTATAAAAAGCCAGTATTTTGTCATTGTATTCTGATGTTGTTAGTAACTATAAAAATCCAAATTCTTTGGTATTATGAGGAGCTCAGTTCGGTGATTTTTCCAATGGTGCACAGGTGATGTTTGATCAGTTTCTTAGTAGTGGGATGGCTAAGTGGTTGCTTCAAACTGGCTTGGTTGTCCTGCTACAACATGGTTATGATGGTCAGTGTCATGAACATTCTAGTGCACGTCTCGAACAGTTCCTTCAGGCTCATAAATTAGAGTTACTTGCTAGTCATATGTCATGTCTATTTTAATTTTAAAAAAATCATCATTGTTATAATGAATAAAATTGCAGTACACGTACTTAAGAATATTGAACAGGTTTGTTCTCCAGTCTGAAGATATTTTACTTCCTTAACAATTTCCTTTTTTGCTAGGAGGTAATTGTGTACACATGAAATTTTTACCTTGTAAATATATTAGCATTACTCTTAGTCTGAAGATATAGAATTGCTTTCTATCTGTCCAAAATTTTCTTAAGTAAGACCTTTATGATTACTCAGATACATAAGAATGCTCGAAAACTTGGGGATTTTCTGCTCGTTGGAATCTATTCGGATCATACTATAAGGTATCAACATTATTGCATGTAACTTTCTATTTATCAGTTATTTTTTCCACATCTAGATAGTTGTCCGTCACAATACCAATTCGGTTTTTTATTTTACAAAGCATCATACTTGCGTCATCAACTCATCTGGCTACATTTTGTTACTTTGCTGATCACTCACACTGTGAGAATATGACATTGACGATTGTTCCTTAATTCTCCATGCAGTGAACAGAGGGAAAGTCACTTTTCACTTATGCATATGCATGAACGCAACCTTAGTGTTCTAGCTTGTCGTTACGTGGATGAAGTCATTATCGGTGCACTCTGGGAAGTTAATAAGGACATGCTGAGTTGGGTTCTTTTTGGCTTGCATAATTGTTTTTGAATCCCCTACATCAATTATCTAGATGAACATTGATTGTTTGTCCAACAAGTGCTCCTCTCCTTATACTAATGTTGACAACATTTATGCAGGCACACTCCAGGGCTATGGAAACCACACGATCAATTTCTCAGATAGGCAGCAGCGCATATATGAAAGAGGTTTAGTTGTGAATCACTTGTAACTAAACAAGGCTTATGGTCGCAATATGGTTGATGCACATTATCAATTTGGTTCTTTCCTTCAATACATTTGCTCGTCATCTGTGTGACGAAATTGTTCTCCATAAAATTAGAGAAATTAGATCAGTTTGTCTACTTTGTTATCGGTATTGACTTGTAAAATGTAGAGTAGTCTTATATATTGTCTATTAATTAGATCTCATTCTTGATTATGTATCATGTATAGATTGATTTTGTATATAATTTTGTGTTCTGGCATTGGCTAAACTGTTTTTGAAAATGTATTGTTTCATAATAGAATTGCAATTTTTATTTTTTTTTTAAAAAAATTGACTTTAAGTGTCGGTTGTTTAAATGACCAACGCCTATAATCAAACTTTAAGCGTCGGTTATTTAAATGACCGACGCCTATAACAGACTTTAAGCGTTGGTTGTTTAAATGACCGATGCCTATAATAAGACTTTAAGCGTCGGTTATTTAAATGACCGACGCCTATAACAGACTTTAAGCGTCGGTTGTTTAAATGACCGATGCCTATAATAAGACTTTAAGCGTCGGTTGTTTAAATGACCGACACTTATGAAAGACTTTAAGCGTCGGTTGTTTAAATGACCGACGCCTAAAACAGACTTTAAGCGTCGGTTATTTAAATAACCGACGCTATTAGTACATTATATGCGTCGCCCAATTAACCGACGCTATAGGCCTATACCTATAGCGTCGCCTTCATATACTACGCCAAATAACCGACGCCTAAAGCCTATTTTGACCGACGCTAAAAGCCTATTCTGTACTAGTGATTATCTTTTTATCACATTGGACAACAGTCTATTTAGTTTAAGTAGTCATTAATTTGAAAAATGCATATGTGTTTGACATGTCATAATTCATGACGCTAGTATGCTGTAGGCTGGGACAGTCTTAAGTTTGCAAGATGCAAAAGAAGCCATACATGCTGGTGTGAAATTTCTTTTGAGTCCTGCAACTGTGAAGGTATCTTCTAACTTCTAACTGATTATTGTTACTGTTTGCAAAATAGATAGCTACAACCAGTCATAATTTAAGATTGTCAACTTTATGTCACTGAATGTGGTTGTCCCAGTTTTGTGTATGTTTGTGTTTTAATTTTGTTTTGCTTACTGTGGTTGAGCATCTGCAGGAGATTTTGGATTATGTCCATGAAAGTGAAGTTCTATACATTCCTAGCGCAATGACACCAACAGAAGTAAGTATCAAGCTACTATGGTGCCCTCTCCTTTGGATTTTCTATATGCTGACTTGACAACATTCTTGGTAAATTTCTTGTTTTAATTCGTCTTTCATGAGTCCAAAAGATTAGATTTTACTGCAAGTTTAGGTCATTTGTTGATTTTTGAACTAGGGACCACCTTGCAGTTTCATCACTTAACTGAAAAAGCTTTCATTGCATAATCATCCAGATTAAAATGCACATTATTATAACTGAACCTAATTTTACTTTTAGAACCTTTGAATGTGTTTGACTTTAGATATCCTTCCCTTGTGTGGTGGCATTATGTAAAGAAATGTATGTGGCACTATTATTAGGCAGGGAACAATGTAACCCGTATGCATTTCTAGACTGGATTGTTGGTTTATTATGCATTTCTGGAAGGAAATAGTATGTGTTAACATTACTAACTCATGATGTTTTTTAGAGGGTAGTATTGTGTCAATTTAGTAGCTGGTTCACTTGATCATAAGTAGCAGTTGCCAGGAAAGATCAATTCCTTTATTCATGAGTCATGTTGTATATGCTTATTTTATTGTTGCTTGCAACTTTTGTCATCTATAAACTTTGCAATATATTCTAAGTTAGTAAAAAAATATGCAAATTCTATCCTAACTTTGATCTTCTTGTCCTGGATCCCGTTGTGCAGTTTTTTTCCAATCAAGTATAATTACCATAGAAGGTCTGATCAGGACATAAATCGTGCTAGTTACTGTGTCATTTGCAAGCCAGAGTCAAGAGAGTCGTCGAGTCTGAATTCCAAGCCAGAGTCAAGAGAGTCGTCGAATCAGAATTTGAACAGAAGATGCAACGGATGTTAAAAGTACTTATGTTATGGATGTTAACTAGCTTCTATCTTCTAGTTCAAATGTTAAATTAGTTTGTTTTGTTTGGATGTTGAATCAGAATTGATTAGTTTGTTTGGATGTTGAGATGGATCCCTTTGTGGTTCATTGTGGTTGAATGGTATTTTGGGATTGTATACTTTTAAAAAGGTGTTGTTTAAAATTTTTTTGGTAAAGTGTTACATTAGTCTGTTATAGTGTTACAATATACTAGTTAAAATGTTGCTAGACTAGTTAAAATGTTACTATAGCTACAATAAGTGTTACAATAGGTACACCAAATAGGGGGCACAGGTGAGGTACATAGGCGGGGCCCACCAGTGGAACCCACAGGTGGGGCCCATTTTTTTAAAAAAAAAATTAAGCACTCTAAGATAACCGAATATTTATGTTGCAATATGCCATTTTTATGTTACAGTAGACCTCTAAGGTAACCCGAAAGTACATGTTACCCTAGGGGTGAAATAAGTTACATTAGGTACCCTAAGGTAACATCGAAATATGTAACATATAATTTATGTTACCTTAGCCCAAAAATGGGTCTATTGTAACATTTTACCACCCTAATGTAACAAAATTTTTGGGTTACCGCAGGCTGTTTATGGTGTAGTGAGTTTATTATTTTAGAAAGCCCTCCTTTGCATGGGTAATATTTTGGAAGGCTCTTATTCGAATAGTTGATTATTTTTTAGAAGAACCTTCAAGTGTTGCTGATATTTTTTGGAAAAATCTTAGGATATGGATATGTCTTTGGGAAGATGACCTCCTCTAAGGAGGGTCTCCTTTATTTTTCGTGTTAGACGACCTCCTCTAAGGAGGGTCTTCGTAATTTATTTAAAAGACGATCTCCTCTAAGGAGAGTCTTAGTGAAAATGAAGAGAACTTCGGAAAATCCACCTCCTGTGAGGAGAGATATTTCTGGAATGGGGAACGACCTCCTTTGAGGAGGGTATCCCAAATTATTAAAGTCCTTGCAAAAACCGTACTTCCGGGGGGATGTCCGTACTTCCGGCGCCTCATCAAGGCACGATCTAATCCACCTCCTGGTGAGGAGGGATATTTCTGGAATGGGGAACGACCTCCTTTGAGGAGGGTATCCCAATTTTTTAAATCCTTGCAAAAACCGTACTTCCGGTGGGGATGTCCGTACTTTCGGCGCCTCATCAAGGTTCGAGCTTCGAAAAATCCACCTCCTGTGAGGAGGGTATTTCTGAACTAAAAATGATCTCCTTTGAGGAGAGTATCATAAATTTATAAAATTCTGAGGAAAATGACCCCCTTTGAGGGGGATACCCTCCAGAAGACATGGTAGATATGACCTTCTTCGATTAGATGATGATATTACTCGGAATGCTTTGGATGACTTTGTGGAATAATGATTGGATGACCCTACAAGATACATTCTCTCACACCTACACAACTTATTCTTTTTTGCATCTCGCATATTGTCTCGTTTACATCTACATGCATATTACGGGCACCTTGGTGCTCCATATTATTTCCTAATCTTCCTCTCCTAGATGTTTTAGTGACTCAGGAAATTTGGAAGATCGAAGCATGCTTAGTTCTCCACCGCAGCAAGCTACAATGAAGAACTGGGGGTAGTTGTTACGTCAGATTTTTGGCATGTCTAATAATCTCCCAAATTTCCAATATTATTAATTATTAATTCAGATTAATAATTATAACTTAATCGCTAAGTTTTATCCTCTCCCTGAAACGAGGAAAGAATCAATCTCAATCAATCAATAACGGAAAATATCTTCAAACGATATTCTTCAAATCAGGAAGATATCACAACGATAAGATTAAATCAGATAAAATCAGTAATTACCCAGATTAACGAAATTTATCCCTAAAGTCTAAGGGATAGACACAAATCAATTTCACAGAACTGCGTTGGCTTGATCCTTATAAATATAAGGTACGCAGGCATCTTGGAAAAGGATCCGATACACGAGACAAATCGAGACACCTCTCAAGTCCAGCCCCAAACATCCAAAAATCCCAAATCCCCCTATTTTCATGATTTCGTTATTCCAGCAACCTCCAAAATTTGTTATCACCAAATTCCTTCGTTAACAATATCAAACAAGACCATAAGTTAATTTGCCTTCTAAATTTTGTAAGTGATCGAATTAAATAAGTTATATAAGAAATCATCCCCGTACTTGATGTATTTTTAATACAAAAATAATTTTTATGATCAAGAATATGTGAGTTGTCTAGCCTTACAAATAATATTTGTGTTTGTCACTGAAATTGAAATATTTATGTTTGTCACTGAGAATGAATAGATCAGGCTTCATAAAATTTCTAACATCAGTAGTTATTATGAATGGAAAAGTTAAATACCAGGATGTTAAATAAAACAATGGACAAATATCCAAAAATAAAGAACAATGTCATTACAAAGAAGGGCTAAGACCAACAAAACAATCTTGCTACGGAGTCATAAATATTCTTTCAATATCAATTAACCGAATGCAGCAAGAAACTTAAACAAATTACAAATAAATTAAAAATGAAACACGATGAACATTAATCATCTCCAAGCCTAGAGTTTAAGATCTAGATTGATATCTTCTTCTTCTTCTTCCACCTCTTCCTGGTCTTCAGCAGCAACGACAGCAGCATTTCTTGCTGCATCAGAAGGCCCCAAGAACTCATACATCATTGTACTTCTAGCATCGGGCGGACGATCCAATGGCACTTGTAGAGCAGGAGCCATACCTGCTGGTGGAGGAGGTGCCAAGGGGGCAGACCGAGAAGGACCAAGGGCTGTTGGAAAAAGAGCCGAAGCACCTGCAGACGGGCGAGGAGGCATAAGGGCTGAGGGATAAAGAGCCAAGGGACAAGGAGCCATAGAGGCTGAGGGACGAACCATATGGGCTGAGTGAGTAGCAAACATCATTGGATTAACATGTTCCTCCATTCTTCTCCTTTTTAATGTCTCGGGAAGCTGTTCCAGCCACCTTGAGGAAGAGGAAGACGATTCCAAGATTGTCCCGAAAGAAGATGACTGGTTTGGTGTGGACTTTGATTTCTTCTTTTCAGCATCACGCTCACTTTTGTGAGCGTTCTGGTGTCCACCCAGGGCCATCGGGGTGGAGAATGTTAAGGGGCAATATCGACAACCATAAATCGTTGCAGGTGCTTTCATTTCTGGTGTATTGTTTGGGTTCTGGTCGTTTTGAGAAGAGGAGCTGGACATGATCTGCAAGAGAGAATAAACTCCTGTAATATTGTAATTTGTAGAAATGTCTGGGATAGTGACTGATCGGCACAGAGATCACGCATACCTTTATAAAGATGTAGTTTGAACACATTATATTCATAAAAATTATAATAAAGTTGGATATCATAATTATTAATTTTTGGATTGTTTATGATGTCCTTTATGTACTTTGGTCACAGTAAATTAATTATAATTACAAAATCTACAAATATATTGATTTCATCATTACAAACATGTAGTAAGAAATCTAGTTGTAATACATTTTACTAAATCTATAAGACATTTTAGGAGATTATGAGAATCCAATTTTTATTTGCTCATTAATTCACATATGCAGTTTTATAGAAAAACGTCTTAAAAGATTTTCCTAAAATCTCATGTGATATTTCAATTAATTTATCTAGAATTTATATTATTTAAAGTAAAAATTTCTTAGTAAATCTAATTTATGTTGTATTATAATACTACAATACACATAGCACCAAAATCCATTAAATCCATTGTAGATGCTCTTAATTCAAGTTTATAATTATATTTTAAATAAGACATCCAATCTTCCTACCAAAAAGAGATTTACAAAATATATCTATCATAATTAGCATATGATAAATTCAAGAGTAGATAATTTGCCCATTGAATTTATCATATGCTAATTATGATAGATATATTTTGTAAATCTCTTTTTGCTAGGAAGATTGGATGTCTTATTTAAAATATAATTATAAACTTGAATTAAGAGTATCTTCAATGGGCAAATCCTTTAGCGAAAATTTTAAATAACTTACTAAAATTGAAAATTATATATAATATGTTAAAATTTCATCACTCCAATGCGGCATTTCCTTTGTCTAAAATTTTAGTCAATTCTTTATATTTTTTCAATATTAGTCATATTTGTTGAAGCTCTATAGAGATCTATAGCAAATGTCATGTCATTTTCCGTCCGTTTTCTTCCCATAATTTGACCAAAAAAATTAATAATAAAAAAATAATAATAATAATAATAATGCATTTTTTTAAATATAATCAATCATCATAGCGAATCCTATTGGAGCAATTTAGCCAACCATTAGTTTTTTGAAATTTAGTCAATCGACTTAACCAATACCATATTAGTTTTTTAAAATTTAGCCAATCTACTTAATCAATACCATTTGAGATGCTCTAATAATATACATTTTTAGCTAGGAAAATTTTTAGATGTACCAATCAAGCTAAAAAATGAAGGTGAATTGAACAAAGTGTTTAAATTAAGGACGGTTAGTTTATGAAATTTTCTGTAGTGCTGTATATATTTAATAACCTTTTGGTGTAATGTTGATGAGGAGTAGCATTACTTAATCTTGTTTGGATTTGTTTTTCTAGGCTTGAATGTGAGAAAAAAGAGAAAGTAAAAATTTCTTAATATTAGTTAATTGTAAAAGTCATTAACACAAAATATTTTCTTTGTCTGTTAATTCTCTCCTCTTTCCCATCCCATTTCTTCACCAAAAACTTTCAATTCACCAAAATATTAGTTAGTTTTATGGTTGATAATTGAAGTGATGTCTGAATATTTTAAAGACATCGGTTTTAAAACGATCATGTTAATTTGATTTTTAACATAAGTTGTCAATGCAACCCTTGTTAAAGGTATGATGTCTATTGCAGTTTTTTTAGTAGTGTTAGTACGGTTGTGATTACAGTATGCTGGTTTCTCCCAAGACTGCTCGGGATTTAAACATAGATCATCATCTTGCTGGGCTCTCAATCGAGTCTGTTCAGTTGTCAGGCTGTTAAAGACAAGATGTATGCAAACATGAACTGATGAAGATAACACCTGCACCCTGTTCATTTATCCAGACTTACTAACTGTTTTTCCCTCAGCTCACTCTCTTAACAAATTTGCTTTTAAACTTGTTCTTAAGATTGTAACTATAGTTATGAGATTCTGAATCGTAATTAAACCTGATTTTTCTCTAAGAATTTTGGTTTTCCCATTTATCATTTATGTTGAATTTCTCAAATTTCTAATTGATTAATTAGAGTCTGCATAATTATATGCAACTAGCCTATTACCCGGCACGGCACGGTTATTTTTAATATTATATTTTTAATATTTATTGTTTTTTTTAATAAAATTTATTTTATTTTAATATTATATTGATTAATTTTGTGTTTTTTTTAAGATAATCCAAATGATTAAATATATTTTGATTGAACATTTTCAGTTAATTATATTTTGTGTTACTGACTCATATTAAATTGATATAATATATTTAAATGACCGACGCCTAAAACAGACTTTAAGCGTCGGTTATTTAAATAACCGACGCTATTAGTACATTATATGCGTCGCCCAATTAACCGACGCTATAGGCCTATACCTATAGCGTCGCCTTCATATACTACGCCAAATAACCGACGCCTAAAGCCTATTTTGACCGACGCTAAAAGCCTATTCTGTACTAGTGATTATCTTTTTATCACATTGGACAACAGTCTATTTAGTTTAAGTAGTCATTAATTTGAAAAATGCATATGTGTTTGACATGTCATAATTCATGACGCTAGTATGCTGTAGGCTGGGACAGTTTTAAGTTTGCAAGATGCAAAAGAAGCCATACATGCTGGTGTGAAATTTCTTTTGAGTCCTGCAACTGTGAAGGTATCTTCTAACTTCTAACTGATTATTGTTACTGTTTGCAAAATAGATAGCTATAACCAGTCATAATTTAATGTTAGAAATGATTGATGAGAACAGTGTTTGGAAGCTATAGTGACAAAACAGAGTTTAGCTGGAAGCAGTCAGAGTTTAGTTAAACACTGACTGGAAGCGCAACAGAGGTTGTTAAACTCTGTAGCGGTATTGTCTGAAGAGTCAACAGTGTTTAAAGGTTGATGCAAGATAAATATGGAAGCAATATCTTTGAAGATTGGAAAGCTGTCAAAGAGATTGAGTTGACTTGGAAGACTGGAGCAATCGTGATTGATATCAATTGTATAGCTTGATTATAGGAGAATCAGTTACTGATTGTACGAAGCTGTATGTTCTATAAATACAGTTAGGTTAACCCTAGAAGGGTAATCAAACATTGAGAAATTCATTGATTGTAACCTAAGCAGCTCTCTGTGATATTTACATCACTGAGAGAGGAATTGTTAATTCCAAACAGTATTTAATTGTTAAACAGTGTCTTCTTGTTAAGTTACTCATACAGTATTTGATTGCTTTTTGTGTATTCGACCTAACAAGTGGTATCAGAGCCTAATCTGTTACTTTATTACAGTTAAAGATCCAAACACAATAGTAATCAATGGCAGAGATACCTCCACCATCTGAGAAAGTCCCTACTACTGTTAGTAGGTATGAAACAATAAGGGTTCCAATACTTAGGCCATCAGAGTATGCAATCTGGAAGGTAAAAATGACCATGTTTCTGGAAGCCACAGATCCAAAATACCTTGATAGAATTTATGAAGGTCCTCACAAACCTACAAAGTTATCTGCTGCTGCTGCTGGTGAGGAATCAAAGGTCATTCCAAAAGAAAAGAAAGATCTAACTGCTGAGGATCTTTCATCTATTGCAAAGGATGCAAAAGTGAGACATTTACTTCACAGTGCATTAGACAATGTTATGTCTAATAAAGTGATTAACTGCACATCAGCAAAGGAAATATGGGATGCACTTGAGGTTAGGTGTCAAGGAACTCCTGCAATCAAGAAAAACAGAAGAAACATACTCACTCAGGAGTATGAGCACTTTGAGGCAAAGTCTGATGAAACCATGACAGAAACATTTGACAGATTCTGTAAACTGCTCAATGATTTGTCATTGGTTAACAAAGAGTATGATTTAGAAGACTCAAATCTCAAGTTTCTTCTTTCTCTACCTGAAAAGTGGGATGTGAAAACAACCACTATAAGAGATAATTATGAACTTGGTGAAACAGAGATTGATGAAATTTATGGGCTGCTCAAAACCCATGAATTGGAATTGGAGCAGAGAAACAAAAGATCAAGTAGAAAGTCAAAGTCTGTTGCTCTTAAGGTTGAGGAGAAACCATCAAAGAAAGAGGCATCAAGGAGAAAGGCAAAAGGGAAAGCCTTAGTCATACATTCAGAGAATGAGTCATCAAACACTGATGTTGACTCAAACACAGATGAATCATCTGATTCTGAAGATGATGAGGAGATGATGCAAATGGCTGCATTGATGGTAAAGACCTTCAAGAAGATGGGATACAAGAACTTCAAGAAGGGAAAGAGATTCTCCAGGGACTACTCAAAGTCTGACAAGAAGAATTTCAAGAAATCTGAGGGAAAGGACTTCAAATCTGGTAAGAAAGATAAGTCTGAGATTCAATGCTACAAGTGTAAGGAGATGGGTCATTATGCTCCTGAGTGCAAGAAGGGTAAAACTGAGAAGGCACTCTACACCAAAGGCAGAGATTGGGCAGACACTTCAGATTCAGATGAGGAAGTCAACTATGCTCTCATGGCTACTACTCAGACTGAAAATGATGATCTTAAGGTACCCCCAACTACCTATGCTTATAACACTGATAATATAACTGAATTGAGAATCTATCTTAAAGCATTGCATATCAGTTATAGGGATCAGACTTTAGAAAATGAGAGGATAAAGACTGAGTGCTCTCAACTCAAAGAAAGAAATAAACTTGTTGAGGAACAGCTAGAGGACATGAATAAAATTCAAAAAGAGAGAGATGATGCAGTGTTTATTGAACAGGAGTTGCTAGGTAAGTATAAGCAACTAGAATCTGAATTGGAGGATACTAAACACATCATTAAAACTTGGACACACTCTGGTAAAGACACTCAAGAAGTGTTTCAGTCAGATACAGTAGGTCTAGGTTACTCTGAGGGAGATGAACTTAGATTTGAAAATCAGGTAAAAGTTAGACCACATCGTTCATCTGAAGGTAATGTCATGGGAACAGGTGGACCTAAGACTGAAGCACAGAAAAAGGCTGTTAAAGAGTCATATGCTAAAACTTTTGTTAAAGAGGCTAACATTGGTTTAATGACAGATAAACAACTCAAGCATAAGCTTAAGGAGATAAAATCTGTCAACAAACAGAGATTGCCTAAGAAAAACAAAAATGGAAAGGTAGGCATAACATCAGGAATTAAGCCAATGCTTGCTTCATTAGCTCCTAGAAAAACATGCTTTAATTGTGGTAGCACTAATCATCTTGCTAGTTTCTGCAGTAAGAATAAGAACATTAATTCTTTACCCTCTAAAACTGCAGTAAAGAGTGATTATGTGAAAACTAGACCACAGACTTTATGTAAACACTGTGGAAGTACATGGCATTCTATTTACACTTGCAGAGATTATCATTCTATTTACTATAATTACTATGAACCCAAACCAAATTTGAAATGGGTTAAAGTAAACTCTGCAAATGTAAACTCTGAAAAAGTTAGCTTAAACTCTGTTAATGTGAATTCCGCTGCAAAAGCTAACAGAATTAAGAAAGCCAAAGGATCCAAGCAAGTCTGGATCCTTAAAACTAATAATCAGTGATTGTTTGTGATTGCAGGGCAACAGGGTTAGTACCCTTGTCGTGGACAGTGGATGTTCAGGACACATGACAGGAAATAAAGTCCTGCTATCAGAGTTTGAGGAGAAGGCTGGCCCAGAAGTTTCCTATGGAGATGGCAACATAGGACATACACTGGGATATGGCAATATTAATCTTGGAAATGTCATCATCACAAATGTAGCTCTGGTTCCAGGACTCAAACATGACTTGCTATCTGTGAGTCAAATCTGTGACAGAGGATATCATGTAGATTTTCAGCCTGAATATTGTCAAGTGATCAGCAAATCTACAGGGAAAGTTGCTCTAGTTGGAAACAGACACAATAACATATATGAAATTAAATTGTCAACAAACACTGATGGCAAAGCAGTGTGTCTGTCAACAAGAATGTCCAGTGAGGAGAGTTGGAAGTGGCACAAGAAACTCTCTCATTTGAATCTGAACAACATCAATGAGCTAATCAAGAATGATCTTGTAAGAGGTCTACCAAAATCTTTGTTGAATGTAGAAGGCCTGTGTGATTCTTGTCAAAAGGCCAAACAGAGAAAAGTCTCCTTCAAAAGCAAATCTGAGTCTTCAATTGTTGATCCTTATCATCTACTACATGTTGATCTTTTTGGTCCAGTGAATGTGATGTCTCTTGGAAAGAAGAAATATGCTCTAGTCATTGTTGATGAATATACCAGGTACACATGGGTATATTTTCTTGCAAAGAATGATGAAACTGCATTAACACTGACAGAACATATATTACAACTGGAAAAAGGGTCAGAAAATCAAGTGAAGATAATCAGAAGTGACAATGGAACTGAGTTCAGGAATTCATCAATGGAAGAATTTTGCAAGAGTAAAGGAATCAAACAAGAGTTTTCTGCACCTGGCACTCCACAACAAAATGGTGTAGTGGAGAGGAAGAACAGAACCTTGATAGAAGCTGCCAGAACCATGCTAGATGAAGCAAAGTTGCCAACATATTTCTGGGCAGAAGTAGTTCAAACTGCTTGTTTTACTCAAAATGCAACACTGATCAACAAGCATGGTAAAACACCCTATGAAATGGTGAAGAAGAAGAAGCCAAATCTAAAATATTTTCATATTTTTGGATGCAAATGCTTTGTGTTGAAGACTCATCCTGAACAGTTGACCAAATTTGACCTAAAGGCAGATGAAGGAATTTTTGTTGGCTATCCACTGTCAACAAAGGCATTCAGAGTTTATAATCTGAGAACTAGAGTGATCATGGAATCAATTCATGTGTCATTTGATGACAAGAAAATAACTGGACTAGAAGATGTAAATGAACATGATCAACTGCACTTTGAAAATGAAGATTTATTCTCTGAAAAAGTAAACTCTGATCAGACTGATTTGACAAACTCTGTTGATCTAAACTCGGAACCTCTACTGGTAAATACTGAAGAAACTCTTCAATCAGAAACAAGGGAAGAACCAGTTGAGGGGGAGCATGAAGAATCACATCAAAGTGATAATTCAAACACTGAAAGTGACTCAGTTAATGATTCTGAATCAAACTCTGTTGATTCAAACTCTGTTGATAATTCTGAGAAGTCACATTCAGGGGGAGCATCAGAAAATGAAGAAAGGCACCAAGAAAATCAGGAGAGCATGGATCAAGGGGGAGGATCACATGATGACAGAAGCAATCTGCCTTCTGCAAGAAAATGGACTAAATCTCACACACCTGATTTGATTATTGGTGATCCAGATGCAAAAGTAAGGACAAGAAGTGCAACAACAAATGAATGTCTGTTTCATGCATTCTTGTCACAAACTGAGCCAAAGAAAGTGGAAGAAGCTCTTAAAGATGCTGACTGGATAACAGCAATGCAAGAAGAGCTAAATGAATTTGAAAGAAATGAAGTGTGGACACTTGTACCAAGGCCCAAGAACAGATCCATTGTTGGTACTAAATGGGTTTTCAGGAATAAAACTGACAGTGAGGGTGTCATCACAAGGAACAAGGCAAGACTGGTTGCAAAAGGCTACTCACAACAAGAAGGAATAGATTATGATGAAACATTTGCTCCAGTGGCAAGATTGGAGGCAATCAGAATCTTTCTTGCATATGCCTCTCACATGAAATTCAAAGTGTTTCAGATGGATGTAAAAAGTGCATTTTTGAATGGAAAACTTGAAGAAGAAGTGTTTGTGGAACAACCACCAGGTTTTGTAGATCCAAAATATCCAGACTATGTCTACAGATTAGACAAGGCACTCTATGGACTTAAGCAGGCACCAAGGGCATGGTATGAAACCCTTGCCAAATTTCTACTAGAAAGTGGATTTCACAGAGGTACTATTGACAAAACTCTGTTTTACTTCCAAACTGGTAGTGACTTGCTTTTAGTTCAGATATATGTAGATGACATCATTTTTGGATCTACTAATGATAAACTCTGTAAGAAGTTTGCCAAACTCATGCAGTCAAGATATCAAATGAGTATGATGGGAGAGCTTAGTTATTTTCTAGGCCTACAGGTGAAGCAAACAGATGATGGAATTTTTATAAATCAAGCAAAATATACCAGAAACCTTCTCAAGAAATTTGGTATGCTTGATTGTTCATCTGCAACAACTCCCATGGCAACTGTAACAAAATTGGATAAAGATGCAGGGTCATCAGTAGATATGACAAGTTACAGAGGAATGATTGGTTCTCTACTCTATTTAACAGCTAGCAGACCTGATATCATGTATGCAACTTGTTTGTGTGCAAGGTTCCAGGCAGATCCAAGAGAACCACATTTAACAGCAGTAAAGAGGATATTCAAGTATCTCAAGGGCACTATAACTTTGGGGCTGTGGTATCCAAGAGAATCAGAGTTTAAACTTCTTGGTTACTCTGATGCAGACTTTGCTGGATGTAAGATAGACAGAAAAAGCACCAGTGGAAGTTGTCAATTTCTGGGTGACAGACTTGTTTCCTGGTACAGCAAGAAACAGAAGTCAATATCTACATCTACAGCTGAAGCAGAGTATATTGCTGCTGGTAGCTGCTGTGCACAGATTTTATGGATGAAGAATCAACTGCTGGATTATGGATTAAGGTATACCAAGATACCTATTTACTGTGATAATCAAAGTGCTATTGCAATGACAGGTAATCCAGTGCAACATTCAATGACAAAGCACATCAGCATAAGGTATCACTTCATCAGAGAGCATGTAGAGGAAGGCAACATTGAGCTTCACTTTGTGTCTACAGAACAACAACTTGCAGATATCTTCACCAAGCCATTGAGTGAAGCTACATTTACAAGACTGGTCAATGAACTAGGAATGGTCTCTAGTTTTGACTAGAGATGTTGGTTAGACTCAAAAACTTATTGCTCATGTTTTCTGTAAATTGTTAAGTGCTATGTGAACCTTAGTATTAAACTCTGTTATGCATGCTTATGTTTAAACCTTGTTAAACTCTGTCAGCATGTCTGTCTGTTAAACACTGTTAATATGTTGGATACACTCAGTGAATTCAGAATTGATTATTGTCTGAATGAAAACACCAATGAAGAAAAATGTATGAAGCATGATTCTCAGTAAATAAATCATGATTCTTTCTGAGTCACTGTAATCTAATCAGACTTTGTGCAGTAAATCAACACAGCATGATACTGTTTCATATTTATAGCATCTCTTAGTTTATTCAGTCCTAAACTCTGAGTCTATGAATATTGTGTGCATTGCCTCTCATAAATAATTTTGGTTATTGATGAACTCTAAACTCTGATAAGTCACATTCTGTTTCCAAAGGTATGGTTCTTGATGATTCCTTGTTTGTACTTGTGAAAATCATAAAACTTGAGATGGGTCATTGATTAGTTTGGTGAGTTCAGAATCATGTCTACACCCTGTGAGAGTTTGAGCCAAATCAGTGATTGATACATTTTCTATCAATCAGTATTTATTGTTGTGTGATATTCATCAGGAAGTATGTTTCTCTAGAACTTGTATTAAACCATTTTGAGACTACATGATGTGTGTGTGCATGAAAATGATAAAGGCAATAGGATTCACCATTTCTTCAAACACTGTTCAAAATTCTTTTGAACTTTGTTCAAACACTGTATAAACACTGTTCATAATTTCAATCCTTAGTAAACCCCTTTGAGCCTTATTAACTGCTCATTTTTCTTATACTCTGAAGTGTTAAGAGCAGTTATATTTTCTTCTCTCAAGCAGATGAGTGTTTCTCAAGAAAAGAAAAGTTTACTCAGTATATATGCTAAATAAAAAAAAAAATTAAAAAAATTAAAAAAAAAAAAAGGCATATATACTGATCTTGTACAAAAATGTACTAACATTGTGACTGAACACTTTGTTCTATTAAAATGTTCAGCTTGAAGTCACTCATGAATAAAACATCTCTTTTCATCTGTTTGATCTTACTCTATTTAAACCCTGAATAAAGTCCTTTTGATTTGTGAATACATGTATACAAAGTAGTGTAGAATTGGTGGACATTCAAGCATATGGTAGATTCTGCTATTTCTGATTGAATGTGAGTGTAAACACTTCACCTAAACACTTGTGTGTTTGAGAGTTTGTAAGATTATCCAGATCATGACTGTTATTCACTGAATGATGCTCTGATTTCTATCTCTTGATCTTTTTGTCTTCAAAGACTGTGTGCTTACTTGGATAATCATGGACTTCAAAGGGAATAGAAGTTTTCAGATTTCTGTATTACAGTAACTACAGAGTTTAGCATTCATCAAACAATCAGTGTTTACTATGAGAGTTTGTGCATTCAGTGTTTATTGATTCTTGTTATGGATTTTATGAAATATTAGATGCTCTAAAAATTGATTTCAGTAAACTCTGCTTCACACACTGATATTCACAACTGTGCAATTTTTGAAAGGGTTTTAGTGATAAAGTTGGAAAATTGATAAACACTGTTGAGTTGTGTTAAGTACTCTAAGGTACAGTTTCATTTAGATGATTTGATTATTTTGGAGTAATTGAGGTAGTTGACAACTGTTAAATAGTGTAAGTGTCGTGATTACAGGAATGACAGCGGTAATTATTAAGTGATCCATTGGTTGTTTGACACGTGTCCCATGATAGTGTCCCACTCACACATTACTCTACAACAGTTGCGCGCTTTTACTAAATAAACGATTGAGTTTTAATTTTACTCTAATCGTCTTTAGTCTCTCACTCCATATCGATTCACATTCACCCACTCACAGTTACTTGCATAATCATTCACTTTCAAAATTCTCATATACTCTTCTTCACATTTTGGTAAACACTTACCGTACATCTTTTCTCTAAATCTCTTCATATCATATCTTACTAATGGCAACTAAAGCGTTTGATGCAGCAGGGTTAATTTTTCTTCCTAGTAACTATGCAGCACCACTGGAGACTGTAAATGCTCCAGAGGCGTTTCATGTGTTCCAAAATTTCTTGAAAGACTCTGAAATAGGGAAGGCTTTAACTGCACCACCAACATTATCTGCATCACAAATTGCTGCTTTCTGGACAAACTCTGTATATGATGATGGAGAAGAGTCTGGCACTCCTACAATTACTTTCACTCATGATGAATCAGAGTATATCATTACTCCAACTACTGTTAGGGATGCTTTGGATTTTGAGACACACACTTCTTACAGTGTTGTTGGTCATGATCGCTTGAGGACAATGTTGGAGCAGATTGGATGTGCAGGAAACTTGAATAAGATAGGGTCTTTGAGACGACCAAGTTTGAGAAAGGAATGGAGTTTCTTCTTCGATTGCATCACAAGAGCTTTTGGAAAGAAGACAACAAACTGGGATGCACTTCCTCTTGACACTCTCCAAATTGGTCATGCTCTATTATATGGAGGTAATTTTGATTTTGGTAGACTAGTGCTAATGAACTTGGGAGAACGTTTGTCTGAGACTACTACTGTCTATTTTGCTCGTTTTTGTCAATTGCTATTTACTGCCTGTGTGCCTAACATTCCAATTGATGAAGCTGATGTTATTCAGCCTTTTCAAGTTGCTAAAAGAATGTTTTCTGATTTGACAAACAAAGATGTTACAAAACAGCAAATACCAGATATGTTTGTGCCTTTAGCCTTACAGAACTATGTTAACCAACCTCAAGATTCTCAATCACCACAACAAATGCCTGAACCAATAGACACCATAAACTCTGAACCAACACCCACAACACCCACAACCACTGTACCTACTACATCTCATCAACCACAACCAGAAACCTTAAACTCTTCACCCATAAACTCTCCAATAATAAACTCTTCACCATTAAACACTGAACCATTAAACACTGAAACCTTAAACTCTGAGCCAGCACCTACTGAAAAATCCAAAACCAAGCCAAAAAGAAAGAAACACACTGCCCAAAACACTAAACACTCAAAGGCTAAACAGACACTACCTGGAGCTGTTTATACAAGAAGGAAGAAACAAAAGGCAAACAGACCTTCACTTTCACCACCAAGAGAGAGCTCAAGTGAAGATGAAGAGGAGATTGTAGTGCCTCCAATCAAGAAGAGGAGATTAATTCTTTCTGATTCAGATGAAGAGAATGTTGTTGAAGCTCCAGAGGTGGTTTCACAGCAAACACCTACTGTTGAGGTTACAGTGAATGTTGAAATACCTGCAGAGGTTGAAATGCCTGCAGAGGATATTGTGGCTGACAAAGTTGAAATACCTGCAGAGGTTGAAATGCCTGCAGAGGATACTGTTAATGTTGAAATACCTACAGAGGATAAAATGCCTGTAGAAGAGGATCACAGAGATGGTTTTTCACCAGTGCATGATGTTCTTGATTCAATTCTTGATCCTATCTCACCTGTTGATCATGTTGAAGCTCCTGGTGTAGCTGATGAGCCTGCAGTAAATGTTCCTGAAGCTGCAGCATCACACACAGAGCTGATATATACTGCTTCTCCAATTCCAGACAAAGGTGATGAAGTTGATCAGGCAACAAAGGAAAATTCTGAATCTATGCCTGTTGAAGCTACAAAGGTAAACTCTGTTGCAGAGCCTGTGCAACATGAGGTGACTATGGAAAAGGTTGCAGAAGTTGTTGAAGAAACTGTGGCTGACACAGCTCAGCACAGTGGTTCTTTAAAGGATGCTCAAGCTAAAGATGCAAGTGCTGAAGATGAATCTGATAGTAGTGCAAACTCTGATTCTTTTGTGAGTTCACCAGCACAGACAGATAATAAGCATACACCTTTTGATCAGCCTTGTCCATCTCATGCAGTTGAAGTAGAGCATCTTGCTAAATCTGCTGAAAATTGGTATAAACAAGACTGTATTTTTCCAAAAGGGAGAGCATCTGAGTTTGTGAAGCAAACTGCAAAGCAAATTTCAAATCCAGAGCTCTTATCCTGTTTAAAGGCAACTGTGGTACAAGTCAAGACTCTGGAAGGCAATTTTGCTGAAACAAAACAAGAGATTGTTTCTTTAAAGACTGAGATACAGTCAAGAGAATTGAAGATGGAAAGAGAGTCCAAAATAAAAGCTGTCCAGCTATCTAAAGTTCAAGACACTCTCTTTGCCAGGCTAGGAAAAGTTGAAGAAAATCAAACTGCTTTATTTTCTAAGGTGGATTCCATTGCTAACTCATTGGAGCTCATTACATCAATACTCATTCCTGATGATGTCAAAAAGGGGGAGAGAGTTGCTAAGTCTAAATGCAAAGTTTCTCAAACTCTGACTCAAAAGGATGATGCTGGAGATGGAGGGGCAAGTGATAAGAGTAAGATCTTAAACTCTGAAAGGCAAACTCTGAGATCTGGCAAATCTGTTAAATCACAGTCTGTTGGAATAAATACTGAAACTCAAGGTACTTCAAAGACCAAGAGTTTGGAATTAATATCAAATCCAAAGACTGATGAGGAGTTAGCTGTTAAGCTTTTCATGGAAGAGAATGCAGAGGGAGTTACTTTAGAAGATGCTAAAGCTGAAGAGAAAAGTTTACAAGAAAAGCATTTGAAAGCTCTAAAGTCTGAAAAAGCAAAGAAGAATGTGAAAGTTGCTAAAGCTGCAAAGCCTGTTCTTAAAGGCATTGAAATCAAAGAGAAATTAACTGGCATTGAAGGAGAAGGAAAAGAAGAAGAAGATAAAGAAAAGTTGATCAGAAAGTCTTCTCTTGATGCTAAATTGAAGTTAAAAGGGGTAATGAATGAGGAGAACAAAGGCAAAATGATTGTTACAACCTCTGTTGCTACACAAGTTGTACAACCACAAAGTAAACCCTTACCTGGTTTTTTAAGGCCAAAGATTCTAGTGCAAGAAGAAACAGGAGTGACTGGTGGATATCAACATAATGCTGCATGTTCAGGAAAGCCACCAGGCAGAAATACTTCTGGATTAGGTTCAACAAGAGATTTGAGATTTAGTAACAGTCCAAGAGATCCCTCTGCACTTGTATCTCTTGGTTCTGGTATTAATCAAGAAAATCTAGACAAGTTGGAGTCAGTTCAGCTAGTTCGTCAAAGAAGCTTAGACATTCACTTTCTATTATACTTTATGGCAGATGGGTCAGTGTATAGAGTGAATGAAGAAGCAATCAAGCTAAAATTGTTTGAGGAACTTCAGTATGTCTTACATATCTTCAGAGTCAGAAATCGACAAACACGGCTTATTGCTAATTCTATAAGGAGGTATATGCAGAATGCTAAAGTTGTTACAGGAACAAAGTCTGCTGAAAAGTATGTTCCTAAGTACAGAGATTGGAATGGCAATCTGATAGAGATGAAGAAAGGGACTACAAATCTGAAAACAGATCTTGGAATTACTGTTCTGGATTTCAATGTAAAATCTGAAGAGGTGAAATACATCAGGTTGGGAAATGAGATGAGAAGAAACAAGATCTATGATCTCAGAGCAGCTATTTTTCAAACTGATGAGAATGATCCAGATTTGAAAGAGATCAAGGAAGCTATGGAGATTGAACTTGAACATGCTGAGAGAAGGTTGTTGATTGATTATCTCAGAACAGCTCCTGATCTTGAGGAAGTTAGGTAGACAAGAGTTGTAAGTTTGTTAAGTAAAAGTTTAAACTCTGTTTGTATGTTAAACACTGTAAAACTTTGTATTTGTTTTGACATCATCATTTACTGTAAACTTGTACATTCTTGCTAATGGACAAGTTGGGGGAGATTGTTAGAAATGATTGATGAGAACAGTGTTTGGAAGCTATAGTGACAAAACAGAGTTTAGCTGGAAGCAGTCAGAGTTTAGTTAAACACTGACTGGAAGCGCAACAGAGGTTGTTAAACTCTGTAGCGGTATTGTCTGAAGAGTCAACAGTGTTTAAAGGTTGATGCAAGATAAATATGGAAGCAATATCTTTGAAGATTGGAAAGCTGTCAAAGAGATTGAGTTGACTTGGAAGACTGGAGCAATCGTGATTGATATCAATTGTATAGCTTGATTATAGGAGAATCAGTTACTGATTGCACTACTAGAAAAACCCCCTACAACATCAGTTTTTGGCCGATGTTAAAAGTGTTTTACAACCGATGTCTTTGTCGGTGTAGATAAAGGGGGGGTCCTATAACATCGGTTTTTGGCCGATGTTAAAGATGACTATAGACATCGGTTCTCTTAAAAAAACTGATGTCTTTCTTATTGTTTAACATCGATTTTTAGGGGAGAACTGATGTTTAATAGCAGCTTAGACATCAGTTCAATAAATAAACTGATGTTTACTGATGTTTAATGGCAGCTTAGACATCAGTTCAATAAATAAACTGATGTTTAACATTTCCTTTAACATCTTTTCTTGTTACATAATTGATGTTTAATATTACTCAAAGCTCGAAAACTAATATACCAAAACTTGATAAATAATATACCAAAATAAAAAAAAACCGATATACCAAAACCAAATATGCATTCAATCGGTCAACTACATTATCCAATTCATCCAATATCCAAACTAATTACATAATCCAAACCATCCAATATGGAAACTACATTGAATAATTTAAAAGATGGACAACATGTTGTCGGATTTGTAAACTCTCCACTGTATTGAGCCCAAATGCCAAGCACTCTTGCATGCAAAAAACACCCCCTGTTGTTCCTTCTCTCACGCCCGCTACTTGAAATTCTTTAGGGCAACCTGTTCAAGTATAAAAGCCTTAAATTTCCACTTAAGGCAAGAACTCTATAATCAAAAGTCTCTCACTATGCCCTTAACAGTTACCACTAGACATCAAAAGAAACTAAATGATTGACATGATTTGCATCTGTGTTTAGTGTAAACACAATACCTGTATATTTTTAGCAGCTCCAAACTTATGCAAAGTGGAGTTACGAACAGCATCTGTGCGATAGTTGGATAATTGTCCTTCATGTTTGTCGGGATACGGACCTGTTGCAGGTAGTATTTTCCAGTCGACCAACTAATAGGGGTCATCTCTCTAGTGTCTCACATAAAAAATATCCGCAAAATTACTACAAGTCAAGTACCCCACGATGACATATTAAAAACAAAGGAGCAGAATGATATCACAGAAGGTTAATGGTTATACCTATGGTCAACCCAAAAGGATGTCTTATCAAGCTCTGGAACAATTAAGGTAAGATTTAAAAGTCGAGCCACTGTCACCACGTACAGATCTGAAAAGGTACAATTTGGAATGTAAATAAGTACTTCAAAATATTGACCACCACCAGGACAAGAGCGCACAAGAATTAGATACAGAGTAGCTTCTAAGTTTTATCTCCATTGTAAACAAAGGACAGTGAAAGGGATTCAACTGACAAAACTATGATTCATTACAAGAATCACCTCTTAGCTACTTGATATTGCTTAAATAACCTAGTGAAAAAGAAAATATATAGATGGCCTTACACTTTCCAGCCCAAATTGTTGCTGTGTTGTACAAAGTTAAGATCCCTTGGCAAGTCAAAGAAGGCATGGATTGGATCTGCAATGACATGAACTACTATGTTAATCAATAGTTAATGCGTATTATGTTTAAATCTGCAGCATCTACACTACATTTACATCATTCACAAACATGTTAACATTTTAAATTTATACCAAATTTAAAATCTTTGTGTGTAAGAAAAACAACAAAATTGATAAGATGTTTTGAGTACCAACATATAATTTAAAATTGATACTTGATATTACTGAAGTTATAATTTAAAAAAATCTAACATGTAGCAGTAAAATAGTTCAGATATATCACCTCGACAAAATGACTGTAACCTGTCCACAACAATCCAGAGCACTGATGGCATTTTCAGCCTGCAAACAACATATCGAAGCATGTTAGAATGGTCTGTTCCGATTAAAATTAAAAGACAGCTACTTGGTCAATACCAATTACAAAACTCTTTCAGGTATCTTAAATTCTTCCACTCAACCGAATTAAAAAGTGGCAGTTAAACCAAAGTTTGGTGTTTGGTATAAACACTAATACAGCAAAGATGGCACCACAACCATTCTCTGATGGCACTTTCAGCCTGCAAACAACATATCGAAGCAGGTTAGAATGGTCTGTTCCGATTAGAATTAAAAGACAGCTACTTGGTCAATACCAATTACAAAACAAATACAACTATTGTATTTGGCAAACAACTTAATATCCTGCAACACTAAAGATTTAAATCCCAAAACAAATACATACCAATATTTACAAGTACTTGAAAAATCGAAATTTCGAAAAATAATATGATGAAGGAAAGAAGAGACATTGAAAGTGAAATCGTGGACAAACTGGGGCTTGTCGGATGAAGTGGCCATTGATAATCAGAACCTAATCTGAAAACGCACCCAACTACCTCAATTGAACATCTGAACAATAAAATCCAAAATTAAAAACCTTAAGATTGTCATATAAAAATTTAATAAATCACTATTGTATAAAAACCCCTATAATATAAAACTCAAGAAACGTTGTCATATAAAAGTTTATATATATATAATTGTATACATATATGTAGATAAAGGCTCAAGAACAGTACTAATTAGGGTTTATAATTGAGTAAATTAGGATTTCAGATGTCTTACAGTGAAGAAAGCTCCGGGTCTGTGCAGAAAAGTACTAAATCGAACTAATTAGGGTTTAAGCTCAAAGCCCCGTGAGAGAGAGAGGGGGAGAGAGCTGTGGGAGAGAGAGAGAGAGAGAGGCGGCTCAGAGAGAGAGAGAAGAAAAGTGAGAGACCGAGAGAGTATAGATGCAAAATGGGGGGAAGTGAAATTTTGTTTTAAGGGGGAAAATGAAATTTATTTTGTGTATAAAGGGGGAATGTATGGTGTAGGCGTCAATTTTTTATTTTTAAAAAAGAAGATTAGACAACGGTTGTTATTATAAGCGATGTCTGAAATATGCTTTAACATTGGTAATGTATCAACCGATGTCTAAAATACTTTTAACATCAGTGACATTTCTAACTGATGATAAAGGTGTGATGTTATATCTACCAATTCTAGTAGTGTTGTACGAAGCTGTATGTTCTATAAATACAGTTAGGTTAACCCTAGAAGGGTAATCAAACATTGAGAAATTCATTGATTGTAACCTAAGCAGCTCTCTGTGATATTTACATCACTGAGAGAGGAATTGTTAATTCCAAACAGTATTTAATTGTTAAACAGTGTCTTCTTGTTAAGTTACTCATACAGTATTTGATTGCTTTTTGTGTATTCGACCTAACATTTAAGATTGTCAACTTTATGTCACTGAATGTGGTTGTCCCAGTTTTGTGTATGTTTGTGTTTTAATTTTGTTTTGCTTACTGTGGTTGAGCATCTGCAGGAGATTTTGGATTATGTCCATGAAATTGAAGTTCTATACATTCCTAGCGCAATGACACCAACAGAAGTAAGTATCAAGCTACTATGGTGCCCTCTCCTTTGGATTTTCTATATGCTGACTTGACAACATTCTTGGTAAATTTCTTGTTTTAATTCGTCTTTCATGAGTCCAAAAGATTAGATTTTTACTGCAAGTTTAGGTCATTTGTTGATTTTTGAACTAGGGACCACCTTGCAGTTTCATCACTTAACTGAAAAAGCTTTCATTGCATAATCATCCAGATTAAAATGCACATTATTATAACTGAACCTAATTTTACTTTTAGAACCTTTGAATGTGTTTGACTTTAGATATCCTTCCCTTGTGTGGTGGCATTATGTAAAGAAATGTATGTGGCACTATTATTAGGCAGGGAACAATGTAACCCGTATGCATTTCTAGACTGGATTGTTGGTTTATTATGCATTTCTGGAAGGAAATAGTATGTGTTAACATTACTAACTCATGATGTTTTTTAGAGGGTAGTATTGTGTCAATTTAGTAGCTGGTTCACTTGATCATAAGTAGCAGTTGCCAGGAAAGATCAATTCCTTTATTCATGAGTCATGTTGTATATGCTTATTTTATTGTTGCTTGCAACTTTTGTCATCTCTAAACTTTGCAATATATTCTAAGTTAGTAAAAAAATATGCAAATTCTATCCTAACTTTGATCTTCTTGTCCTGGATCCCGTTGTGCAGTTTTTTCCAATCAAGTATAATTACCATAGAAGGTCTGATCAGGACATAAATCGTGCTAGTTACTGTGTCATTTGCAAGCCAGAGTCAAGAGAGTCGTCGAGTCTGAATTCCAAGCCAGAGTCAAGAGAGTCGTCGAATCAGAATTTGAACAGAAGATGCAACGGATGTTAAAAGTACTTATGTTATGGATGTTAACTAGCTTCTATCTTCTAGTTCAAATGTTAAATTAGTTTGTTTTGTTTGGATGTTGAATCAGAATTGATTAGTTTGTTTGGATGTTGAGATGGATCCCTTTGTGGTTCATTGTGGTTGAATGGTATTTTGGGATTGTATACTTTTAAAAAGGTGTTGTTTAAAATTTTTTTGGTAAAGTGTTACATTAGTCTGTTATAGTGTTACAATATACTAGTTAAAATGTTGCTAGACTAGTTAAAATGTTACTATAGCTACAATAAGTGTTACAATAGGTACACCAAATAGGGAGCACAGGTGAGGTACATAGGCGGGGCCCACCAGTGGAACCCACAGGTGGGGCCCATTTTTTTTAAAAAAAATTAAGCACTCTAAGATAACCGAATATTTATGTTGCAATATGCCATTTTTATGTTACAGTAGACCTCTAAGGTAACCCGAAAGTACATGTTACCCTAGGGGTGAAATAAGTTACATTAGGTACCCTAAGGTAACATCGAAATATGTAACATATAATTTATGTTACCTTAGCCCAAAAATGGGTCTATTGTAACATTTTACCACCCTAATGTAACAGAATTTTTGGGTTACCACAGGCTGTTTATGGTGTAGTGAGTTTATTATTTTAGAAAGCCCTCCTTTGCATGGGTAATATTTTGGAAGGCTCTTATTCGAATAGTTGATTATTTTTTAGAAGACCCTTCAAGTGTTGCTGATATTTTTTGGAAAAATCTTGGGATATGGATATGTCTTTGGGAAGATGACCTCCTCTAAGGAGGGTCTCCTTTATTTTTCGTGTTAGGCGACCTCCTCTAAGGAGGGTCTTCGTAATTTATTTAAAAGACGATCTCCTCTAAGGAGAGTCTTAGTGAAAATGAAGAGAACTTCGGAAAATCCACCTCCTGTGAGGAGAGATATTTCTGGAATGGGGAACGACCTCCTTTGAGGAGGGTATCCCAAATTATTAAAGTCCTTGCAAAAACCGTACTTCCGGGGGGATGTCCGTACTTCCGGCGCCTCATCAAGGCACGAGCTAATCCACCTCCTGGTGAGGAGGGATATTTCTGGAATGGGGAACGACCTCCTTTGAGGAGGGTATCCCAATTTTTTAAATCCTTGCAAAAACCGTACTTCCGGTGGGGATGTCCGTACTTTCGGCGCCTCATCAAGGTTCGAGCTTCGGAAAATCCACCTCCTGTGAGGAGGGTATTTCTGAACTAAAAATGATCTCCTTTGAGGAGAGTATCATAAATTTATAAAATTCTGAGGAAAATGACCCCCTTTGAGGGGGATACCCTCCAGAAGACATGGTAGATATGACCTTCTTCGATTAGATGATGATATTACTCGGAATGCTTTGGATGACTTTGTGGAATAATGATTGGATGACCCTACAAGATACATTCTCTCACACCTACACAACTTATTCTTTTTTGCATCTCGCATATTGTCTCGTTTACATCTACATGCATATTACGGGCACCTTGGTGCTCCATATTATTTACTAATCTTCCTCTCCTAGATGTTTTAGTGACTCAGGAAATTTGGAAGATCGAAGCATGCTTAGTTCTCCACCGCAGCAAGCTACAATGAAGAACTGGGGGTAGTTGTTACGCCAGATTTTTGGCATGTCTAATAATCTCCCAAATTTCCAATATTATTAATTATTAATTCAGATTAATAATTATAACTTAATCGCTAAGTTTTATCCTCTCCCTGAAACGAGGAAAGAATCAATCTCAATCAATCAATAACGGAAAATATCTTCAAACGATATTCTTCAAATCAGGAAGATATCACAACGATAAGATTAAATCAGATAAAATCAGTAATTACCCAGATTAACGAAATTTATCCCTAAAGTCTAAGGGATAGACACAAATCAATTTCACAGAACTGCGTTGGCTTGATCCTTATAAATATAAGGTACGCAGGCATCTTGGAAAAGGATCCGATACACGAGACAAATCGAGACACCTCTCAAGTCCAGCCCCAAACATCCAAAAATCCCAAATCCCCCTATTTTCATGATTTCGTTATTCCAGCAACCTCCAAAATTTGTTATCACCAAATTCCTTCGTTAACATTAATATCAAACAAGACCATAAGTTCATTTGCCTTCTAAATTTTGTAAGTGATCGAATTAAATAAGTTATATAAGAAATCATCCCCGTACTTGATGTATTTTTAATACAAAAATAATTTTTATGATCAAGAATATGTGAGTTGTCTAGCCTTACAAATAATATTTGTGTTTGTCACTGAAATTGAAATATTTATGTTTGTCACTGAGAATGAATAGATCAGGCTTCATAAAATTTCTAACATCAGTAGTTATTATGAATGGAAAAGTTAAATACCAGGATGTTAAATAAAACAATGGACAAATATCCAAAAATAAAGAACAATGTCATTACAAAGAAGGGCTAAGACCAACAAAACAATCTTGCTACGGAGTCATAAATATTCTTTCAATATCAATTAACCGAATGCAGCAAGAAACTTAAACAAATTACAAATAAATTAAAAATGAAACACGATGAACATTAATCATCTACAAGCCTAGAGTTTAAGATCTAGATTGATATCTTCTTCTTCTTCTTCCACCTCTTCCTGGTCTTCAGCAGCAACGACAGCAGCATTTCTTGCTGCATCAGAAGGCCCCAAGAACTCATACATCATTGTACTTCTAGCATCGGGCGGACGATCCAATGGCACTTGTAGAGCAGGAGCCATACCTGCTGGTGGAGGAGGTGCCAAGGGGGCAGACCGAGAAGGACCAAGGGCTGTTGGAAAAAGAGCCGAAGCACCTGCAGACGGGCGAGGAGGCATAAGGGCTGAGGGATAAAGAGCCAAGGGACAAGGAGCCATAGAGGCTGAGGGACGAACCATATGGGCTGAGTGAGTAGCAAACATCATTGGATTAACATGTTCCTCCATTCTTCTCCTTTTTAATGTCTCGGGAAGCTGTTCCAGCCACCTTGAGGAAGAGGAAGACGATTCCAAGATTGTCCCGAAAGAAGATGACTGGTTTGGTGTGGACTTTGATTTCTTCTTTTCAGCATCACGCTCACTTTTGTGAGCGTTCTGGTGTCCACCCAGGGCCATCGGGGTGGAGAATGTTAAGGGGCAATATCGACAACCATAAATCGTTGCAGGTGCTTTCATTTCTGGTGTATTGTTTGGGTTCTGGTCGTTTTGAGAAGAGGAGCTGGACATGATCTGCAAGAGAGAATAAACTCCTGTAATATTGTAATTTGTAGAAATGTCTGGGATAGTGACTGATCGGCACAGAGATCACGCATACCTTTATAAAGATGTAGTTTGAACGCATTATATTCATAAAAAATATAAAAAAGTTGGATATCATAATTATTAATTTTTGGATTAATGTTTATGATGTCCTTTATGTACTTTGGTCACAGTAAATTAATTATAATTACAAAATCTACAAATATATTGATTTCATCATTACAAACATGTAGTAAGAAATCTAGCTGTAATACATTTTACTAAATCTGTAAGACATTTTAGGAGATTATGAGAATCCAATTTTTATTTGCTCATTAATTCACATATGCAGTTTTATAGAAAAACGTCTTAAAAGATTTTCCTAAAATCTCATGTGATATTTCAATTAATTTATCTAGAATTTATATTATTTAAAGTAAAAATTTCTTAGTAAATCTAATTTATGTTGTATTATAATACTACAATACACATAGCACCAAAATCCATTAAATCCATTGTAGATGCTCTTAATTCAAGTTTATAATTATATTTTAAATAAGACATCCAATCTTCCTACCAAAAAGAGATTTACAAAATATATCTATCATAATTAGCATATGATAAATTCAAGAGTAGATAATTTGCCCATTGAATTTATCATATGCTAATTATGATAGATATATTTTGTAAATCTCTTTTTGCTAGGAAGATTGGATGTCTTATTTAAAATATAATTATAAACTTGAATTAAGAGTATCTTCAATGGGCAAATCCTTTAGCGAAAATTTTAAATAACTTACTAAAATTGAAAATTATATATAATATGTTAAAAATTCATCACTCCAATGCGGCATTTCCTTTGTCTAAAATTTTAGTCAATTCTTTATATTTTTTCAATATTAGTCATATTTGTTGAAGCTCTATAGAGATCTATAGCAAATGTCATGTCATTTTCCGTCCGTTTTCTTCCCATAATTTGACCAAAAAAATTAATAATAAAAAAATAATAATAATAATAATAATTCATTTTTTTTAAATATAATCAATCATAATCCTATTGGAGCAATTTAGCCAACTATTAGTTTTTTGAAATTTAGTCAATCGACTTAACCAATACCATATTAGTTTTTTAAAATTTAGCCAATCTACTTAATCAATATTTTTAGCTAGGAAAATTTTTAGATGTACCAATCAAGCTAAAAAATGAAGGTGAATTGAACAAAGTGTTTAAATTAAGGACGGTTAGTTTATGAAATTTTTTGTAGTGCTGTATATATTTAATAACCTTTTGGTGTAATGTTGATGAGGAGTAGCATTACTTAATCTTGTTTGGATTTGTTTTTCTAGGCTTGAATGTGAGAAAAAAGAGAAAGTAAAAATTTCTTAATATTAGTTAATTGTAAAAGTCATTAACACAAAATATTTTCTTTGTCTGTTAATTCCCTCCTCTTTCCCATCCCATTTCTTCACCAAAAACTTTCAATTCACCAAAATATTAGTTAGTTTTATGGTTGATAATTGAAGTGATGTCTGAATATTTTAAAGACATCGGTTTTAAAACGATCATGTTAATTTGATTTTTAACATAAGTTGTCAATGCAACCCTTGTTAAAGGTATGATGTCTATTGCAGTTTTTTTAGTAGTGTTAGTACGGTTGTGATTACAGTATGCTGGTTTCTCCCAAGACTGCTCGGGATTTAAACATAGATCATCATCTTGCTGGGCTCTCAATCGAGTCTGTTCAGTTGTCAGGCTGTTAAAGACAAGATGTAAGCAAACATGAACTGATGAAGATAACACCTGCACCCTGTTCATTTATCCAGACTTACTAACTGTTTTTCCCTCAGCTCACTCTCTTAACAAATTTGCTTTTAAACTAGTTCTTAAGATTGTAACTATAGTTATGAGATTCTGAATTGTAATTAAACCTGATTTTTCTCTAAGAATTTTGGTTTTCCCATTTATCATTTATGTTGAATTTCTCAAATTTCTAATTGATTAATTAGAGTCTGCATAATTATATGCAACTAGCCTATTACCGGGCACGGCACGGTTATTTTTAATATTATATTTTTAATATTTATTGTTTTTTTAATAAAATTTATTTTATTTTAATATTATATTGATTAATTTTGTGTTTTTTTTAAGATAATCCAAATGATTAAATATATTTTGATTGAACATTTTCAGTTAATTATATTTTGTGTTACTGACTCATATTAAATTGATATAATATATTACCAAATTATTATTCTTTTATTCAACGTTTTTACATTAATATAATTTATCCTTAATCTAAAATTTCTTCTCGAAAGAATCATTTTATTGGCTTCTCTAACTCATTTTTTAATCTCAGTAAAAATCTTTGCATTTCTTGGTTACCTTAATCTTGTAGTCAAGTGCAATATAACTGTATACAATATTATACATAAACATATTATATTTAAACATATTTTCTCCTCTATAATAATGTATATAATCAATTTTACCTAAATCCTATAAAACAAATAGTGATAATTGCATATACAATCTATACAAACCCGATATACATAATCACGTCCATATATAATTAGCCAAATTCTTACATGAGAACCTTCACTACTAATATGATACTAATATGATATGAAATCAAAGTTTTTTCACACAATTTTTTAATTACCTTTAATCTTATTGTTCATTTTAATGAGTACTTTACCCACTTTCCCACCTATCTACTTCATCCCTCACTTGTCTATTCTTCCTTTCTAGTCCACGTCTTTCTTCCTCCATATCGGACCAAACTTCGACAACCACCATCGATTCCGACTGCTATCACCATCAATTTCCAGTCACCCGGTTCATTTTCCTATAATTACACTCTCTAATCTTTTTTAAAAAATTTAATCTCTTTCTTTCTTGATACATACACATATAGGTCGATGTACATATATTTGTAAATATCTATTGGAAATCTAAATTCGATTGTGACGGTGATGCTATTAACTTTAACGAATAGCAACTTCAGATTAGGCCAACTCTAACATGAATTTAGTTGTGAATTTGATTCAATATTTTGATAATAATTATTTAAAGCAAGTGATTTTTGTACGATAACAGATCCGGGCAACTCTAACATGAATTTAGCTGTAATTTTGAATCAATTTTTTTATAATTATTATTTAAAGCAAGTGATTTTGGTATGATATTGGTGATATATATCAGGTGATGGCCTGATGTGGTGATAGGGAGGTCATGACCGAATGTGATGGTTGTGTGGTGGTTATTATTGCTTAATTGTAATGATTTGATTTGATTTGATTATAATGATTACTGTGTTGAATGCGGTGATGGTACGTTGTGGACATGGATTGATTATTGAGTGTTAAAAAAAAATTGATTTAATTAAATGGATGGTACATTGAATAAAAAATAAACTGTTAGGATTATATCACATAAGAGCATGATTCTAATTAATTAATCCCACCTATATACATATGAGATAATGACCAAAATGCCTCATTTTGGGAGGCAATGGTCCGAAATACCGTTTTCCAAATTGCTTGGCCCTGACTACCCACGGGACACGCCACTGGCAACGGCGTGTCCCAAGCTTAATTTTTCACAGAAATTTTCTAAGTCCCAGGCTGTTCTCCCCCGACCCCCACCGGCGAGTTCGTACCCCCCTCCCCTTACCTTCGTTTTGTCAATTTACGATCAATATCAGCACAGAAAAACGATGCTCACGACTTGCTCATCATGTTAAGATATAGTTTTGTTGAAATCATATCCCGTACTTGTGTATTTGATGAAATCGGAAACCAAATCGGAGATTAGGTTAGATTTAGGTGTTTGCAATCCGAGCTTGAAATCGACAAATTAAGAACATAGGCTTGTAGAGGATGATGAGACGATAACGATGGTATATAGAACTCAACGGGATATTGACTGAAGTGGGAGAACGAAGCAATCTAAAAAACGGCGAAAAATCGCCCGGCGAGTCGCCCGGCGAGTCGCCCGGCTGCTGCTCTGCGAAGACGATGATGACGTCAGACACGCATTCTCCAAATGCGTGTCTCCCCAATGCGCCAGCCGTAGTAGCGTATCACCTGCTACAGTAGTCGTGGCGTGTCTTAAGATACGTTTGTCCCAGTGGCGCGTCTTAAATTACGGCTCTCCCAGTGGCGTGTCTCAACACACGGCTCTGTCAGTAGCGTGTCTAGTGGGTATTTAGGGCCGTGTTTTTAGATCTGGGCATTTTGGTCACGCCCCCCCACTTTTGGGGTAGATAAGGCCATCACCCTATACATATTCACAATATTTTAATCCCCAATTCGTATTCATATAATTATTTATTAAAATAAATGTATCAAATATTTTGGTTGATGTAGGCCAAATTTCTAAAAATAATAATGATATTATGTATAATTTAGTCTTTTCGTCAAATTCGTTTAATAAAATTCATGTATAAACACAGAATTTAAGGTAGTATCGTAATAATATAGGTAAGTTATTCTTTTAGACTTGGATTAAATAGAAAAAATTATGAAATTTTATATCAAGATCTTAATACAATATTTTGTACATGTCACATGATCATAATAATATAATATTATGCATTTGTTGAATAAATTTAAAATTTGGATTTTAATTTCATCTCTGTTGAATGGTTTTTTGAAATTATTATGTTAAATCAGTTTTAGTTTTATATTTTGTCGACCAACTTATATATTTGAAATATATTCCTCTAATATTTATTAAATTTATTCTTTTATATGATATTAATAAAAATCCAATTTAGATTATTTAAGAATCATTATTCACATAAATATTAAGATTTATGAAGATTATATTATTAATCCTCATCTGTCTCTTCTTCCTTTCTAATCCACGTCTTTCTTCCTCCATATATGACCAAACTTCGACCACTATACTAACATAAAGACATGTATTGGGTCGGTCTACTTATTTTAAGGATCTATTTATTAAAATTTTATTTAAATGGACCTAACTATTTTTCATATTTTTTAAACCTATTTTAACATGTTTAATTATTATAAAATTTCTAATATTTAAAAAACTTTTGATAAAAATAAATTTAAGTAAAATATGTAAAAAAAATTATTTAAAATTACCCATTTAAGATAGTACATAGTAATACAAATAAGTTATTTTTTTAAACTTGGATTAAATAGAAAAAATATGAAATTTTTATATTAAGATCTTAATACAATATTTTTATACATGTCACATGATCATAATATATATTATACATGTTAAAGAAAGAATGATCAAATTACACTACTTTTGGGAACCCACTGCCAAAATACCCACCTGCGGAAGACACTGCCTTTTCTACCCACTGAATGCGCATTTCGGAATTGCGTACTCACTAAACGCACATGTATTATGTGTATTGCTCTTATATAGAATGGCAAATGCTTTATTTGATCTTGGCACGTGGTCAGTCAGGGGGAATATACGCATGTCTACAATGCGTCTTCCACTTACGCAAATGTAGCATGCGTATTGTTTGTCCTGTGCATGTGCATTTTGGGTTGAATTTTCAGTTTTTTTCTTTGTAATTTTAGTTTATAGTTTATTTTAAAATTAAAAAAAATACAATTAAAAAATTTAAATTTAAAAAGTACAATTTTAATTAGGTTTTGAGGTTCAACTTTTTCATTTTGGGTTTTATAAATATATAGAATGACGAATAAACCGTACACGAACTTAGGGTTTAGGGTTTAGGGTTTGGGGTTTAGGTTTGTTTACAACCCTAAACCCTAGACCCAAAACCCTAACTTATCCTGAATTTTAAACGCGTAGCGTTTAAAAATCAGCCCGTCGGATTCAAATTTTTTAATTTTAAAATTTATCTGTAATCCATTAGGGGTTCAACGATTAACCTTTGGGGTTCAATTTTTCCATTTTAGGGTTTAGAAATATTAAGAAAGACGAATAAACTGTATTAAAAATACAATTTAATTATAAAAAAATAACTAAATGCGTGATACTTACCACGCGTGAGAGTTATGCGTGTACCCTTCAACTGAGCTAAGGGTTTGAACTTGTCAACAAAGAATACGCATAAGGCTAATGCGTATATGGGACTACGGAATCCTGTAATGCGTACTCAAGTTAACTAGAACAAAAGAAAAAAAAATTAAGTGAGCACGCATGAGTAAAATGCGTACCCACCTCAACTAAAAAAAACAAAAACAAAAACTGACCATGCAAACCCTGAATGCGTATACAGAGGGTATTTTGGGCGCCCCCTCCGCCGTCGGGTATTTTGGTTGTTTGATTTGAAAATGTGGGTATTTAGGGATTTCACCCTCTGTTAAATAAATTTAATATTTTAATTTTAATTTTATATTTGTGAGTGGTTTTTTAAAATTATTATGTTAAATTGGTTATAATTTTATTTTTTATCAACCAAGTTATATTTTTGAATTTTATTCCTCTAACATTTATAAATTTTATTTTTTTATATAATATTAATAAAAATCCAAGTTTGACCGATTTTAGAATCAAGATTTTTTAAGATTATTTTATTTGAATGATATTCCCTTATATAAACATCAAAAATTTTGAAGATCATATTATTTAAATAATATTGCTCTAATATTTATAAAATTTTTGAATAAATTTATATTAATTTCTATAAATTTAAGTATACAATTCATTTTATAAAAAAAATAATAGAATAAATCCACCTTATGCTTATTATATATAGGATATAAATTCTGTGCCATATTTGATCAGTTAAAAACATGTAAAATTTCATCCTTAGCATAAAGTAAATGGTTGGAAGAAACGGCTTGCAAATTTGCAAATTTTGTGTGATATTTAACTACGCATATATGAAATGATGAAGCAATATAATTGATAGATATTAATACCATGTTATTATTGACATCTTTTTTAGTACAAAAAAGAGGCCAGAAAGAGGCCAAACATACAACTGCATGATGATAAAAAAATGTTAAACAGAAACAAATCTCAATTATATATATCAACATTTTTACAACTAACTTCTTATATTTTATAAATAAATAAACACATCAAACCATATGTTATATGGGAAAAGAGTATCTAAAGCATAGAGAAGTTTTCTATTACTGCGGCTTAAAATATGATAAATTAATTATTATTTGAACAATCCAATCGTACGGATGTTAAATTCATAAAAAAATACGTGAATGTACAAATTTTCGTGTAATTTAATTATTTGAAACTATAAATTTATAACAATAAGATTATGATAAATCTGTGTCGTTAAATATATATAGAAAATAGTATTATTATAAAAGTGATACTCCACTATTTTAAATATAATAAAAATTTGTATACAATGTTATTTCAACATAAATTTTTCATCCGTACAGTTGGATTATCAAAAATAATAATAAAATACATGATTTAAGGTGTAATAGAGAAATTCTCTATTGTGTACTTTAGAAACTCCATGTCCATGTTATATCCTATGTAAACATATGATAAGAATTGTTATCGAGTTTAAAATTACCCCAAATCATGTCCTAAAACTTAACATTCCACATTAGAATCAATCTAAAAACCGAACAAGAAGTCAAAAACCAAGAAGGTGGAGGAAGAGCATGTGATCGATCATCCTTTCTACACAACATGTTGACAAACCCAACCTACTAGGGATTCATGAAAAAGCACACAATTGTGCACATTAATTAACAACATTTGTAAGCACACAAATGTGCAAATTCGAGAAGGTTTTGCATCCTTGTTCTCAAGGTGAATCAACAACTTTCCAACTTCTTACTCTTCCAACTCAGGAGTTGGTCGTTAAAAAAACAACTTTTCCTATATTATTAAAAACATAACTCAAGGCTTTTCGGTCTCCGAAGTAGGGATATTCTACAGGATGATCCATGTTGTAAAATTTCAATATTCTTAGTGCCTGTTTGGGGCAAATTTTAATGACTTATGGACTTATTTTCGTGTAAAAATTTTATATTTTGATAAAAAAAAATTATACAAGTATTTAATGTATGTTTGAGATTCAATAAGTTGCAAAAATAAGTTGGAAAATAAGTTGGAAAGTTAGGAATCATAACTTTCAACTTAAAATAAGTTGACTTATTCGGAAAAATAAGTTTTCCCAAACACCCCATTAGTCTACAAAAACAACAACAGATGAAGAAAAGTAAGCATACGCAGTAAGCAATTTCAGCAGATTTTTACAAGCAATTTATCAAACAAAACAGATGCAAAATATTTTGAGATAGCAATTAAAATAACAGAGTTTAGATAGTGGCCTGGTGAGGCTTGTTTTCACACTGCCCTAAGGAATCGTGCCCCTTCTCGTGCAAGGTTTTCCGACAACTCCTTAGCGGTACAACACCCAAACTTTGATTTCTCCTTTCTCGTGCACGAACGATAAAAGGACAGCAACAAAAGACTTCCCGAGTGCTCCAAATAATACCCAAAAACTATATAATATATATAATATAGAATAGTAACAATGTTTGATTTGATGCAAGAGAGTGAGCACCAGGTGTTTGTATAAAATTCAGAAAAAGACTGTAGTACTTGATTCTTTCTTTTTTTGTTTTCGTGTCTTAATCCTTTTCTGTCCTACCTCTTTTACTTCTTCTAGGTTCATCTAAAGATGTTGATGTACTAGGAATATTAGATGTAAAATTAGAACAAGAGCTATCAATTTGTTTTGGTATCCTAGTCTTGTAGGGAAAAATATACTCAAAATAAGTTGCATCTCTAGCTTCGATAATAGTATTAGTGGAGACATCGGGATTATCAAAATTAATTACAAGAAACCTATTAGTTGTACCTTGAGTATACCCAACAAAAATAGCATCTACGGTTTTAGATCCTAATTTTCTTTTCTTTGGTTCCAGAATTCCAACTTTAGCTAAACAACCCCAAACTTTGAAATAATTTATTTTTTGACTTCTATTCTTCCAATATTCATAAGGGGTAATATTAGTGGATTTATTAGGAATTCTAATTAACACATAACAAACAGTGAGCAATGCTTCACCCCAAAGATTTTCGGGAGCACCAGAACTTACAAGCATACAATTTATCATATCTAATAAAGTCCTATTTTTCCTCTCGGCAACTCCGTTAGATTGTGGAGTGTAAGGGGCCGTAACTTCGTGAATTATTCCATGCTCTTGACAAAATTGAGTAAAGTTATTATCTATATATTCTTCACCTCTATTGGATCTAATTATTTTAATATTTTTACTGGTTTGTTTTTCAACTTCGGCTTTATAAGTTTTAAAACAACCTAGAACCTCGTCTTTAGTTTTAAGAAGGTATACATAGCAATACTTAGAGTAATCATCAATAAAAGTCATAAAGTATCTCCTGCCGCCCCTAGTAAGAACATTACCATTATCACACACGTCACTATGAATAAATTCTAATAAGGAAAAGTCCCTAGTTATATTAGAGAAAGCCTTCTTAGTATGTTTGCATTGTGCACATATTTCACATTTAGAATTTAGATCTTTCTTTAATATTATGATTAGGAAGTAAACCTTTATTAATCATTCTTTGTATTGTGCCATAATTTACATGTCCAAGTCTTTCATGCCATAAAGATGAACTTTCGGTATTTAAGACAGTTGGAGAGATTTCTTTATTAATAATGTTGGGAGAAACATTCAATTTTATTAATCCTTCATTTACATAACCTTTTCCAATAAATACATTATTCTTTGAAATTACAACTTTATTTGAATCCATAACAATGCGATAGACAACACTAATAAGAATTGAACCACTAATGAGATTTCTCCTTATTGTAGGTACATGAAGAACATTATTTAGAACTAAGACTTTTCCGGATGTAAATTCTAAATTTATTCTTCCTCTTCCGATGACTTTAGCTAACGAATCGTTTCCAAGAACTACATCTCCTCCACTTGATTCCTCATAATTAGAAAACCAAGAGCGTTCATTACACACATGAGTATTAGCACCCGAATCTAACCACCAATCATTAGAATTATAGGTTGTCATATTTATTAAAGGGATAGAATTTTCTAACCTAAAAGAATTATTAGAAGGAGTTCCCTCGATCATGTTGACTTGATGCTTTGGAGCAGATTTCGACCGATTATTGGCTTGTATTGGTTGAGTTTTCTTGTAAAAGCATTGAGCGGCTAGATGATTTTTTTTTCCACAAACATAGCAATGTCTTTGATTGTTTTTAAAACCACCATTTGACCTAGGAGGATTTCGGTTTTGATTTTGAGAAAAGTTTGAGGGGCCTTTATTATGAAATTTGTTCCCACTATTTTTGAAATTTTTACTCTTGAGTTTAAAGAAAGGCTTGAGGCGATTTGGATTTTTGGATTCCTCGGCAAGATTGATTTTGGGAGAAATTTCATTTTTAGACTTTTCGTTTTGCCTATGTTCATTTTCAATACGGACTTTCACAATGGCATTATTAAGGGTGAGTGAAGATTGGTTGTGACGAAGCTCTCTAGCAAAATCGGACCAACTAGGAGGGAGTTTATCAATTAGATTGGAGACTTTAAATTCGTCGGAAAATTTAGAACCCTTGTACTCGAGATATCTAATATGATCTTGAAAAGTGTGGAGTTGATCACCTATGGGTTTATCATCTACCATTTTAAAATTATAAAAGGAGGATGCACTAAACCTATGGATGCCCACATCATCAAACCCATATTCGGTTTCTAAGGCTTCCCATAATTTTTTGGCCGAATCAAACTCACAATATATATCATATAAGATGTCCGACAAGGCACTAAGAATCCTATTAAGCCAAAGGTAATCTTGATCTTTAGTAGGCTTAGTAGGAGTAGAAGATGCCGGTGTTGTAGTTTCGGTTTGTGTAGGTTGAGTTGGAGTTTTACTAGTACTCTCATATTTCAAAACACTCATAAGGCCTAAAGTGGTTAACCAAAACTTCATTTGTTTTTGCCAACGCCTAAAGTTTAAGCCGTTAAATTTCTCGGGTTTAGCCAAACGAATGTCATCTCTTGTATCAGCCATAGCAACTCAAGTATATCAACTGTAATTAAATTACTAGATGTCAAAATATAAAACTTAAAATAAATAATATAGTGACTAAACAAACTGGAATTGGAGTGTAAGAACAAGACAGAAAGTATTACAAATTGAAAGAACTTTAGATCATTAGTACACTAACTAAACAGATCAGAATAAGGAACCAGGCAATTTATTTTTTGAAAATGTGACACTAACAGAACAACAAACAAGTCAGCAGTTAGGACCGCTATGATTTGTTGATCTGATGTAAACTCCAGTTAAACAAATCTAAGGTAAACAACAATACAGAGTGTTGAAATGGCTGAGAAATTTCAGCACAACAAAATATAACATTAAGCTAAGAAATAAAGATTTTCTTTCACACGATTCCTTAGATTGTTGTAAAATTTCAATATTCTTAGTCCACAAACACAACAACAGATGAAGAAAAGTAAGCATACGCAGTAAGCAATTTAAGCAGATTTTTACGAGCAATTTATCAGACAAAACATATGCAAAATATTTTGAGATAGCAATTAAAATCACATAGTTTAGATAGTGGCATGGTGAGGCATTTTTTCACACTGCCCTAAGGAATTGTGCCCCTTCTCGTGCAAGGTTTTCCGGCAACTCCTTAGCGGTACAACACCCAAACTTTGATTTCTCCTTTCTCGTGCACGAACGATAAAAGGATAGCAACAAAAGACTTCCCGAGTGCTCCAAAAAATACCCAAAAACTATATAAGATATTTAATATAGATTAGTAACAATGTTTGATTTGATGCAAGAGAGTGAGCACCAGGTGTTTGTATAAAATTCAGAAAAAGACTGTAGTACTTGATTCTTTCTTTTTTTGTTTTCGTGTCTTAATCCTGTTTCATTCCTTCTATATATAGGGTTAAAACTAGTAACTTAAATACAAAGATATTAACAATTTAATACATGAAATTGTAATAGCTACACAACGGTAGCAAAGCAATGGGATGAAAACTAACGGGTGAAAGAATAATATCTTTGACCACTCAAAATTAGATTTATAGCATACATATTTTTGGTACAAATAAAAACCCAAAATAATAAAAACTTCTAAATTTTATTTTTTTTTAATATAACATATATTAACAAATGTCTAACAATCCAAACAAAGTGTGATAGTGTATCAGAGTGTGAAAAGTCCACATTCTCTTGCTAAGGCCTAAGAACAAGAATATTATTCTTGAGAATGAGTTTCTCCCAGATTTAAGCTTCAATTTTTCCTTTATATTTTTCAAGACAAATCCAAAGTATCCCAATTTATGGAAAGAAACTTTAAGAACCCCTGTCCAATTCCGAAACACACGAGTGCCGACAAATTGGTCCCCCACCAAGAACCCAATCATAGAAACACTTGGGTCAACAACACTATCAGTAACAACAATGCTAGCTAGTATTGACATTATCAAGGATAACAACATGATTCTTACTTAAATCCTAGGCAGGGAATAACATTACTCATAGACAAATTTCTAACAATTTTCTTCTCATTCACATCAATTGAAATAGAACTATGGTGATTTTGAGGAATATCGTGAGTAAAGAAATTAAATCCATTATCATCCACCTAACAATTCACGATGGAGTGGTTCACCCGAAAAGTATAAAGTATGCTAGCAATGATAGAGCTCCCAACATTGTTCCAAGCAGATACCCTATTGACAATAGGACCTCCAACATAATTTCCAGTGAATCCCCTAACCGATTGATGCTTTAAATTCGAGTAGGTGAACAAACTCAATTCATTGTTAACACCCAACTATATATAATTGATAAGGAAGATATGGAGTCTACTATCTCCTTGTGTTACGCTATCATCCATTCTTGAATCAAGAGCCAAGGTATTTTCATCCGAAGAAACTTTTGGAAAATCATCTTCAGTAACTTCATGGTGACGAAGAAATAAGGCCACAAGAGATGGAAGCTCCTACGATGCGGTAACACTGTCCGAGTCCGAAGAATCGGAAGAAGAGAAGGTGAAGTGATGAGAGGAAGACATGGAGAGTCAAATCCAAGATTCAGGGAATTAAAGGGAGAAGAAAACGATAATCGCATCTGGAAAAGACATAAAAGGTGGGAGGCGGCTAGGGTTTTGGAAAAACAGGGACTAAAAAATGGAAAGTACAAGAAAGAAAAAAAATAGAAGAATAAGTGTTAGCAATTTTACAATTTAGATGCAAGTGCATGTATCATAGCAAGTAATATATAATTCGTTCCCTCAAGGACTAAGTCTAAGTTGATAAGTACCACACACTATCTTTTTTCTAATTCAAGTCGAAATAAAAGTTGATTGGAAACATAAACTAATTATCACTAGATAATATACTAACACAAATAATATCCCAAGATTAACAAAATTAGGCCATCAACTTCATCTCGTACTTTTCAATAAACTACTCAAATATCTCTATTTTGGTGTTCTAATTGCTAGTCCAAGGCTTCTAAATAATCACAAGGACCTTCATTATCTCAAGTGGTCCTAATTCATAAACTAATTCCCGTATTCCTACCAAGAATGTAAGTTCCTGAACCGCATTAACTTCAGCCTTATACTTGACTATCAAGGGTGATCAGGTATATTCCTATCCAAACCATAAATTAGTATAATATACTCCCTCCATCCCGCCCGGTTGTTAACGTTTCAAAATAGGATATCTGGCACGCATTTTATGGTGAATTTTAAGGATAGTTCCACAACTTATTTTTGAAATTTTCTTTTTTTGTATAAAAATAGAACAATCCTATTTTTATACAAGAAAATAAAATTTTAAAAATAAGTTATGAAATTATCCTTAAAATGCGTGCCATAAAGTGAAAAAAAAGTGTTAAGAATTTAGTGGGACGGAGGGAGTAGTACTAATCCCATGTGATAGTGACTTAACATAGATTTTCTTTTCCAAGTCAATCTAAATCACAAGGTTGATCATTCCTTAAAAAGCATTAAACTCAAATCACTATAAGCAATTATAATGAACACCATAAATGAGAATCAAGGAATAATCTATATAAAAAATACAAGAATCCATTACAGGCCTAGAAAGAGAACTAGTTCAACATCACAACCACGAGTATTATATACAAGAATGAAGACATAATATCAAGGTTACAATAAAGAAAAGAAGGAGGAGGAGATAAAAACTCTAGAATTTGATCTCTCTAAGGCTTTTCCTCTTGAATGCTTCCTTGTTCTTCTTCCTCGTGTTTTCTCTTTCTATTTTGTGTGTAACCGCTCTCTCATGAAGTCAAGTACATGTTTTTTTACTATCTACTGCAGAATATATATCATATGCAATTCCTATCTAATTAACTAATAGTATTATTTATTTATTTAATAATAAAATAAAGGAGTTTCCTTAATATAGTAGGATTCCAAAGTAGGAAATTTGAGCTGTCTATTTCTGGTAATTTTCTGGGCAGTTTGGAGTACCAATAAAATCTGAAACCACACTTGAATTAAAGGTCTTCTCGTAAGCTTTCCAACGGCATCTGAATCACCTCAATCTGACATCTGAAGCTCCAGTTATAATCAAAACAGTGAACACTGCGCAAGCTGATCCGAAAATCCGAATTTTGCTAGAATTCACTTCAAATTTTGGAATTTAAGTCACAGTCCTTCTATTATAAGAAATTCCTTTTTCCTACAATAAAACATATAAATTAATTAAATAATAATCCAATTTCATGCAAAATTAACTAAAATTATAGAGAAAATATGATCATAAAGATCATACATCCATGAGTCGACACTATCATTTTCCTTTATAACAACTACATATATCAACATTTTCATTTAAGTACTAGAAACTTATAGTGTATTCACCAGTTGATTAAAAGAAGCACGAGTTCTCCTAAATTCACTAACCTCTCCGTCAAGAACTTAAATATTTCCCATTTCTCAATACTTCCAAACCTTGGACTCTTTCTTAGGGGATCATTCGGTTGCAGAAAATATCGTGCGGTGCCAAAGAAAGTAGGTTTACCACTATGCTTTAGTTCTTTAGCTTTTACCTCTCCCATGCAAATTGGACATGACAACTTACCCTTGGTCGATCAGCCACTTAGCATGACAAGTGTAGTAAAATCGCTAATTGTCCACATAAGTGTTGCCTTTATCATAAAATTTGTACGTGAGAACCTGTCATATGTTTCAACCCCAGTATACCATAATAATTTTAATTCATTAATTAACGGCCTAAAATAAATATGTAAGTTTTTTATCGGATCCATCGGTCCGGGAATAAGAAGAGGCATGAACATGTATGGAGCCTTGGTACACATAGATGAGGGAAGGTTGTACACAGAAACCACCATGGGCCATATTATATAATCCCTATAATGTGCATCGCGAAAGGGGTCAAATCCATCAGTAGAGCGTCCGAGTCTAACATTCTGAAAGTATTAAAACTTTACGATCTGATCATGGGGGAGAATACTTAAGCTTGGAATTCAAGAATTTCCTAAAGGAATGTGGTATCGTATCACAATTCACTCCTCCTGGAACACCACAATGGAATAGGTGTTTGAAAGGAGAAATCGTACCTTGTTGGACATGGTACGGTCGATGATGAGTCATGCGGATCTTCCAATCAGTTTCTGGGGTTATGCCCTAGAGACGGCTACACAAACACTAAACCGAGTTCCTTCAAAATCAGTTCAAAAGACACCATATGTGATATGGATTGATAAACGTAATAGCGTGTCATTTATGAAGGTTTGGGGATGTGAAGCGTTTGTGAAACGCTTGGTCTCTGATAAGCTGGGACCGAAATCAGATAAATGTAATTTTGTAGGATACCCATTAGAAACTAAAGGGTATTATTTCTATAAACCTTCTGAGAACAAAGTGTTTGTTGCTCGAACGGCTGTGTTTCTAGAGAAAGAACTGCTTTCTAAGAAAAATAGTGGGAGGACAATAGATCACGATGAGGATCGAGAACTACAAAATAATGTTGAACCAGAGTTGGAACATGAGCAGAATGAGACTCAAGATGTTGAGAACAATACTGTTCAAGAAACACAGGTCGTTCATAGATCTAGTAGGATTTGCCATGAGCCAGAGAGATATTATGGATTTCTCCTGACTCAAAGTGGCGATGTGATGCTTGTAGATAATGATGAGCCTCTCACCTACAAGGATGCTATGAATAGTCCAGATTCTGAGAGATGGCTAGAGGCCATGAAATCTGAGATGGATTCCATGTATGAAAACCAAGTATGGACTTTGGTTTAACCACTTGATGGGGTAAAACCCATAGAGTGAAAGTGGGTTTTCAAGAAGAAAACTGACATGGATGTAAATTTACAGACCTACAAAGCAAGACTAGTGGCGAAAGGTTTTAAGCAAATTCATGGTATTGACTATAATGAAACTTTCTCACCAGTAGCTATTGTCAAATCCATCAGGATTTTGCTTTCGATGGCAGCTTATTATGATTATGAGATCTGGCAAATGGATGTCAAGACCGCTTTCTTAAATGGGATCTTAGAAGAGGATGTGTACATGACACAACCTCAGGGTTTTGTCGATTCGAGGTTTGCTAGAATGGTTTGTAAGTTGCGACAATCCATTTATGGATTAAAGAAGGCCTCTAGAAGATGGAACATCCGTTTTGATGAAACAGTCAAAAAGTTTGGCTTCATATAAAATGAGGATGAGCTGTGTGTTTACAAAAAGGTTAGTGGGAGCCATGTGGCATTCCTAGTATTATATGTAGATGACATATTACTAATAGGGAATGACATTCCTTCTGTATAGGCTGTGAAGACTTGGTTGGGAAAAAGTTTCTCTACGAAAGACTTAGGCGATGCTACCTATATCTTAGGGATCAAGATCTATAGAGTTAGATCTAAAAGATTAATCGGCTTAAGTCAGAGTACATACATTGACAAGGTGTTGCATCGTTTTAGGATGCAAGAGGCAAAGAAGGGATATGTCCCAGTGTCTCATGGGATAGTGATCTCAAAGGAAAACTATCCTAAATCATCAGATGATAAGGACCGTATGAGTAAAGTACCATATGCTTCGGCAATTGGTTCTATAATGTATGCAATGATATGTACTCGTCTTGATGTCTCGTATGCTTTGAGCATGACGAGCAGATACCAGTCTAATCCAGGTAAGGGTCACTGGACAGCTGTCAAGAATATTTTTAAGTGCCTTAAATGGACTAAAGGTTTGTTCTTGATATACGGAGGAGATGAGAAGCTGGTTGTAAGAGGTTACACAAATGCTAGTTTTCAGATAGATAGCGATGATTCTGTGTCCCAGTTTGGATTTGTGTTTTGTCTAAATGGAGGTGCTGTAAGCTAGAAAAGTTCTAAGCAAGAGACAGTAGCTGATTTTACAATGAAAGCTAAGTATATTACTGCCAGTGAAGCATCCAAAAAGGCTGTTTGGATTTGGAAGTTTATTACAGGACTTGGTGTGGTTCCATCGATCGTAGATCCAGTTGATCTGTATTGCGATAACAATGGAGCCATTGCGCAGGCTAAGGAACCAAGGTCCCATTCCAAGGCAAAGCATATACTTAGAAGATATCACCTTCTTCGAGAGATTAACGATATAGAAAATAACATATATGTAAAGTGCATACTAATGCTAATGTTGCGGACCCACTGACTAAAGCTTTGTCGCAGCAGAAGCACGAAGGTTACACTAGTTCCATGGGTATTAGATACATGGGCGATTGGCTCTAGTGCAAGTGGGAGATTGATAGTGTTAGTGCCCTAGAGACAATGTAGTTGTGCTTCTAGGAAAGACTATTTTGTTATTTAATGATTATGTTCTACTGATTATTCTACATTAATTTATTATGTCTTAATTTACTACGATATAAATGTTAGAGTAATAAACGTTCTTGGAATATAGAACATGTATTCTATATCTTTAAGTATGTTACTTAAAAATGAGATTATATGAATAGTGTTTATATTCCTAAATATCCCTAATCGAGCATTATTAATATGGGACAATTGTAATGCATAAAGATTATTATGTATGTTGACGGATGACCACATCTCATTGGTCATAGGTATAGTGATACTAAAGTCAAGAACATAGGTGCATGTAATTTTATACATGTCACTAGATTAACCCACGGTGAGATTCTACATGTTGATAATGTCATTAGAAAGACTCACAGTGATAATGGTGTAATGATCTTTAGACTTGAGATCATTATATTTCTATACGAGGATTAATATACTTTGACTACATTTAAAGTTACCTTTGACCGGGTGATGATAAAAGTGTACATCGGGTATATTATGAGTCGTATGAGAAATATGAATGATATATAAAGGATTTAACCCTCCTATTATTAGGAGAGATATTATTGGCCTCTTAATTGAGTGAGACTATGAAAATGCATGACCATGCTCAAATATTGATTTGTTTTAATAGTCTACTCATTGATCAAAGAAATCCGGATTAAACGTTGAAGAGGATGACTAATGACATGCCTCGAGTTTAATCTATAATATTTGGTTAAAGGGATTATATTACACGGAAACATTAATCACGAAAGGTTTAATTGGATCACCAATTATTATTTTTACTTGGGTAGTATTACTAGATGTCGCTCATTGTTTATAATTTTATTATTGGATATTAAAATTATTGCCAACGTAATAATAACCTAAAGGGTTACACAATAAGAACGTTTAAAAGGAGTTTTAATTTAAATTACGAATTTAAATTAAATTATTAAATTCAAAATTGGATATTTAATTAATTGAGCTTGTCTTAATTATAATTAAATAGAATTCGAATTCAATATTAAAACCAAATCAGAATGGGTTTGGAGAAGCCCAATTCGATTTATGGTTTAGCCCAATCTCTCTTCCCTATAAATACATTATGATGTATTGTTTAAGTATAGACTTTTGCAATTCATTTTTAAAGAAAAACGTTTGAGAGGCTAGAGAGAGAGAGAGAGAGAGAGAGAGAGAGAGGCAGGTTATTCGGCTAGTACCGGCTCCGGTGATCATTGGACGATCAAGCGTTCGTGTGAACTACTTTGGCAACGTAGATCTCGATGAGGGCTGCGTGGTGATTGTTTTGGACCTCCATCTATCATCAATTTGTAAAGCTTCTTTAAGGTAATCATATAACTCCGAATTAAATATCATGTTTTTGCATGGATCCTGCGGTAGGGTTTCGATTTTTATTCTTTTTCGCGTTTAATTCCGCTGCGTTTGATGCTCGAAACCCTTCAATGTGGTGAAAGAATAGGAAAAAATGATGAAAGAAGAGGAAAGAAATGGGGAAAGGGGGAAAAATTGATATGTAAAAGAGCGGCTACTGAACTGAAAGAATCAGTAAGGTTGCCAAAATGACCATAGACAAATTCGATCGAATTCAATCGACAAAAGAGCACTGCTAAATTCGACCACAACTAATCACATACATAAATTCGACCCATCTCAATCGAATTTAGTCTATGCCTAATTATGACTAATTGTGGTTAAATACGAAATGCAACCAAAAGAAGTAAACTTTCGCACACACCTAAATATGACTCCAAATGGTCGAATTGACTACTAGACCAATTAGGATTTTTGGTTGAAATTATTGTAAAAAATTATAAAAGATTGTTATAATTTCTAAGAAATAAATATTGAAATTAATTAATTTTCTGCATTTGCACTATAATTATAAAAATCTTGACATCCACATGATTAGATTACTTAAAGTATATTTTAAATAAAATAAAAGTTTTAACCCTAATCCATACCCTAAATCTAAACCCTAAACCCCATATTTTTTTTTTGCTAATCTGCGTATATTAAAAGAAAATAAGAGGATTAACCCATGCTCTATGACAAACCATAGAGGTGGCAAAGGAGAAGCAACCTAGCAGGAAATCTAGGCAACGATAAGCCAGCGAAATCAAATAATTATCCAATTACTAAAGGAATTTATACAAGGCTGCTTAAGGAACCATGAGGAAGAAGACAATCGAGCTTTAATGTCCGTAATAATCCCAATGACCATCCTTGCTGGGTGAAGAATACTTTTGTTATGAGCTCTAGAGTTTCGTTCCCGCCATAAGTGATAAGCAAATATCTGGAGAGTAAGAAGAGCCACATGCCGGACAGTAGAGTTTTGGATGTTAAGCCAAGAGTGGACCAGATCGAGCCACGAATTTGCTTGGTGAGGAATGCCAAGTAAAGTACCCAGTTGATCTAATACATGATTGCTGTAAGTGCAGTTCAGGAAGAGGTAATCAATGGATTCATTCCCTCCAACACACAAATAGCAAATATCTAGCACATCTAGACCGAATGAAGCAAGCCGATGCAACGTATTAAGTCGTCTATGACAGACTAACCAAAGGTGATGAGCATATCTGGGAATAGTCAGACAGTGCCAAACACCTTTATGCCAAGAAACATTTGGCATCTTGTGACGAGTAGAGTTCCAAATGTGTTTGATTTTTACCTTGGAGATAGGACGATCATCCCAAATAAAAACATCCGGTTTAGATAAATCAAAAGGAGGGTGGTTAAAGTTAATCAACCATTCTTCCAGCACCGTACTGATGTGATGAAGTCTTGTAGTTGGTCTAGGCAAAACCCAAACTCCAGATGCAATAATGTCATGGACCACAGCATGGTGAGTTGAAGCAGCCTGAGAGATAATATTGTCACTCTTATGGGTTGCGAGGCATCGAGAATCCCACCAGGGGTCAAACCAAAGGGAGGTTCTTTGGCCATTGCCAATTCTGTAAGAAACAAAAAGGCGAGCCAAAGGTCTAAGTTGAAGAATTCGTCTCCAGATCCATGAGCAGTCACTTGGAATATCCATGGTCCAAAATTTATTATGCTTGATAGCTGTAGCATTAATCCAATGAGGCCATAACGAATTTGAACCATTGATAATCTTGCATAAATGAAATAACAGCTGAGCTTTATTCCAATCTTTCATATTTTTTAAGCCTAAACCCCCTTCTTCCTTAGGCAAACACATAGTCGCCCAACTAACTTTGTTCCCCCCTTTAGTGGTTGTATTTCCTTTCCATAAAAAACTGGTGAATAAAGATTGCAGATTATTGTGCACCATCGTAGGGAGCATGAAATGGTTGGTCCAAAAGGATTGCATAGAGAACAGAACAGACTTGATAAGTTGCACTCTACCCGCAAAAGAGAGAAATCGGTTAGTCCAAGCCATGATACGGGAAGAGATTTTATCCACCAACGGCATGCAGTCATTGACTCTAAGCTGGGATGAAATTAAAGGCACACCTAAGAACTTAACTGGGATTGTTCCATGAGGAATGGCATAAGAATTATCGAACCAAGAAACAAGGTTAGTATCACAGTTGCAGAGGAACACCGAGCTTTTATTCATACTGGGCTTTAAACCACTCAAAGCTGAGAATCTACTTAAAGAATCCATCGTATGTTTGATTGAGTTTTGGTCTCCATTTGAGAAAAGCAAAACATCGTCAGCAAAGAATAAGTGACTGAGGTCGAGATCCTTACATTTCCAATGGTGCCTGTAATCAGGGGGTTTTTTGTCAAGAATCTGAGAGAAAATGTTCATAGCCATAGTGAACAAATATGGAGACATTGGACAGCCTTGTCGAATACCTTTTTCCCCTTTGAAGTAGCCTTGAAGCGACCCATTAATTTTCACTGAATATCGAGGACTTGAAATGCAAGAAAAAATCCATTTAATAAATCTTAGCGGAAGATTTGTTTTGTGCAAAACAGCCATCAAAAAGTTCCTATCCAGGGAGTCAAAGGCCTTGTGTAAATCAATTTTTAATGCACATTTAGGCTTTCCTGATTCTCGAGTATACCCCCTGAAGAGTTCCTGAGCCATAAGAATATTGTCCGAAATGTTTCTCCCTCTAATAAACGCTGATTGAGAAGCATTGATCAGAGATGGAAGCACAGTTTTCAGCCTATTCGCAATGATCTTTGAGATACATTTGTATGCGATAGTGCATAAAGAAATAGGTCTGTAGTCCTTGATGTGTGTGGGAGTGTCCACTTTAGCAATAAGGGCAATGGCTGTTGAATTAACACCTGGATTCATGTCACAAGATGCAAAGAAATACCTAATCGCAGAACAAAAATTAGTCCCCACAATATCCCATGTAGCCAGAAAGAATTCTAGGGTGAAACCATCTGGGCCTGGAGATTTGTTGCATTTGAACGATTTGAGAGTTTTGTAGATTAGGTCATCTGATATATCAGCTAAAAGAGCATCACATTGGATGTCCGAAACTGTATTGCACTCAATGTCCACCATGTGATCCAAGAAAACTTGAGCTTGATGGGTTACCAGCGGCTCGAGAGAAGTTGTGTTAGCTGTAGGAAGCTGATGCATGATAGGGATGCCAAGAGTCTCCCTGAAATACTTGAAAGCAATCTTGGAAACATTTTCAACCCCAAAGTGAAGGTCTCCTACATCATCAGATAATGCCAAGATTTTGTTGCGGTTCCAGTTCGATTTTATCTGATTAAAGAAGAAACCGGAATTACTATCACCCTGAGATAACCATTTTACTCGAGATTTCTGTAATAAGAATGCCTCCTCTTCAAGGATGCATTTTTCCAAATGTTTTGAGGCCGAATCCTCATTGTTGAGTAAAGAAATATTATCAGGGTTATTGAAGAGCTGCACTTGTAATTGAAGGAGAGAATCACGAGCAAGAGTGACAGCAGAATGCACATTACCATGGTTTTTGTTGAGCTCAACCAAACCTTGCTTGACTATTTTCATTTTTTTGCAAAAGATAGTCATTGGATCGCCAATAATACTTTCAGACCATGCCTTTTGAACAGTATCAAGAAAACCCGGGAGTGTTGTCATGAAGTTGAAAAATTAGAATGCTTTCGAGGCTTGAGCCACCTGAAGAGGATTGACAAATAAAAGGGGACTGTGGTCCATCAAGCTACGTTCTTTGACAAGAACCTGACCTTCCGGAAACTGAGAAAACCAAGCAGCATTAGCTAACATACGATCCAAACGCTTTAAGATCAAACAGTCAGGTTGCTTCCGCTTATTAGTCCATGTGAAAAAATCACCTTGAGTTCTAATATGGCCAAGGGAAGCATCATTAATGCAAGACCTAAAAGCTTGCATATCTATGGTCCAATGTTCACGACCTCCCAAGACTTCATTAATCTGGAGAATGGAATTCAAGTCTCCTGTAACACACCATGGAAGAACGGAGTTCGTACTAAGATTTCTCAGATCAGCCCAAAGAGCCAATCTCTCAAGAGGGGTATTTTGAGCATACACAAATGTGATAATAAAATTTATTTGTTTCTCTAGAAAGCTGACTTTACAAGTAATCTGTTGATCAGATTTGGAAAGACAAGTGACCGACCAAATTGACGAATTCCATCCCACCCATAAGCGACCATTGTGATGATGTTCATAGTTGTGAAGCCATGACCAATCTTTTTTTATTTTTGAAGTAACAGAACGAGAATTAAGCTCTTTAACTTTAGTTTCGATGCAACACATAAGCGAGATTTTATTGACAGAGATAAAATGCAGGAGCTCCTTTTGATGGGTGCTTTTATTCAAGCCTCGAACGTTCCAAGAGGCAAAATTCATTGATATTTAGAATTATTATTGACAGTGTTACCTGCCAATCGGAGACTTTTCTTGTTTATAATAGGAATAAACCCATCCTCGTCCGGAGAATTCTTTTTCATAAACCTTGTTGAAAGACCTTTTTTGATTACAGTAGAAGATGTTGCGGCTAAAGCATGCTGTTGATCAACAGACCTCAAATCTATAATAAACCCAGCATCTGTAGGATTCTTATTCCATTTCCTCTTGGTTGAAATATCTTCCACATTTCTTGCCTCGTTTACTTGAACATCCTCAGATCCATCATTGCTATCAATCAATGCCTGAAAAGAATTGTCAATAGCTATAGGGCGAACAAACTCCCCTGGTTCCACGTCCCCTATTTCTGCACCATTTTCAATTTGCATTTGCTCTCTATCAAAGTTGTCACTTCTGTTTCTTATGTCCCAATCCTTCGAATTGAGAATCTCCTCCTCCTCTTGGACCACTGGGCAGCCAAACAGCGTACCAATTGTATAAGGCACCATAGCATTTTCAAGGCCAGTATTTGCATTTGCATTAGTGGCATTTATTATCTCCTGTTTCGTATTCCTATTCCGTTGATTGGTTCTTGGTTTTTTCGCCTTCCTTTCCGGGTTATTGATGCAACGAGAGAGGGAATGACCAAAGGCGTTGCAGAGACTACACGAATAGGGCAATTCACCATATTGGATTTCTATCTTTACTTCATCGTTTGAATTGGGCAATGGTAGTCTAATATAGTCCGGTCGAGGAGCGGTGTATGCTAGCTCAACTTGAACACCTGCGTATTTCAGTGGTTCGAATTTAGCTGTAAGGGCATCAAATTTCAAGGGTTTCCCAACCGTACTAGCTATTGAACTTAGGCCTTCCTTAAACCAGAAAATATCAGGAACATCGACTAGGCGAATCCAACACGGGACCTTGTCAAAAATATTGCGCTTAAATTAGTTTCCTGCGATCCATGGTTTGAGAAACATAATTTTCCCCCCTATCTGAACCGTATTTAAACTCAAGGCTCTATTCTTTTCCTCTAATGTTCCAAATCTAAAGGTATAATAACCCTTGGAATTATAATAAACACCTGTCAATCCCCTGTTTTTCCAAAATCTTTGTGTTTGTTCTCTCACATATTTAAAGGCGAACGATCCCCCTATGAAGTACCCAATTATACTAGTCTCCCATTGCTTCTACGCCTTTTCAAAGAATGCCTCTGAGAAACGTACCGTTGCTGTACCGTCTTCATTGTAGCTAATGTTAGCTTCTCCATCAGATCATTGTTAATAATATTCTTTGCCACAATGTTGCTCCAACTAACTTTTGGAGCTTCTTGAGCTTTGATATTTTTCACTTGAGTAGTGTTAGCTCCCTCCGGAGGGGAACATTGTGAACCACGGCTAGATGTTTCAGCTTCAGGTCCAGTAGCGTACTGAACAGCCTTCGTTTAGAGTTTGCTTACTTATGCGTGCTTGAGCTTCGAGAGGTAAAGGTTCCCCCATAACTTCTGTCGAATTGGGAGGTTCATTGTCAAAATTAAGTTGATGCTGGTGTAAATTAGTGGGAAGAGCATAGTTGTGCCCGATAAAGGCTGAGAATTCCTCAGAATCCATGGAACCGGAGTGTTCTGAGTTCCGAGAGCCCATGGATAAGGCACGAAAGAACACAGATCAAGACAAAAATCGACCAGATCTGAAAGAAAAGGGTGAGATGATGCAGAAAATGAAGTAAAGGTGACAAGAGAAGTAAAGGAATAAGAAGAGAAGGGTGGTCAACGATATGAATGGTAGTTTCCGATGGTAGAGAAGGGTTGAAAAAGGTGTTTGGTTGGGTTCAGTTTTTTGGAGAGAGAACAGAGCATTTTTCTCTTCGGTCCACTTTTTCTTTGCTTTCTCTCTAAACCCCATATTTTATCACACTATCTCGTTCTTATATCTGGTTCTCATAGCAATTTAAGAATTTTTTTTGATTTGCACTTTTTTTTTAAAAAAATTAGGTTATATACAATATGTATTTCCAATACCTTCATAATTATTTTATATTTTTTCAAACTAATTAGATACTTATGAAATTTATATAGACAATCTACTAAATAAAAATTCAACTTTCTTCTACCATATAAATATTTTTTACACACAAACTAAATTTATACATATAAATAATAATATCCTTGTATTTCATGATGTGTATAAACATTTCAATATTATTGGCAAAAAAACATTTAAATATTTAATAAAAAATTTACCAATTTATGAAATAATATATTTTACGAATTCGGTCACATTTATACGTCGAAAGTGAGTTTGAATATCCTGGATTTTTTTTTTTGGTGGCAATTTTCCTTCTTTCCACTGAATTTTAAAAATTATAGGTGGGAATTTTCCCGCTTCCCACTCAATTTCAATTTGATCGAATGTGGTCGAATTTAGAAAGCCTTAAAAATATTGTGGCGGGACTCTTCCCTCCCTTTTTTGGAGGTGCTAAATTTGACCGAAAAATATTAACAATCGAATTTAGTACTAAATTCGATCGTCTAATTTCAATCGATTTTTTTTTTTGACGGAAAACGATCAATTTTAGTCATGGTCGAATTTGCATGGTCAAATTTAGCCGGATTCAAATTTGATCAACCGAGTACGATGTGATCGAATTTGCGTGATCACATTTAGTCAAGATTTTTTGTAGTGGTACATAATTTGCATCCGTTATAAATTCTTTATTTTTTATTATTTGCATTGGCTATCTTTAACTATTCATCACGAAGCAATTCTAGCAAGCCAGACTCAGATATAATAAATTTTAAGGTTATTATTTTTTCAATCACGAACTACCCATTATATATCGATCGCGTGCCCAAAACATAATTTTGTAAAAGGATGCAATTATTTTTTCACAAAATTAAAATGTTTCATGAATATTTTCATCTTATTGACTTGTTATATATATAATAAAGAAGATTGGAACTATTTTTTCTAATTATGTTATTTGGGATATTTTAACTTTGAGAAAAACTTTTTTCCCAAACATGTGTATATATATATATATAGTCCTATTCAACTACAAACCAAACCCCAATCCAATATTTCAAGTTAATCTAATAACCAAATTAGGGTACCCCAATACAAAAAATGTATAATAATCTATCCTCTTCTCAGAAAAAAAAATATTGTTCACTATTGACGTGGTGGTAGTGACATCAGCAGTGAACAGTAATTTTTTTTTTGCATATTGGTCAGTTAATTTATGACATTTTTTGTAAAGGTGCCTCTGGCTAGGTAATTAGAATAAATGAAATATAATATATTTAGTGTTAGTTAGTAGTTTGTATTTAAATATTGGTTTGTATCTGAATTAAAGCCTATATATATAACAAAATATGTTTTTTATCCTTTCGCCGTTAGTTTTGGATTTCATCGTGACATTGACCTTAAATTTTTTATAGAGATTATTCAACCCAATCATATCAATATGCATTTACAAATTGATGCATTTTCAAAATTGACACGTAGGATAAGTGAGTTAAATAAGATGTATCGGATAAATTGACAAATTTTGTATTTTTATAAGAGATCAGAGAGATATATGTCAGGCAAATTTCTCGAGATACATATCTTTTATATGTAAAAATGGGGTGGACATTTTAGTAAATAAAGAATTTTTTAATTAATCCTATGGACCTATTAAAATTTAAAATTATTTTGTATCTATCTCGGGTCCTTTTTCTCTTTTTATAAATAATGAAACATCCTGATAACGAAGTGTAGTCTTTTAAAACAAACAATTGTTAACTAACAACCACTAAGAAGATATTATATACCTTTAATATTTTAACTTTACACGTGTTATTTTAAAATTTTTATAATTTATTTATAGTTGCACGAGTTACTTTAATTTTTTTTATAGTGTAGTAAAAAATTGAATTTGTATATATATAATAATTTTTAGTATTAAATGTAAATTAATATATTGTTAGCGGGCCTTAGACCTCTGTATATAACAATTTTTGGTTTTATTGTATCTAAATCTATTTGAGTTAAAAATCTGACGGTTATGAATTATTTGGTAACCAAACTACAAATTACAAAATATCTATAGTTTGCTTATAATAATCTAGTATAGATAGATTCCCACAAACTTTACATATATTTTTGTTTGTCGAGCGGAGTTGAATAAAAATTACTGGTGCAACCTTATAATTTTCACAAACAATAAACCAAACTTGTGATGTAATGGAAGAAGATGAGATATAATTAGATGATGCTTTGATTGTTTAGTTTTGAAAAATTAAAGGAAAAAAAATGGTTATCTTAATTGCTAAAGAGTCCAGGACACATTCATAATATCCAATAAACAGAGTCTAGCAAGTAAAATATCATAATATAGAAACAAATGAAAACTGCGCCCTATATGGTATTTAGACCTAGAGCTTCAGATCTAAATCAAGATCTGTCTCTTCTTCTTCCTCCTCGTCCTCTTCAGCGATGACGCGTCCAGCGCTGGATGCTCCATCACCTAAAGGAGTTGTGGGTGCAACAGAAGGCTTGAAGAAGTCTTGCACTCCAAAAAACGCGGTGCTTCCTGGTTGTGCCGGAGGAGCTGGTGAAGGAGAAGGAGTCAAGGGGACTGTTGCAGGAGGAAGAGCCAAAGGTGTTGACAGAGGAGACCTTAGTGACATAAGATATTCTTCTCTCTTCTTCCTAGCAAAATACTCCTGGAGGAAACGACAATTCCTGGAGTATGGTGATGATTCCCATACTGGACCCACAAAAGATGGCCGGGTGGCCATGGACTCTGCGGGTGAACACAATGGGCCCAACACACCCTGACTGGTAAAGATGGGTCGTTTTTCAGGCCTCTGTCTGTGAGCATTTTGATGCCCACCCAATGCCATTGGAGTCGGGAAAGTTTTGGGGCAGCGAGGACAAGGATATCTAGGGGCAGGAATCAGCTGGTTATCAGATACGTTTTCTTTGTTATTAGCAGGAGGGTTGGGATTAGACATAATTGAGAGGAGACTCGAGACAGAGAGAGGTTTATTTCTTTGCTCTATATGAAATGATCGAGAAGGGAAGAGACGAGTTAAATAGTTAATTTTGAGAGGAAAACCACATTGAATGATATGAAATACCAGATTCTGAAATATGCATACCAGATATCACATTGAATGTTACTCCCTCTGTCCAGTGTGTTTGTTTACATTTGCCGACCAATTTCCGGCACGAATTTTAAGGTGCATTCTAAGGATAGTTCTATAACTTATTTTTGATATTTTCTTTTTTTGTATACAAATTAAACAATCCTATTTTTATACAAAAAAAAAAGAAAATATCAAAAATAAGTTACAGAATTATTCTTTAAATGCACCTTAAAATACGTGTCCAGTTTTTTATGTAAAAAAATGGATGGGACGGATAGAGTACTTTTTAATAATCTTACATATCTATTCTTTTGTTTCACGATCAATTTTATTATGTAATTTCCCAAAAAGACTTGTCATGGGAAATATTTGTCAAATTTTCTATAGCCAGTTCCTAATGTGCAATTAGATCATGTGGTTAGAACAATGTACAAAAGAATCGATAAAAAGTAAATATATTGTTTTCTACTATGAGTAGTACTGCTACATACCCCAAATTGGGTATCAAATAATTAATTGGCATTTTAGAATATTTTAATTGGATGGTCCTGGCGGACCCATTATAATTATAACCAAATTGCCATGTCATTTGGGAAAGGAATTTGGGGTACCAATTTGGGGTACCTAGCATTTTCCTTCTACTATACTATGGTAGCATCAATTCTTCATCATCTAAAACGAGTTCACTGGTCGCTCTTAGATTTTTGATCTTATTAATTACTTTCTCTTTTTACATTGTGATGTAAACTTATGTTTAATAATTACTATAAGTTAAATCTCTTTTGTTTAATTATCCCATTAACCGTTACTTCTATATCTTTATTTATTGTAATATCATTACAGAATCTCTCAGATGTGCTGAACAACTCATTTACAAAGAAAAACAGTTGAAGTTAATAAATAATTTTAATAGAAAACATCCTAATACATACAAACTTTGAATGCTTTATTACGTTAATTTAGATAACTATAATCAATGACTGTCAACGACCTTCAATTTTTTTAGTCCGAATCTCCCTTCCTCCATGTCTACTTCGTGGAGCCTGGATCCTCTTATCCATGTTCCCTCTACTCATTTTATACGGGAGACACGAAGAAGGGGACAGAGAATCCTCACCCTCCCTTTGTGTCCTGCTCTTTTTAATACAAAAAGAGTGCCCTTGGCGACACTCTTTTTGTATTAAAAAGAGCAGAGGATACAAAGAAGACATGGAGTAAGGGGACAGAGGATCCGGACCCCAATTTTTCTATAATCGATGAAAAAAATAACTTTTAAAAAAAAGAAAAAGAAATCCTCATGGGTTAAATTCTTATTGAGTCCTAGGGTGATGGTTGTATATTCAAAATTCCATAACACTCTGCATCATGAATTCAAAATTTCTCGATTTTATTGATAGATTTTTTATGAGATACTCGACCATAGTAATTTTAAAATTCTGATAATTACTCTCTCCGTCCCACCCATTTCTTTACATGTTTTTAATCTTACTTGTCACGCATTTTAAGGCGTATATAAAGTATAGTTCCATAACATATTTTTAAAATTTTTTTTTTTGAATAAAAATTTAAACATTAAATTTTTATTCAGAAAAAAAAATTATGAAACTATACTTTTTAGGAGCCTTAAAATGCGTGTCAAACCCCATCTCTATCATGTAAAGAATTCGTGGGACTGAGGGAGTAGTTGCTAGGACCTCTTTTTGGTCGTATTTATAATAATTTATCAAATCATAGGGCACTGTTATAATCATATTACTAGAGGCACCAAATCGAGTAGTTGGTACGAAATACCAAAGATTATGGAGATGTTTGGGGAACTTATTTTGCAGAATAAGTCAACTTATTTTAATGCAATATTATAATCATATTCCTAACTTTTTTCAATTTATCAATTTATTCGGACCAAAAGCCCATCTATCATGTAGTCTTGCGTTCCTCTCCCACCATAAGTGACACGAGAAGATCTGAACATTAAGGAGAGCAATGTTCCTATGAATGTAGTTCGAGATGTTGCCCAGGGAAACACTAGTACAAAACTGATCTTTTACGTCGCCTATTATATGTCGGTTCCGCCTAAAGGCGACGTATATTGTATCTTTATACGTCGGTTCTGCCTAAAGGCGACGTATATTTATGTTTTTGAGTACCATTATACGTCGGTTCCGCTTAAAGGCGACGTATAAAATACTTATATACGTCGCCCTTCGCTAAGGCGACGTATAAGATGCACTTTTTACGTCGGTTTTGTTTAGGCGACATATAAGATCTATACTTTTTACGTCGGTTTGGTAGGAGGCGACGTATAAAGTTCATCTTATACGTCGGTTCAAAAAAATCCGACGTATATGATTCACTTTATATACATCGGTTTCTTTGTTGCCGACGTATAAAATTTTATTTTACATCGCCTTTTTTGAACCGACATATAAAGCAGTAATATTTACGTCGCTTGGTATAATACCCGACGTATAAGACTTTTAACTCAAAATAAAAAATTAAAGAAAATTGTTGTAGTCGATCTTTATACTTCCCAAATTAAACTCTGTAATTCAGTTTCCCCAGATTAAACTCAGACCTAATTACATACAACACCACCGGCTTCAACAATCAACACCGTCAACAACACCACTCGCTCCTGAATTACTACTTCAAATTAATTTGGGGGTTTACTTCGAATTAAATTGAGAGGTCTGGGCCGTCTGGCCATCTAATTGGGCGTCAACACCCGACTGTTGCTTTGAAGGTAGTCTCCCTCTCTCGCTTAATCTCTCTCTCCCTCTCTCCCTCTCATTCTCTCGCTTAATATCTCTCTCTCTCTCTCTCTCTCTCTGTTTGTGTGTGTATGTGTTGAATATGGATTAGCAGTGTATCAGGTGTCAATCTATACAAACTTATTCATACTCTTATATGTGTTTTGTTTACTATCGATTTGATGATAAATCTATAGATATATGAAAAATTCTTTTTTCGATTGCTGGATTTGATAGTATATTGAATTAATTTGTTGTCCGATAACAATTTTCATTCTATAAAAATTGTTAAATATAGTATGCGCGAAGAATATAGGTACTAACGTGTAGGAAACAGAGTAACATTCTGCGGTTGTCCAGGTTGGCTTTGAAAGTTCAGACCCAGACAATTCCCCATGATTAAAATTGTTGTATAACTAGCCTGAAAACTAATTTGATTGGACAAAATCTCAGAATGAGTTAATGATGTCTATCATTATTGGTTTTTTAAATTTATTACAGTAGATGTGCACTAAGAAGTTGTCTATTTTCTTGTGTGCTTCCTAGTTTTTTCCATCGTCAATGAAGATTACTAAAATCTTTGACATTCTAAGTAACAGCTTCCATCTTATGTCTACCCTCCTAGTTTTTAAATTGTGCCATCTTATGTCAACTTTGATGCTCCATTGGTCAGCCCTCCTAGTTTCTACTTCTACACACACCTTCTTAGATTTTTCTGGATTATTAATTTATGAGAAATTATCAAAAATGCTATTTCCAGCATATGCAATCAAATTAGTCAAATTAGTTAATTACTTTGCTCTTGTAAAAAAAATTATCATTATAATAAAAAATTCAAAATAATTAATCATCATCTAAATTTGATAACAGTTAGAGGATGTAAATCATTTTGTAATACAATTTTTATGTCTAAGATTTAATCAAGTAATGACATGTATCTTCCAGATTGTTAGCAATATTGCATTTCTGGTTTTAACTTGACATATCTTGGCGGATTTGGTTTAAAAGATTAGATTCACTCTTTACTAATAAATGTTTATTACTAAATGGGAAGCAACCAACCAGTTGAAATAAAAAGATTTGATTGAATTCAAAAGATGACGTTAGAGCTCTTGGTTCATGAATCCCTGCTATGTTTCGAATTGAACTTCCCTGTAGAAGCTCCAGAAAGTGCCGTCTAAAAGGGAAGCGTGAATCAGTAAGGGGTAAGTAGGCATTAATTAACGACGTCTTGATAAATCAGTTACATAAAAGTACCATGTATTCTTATAGGTTGACTATTGAGTTATACAGTTACTGAACTTAAGACCTGATATATAGAAAAACAATCAAATTAATAGTAGTCAAATTGTACTTGAAAATTAATATTCATATTAAACGAAGTGTTATAATTGTTCTGAAAATAAAAAATTTAAAAAAATTAAAAAATTTACATAAAAGTACCATTTATTCTTATAGGTTGACTATTGAGTTATACCGTTACTGAACTTAAGACCTGACTTTGAGTATAATCTTTGAGATATGTATTGCTTTTAATACCCTGCACTTCTTGTAGATTATATCCTGAATTGTCTAGACTGCTCGAGAACAGTAATTACTTAAGTAAAGTTACTCAATAAAAATTTAGAGCAATAATAGTGAAAAAATGTAGTGATAAAAACCAGAAATATACGAAATGTTTTAATTTGATTTTCAGCATAAATAATGAAATCTTCTTGCTGTTAAATTATCTCAACTCTCAAATTTGACCTTTGTTGCATTCTTTTAGTAATATATAATGGATCGACATACATGTATGTACACAATTTCACGTGCAACAGCCGAGTATATTGATGGTGTTAAAGAGTTCATTACTTGTGCGACCCTATACTTGGAAAACAAGCAAAAGGAAGAGGGAAAAGAACAAATGATCTTATGTCCATGTCGTGACTGTAAGAATTTTAAAATGTATCGTAGTGTTGATATAGTAGAGGATCATCTTTTCCGTCGTGGTTTTAAGGAGGGCTATGTGAAATGGATTTGGCATGGTGAAGGAGTACAATCTACGAGGACCTCAGGTACAAAACGTGCAAGGGAGCAAGATAGTATGACGAATAATGATGAAGAATATATGGAAAACGATAGGGTACAAGAGATGATACAAGATTTGGAAGAGCACTTCATGCACCAACCAGACATTTTAAATAGTTTGGTTGACGATTCTAAGAAACTTCTGTATCAAGGGTGTAAGGATAAATTTACTAGGTTGTCAACAACCTTGAAGTTGTGTAAGCTAAAAGTAAAGCATAACTGGAGTGATAAGAGTTTCACAGAGATGCTTCAGCTTTTAGGAGAAATACTTCCTACGAGTAATGAGCTCCCTACTTCTACCTATGAGGCGAAGAAGATATTGTGTCCCATGGGCATGGATGTAAAAAAGATACATGCTTGTCCGAATGATTGTGTCTTATTCCGAAATGAGCATGAAGATTTAGACATATGTCCGAAATGTGGAGCATCTCGGTACAAGCGACAGGGCAATAATGCTTGTAATGAGGATAAGAAAAGGCCTCCTGCCAAGGTAATGTGGTATTTACCTGTAGTGCAGCGATTCAAACACCTCTTTGCGAGTGCAAAAGATGCAAAGCTTCTTAGGTGGCATGTAGAAGGGAGAAAATCCGATGGGATGCTCAGACACCCTGGTGACTCTCCGCAATGGAGAACGATTGATGGAAAGTTTCCAGAATTTAGCGAGGAACCGAGAAATCTACGGCTGGGATTATGTGCAGATGGCATTAATCCATATCGCACTATGAGGTGTAGCCATAGCACCTGGCCAGTTCTTTTGACGGTTTATAATTTGCCTCCATGGTTGTGCATGAAGCGCAAGTACATAATGTTGACGTTACTAATCTCAGGTCCTAAGGAACCGGGGAATAACATAGATGTTTATCTTCAACCGCTTATTGAAGACTTAAAGGTATTGTGGGATGAAGGTGTTACGGTTTATGATGCGTATAGTCAATCTGATTTTACTTTGCGTGCCATGATATTTTGCACCATAAATGATTTTCCTGCCTATGGAAACCTTTCTGGGTACACCACTAAAGGAGCTAAAGCATGTCCAATTTGTGAAGAGGGTACGATTGATCGGCGCTTAAACAATTGCAAGAAAAATGTATATATGGGTCATCGAGCATTTCTTCCTTCTAATCACCCTTATCGGAAGAACAAAAAGTCTTTCGATGGAAATATTGAGTCTCGGGTTGCTCCTTTGCCTTTATCAGGAATGCAGGTTTTTGAACGGGTCAAAGATATTGATGTTGTATTAGGAAAACTTTATAAAAAGCCCATCCAAAGCAAAGTATGGAAGAAGAAATCTATTTTTTGGGATCTTCCATATTGGGAACACTTACAGGTTAGACATTGTCTTGACTTTATGCATATTGAGAAAAATGTTTGTGAAAGCATTATTGGGACATTGTTGAATATTCCTGGAAAGACAAAAGATGGCATCAATGCCAGATTAGACATGCAAGAAATGGGAATACGAACAGAATTAGCACCACAATTCTCGGAAAAACATTCATATTTGCCTCCGGCATGTTACACTCTATCTAGGAAGGAGAAACTTAGCTTTTGTGAGTGCTTATCTGGTGTTAAGGTTCCATCTGGATATTCTTCAAACACTAAAGGATTTGTGTCGATGAAAGACTTGAAACTAGTGGGGTTGAAGTCACATGATTGTCACGTGTTAATGCAACAATTATTACCGATTGCCATTCGTGGGATAATGCCAAAGCATGCGAGATTGGTCATCACAAAATTATGTTTCTTCCTCAATGCTATATGCAGCAAGGTGATTGATCCTTTGATGTTGGATACATTGCAAAATGATATTATAGTCACACTTTACGAATTTGAAATGTATTTTTCAGTTGCACTCTTTGACATTATGTTTCATTTAGTCGTTCATCTGGTGAGAGAGATTAAACTATGTGGTCCATTATATCTGTGACAAATGTATCCTTTTGAGAGATTTTTGGGTATCCTGAAAGGATATGTAAGGAACCGGTACCGGCCGGAAGGTAGCATAATTGAAGGATATTCCATTGAGGAGACTATTGAATTCTGCACCGAGTATTTAGCGGCTGTTGATCCTATTGGTATTCCTAAATCTCGTCATGAGGGTAGACTTGAAGGTCAAGGTACATTGGGAAAAAAAATGATCTCTCCCAATGCTGAATTGTGTGAAAGAGCTCATCTATTTGTCTTACAACACATGACCAAAGTTGATCCTTATTTAAAAGAACATATAGCATTGATTCGGCAAATACATCCTTCAAAGAGTGGGAAGTGGGTTACGAATGAACACAATCGTTCGTTCACTCGTTGGTTCAAGGAACGAGTAATGTCTCAATTATCACATAAGCCTGATGTCATTTCCAATACATTAAAATGGTTGGCATATGGCCCTGACATGCCTGTGAGAACTTATGAAGGTTATGATATAAATGGGTACAGTTTTTACACACAACATCAAGATGCCAAAAGTACTATGCAGAATAGCGGTGTATCAGTAGAAGCTTCATCAACAGAATTTGGTAGAGGTAAAGATAGTGCATCACGAGATGTGAAGCAGTCATACTATGGGATAATTGAAGAAATTTGGGAGCTTGGTTATAAAGAATTCAATGTTGCTCTTTTTAGATGTAAATGGTTTGACAATAAGCGTGGTGTGCGGTCTGATGAGTTCGGATTTACTTTGGTAGACTTTAATCGGATTGGCCATGAAGATGATCCATTTATATTCGCAACACAAGTGAAACAAGTATTTTATATTCGAGACCCGGCTGATTCCAAGTGGTCCATTGTTCTTCAAGGTAAGAGACGTATTCTTGGTATTGAAAATGTCGAAGACGAGGATGAGTATGACCAATTTGATGAGAATCCCCCTTTCTCAATTGGTCTACCAACCTCAAATGTAAACGAGGCTGTGGATGCGCATTATGTACGTAATGACCACGATGAAGGATTGTGGATAAACCGCCAAGAATGAGCGATTTTAGAATATTCTAGATTGGTATGCTTTTAAAATGATGCTTTTTAATTCAAAATATATAGAAAGAATTTAATTAGAACAAAAATATGTAATTTTTATGACTTAGTAATATCTATAAACATGCATAATATATTAAGAGTTGAATTTTACCTTTTGCTAGTTTTGATTATTAATGTGCATTTTCTATTACCTTGTGTAAACCTGATCTCTTACTAATTTATATTTTCATCTTAACTTGCAGGACCCCTGCGACTTGTCTCCATATATTCTTACAGAACTCGTAAGAAGGTACAGATAGCTGCAGTGACACATTTTTTGATTATCTGTTTGGCAGTTCAGGTTTCATTCTAATTATTAACTGCTCAAGTATCTGTTTCTGCTTTGTGTTGATATGTCTGTATTGAAGCTTCATATAGACAGTTACATTCTTGCGCTAATGTATGATCTTTATTTATTCATTCTAATTAATGGACTTGACGGTGCTTTATGATATAACATCGATCCACACTTTAATGTTTGTTGAAGAGTGATGAAAGGCTAAACAACGAATCCTAATGATAACAACATTTGAGGATGTCATCTGTGTGAAAAGAATCCCAACAACCAGAAAGTAGATTACATAAGGATCACATATGTTGGCTGTTAATCTTAACTGATATTTCCTCCTTGCCATTGATTTAACAATGTTACATGCTCTACTACTTGTGTCTTTGCCTGTAAAATACTTTTATTTGAAAAGGTAGCATACACAAGATTGAGAGGTCAAATAAGGTGTTGGTTATGTATCTTGTTCATATTGGACACCAAAAAGGAAATCTGCACTAGTACATAAAAGAATTGCTGCAGTTTGAGCTCTCTGGTTCATTTCTAATTCTTTATTTTTTTATTACCTTATTACCTTATGGTATGCTTTTAAAATGATGCTTTTTAATTCAAAATATATAGTATGAAATTAATTAGAACAAAAATATGTACTTCTATTAAGAATCAATTTCTATTAAGAATCAATTTGGTAGAATGGGCTTTTTTCTTATTAAATATATTTGAGTGTTGTGTCTGAGTTTTATTAGCAACCTGCCCTTTGTATTCAAGGTTAACTTTTTTAATAAATTTTTAGAGATTAAAATATGCACCTGCACCTTTCTATCCGTGTATGCACAGTAATAAATCATACTAGCATATGATCAAGTATTCAAGTCAGATTTTAGTAGAGACTAGAGAGACATTTAAATAATTTTTAGCATATGCACAGTAAATACCAGGAATTTTGGAGTGTTTTATATTTCAAATGATGAACTTATCTATCACTTTATAATGAAAACCACAAGTTATCATTTTAGTATGTAATATATAGTATGTAAATTGTGTAATTATCTGTCTTTTGTGGGGAAGAAAACTCCTGAGCTTCACAGATAGAAAGGTGCAGGTGCATATTTTAGAAGGTTCTTAATTATTTTGCTTTGCCAGAGATACCTGCATGGAGTTGAGGACAATTCAGAGTATAGCAGTCACAGTTTAAAAGCCTCTGCTTTAAGAATCTAGCTTCAGGTTCTAATGTAGCATAAATAGATTTTGATAATAGTAAAGTATAAATCAAGGAAAGAGGGGTAGAGGACAACTGGACAACTGATGGTTGTGACGATTACAAGTACCATACAAGACCAGAATAATGACTTATTTTACACCAGTAGATATAGCAACAACAGAGACAGGGAGTGGGAGCTGAAGAAAAGGAGGAATACTGCTAATACATGAACATTTGCTTCTTTATTTAGTAATAGGAAATTAACCATGAATTGAAATGCAATGAGAAGGAAAAAAGAACTCACTAAGTTGGAATGCTGAACTAAAAAAGGGCTACGACAATTGTAAATACAAAGGGTGATAAATGCTATTTACCCTAAAGCTACTCAACGAGCATGTAAGAGTGAGGCTCTATAGTTTTGGCCACTAGTACCTAACTTATTTATCATCATAAAAAGATAGGAGTAGATCAGAATACCAGGAGTAGATCCTCATCAGTACCAAATGATTTGCGGGCATCTTCCAGACGTTTTGAACTAACTCTCTCATGCTTTCTGCGCAAATTCAATGTTAAATCCAATTAGTATTGAAAATAAATCAGAATTCTAGTAGATCCCTATCAGTTCGAGATAGAGTTCTCGAATGAACTATTATAAAGAATCATAATGCGTAATGTAATAACCTCACAAAATCATAAAAGGTTGATCTCAGGATATTTTAGCTCGCACAAACCAACACAAATATATAAAACTTAAATGTTATTTCCCCAAATTTATAAGGTAGAGAAGAAATATCTAAGAAAGAAAGGACAAGGATACTTTGTATAACAACTAGAATGTAGAGAGCTGACTAAGGCAACTAAAAATATTTAAGTAAGATTAAAATATGCACCTGCACCTTTCTATCTGTGTATGCACAGTAATAAATCATACTAGCATACGATCAAGTCAGATTTTAGTAGAGACTAGAGAGACATTTAAATAATTTTTAGCATATGCACAGTAAATACCAGGAATTTTGGAGTTTTTTATATTTCAAATGATGAACTCCTGAGCTCCTTAAAGCATTATCGGGCCAATTTAAGTAAGATTGTCCACCTGGGTAAGTTGATTATGTAAGAGTGCAACGGTCCTATTACATTGATTATAGTGACAGGGTAAATTTTTCTCAGTTAATCAAAGCAGAGGTATCCGGAACTCTAGATCCATATTAACCAAAATAATTATTTTTAGCATATTAACCATGAACTCCTTACACTTGTGCACTACCTTTTCGTTTAATTAGAGTATAATTAACAGTTATTGCATCTGCATTCTTAATACTTTTCCATGTTAACTAACTTTGTATTTGCTTTCGTGATGTAGCTATTTTCCATGGATGAGGATAATGGTGAGTCAAGTTCTAGTCAAGGAAACAAGAGAAAGGCTAGAGGTCCAACATTGTGCACAAAATTAAAAGACAAAATTAAAAATCAAAGAATAGACTGCAGCATTCAGTTTGATAAAGATGGTAACCCTGATGGGAAAATGGCTTCCAAATTTGCGTCTTATGTTGGAACAGAGGTTCGACTACATGTTAACATAAATATCAAGAGTTGGGATTTAGTTAGCGAGGGATTGAAGAATACGATTTGGGAAGATATTCGGGTATGCAACTATAACAGATGCACTGGAATTTTAAATCACAGCCTTTTGTTTGTTTTACTAATTAAAGTAGCCTTTATTTGTTTTACTAATTACAATCAGTTCTAACAGATGCACTGGAAATTAGAGGATGATCAATTTAAAAAACCAGTGATGGAAGCTGCAGGTAAAAGTTGGAGGGATTTCAAGGGGAATCTTCGTAGATATTTTCTAGCAACAGGCAGGAATCCATGTGAAACATATCCTTACATCAGCGAAGATGATTGGGAAACTTTTAAAAAGGAACACGAAACTGATGAGTTCAAGGTAAATATTAATAATTCCTTGCGATGAATGTAATCTTGTGCATCATTTTTCTGCAAACCTATTTATGTTTTACATCCTTAAATATATAGGAAATTAGTGAAAAAACAAAAGAAAGTCAAAAACACAACAAAGATCCCCATTTTGTTGGAAAAGGTGGATATAAAGGAAATACGGACAAGTGGCGCAAAAATGATCCCCTCGCTTCTTTAGACACATCATCCATTGATCTATCCATTCTATCATCTCAGCGTAGTTACGATTGGATAAGAGCACGAATGAAAAAAAAGGATGATGGAAGTTATTACATCCCTAACGAGCATACTAGGGAAGTTTTTGGGAAAATGGTAAGCATGGTTTTCCTTGAGCATTATTGCAGCATTATAATATTCACCCAAATATTTCCTACCTTTTATGCATTATATCCTGCCTTATAATATGTCCTGCCTTATAAGAAGCCAATTTATTGAGATATGAGGATAACACAGCTTATTTTTTGGTTGACTGCTTGCCCTGTGATCATTTTTTTATATTGTGCTTAATCCTCAAAAGTATGAGCAGAGAAACATGATAATAGGTTTAAAATTTGTCTTAATGCATTCTGGGTTTACTAGTATTCAGATTTCAAAAATCAACCAAAATATGTGTACTGACTTATTATATAAATGGGCAGGAAGAGTTAGAAGGGCAAATTTCTGACGGGGTATATGGACCCCATCTGGTCACGATGATGTACTATCTCGTGCACTTGGGAAAAAGAAGCATGGAGGACGTGTTAGAGGGGTAGGAGGAAGAGCTAAAATCAAGGATGTATTTGGATCACAAAATAGCAAACAAAGTGGGGTTGTCTCTAGGGATGAATTAGATACAATCAAACAAGAAATTACCAAGAAAGTGAGGGAGGAGTGCCAAGAAATGATGAATGTCCAGCTAAAAGGGATATTGGATCATTTAAAGCAGTTGGGTTTGCCACTTCCAGTTGGTAATTTGGGCCAGATGGAGAAAGGTACACCATCAAATGAATTGGTTCGAAGTAGTTGTCAATCGGTGGACCAACCTGCAGAAAATTTCTTAGATATCCAGGTAATTCTTCTATCAAACTTGTGTTATCTATTTGTTAAACGTCATGAGCTGCATTCACCAAGATAACATTTTAATTCTATAAATGAGCCAGAGTATTTTAATGAAATTTTATGAAAATAGTATGTATTTATGTTGTGATTCTTTTTGCTTTACATGTATATCAAAGTTTTACTTCCAGACTAAATGTACAGCAGAACTGATATTAACATATACTCTGAAGGGGTAATTCAGAGTCAAAAGATTTCCCAAAAAATCACTAAAAACAATTCATCTATAGTAAAATGACAATGCTTTTTCTTGTATAGGATTTTAGGAAGGTAGACTAGTTTGGTTGATACTTAAAAATAAGTCTCATACTAAATTCAACAGCAAGAAAGTTTAACCTGAGGGGTTACACGTGTTAACAAATGGGATCCCAACATCCAAACAATGATTAATCCTCTGTTCATGCTATTGCATTCACTTGACAGATAACACATACTATTTTCATTTGATTACATGTGACTACATTCTTTTACAAATATTTAGCATGTTTCTTCTGAACCATCTGATAACTATTCTTGAACAAACAGTGAAGGCCTTCAAGTACACATTTACCAGTCATAGACTTATTGCACTGATCATCATAAACTCCGTGGTTAAAAAAATTCCAAGTACCTCAAGTGAAGCATTGATAATCATAGGATCACAGAGATCATGAGACGGCAAAGAAGTTATCTATAAACATTGTTCGTTGTTTCTTGTTCACTTTGCATTATATATTCTCTCAATCAATGCAGATTCCAACCTTGTGTCGTCTATGTCTTAAACATCCCGACAAAGGAAGGGTTGTTGTAGCAAGAGGGCAAGTTTTCCCATTGAATAGCGAGGGCGGAAATTTTATTCATGGCAAACCAATTGCGGCAAGTAATGTGAAAGTATGTGTGGATGAAGTTGTAGTTGAATTTCAACTTGCCCCACTTCCGGTGCCCTGTGATGAACATGAAACTATAGGCAATGCAGCTGGTAGCTTTGTTGAGTGGCCAAAGGATCTTGTGATCTTGGGTCAGGTATTTTAATGCTATTCAAATTCATTCATATAGTTTGGAGTCAAGATTTTTATATAGTTTGCACATGCATCTTTACAAGAGTCGAACTGCTTTACAAACTTGCGAACACGAAAATTCATAGATAATTAGAGAAAATTCTGGTTTTAACATAATTTGTTTGTAATTAGGAACCTGAGAAGAAAAAAGGCCACAAGATAGCTCAACGGAAACTAAAGAAGGTTGTTAGTAAAGAATCAGCAACACCCAAAAATCAATCTTTGCACAATGAGGACAAAATAAGTGAAAAATGTCGAGCTTTACGTTTCTTGGTTGATAATAGTCCTCCTGATTCTTCTACTATCGTTGTTAAAAACTTGGAGTTGTTCAAGTTTCATGAAAGCACTAAAATTCCAATATATGTCACCCCGGGAGATATCAATGAGTTTTTGAGGTTAAGTTGTCTTAATATACCGGTTCTGCAGGTGTTTATGATGTAAGACATCAATTTCTTCCTCACTTTGTTATAAGACATAATTATATATTTTATTGTTCATAACAACTAACAGTGTAGAATCCATATTACATTAAAGGTACATTCACAAATTGTGCAAGGATTTAGAAGATAATTCATTTGCATTCATGTGTCCATCTGTATTAACACTGGCATCTAAGCATCAAGATGATACATCTAGATACATGTGTGAGGTAATGAGAGATGCCAAGGAGAAACGTTTTATCCTAGCACCATACATTCAGAGGTAAGAACATAAACTTTTGTTAACTTCTATGATTAAATGAAAACACACAACTACACTTTTTATTTTAAGTATGTTTAGGCTTCAAAACAATACAAACCGTCGTAGTTAGTAATAGGTGATAACATAAATAATACTGAAAATATTATATTATTCGGTGCATTAATCATTAAGCGTGATAATTAGGACTGCAATTTAGAATATCCTTAATACATATTCTAATTTCCTACATTGTTAAATTGCAGTGAGCACTGGATATTACTTATGTTTTGTGTTCATGAAAGTGCTGTATACGTGTTTGATCCACTAAATCAAAAACGAGACCTTTACGTGAAGGCTCCTTGGGATACGTAAGCTATGAAAAAATTAAAATCTTGAAAAGTACAATAAATATATTAATTTACTTTTCAAAGATTTCAAAACCTTTTTTATATTTTGACATTTTTAACTCTATAACATGCAGGGCATATAAAGTATATACTAGATATGGTGGTAGGAAAAATAATCAAAATAACCTACTTTGGTACCATGAGGCTGTTCAGGTATATTTCTATAATGCTTGTCTTGAAAGTTTTTTATTTTTACTGTATTATCTCGCCTTTTAAATATTTTGATTTTGTTTTATAGTGTCCTCAACAAAAAGGAGGCACGGAATGTGGTTATTTTGTGATGAGATATATGTATGACATAGTCATGTTATCTCGTAAAGATCCTAAAGTTAAGTGGACAGAGGTACGAACTATCTGAATTGTAAATATTAGAATAATATTACTTGCATATAAATTTAACAATTCTCTTGGCATGTAGGGTCTTGGAAAAAGATACACAAACCAACAAATTGAAGAAATTCGAGATATTTGGGCAGACTATATTACTCGTGAATATATGTGATCGGGTAACTCTTCGTTTTTCTTTAAAAAATGTATTCAAGATACATTAGTATCCTAACTCTGTTAATGTGCAAGGAGTGATGTGTACTCTTATATACTCGATGGCGCTGTGAATAATTTATTCGAAATAGAAATTTGTTATTACTCGTAAAATTTCCGTAACTGTTTTTATTCTGTTAAGTTAGAAGGAGTGTAATGTATAAGATGAGCTATTACATTTGCACGAATTGCTCCCGTGAGCTTTAGAAATGTTACGAACTGATCAATATATATGAACTGATGTTGCACTTTCTCAATTGATGTGCCTTTTCTGATGTCAACAAATCATATGTATACATATATTTCGCCTTCTAATATCAGCTTATAAAGTTAGTCTGTTAGCCCCTTGCTTATTGTCTATCCTTGCATTTTGGAAGGATTATAGCATGTTTCTGTTAGTTTATTAGGCTGGCAATAAACAACTATTACTTGCAGACTTGCATTTAAAAGTTTGTTGTGTGGTATGCACTATATCAGTCGGCCAGTACCTGGTGGCGGCTCTATTGAAAATTGTGAGAGCTAGTGACCTGGAAAATGATTGTGTCGATAGTCTATTTATCAAGTATATAGTTCTTATTGAAACAAAATGGAATTTTAGGTTGGGGACAGTTCTGCTTTTAGCTTGTTTTGTGCTGTAACTGCTGTTTGTTATTTGGATTCACCTTGTCAATTCACTTTTTGTCATGTACTCGTATCTCTTAAGGATGAGTGTTCAAATTCTGATTGTAATTCAAATATCTGGGATATCTTCTTGCCAATGTATCAGGGACATCTCCACACCTACAGGTTTTGCGACAATGTCTGGACTTTCATTCTACAAGATGCGGTCTTTAAGAATGAGGATTCTTCAGAGACAGTCGGTCGGGTTAAGATAGTGGCGTGTGACTATCTTAAAATTTATGTATTCAAGATACATTAGTATCCTAACTCTGGTGACATGGTTTCTTGGATTTGTGAATATTGTGGATGTATTTTCAAGTATGTAATAATAATTATTTTAATTTAATTAATCACTTTGTTCAGAAATTTGATTGCAAGATTTATTTATTTTTTTGGTTTGAATAATAGGAATTCTGGGGTTTATAAAAATATAAATAGGGTAAAAATGTCATTTTATAAAAGACAATATACGTCGCCTTTTAAAGACTTTATACGTCGGTTCTTATTGGGCTTTATACGTCGGTTCCTCTAGGACTTTATACGTCGGTTCCTCTAGGACTTTATACGTCGGTTCTTTCTGGACAATATACGACGGTTCTTTTTGGACAATATACGACGGCTCTTCTTAGATTTTATACGTCGGCATTTTTGTACATTATACGTCGGGTGTATTTGGATATTATACGTCGGTTCTTTTTTGACAATATACGTCGGTCCTTTTTGGACATTTTATGTCGGCATTTTTGAACATTATACGTCGGTCTTTTCATCAGTATACGGCGGGACATTTTCCACATTATAAGTCGGTGTTTTCAATATTATACGTCGGTTTTTCTTGGTATTATACGTCGGCTACTGTTGACATTATACGTCGGTTTTAGCGACGTATATATAGACTTTATACGTCGCCTTTTTAACCGACGTAAAATGCTGGTGACTTTATACGACGCCCCTCCTTACGTCGCCAGTTAACCGACGTAAAAGACCAATTTGACCGGCGTAAAAGACCAGTTTTCTACTAGTGAAAGGAGAAACTCTATCCAGTTCGTCCTAACAATATCAAACTTAATAATGCCAGCTAATTTAGTTAAAATGAAGCTGCTGTAAGGGCATGAGATAAATAGGTGAGAATCTGTTTCAATCCCCCCTACGAAAAGGTGACAGAACTGTAACACATCTAAGCCAAACGCAGCTAGCCTGTGTGAGGTTGGAAGTCGACCATGGCATAAAATCCATTCGAGATGAGCATATCGCAGGATCCTAAACCTGTTCCAGACAAGCGTATACCAAGTAACTTGAGGAGAAGATGTTCGAATGGATTTCCATATAGTCCGAGCTTTAACCTTACGAAGAGGCAACCCGTCCCATAAGATGACGTCTGAGCAGCTTAGGTCGTAGTTTGGGTAGTCGAAATTTTGCGTCCAATGCACCAAACCATGATGAAGGTGATGGAGTCTAGTAGACGGTCGAGGAAGAACCCATGAACCAGTGGAAAGAATAATATGCACAGTGGCCTCATTCGAGCTACCTGTTTGAGCAATAATGCGATCATAATTAGAATCAGCCAAGCAGATATTGTGCCACCAGGGATCAAACCAAAGAGATGTCCCTAGACCGTTTCCAATCCTGAAAGAGAGAAACTGGCGTGCCATTGAACGAAGTCTGAGAACATTTCTGAATATCCAGGAACAGTCACTCGGCATTTGCATAGTCCAGAAGTAACTCTCCATGAGCAAGACCATAAGAAGTGTCAACCCAGGTAGTAAAGTCTTCTGTGCAGTTTCCAAAATAGGCAGTGCTTTTGGCAACGCTTGGAAATAATCCACTAGCATTTGAGAAGCAAGAAACACAGTCCATAAGATGCTTGATAGAGGCAATGTCACCATTAGAAAACAGCAAAACATCATCAGCATAAAAGAGATGATTAAGCTTCATATCTTTGCATTTCCGGTGAAATCTAAAGTTTTCTGGAATTTGTGCAAGCATTGAGGATAAAACATTCATAGCAATTGCAAATAAATACGGGGAAATAGGGTCCCCTTGACGCAGCCCCTTTCTTCCTTCGAAAAACCCACATAAAGATCCATTCACCTTGACAGAGTATGAGGTCGTTGAAATGCATAAAAAAATCCACTTCAAAAATTTTGAAGGGAAATTTAACTTCCGAAGAGCACCCATGATAAAGTCCCAGTTAATTGAATCAAAAGCTTTATGAAGGTCAATGTACAATGTAATATAATCTCTTTAACCTTGATATTATAGATTAAACTAGAGGCATGGAATGTGTCATCATCGTCATAATTTAATCTTTGTTTTCTTGATCGATGAGTAGACTATTCAAACAAATCACTATTTGAGCACGGCCATGCATTTCATAGTCTCACTCAAACAAGAGGCCAATAATATCACTCCTATATATTTATATATATATATATATATATATATATATATATATATATATATTAAGGAGGGTTAAATTCCATCTAGATCATTCACATTTCTCATACAATTCATAATATACCCAAGACTACCTTTATCATTACCCGATTAAAGATAACTTTTGATAGAATCAAAATATATTAATTCTCGTATAGAAATGTAATGACATCAGGTCTAAGGATCATTACATCATTATCACATTTGAGATTCATAATGACACATTTATTCATTCCATGTCGAATCTCATAGTGGGTCTATCCAGTACATCGTACTCATACATGTACCTATGCATTGACTTTAGTATCATCATACTTATGATCAATGAGAAGTGATCATCAGTCAATCAACATACTAGTCTCGGTGTATTATTATTGTCCAAATAACAATAATACTTGACTAGGGATATTTAAGATTATTATACTGTATATTATCTCATAGTTATATAGTTCGTATCAATAATCTAGGGACATTTATTATACTAACAATTATATCACAGTAAATACTAAGCATAATGAAACATCAATATAATCAAAATAGAACATAAATGTCAATGACGAAGTTTAAATAAACTGAAATGTATTGCCTCTAGGGCACCTAAACTAACAAAATTACCAAATCAAATAATTTTTTTTTCCAAATGTTGGCAATACCATTAAAAAGAATGGATCGTGACATCTGTACAACTGGATCTTCGAGAATAATTTTTTTAATTCAAAATGTCTAACCCTAAACTATCCCTAAATCATAAGTGAAAATCCTAATTCAAACTTCGATCACTAACACACTTTCGTTTTCTGAATGATTTTGATTTTTTACAAATTATTTTTCATCCAATTGTTTTTCTATGCTTCCTCACACAAAAATAAAAATGTTTCATAATAAACTTATAATTTATTCATATATATTGCTATTATTATTTTTTTTATTTACTGATCAAAACCTACCAATATTAATAATAGGTTTTTATCTGAGAGGGAAATTCAACTTTTTCACGAAATGTTTGGCGAAAATCTGCTGATCAATTCCGACCAATATTGGTCGGTTTTGAAGTGAGCGGGAAATTAAATTTTTCACAAATTTTTGGCGGAAATCTGCTGATCAATTCTGACCAATATTGGTCGGTTTTGAAGTGAGCGGGAAATTCAACTTTTTCACGAAATTTTTGGCGGAACCTTATTGATCAATTCCTAGCAATTTTGGTAGGTTCTGATGTGAGACGGAAATTCAACTTTTTCACAAAATTTTTGGCGGATACTTACTGATGACATTGGATTATGATGTGGAAGGTGGGGTCCTTTCATGGTCAAAATGCAATCAAAACCTACCAATTTTGGTAGGTTTTGGTTTTTGACCAAACTTGGTCGGAAATGACCCTAATTTTCAGAAATTGTTTATTAATTTAAAACACGTGAGAGATGATGATGTGGAAGGTAGGGCCACTTTGCAGGCAAAACCGATCAAAGTTTGATCAAAACCGACCAAATTTGGTAGGATTTGCTTTCCGACCAAGAATTGGTCGGATTTGATGCTTACGTGTACAAATTTCGGGGCCCACACCTACCATTGCCGACCAATTTCGTGAATGGTCGGAAATGGTCACTCATTTCCGGCCAATTTTTTTTTGTACGTTTTGCTTGGTCGGTTTTGACCTTTTTTCTTGTAGTGTACATATGTGCATACATTGATATAAGGCAAATGCAATTTTAAATAAATAAAAGTGAATTGGCAAAATAATTGTTAACAATAAATAATATCGGAAGTTTAATCACCATGATTCACTCATTTTCATGCTACTGTGGCCAACACAAATGTAAATAATCAATAATCTTATTATTCTTACCAATAAATTTAAGCTACTCAAATTCATTCATACATGAACACATATAAAATCATCGTAATTACTCTAATCAAAACAACAATAATCATGTTGACATTATTAAGAGCTAAAAATTACACTTACTTGATAATTTAGGATGATTGCATGAAGGAAATGTCTGATAGTGTTAGTGCCCTAGAGACAATGTAGTTGTGCTTCTAGGAAAGACTATTTTGTTATTTAATGATTATGTTCTACTGATTATTCTACATTAATTTATTATGTCTTAATTTACTACGATATAAATGTTAGAGTATAAATGTCCTTGGAATATAGAACATGTATTCTATATCTTTAAGTATGTGACTTAAAAATGAGATTATATGAATACTGTTTATATTCCTTAATATCCCTTATCGAGCATTATTAATATGGGACAATTATCATGCATAAAGATTAGTATGTATGTTGACGGATGACCACATCTCATTGGTCATAGGTATAGTGATACTAAAGTCAAGAACATAGGTGCATGTAATTTTATACATGGCACTGGATTAACCCACGGTGAGATTCTACATGTTGATAATATCATTAGAAAGACTCACAGTGATAATGGTGTAATGATCCTTGACTTGAGATCATTGACTACATTTAAAGTTACCTTTGACCGGGTGATGATAAAAGTGTACATCGGGTATTTTATGAGTCGTATGAGAAATATGAATGATAGATAAAGGATTTAACCCTCCTATTATTAGGAGAGATATTATTGACCTCTTGATTGAGTGTGACTATGAAAATGCATGGTCATGCTCAAATATTGATTTATTTTAATAGTCTACTCATTGATAAAGGAAATTCGGATTAAACGTTGAAGAGGATGACTAATGACATGCCTCGAGTTTAATCTATAATATTTGGTTAAAGAGATTATATTACACGGAAACATTAATCAAGAAAGGTTTAATTGGATCACCAATTATTATTATTACTTGGGTAGCAATGATGTATTACTAGATGCCGCTCATTGTTTATAATTTTATTATTGGATATTAAAATTAGAAAAAATAACAAAAATGACTCGGTTTTACAAAAAAAATGATGAAAATGACTGATTCTGAAAAAGTGCGCAAAAATATGCGATGAAATACGCATTTACCAATTGAGTAACTGGGCTACGCATTTGGCAAATGCATATCTTTCACTTTTTTCAAAAGTTATGATTAGGTTATGCATTTGACAAATGCGTATTCACTGAATACCCAACCTCAACATGCGTATTCTTCATCTCTCTCGATTGATTTATAATACCTCTCGAGTCTCGACTCTGTCTCTATCATCTCTCTCCCATCTCTCATCTCATCTCTCTCTCCCATCTCTTATATCTCTCTCCCATCTCTCATATCTCTCCCTCCTCATCTCTCACGTCTTCCATCATCATATCGACATTAATGGATCTTCATTTTTTCCGGTGACCTCCATGAACTGATGACGACAACGGCCCCGCAGGGGCATCACCTCCGTCTATCTCGTTATCTGTGTCTCTCCTGTATGCATACACCCATCACCCATCTTCCCACACAATAGATATGTTTATATAATTGAAGAATACTCAAACCTAACTTACGTATACAGCAATACTCCAACATGATTTGCGTAATCCATCGGGTAGAGTTGGCCACCCACGCGAAAATGGGTATTTTCGTTACTCTTGGTTGAAAAATCGGGTATTCCTGTTCATTACCCTTAAAATTATTGCCAACGTAATAATAACCTAAAGGGTTACACAATAAGAACGTTTAAAAGGAGTTTTAATTTAAATTATGAATTTAAATTAAATTATTAAATTCGAAATTGGATATTTAATTAATTGAGCTGGTCTTAATTATAATTAAATAGAATTTGAATTTAATATTAAAACCAAATCAGAATGGGTTTGGAGAAGCCCAATTCGATTTAGGATTTAGCCCAATCTCTCTTCCCTATAAATACATTATGATGTATTGTTTAAATATAGACTTTTGCAATTCGTTTTTAAAGAAAAACGTTTGAGAGGCTAGAGAGAGAGAGAGAGGCAGGTTCTTCGGCTAGTACCGGCTCCGGTGATCATTGGACGATCAAGCGTTCGTGTGGACTACTTTGGCATTAACGTAGATCTCGATGAGGGCTGCATGGTGATTGTTTTGGACCTCCATCTATAATCAATTTGTAAAGCTTCTTTAAGGTAATCATCTAACTCCGAATTAAATATCATGTTTTTGCATGGATCCTGCGGTAGGGTTTCGATTTTTATTCTTTTTCGCGTTTAATTCTGCTGCGTTTGATGCTCCAAACCCTTCAATGGTATCAGAGCTACTTGCAAAAATGTTTTAATTCGGTTGTATGTTACAGTTTTGATATATATATATATATATATATATATATATATATATATGATCATGTTTGATGATTATCATGTGTGATGCGTTGATTTTGATATATATGTATAAACTGTATGTTAATGATGATTGAGATGATCATATCATGATTATATAATCTGTATATATACTGATATATATATATATATGATTTTTGTTTGTTCTTGGTATGGGGATTGTATACGATACGATTTCTGTATACGCTGCGCAGATTTCGTGAAATCTGTGTCCAGTGTCCGATTTTCGCAAACGATATGTGTTTTTTGACTGGAAACGAGCGTCTGAACAAAACAGATTGCAAAGCTATTATCGACTCATCTGTAAGGCTTTTGACTCCGTTTAGTGCCTGAAAACGGCGATTTATTATTATCAGAATTTGATTCTGATTTTCTGATTTTTACATTATATGATTTCTTTGATTGGATCATCTGAAATATGATATGGGTACATGTTCTTAATTGTTATATGAGCATGGTGATTGGTTATGGCTCTAAGACCAATAGGATAGTGGTTTTGATTTTATGGTTTGGTTTCTAAATACGACTTGCATGTCGTTATTCCTTGTAATTAATAAATCTCGAATGTAACTCGAGTTCATCTTGTAAGTTTATTAGTGTAGCATGTTTTTCAATTATTCAATGTAACTATTAAAGAAGAAAAGAACAAGGAAGCAATGAGGCGATTTCCCACGAAGATGCAATGGAGAAGACATGTATTTAAATTGTATTTTGTTAACCACCATAGATTGACTTTGATCTTTTCATTAGCTTGAAAAGATCACATAGGATGGGCCATAACCAAACACGTTTAATTTATGCACTTTACATATATATGAATGTATGCGATACAATGTATGTGTAGAGATAAAGATGCATGTTTAATTAGAATAAACATGTATGTATTTGATACGACACCCATGCCATGCCTGCTTAAACAAGATAAAATCTGTAACGACTTGAGATTTTATAATTAAACAATAACGACTATGAGATTTTTATGTTTATGAAACACGGAATTAAATAGGAATTTTTAAGTATTTCGATATGGGGAGATTTTGTCAAAAACGGGTCATACCTGTAAGGAAGTTGGGTATTAAGTGAGGCCACTTGTGACTCCTCCAACAACCTGGAAATCAAACCATAGGTGAATATTGATTTGAAGTATTTAATTCAAGGAAAAATTGGGAATCTCTTTATGATGGGATTATGATCGTTTTAATTAAAAACCCCTAAGTAAAAACTATTAAGTTTAAGATGCCTTCCAAATGGAAAACACTCGTCAAGACCTAGATCGACAAAGGGTAGGTGCGCCAAAGCGGAGTACCCTCATTTATCGTGGTAAGGCGCGATCGAGTAAGTTATTGATACTCAACTGTTAGACCTTTGGGCTCGACTTAACTAAGTGACCACAATAGGATTGTGAACTTAGAGGCATAGAGTTTGGTAAGATTTATTGGATAAATAGGAACAAATGTTGTTATGTGAACAAATGTTGTTCTACCAAACTATCCAAGAGTTATATATGATATAATTGACAAATGTTGTCTACCTAAATAATCATTTTAAGGAGAAAAGCCAAAGGTGACCTTAAAAGTGATGAAATATGGATCTTGGCTCACTAGAATGGTTTAGAGAAACTTTTCTCGAATTGATAGGTAGGGCTATTAATTTGATAAAAATAGTTGGAGATATATATTATGAATATATATGAATAATCACTTGAACATAATTTAACAAATCCGTAGACTAATTATTTTATGCAATTTTAACATTGTAGATATTCGAAATGGCAAACAACTCAAATAACTTCTCTGTATGATCAGTCCTTGAGAAGGAAGTTGACTGGTACTAACTTCCTAGATTGGTAAAGGAATACGAGGATTGTCCTCAGGCAAGAGCAAAAGCTCTATGTCATAGATATTCCTCGCCCTAGACCTCTCCCTGAAGGTGCAACGGAGGCTCAACGAAATGCTTATCAGAAGCATTTGGATGATGACACCGATGTCACCTGTTTGATGCTTGCGACTATGAGTCCTGAGCTACAGAAACAACATGAGAATTTTGATTCTTATATCATGATCGAGCACCTTAAACGTATGTTTGAAGGACAGGCTCGTCAAGGGAGATTTGATACAAGCAAGGCCTTGTATGCGTGTAAACAGGGTGAAAGGAAGAGAAACTGTCAAAATTATTTGGATGATCTGAAGAAACTGAATGTTGTTCATATTTCTGATTCAGGTATTTATGTTATAGAAGTCAATTTTTCTACTTCTACATCATGGGTATTAGATACTGGATGTTGTTCCCACATTTATATAAATGTGCAAGAACTTCGAAGAAGTAGAACTTTGGCGAAAGGAGAAGTCGACCTACATGTTGGCAATGGAGCAAAGGTTGCTGCTTTAGTTGTAGGGACTTATTATTTATCGTTCCCCACCGGGCTTATTTTAGAACTTGAGAACTGTTATTACGTGCCTGCGATTTGTAGAAACATTATTTCCGTTTCTTGTTTGGACAAGATTGGTTTTTCGGTTTTGATTCAGAATAATGGTTGTTCGTTTTCATTGAATAATGTTACCTATGGGGTTGAACGTTTGTTTAATGGTTTATATGTTCTTGATCTTGATACTCCTGTCTATAATATAAATAATAAACGTCTTAAGAAAAATGACTCAAATCAAACATACCTCTGGCACTGTCATTTAGGCCTTATAAATGAGAATCGCATTTCCAAATTACATAGGGATGGATACTTGGATAAGTTTGATTTTGAATCATACGAAGAATGCGAACTGTGTCTCATTGGTAAAATGACTAAAGCTCCTTTTACCGGTCAAGGTGAGAGGGCCACCAACGATTGGAATTGATAGATAGTGATGTATGTGGTCCAATACGTACAATGGCAAGATATGGCTTTTATTATTTCATAACCTTTACTGATGATTTTAGTAGATACGGATATGTGTATCTTTTGAAGAACAAATCCGAATCATTTGAAAAATTCAAAGAGTATAAGGCTGAAGTTGAAAAGCAATTAGGAGAAAGTATTAAAACTTTACGATCTGATCATGGGGGAGAATACTTAAGCTTGGAATTCAAGAATTTCCTAAAGGAATGTGGTATCGTATCACAACTCACTCCTCCTGGAACACCACAATGGAATAGGTGTTTGAAAGGAGAAATCATACCTTGTTGGACATGGTACGGTCGATGATGAGTCATGCGGATCTTCCAATCAGTTTCTGGGGTTATGCCCTAGAGACGCCTACACAAACACTAAACCAAGTTCCTTCAAAATCGGTTCAAAAGACACCATATGTGATATGGATTGATAAACGTAATAGCATGTCATTTATGAAGGTTTGGGGATGTGAAGCGTTTGTGAAACGCTTGGTCTCTGATAAGCTGGGACCGAAATCAGATAAATGTAATTTTGTAGGATACCCATTAGAAACTAAAGGGTATGATTTCTATAAACCTTCTGAGAACAAAGTGTTTGTTGCTCGAACGGCTGTGTTTCTAGAGAAAGAACTGCTTTCTAAGAAAAATAGTGGGAGGACAATAGATCACGATGAGGATCGAGAACTACAAAATAATGTTGAACCAGAGTTGGAACATGAGCAGAATGAGACTCAAGATGTTGAGAACAATACTGTTCAAGAAACACAGGTCGTTCATAGATCTAGTAGGATTTGCCATGAGTCAGAGAGATATTATGGATTTCTCCTGACTCAAAGTGGCGATGTGATGCTTGTAGATAATGATGAGCCTCTCACCTACAAGGATGCTATGAATAGTCCAGATTCTGAGAGATGGCTGGAGGCCATGAAATCTGAGATGGATTCCATGTATGAAAACCAAGTATGGACTTTGGTTTAACCACTTGATGGGGTAAAACCCATAGAGTGAAAGTGGGTTTTCAAGAAGAAAACTGACATGGATGTAAATTTACAGACCTACAAAGCAAGACTAGTGGCGAAAGGTTTCAAGCAAATTCATGGTATTGACTATGATGAAACTTTCTCACCAGTAGCTATTGTCAAATCCATCAGGATTTTGCTTTCGATGGCAGCTTATTATGATTATGAGATCTAGCAAATGGATGTCAAGACCGCTTTCTTAAATGGGATCTTAGAAGAGGATGTGTACATGACACAACCTCAGGGTTTTGTCGATTCGAGGTTTGCTAGAATGGTTTGTAAGTTGCGACAATCCATTTATGGATTAAAGCAGGCCTCTAGAAGATGGAACATCCGTTTTGATGAAACAATCAAAGAGTTTGGCTTCATGTAAAATGAGGATGAGCTGTGTGTTTACAAAAAGGTTAGTGGGAGCCATGTGGCATTCCTAGTATTATATGTAGATGACATATTACTAATAGGGAATGACATTCCTTCTGTACAGGCTGTGAAAGACTTGGTTGGGAAAAAGTTTCTCTATGAAAGACTTAGGCGATGCTACCTATATCTTAGGGATCAAGATCTATAGAGATAGATCTAAAAGATTAATCGGCTTAAGTCAGAGTACATACATTGACAAGGTGTTGCATCGTTTTAGGATGCAAGAGGCAAAGAGGGGATATGTCCCAGTGTCTCATGGGATAGTGATCTCAAAGGAAAACTGTCCTAAATCATCAGATGATAAGGACCGTATGAGTAAAGTACCATATGCTTCGGCAATTGGTTCTATAATGTATGCAATGATATGTACTCGTCTTGATGTCTCGTATGCTTTGAGCATGACGAGCAGATACCAGTCTAATCCAGGTAAGGGTCACTGGACAGCTGTCAAGAATATTTTTAAGTGCCTTAAATGGACTAAAGGTTTGTTCTTGATATACGGAGGAGATGAGAAGCTGGTTGTAAGAGGTTACACAGATGCTAGTTTTCAGATAGATAGCGATGATTCTGTGTCCCAGTTTGGATTTGTGTTTTATCTAAATGGAGGTGCTGTAAGCTAGAAAAGTTCTAAGCAAGAGACAGTAGCTGATTTTACAATGAAAGCTAAGTATATTACTACCAGTGAAGCATCCAAAGAGGCTTTTTGGATTTGGAAGTTTATTACAGGACTTGGTGTGGTTCCATCTATTGTAGATCCAGTTGATCTGTATTGCGATAACAATGGAGCCATTGCGCAGGCTAAGGAACCAAGGTCCCATTCCAAGGCAAAGCATATACTTAGAAGATATCACCTTCTTCGAGAGATTAACGATATAGAAAATAACATATATGTAAAGTGCATACTAATGCTAATGTTGCGGACCCACTGACTAAAGCTTTGTCGCAGCAGAAGCACGAAGGTCACACTAGTTCCATGGGTATTAGATACATGGGCGATTGGCTCTAGTGCAAGTGGGAAATTGATAGTGTTAGTGCCCTAGAGACAATGTAGTTGTGCTTCTAGGAAAGACTATTTTGTTATTTAATGATTATGTTCTACTGATTATTCTACATTAATTTATTATGTCTTAATTTACTACGATATAAATGTTAGAGTAATAAATGTTCTTGGAATATAGAACATGTATTCTATATCTTTAAGTATGTGACTTAAAAATGAGATTATATGAATAGTGTTTATATTCCTAAATATCCCTAATCGAGCATTATTAATATGGGACAATTGTAATGCATAAAGATTATTATGTATGTTGACGGATGACCACATCTCATTGGTCATAGGTATAGTGATACTAAAGTCAAGAACATAGGTGCATGTAATTTTATACATGCCACTGGATTAACCCACGGTGAGATTCTACATGTTGATAATGTCATTAGAAAGACTCACAGTGATAATGGTGTAATGATCTTTAGACTTGAGATCATTATATTTCTATACGAGGATTAATATACTTTGACTACATTTAAAGTTACCTTTGACCGGGTGATGATAAAAGTGTACATCGGGTATATTATGAGTCGTATGAGAAATATGAATGATATATAAAGGATTTAACCCTCCTATTATTAGGAGAGATATTATTGGCCTCTTGATTGAGTGAGACTATGAAAATGCATGACCATGCTCAAATATTGATTTGTTTTAATAGTCTACTCATTGATCAAAGAAATCCGGATTAAACGTTGAAGAGGATGACTAATGACATGCCTCGAGTTTAATCTATAATATTTGGTTAAAGGGATTATATTACACGGAAACATTAATCACGAAAGGTTTAATTGGATCACCAATTATTATTTTTACTTGGGTAGTATTACTAGATGTCGCTCATTGTTTATAATTTTATTATTGGATATTAAAATTATTGCCAACGTAATAATAACCTAAAGGGTTACACAATAAGAACGTTTAAAAGGTGTTTTAATTTAAATTACAAATTTAAATTAAATTATTAAATTCGAAATTGGATATTTAATTAATTGAGCTTGTCTTAATTATAATTAAATAGAATTCGAATTCAATATTAAAACCAAATCAGAATGGGTTTGGAGAAGCCCAATTCGATTTATGGTTTAGCCCAATCTCTCTTCCCTATAAATACATTATGATGTATTGTTTAAATATAAACTTTTGCAATTCGTTTTTAAAGAAAAACGTTTGAGAGGCTAGAGAGAGAGAGAGAGAGAGAGAGAGGCAGGTTATTCGGCTAGTACCGGCTCCGGTGATCATTGGACGATCAAGCGTTCGTGTGAACTACTTTGGCAACGTAGATCTCGATGAGGGCTGCGTGGTGATTGTTTTGGACCTCCATCTGTCATCAATTTGTAAAGCTTCTTTAAGGTAATCATCTAACTCCGAATTAAATATCATGTTTTTGCATGGATCCTGCGGTAGGGTTTCAATTTTTATTCTTTTTCGCATTTAATTCCGCTGCGTTTGATGCTCGAAACCCTTCAATGTGGTGAAAGAATAGGAAAAAATGATGAAAGAAGAGGAAAGAAATGGGGAAAGGGGGAAAAATTGATATGTAAAAGAGCGGCTACTGAACTGAAAGAATCAGTAAGGTTGCCAAAATGACCACAGACAAATTCGATCGAATTCAATCGACAAAAGAGCACTGCTAAATTCGACCACAACTAATCACATACATAAATTCGACCCATCTCAATCGAATTTAGTCTATGCCTAATTATGACTAATTGTGGTTAAATACGAAATGCAACCAAAAGAAGTAAACTTTCGCACACACCTAAATATGACTCCAAATGGTCGAATTGACTACTAGACCAATTAGGATTTTTGGTCGAAATTATTGTAAAAAATTATAAAAGAATGTTATAATTTCTAAGAAATAAATATTGAAATTAATTAATTTTCTGCATTTGCACTATAATTATAAAAATCTTGACATACGCATGATTAGATTACTTAAAGCATATTTTAAATAAAATAAAAGTTTTAACCCTAATCCATACCCTAAATCTAAACCCTAAACCCCATATTTTTTTTATTTTTTTTTTTATTTTACTAATCTGCGTATATTAAAAGAAAACAAGAGGATTAACTCATGCTCTATGACAAACCATAGAGGTGGCAAAGGAGAAGCAACCTAGCAGGAAATCTAGGCAACGACAAGCCAGCGAAATCAAATAATTATCCAATTACTAAAGGAATTTATACAAGGCTGCTTAAGGAACCATGAGGAAGAAGACAATCGAGCTTTAATGTCCGTAATAATCCCAATGACCATCCTTGCTGGGTGAAGAATACTTTTTTTATGAGCTCTAGAGTTTCGTTCCCGCCATAAGTGATAAGCAAATATCTGGAGAGTAAGAAGAGCCACATGCCGGACAGTGGAGTTTTGGATGTTAAGCCAGGAGTGGAGCAGATCGAGCCACGAATTTGCTTGGTGAGGAATGCCAAGTAAAGTACCTAGTTGATCTAATACATGATTGCTGTAAGTGCAGTTCAGGAAGAGGTGATCAATGGATTCATTCCCTCCAACACACAAATAGCAAATATCTAGCACATCTAGACCGAATGAAGCAAGCCGATGCAACGTATTAAGTCGTCTATGACAGACTAACCAAAGGTGATGAGCATATCTGGGAATAGTCAGACAGTGCCAAACACCTTTATGCCAAGAAACATTTGGCATCTTGTGACGAATAGAGTTCCAAATGTGTTTGATTTTTACCTTGGAGATAGGACGATCGTCCCAAATAAAAACATCCGGTTTAGATAAATCAAAAGGAGGGTGGTTAAAGTTAATCAACCATTCTTCCAGCACCGTACTGATGTGATGAAGTCTTGTAGTTGGTCTAGGCAAAACCCAAACTCCAGATGCAATAATGTCATGGACCACAGCATGGTGAGTTGAAGCAGCCTGAGAGATAATATTGTCACTTTTATGGGTTGCGAGGCATCGAGAATCCCACCAGGGGTCAAACCAAAGGGAGGTTCTTTGGCCATTGCCAATTCTGTAAGAAACAAAAAGGCGAGCCAAAGGTCTAAGTTGAAGAATTCGTCTCCAGATCCATGAGCAGTCAATTGGAATATCCATGGTCCAAAATTTATTATGCTTGATAGGTGTAGCATTAATCTAACGAGGCCATAACGAATTTGAACCATTGATAATCTTGCATAAATGAAATAACAGCTGAGCTTTATTCCAATCTTTCATATTTTTTAAGCCTAAACCCCCTTCTTCCTTAGGCAAACACATAGTCGCCCAACTAACTTTGTTCCCCCCTTTAGTGGTTGTATTTCCTTTCCATAAAAAACTGGTGAATAAAGATTGCAGATTATTGTGCACCATCGTGGGGAGCATGAAATGGTTGGTCCAAAAGGATTGCATAGAGAACAGAACAGACTTGATAAGTTGCACTCTACCCGCAAAAGAGAGAAATCGGTTAGTCCAAGACATGATACGGGAAGAGATTTTATCCACCAAGGGCATGCAGTCATTGACTCTAAGCTGGGATGAAATTAAAGGCACACCTAAGAACTTAACTGGGATTGTTCCATGAGGAATGGCATAAGAATTATCGAACCAAGAAACAAGGTTAGTATCACAGTTGCAGAGGAACACCGAGCTTTTATTCATACTGGGCTTTAAACAACTCAAAGCTGAGAATCTACTTAAAGAATCCATCGTATGTTTGATTGAGTTTTGGTCTCCATTTGAGAAAAGCAAAACATCGTCAGCAAAGAATAAGTGACTGTGGTCGAGATCCTTACATTTCCAATGGTGCCTGTAATCAGGGGGTTTTTTGTCAAGAATCTGAGAGAAAATGTTCATAGCCATAGTGAACAAATAGGGTTAAATGGCGTTTTGGTCACTCAACTGACTACAAACTTTCAATTAGGTCACTTAACTGAAAAAGCTTTCAATCAGGTCACTAAACACATTAAAACTTTCAACTGAAGAACCCTAATTTTGCATAATTGAAAGAAAATTCATATAAATTCGAAATTTTACCATCCATAAAAACTGATTGCAGATTATGAAAGATGATGTTGAGAGCTTCGATTCGACTACTAGAACTCCAAATTCCGACATCGAAATCACCTCCAAATATGCGTTCGATCTCAAGAACGATATTTAAAAACATATAATTTGATGAAAATTTTAATGTGTTTAGTGATTCGATTGAAAGTTTTAATGTGTTTAGTGATTCGATTGAAAGTTTTAATGTGTTTAGTGATTCGATTGAAAGTTTTTATGTGTTTAGTGACCTGATTAAAAGCTTTTTCAGTTGAGTGACCCAATTGAAAGTTTAGGGTCAGTTGAGTGACCAAAACGCCATTTAACTCTGAACAAATATGGAGACATTGGACAGCCTTGTCGAATACCTTTTTCCCCTTTGAAGTAGCCTTGAAGCGACCCATTAATTTTCACTGAATATCGAGGACTTGAAATGCAAGAAAAAATCCATTTAATAAATCTTAGCGGAAGATTTGTTTTGTGCAAAACAGCCATCAAAAAGTTCCTATCCAGGGAGTCAAAGGCCTTGTGTAAATCAATTTTTAATGCACATTTAGGCTTGCCTGATTCTCGAGTATACCCCCTGAAGAGTTCCTGAGCCATAAGAATATTGTCCGAAATGTTTCTCCCTCTAATAAACGCTGATTGAGAAGCATTGATCAGAGATGGAAGCACAGTTTTCAGCCTATTCGCAATGATCTTTGAGATACATTTGTATGCGATAGTGCATAAAGAAATAGGTCTGTAGTCCTTGATGTGTGTGGGAGTGTCCACTTTAGCAATAAGGGCAATGGCTGTTGAATTAACACCTGGATTCATGTCACAAGATGCAAAGAAATACCTAATCGCAGAACAAAAATTAGTCCCCACAATATCCCATGTAGCCAGAAAGAATTCTAGGGTGAAACCATCTGGGCCTGGAGATTTGTTGCATTTGAACGATTTGAGAGTTTTGTAGATTAGGTCATCTGATATATCAGCTAAAAGAGCATCACATTGGATGTCCGAAACTGTATTGCACTCAATGTCCACCATGTGATCCAAGAAAACTTGAGCTTGATGGGTTACCAGCGGCTCGAGAGAAGTTGTGTTAGCTGTAGGAAGCTGATGCATGACAGGGATGCCAAGAGTCTCCTTGAAATACTTGACAGCAATCTTGGAAACATTTTCAAACCCAAAGTGAAGGTCTCCTACATCATCAGATAATGCCAAGATTTTTTTGGGGTTCCAGTTCGATTTTATCTGATTAAAGAAGAAACCGGAATTACCATCACCCTGAGATAACCATTTTACTCGAGATTTCTGTAATAAGAGTGCCTCCTCTTCAAGGATGCATTTTTCCAAATGTTTTGAGGCCGAATCCTCATCGTTGAGTAAAGAAATATTATCAGGGTTATTGATGAGCTGCATTTGCAATTGAAGGAGAGAATCACGAGCAAGAGTGACAGCAGAATGCACATTACCATGGTTTTTGTTGAGCTCAACCAAACCTTGCTTGACTATTTTCAGTTTTTTGCAAAAGATAGTCATTGGATCGCCAATAATACTTTCAGACCATGCCTTTTGAACGGTATCAAGAAAACCCGGGAGAGTTGTCATGAAGTTGAAAAATTGGAATGCTTTCGAGGCTTGAGCCACCTGAAGAGGATTGACAAATAAAAGGGGATTGTGGTCCATCAAGATACGTTCTTTGACAAGAACCTGACCTTCCGGAAACTGAGAAAACCAAGCAGCATTAGCTAACATACGATCCAAACGCTTTAAGATCAAACAGTCAGGTTGCTTCCGCTTATTAGTCCATGTGAAAAAATCACCTTGAGTTCTAATATGGCCAAGGGAAGCATCATTAATGCAAGACCTAAAAGCTTGCATATCTGTGGTCCAATGTTCACGACCTCCCAAGACTTCATTAATCTGGAGAATGGAATTGAAGTCTCCTGTAACACACCATGGAAGAACGGAGTTCGTACTAAGATTTCTCAGATCAGCCCAAAGAGCCAATCTCTCAAGAGGTGTATTTTGAGCATACACAAATGTGATAATAAAATTTATTTGTTTCTCTAGAAAGCTGACTTTACAAGTAATCTGTTGATCAGATTTGGAAAGACAAGTGACCGACCAAATTGACGAATTCCATCCCACCCATAAGCGACCATTGTGATGATGTTCATAGTTGTGAAGCCATGACCAATCTTTTTTTATTTTTGAAGTAACAGAACGAGCATTAAGCTCTTTAACTTTAGTTTCGATGCAACACATAAGCGAGATTTTATTGACAGAGATAAAATGCAGGAGCTCCTTTTGATGGGTGCTTTTATTCAAGCCTCGAACGTTCCAAGAGGCAAAATTCATTGATATTTAGAATTATTATTGACAGTGTTACCTGCCAATCGGAGACTTTTCTTGTTTATAATAGGAATAAACCCATCCTCGTCCAGAGAATTCTTTTTCATAAACCTTGTTGAAAGACCTTTTTTGATTGCAGTAGAAGTTGTTGCGGCTAAAGCATGCTGTTGATCAACAGACCTCAAATCTATAATAAACCCAGCATCTGTAGGATTCTTATTCCATTTCCTCTTGGCTGACATATCTTCCACATTTCTTGCCTCGTTTACTTGAACATCCTCAGATCCATCATTGCTATCAATCAATGCCTGAAAAGAATTATCAATAGCTATAGGGCGAACAAACTCCCCTGATTCCACGTCCCCTATTTCTGCACCATTTTCAATTTGCATTTGCTCTCTATCAAAGTTGTCACTTCTGTTTCTTATGTCCCAATCCTTCGAATTGAGAATCTCCTCCTCCTCTTGGACCATTGGGCAGCCAAACAGCGTACCAATTGTATAAGGCACCATAGCATTTTCAAGGCCAGTATTTGCATTTGCATTAGTGGCATTTATTATCTCCTATTTCGTATTCCTATTCCGTTGATTGGTTCTTGGTTTTTTCGCCTTCTTTTCCGGGTTATTGATGCAACGAGAGAGGGAATGACCAAAGGCGTTGCAGAGACTACACGAATAGGGCAATTCACCATATTGGATTTCTATCTTTACTTCATCGCTTGAATTGGGCAATGGTAGTCTAATATAGTCCGGTCGAGGAGCGGTGTATGCTAGCTCAACTTGAACACCTGCGTATTTCAGTGGTTCGAATTTAGCTGTAAGGGCATCAAATTTCAAGGGTTTCCCAACCGTACTAGCTATTGAACTTAGGCCTTCCTTAAACCAGAAAATATCAGGAACATCGACTAGGCGAATCCAACACGGGACCTTGTCAATAATATTGCGCTTAAATTGGTTTCCTGCGATCCATGGTTTGAGAAACATAATTTTCCCCCCTATCTGAACCGTATTTAAACTCAAGGCTCTATTCTTTTCCTCTAATGTTCCAAATCTAAAGGTATAATAACCCTTGGAATTATAATAAACACCTGTCAATCCCCTGTTTTTCCAAAATCTTTGTGTTTGTTCTCTCACATATTTAAAGGCGAACGATCCCCCTATGAAGTACCCAATTATACTAGTCTCCCATTGCTTCTGCGCCTATTCAAAGAATGCCTCTGAGAAACGTACCGTTGTTGTACCGTCTTCATTGTAACTAATGTTAGCTTCTCCATCAGTAGGATCACTGTTAATAATATTCTTTGCCACAATGTTGCTCCAACTAACTTTTGGAGCTTCTTGAGCTTTGATATTTTTCACTTGAATAGTGTTAGCTCCCTCCGGAGGGGAACTTTGTGAACCACGGCTAGATGTTTCAGCTTCAGGTCCAGTAGCGTACTAAACAGACCCTTCGTTTAGAGTTTGCTCTCTCATGCGTGCTTGAGCTTCGAGAGGTAAAGGTTCCCCCATAACTTCTATCGAATTGAGAGGTTCATTGTCAAAATTAAGTTGATGCTGGTGTAAATTAGTGGGAAGAGCATAGTTGTGCCCGATAAAGGCTGAGAATTCCTCAGAATCCATGGAACCGGAGTGTTCTGAGTTCCGAGAGCCCATGGATAAGGCACGAAAGAACACAGATCAAGACAAAAATCGACCAGATCTGAAAGAAAAGGGTGAGATGATGCAGAAAATGAAGTAAAGGTGACAAGAGAAGTAAAGGAATAAGAAGAGAAGGGTGGTCAACGATATGAATGGTAGTTTCCGATGGTAGAGAAGGGTTGAAAAAGGTGTTTGGTTGGGTTCAGTTTTTTGGAGAGAGAACAGAGCATTTTTCTCTTCGGTCCACTTTTTCTTTGCTTTCTCTCTAAACCCCATATTTTATCACACTATCTCGTTCTTATATCTGGTTCTCATAGCAATTTAAGAATTTTTTTTGATTTGCACTTTTGTTTAAAAAAAATTAGGTTATATACAATATGTATTTCCAATACCTTCATAATTATTTTATATTTTTTCAAACTAATTAGATACTTATGAAATTTATATAGACAATCTACTAAATAAAAATTCAACTTTCTCCTATCATATAAATATTTTTTACACACAAACTAAATTTATACATATAAATAATAATATCCTTGTATTTCATGATGTGTATAAACATTTAAATATTCTTGGCAAAAAAACATTTAAATATTTAATAAAAAATTTACCAATTTATGAAATAATATATTTTACGAATTCGGTCACATTTATACGTCGAAAGTGAGTTTCAATATCCTGGATTTTTTTTTTTGGTGGCAATTTTCCTTCTTTCCACTGAATTTTAAAAATTATAGGTGGGAATTTTCTCGCTTCCCACTCAATTTCAATTTGATCGAATGTGGTCGAATTTAGCAAGCCTTAAAAATATTGTGGCGGGACTCTTCCCTCCCTTTTTTGGAGGTGCTAAATTTGACCGAAAAATATTAACAATCGAATTTAGTACTAAATTCGATCGTCTAATTTCAATCGATTTTTTTTTTCGACGGAAAACGATCAATTTTAGTCATGGTCGAATTTGCATGGTCAAATTTAGCCGGATTCAAATTTGATCAACCGAGTACGATGTGATCGAATTTGCGTGATCACATTTAGTCAAGATTTTTTGTAGTGGTACATAATTTGCATCCGCTATAAATTCTTTATTTTTTATTATTTGCATTGGCTATCTTTAACTATTCATCACGAAGCAATTCTAGCAAGCCAGACTCAGATATAATAAATTTTAAGGTTATTATTTTTTCAATCACGAACTACCCATTATATATCGATCGTGTGCCCAAAACATAATTTTGTAAAAGGATGCAATTATTTTTTCACAAAATTAAATGTTTCACGAATATTTTCATCTTATTGACTTGTTATCCTTTATTATCATACCTGAGTCTACCACACGTTAGTTAACCAATAAGAATCAAGGAATTATTTTAGGACCAATCAGAGCCAATTCCTAAAATTTAGACCTTTCCTTATTTACAATCTCACCCTACCCCTTTAACCATGGTTAGTTAAAACTTCTAATTTAAATAAAATAATGATTTTATTAAACATATCCATAAATACCTATTTTTTAAATCAAAAAATATTTATTAGAAAATTACAATTTTAATTTGAAATCAATCACGATATATCATTATATATTTTAAATAACTTGAATAAAATCCATACCTTCAAAATTTTGATTTTTTATAAGCTCAAAAATATATTTATTCATAATTTGTTAATAAAATTAATTAATAAATGCATATAAGCCAACACTACAAAATTGGATTTGAACAAATTTTAAATAACTTGGATAAAATTCACATCTTCAAAAACTCGATTTTTTAAAAGGTTCAATAATATTTTTATTCACAATTTTTTAATAAAATAATTAATAAATTCATATAAACGAACACTACATATATTTTAATTATTTCAATTATTAGATATACGCTATAAGGATATTATTATTGGTTGGTGGATAAATTACCAATCAAAAAATTAAAATTATTTTAGAAGCAATCAGAATTTACTTCTAAACTTTAAATCAATCAATCATATACAAAATTTTATTATTTACCATGCTTATTCTAATTTACTAATCACGGTTAAATTAAATTTAAATATAAAATATTTTGATTTAATAACTTCGCATATCACATGATTTTTAATTTTAAAGAATTTCTACTAACCATAAATATTATTTTCTATAAATCCACATAATAGTATATTACATATGGTGATATATCTTTTAGTTATGAATTGTTTTTTAACAAACACATAGTAAATTATATCACTAATTTTCTTTATCCAATCATTGAACAGATCTTCAATTATGGTACATCTCTAGCTTATTTCACTAAATTATACAGTGTTTTCGGCGAGATAATCTAACAATTTGTTATAAACGTGAGAAATGTGTATATCTGATTTGTCATAACGTATTCAAATGACCGACCAGAACTATGATTCTATACTATCCAAATCAATGAACTAATATAACAAAATTTAATATATGGGTAGACAAAATCCACGAACAGGATATTAGCTCTCAGTAAAGAGAGATATTTAGTGAAAGTCAAAGTAAAATCAAGAAAAAGAAAATAAAACTTATCATTTACAAGGAGTTAGTACAAAATCTAATATTTTGGTAAATAAAATCCACCAACGGGCAACGGGGTACTAGACTCTCAATGATATTTATATTGAAAAATAAAGAAAAATCAATATAAATTTTTTTAAAAAACTTAAAAAACTGATATCAACTTCTAAACTTTAGTTAGCATCTTTTGGGAAAGGGGGAGAGAGAGAGCAACAACTACGTTTTTTGTTATAAAATTATTAATAATGATAAATAAATAGGTTGATACACTTAAAATTATATATTGTTTTTAATAAAAGAGTGCCTTTTTCAGTTTTGTATTCTTGAAATAAAGTAATAGTATCAATTCCCATATCTTAACCTAAGAGCATATATTGAATTTGCTTGGTTGGTTGACTATATTTTTTTTATATCAACAAAGCATAAAAAAAAGACTAAGAAAATTAAATAACTTGGTAGAAAGATTCTACACAAAGAGAGATATTTGTTAATGAGAAATAAGAAAAAAATAAAAAAAAGGGTTTCATTTTGTTTCAGAGACTTTACCCATGCAAGTTACTCTTAGTTTTGTTTTGTAACATCTCAATGTTGTTCTAAGACATATAATTATATATTTACATAACTTGGATACATAGTAATATTTCATATAATTGTTATATTTTTTCTATTCGCGTATTTCATTTCATTTCGTGTACAAGAAAAAATTTGTTTAATTTAGTGTCATTTTGTGTTCTAATTTTGGGTACACGATTTAATATCATGTCATTTTCGTTCAGGACCCTAAAATACATGACATGAATTTCTTCTTAGTAGGAAAAATATACTCAATGTTAAAGGAAAATGAATTTCATGTTATTTAACCCAAAATCTGAATTACAATGGCACATATATAACAATGTGATTATGTGTTTATATATTACACACTTGATTTCAATTTTATGGACAGTGGCTTATTTTCACAAGTTTATCAAATTAAAAAAAGATAGCTGATACTCATTTTCTTATGTCTTATTTTAAGAATAAAAGAAAACTAAAATTTGTTATTCCATGTTTTACTAGAAAAGAATAAAAAACCAAAATACAAACTTCCAAACTGAAAATGCACATTTTAAGTTGTCTTTATAAATAAGCTAAGGTCAATAACCATAAAATCTAACAATTACTCCGTATATGTTACTCCAAGAGCGCGATATTGAATTTATTTGGTTAGTTGATATTTTTTAATTGTAAATCAATTCATTAATAAAAAGGACATATAATTTATAAAAATGATATTGAACAATCACATAGCAAACTAGATTAGATGAAATTTTCTATTGTTATAATTACGTTCGTTTCATAAATCTTGCATAGTAGATATACTTTCTCATATCGCTGAAACATGCAACCTTTTTTTGATAGACATTCTAATGATTTATTGGAGTCGTGACGATTAAGTTTCTACACATATTTAATATGTAATCGAAAAAATAATCACGATCATACAAATATTTTCAATAAATTAATATAATAAATATTTTAAGGATTCAATATTTAATAAATATACTGAATTCTCAGAATATGAGTGAAAAATTTGTTAACATGATACGTAGAAATATTCTCTAACAAAGAGAGAAATAAAATGAAAGCTAAATTTAAAAAAAAAAAACAATATAGATGGATTTTGAACTTTTCAACGGGTGTTGTATTGTTTTGATGATTGATTCATAATATTAATATTAATTCAATTGGTATGAATTCACGGATAAGTATTTTATACTTACGTTAATTAATATTCCAATAACCTATATATTTTTCTAAATAAAAATTAAACTAATATATTTATATTAATTTATTAATACAATTTATCGGTCGGTGCGTAGCACGGGTAGAACGCTAGTATATATAATAAAGAAGATTGGAACTATTTTTTCTAATTATGTTATTTGGGATATTTTAACAAGAAAAACTTTTTTCCCAAACATGTGTATATATATATATAGAGTCCTATTCAACTACAAACCAAACCCCAATCCAATATTTCAAGTTAATCTAATAACCAAATTAGGGTACCCCAATACAAAAAATGTATAATAATCTATCCTCTACTCAGAAAAAAAATATTGTTCACTATTGACGTGGTGGTATGACATCAGCAATGAACAGTATTTTTTTTTTTGCATATTGGTCAGTTAATTTATGACATTTTTTGTAAAGGTGCCTCTGGCTAGGTAATTAGAATAAATGAAATATAATATATTTAGTGTTGGTTAGTAATTTGTATTTAAATATTGATTTGTATTCCTATATATATAACAAAATATGTTTTTTATCCTTTCGCCGTTAGTTTTGGATTTCATCGTGACATTGACCTTAAATTTTTTTATAGAGATTATTCAACCCAATCATATCAATATGAATTTACAAATTGATGCATTTTCAAAATTGACACGTAGGATAAGTGAGTTAAATAAGATGTATCGGATAAATTGACAAATTTTGTATTTTTATAAGAGAATAGGGAGATATATGTCAGGCAAATTTCTCGAGATACATATCTTTTATATGTAAAAATGGGGTGGACATTTTAGTAAATTAAGAATTTTTTAATTAATCCTATGAACCTATTAAAATTTAAAATTATTTTGTATCTATCTCCGGGTCCTTTTTCTCTTTTTATAAATAATGAAACATCCTGATAACGAAGTGTAGTCTTTTAAAACAAACAATTGTTAACTAACAACCACTAAGAAGATATTATATACCTTTAATATTTAACTTTACTAGCTTATAACTAGTTCAAAGCACAAAACACGTGTTACTTTAAAAATTTTATAATTTATTTATAGTTGCACGAGTTACTTTAATTTTTTTTTATAGTGTAGTAAAAAAATTGAATTTGTATATATATAATAATTTTTAGTATTAAATGTAAATTAATATATTGTTAGCGGACCTTAGACATCTGTATATAACAATTTTTGGTTTTATTGTATCTAAATCTATTTGAGTTAAAAATCGGTTATGAATTATTTGGTAACCAAACTACAAACTACAAAATATCTCTAGTTTGCTTATAATAATATAGTATAGATAGATTCCCACAAACTTTACATATATTTTTGTTTGTCGAGCGGAGTTGAATAAAAATTACTGGTGCAACCTTATAATTTTCACAAACAATAAACCAAACTTGTGATGTAATGGAAGAAGATGAGATATAATTAGATGATGCTTTGATTGTTTAGTTTTGAAAATTTAAAGGAAAAAAAATGGTTATCTTAATTGCTAAAGAGTCCAGGACACATTCATAATATCCAATAAACAGAGTCTAGCAAGTAAAATATCATAATATAGAAACAAATGAAAACTGCGCCCTATATGGTATTTAGACCTAGAGCTTCGGATCTAAATCAAGATCTGTCTCTTCTTCTTCCTCCTCGTCCTCTTCAGCGATGACGCGTCCAGCGCTGGATGCTCCATCACCTAAAGGAGTTGTGGGTGCAACAGAAGGCTTGAAGAAGTCTTGCACTCCAAAAAACACCGTGCTTCCTGGTTGCGCCTGAGGAGCTGGTGAAGGAGAAGGAGTCAAGGGGACTGTTGCAGGAGGAAGAGCCAAAGGTGTTGACAGAGGAGACCTTAGTGACATAAGATATTCTTCTCTCTTCTTCCTAGCAAAATACTCCTGGAGGAAACGACAATTCCTGGAGTATGGTGATGATTCCCATACTGGACCCACAAAAGATGGCCGGGTGGCCATGGACTCTGCGGGTGAAGACAATGGGCCCGAAACACCCTGACTGGTAAAGATGGGTCGTTTTTCAGGCCTCTGTCTGTGAGCATTTTGATGCCCACCCAATGCCATTGGAGTCGGGAAAGTTTTGGGGCAGCGAGGACAAGGATATCTAGGGGCAGGAATCAGCTGGTTATCAGATACGTTTTCTTTGTTATTAGCAGGAGGGTTGGGATTAGACATAATTGAGAGGAGACTCGAGACAGAGAGAGGTTTATTTCTTTGCTCTATATGAAATGATCGAGAAGGGAAGAGACGAGTTAAATAGTTAATTTTGTGAGGAAAACCACATTGAATGATATGAAATACCAGATTCTGAAATATGCATACCAGATATCACATTGAATGTTACTCCCTCTGGCCCGTGTGTTTGTTTACATTTGCGGACCAATTTCTGGGACGAATTTTAAGGTGCATTTTAAGGATATTTCTATAACTTATTTTTGATATTTTCTTTTTTTGTATACAAATTAAACAATCCTATTTTTATAATTAAAAAAAAAAGAAAATATCATAAATAAGTTATAGAATTATCCTTAAAATGCACCTTAAAAATATGTGTCATATACGCAGTTTTTTATGTAAAGAAATGGATGGGACGGATGGAGTATTTTTTAATTTTTTATGTAAAGAAATGGATGGGACGGATGAAGTATTTTTTAATAATCTTACATATCTATTCTTTTGTTTCACGATCAATTTTATTATGTAATTTCCCAAAAAGACTTGTCACGGGAAATATTTGTCAAATTTTCTATAGCCAGTTCCTAATGTGCAATTAGATCATGTGGTTAGAACAATGTACAAAAGAATCGATAAAAAGTAAATATATTGTTTTCAACTATACTATGGTAGCATCAATTCTTCATCATCTAAAACGAGTTCACTGGTTGCTCTTAGATTTTTGATCTTATTAATTACTTTCTCTTTTTACATTGTGATGTAAACTTATGTTTAATAATTACTATAAGTTAAATCTCTTTTGTTTAATTATCCCATTAACCGTTACTTCTGTATCTTTATTTATTGTAATATCATTACAGAATCTCTCAGATATGCTGAACAACCCATTTACAAAGAAAAACAGTTGAAGTTAATAAATAATTTTAAAAGAAAACATCCTAATACATACAAACTTTGAATGCTTTATTACGTTAATTTAGATAACTAAAATCAATGACTGTCAACCACCATCAATTTTTTGAGTCAGAATCTCCCTTCCTCCATGTCTCCTTCGTGGAGCCTGGATCCCCTGTCTCCTTTTCCATGTCCCCTGTATAAAAAGAGTGCACCTGACGGGGTCTTTTATTAAAAAATATTATTATAATTGTTATTTAATATAGGACCTCGCAAGGGACACTCTTTTTATAAGGAGACACGAAGAAGGGGACAGAGGATCCTCACCCTCCCTTGTGTCCTGCTCTTTTTAATACAAAAGGAGTGCCCTTGGCGGTTCCATTTTAATAAATAAAATATTATTTATTAAAATGGGCCCCGCCAGGGACACTCTTTTTGTATTAAAAAGAGCAGGGGATACAAAGAAGACATGGAGTAAGGGGACAAAGGATCTGGATCCCAATTTTTCTATAGTCGATGAAAAAATAACTTTAAAAAAAAAAATCTCATGGGTTAAATTCTTATTGAGTCCTAGGGATATGGTTGTACTAGAGGAACCTGTTAACAAGTTGTCTCAAGTTTTACCTACGAACAAAGAAGAGGAAAGCAATAACACTAATTGAGATTGTCCATCTCGTTCCAACAGAGAGGAAAATTGAGAGAATTTGGAAGTGAATCGCCAAATTTTTTCATCCAAAATGGCCAAATTTGAGTTTCCTAAATACTCTGGAGAAGATCCAACAGAATGGTTTAACCGCTTGATCAGTTCAGAAACAAAAAAATTATCGTTGGCATCATTCCACCTGAAAGGAGAAGCAAATCGATTATGGCAGTGGTTACTACGTGCGTACAATGAAGAAAGACGAGAAGTAACACGGGACATCTTTCACGACAAGGCACTATCGAGGGTGGAACAAATAGACTCACTACGTGACTATCAAAAGGAATTTGAAAGGCTTAGAAATAGAGTACGTGGATGGACACAAAAGGCTTTGGTTGGCACGTTCATGGGGGGTCTTCAGCCTGAAATTACAGATGGCATCATAATGTTCAAACCATAAACAGTGAAGGATACAATTAACTTTCCACGAATGAAGGAAGAACAACTAACTCGTCAAACAAAGGACTATCAATTCACCATCATTTTGTCGTGATCAGATTGTTTCGACATCCCCAGCAAAGACAAAACCACTGAAAACAACATCACCAATGAAGCGTCTTAGAGTTGGGTTGAAAAGCATAGGAGGAGAGCCTAAAGACTTTGTTTTAATTGTGGTACGAAGTTCAGTGCTGGCCACAAATGTCAAGGACGTACCACAAATACTTCTATTAGAAAGTGAAGAGCATGTCGATGAGGAGCCTAAATTTTAACAAGATATCTTAATTCATGCACTTTCAAGTCCATGAGCAATTTTATGAACCTGAACCTTGAGGACAAGGTTCTTAAAAAGGGGACGGCATTGATAGATCGCCTAGTATTTTCCTATGTTAGTTTTCATTAGCAAGTATTTGAATCCATTAGCAAGTATTTGAATTGATAAAATGTTGTTTAGTTAGTGCAGACGTACTTAGAGGTAGGTTATTAGTTATTTAGTGTCTCAGAGAATAACAGTGCAGATGTGTGTTTACAGTTCAGTTAAGTTAGTGCAATTGTGTAGAGGTCAGTTATAGCCCACTAGTTGTGTTAATGCCTTAAGAGCAACTCCAAGAGACTACTTATATGACCTCTTAACCTTAAATATAAAGAAGTTGAGCAAAAAACTTGCTCTAACAGTCTCCTAGCGGCTCCTTAAAAAATTAGTACATCCCCCTCACTACTTATCTTTAAAGAGTCCTTATCCTTCCTTATTACTCCCTCTGTCCCTAATTAGTAGTCCATTTTGAAAAAAACACACATCTTAAGAAATATTTAATGTCATATTTTGTTTTCATAGTTGTCCCTACTTATTGCATTAAATAATAACTTTTGAATGTATAATTACTTATAAAGTCAAACATTGGAAATAGAAGTATATGGGTAATTTTGGAAAAACTTGAAAAACATGCATTGAAATATGAAAAGAGACAACTATTTAGGGACAAATTTTTTTCTCAAAATGGACTACTAAATAGGGACGGAGGGAGTATCATTTTTATGGATAAAATATTCATTTCCCTTCATTTCTAGTTTTCTTTTAACATCAAAAAAGTAGCTGGCATTTAAGTTTAATATAATAATAATAATAATAATAATAATAATAATAATAATAATAATAATAATAAGCACATATAAGAAGTGTTGTTGGAGTTTACCAATCTTATAATGTTCTAAATCACTAGAATATTATTTTTTAATAATATTTACAAAGAACATGCAAGGAGTCTCTTGGAGTTGCTCTTAGTAAGTGGCCCTGGAAAATAGGAGCTGTTAGTATTTTCTTTGTATTTAAATTCATTTGCAATGTATGAAACACACAAGTCTAAATATAGTAAAAGTTTGTGGTTCATTCTCACCCAAAAAAAATATCTATCTTCATTTTATACAAGCTTTGATTGGGACCTATCATCACCACTCAGCTTACTCTCATTAAGCGCTCTGATATTAACCTGCCAATATGCTCCAAATACTTGCACTCTTACACTCTTACGTACTACTAGTCGAACAACACACATCCCTCGCACTTGCCAGGCACGTGCTCTTTGCTTGTATATACTACTGCATTTTATTTTCTATATGTACCAGGACTTTATATAAGAAAATTCAATTGGTCTTCTGATTATGCAAGCAAAACTGCAGGGAAGAATGGTCCCTTACATGCATATAGGGGCTACGAGTTCATTAACCTTGAGTTGATACGAGTTTCCTAGCTATTGTTCACCGTTCAACTCCACAAGAACTAATAGAATTAAATTTAATTAATTAGAAATAAAATGTGTTTTAACGTATTTTTAGCCTTAATTCATAAACCAGCGAATTTGGTTATGATTGAATTTAACAGAAACCTCTTAAGCGAACTCAATTATATTATGAATAGAATTGGCAAACATTCTGGTGAACATACTCGATCCCAATGTTCATTTGCAGGTTTATAGAAATGTACGATCATCTATACTCACTACAAGAAAATATGGATTAGACATCGGGCCTTTAACAACGCTTTGAAAACACCGATGTTAAAAGCGTTTTCAACATCAGTTATTTAAAAAATGATGTTAAACAGATTTCTAGACATCGGTTGCTTAAATAACCGATGTCTAAATGTTTTTTCTCAAAATAAAAAAACATGTACTGGTCAGCTTACTCTCATTAAGCGCTCTGATTGGGACCTATCATCACCACTCAGCTTACTCTCATTAAGCGCTCTGATATTAACCTGCCAATATGCTCCAAATACTTGCACTCTTACACTCTTACGTACTACTAGTCGAACAACACACATCCCTCGCACTTGCCAGGCACGTGCTCTTTGCTTGTATATACTACTGCATTTTATTTTCTATATGTACCAGGACTTTATATAAGAAAATTCAATTGGTCTTCTGATTATGCAAGCAAAACTGCAGGGAAGAATGGTCCCTTACATGCATATAGGGGCTACGAGTTCATTAACCTTGAGTTGATACGAGTTTCCTAGCTATTGTTCACCGTTCAACTCCACAAGAACTAATAGAATTAAATTTAATTAATTAGAAATAAAATGTGTTTTAACGTATTTTTAGCCTTAATTCATAAACCAGCGAATTTGGTTATGATTGAATTTAACAGAAACCTCTTAAGCGAACTCAATTATATTATGAATAGAATTGGCAAACATTCTGGTGAACATACTCGATCCCAATGTTCATTTGCAGGTTTATAGAAATGTACGATCATCTATACTCACTACAAGAAAATATGGATTAGACATCGGGCCTTTAACAACGCTTTGAAAACACCGATGTTAAAAGCGTTTTCAACATCAGTTATTTAAAAAATGATGTTAAACAGATTTCTAGACATCGGTTGCTTAAATAACCGATGTCTAAATGTTTTTTCTCAAAATAAAAAAACATGTACTGGTCATTCCCCCCCCCCCATTTTTCTTTTCTTTTTTTTTTGAACAAAACCCCCCCATTTTTCTTAAAACATTTCCCCCTTAGAAAAATTTTAGTATCCCGCCTTAATAACATTTCCCCTAATTTACCCCGCGTTGCACTTTCCCCTAATTTCTCTATCTCACTTCTCACAGCCGACCCGACTCTCATCTCTCTCTCTCTCGCCACTACAATAGAATATGAATCATATGACGTTTTTCTGCCGTTGTCTGAGACCCTTTCATTCCGTTGACTATCAAAATGATGTCTGATAAAACATCAGACGACGGGGTTTGGTGCTAATTATAGTATAAATATCAAACACTAAAAACCATTGTTGAATGGAAAAATCAATTTTTGGTTGAACATAACGCTTTCTAGGAATTGTTTGATATTATAGAATATCGTTGCCTATTCTGAACGAAAACAAGATCATGTAACAGTTTTTCACCGTTGCCTGAACTCTAATTTTTTCGTGGTCTATCGGGCAGTGGTCTGATTGAAATCAGACAATGGTTTTACAACCGTTGCTAGAAGAAAGTAACACAACCGTTCTAAATGCTTGTAAAAAGAGTTAGAGACAACAACTTCATCTCTAGACGTCGTTGTGTAATAGCCAGAAACAACAACACTAGATTTAGAAACCATTGTTGTTTAGATGCTACATAATAGTTTTAATTGAATACATACTTGTCTGAATGTAAATCAAAAATGAGTCTTACAGAATGCAACAAATATACATAAAGGAGCATAAAACTTGAATAATAAATTATAAAATTCTATATAAATTCTATTTACATAGGGAAATGTCTGAATAATATCAAGAACTATCTCTAATTGCCAAGGAAAGACAATAGTAGCAATTGGATCATGCTCTCGTCCGCCTCTTTCATCAATGTGAAGTCCTTAAATGTGGAGCTTTCCATGGTGATCGCTTGCCAGAAGAATAGTTGGAGCATCATTCAGATCCTGGCATAAACATCACATAAACCAACAATTAACTTATGTTCTATTATATTTTGTTCTTACAGTACAAAAATAATTTATATATAAGATATAAGATTATTAACCCTTTTTAATCTTGTTTGTCAAGATTAACAATGGATGTCTTGTATATATATATCTACTTCAAGAAAAATGATGTAGAATGTACAAGATATACTCTAATCTAAATAAAGCAAAACTTTTAAGTCATAGAAGAAACAGAGTTAGTGCACAATGTATACCTATGCCTCTTCCAGCACCACCACGGCCTCTTCCTCTAGTTCTAGAAGAGCCCTCTGATTTATCATAAAAGGAAACAAGTTACTACATATGCAACTTACTTTTTCATAGAAGTTAATAGCACGATCTAGGTTACCAACAGGAGGCATGACTTGACAAAGTGGTTCAGGAGTAGAAGCAGATACCATTTGAAGGAACCTAGTTATGGAAAAACAATTAAAGGTTTTCATTAAACAAGTATACTTGTGGATCTCCTTCAGCCATTTGTCAACACAAGTTTTATGAAATTCATGATGGCAGGGTAGTATCCGGACACTATCCCCTTCCTCATATTCAACAAGGCATATATAACACCTGTTATAATGAAGCAAAGAAGAAACTGGTCACTGATATTTTATATTTAACATCTTCTAAATTGCGAAATATGTTACAACATGTTTATGTAAAGTTTGATTAACCCAAAATGGTTCCAACATGTTTTATCTCAAGTTGTTCTTCTCGCTTGTTATCATTCAAGAAGAAATGCACCCCTTCCTTGCAACCGCAATAATCTAAACTTCTAGATTTTTTAAATGCATCCAATACAATATAATTATCTAGAACATTAGAAGGATATGTGTGACTTAAGTATTCCTTCTGCTTGTAACTTCAATAAACAGAAACTTGGGCAACTACATCTTAAAAATAATAACTATTATATGAATTAATATAATAGAAGAGAATCAATTAGAAATAGAACAAGACCTGATGAGTCAAAACAAGTTGATACTGAAGGTCGTGATAGAACTACAGATTGCTGGTGAATCTCATCCAAGACCTGATGACATTGTGAAAATAGATTAAACACGTAGTTTTTTTGAAAGATAAATAAATTAAAATTCGAAACTTCAGTTATGAGTATATCACCTCAAACAGAGCTTCAGCTAGCATAACAATCCGGGAAATGCTAGCCCTGGCATTGGTGTCATCACTGGAATTAACATTTCTGTTATTTATACGGCACATGCAATGTCTGCTCCGATGTTGACCAGACAAAATACATGATCTTTCATGTGTGGATAGATTCTCAAAACGGCTTCCTAAACGCTGAAGAGCGCGTACCTGAAAGAAAATAGAATTAGATACAAACAAAAAATCTTACTTAGCAATAAATATGGAATTTATGACCACATACTCATGCATGCTGTGATTGATTTTACTTGGGAACATTCCATACATACTCCAAAAATATTTTTAAGTGCCTTAAATGGACTAAAGGTTTGTTCTTGATATACGGAGGAGATGAGAAGCTGGTTGTAAGAGGTTACACAGATGCTAGTTTTCAGATAGATAGCGATGATTCTGTGTCCCAGTTTGGATTTGTGTTTTATCTAAATGGAGGTGCTGTAAGCTAGAAAAGTTCTAAGCAAGAGACAGTAGCTGATTTTACAATGAAAGCTAAGTATATTACTACCAGTGAAGCATCCAAAGAGGCTTTTTGGATTTGGAAGTTTATTACAGGACTTGGTGTGGTTCCATCTATTGTAGATCCAGTTGATCTGTATTGCGATAACAATGGAGCCATTGCGCAGGCTAAGGAACCAAGGTCCCATTCCAAGGCAAAGCATATACTTAGAAGATATCACCTTCTTCGAGAGATTAACGATATAGAAAATAACATATATGTAAAGTGCATACTAATGCTAATGTTGCGGACCCACTGACTAAAGCTTTGTCGCAGCAGAAGCACGAAGGTCACACTAGTTCCATGGGTATTAGATACATGGGCGATTGGCTCTAGTGCAAGTGGGAGATTGATAGTGTTAGTGCCCTAGAGACAATGTAGTTGTGCTTCTAGGAAAGACTATTTTGTTATTTAATGATTATGTTCTACTGATTATTCTACATTAATTTATTATGTCTTAATTTACTACGATATAAATGTTAGAGTAATAAATGTTCTTGGAATATAGAACATGTATTCTATATCTTTAAGTATGTGACTTAAAAATGAGATTATATGAATAGTGTTTATATTCCTAAATATCCCTAATCGAGCATTATTAATATGGGACAATTGTAATGCATAAAGATTATTATGTATGTTGACGGATGACCACATCTCATTGGTCATAGGTATAGTGATACTAAAGTCAAGAACATAGGTGCATGTAATTTTATACATGCCACTGGATTAACCCACGGTGAGATTCTACATGTTCATAATGTCATTAGAAAGACTCACAGTGATAATGGTGTAATGATCTTTAGACTTGAGATCATTATATTTCTATACGAGGATTAATATACTTTGACTACATTTAAAGTTACCTTTGACCGGGTGATGATAAAAGTGTACATCGGGTATATTATGAGTCGTATGAGAAATATGAATGATATATAAAGGATTTAACCCTCCTATTATTAGGAGAGATATTATTGGCCTCTTGATTGAGTGAGACTATGAAAATGCATGACCATGCTCAAATATTGATTTGTTTTAATAGTCTACTCATTGATCAAAGAAATCCGGATTAAACGTTGAAGAGGATGACTAATGACATGCCTCGAGTTTAATCTATAATATTTGGTTAAAGGGATTATATTACACGGAAACATTAATCACGAAAGGTTTAATTGGATCACCAATTATTATTTTTACTTGGGTAGTATTACTAGATGTCGCTCATTGTTTATAATTTTATTATTGGATATTAAAATTATTGCCAACGTAATAATAACCTAAAGGGTTACACAATAAGAACGTTTAAAAGGTGTTTTAATTTAAATTACAAATTTAAATTAAATTATTAAATTCGAAATTGGATATTTAATTAATTGAGCTTGTCTTAATTATAATTAAATAGAATTCGAATTCAATATTAAAACCAAATCAGAATGGGTTTGGAGAAGCCCAATTCGATTTATGGTTTAGCCCAATCTCTCTTCCCTATAAATACATTATGATGTATTGTTTAAATATAAACTTTTGCAATTCGTTTTTAAAGAAAAACGTTTGAGAGGCTAGAGAGAGAGAGAGAGGCAGGTTATTCGGCTAGTACCGGCTCCGGTGATCATTGGACGATCAAGCGTTCGTGTGAACTACTTTGGCAACGTAGATCTCGATGAGGGCTGCGTGGTGATTGTTTTGGACCTCCATCTGTCATCAATTTGTAAAGCTTCTTTAAGGTAATCATCTAACTCCGAATTAAATATCATGTTTTTGCATGGATCCTGCGGTAGGGTTTCAATTTTTATTCTTTTTCGCATTTAATTCCGCTGCGTTTGATGCTCGAAACCCTTCAATGTGGTGAAAGAATAGGAAAAAATGATGAAAGAAGAGGAAAGAAATGGGGAAAGGGGGAAAAATTGATATGTAAAAGAGCGGCTACTGAACTGAAAGAATCAGTAAGGTTGCCAAAATGACCACAGACAAATTCGATCGAATTCAATCGACAAAAGAGCACTGCTAAATTCGACCACAACTAATCACATACATAAATTCGACCCATCTCAATCGAATTTAGTCTATGCCTAATTATGACTAATTGTGGTTAAATACGAAATGCAACCAAAAGAAGTAAACTTTCGCACACACCTAAATATGACTCCAAATGGTCGAATTGACTACTAGACCAATTAGGATTTTTGGTCGAAATTATTGTAAAAAATTATAAAAGAATGTTATAATTTCTAAGAAATAAATATTGAAATTAATTAATTTTCTGCATTTGCACTATAATTATAAAAATCTTGACATACGCATGATTAGATTACTTAAAGCATATTTTAAATAAAATAAAAGTTTTAACCCTAATCCATACCCTAAATCTAAACCCTAAACCCCATATTTTTTTTTATTTTTTTTTTATTTTACTAATCTGCGTATATTAAAAGAAAACAAGAGGATTAACTCATGCTCTATGACAAACCATAGAGGTGGCAAAGGAGAAGCAACCTAGCAGGAAATCTAGGCAACGACAAGCCAGCGAAATCAAATAATTATCCAATTACTAAAGGAATTTATACAAGGCTGCTTAAGGAACCATGAGGAAGAAGACAATCGAGCTTTAATGTCCGTAATAATCCCAATGACCATCCTTGCTGGGTGAAGAATACTTTTTTTATGAGCTCTAGAGTTTCGTTCCCGCCATAAGTGATAAGCAAATATCTGGAGAGTAAGAAGAGCCACATGCCGGACAGTGGAGTTTTGGATGTTAAGCCAGGAGTGGAGCAGATCGAGCCACGAATTTGCTTGGTGAGGAATGCCAAGTAAAGTACCTAGTTGATCTAATACATGATTGCTGTAAGTGCAGTTCAGGAAGAGGTGATCAATGGATTCATTCCCTCCAACACACAAATAGCAAATATCTAGCACATCTAGACCGAATGAAGCAAGCCGATGCAACGTATTAAGTCGTCTATGACAGACTAACCAAAGGTGATGAGCATATCTGGGAATAGTCAGACAGTGCCAAACACCTTTATGCCAAGAAACATTTGGCATCTTGTGACGAATAGAGTTCCAAATGTGTTTGATTTTTACCTTGGAGATAGGACGATCGTCCCAAATAAAAACATCCGGTTTAGATAAATCAAAAGGAGGGTGGTTAAAGTTAATCAACCATTCTTCCAGCACCGTACTGATGTGATGAAGTCTTGTAGTTGGTCTAGGCAAAACCCAAACTCCAGATGCAATAATGTCATGGACCACAGCATGGTGAGTTGAAGCAGCCTGAGAGATAATATTGTCACTTTTATGGGTTGCGAGGCATCGAGAATCCCACCAGGGGTCAAACCAAAGGGAGGTTCTTTGGCCATTGCCAATTCTGTAAGAAACAAAAAGGCGAGCCAAAGGTCTAAGTTGAAGAATTCGTCTCCAGATCCATGAGCAGTCAATTGGAATATCCATGGTCCAAAATTTATTATGCTTGATAGGTGTAGCATTAATCTAACGAGGCCATAACGAATTTGAACCATTGATAATCTTGCATAAATGAAATAACAGCTGAGCTTTATTCCAATCTTTCATATTTTTTAAGCCTAAACCCCCTTCTTCCTTAGGCAAACACATAGTCGCCCAACTAACTTTGTTCCCCCCTTTAGTGGTTGTATTTCCTTTCCATAAAAAACTGGTGAATAAAGATTGCAGATTATTGTGCACCATCGTGGGGAGCATGAAATGGTTGGTCCAAAAGGATTGCATAGAGAACAGAACAGACTTGATAAGTTGCACTCTACCCGCAAAAGAGAGAAATCGGTTAGTCCAAGACATGATACGGGAAGAGATTTTATCCACCAACGGCATGCAGTCATTGACTCTAAGCTGGGATGAAATTAAAGGCACACCTAAGAACTTAACTGGGATTGTTCCATGAGGAATGGCATAAGAATTATCGAACCAAGAAACAAGGTTAGTATCACAGTTGCAGAGGAACACCGAGCTTTTATTCATACTGGGCTTTAAACAACTCAAAGCTGAGAATCTACTTAAAGAATCCATCGTATGTTTGATTGAGTTTTGGTCTCCATTTGAGAAAAGCAAAACATCGTCAGCAAAGAATAAGTGACTGTGGTCGAGATCCTTACATTTCCAATGGTGCCTGTAATCAGGGGGTTTTTTGTCAAGAATCTGAGAGAAAATGTTCATAGCCATAGTGAACAAATAGGGTTAAATGGCGTTTTGGTCACTCAACTGACTACAAACTTTCAATTAGGTCACTCAACTGAAAAAGCTTTCAATCAGGTCACTAAACACATTAAAACTTTCAACTGAAGAACCCTAATTTTGCATAATTGAAACAAAATTCATATAAATTCGAAATTTTACCATCCATAAAAACTGATTGCAGATTATGAAAGATGATGTTGAGAGCTTCGATTCGACTACTAGAACTCCAAATTCCGACATCGAAATCACCTCCAAATATGCGTTCGATCTCAAGAACGATATTTAAAAACATATAATTTGATGAAAATTTTAATGTGTTTAGTGATTCGATTGAAAGTTTTAATGTGTTTAGTGATTCGATTGAAAGTTTTAATGTGTTTAGTGATTCGATTGAAAGTTTTTATGTGTTTAGTGACCTGATTAAAAGCTTTTTCAGTTGAGTGACCCAATTGAAAGTTTAGGGTCAGTTGAGTGACCAAAACGCCATTTAACTCTGAACAAATATGGAGACATTGGACAGCCTTGTCGAATACCTTTTTCCCCTTTGAAGTAGCCTTGAAGCGACCCATTAATTTTCACTGAATATCGAGGACTTGAAATGCAAGAAAAAATCCATTTAATAAATCTTAGCGGAAGATTTGTTTTGTGCAAAACAGCCATCAAAAAGTTCCTATCCAGGGAGTCAAAGGCCTTGTGTAAATCAATTTTTAATGCACATTTAGGCTTGCCTGATTCTCGAGTATACCCCCTGAAGAGTTCCTGAGCCATAAGAATATTGTCCGAAATGTTTCTCCCTCTAATAAACGCTGATTGAGAAGCATTGATCAGAGATGGAAGCACAGTTTTCAGCCTATTCGCAATGATCTTTGAGATACATTTGTATGCGATAGTGCATAAAGAAATAGGTCTGTAGTCCTTGATGTGTGTGGGAGTGTCCACTTTAGCAATAAGGGCAATGGCTGTTGAATTAACACCTGGATTCATGTCACAAGATGCAAAGAAATACCTAATCGCAGAACAAAAATTAGTCCCCACAATATCCCATGTAGCCAGAAAGAATTCTAGGGTGAAACCATCTGGGCCTGGAGATTTGTTGCATTTGAACGATTTGAGAGTTTTGTAGATTAGGTCATCTGATATATCAGCTAAAAGAGCATCACATTGGATGTCCGAAACTGTATTGCACTCAATGTCCACCATGTGATCCAAGAAAACTTGAGCTTGATGGGTTACCAGCGGCTCGAGAGAAGTTGTGTTAGCTGTAGGAAGCTGATGCATGACAGGGATGCCAAGAGTCTCCTTGAAATACTTGACAGCAATCTTGGAAACATTTTCAAACCCAAAGTGAAGGTCTCCTACATCATCAGATAATGCCAAGATTTTTTTGGGGTTCCAGTTCGATTTTATCTGATTAAAGAAGAAACCGGAATTACCATCACCCTGAGATAACCATTTTACTCGAGATTTCTGTAATAAGAGTGCCTCCTCTTCAAGGATGCATTTTTCCAAATGTTTTGAGGCCGAATCCTCATCGTTGAGTAAAGAAATATTATCAGGGTTATTGATGAGCTGCATTTGCAATTGAAGGAGAGAATCACGAGCAAGAGTGACAGCAGAATGCACATTACCATGGTTTTTGTTGAGCTCAACCAAACCTTGCTTGACTATTTTCAGTTTTTTGCAAAAGATAGTCATTGGATCGCCAATAATACTTTCAGACCATGCCTTTTGAACGGTATCAAGAAAACCCGGGAGAGTTGTCATGAAGTTGAAAAATTGGAATGCTTTCGAGGCTTGAGCCACCTGAAGAGGATTGACAAATAAAAGGGGATTGTGGTCCATCAAGATACGTTCTTTGACAAGAACCTGACCTTCCGGAAACTGAGAAAACCAAGCAGCATTAGCTAACATACGATCCAAACGCTTTAAGATCAAACAGTCAGGTTGCTTCCGCTTATTAGTCCATGTGAAAAAATCACCTTGAGTTCTAATATGGCCAAGGGAAGCATCATTAATGCAAGACCTAAAAGCTTGCATATCTGTGGTCCAATGTTCACGACCTCCCAAGACTTCATTAATCTGGAGAATGGAATTGAAGTCTCCTGTAACACACCATGGAAGAACGGAGTTCGTACTAAGATTTCTCAGATCAGCCCAAAGAGCCAATCTCTCAAGAGGTGTATTTTGAGCATACACAAATGTGATAATAAAATTTATTTGTTTCTCTAGAAAGCTGACTTTACAAGTAATCTGTTGATCAGATTTGGAAAGACAAGTGACCGACCAAATTGACGAATTCCATCCCACCCATAAGCGACCATTGTGATGATGTTCATAGTTGTGAAGCCATGACCAATCTTTTTTTATTTTTGAAGTAACAGAACGAGCATTAAGCTCTTTAACTTTAGTTTCGATGCAACACATAAGCGAGATTTTATTGACAGAGATAAAATGCAGGAGCTCCTTTTGATGGGTGCTTTTATTCAAGCCTCGAACGTTCCAAGAGGCAAAATTCATTGATATTTAGAATTATTATTGACAGTGTTACCTGCCAATCGGAGACTTTTCTTGTTTATAATAGGAATAAACCCATCCTCGTCCAGAGAATTCTTTTTCATAAACCTTGTTGAAAGACCTTTTTTGATTGCAGTAGAAGTTGTTGCGGCTAAAGCATGCTGTTGATCAACAGACCTCAAATCTATAATAAACCCAGCATCTGTAGGATTCTTATTCCATTTCCTCTTGGCTGACATATCTTCCACATTTCTTGGCTCGTTTACTTGAACATCCTCAGATCCATCATTGCTATCAATCAATGCCTGAAAAGAATTATCAATAGCTATAGGGCGAACAAACTCCCCTGATTCCACGTCCCCTATTTCTGCACCATTTTCAATTTGCATTTGCTCTCTATCAAAGTTGTCACTTCTGTTTCTTATGTCCCAATCCTTCGAATTGAGAATCTCCTCCTCCTCTTGGACCATTGGGCAGCCAAACAGCGTACCAATTGTATAAGGCACCATAGCATTTTCAAGGCCAGTATTTGCATTTGCATTAGTGGCATTTATTATCTCCTGTTTCGTATTCCTATTCCGTTGATTGGTTCTTGGTTTTTTCGCCTTCTTTTCCGGGTTATTGATGCAACGAGAGAGGGAATGACCAAAGGCGTTGCAGAGACTACACGAATAGGGCAATTCACCATATTGGATTTCTATCTTTACTTCATCGCTTGAATTGGGCAATGGTAGTCTAATATAGTCCGGTCGAGGAGCGGTGTATGCTAGCTCAACTTGAACACCTGCGTATTTCAGTGGTTCGAATTTAGCTGTAAGGGCATCAAATTTCAAGGGTTTCCCAACCGTACTAGCTATTGAACTTAGGCCTTCCTTAAACCAGAAAATATCAGGAACATCGACTAGGCGAATCCAACACGGGACCTTGTCAATAATATTGCGCTTAAATTGGTTTCCTGCGATCCATGGTTTGAGAAACATAATTTTCCCCCCTATCTGAACCGTATTTAAACTCAAGGCTCTATTCTTTTCCTCTAATGTTCCAAATCTAAAGGTATAATAACCCTTGGAATTATAATAAACACCTGTCAATCCCCTGTTTTTCCAAAATCTTTGTGTTTGTTCTCTCACATATTTAAAGGCGAACGATCCCCCTATGAAGTACCCAATTATACTAGTCTCCCATTGCTTCTGCGCCTATTCAAAGAATGCCTCTGAGAAACGTACCGTTGTTGTACCGTCTTCATTGTAACTAATGTTAGCTTCTCCATCAGTAGGATCACTGTTAATAATATTCTTTGCCACAATGTTGCTCCAACTAACTTTTGGAGCTTCTTGAGCTTTGATATTTTTCACTTGAATAGTGTTAGCTCCCTCCGGAGGGGAACTTTGTGAACCACGGCTAGATGTTTCAGCTTCAGGTCCAGTAGCGTACTAAACAGACCCTTCGTTTAGAGTTTGCTCTCTCATGCGTGCTTGAGCTTCGAGAGGTAAAGGTTCCCCCATAACTTCTGTCGAATTGAGAGGTTCATTGTCAAAATTAAGTTGATGCTGGTGTAAATTAGTGGGAAGAGCATAGTTGTGCCCGATAAAGGCTGAGAATTCCTCAGAATCCATGGAACCGGAGTGTTCTGAGTTCCGAGAGCCCATGGATAAGGCACGAAAGAACACAGATCAAGACAAAAATCGACCAGATCTGAAAGAAAAGGGTGAGATGATGCAGAAAATGAAGTAAAGGTGACAAGAGAAGTAAAGGAATAAGAAGAGAAGGGTGGTCAACGATATGAATGGTAGTTTCCGATGGTAGAGAAGGGTTGAAAAAGGTGTTTGGTTGGGTTCAGTTTTTTGGAGAGAGAACAGAGCATTTTTCTCTTCGGTCCACTTTTTCTTTGCTTTCTCTCTAAACCCCATATTTTATCACACTATCTCGTTCTTATATCTGGTTCTCATAGCAATTTAAGAATTTTTTTTGATTTGCACTTTTGTTTAAAAAAAATTAGGTTATATACAATATGTATTTCCAATACCTTCATAATTATTTTATATTTTTTCAAACTAATTAGATACTTATGAAATTTATATAGACAATCTACTAAATAAAAATTCAACTTTCTCCTATCATATAAATATTTTTTACACACAAACTAAATTTATACATATAAATAATAATATCCTTGTATTTCATGATGTGTATAAACATTTAAATATTCTTGGCAAAAAAACATTTAAATATTTAATAAAAAATTTACCAATTTATGAAATAATATATTTTACGAATTCGGTCACATTTATACGTCGAAAGTGAGTTTCAATATCCTGGATTTTTTTTTTTTGGTGGCAATTTTCCTTCTTTCCACTGAATTTTAAAAATTATAGGTGGGAATTTTCTCGCTTCCCACTCAATTTCAATTTGATCGAATGTGGTCGAATTTAGCAAGCCTTAAAAATATTGTGGCGGGACTCTTCCCTCCCTTTTTTGGAGGTGCTAAATTTGACCGAAAAATATTAACAATCGAATTTAGTACTAAATTCGATCGTCTAATTTCAATCGATTTTTTTTTTCGACGGAAAACGATCAATTTTAGTCATGGTCGAATTTGCATGGTCAAATTTAGCCGGATTCAAATTTGATCAACCGAGTACGATGTGATCGAATTTGCGTGATCACATTTAGTCAAGATTTTTTGTAGTGGTACATAATTTGCATCCGCTATAAATTCTTTATTTTTTATTATTTGCATTGGCTATCTTTAACTATTCATCACGAAGCAATTCTAGCAAGCCAGACTCAGATATAATAAATTTTAAGGTTATTATTTTTTCAATCACGAACTACCCATTATATATCGATCGTGTGCCCAAAACATAATTTTGTAAAAGGATGCAATTATTTTTTCACAAAATTAAATGTTTCACGAATATTTTCATCTTATTGACTTGTTATCCTTTATTATCATACCTGAGTCTACCACACGTTAGTTAACCAATAAGAATCAAGGAATTATTTTAGGACCAATCAGAGCCAATTCCTAAAATTTAGACCTTTCCTTATTTACAATCTCACCCTACCCCTTTAACCATGGTTAGTTAAAACTTCTAATTTAAATAAAATAATGATTTTATTAAACATATCCATAAATACCTATTTTTTAAATCAAAAAATATTTATTAGAAAATTACAATTTTAATTTGAAATCAATCACGATATATCATTATATATTTTAAATAACTTGAATAAAATCCATACCTTCAAAATTTTGATTTTTTATAAGCTCAAAAATATATTTATTCATAATTTGTTAATAAAATTAATTAATAAATGCATATAAGCCAACACTACAAAATTGGATTTGAACAAATTTTAAATAACTTGGATAAAATTCACATCTTCAAAAACTCGATTTTTTAAAAGGTTCAATAATATTTTTATTCACAATTTTTTAATAAAATAATTAATAAATTCATATAAACGAACACTACATATATTTTAATTATTTCAATTATTAGATATACGCTATAAGGATATTATTATTGGTTGGTGGATAAATTACCAATCAAAAAATTAAAATTATTTTAGAAGCAATCAGAATTTACTTCTAAACTTTAAATCAATCAATCATATACAAAATTTTATTATTTACCATGCTTATTCTAATTTACTAATCACGGTTAAATTAAATTTAAATATAAAATATTTTGATTTAATAACTTCGCATATCACATGATTTTTAATTTTAAAGAATTTCTACTAACCATAAATATTATTTTCTATAAATCCACATAATAGTATATTACATATGGTGATATATCTTTTAGTTATGAATTGTTTTTTAACAAACACATAGTAAATTATATCACTAATTTTCTTTATCCAATCATTGAACAGATCTTCAATTATGGTACATCTCTAGCTTATTTCACTAAATTATACAGTGTTTTCGGCGAGATAATCTAACAATTTGTTATAAACGTGAGAAATGTGTATATCTGATTTGTCATAACGTATTCAAATGACCGACCAGAACTATGATTCTATACTATCCAAATCAACGAACTAATATAACAAAATTTAATATATGGGTAGACAAAATCCACGAACAGGATATTAGCTCTCAGTAAAGAGAGATATTTAGTGAAAGTCAAAGTAAAATCAAGGAAAAGAAAATAAAACTTATCATTTACAAGGAGTTAGTACAAAATCTAATATTTTGGTAAATAAAATCCACCAACGGGCAACGGGGTACTAGACTCTCAATGATATTTATATTGAAAAATAAAGAAAAATCAATATAAATTTTTTTAAAAAAACTTAAAAAACTGATATCAACTTCTAAACTTTAGTTAGCATCTTTTGGGAAAGGGGGAGAGAGAGAGCAACAACTACGTTTTTTGTTATAAAATTATTAATAATGATAAATAAATAGGTTGATACACTTAAAATTATATATTGTTTTTAATAAAAGAGTGCCTTTTTCAGTTTTGTATTCTTGAAATAAAGTAATAGTATCAATTCCCATATCTTAACCTAAGAGCATATATTGAATTTGCTTGGTTGGTTGACTATATTTTTTTTATATCAACAAAGCATAAAAAAAAGACTAAGAAAATTAAATAACTTGGTAGAAAGATTCTACACAAAGAGAGATATTTGTTAATGAGAAATAAGAAAAAAATAAAAAAAAGGGTTTCATTTTGTTTCAGAGACTTTACCCATGCAAGTTACTCTTAGTTTTGTTTTGTAACATCTCAATGTTGTTCTAAGACATATAATTATATATTTACATAACTTGGATACATAGTAATATTTCATATAATTGTTATATTTTTTCTATTCGCGTATTTCATTTCATTTCGTGTACAAGAAAAAATTTGTTTAATTTAGTGTCATTTTGTGTTCTAATTTTGGGTACACGATTTAATATCATGTCATTTTCGTTCAGGACCCTAAAATACATGACATGAATTTCTTCTTAGTAGGAAAAATATACTCAATGTTAAAGGAAAATGAATTTCATGTTATTTAACCCAAAATCTGAATTACAATGGCACATATATAACAATGTGATTATGTGTTTATATATTACACACTTGATTTCAATTTTATGGACAGTGGCTTATTTTCACAAGTTTATCAAATTAAAAAAAGATAGCTGATACTCATTTTCTTATGTCTTATTTTAAGAATAAAAGAAAACTAAAATTTGTTATTCCATGTTTTACTAGAAAAGAATAAAAAACCAAAATACAAACTTCCAAACTGAAAATGCACATTTTAAGTTGTCTTTATAAATAAGCTAAGGTCAATAACCATAAAATCTAACAATTACTCCGTATATGTTACTCCAAGAGCGCGATATTGAATTTATTTGGTTAGTTGATATTTTTTTATTGTAAATCAATTCATTAATAAAAAGGACATATAATTTATAAAAATGATATTGAACAATCACATAGCAAACTAGATTAGATGAAATTTTCTATTGTTATAATTACGTTCGTTTCATAAATCTTGCATAGTAGATATACTTTCTCATATCGCTGAAACATGCAACCTTTTTTTGATAGACATTCTAATGATTTATTGGAGTCGTGACGATTAAGTTTCTACACATATTTAATATGTAATCGAAAAAATAATCACGATCATACAAATATTTTCAATAAATTAATATAATAAATATTTTAAGGATTCAATATTTAATAAATATACTGAATTCTCAGAATATGAGTGAAAAATTTGTTAACATGATACGTAGAAATATTCTCTAACAAAGAGAGAAATAAAATGAAAGCTAAATTTAAAAAAAAAAACAATATAGATGGATTTTGAACTTTTCAACGGGTGTTGTATTGTTTTGATGATTGATTCATAATATTAATATTAATTCAATTGGTATGAATTCACGGATAAGTATTTTATACTTACGTTAATTAATATTCCAATAACCTATATATTTTTCTAAATAAAAATTAAACTAATATATTTATATTAATTTATTAATACAATTTATCGGTCGGTGCGTAGCACGGGTAGAACGCTAGTATATATAATAAAGAAGATTGGAACTATTTTTTCTAATTATGTTATTTGGGATATTTTAACAAGAAAAACTTTTTTCCCAAACATGTGTATATATATATATAGAGTCCTATTCAACTACAAACCAAACCCCAATCCAATATTTCAAGTTAATCTAATAACCAAATTAGGGTACCCCAATACAAAAAATGTATAATAATCTATCCTCTACTCAGAAAAAAAATATTGTTCACTATTGACGTGGTGGTATGACATCAGCAATGAACAGTATTTTTTTTTTGCATATTGGTCAGTTAATTTATGACATTTTTTGTAAAGGTGCCTCTGGCTAGGTAATTAGAATAAATGAAATATAATATATTTAGTGTTGGTTAGTAGTTTGTATTTAAATATTGATTTGTATTCCTATATATATAACAAAATATGTTTTTTATCCTTTCGCCGTTAGTTTTGGATTTCATCGTGACATTGACCTTAAATTTTTTTATAGAGATTATTCAACCCAATCATATCAATATGAATTTACAAATTGATGCATTTTCAAAATTGACACGTAGGATAAGTGAGTTAAATAAGATGTATCGGATAAATTGACAAATTTTGTATTTTTATAAGAGAATAGGGAGATATATGTCAGGCAAATTTCTCGAGATACATATCTTTTATATGTAAAAATGGGGTGGACATTTTAGTAAATTAAGAATTTTTTAATTAATCCTATGAACCTATTAAAATTTAAAATTATTTTGTATCTATCTCCGGGTCCTTTTTCTCTTTTTATAAATAATGAAACATCCTGATAACGAAGTGTAGTCTTTTAAAACAAACAATTGTTAACTAACAACCACTAAGAAGATATTATATACCTTTAATATTTAACTTTACTAGCTTATAACTAGTTCAAAGCACAAAACACGTGTTACTTTAAAAATTTTATAATTTATTTATAGTTGCACGAGTTACTTTAACTTTTTTTTATAGTGTAGTAAAAAAATTGAATTTGTATATATATAATAATTTTTAGTATTAAATGTAAATTAATATATTGTTAGCGGACCTTAGACATCTGTATATAACAATTTTTGGTTTTATTGTATCTAAATCTATTTGAGTTAAAAATCGGTTATGAATTATTTGGTAACCAAACTACAAACTACAAAATATCTCTAGTTTGCTTATAATAATATAGTATAGATAGATTCCCACAAACTTTACATATATTTTTGTTTGTCGAGCGGAGTTGAATAAAAATTACTGGTGCAACCTTATAATTTTCACAAACAATAAACCAAACTTGTGATGTAATGGAAGAAGATGAGATATAATTAGATGATGCTTTGATTGTTTAGTTTTGAAAATTTAAAGGAAAAAAAATGGTTATCTTAATTGCTAAAGAGTCCAGGACACATTCATAATATCCAATAAACAGAGTCTAGCAAGTAAAATATCATAATATAGAAACAAATGAAAACTGCGCCCTATATGGTATTTAGACCTAGAGCTTCAGATCTAAATCAAGATCTGTCTCTTCTTCTTCCTCCTCGTCCTCTTCAGCGATGACGCGTCCAGCGCTGGATGCTCCATCACCTAAAGGAGTTGTGGGTGCAACAGAAGGCTTGAAGAAGTCTTGCACTCCAAAAAACACCGTGCTTCCTGGTTGCGCCTGAGGAGCTGGTGAAGGAGAAGGAGTCAAGGGGACTGTTGCAGGAGGAAGAGCCAAAGGTGTTGACAGAGGAGACCTTAGTGACATAAGATATTCTTCTCTCTTCTTCCTAGCAAAATACTCCTGGAGGAAACGACAATTCCTGGAGTATGGTGATGATTCCCATACTGGACCCACAAAAGATGGCCGGGTGGCCATGGACTCTGCGGGTGAAGACAATGGGCCCGAAACACCCTGACTGGTAAAGATGGGTCGTTTTTCAGGCCTCTGTCTGTGAGCATTTTGATGCCCACCCAATGCCATTGGAGTCGGGAAAGTTTTGGGGCAGCGAGGACAAGGATATCTAGGGGCAGGAATCAGCTGGTTATCAGATACGTTTTCTTTGTTATTAGCAGGAGGGTTGGGATTAGACATAATTGAGAGGAGACTCGAGACAGAGAGAGGTTTATTTCTTTGCTCTATATGAAATGATCGAGAAGGGAAGAGACGAGTTAAATAGTTAATTTTGTGAGGAAAACCACATTGAATGATATGAAATACCAGATTCTGAAATATGCATACCAGATATCACATTGAATGTTACTCCCTCTGGCCCGTGTGTTTGTTTACATTTGCGGACCAATTTCTGGGACGAATTTTAAGGTGCATTTTAAGGATATTTCTATAACTTATTTTTGATATTTTCTTTTTTTGTATACAAATTAAACAATCCTATTTTTATAATTAAAAAAAAAAGAAAATATCATAAATAAGTTATAGAATTATCCTTAAAATGCACCTTAAAAATATGTGTCATATACGCAGTTTTTTATGTAAAGAAATGGATGGGACGGATGGAGTATTTTTTAATTTTTTATGTAAAGAAATGGATGGGACGGATGAAGTATTTTTTAATAATCTTACATATCTATTCTTTTGTTTCACGATCAATTTTATTATGTAATTTCCCAAAAAGACTTGTCACGGGAAATATTTGTCAAATTTTCTATAGCCAGTTCCTAATGTGCAATTAGATCATGTGGTTAGAACAATGTACAAAAGAATCGATAAAAAGTAAATATATTGTTTTCAACTATACTATGGTAGCATCAATTCTTCATCATCTAAAACGAGTTCACTGGTTGCTCTTAGATTTTTGATCTTATTAATTACTTTCTCTTTTTACATTGTGATGTAAACTTATGTTTAATAATTACTATAAGTTAAATCTCTTTTGTTTAATTATCCCATTAACCGTTACTTCTGTATCTTTATTTATTGTAATATCATTACAGAATCTCTCAGATATGCTGAACAACCCATTTACAAAGAAAAACAGTTGAAGTTAATAAATAATTTTAAAAGAAAACATCCTAATACATACAAACTTTGAATGCTTTATTACGTTAATTTAGATAACTAAAATCAATGACTGTCAACCACCATCAATTTTTTGAGTCAGAATCTCCCTTCCTCCATGTCTCCTTCGTGGAGCCTGGATCCCCTGTCTCCTTTTCCATGTCCCCTGTATAAAAAGAGTGCACCTGACGGGGTCTTTTATTAAAAAATATTATTATAATTGTTATTTAATATAGGACCTCGCAAGGGACACTCTTTTTATAAGGAGACACGAAGAAGGGGACAGAGGATCCTCACCCTCCCTTGTGTCCTGCTCTTTTTAATACAAAAGGAGTGCCCTTGGCGGTTCCATTTTAATAAATAAAATATTATTTATTAAAATGGGCCCCGCCAGGGACACTCTTTTTGTATTAAAAAGAGCAGGGGATACAAAGAAGACATGGAGTAAGGGGACAAAGGATCTGGATCCCAATTTTTCTATAGTCGATGAAAAAATAACTTTAAAAAAAAAAATCTCATGGGTTAAATTCTTATTGAGTCCTAGGGATATGGTTGTACTAGAGGAACCTGTTAACAAGTTGTCTCAAGTTTTACCTACGAACAAAGAAGAGGAAAGCAATAACACTAATTGAGATTGTCCATCTCGTTCCAACAGAGAGGAAAATTGAGAGAATTTGGAAGTGAATCGCCAAATTTTTTCATCCAAAATGGCCAAATTTGAGTTTCCTAAATACTCTGGAGAAGATCCAACAGAATGGTTTAACCGCTTGATCAGTTCAGAAACAAAAAAATTATCGTTGGCATCATTCCACCTGAAAGGAGAAGCAAATCGATTATGGCAGTGGTTACTACGTGCGTACAATGAAGAAAGACGAGAAGTAACACGGGACATCTTTCACGACAAGGCACTATCGAGGGTGGAACAAATAGACTCACTACGTGACTATCAAAAGGAATTTGAAAGGCTTAGAAATAGAGTACGTGGATGGACACAAAAGGCTTTGGTTGGCACGTTCATGGGGGGTCTTCAGCCTGAAATTACAGATGGCATCATAATGTTCAAACCATAAACAGTGAAGGATACAATTAACTTTCCACGAATGAAGGAAGAACAACTAACTCGTCAAACAAAGGACTATCAATTCACCATCATTTTGTCGTGATCAGATTGTTTCGACATCCCCAGCAAAGACAAAACCACTGAAAACAACATCACCAATGAAGCGTCTTAGAGTTGGGTTGAAAAGCATAGGAGGAGAGCCTAAAGACTTTGTTTTAATTGTGGTACGAAGTTCAGTGCTGGCCACAAATGTCAAGGACGTACCACAAATACTTCTATTAGAAAGTGAAGAGCATGTCGATGAGGAGCCTAAATTTTAACAAGATATCTTAATTCATGCACTTTCAAGTCCATGAGCAATTTTATGAACCTGAACCTTGAGGACAAGGTTCTTAAAAAGGGGACGGCATTGATAGATCGCCTAGTATTTTCCTATGTTAGTTTTCATTAGCAAGTATTTGAATCCATTAGCAAGTATTTGAATTGATAAAATGTTGTTTAGTTAGTGCAGACGTACTTAGAGGTAGGTTATTAGTTATTTAGTGTCTCAGAGAATAACAGTGCAGATGTGTGTTTACAGTTCAGTTAAGTTAGTGCAATTGTGTAGAGGTCAGTTATAGCCCACTAGTTGTGTTAATGCCTTAAGAGCAACTCCAAGAGACTACTTATATGACCTCTTAACCTTAAATATAAAGAAGTTGAGCAAAAAACTTGCTCTAACAGTCTCCTAGCGGCTCCTTAAAAAATTAGTACATCCCCCTCACTACTTATCTTTAAAGAGTCCTTATCCTTCCTTATTACTCCCTCTGTCCCTAATTAGTAGTCCATTTTGAAAAAAACACACATCTTAAGAAATATTTAATGTCATATTTTGTTTTCATAGTTGTCCCTACTTATTGCATTAAATAATAACTTTTGAATGTATAATTACTTATAAAGTCAAACATTGGAAATAGAAGTATATGGGTAATTTTGGAAAAACTTGAAAAACATGCATTGAAATATGAAAAGAGACAACTATTTAGGGACAAATTTTTTTCTCAAAATGGACTACTAAATAGGGACGGAGGGAGTATCATTTTTATGGATAAAATATTCATTTCCCTTCATTTCTAGTTTTCTTTTAACATCAAAAAAGTAGCTGGCATTTAAGTTTAATATAATAATAATAATAATAATAATAATAATAATAATAATAATAATAATAATAATAATAATAATAATAATAATAATAATAATAATAATAATAATAAGCACATATAAGAAGTGTTGTTGGAGTTTACCAATCTTATAATGTTCTAAATCACTAGAATATTATTTTTTAATAATATTTACAAAGAACATGCAAGGAGTCTCTTGGAGTTGCTCTTAGTAAGTGGCCCTGGAAAATAGGAGCTGTTAGTATTTTCTTTGTATTTAAATTCATTTGCAATGTATGAAACACACAAGTCTAAATATAGTAAAAGTTTGTGGTTCATTCTCACCCAAAAAAAATATCTATCTTCATTTTATACAAGCTTTGATTGGGACCTATCATCACCACTCAGCTTACTCTCATTAAGCGCTCTGATATTAACCTGCCAATATGCTCCAAATACTTGCACTCTTACACTCTTACGTACTACTAGTCGAACAACACACATCCCTCGCACTTGCCAGGCACGTGCTCTTTGCTTGTATATACTACTGCATTTTATTTTCTATATGTACCAGGACTTTATATAAGAAAATTCAATTGGTCTTCTGATTATGCAAGCAAAACTGCAGGGAAGAATGGTCCCTTACATGCATATAGGGGCTACGAGTTCATTAACCTTGAGTTGATACGAGTTTCCTAGCTATTGTTCACCGTTCAACTCCACAAGAACTAATAGAATTAAATTTAATTAATTAGAAATAAAATGTGTTTTAACGTATTTTTAGCCTTAATTCATAAACCAGCGAATTTGGTTATGATTGAATTTAACAGAAACCTCTTAAGCGAACTCAATTATATTATGAATAGAATTGGCAAACATTCTGGTGAACATACTCGATCCCAATGTTCATTTGCAGGTTTATAGAAATGTACGATCATCTATACTCACTACAAGAAAATATGGATTAGACATCGGGCCTTTAACAACGCTTTGAAAACACCGATGTTAAAAGCGTTTTCAACATCAGTTATTTAAAAAATGATGTTAAACAGATTTCTAGACATCGGTTGCTTAAATAACCGATGTCTAAATGTTTTTTCTCAAAATAAAAAAACATGTACTGGTCAGCTTACTCTCATTAAGCGCTCTGATTGGGACCTATCATCACCACTCAGCTTACTCTCATTAAGCGCTCTGATATTAACCTGCCAATATGCTCCAAATACTTGCACTCTTACACTCTTACGTACTACTAGTCGAACAACACACATCCCTCGCACTTGCCAGGCACGTGCTCTTTGCTTGTATATACTACTGCATTTTATTTTCTATATGTACCAGGACTTTATATAAGAAAATTCAATTGGTCTTCTGATTATGCAAGCAAAACTGCAGGGAAGAATGGTCCCTTACATGCATATAGGGGCTACGAGTTCATTAACCTTGAGTTGATACGAGTTTCCTAGCTATTGTTCACCGTTCAACTCCACAAGAACTAATAGAATTAAATTTAATTAATTAGAAATAAAATGTGTTTTAACGTATTTTTAGCCTTAATTCATAAACCAGCGAATTTGGTTATGATTGAATTTAACAGAAACCTCTTAAGCGAACTCAATTATATTATGAATAGAATTGGCAAACATTCTGGTGAACATACTCGATCCCAATGTTCATTTGCAGGTTTATAGAAATGTACGATCATCTATACTCACTACAAGAAAATATGGATTAGACATCGTGCCTTTAACAACGCTTTGAAAACACCGATGTTAAAAGCGTTTTCAACATCAGTTATTTAAAAAATGATGTTAAACAGATTTCTAGACATCGGTTGCTTAAATAACCGATGTCTAAATGTTTTTTCTCAAAATAAAAAAACATGTACTGGTCATTCCCCCCCCCCCCCCCCATTTTTCTTTTCCTTTTTTTTTTTTGAACAAAACCCCCCCATTTTTCTTAAAACATTTCCCCCTTAGAAAAATTTTAGTATCCCGCCTTGATAACATTTCCCCTAATTTACCCCGCGTTGCACTTTCCCCTAATTTCTCTATCTCACTTCTCACAGCCGACCCGACTCTCATCTCTCTCTCTCTCTCGCCACTACAATAGAATATGAATCATATGACGTTTTTCTGCCGTTGTCTGAGACCCTTTCATTCCGTTGACTATCAAAATGATGTCTGATAAAACATCAGACGACGGGGTTTGGTGCTAATTATAGTATAAATATCAAACACTAAAAACCATTGTTGAATGGAAAAATCAATTTTTGGTTGAACATAACGCTTTCTAGGAATTGTTTGATATTATAGAATATCGTTGCCTATTCTGAACGAAAACAAGATCATGTAACAGTTTTTCACCGTTGCCTGAACTCTAATTTTTTCGTGGTCTATCGGGCAGTGGTCTAATTGAAATCAGACAATGGTTTTACAACCGTTGCTAGAAGAAAGTAACACAACCGTTCTAAATGCTTGTAAAAAGAGTTAGAGACAACAACTTCATCTCTAGACGTCGTTGTGTAATAGCCAGAAACAACAACACTAGATTTAGAAACCATTGTTGTTTAGATGCTACATAATAGTTTTAATTGAATACATACTTGTCTGAATGTAAATCAAAAATGAGTCTTACAGAATGCAACAAATATACATAAAGGAGCATAAAACTTGAATAATAAATTATAAAATTCTATATAAATTCTATTTACATAGGGAAATGTCTGAATAATATCAAGAACTATCTCTAATTGCCAAGGAAAGACAATAGTAGCAATTGGATCATGCTCTCGTCCGCCTCTTTCATCAATGTGAAGTCCTTAAATGTGGAGCTTTCCATGGTGATCGCTTGCCAGAAGAATAGTTGGAGCATCATTCAGATCCTGGCATAAACATCACATAAACCAACAATTAACTTATGTTCTATTATATTTTGTTCTTACAGTACAAAAATAATTTATATATAAGATATAAGATTATTAACCCTTTTTAATCTTGTTTGTCAAGATTAACAATGGATGTCTTGTATATATATATCTACTTCAAGAAAAATGATGTAGAATGTACAAGATATACTCTAATCTAAATAAAGCAAAACTTTTAAGTCATAGAAGAAACAGAGTTAGTGCACAATGTATACCTATGCCTCTTCCAGCACCACCACGGCCTCTTCCTCTAGTTCTAGAAGAGCCCTCTGATTTATCATAAAAGGAAACAAGTTACTACATATGCAACTTACTTTTTCATAGAAGTTAATAGCACGATCTAGGTTACCAACAGGAGGCATGACTTGACAAAGTGGTTCAGGAGTAGAAGCAGATACCATTTGAAGGAACCTAGTTATGGAAAAACAATTAAAGGTTTTCATTAAACAAGTATACTTGTGGATCTCCTTCAGCCATTTGTCAACACAAGTTTTATGAAATTCATGATGGCAGGGTAGTATCCGGACACTATCCCCTTCCTCATATTCAACAAGGCATATATAACACCTGTTATAATGAAGCAAAGAAGAAACTGGTCACTGATATTTTATATTTAACATCTTCTAAATTGCGAAATATGTTACAACATGTTTATGTAAAGTTTGATTAACCCAAAATGGTTCCAACATGTTTTATCTCAAGTTGTTCTTCTCGCTTGTTATCATTCAAGAAGAAATGCACCCCTTCCTTGCAACCGCAATAATCTAAACTTCTAGATTTTTTAAATGCATCCAATACAATATAATTATCTAGAACATCAGAAGGATATGTGTGACTTAAGTATTCCTTCTGCTTGTAACTTCAATAAACAGAAACTTGGGCAACTACATCTTAAAAACAATAACTATTATATGAATTAATATAATAGAAGAGAATCAATTAGAAATAGAACAAGACCTGATGAGTCAAAACAAGTTGATACTGAAGGTCGTGATAGAACTACAGATTGCTGGTGAATCTCATCCAAGACCTGATGACATTGTGAAAATAGATTAAACACGTAGTTTTTTTGAAAGATAAATAAATTAAAATTCGAAACTTCAGTTATGAGTATATCACCTCAAACAGAGCTTCAGCTAGCATAACAATCCGGGAAATGCTAGCCCTGGCATTGGTGTCATCACTGGAATTAACATTTCTGTTATTTATACGGCACATGCAATGTCTGCTCCGATGTTGACCAGACAAAATACATGATCTTTCATGTGTGGATAGATTCTCAAAACGGCTTCCTAAACGCTGAAGAGCGCGTACCTGAAAGAAAATAGAATTAGATACAAACAAAAAATCTTACTTAGCAATAAATATGGAATTTATGACCACATACTCATGCATGCTGTGATTGATTTTACTTGGGAACATTCCATACATACTCCAAAAATTGATATGATTTTTTAATAAACACATTTTTACCGTACAAGTATTTTGATCAATTATTACTTGGTATGTACAAAACTTTTTATATTTTTAAGTTTCTTAAATTTTGGTAACCATGTATGCTTCCATCTTCTGTCAGGAGTTTTTATTTTGGCAAAAGATACTGTTTAAACCCAACTCTTTTCAAAGAAGGAAGAAAATAAAGGGTGCCAAACAAAAATAATAGTAACAAAACACCACAACTTGCTTAATCAGTTTTGGTGGAAGAACTATAAGAAACTAGAAAGAGAGGCCATCTAAGCTTAATAGTGATGCGTCAATTTGAACATAACATCAATGTTGTTTTTTATTTATTCGTGGCATTATATACTAATCGGACAAGGCTGTCATTGGCAATTAGCCAACTGAGTGACTGGAGTAAGGTTCAAAGTTATACTATGCCTCTACATTCCTAGTAAAGCGAGTTTTGCACATGATAGTAGCACTACATATTCTATTTTCTAAAAAAGATCTTGCAGACAACTTTTTACTTACCTCCTTAATCACCTCTTCCTTTGCAACAAACGCCATATTACAGTCCCAATCCACCAAATTAGGTAAAGCACAGACCCACCACAGGCCACCTACTTCACCGACAAATCATGATCTTTTTAGGCCAGCACAGGACCTTTCATGTCTGGATAGATTCTCAAAATAGCTTCCTAACCACTGAAGAGCTCGTACCTAAAAGAAAATAGAATTAGATACAAACAAAAAATCTTACTTAGCAATAAATATGGCATCTATATTATTTATGTTCACTGCATGAATTCCCCTCACTCTTAGTTAAATTGTATTTTATGAAAAACAAACACCATTTCATGGAGATGAAGTACCTTAATGAATTTTCGAAATCAGAAGACCTAGAATGAAACTTCCAAATGTAAAGCCCTAAAATCACCTGTAAAATCAAGAAATCAAGTGTAATCGAGTTTTTAATTTGATGTAATTGAGTGAAATCAAGTGGGCTTAGAGCAGCAGTGGTTAATCGAGTGGGTTTAGAACGGGGAAGGTAGAGAGTGTTTGGTGAAAAGAAAGGGGGAAAGAGAGAGAACGAGAGAGAGGGAGAGACAGAGATTGAAGGAGAGACAGAGAAAGAGGGAGAGACAGAGAGAGAAGGTGAGAGATTGAAGGAGAGAGAGATTGACAAGATAAAGTTTGGGGAAGATAAAAAGGAGAGGAGGGAAATGAAATGCTGAAAATTTTGGGTTAGCGGGAATTTGATCGCCTTTAACATTTTAGGTTTTTCAATGTACGGTTTCATTTATTTTTAAATTTTTTAAATAATTTGTTAAAAATTCTAATTTTACTTCAATTTTAATAAGAATTGATTTGATTTCAATTTTAAAAATTTAAATTTTACATAAATGTATATACTCATTTTAATGTTGAGAAAAAATAAATAAATAATAAAACGGTAGGTTTGTACGAGATTTTAACGGGACACGATCCAGATTCACTGAATAATTTTTTTGAATGATTTCTTTGATGATCGAACCGTACGAATGTTAATAAACACTCATTTTAGTGTTGGCAAAAAATAATCAAAAAAATAAAAAGGTCGGCTTGTACGAGATTTTAACAAAAATGTAGTAAAAGTGTTGCTTCCAATAACGGAACACGATCCAGATTCACTGAATAATTTTTTTGAACGATTTCTTTGACGATCGAACCGTACGAATGTTAACAAACACTCATTTAATTAGTGTTGAAAAAAAATAATCAAAAAATAAAACGGTAGGTTTGTACGAGATTTTAACAAAAATGTAGTAAAAGTTTTGCTTCCGATAACGGGGCACGATCCAGATTCACTGAATAATTTTTTTGAATGATTTCTTTTATGATCGAACCGTACGAATGTTAACAAACACTCATTTTAGTGTTGGGAAAAAATAATCAAAAATTAAAAAGTTCGGCTTGTACGAGATTTTAACAAAATATCACTACTGTGCATGACATTAGGTATCCAGGTAACAATATATCAATTTTCTGATCTTTAAAATTTATTGGTTGTAGATGGAAGCTCTGGTTTGGAAAGGAATAACTCAGAGCCAGAACACAAGCCAAAACCTATTCCTAAAAAAGAAGCACCAGCTAAATCTTCTTACCGACCTCCTCCAAGATCTGCTCCTGTTCCTCTTCCAAATGTATTAATCATAGTTTTGATCTTGATAAATATTTTTCATTTTATTTTCTTTCCTTTGTGGCTGTGGCATACTTTAGAGAGGATATGAATTGTATGTTGGATGTTTTGTGTTGATGTAAAGATTGGATGTTTTGTGTTTGGTAAATGGCAAGTGCTTGTAACTGTTTTCTTATTTTAGTGTTTTGGTTTGATTTAAGTGTTTTTGGTGCATATAAAAAGAATACTACATACTAAAACCTGAACAAGAGACATCGGTTTTTAACAAATACACCAATATCCAAGTAAGGCTAATACATCAAATATTTTTTAAAAAACTGATGTAATATGTTAAACATTACAATGAAAATGGATAGAAACCGATGTTGGTTAGAACATATAACATCGGTTTTTACCAAGAAATCGATGTATATGTCTTCCTATACCTTGTATGTTCTATGTTTATGTTAATCAAATGCACATAATAAACGATTATTTAAAGAGAAATACTGCACATAATGAAGCTTAGACATCAGAAATATTTAAGAAACTAATGTCTAAGTCGATAATAGACAACGGCTAAAAACCGATGTCTAAAATTTTTGACCTTTCTCTACACTCGCATAGACATTAGTCAGATTTTTTTTAACAACGGCCAGAAACCGATGTCTAATCCACTTTTTCTAGTAGTGACTCTTTATTTTCTTTATTAAGGTAAAAAATTATGTTTAATAGCATGTAATAGTACCAAAGTACCGATTTTGGTTATCACTAAATTCGGGTTCGATTCCTTCCAATTACGTAATTTTACAATATTTATTATTTTAATTTTTTAACTTCAGCTCGGTTCGATTTCATATAACTACATAATTAATTAGTATTTATTTATTAAATAATTTTATCATTCAGTAAGAGAAAACTGGGCCTGGGGTTGTCCTCAGGCAATCTTCCTAAGGTTAAAAGATTTCTTCCTATAAAGTGGCCCCGTAGGGGTAATTTTGTAAATATAATTCTTTTTATAGTAATTTACATATATAACCTTAGAATTATATTGCAAATCTTTTAACATAATCGTGAGGACAACCTCAAGCACCTCAAGCCCCATTCAATAATCTATAAATACATATATATTTAAATTATACTTATAATAATTTTTATTCTCAGTAATTTATCAAAATTAATGTTTTTATGTCGGCTCGGGTTCATTAATCCCGCGTTACAAGCTAATAATATTTATGAGCATATATAAACTCGATTGTTAAACAATTAACTCGACTGCAATTCATAAAAACGTTTTATTACATTCATGGTCTACACATATAAAAGGAAGCGAAATGGTGAATGTAAAAAAGGGACGCATAAGAAGAAGATCTGATCCAAGAACTATATTGTGGACATCAGTGGCCGCCTCTCATCTTTGTCAACACAAGATTTGACTAGTGTACAAACAAAGTATATAAACCTGCATATCTCCGGTTCATCTTTTGTGTTACAATTTTATGATTTTATCCGGTACCTGCATAATGAATGAACACCTGCTCTAAACTTATAGATATACTAGCTGTTTGATTTGCAAAGCTGAAAGAATAAAATTTGCACGGTATAAAGTCCCTTGCTTTTTCACATTGAAACAAATAAGCAACTACAGAATTTAAACAATAACCACACGTAGGTGGTAGCAAGAAAAACGCTAACAGACTCCTAACTTTAACCACTACTTGATGACTGCACCTTATTCTCCTAAAAACTCTCTAACAGCTAGATGACCAATTCAATCAACTCTGGACTACACGACTTATTCAAACCAACATTATTCAGACACTAAGTTTAGATTAAATAAATTCCAACACATTCCCCCATAATCTAAACTTGCTTAGTTGAATCCTTTATTCCCAGTAGGTCTCTCATTTCTTCAAACTTTGCTGTTGCCATAGCTTTAGTAAGAATGTCCGCACACTGCTTCTCAGACCTGACATGACTGATCACGATCTCCCCACGATCCACACATTCACGAATAAAATGATAGCGCACATCAATGTGCTTACTCCGTCCATGGAAAACAGGATTCTTCGCCAAATCTATGGTTGACTTGTTATCGATATAGATTATTACTGGTCCCGAAACTGCATCTGTGATTTGACTCAACAGTTTTTGCAACCAAATGCCTTGACACGTTGCTGCAGTTGCAGCCATAAATTCCGCTTCACAGGTTGACAGCGCCACACATCGTTGTTTCTGCGATATCCAAGTTATTAGACTTTCATTGAGATAGAATGCCATCCCACTCGTGCTTTTCCTGTCAGTACTGCTGCTTGCATAGTCGCTATCTGAAAAACCTGTTAACATATGATTACCAGTGCCCTTCATGTACTTCAAACCATACTCCAGCGTCCCTTTGACATAACGTAATACTCTTTTTGCTGCATTCAGGTGCAAGACAGTTGGCTTCTCCATAAACCGACTTATTAACCCCACGGCAAACGAGATATCAGGCCTGGTATGTACCAGGTACCGTAAGCCTCCAATCAAACTCTTAAACATAGTTGGTTCAACTGCTTTCCCAGTTTCATCTTTATGCAGAGTCACCTTCGGATCCATGGGATATTTCGTTTCATTGCAATCTTGCATACCTGCTCTTTCTAACAACCTTTTGGCATAGGCCGTTTGCTTCAGCTCAGTGCATCCTTTTATTGTCTACACATATAAAAGGAAGCGAAATGGTGAATGTAAAAAAGGGACGCATAAGAAGAAGACCTGATCCAAGAACTATATTGTGGACATCAGTGGCCGCCTCTCATCTTTGTCAACACAAGATTTGACTAGTGTACAAACAAAGTATATAAACCTGCATATCTCCGGTTCATCTTTTGTGTTACAATTTTATGATTTTATCCGGTACCTGCATGCATGCTAAGCTCACGAGCAAAAATTTCTACTAACAATCTAGCTAGATAGATTGTTTGTATAAAGTTACTGTTTTACTGGTTCCTGCGTAATACTTAGGTTAGTGATCAAATATATGTAGTTGAATAATTGCTCTCCGGCTTAAGATTATTATCTCCTCATGTTTGAGTATTGCAACATTAGCAAACATAATTAAGTTGAGGATTACATTGTAGATGGTTGAATTCACACATCTTCACATGCTTTGATTTCATTATAAATACAAAAAACCGTATTTATATCTTAATTTTAATGTGTAAATGATCTTGTAATGGTTCTTACAATCTGAACGTAGGATAGAAGTTTAATTTAGGATTTTTTGGACATCAAAGTGGGTTCATGCATGGATGAAAAAAGAAAAAAGCTTCGAAAAGTTATGGCCGCGTCTGTAAATTAATCAAGCATGAGTTTTCATGGAGTTAAGTCTACCAAAACAAATTGATTTACTGAAAGTGCTTTCAAAAAGCTGGGTCGAAAGTTCGTAAACGCAACAAAATACTAATAGTTGAAAACAATATTGTTGTCAAACGAGAAAAAAAAAAGGATAACGTGAAAATAAGAGGGTGAAATGATGGATACAATACAAATAATTAATATGGGGTTCGGGCTAGGGGTGAACACGGGGCGGGTTGGGGCGGGTTGGGGAAAAAAACAACCCAACCCAATTAATACGGGTTTTTTAAAAATTAACCCGTTCAACCCACGATTTTGGACGGGACGGGTTGGTCGGGTTTTGAACGGTCCGGGTTAGGTTAGGGCAGGTTGGTCGGGTTGCAAATCGAAAGAAGTTTGCAAAAAGTGCAAAAAAATTTGCCTAGAAAATGCAAAAATTCTGCCCAGAAAATGTAGAATTGTGTTGCAAAATGTAGAAAATGTGTTACCGAATGTGTTGTAGAAAGTGTTGTAGAAGGTAGAAAATGTGTTGTAGAATGTAGAAAGTGTTGCAGAATGTGTTGCAGAATGTAGAAAATACAAAAACTGCAGAAAATGAATGCAAAAAACTGTATAAAATATTTAATCAATATGTATTGTATGTAAACGGGTAGGGACGGGTTGGGTTAAAATTTGTTAAACCATAACCCAACCCAATTAGTACGGGTTTTTTAAAAATCGACCCATTCAACCCACGGGTTTGGACGGGGCGGGTTGGTCGGGCAAAATAAGGAGCGGGTTGGGCGGGTTGGGTAAATTTTGTTCACCCCTAGTTCGGGCTGCTAGGTTTGTTCAAGGGGGCCGTGTTGGCATGGCTAGCATCTCCCTAAATCGGACTGTGGTGCTATGCATATGGCTAAGGTTAAAGGAAATAAGGTTGCGCCTTGCTACAAGCACCGGGGCTTTTAGCGCAGTGATAAATGCCTGATCCTAATAATTGGTATCAGAGCTAGGTCGCGGATTCGAATCCCACCAGGTGAAGGCATTTATTCTGTCATGGTATAGTAGCGGGCAGATACTGGGGGATTGTTGGCATGGCAAGCATCTCCTTAAATCAGACCGTGGCGCTATGTACACTGGCTAAGGTTAAAAGAAAAAAGGTTGCCCCTTGCTACAAGCACCGATCCTAACAAGCTGATCGAAGAGGAATACAAAAAGTCCATTCCTATTAGGGCTTTTTAATACTTCGACTTTTACTTTTATATTTCATATATTATGGACTTTTTTCTATCAGAAATATATGGAGTTTAATATCGATGTAACATATAAAAAACTATTTTCCAGCTAAACAAATTAAATTATCAATTCGGATTAACCCATAACGTTACATGGTTGGAACAAAGTGTTGGACAATCTGCGATAAATACAAATAATATAATAATCGTGCGTGTGTGAGCAACAGTAACATGTATAATCAAAACAAAACAGAAAAGGAGACAAGAACGAAAACCCGAGTCCAGTGCGTGACTGTCTCCTTAAAGCGTATTTGTCCTCACTGTATGTGCGAGCGAAATGTCTCCCAAGATAAAATGGATTGCAGCGAAGCTATAAAAGCGTCACTCTCAACGAGCTTGAAACGAGCAAGAATATCACCGAAGAAGAGAAGAGGCAGTGTTTGAGAAGAGGATGTGTTTTTCGATTAAATAATCCTAAGGCTCTACACGAGTATATATAGGATAGGAAAACTTGTGCGCTACACAATTGCCTTAATTAATTAGTCGCGCTATTCAATTAAATCGGTGGCAATTTTCTTAACAAAATTGCCTTAATTAATTAGCCGAGCTAATCAGTTAAATCGGTGGCACTTTCCTCAATTAATTAACCGTGTTAATTAATTATGTTAAGGCGGTGGCAAAAAATCCGTAGTAAAAATGGAATTGATTTTACCGAATCAATGAATTCAAATTATAATCGAATCCATATTCCAACAATCCCCCACATGGATGAGATTGATATCGTAGTAGCACACACCAGACAGATAGACATGGAATTAGATGTGGTGATAATTCTTCGATCAGATATAGCATACGATAGGTAGAGGTTTGCTCCTTGAACCTTCGCTTGAGTAAGCATACCGACCTTACTGGTAGATAGTGGAGGTTTAATCTTTGAACTTTTCGACCGTTTGTGTAAGCGATGCTATACTTATCACTATATCCTTTCTGACTCGTTCAGCTCTCATGATTATGTCCATTTTGGCCATGGAACATCGTCCTGGTTCTATAGGAGTTTCTAAAGAATTGTGCCTCACAATTCTCCTTTGAAGCGGCCCCACTTCTCTCCCACATAAGTGATCTTTATCTTATAGAGTAACCCGCGTTTACTCAACTGAATTCCATGCGTTCAAATCTTGAACTCCAAGTATTCACCGAAAGATCATTAAAAGCTTAATAGCTTATCCTCCTACCTTACGGGTCTCACTGTTTCCTCATCATAGGAACAGGCCAGGGGTTACCACCACAGTGATTTGGTCATCATGATTTAGTTGGACCATTGAACCAAGTTCTTGGGATCTCCAGTCAACAATGGTTGGGTGTCCACCATGACGCCGTTAAGCAATAGGCTTAAGGTCCATCCCTCTCGATGATTTTACAACTATCTCTCAGTATAACCAGATTCTCTTGGTTTAACCAGATTATCTAAGTTTAACCATCTGGTTAGTGGATCCACAACATTATCATTTGACTTTACTTTACCGAGTCAATCTTGATAATTCTCGTTGAGAGTAATTGTTTAAATTGTATTATGTCCTCGTCATAGAAGCCAGACATACCATTGCATACACAACAATGTGATCTCCCAATTTGCAAATTATTCACATAAAATATGCATATTGAAGATACATTTTCTTGTCATTTAGGAATATCCATTACAAAGTGACTACATTCAGCCTCTCACTAATTCACTCTAACATGCATACATATTATGCAATAGACTCGTATTCCATCGTGAATCGAGCTATGTTTAATCATCTACCTAGGATTCCCATGACATGGCTGCTTTCGTTAATGTGAGCTAAATTCACTAATGACTTTTAAGTTCTTAAAGTCACACATCTAACATTCATACTATACCCACATGGTGTAATTAGATGTCTTTTACAATACAGCCCAAACTCACGAGTATATCTCAAACACCTTAGTCTAATTGCAATCATATTCAAGAGACCAATTTCGATTTGAATCGTGCATCTACTCAGTTTACCAACTGTGTAGCCTATTCCTGATTTTGTACAATTTTAAAATGTACAACAGACTTCCAAACATTCTTGAGAGATCATTGTTAATCTACACTTGGATAGATACGAATTCATTCTAGCTATACTAGATTAAGTTACGTTGATCTCTTCAAGATTCACATCACCAACGTGTGACATGTATCCTCTAAGACTTTCAAAGTTATTAAGATTTTAATTATCAAAATCAAAACTTCAAGTCTCATCAAAATTGCTTGAGATGATCCTCTCTTCATTGTTTTAGTAATGATCAGATCACTCGCGTGCAATTACATATGACCACCATTTCATTCGTAAATAATGCAAACTCACATATCAATCCATTGTTTGTCTATCACTTTAGCATCTCAACATTGGCATATTTCATATTTTGGTAATTAATTTACCAATTATTAGTTAAGGCTTCAATTCTTTAAATTAAAATTACCAATTTTTAGCGTCCCAAAGATTAGCGATTTTAATTCACCTTATTACCAAGTTTAAGCGTCCCTAAACTGGAAATGCGCAGTATACATTTTTCACGTTTGAGCGTCCTCAAAATGAAAAACTGCATTAATTTTGAAGCCATTGCTTATCATAGCAATATCAAACTTTATACGTACGCCACTATTTTGATGTCTATTTTGATTCACAAAATGTTTCACCTGGTCATAGTCTTTCTACACTTGCCTTAGCAACAAACCCTCAGGTTATCTCACGTCGATTTCTATTAAATCTATATTTAGAAAGACTATCTCAATGTTCATTTGATATACTTCTCAATTTCGCAACACGATAATTTTAAGTATCATCTTAATGAACCTCATTCTCGTAAATTAAGAAATAGTATCTCAAAACATATCGGGTCTTCACTTTGACTGTAGTTTCTAATTATCAGCCTGACCTTATACTTTTCTTTACCCATGTATCTATTTTTCAATTTAAAAAATCTGTTTGGGTCCTAATGGTATCTATCTCACAAGAAGATCCATATGATTTCAAACATGATTCTACTTAATAGAACCACTCTCTCTATTCCTTAACACCTTTTCCCCCACAAGGGATATAGAGAGTTCATATAACGCTATAGTCCATTTTCCAGCACACATGTTAGAAAATCTTGACTCGTTGACTTCTTAACTTTGGCTAATTTCCCTCTTAATATCTTCTTTCATCAAAGAATTATTAGAGGAAGGCGTAGCTTTTTCAAGCTTTGAGGTTCACCGGCCACTAAGCAAATCGTTAAGACATTCGGGACTATCGAATTTCTTATCTTATGTCTTTTGCTCTGTTTAGGTTCATTCTCACATTAATCCAATAACTTAGGAGTTCATTTGGATCATTTACGGATTTATGTGGAACAACTTAGCTTAATAAATAAGCATTTCTAGATTCCGTATTTGCATACAAATTAGAATCTCATTATTTGGATTCATGTATAGGATATCATTAGACACAATCGTTGTCTATATCCATCCAAAATACCTAGATTATTTTGGATCACTTTTAACCTTTATAGGTATTAGTATCAAGATATCTCCAAGATACCCCCACAATTCAATTATTTCTAGAAATGCTTCGTTACATTCTAGAGTTCATTCATAGAAAATTCTCTTATTTTCTCTTCAAGATACCCCCACATTTTTAATATTTCTAAGAATGTTTCACTACATTCCTGTAATATCAGGAAATTCAATTATTTCCTTTCATGGTATCTTGTCTTGTTTAAAAAACAATTAGTCTTTACACGACAAACATCCTCATATTCAGTGATAGTCTGAATTGATGAACATCGCTTTTTCATCTCCATTAGAGAGCAATTCAACATGCACATACTCCGTTAAAATATTAATGCAAGTAATGTGCCGTGACCTCATGACTATATCGACATTGTGAACAAAATCAATCAGTGGTTATTCGGTATCAAAGTATCAAAGTCAATCATTACCATTTTAACTTTTGTATCAATTTGGTTTTTGTTAGCACAAAATCACGCAAGCGTACGTGGTCACAAGTAATATAGATATAAGTCAAGTTCGTTCCCACAGAGATCTGGTTTTTAATTCAGTTTAGTACCTATGCAACAATGTATGGCTTTAATTCACTGCTAAGACAATAAACAAATTGGGTTTTGATTAACTAAAAATAACTGAAAAGCAAATTAACAAATTAAGAATTAATTAACTAATAAGAATTTAAACTGATTACTTATATGAGAATAAACATGGGACTCTAACTTCATCATCTACTTCACTTAGAGTTGATGCCTTTAATCAATGCACGTGATGGTTTTGATATCTGATCAGACAACACAAAACAAGTAAACGCTACTTCTCAGTATACGAATACCAAACTAAACATACATCCACAAAAGAGATAGAAGATGAATAGACACCAATTATGCTTAGACCCTATATCTCTATAGAATTTGAAAACATAACGGTTGAAGAACAAGTTGTCTATTAAGATCACATAGGGCAGCATAATATCTCTATTGATGCTACAAATCATGATGTTAAAATATCAACCTATCCTATGCTAGCATGGCAAGTTCTAAATCTCAAGATCCACTCTCGTTTCGCAAGAGATTAACAATTCAATTTAGATGTTAGCTACGCATCTAAAAGCATTAAGATTAACCATACGAGGATATCAAGAATTCACCACACGTAATCTTTAAAGCAATCAAACTACTAAGCTACATAGACAACTCCGTTAGAATCCCATGACAACGATTAGCCCATAATTGAACCGTTCATCGTCATGGGATTTGATGAAAACATGATATAAAACAAGATATGAATAAAAGAAGCAATAATATTAATAAAACAAAAGTTGAGAAAACAAATCTATAATCCAAAGTAACACAAAAGATGAAGTAGATCTAGATCCGTTGCTTGTCACGAGCGTTGAATCCTTCTCTCCTTTTCTCCCTTGCAGATCTAAGCTATGTTACAATAATAAAGCGATTATACCAATTACAATGCTTAGATGTGTTTTTATAGGCTCTAGATTTCTTGCCCAGCAAGAATTTATCTTCTATTACAATTAGAATTTAATTAAGGTGCTAAAAACTGCCCAAAATATAATTAGAACTTGAAAAGGGCAAAACAGTAATTTCCCTGCTCCCAACTTTCTGTTTGTCGTGCTTCCTGCCCCCACCACGCGCAACTTGCACGTGCAACACCTGTTCCATGTTATATAAAATCTCCCAAGCTTCGCGTGGGCAGTAAGATCGCTGAAAACGGACTTATAGAACTCCAGATATGGCCAAAACAGTGTAAGCTGCGCAGCCTTCCCAGAAAATCCGAATTTTAATCAATTTAATCTCCAAAAACGATAGAAGCATCAACCTTAATCAATATTCTCGTAAATCTGCACAACTAAGCAAAACACATCAAAACTACAAGAAACTTGAGTCCAAGACAATCAATTTAAGCCGATTTAGAATGCTCCAAGTGGATATAAAATCCACTTATCAGTTTTCTTTCTCGAGCTTATAGAGCGTAAAAATCTCTATCTAGCTTCATTTTTACTCTTTAACGAGTACACATAATCAATGTATTACTATAAAGTAATTACACAACTTGTTACCACCTATCACTAGAGCAGGTTTCACGTCGTTCATTAAAACATCTCAAGTTTTAATATCATGTTCAAAGAACTTTCCTGTTCTTGTCACTGAAAAATTCAACTATTGAATTTCTCTCAAATTTCAATTTGGTTCACAAGAGAACCTAATTTTTTGGCTCATCACTGTTACAACCAAAAGAGGATCGAGAAAGAACATAAACTTCCAATAAACCCACATTCAATGATCCTTGATCAGTTGATGCGTTAGGGTTAACAACATTCTGGATTTGTCTAAAATTTTAGCATACAGAGCTAACCGTAATGCCGTATTAGGTATCACATGGATCACCATAATAGGCTCGTGTGTAACTACCGTAGCAAATCGACACCAACAAAAGATTATATAATATAACCAGAGGAACGAATCCAACTAGAAAATTATAAATCTCGTGCTGACCCTCATCTTGTACTTAATAAGTAACAGGTCTGTTAGGTTTTTCAACATCTCGAAACATCCGACAAGATTGATATTTCAATAGAAATTTCCTAGCACTTGTGCTTAAGTTAGTTCTTGAAATCTTTCCATCCAGGTGGCAGCTTTTCAATTACAGCAGTAACTTGGAAAGACTCACTTATGATCATCCTTTCACCATGAATATCATGGATGATCACTTGCAGTTTTTGCACCTGACTGACCACAGTCTTAGAATCTTCCATCTTATAATCAAGAAAGCGGCCAACAATTCACTTTTTAGCCCCAGCGTCCTCGGTTTTATACTTATGGTCGAGAGACTCCCATAAGACCTTAGTTGTTGGCTTCATACTATACATGTTATACAACGAATCAGCCAAACAATTCAGCACATAATTCTGACAGATATAGTCGACGTGCTTCCAAGCATCAACAGCATATAAACTGTTTGCGTGTTACTCTCAACAGTGAGCAACGGTGTATCCTCTTTGAGGTAGCGATCTAGAACAACATCTTTTGTTGCCAACGTTTGAAGTTCGTTCCATTGAACTTCAAAGATTTCTCAGCATGTGCAGCAGGCATAGCAGGAACAACAGGAACAGCAGGCATAACAGGTGCAATATGTGCATTAGGCACCACAGGTACTACCGATGTTTGCATACCAGTAGGCACCGCATGTCCGTTCATAGGAATGAAACCTTTTGTAGTCGATCCAAACGGAACATTAATCTATCCAACGACAGTATGTCCCAAAGGCACATGTCCCGTAGGCACATGTCCAACCGGCATCGCACTCACATCAGATGTTATAATCTGTGCGTTAGAGTTTGGCGGCGGCTGGTGATCCCCATCAGATGTTACAATCTGTGTGTTGGGATCAACCACCATGTTTTTGTTGTTCATAGTTTGATTCCCCATTAAATCTGTCACTCAAACAAACAAGCAACTACGTAAGTACAGATCACAGATATATTAAATACGCTTTAAGATTGTTGGACAATCTACGAAAAATACAGATAATATAATAATCGTGCGTGTGTGAGCAACAGTAACATGTATAATCAAAACAAAACGGAAAAGGAGACAAGAACGAAAACCTGAGCCCAGTGCGTGACTGTCTCCTTAAAGCGTATTTCCCCTCACCGTATGTGCGAGCAAAACGCCTCCCAGGATAAAACGGATTGCAGCGAAGCTATAAAAGCGTCACTCTCAGCGAGCTTGAAACGAGCAAGAATATCACCGAAGAAGAGAAGAGATTGTGTTTGAGAAGAGGATGTGTTTTTCGAATAAATAATCCTAAGGCTCTACACGAGTATACATAGGATAGTAAAACTTGTGCGCTACACAATTGCCTTAATTAATTAGTCTCGCTAATCAATTAAATCGGTGGCAATTTTCTTAACAAAATTGCCTTAATTAATTAGCCGAGCTAATCAATTAAATCGGTGGCAATTTCCTTAATTAATTAACCATGTTAATTAATTTTGTTAAGGCGGTGGCAAAAAATCCATAATAAAAACGGAATTGATTTTACCGAATCAATGAATTCAAATTATAATCGAATCCATATTCTAACACAAAGAATATCATTTTCCACTAATTTTATCAATAAAATCAAATAAATAGGTTATTAAAAAATTATTATGGATACATATTTTATTATAATATCTACCACTACAACACAAATAGGACTTTTTCATCTGACCATTTACGACTACGGCTAATTTCGATCGGATTTGGACGAAACCTGTTGGTACGGCTAATTTCGACCAGAAATAGTCGAACTTAGAAGCGATCGAATATAAACGGTCGAAAATTTGATGTCAAAATTTTGTTTCTATAAAGACAGTAAGACACAATTGTATCAATTGTATGATAAGAGGATGTTGAATTTTAACAAATTTAATACTTACAAAATTTTTAAATAAACATGTAATTAATTTGAAAAAATACAAATAAAAATGTGAGAGTATTATAATGACATGATAAAGTCATTGGAATTTTTTTAAAAAAATAATGGCGAACCAATAAATAAATTCTTCTCAATTCGCTAAACGAATAAAATAACTCGGTAGAATATGGAGTTTAATGTTTGGATTTAGGATTTAGGATGTAGATTAGGGTTATGGATATGGAGTTTAGGGTTAGGATTTAGGATTTGGGGTGTACATTAGGGTTATGGTTTCTAAGTTTTTAAATTTTTTTTAATCATCTAACCTTATGAATGTCAAAATTTTGATAATTAAAAAGCATACACAAAATACTTATAAATTTTAATATTTCTATTTGAATATTATAATTAATCATAATTTTTCACGAAATAATTTTGACTAGAAAACTTAAAAGGTCAAATTTAACATTCATTTGACTATATATGGTCGTAAATATATAAGTTTGACCGGATTTATTCAAACAAATATAATCGACTGAAATCCATAGCGAGAAATTTAGTAAATAGTGGGAAATTTGCCATCCAAAATTTTCTAAACTATTTTTGACCGTATTTCGTTGAATTTAATAAATATGACCAAATTCGATTAAATTTATTCTTTTCAGTAATTTGAAAAATTGTTGTTAAATATTTAAATGTTTGTACACATCATAAAAAAATGTTTATAAATCGAAGGAGATAACATTCATCTTATGTACAAATATAATTTGTACAAAAAAATATTCATATATAAGAGAATGTTCAAATTTTACTTATTAGAAATTCTTAATAAATTTGAAAAATATCTAATTATTTTTAAAAAAATATGATAGTATTCAGAAAACATATTTCATTCAACAAAAAAAATTAGAAAATAATAACGAGAGAAAAAAAATTCTTAATCTGCTACAATGACAAGATTGTTCGGTAAAATATAAAGTTTAGGGTTTAGATTTAGGGGTTAGGGTATGGATTGGGTTGAAATTTTTATTTTTCAAAAATTTTTCATAAATAATCCATTCGTATGGTTTTTGAGATTTTGATAATTTAAGTGTATACCCAAAATAAAAATTAATTTTAACACATCATCTAACAAAATTTAATTACATTTTCACATCCGGTAAGCTCACACCCACCCCTTCTGATGAGTTTACCTCCGTCATTTTCTGTGAGTTCATTTTCAATAATCAGTGTATAGATATATATATAGGGTTTTGCTTAAATGAGAACCTCCAATTAAAATGAGAACTGAGATCTAATCTCAGCCCTCTATTTTATATTAAATCTTTTAATCTCAGCCCCACACACACAACCCACACTTTCACATACAAACACAGCTATACACACACTCGCACAAACAGACCCCCTCCCCATTCGTACGGTGACAATCTCTCTCCGCACCTCTCCAAGATGATCGCCACCGTTGTACGACTTCTCCGCGATTTCGACTCTGCCGTTCGCCTCTCCTGCATCACCACGCTCACCTCCATGGCCTCGGAGATCACTAAACCTCCGTTCTTTGACACTATCAAAGCCGTTAATTGAGGTGATTTTGCACGAGCATGACTTAAATTTTCAAACCAGCTCGGCTTTGTGTTTAGCCGCGACGATTGATTTGACTAGTGAAAAAAGAGCTCATTTCTTTTATTCATGCTTACAGATCTGATTCATCACAAATAATGTATAAAATTTTGGTAATTTTTGTTCAATTTTTGGTAATTTTCATTCAATTTGTGGTGATTTTCATTCATGTTTTTGGTAATTTTGTGTTGAGCGTATGGTGATTTGGCGATTGAATGAGTTAGTACAGTGCAAATGTGATGAAAAAGTGTGAATGATATGAACTTATGTTAAGTGTATGCAAGGTGTTTGACCAAATGTCTGTGAAAATAAATTGATGAGATTAATGAAATGTGATAAACATAAACGAACATGAATTTAGAAAGTTTAATGTTCGATTAAATTAAATATAGTTTTAATAGATTAACATATTAAATTGAATGTATAGATAGATGGATTGATTGAATGTATAAATTAGTCATGTAATTTGTGGTGATTTTTGGGCTTTAGGTTGTGATTTGTTGATGGTGGTCGGAGGTGGTGACGGTGATGTGGTGGTTTGGGGTGATTTTGATCGCGGTGATTTTTGTTTTTAGTCGGTAATTATTGGTGGTGGTGGTGGCAGTGGGGTGGTCGGAGGTGGTGGAGTGTGGTGATTTTCTGTTTAAAGGTGGTATTTTTGTGGGTGACGGTGGCGGCGTGGTGGTCGGAGGTGGTGAAAGCGTGGTGATTTTCTATTAAACGGTGGTGATTTTCTGGGTTAACCGGAATTGGTCGCCGGAGTTGGTGACTGGAGTAGGGAAGAAGATGATGGTAGAAGATAATGTTGAATTAAATGAATAATAAGAAAAATAAAATTTTTAATATTAATTGTGGGGCTAGGATTTAATTTAGATATAAAAAATGCGTGGATATGATTAGATCTCATATCTCACCATAAGTGGGGGTTCTCATTTGAGCAAGACCCTATATATATATAAGTCATTGTTCCATGGAGAACCATCTTACGTGGAGAACCGTGGAGAACCACTTAAAATGCATTAAAATTGTTTTATATATAAGGGCCCCGCAGGGACATCTTCACAAAAAAGTCTTATAATTCTATTCTCTATCTATTTATAAAAAAAAAATTACAAAATTTTTTATTTTTTAAAATTTTCAAAAATTGATGACGTGGCAACATTTTTTTAAAATTTTTTCTTTTGATGAATGGATAGAGGGTAGAATTATAAGACTCTTATGTGAAGGGGCCCCGCCAGGGGCCTTATATAAAGGACAATTTTAATGTATTTTAAGTGGTTCTTCACGTAAGATGGTTCTTCATAGAGTGGGACTCTATATATATATAGGCAAAGTATCAAATAGAAACCAACTCTTAAATAAAAACTAGAAACTAACATTAAATAAATTCTATTTCATTCATTCTAATGGCCCCGCCAGGGGCACCTTCACAAAAAGTGTTTAAAATTATTGGCTCCATCCAGCAACAAAAAAAAAAAAATTACTGTTCACGCTGACGTCACTGCCACGTCAGCAGTGAACAGTATTTTTTTTTTTTTTGCTGGATGGAGCCTAGAATATTATGAACTTTTTGTATTGGGGTCCCCCTAGTTTGGTCATTAGATTAGCTTTAAATATTAGATTAGGGTTTAGTTTCTAGTTTCTATTTTAATTTGGTTTCTATTTGAGTAAGACCTATATATATATATATATATATAATTTTTTACATTTGTATATTATTTAATTAGTAGTAACTGTTTTTGAATATATTTTAAGAAGAGTAAAAATTGTGATATTGGAACTTGTATATAGTAGATTTACCATAATTTTAAGATTGATAAAAGATCTTCTCAAAAAAAAAAAAAAGATTGATAAAAGATAACATAATCATTACGTTCATTAATAATTGATATATTACATTAATGGTATGTAAAAATTAGTAATAAGGTGGAGAAAACGGGTTGAATTCGTAGAGCAGAAAATGGATTGAATAACTGAATTTGTAGAGCAGCAGAATTGCTGCTCTTTTTTTTAAAAAAAAATATTGTTCATTAAATTCGATCAAATTTATCATATTAAATTCAATCTAAACGAATTTATTGTTCTTGGGCGTGAATTTCAATTTTCAATTGAATTTAAATTTTCATATGATCGAATTTTCATATGATCATGTGCGAAAGCTAGTGAAGTATAATTAGTTGATATACCGATTAGAGATTTATCGAAATAATTATAAGATATTTTTTAAATTAAAATATAAAATAAAATTTAATATATTAATCTTATCTATAATATAAGAAATCATTCAAGAATAAATCATACCAATTTCGAATTAAAAATAAATCAAAAAGTTTATTTATAATTTTTAAATTGATTAAGCAATTTTAGAACATTAGCCTAACTCATAATAATTCTTAATGTAATTGATAGTTCTGAATATTGGGCTATAGATGATACTTATGTGAAGGTTGATGCTACTAGTTTTACGGTTGATATAGGTTGAATTGTTCCAGATGTCATTGTAATATTTTTTAATTTAAAGAATTTGGATATTCAATATGTTGAGCAATTTGAAAACAAAACGATTATTTGTTTAACTCGTATTTTGTTTCACAATCAATCAGATTGTAGTTGACAGTTAAAAAATTTGTGACGGCTGAATTTCAATATTTTAATAAGTTTTGTAAAAAAAAAAAAGTAAAAGTTGAGAACAGGGATAAGCTTATCACTTCGTATTGTTTCTCGGGATTGTAAATTGGCGTTTTGCGCAACAAACCAGAAGGAAAATGTTACTCCCTCCGTCTCACAATTCTTTTCTCATTTAATATGTCGGGATTGTTTATAACATGAGACCAATTACTAAATTTACGTCTAATCTATAATTCCAAATATAGTCATGAGTGATCTTGTTGAATTCATATTTATGAGTACTTTAATACAGTAAAGTTTTTATATTTAAAACTAATACAAAATTAAAGATATTAACGATTAAAATTGTGCGTTGACAAACGTGATAAAGGTAAACAGGAAAAGTTAATTAAAGATATTAACGATTAAAATTGTGCGTTGACAAACGTGATAAAGGTAAACAGGAAAAGTTTTAAGAGACGAAGGAAGTAATTTTGTCCACACAATTCTTCGTTGGCACGTAACTCGCAAGTACATGCAGCAGTAATAAAGTACCGTAAAATTTTACCAGTCATTAATTAACATACAGTTTTACCCAGTTAACTCGGATCTCTTGCCTATATGTTTCGGTCATATTGTACTATCTCCGTCCCACCTAATTTTTAATATTTTTTTGTCTTTTTCTGACACGTAATTTAAGGTGAATTTTAAGAATAGTTTCATAATTTATTTTTAAAAATTTTTTTTTTTATATAAAAATAGGATTGTTCCATTTTTATACAAAAAAAAGAAAATTTTAAAAATAAATTATTACATTATCTTTAAAATGCATGTCAAACACCCTATTTTGAAACATTAACAACCGGGCGGGACGGAAAGGTAATATTTAAGCCGATTATTATTGCAGTATATATTTAAAAAGGAAAATGCTAGAATTACATAAAGTTTCACAAAATGGTAGGTGTCTCACTGTGATTGATTATAATTCAATGGATCCATGCATTCACATTAATACCAACAAATAAAAACATTAATTAGTGGAATCCAACTTCATTATGTAAATTTTTCAGTGCATATTTTTTGTGCACCTAGCACTACTCATTTAAAAAAGGGTTTCATGTGCCTGAGGTTGACCTCAGGTAAAACCCTGAGGTTAAAACAATTCACATACAAATTGATGGGTATCTATATATTATAAATTGCTCGATAACCCTTTCCTCAGGTTCGGGATCCATATTCAGGTTTGATAGATATCCATGACCCAATATAGTATTAAATTATATGCTTAGGATTAGGTTCGGGATCCGTTTAAATTACCCATCCAGTTATATGATATAATCCATATTTTAAAATATATTGACCCGATATTATATAAAATACACATCATGACAAACGATTCTTGCCAAAAATTATTTCCTTGATAATACCAAAAATTTGGCAGTTGTTATTATTAATGCCAAATAATTGGTTATAATTATAATGGGCCCGCCAGGGCCATCCAATTAAAACAATCTTGCCAAAAAAAAATTCCTTGACAAAAACAATCTTGCCAAAAAAAAATTTCCTTGATAAAACACGAATTATTTTGTTTCCAAAAATTATTTTCTTTCTAACAATTGTCAATTATAATTATAATGGGCCCGCCAGGGCCATCCAATTAAAACATTCTTGCCAAATCCGTTTATATTACCCATCCAATTATATGATATGATCCATATTTTAAAATATATTGACTCGATATTATATAAAATACACATCATGACAAACCACTCTTGCCAAAAATTATTTCCTTTATAATACCAAAAAAATATTAACAAATGATTTTGATTGGTTATAATTATAATGTGCCCGCCAGGACCATCCAATTAAAATATTTTAAAATGCCAAAATATTATTTCCTTCACAAAACACAAATTATTTTCTTAACATTCTTGCCAAAAATTATTTCCTTCCACAAATTTTAAATTATTTTAATTTTTTTTAATCCATATTCAGGTTTGATAGATATCCATGACCTATTATAGTAGTAAATTATATGTTTAGGATTAGGTTATAGTGCGGTATAACTTTAATTTTTTTGATATTATGATTTAATTATTTTAATTTATTCTTTATATCTACTACTATTACATTCATGATATAGTTGACATCACTAAAATAATGTTATAGTGTTCAATTTTTTAATGTTTTTAAAATAAATCAATATATTAATAATTTCTTATATTAATTGTAATTTAAATTATCAAAACAAACTCATGTTCTTAAAGAATTTAACATTTTAATTTATTAAAGTAGGCAACTTTTTAATACTACTGCCAATTTTTATTTCTATATTGTAAAATTATATACTATAATTTATTAAAAATTAAAATAAATTTTATTTAAAATATGAACTCCCGTGTGCGAAGCACGGGCATTAAACTAGTTTATGTAAATTACTGAATAAAAACATAGATAGTTACAAAAATGTCCCTGCGGGGCCCTAATTTTATAGTACAAATCTCAGGGGAGATTCCTGAGGACAACCTCAGGCCCATTTTTCTCTTTAAAAAAAGTAACACAAATGTTAGTTTTATTAAATTGACTAATGGCTATTTATAGAACTCACATGGATAACAAAGAAAGCCAATAACATGTTGGTGCAGTGAATTGAACCCTTGTCTTCTTTGTAGGAGGTCAAGGGTTCGACCCCTGGGTGTGTGTGAGTTTAGTTTGTATTAGTTTCCTTTCTTTGTATTTGTATTTGTATTTGTATTTGGCCGGGGGTCCTTCGGAAACAGCCTCCCTATTGTATAGGGGCATGGTCGGCGTACATCTACCCTCCTCAGACACCACTTTGAATGGTATTATAACTGCGTTTTACATGGATAACAAAGAAAGCACACCACCGGCGTAACTGGTGACGCCTAATCAGTGTTATCATTTTTAACAGGTGTTGGTTGTGTAGAGAAGGCACTTGTTTGCTGTTTACTAAATGCATCTGTTATACTTGCATAAGGCTTATGTAATACTAGTATGTACGTAGCCAACTTTTGATTCACCCTCTTATCCCAACTGATCAAGAAATTCACTGGAAATTTCTTGGGATTTGGATCTTTCTTCATGCATGATCTATCTATCTTATCCTGCCACTCTCATCCCCATAGCCTTATATATTGCGGGACGTCCTCGCATCAACTTCTCATTCCACATTTCGCAGTTCATTTTATTTATTTATATAGTAGATAAAGAAAACAGAGAGTTACAGCCATGGCTGCATCTTTCTCCAACCCTTCAATGGTAACGTATCTTTTTATATTAATATTCTCGAAATATATAGTCTGTATGTGTGGTTATATATAATTGGTATTTTTATTATTAATTATTGGTACATGCAATGTTTTTGATAAAACGCGAGCAGATTATGGAGGAAGAAGGGAGGTTTGAAGCAGAAGTAGCTGATGTGCAGGCATGGTGGAACTCTGAGAGATTCAAGCTCACGCACCGCCCTTATTCTGCCCGTGATGTTGTTTCACTCCGTGGCCATCTCAAACAAAGCTACGCCTCCAATGAGCTAGCAAAGAAGCTGTGGAGGACTCTCAAAACACACCAAGCTAATGGCACGTCATCAAGAACCTTTGGTGCACTTGATCCTGTCCAAGTGACCATGATGGCTAAGCATCTCGACACAATTTACGTCTCCGGTTGGCAGTGCTCATCAACTCACACTTCGACAAATGAGCCTGGTCCTGACCTGGCGGATTATCCTTATGACACTGTCCCCAATAAGGTCGAACACCTTTTCTTTGCTCAGCAGTACCATGATCGGAAGCAAAGAGAGGCTCGTATGAGTATGAGTCGAGAAGAGCGTGCTCGAATGCCTTTTGTTGATTACTTGAAGCCTATTATTGCTGATGGTGATACGGGTTTTGGTGGTGCAACTGCTACGGTCAAGCTTTGCAAGCTGTTTGTGGAGCGTGGCGCGGCTGGTGTCCATATTGAAGATCAGTCATCCGTGACTAAGAAATGTGGTCATATGGCTGGAAAAGTTCTTGTTGCGGTGAGTGAACATATCAACAGGCTTGTGGCAGCTCGGTTGCAATTTGATGTGATGGGAACTGAGACTGTTTTGGTGGCTAGGACTGACGCTGTTGCAGCTACTTTGATCCAGTCAAATATTGACACGAGGGATCATCAGTTTATTTTGGGTGTTACTAACCCAAATCTCAAGGGTAAAGGCTTGGCCACGATCTTGTCAGAAGCAATGGCTGCTGGGAAAACTGGGCCTGAGCTTCAAGCTATTGAGGACAAGTGGTTGTCAATGGCTCAATTGAAGACGTTTTCGGATTGTGTCGTTGATGCAATCAAGAATTTGAATGTTGGGGAGGCTGAGAAGAGGAGGAAAATGAGTGAATGGATGAACTGCTCCAGTTATGACAAGTGTTTGTCAAATGAGCAAGGCCGGGAGATTGCTGAGAGATTGGGACTCGTTAATCTTTTCTGGGACTGGGATTTACCTAGAACAAGAGAAGGGTTCTATAGGTTTCAAGGATCTGTGATGGCAGCAATTGTTCGTGGTTGGGCTTTTGCGCCTCACTGTGACATTATTTGGATGGAAACCTCCAGCCCTGACTTGGTTGAGTGCACGAAGTTCGCACAGGGGGTGAAATCTGTCACACCTGAAACTATGTTGGCTTATAACCTGTCCCCTTCTTTTAACTGGGATGCATCAGGTATGACCGACGAGCAAATGATGGATTTTATTCCTAGGATTGCAAAGTTAGGCTACTGTTGGCAGTTCATAACGCTGGCAGGTTTCCACGCGGACGCTCTAATCGTGGACACGTTTGCCAAGGATTTTGCAAGAAGGGGAATGCTGGCTTATGTTGAGAAGATACAGAGAGAGGAAAGGAACAATGGTGTTGATTCTCTAGCTCATCAGAAATGGTCCGGTGCTAATTACTATGACAGGGTTCTCAGAACTGTGCAGGGAGGCATCACTTCAACTGCTGCCATGGGCAAAGGTAACTACAATTAAATATTATTCCTTTCTATAAATGAAATACTTGAAGGTAGTAATCTATGGAGTATAATATTTCACCAATGTGAATTGCTATTGCAGGAGTAACCGAGGATCAGTTTGGGGCAACATGGACTAGGCCAGGGGCTACGAACATGGGTGATGGCACTGTGGTGATTGCAAAAGCAAGAATGTAAGATGCATATCTAAGGATGCTGGCAGAAGGCATAGGGAGCTTGGAAACTTATTTTCTGTCCTTGAATTTGTAATAAAAATTATGATATGTTTAAGTAAAGGTCGTGCAGTTTGGCAGTTTTATGGTCCACCAACTGTGGCAGACATGTTGTTGCTGTCATTGCTCTTTGAAGCCTTGTTGAAGAAAGAAGTTATCTGGTTTTTAAGTTTGTAATTTGGTTCATGTTCTATCATTAGTTAACACATGAAAGCTTCGACTACAAAACATTAAAAATGCATACAGCAACGTAGCATCTGTTTACCAAGCTCATATCGGAAGATGTTGGCAAAACATCACTATCTTGAGGACCAAGAACTGAAAGTAATCATCATCAAACTTGCAAAATTATTTTACATTTTACAGGCCTGGGATTTTTGGTCCAGGAATTGGTACATATCTTTAGATGTTTATCAATGGCACTTTTGGTCTAGAACTGATTACAAATCTTTCGTGTAGCATTAGTTTCTGATGACTAGGTGGTGCTACTGATAGAGCATGTTATATTTCATGCATAAAGGAATTCCAAATTAAGGCCTGCATTCTACAATGCACTTATGTTTTCCAAGGAAACAACCAAAGAACATGATATCGTCGTCGAATGCCTAACATATGTGACTGAAGATCCCAAATGTGGGCTAGCGTTGATAGAGAACAGCATCAAGTAAAGAGACTGTTTTAATCATAAGGCAGCCAATTCAAGCTTACTGGGTTCATGGTTATATTGTGACCCAGGCTATCATCATGGATTGTTCAAGTTCAAGCCTTATGTAACGGACGCGAACTGTGACAGATTATAGCAGGAATTATGCTAGAGTCCCCAAATTCATTTCAAAATTTGTTTCCAAATGCCATGTGTCAGAATCTTATTCGTACTAATGCAATTAATTATGATGGATCCCTCTGCATTCACATAAATTTCACCAATTAAATACTCTCCAAATGTCACGTCATTTGAGAACTTATTTGGGGTACGTAGCATTATGCTTATAGCATAGCACCCACTGTGAAGTCTGTGATGGCAGCTACTACTGTGGTCAAAGAATGTATTACTCCACGGTTGGAACTTGGACATTCAAAAAATCATTTTAAAATGACGAATTAAAAATTTTAAGAGATAAAGGTTGATTTCTTTTTTCAAAAATATACTGTGTGAATTGATCATGCGTCCTTTCACTCCTTTCCCATTTATTGAGAAGAATAAAACCATACCTCAAAAGACACATGCACAACCAAATTGAATCTGTCGATTGAAATATTAAAAAAGATTATGATTGAACTCGTAAATAGTTTTTTTTTTAACGTAATTGAACTCGTAAATAGTTAAACTGTATTCAGATTTCAGTGTTTTAAACAGGCTGCTAACACTCAACAGAAAAGCTGTAGTAGGTGAAACAATTTCTCGTTTATTCATTCTAGATTCTGCAAGTTGAAGCCTATTTTATGAATTTATAGGCGGAATCATTATTTGCTCTTTATGTTCTGTTGATTCATTTCTTCCATGATTTGACTATGGAGAGTACGATAATGAGGACGATGACAAGGACGACGATAATGGCTATCGTTATACATTTTCTGGATATCTTCTGCAAGCTCTTAGCAGTTTTAAGAGCAGCAGTTCCCCATTGCACAAGGTCTACAGCATTTGCTACCTACACAGTGAGTTGAACCAACTACTTTATGCTATAAATATGTCTGCAAGACTCTTGAAATCATGTTTCCGGTAAGGAGATTCATCTCAGTCGCTCTGCCGCGATAGGAACACTGATTTGCTCCGTATAACCTCTTAAAAACGCATGCGGTGTATACGTGCATCTTGATTCAGTAGCAATCTATTCTTTTACATTATTGTTAACTACAATCTCTGAAAGTTAAGACTAAACTATTAATTGAGTAACTAAACAAGGGAAAATAAGCCAAAAGATCGTTGCTATAAAGGGTGTTATTAATATTGGTGTTGTTTAATAGCTAAAATTATGCTTTTTATGAAGCTCGTTAATATCAAGAATAATGCATTTGTTTTAGCAATAACAATTTACAGGGAAAAAAATAAAAAATGTGTTGTCTGAAGAAATCATTTATAAAAAGAGGCCAATGAAACATGCAGGGGAGGGGGAAAACTAAAGGCCAGGCATTCAGATTTCAAACCATAAAACTATAGTTTCCATCACTATATGGCTAGTTCTCAGGTACAGACTACAGAAGGGCTTTAAGGGAGGACTGAAGACTCAAGCACCATTTTTCTTCCAAGGTTTGACAACGCCAACAACTATAACAGTGATTATTATTAAAAGAATAATAATTGCAATGCACATCCATTTTCGAGAGTTCTTCTGCAGTTTCTTTGCTTTCTGGAGTGCAGTTGTCCCTGATTGGACATGGTCGACTGCATTCGAGACCTGAACAATATTCCCATTAACGCAAAACCCGGAAAAAGGTATGCTGCCCTGCTAAATTAGATTTATATGCAGAAAACAATTTGAGAGAAGCAAACCTGGATTTCAATGTTATCTAACAGATCTCCTTGCGCCTCAACCAGTACCGCCATATCAAGGTAAATCTGGCATATTTCATTATAGAAGATTGATAAAGTGAAGAGGTATTTCATTATTTTTGCACTAGAATAGCTTACTAGAAGAATGTTATATAACTGGATGCACAAGTACCTGATGCAGGTCAAGAAGCTTTTTCTCAATTTCCCTCACAGCGTCGTGTCTCTCCTGGATTTCTTGTACTGTATTTAGCACCTGAGACCACACACCCCAGGAATCCAATTAATACTCGGACCGCAAAGATAGTGAAGGTTGATAAAGTAAAAATGAGGAGACCACCCCCCCCCCCCCCCCTCTCTCTCTCCCTATTAAAATTCCTTTTACAAGTGTGCTTGAAATTTGAATTTCAGTTTAAACTAATCATAGTAACTTAAATATGGCAATTTCATGGTTGACAAATTTGAGGCACAATATAAATATGCATCGACAATACTTGTCAACCGATATATTATTCTATATTCGACAGTTCTAATTACCACGCTTACTGTTTAAAATTGTAATAAAGACAATTTTGAAGATATGGTAATCGAAACATCAACCCCCCAAAACTTGCCAACCGATATATTATTCTATAGTTGATAGTTCTAAATACCGCACTTACTGTTACTAGTTTCCTAATTTTACATGATGTGTAACAAAGACATTTTGAAGATATGGGAATCTAAACACCAAACCCCAAAATCCCGGACACCAACCCCCACCCAAATAAAGGGTGGCTAAATGAAGCCTTCGTTTCTATGACAACTGTAGACTGTAAACAGACGCGCGAACTCCGTAATTTGTAAAAAGGATTAAGATGGCACCTGTCCTCGTCCCATTTCTTGCATAGCATTCTGGAAAATTTGTTCACCATTACCAGTTTCAATAAGGTGGCTGATTGTCTGAGAAAAAAAAAACAAATGTCAAATTTGGTAACACTTTTCAATGCTAATATTATAAAAGATTTCTTTCCGCTTTAAAGCTAACCTCTTCATCTGGCCTGGTTCCAGTAACTACAACATAAAGAAATCAAACGAAAAGAAGAGTCAGAACTATAGCGACAGTTTGAGGGAAAACATATCATTTCAGTGGTAAGTCTGATAACAATTATATATTCTGATAGCTGCAAATTGAAGTAATAAAACCTGTTATTACTCTTCTCTCCACAACCTCGCGATATTCATCATCAATCCTTTGTCTCAGAGTCTGACACAATAAGCATTCATATTTGTATGATACAATGACTATTCACACGAAAACAGGGATTTAATTAATATCTATATAATTAGGCATGCGGAAGTATACCTGAAACTCTATCATTAAATCTCTGAACTTCTTGGTCAAAGCACTGAAAAGTAAATAGAATGATAACTCAATTATAACCACAAACTCATGCATAATAATTTAATATGAGATTTATGACTGAACCAGTAGCATACTTTGTCATGTTTGTCCTCGATCGGTCAACCCCTGTACCCTTCCCGCAACCAGGCTTTTGTCGGTTGGCCAAGTTCTGAAGAGAAAGACATGTGAATTGCAGCTCTCCAAAATTGTGAGCAAGGAACAGTTAAGTATTGCTATACCTCTTTATTCAATGCTTCTAGTTTTGCTTTTACATTCCGGGCAATTTTTCCTACTTCATCAACATCTTTATCCATTCGCTTCCTGATTGCTGTGGATGGAATACAGTTGCATTGGTTATGATTGTTGGACCAATTAGAAACATTTGTTGTTTCTTAGCTCCATGAACAACTTATGGGTGTAAGGTTTTTTGATGCGGGACTTCTGATGCCAATGCACTAAAATTAAAATACACTCTGCCTAAAAAATATTCCCAATCATGATAAGACTAAAAGTATAAATCTATTGTAAGATTATCCAGATCAGAATCCATTTACAAATTGCAAGATTAAATTTTTACATTATACTTTTTTTAGCTAATAAAATTCTTACATTATATTTATCTGTTCCTTATATCTGAAAAAAAAAGATAGAGAATTTTACCTTTCATGGAAGATGCTTTAGTGACAGACTTGGACTCCTCATTTGCATCCTGAAAATAGAGAACAAATGCACAGATGAGACAACTGCATCATGAAGAAAGTAAATGAATGTGTGTTTCCAGTACAATTTTACGGCATATCAATAATTATTTCCCTTTTAGAGTTACAAACAAGTTATATCCCACTTCCCTTAAATCAAGAAGATATACAGAGATGGAAATGTTAATAACTACTAAGAAAAACTGTAAAATCTTTTATATATAGAACCACAATAAATTATCTTATATGACATCAAATTTGAACGACAATCTCGTGGCCTTGACGGAAATAATCTGTATCCATCGTTTTTTTCAGGCAATCTAGTAGTAGCCTTGCCAGGTAGTATTTGTATCCATTACTTTCTCTTAAACTACAGTGTATGTTCTTAAGCATTTATTCTAAGATCACCGGTTGAGACAACAAGCACCTAGTGATTTCACGAAGTCAGGATGCTGAATCAACCTCAAAACTTGCTCTCTCTACCGCTAAGGGTTTGAATTAATGTTCACTTTGAAAATTTTGCAAAAAGCAAAATGGTATTCTTCATGACATGTCTTATTCGTTGGGGCAGAACTTGAGCCTGTGTATGCTAGCTCTTTTTTCCTGTAACAAGATTTCCTCTTACATCTTATGACGCTTAAGGGTTTACTTTGATTTCAAGTCTGCTGATACAAGTACACAATAGTTTTAACATCTTTTAGCTAAAATGTATTCATCTTCTTGTTTTAACCCAAGCTAGTTCTTTATTTTTTTCTTTGTTGAGGCGTTAGTTTGTAGTAAAATGGACCCCCCAGCTAGGCTATTTCAATTTATCATGATAAAACGTAGATAGCACATTAAAAACAGTGTGAACTTTTTATTTTGGTGACAATGAATCTTCTTCCCATTTACACTCACATCTTCACTAGCATCACCTATCCAGTCACATGCCTCAAAAGGATAAAAATAATTTTGAATCTTAAAGCTATTCTAAATTGACGAAAAAAGTGTTTCACTGAAGCAGCAAGGCATATTGTTTTTATATTGAATCATTTTTCACAAATGTAATTAATCATTGATATGTTATGCCTCTTGTCAGACATCTTGTTGCTATTATTTTTCTACAACACAAAAAAATATTTAAGAAATGCCAATACCTTAAGTTTCTGAAGTAATCCAGCAACCTTATCCACAAGCTTATCCACTTCCTGTACCTGCAATAGCGACCAAAATAAATACATATTAGAGCACTACAAGATCCAGTACTCCCAAGAAGGCACAAAATCGCACTTTTAAGATTGTAGAAACAGGAAACTTTCCACTACCTTAAGTCAACATTCCCAACCTCATTTGTGCAACATTGTATTGTATTTAAACCTAATTCTACAGTTAATATAAACCCAAAAAAACTTCAAAAGTACCTGTGTGTTAAATGCTTCCATTCCCAAATCTGAGTTACTCGGTGGAAGACGAGTACCCATCTCAATATCAGTGGCTTCTCTGGAAGGATTATTTTTGGCATTGCTAACAAAGGAATCCTAAAAAAGGACAACATTATGTCAAATTCAAAAAATCTAACTCCAAATAAGCTAAGCACAAAAGACCTAGTTCTTAAAGAAGTTAATCAATCGTTACCTAACCCACAATTAATACCGCAAACACTAAGCGGAAACAATACCGATTCTTAAAATTGGAGTGAAGTGCATTATGTGTATCTCTACCTTGGCCGTCATACCACTTGCAATACTAGTATACTACACTTTCGAAACTACCACTTCAAATATCGAATTTCACATTTTGTCTAGTTTAGCTAGTTTGGTGAAATATTTTTTTGCCTGATTCACATTTCAGTGACTAAATTTTTAGTACATTTGTCCTAGATCTCTCAGAAACCAAATTGAAGTAGTAACATGCATGTTTTTTGTTTTTATATAAATGTGCCGTAAGAGATTAAATTCTTAATCAAAATCTTACTAATTCCCCACAATTCATGACAACTTAAACATACATTTAGCAGCACATTATAAATCACTTTCATATTCAAATGACAAACACAACTCTAAAAAAAACATGAAGCAAAACATGAATCGTATGTATAGACACAAATTAAGGTAGCTGAAACCGAGACAACTTACTGCAAGAAGATCGTTCATCTTGATGAAATCACCTGTATGGGAGAGAGAGGGGGGTGGGGGAGAGAGAGAGAGAGAGAATGTGAGTAGAAGATTGATACTAGGAAAGTAAATGAGGGGGTTATGCTATTACACAAACTTCATTACAGCACACAACTGGTTGTTATGTTCTGTTCTGTTTTGTTTTGTTTGTGCCGTGTTTGGCCGGATCTGACCGGAGTAGTAAACGAGGAAAGACGGTATTGCTTTTCAGTTTTCACTAGCTGTATTCATTTCGATCTCTATATATACAGTATTTTATAATTTAGAATTAAAATTTGGACGATGAATAAAAAAAAAGCTTTCTTTACTGTTTTCCATTTTAAGACGAGATGAAAGAATGTCCAAAATACTCATTTTTTGGATACTTATTGACCGAAATAGACACGCGCAAAAATAGGTGACCAAAATACTCGTGGGACACGCTATTCTCAGCGGCGTATTCAATTACTTAAGCATCTTCTTCTCCGTCGAACATCTACAAAAACAAGATTGGGCGTTTCTAATCTAGGGATGGATATGGATTAAAATTGGTATTGTTGTGTAGATCATTGGAAGCCGAATCCATAGATGTATAATACGTGCACGGAGGTTGAACGAAGAGGTCGAACAGAACAAATAACGAACAAATCGGAAAAATAAACTAAGGTCATCAGCGTTGTAAATCCAGCAAACAAATGGTTTCAAATTGATATAGTTATGTACATCGTCGAAAGACGATTCTATTGGTGTCTAACACGTTATGGGAAGATGCCTTGAACGGAGTATGGCTAGTTTTTTTATTTTTCGGCGAAATTGCCAATAAATCGTCACAGCTGAGAATTTCGCGTAAAATCTGAAGAAAATGACAGTTAACGTCAGATGATGTCATCATTGCGTTACGTCGGATACGCCTAACAGGAATGCATATCATAGGCTCATTTATTTTACGCCTTTCTTGATAGCATATCCATTATTCACTCCGAACCCACAGGCGTATCTTAGAAAATACTCCTACCACGTAAGCGTATCCGGGGATACTCCTCACCCGTGGGCGTTTCTCATAGGTATTTTGGACGCGCAGCGCGGATGTGGGTATTTTGGTATGTGGGTAGTAAAAAAAATGGGCATTTTGGTCACTCACCCCGTTAAGACGTTAGGCATGTTAAATGTTTTATGGTTAAATTAATTTATATTGGTTTTAAAAATTTGAACATTATTTTTGAAAATTGTCGATGATATATTCTTAAAATTGGTTTTTATAATGAAAGAATAAATAATTTTATCTTATATTTGCACCAGCATGTACTATTTCTCTTAATTTTCGTAATCAAGCTTTATATGATCTTGTATGTCAAAAAAATTAAATGACCTTATAAACTTAATAAAAACATAAATTATTGTTCTTAAAAATAAAATCAATTTTGTGTTTATAAATTTAACTATTATAAATTTACATTTTATGCCACTGATTTTTTTTTACACAAAAATTAATGGATAATAATATCTTATCTTTATTTTATCTGAATAAAAGTAAAAGAAAGTCTAATAAAATATTTTTATAGAAATATCGTATTTTATTACAATTCATTTATGAAATAAATATTTTGGTAAAAAAAAAAAGGTTCAGATGAATGTTATAGCATTTTTCTTGATAGACATCAACAATTAATTCCTTCCCATTTACATTATGATTTTTGATTTGTGTATATATATAAAAATTTTATTTTTGTAATTTATTTTTCTTTAAAAAGGAAGATAGAGATATTATAATAAAGAGTAATTTACATTTTGCATCCCCGCGTTTTTAGAGAATTGCAGTTTGGATTTCATACTTTGTAAATCAACACTTCACAGTTCACATCCCTTATTTTTGTAACCCGATACATTATACATCCTTTTAACGAATTTTCGTTAAATTTGATCGTTAAAGTTAGTCAGCTAAAGGGCATTTCAGAAAGGGTGAAGGCCCAAAATAATCACCTGGGAAACTGGATGGCCCTTTTTACTGACGGGACACGGTACATCGTGTACCGTGACAGGGGGTGTATTGTGGAGCTGCGTGTTCCGTAACAGGGCATGATACGGAGCTGCGTGTTCCGTAACAGGGCATGATACGGAGCTCCGTGTTCCGTGACAGTGTTGCGCACCCATCTAACACGGTGCACAGTCCACCGTATCATGCTAACACGGAGGACGCTGCTCCGTATCATGAATAATACGGTACACGGTGTTCCGCAACACCCTAACACGGAGGACGATTCTCCGTATCCCGTCGGTATTTCGGGCCATTTTTTTCAAAATCAGTATTTTGGGCAAAAACTTGTGAAAAATAGGCATTTTGGTCATTTTCTCTTTCAGAAATAATATATTTATATTTTAAAAATTAAAATAAATTTAAAATACGTTTTTCAATATATTTTTTTTCAAAAAAAATGTTCCTCTTCTGTATGATTGAATATAATTTGTAAAAAAACAAAATAAAATTAATTTTTTATTTCTGAAAAACACACGTAGTTCATTTCTTTCTGAAAGTATAATAATTTAATTTATTATAATTGAATTTAAAAAATTTTAAAACATTAAAAAATATATTAAATCTATTTAAAAATACTATTAATGAGATGTGTAAATGTGTTAATTTTACAAATATAAATTTACAAAATATAATATTTTTTGATTTTATTTTAATTTTTAGAAAATATTTATTTAAGTAAATGACTAAAATATCCTTGCAAATATCGCTGTTGACTAACATTAACAGTCAACTTTGACGGAAATCAGCATAAGGGAGGGAAAATGTTGCGAATATTAAAGTAATGGGATACAAAATATTAATTTGAAAACTATTAAACCCTAAATGCAAAATCCCAAAATCAAAAAAAAAAAATGTAAAAGGTAAATTACTCTATAATAAATAAATAACAAATATAAAAAGTAAATAATCACCAATGAATATGGTCCGTTTGTCTCTTTGTTATCCTGTTTTTCTAATGTTATAATTACTTTAATTGGGTTAAAATTGTGGGCTATCTTGTGAGTTGTGAGTCGTCCGGCGGAAAAGACTTTCTGAATGGGGTGGAAGCTATAACTTATAAGGTGTGTTTGGATTGAGGGTTGAGTAGAGAAGGGTTGAATTAGGTTAGGAAGAGAAGTTGTGGGTTGGTTTGATTTGGGGTTGAGTTGAACCATGTCTTTTTTGGATGTAAGTAGGGGTGAGAAAAATCGAATCAGAATCGAAAAATTATATCGAACCGTATAATTTTGGTTCACTTCGGTTCAAATTTTTTTAATATTTGATCGGTTCGGTTCTTCTAAAAAAATTCGGTTAAGACCGAACCAACCGAATTATATGTGTATATATATATATATTAGCACTTGACAGTATTAGGGAAAGGAAGCATTTCCTTCAGGAGGATAGTATAATTGAAGATAAGAGGAGTAGTAAGCGGTTGGTAATTTACGAGGAATAAGTCGAGTTAACTGAAATGTTCGATAAAATTTTACTCTGTGAACCATGCTGAGACAAAGGAGAATCTATTGAATTTAGCCCAGCCTCGCATCATAAAAATTGGCTAGCACAGGGATCTAATGATAGCAAAAGTCGTTCCATGAGAACATACAACAGTAGTGAAGCGGTGGATTTAAGGACTCTTCTGATCAATTGTGCACAATCTTTTCCTTCATAATCTAAAAATTTCGGTTCCTAAGAACCGAACCGAACCAACCAAATTATTTCGATTCGGATCTGATTCGGTTTTCCATATATGTTTGGTCCGGTTCGATTCCAAAAAAATTAACAATTCGATTTTGATTCTTTCGATTCGACTCGGTTGGACCAAACCGACCGAATGCTCAACCCTAAATGTAAGGATTGAAAAAGGAGGGATTTAATCCTCACATATTTGGATGTAAGGTTAGTAGGAAAAAAATTAGGTGAAGGTTAATTTTGAATTTAAATTATATAAAGTTAAGTTTTAAATATAAATTTAGATTTCAAAATCTTAAAATTAAAATAGATAAAATTTTAAAATTTAGTAAAATGGAAGTAAAAACTCAAACTTTAATTATTCAAAATGAATTTAATTATATAAATAAGTAGCTCATGTACATTAATTAACTTTTGAAGATTTGTGATATAATTATACAGTTTTAAACGAATAAAAAACGGTATTATCAAAAAATGAATAAAGAAGACACAAATTTATTTATAAAAATGAGAAAAGATAAAAACACGGGTATGTGAGGCCGTTCCCGATACATTTTCGCTTGGCAATCATTCTCCAACCTGGTGTTCTATAAAATGATTGGTTAAATATTGATTATGTAAAATTTTATTGAATCTGTAATGTATTTTACTCCAATGGTATTTTACTCTAAAGGTATTTTACTCCAATGTAATCTGTAATGTATTGGTTGATTATATATATATAGAATGTATTTTTTTTTCAACATGATAATTGATAATATAGAGTTTTATTACTGGTTGCTACCTGTTGTGATTGTCAAATTTTACCTAAAAGTTCTGTCACGTTGAAATGGATAAAATTTTACAAATTTTCTATAATTTTTATTTAAGATAATTTATATTAATTTATGCATAAAAACTTTACATAGTTGGAGATGCACCCAACCCCTGCACCTTAAAATGTTTCCAAATATTATTATTCAGATTTCAACCTTTCTCAACCCAACCCAACCCATTTCTACTTCATCCCTCCCCAACCAATCCAATCCAAAAAAGTCTGTAAGGGTGGATGTGTATTGGGCTTTTGATGGAATGGGTCTGGCTTGTTCTGCTATGTCCAAACAAAATAAACATCTCATTTGTTTCAATAAAAATAAAATTTATAAAAATAAGAAAGTAAGCATATCGTTTTCTTTGCCTTCAAAAAAAGACATTGAGGAACCAGATAATCATTTTAAAATTTGTAATACCAACGTTTGATAATGAATTCGTGATGTCATAAACACTTTTGCTAATATACTGATAATATTTTTAGAAAAATTAAAGTACTACTAAAACTTTTTTCTTATTTAGTTCAATGTTGTTGTATATCATTTCACCAAAATTTGAAAATACTTCAAAGGATATATACTGTATCATTCTACCAGCTACAAGTACTTTATTATTTTTATTTCAACAAAACATGTAAATTAATATTTATATTAATCATTCAGTAACCCATTAAAGAAAAATGCTAAATAATTCAAAAAATTATCCTAAAAATTTTCCTAATAGGTCCACAATATAATCATTTTATACAACATATTTTGGATTATCTAACATTAATCTCCTGTTCTCCACTAAAACATTTCTCTCTCTTTTTTTTTTGGGGTCGCGAGTTACTTAGATATGCATTTAGGATCTTATATTCTTATGTTCTTCAACAAGTTTTAAAAAATCTTATCTTATGTTATAAATGCTTTTATTATTTTCAAAATTTTTATTTGAAAGTCTCTCTAAAAGATACTGCATGATAGTTTTAGATTTGTAATTAAGACATTAGATTTTTAATAATCTTTTTAAAGTCAAAGATTTTTGTAACATTTTTGGATTTGCAGTTAAGACATTATTAGGCTCGAACATGGCTGTTTCAAACTCTATATATATTGTCTTGTACACTAGACGAAATTAACATACAGTTTATCAGTGAGTAACTCTCATTTTTTGGCCATTGCATTCGCCTGACAACATAAATTTTCCAAAGTATACTATACATCAGTGCAATACAGCATTTTCAGTGTAGCCCTTTTATTATCCTGACCACATAAATCTCATATATTTAAATTCCTACAGGTGAATTCAGACAATGGTGACACCGGCTAAACAATCCCTGGATGGAGTCGAAAGCAGTGCTCTTCGATTTCCGACTAATGTTAAGGTGAATTCTTCGATTTTAAGTACTATCTTTTTCGAGTATATGGTCTTTGTAGCTGTTACAGATTAATGAATCCATCAGGAACCAAAAATCAGCGGCTGATCAAAGATCTAGCTGTTGTTCTTGTTGGTTATAATTTAAACTTGATTTGAATTATTTAGTTGCGTTATTTTTGTTTTACTTGTTTCGTTATATCAGCTTGACTTAGTCAGTTGTCAGGTTGAGTTATCAGAATAAAATGTAGTAGTAGAGTCCTGGTAGGAGTGTATTCGATTAGTTGGAGAGGTTGTTTAGTTAGTTCCTTGTTTTTGGTGATAAGACTTAGCTGTATTTTCTATTTATGTACTCGTTTGTTTAATGAAAAGGCTATCAACTTTGCTAGCAACTTGTGTGTGTTTTCACTTGAGATATTCAGCTTGTATTACTATACGTATACACAGGGATTTTATCATTTTAATTGGTATCAGAGAGAGGATGTCAAGCACGTCGAAGGATACAACGCTGGAGACAAACAAGGTGAAGGAAGGAGGAGTTGGTCTTACTTATCCAATGCTGGCACGAGAAAACTACACAGCGTGGTCCCTCAAGATGAGGGTCTATATGCAAGCCCATGGTGTGTGGGAGGCAGTGGAGCCTAAGGATCCGAAAGTGGAGGTGGATGAAAGGAAGGACAATATAGGATTGGCAGTAATATACCAGGCGATACCGGAGGACATACTTCTTTCAGTGGCAGAGAAGACTACAGCAAAAGAAGCGTGGGAAGCCATTAAGACCATGTGCCTTGGAGCTGACCGTGTTCAAAAGGCAAAAGTGCAGACCCTTAAATCTGATTTTGAGGCGCTCAGAATGAAAGACAGAGATGAATTAGATGACTTTTGTATGAAAATTAATGGTCTGGTGACAAAGATACGAACTCTGGGCGAGGTGATTGAGGAATACTATGTTGTCAAGAAACTGCTTCGAGCAGTCCCACCAAAATTTTTGCAGATTGCATCCACAATAGAGCAGTTTGGGGATGTGGAAAAGATGTCAGTGAAGGAGGCGATTGGGTCATTGAAGGCCCACGTGTTCGAGGACAAGTCGAACATGGTGAAAGCCAACTACTTCTTACAAAGGAAGAGTGGTTGAAGAAAGAAAGAAATGAAGGCCAACTACTTCTCACAAGAGAGGAGTGGCAGAGACGATCTGGAAAAGGTGGATCAGAAGGCAAAATCGGTCGAAACATTACAGGAAGCTCTCGTGGAAGGGAAGGCAGTCGAGGCTTTAGGGACAAAAGTAGGATCAGATGTTTTAATTGTGATATACTCGGACATTTTGCTTCTGAGTGTCGTAAACCAAAACGGCAGAATGAAGTAAACTTGGAGGCCAACATGGCACAGACTCAAGACGATGAGCCTGCGCTTTTGCTTGCAAAATGCAACAAGGAGGAGAAAAATGTGATTATGTTGAACGTGGAGAGTATGGCGCCAAAGGTGAACACTGGGATTGAAAACAAACAGGGAGACTCAAATGTCTGGTATGTAGACAATGGAGCCTCCAATCATATGACGGGTCAAAAGTCTAAATTGCCAAGCTAAACGAAGAGGTGAAAGGGGAAGTAAAATTTGGAGACGGGTCTACTGTGAAGATTCAAGGAAAAGGTACAATCAATTTTCGATGCAAAAATGGCGAAGAAAGATCTCTTGATGAAGTGTATTATATTCCAGAGTTATGCAATAACATTGTGAGTCTTGGACAGCTATCGGAGAAAGGAAACAGAGTGGTGTTAAAGGGAGATTTGCTATGGGTTTACGACGAACACGGAAGACTGCTGATGAGGGTTAAAAGATCAAGGAATCATTTATACAAAATTGTGTTGGAAGTCGCTGAATCGAGGTGTTTAATGTCAAAGGCTGAGGAGACTTCATGGCTCTGGCATACTCGTCTTGGCCACGTCAATTTCCAGGCCTTGACATTGATGCATAGTCAGAACATGGTAAACAGAATACCTAAGATCAGTCAACAAAAGAAGGTATGCACAGGTTGTTTGATGGCGAAGCAGACACAGAATCAATTTCCAGCTCAGTCGAAGTTTAGTGCAAAAAAACTTCTGGAATTGGTCCATGGCGACTTGTGCGGACCAATAAAGCCGATAACATCAGGTGGCAATCGTTACTTTCTCCTATTTGTGGACGATTTCAGTAGGTATATGTGCGTGTACGTGATTGGCAGCAAAGATGAAGCATTCGAATGCTTCAAGAAATTCAGAGCTTTAGTAGAGGATGGGCCTAAGAAAAGGGTGAAAACTTTTCGCACAGATAGAGGTGGCGAGTTTTGCTCTAAGGAATTCACGAGTTACTGTGAAAATGAAGGGATTGCACGCCATTTCACAACTCCGTACACGTCGCAGCAAAACGGAGTAGTGGGGAGGCGTAATCGAACAGTAGTGGCTATGGCAAGAAGTATGCTTAAGGAAATGAAACTACCTGCAAATCTGTGGGGAGAAGCAGTGCGTAATGCTGTGTATGTTTTGAATAAACTGCCAACACGTGCTCTCTCAAACAAGACACCGTACGAGATGTGGACGGGTCAAAAACCAAATGTGGGGCATATCCGAGTGTTCGGTTGTGTGGCGTACGCGAAGGTCCCAAGTATTCACTTGAGCAAACTGGATGATAGAAGTAGAATCATGGTTCATTTGGGACGAGAACCCGGTACAAAGGGATATCGTTTATTTGACCCAATCAGCAAAAAAATTCATATCAGTCGTGATGTGGTTTTCGAAGAGAACAGAGCGTGGACATGGGAAAATGAACAGAGTAACACAGATAGTCAACTAGAACAGTTCACGGTAGTAGGGTGTGATGATGCAGATGCGGGTATTAATGAGGAAGAACCCAGCACACCTGAGCCAGTAACTCCAGCCACTACACGAAGCTTTGGTGATCAAACGGATGCAGAAAGTTCCTCACAAACAGACATAAACTCGGATGCTTCTACTGAGAGTACTCCACCACGTAAGTTCAGATTACTCAGTGAAGTGTATGATGACACCGAGGAAATTGAGCTAGACGAGGAGTTAATGCTGATGGGTGTTGAAGAACCTGCAAGTTATAGTCAGGCAGTGAGGGAACAGAAGTGGAAAAATGCTAAGAAAACTGAAATTGAGGCGCTGGAAAAGAACAATACTTGGACGTTAGTGAATTTGCCACCTGGACAAAAAGCCATTGGACTTAAATGGGTGTATAAGCTTAAAAGGGATGCTAACGGAGAAGTGGTGAAGCATAAAGCAAGGATCGTGGCGAAGGGATATGTTCAAGAACATGGTGTGGACTTTGAAGAAATCTATGCCCCTGTCACACGTCTTGAAACTGTGAGACTTTTATTAGCACTTGCAGCAAAGACTGAGTGGGAATTGCACCACCTAGATGTAAAGTCTGCCTTCTTAAATGGTGAAATCAAGGAAGAAGTCTATGTGATGCAGCCGGAAGGGTACGAGAAGAAGGGAAAGGAGAACATGGTTTACAAGTTAAATAAGGCATTATATGGGCTGCGTCAAGCTCCACGAGCCTGGTACTCTAAATTGAACAGATGCTTGAAAGAAATGGGTTTGATTAGGTGCCCTCATGAACACGCTGTTTATACTAAACGAGAGGCAGATGAGAGCTTGATTGTAGCAGTCTATGTAGATGACCTCCTCGTGACAGGTACAAGCTTTGGTATTATTAGAAAGTTCAAGGGTAAAATGAGCAGGTATTTTGAGATGAGTGACTTGGGCAAGCTGTCGTACTATTTGGGCATCGAGGTGGAGCAAAAAAGGGGTTTCATCGAGTTGAAGCAAAGTGCATATGCAAAGAAGATCTTGGACAAAGCTGGAATGAGTGGATGCAACCCAACAAGATACCCAATGGAGCCCAGGATGGTTATCACGAAGGATGAGGGAGGTAAAACAGTAAATCCCACTGAGTATAAGAGCATGGTTGGCGGGTCGAGATACCTTGTGCATACTCGCCCGGACATCGCTTTTGCGGTGGGCATCGTTAGCAGATTTATGGAGAAACCTACAGTAATGCATCTAGGGGCTGTGAAACGCATTTATCGATATGTGAAAGGCACGATCAGTTTTGGCTTGGTGTATTCTAAGACTAGTGGAAACAATGTCCTAACTGGCTACTCAGACAGCGACTTGGGAGGACAGTTAGACGATAGGAAGAGCACAAGTGGAGTTGCATTCTATCTGAATGACAGTCTTATCACCTGGGTTTCTCAGAAGCAAAAGTGTGTGGCCCTTTCTTCTTGCGAGGCTGAGTTCATGGCTGCTACAGCGGCAGTGTGTCAAGGTGTGTGGCTGGGTAGAGTGCTCAGTCAGGTGACAGATGATTATAAGGGCCCAGTGGTCTTATTCATTGACAATAAATCAGCTATCGACCTTGCAAAAAACCCGGTCTTTCATGGTAGAAGCAAGCATATCGACATTCGTTACCACTTTATAAGAGAATGTGTAGAGAAAGGTGATATCTCTGTTCGACATGTGACAACAGATGAGCAGCGAGCGGATACACTCACGAAAGCTTTACCAGTAGCCAAGTTTGAAAAGATGAGGCAACTGTTGGGAGTTAAGGAGCTGAAGAATCAAGTTTGAATTAAGGGGGAGTTTGTTGGTTATAATTTAAACTTGATTTGAATTATTTAGTTGCGTTATTTTTGTTTTACTTGTTTCGTTATATCAGCTTGACTTAGTCAGTTGTCAGGTTGAGTTATCAGAATAAAATGTAGTAGTAGAGTCCTGGTAGGAGTGTGTTCGATTAGTTGGAGAGGTTGTTTAGTTAGTTCCTTGTTTTTGGTGATAAGACTTAGCTGTATTTCCTATTTATGTACTCGTTTGTTTAATGAAAAGGCTATCAACTTTGCTAGCAACTTGTGTGTTTTCACTTGAGATATTCACCTTGTATTACTATACGTATATACACAGGGATTTTATCCTTTTAGTTCTTATATAAGAATGTTTGTGACTTGTGCATGTGTGTTTTAATGTGTGTTTTATTTATTTTTGTAAAACTAATAAATCAGTAGAAATGATTTTGTGACGTCCACAAGCAAGAATTAATTATAAAGTAATTAATTTATAGCTTGATTAAAATTGGTGTGGCACAGGAGGAACTGGGACAGAACAACTCAGAAGGAGGGCATGAAGAAGTCCGAAGCCAATATAGTGCCGGTAGCCAATCTGCCCCTAGTGGAAATAGTGATGATCAAGGCATTGTGTCGGCAGTTGCTGCAGCTAAAGCTCTAGGGAAAAGAAAATTACACCCTCTCGATGAGAATATTACTGATGATCAGCTTGAAGCGTAAGCTTTGTAAACTAATATTGTCAATTCATTCAATATAAAAAGCAAGCTATCAACAAACTGCGCAAATACAGTACATACATACCATATTATTGCCTTTTCTTTTCTTTGTTTTTTTAACTCAAATTAGTCGCTTCAAGCACAGTACACACCTTGAGGCGAATCAGGGAGAGGAGCTTGTTAGAGAGAGGATGGCTGGATTAGATTTGCCGGAATCTAGTCAAAGGGTAGTAAAACTAATCTTCTTAGTGTTGTGTTTCAGTTTTTACCATCATCTCGATTGTTAGAATAAAATATAAGATCCTGTTAAGACCTCTTGATTAATTGCATTATCATGTCATCTTTCTTGTACCTTAGTTTTTCTAGCACACAACACATTATACCGAAGTTTCTTTCAATTATATATGCATATTGTTTAAATTCAACATGGTTCATTTTCTTTGCTTGACTTTCTTCTCTCTTTGTTTTTAAATTTGTAATTTGAAAAAATAGAAGAAGAGACGTATGATATTGCCTGCCATGGACGAGCCAAAGATTGACAAGGCTGTGACAAGTTACAATATTGTAAGTCCTCACTGATCTGTTGATCTCGGAAATGCAAGTACGTGCTCGTAGTTCTAATTCAGCGGACAGGCATACTTACTCAATGAAATGACGGCCAACAAATTTCAGGAAGCAATAGTTGAGCTTGTACAGTTGGCGACAGAAGAGCTGAGAGTGATGGCTGTAGTCACTGAACCGCTGTGGAGGTACTGTCCCGGTGCTGATGATGGAAGCAGATTTCTTGATAGAAGGGCATACCGTAAAATCTTTCCAAATCTTGTGTCCCAAGATTTCTTGATAGGCTTTGAATCTGAAGCTTCTCGCGAGACTGCCAGGGTTGAATTGAGCCCCAAGCAGCTTGTCAATCTTTTGATGTCCGCGGTCAGTGTTACTTATCTTCTTTCCTACTTTATTTTGCATTATTGATTTAGAAGTGATGTGTACTTTCTAACTTATCTTGTTTGTTTTTTTAGAGTAAATGGTCTTTCGTGTTTTCTGCAATTGTCGCAAAAGCTAGAACAATTGATGTACTGATGAATCCAGGAGGAGCAAAGGACTGTGATGGAACCCTACAAGTGGTAACTAGAATTGGATTTATCTTCCCCTTGGGGTCTAATTAACAAGAACATTATAATTCGCTACATGTTAATAGTTTTTTGAAATATAATTTAATCAGTCATGTGTGTGTGCATGCAAATCTAATTCAGATGGATGCTAGATATCATTTCCCTACTACACTTGTTCCAAATCTCGACACCTATTTTGCAAGATATTGCAAAAAATACTCCGAGAATGACTGGATAGTGGTTGACGTTTCATTAGACAGTGTCCACCAAGAAAAACGAATGAGTTGCAAGAAAAGGCCATCAGGTTGCCTTATTCAAGGATTATCTAATGGATTCTCACAGGTGAACTAAATGCATCATTATTATATGTATCTTAACTTATAAGCTTGATAGATATTTTCCTTTAAAAAGCCAAAGTAGATGACTCAGTTGTAATATGTGTATGTATAATTACTATACCTATCTACTGTTTACTCATGTTATGTTTTTCAAGATTACATGGGTTGAGCATGTAGATGCGGACCACAGGGGTGTTAGCACGAAGTTCCAAAGTCTGCTATTTTCTGATATAGGATTTGGAGCCAAGAGATGGATCTCAACTCTAGATAGAGTGTCTAAACAGTTGGGAACTAACATCTCGATGAATGCCCCTCTAAGAGACTACAATCAACTATGTACGTGAATCTCCGATTAGTGAAACTTCAATTTTAAAATTTCTGCTGCTTAATAATGAAACAGTATCTCCTATATGAATTTTTGTTTTTTTCACAGTGATGTCAACTGATCAAAAAGCTTGGAAATTATTATCGAACCTTGCTGAGAGAATGGTGTTCAACTTCAAGTCAGGAATTAGCGGTTCAATTGGGAAATGGGAAAAACTATCAGAACACCCTACTGACAATATTAGGGTCATGATTAGAAGGATCACGGATCATGCCAGCCTGCCTAGAGGTACTCTGGTATCTGCTGCTTCGTCATTTTGGCTTCCAGTGTCACCCAACTCTGTGTTTGATTTCTTCCGTGATCACAACTCAGGAAGCGAGGTATCTGCACCTAAAATTAATGCATTTTTAACTGCAATTAGAAAGAATATTTCATTATTCATTCATCTTAATTTTCATCTATAATATAAATAAATTATGTTATCTTCATTATGTTTAAGGCATCATATCAGTGCACATATAGAGACTTAAGACGCATTTATGATTGTAACTAGACTTCATTTTGTGAACTGTCTATATAAGAACTACTTCTTCCATATATAGTAGTTGGTATAACGAACAATTTAGACGTGCATTGTTATACGTAACTGAAGCAATTTTACATGCATCTATGTAGTTAGATTCCACAGTAGTTACTCCCTGTTGTATGCTGATAACTAATAATCAGACCTTCATATTCCACGTGCAGCCTCTGATTCCATACACTGGTAGGGAGTGGGACGTTCTCTCCAGTGAGAATGTCGTTGAAGAAGTGTGCCATATTTCCAGAGGCCAGGAACCTAGCAATTGTGTTTCAATACACAAGGTCCTGGTAAGTGCATAAGTATACAATTTTCATTTCATTATTAGTAAAAGTTAAAAAGGAAAGAATGATGACCATTACAATTTTTTCAGGCTGAAAACTCGAGCCAAGAGAACATAGTATTACTGCAAGAAAGTTGCAGTGATCCAGTATCCTTGTACATCGTTTATTCCCGCCTAGGGACTGAAGAGGATATGAATCTGTTGTTGAGTGGAAGAAATTCAGATAACCCCCGCATTCTTCCATCAGGAATTGCAGTACTTCCTGATAGACCCGCATCTGGAACAGAAGGGTCCAGTGGATGTTTACTGACCGTATCCTTTCAGTTATTGGTGGATGGTTCTCCAGCATACGTGCTGCCTGTTGGAATGCATTCCAGAGTAACCAGTCTCATCAAGTGCACTACTGACAGGATAAAAGAAGCACTAGAAGAATTTATCTCTCAGGTGGCGCTGTTTGCTTCAATGGACAAGGAACTTAAAAGTTGAAAATGAGTTTGTTATTTAAATGTTTGTGTAATAATTAAGAAGACTGATAAGTTCACTTCTGAAATGTACCATATCATGTACTCATTTCGGATCCTTATTTTGATTTATAAGAATGAATTTTATCCCTTTTAAACTTTTACCAGACCTGAGGCCTTAAGTTTCTCATCAGTATAGGCAGTTTTTGGTTTGTATAACTGGATTTATGCGACACACTTCAGACATGTGCGGTGCGGATGATTGTCTTGTTTGTGCAAGTTTTTTTTCCATGTATACTTACTGGTTTACATTTGCTAGAATTTAATACCTGCTATCAGAAAGTTAGTTTGGAATCGAGATTGAATGACACCTGTTCAGAATATATAATTTCTTAGAATTCCTGTTTTTGGAGGGCTTTTTCGAGTCTCAAATCATTCTCATTTCGGGAGGGATATAAATTCTCGCAGATGATTTGCATTAAAACTGATGACTTCATTATACAAAATAATAATTTATATCCTATATATAATAAGCATGAGGTGGATATATGGTTGTCAGTACTACCGTGAAATAAATATTGATCGTTAGATCTAAACTTTAATTAACGGCCTAGATTATATTCTATTTATTTTAATATTTAAATACTAATATAGTAATATTCTAAACAGACTCTGCACACCGGCGCAGAAATCTATTCTAATTGATATAGAAGAAAAATCATGTCCTAACTGATCTAGGTAAAATATATAATTCCACATATATCAATAATCTAAATTTTGAAAAATACTTTATATACTTGAACTAATTGAAATATAAATTTATTCGCAAATTTTATAAATATTAGAGACAAATTATACAAATAAAATAATTTTCAAAAATCTTGATACTCACATGAGAGGAATATTTTTTAAATAATATAATCTTCATAAATCTTAATATTTATGTGAATAATGATTCTCAAATAATCTAAATTGAATTCTTATTAATATCATATAAAAGAATAAATTTAATAAATATTAGAGGAATATAATTCAAATATATAAGTTGGTCGACAAAATATAGAACTAAAACTAAAACTGATTTAACATAATAATTTCAAAAAACCATTTAAAAGAGATGAAATTAAAAACCAAATTTTAAATTTATTGAACAAATGCATACTATTATATTATGATCACATGACATGTGAAAAATATTGTATTAAGATCTTGATATAAAATTTTATAATTTTTTCTATTTAATCTAAGTCTAAAAGAATAAGTTACCTATATTATTACGATACTATCTTAAATTCTGTGTTAATACATGAATTTATTAAACGAATTTGACGAAAAGACTAAATTACATAAAATATCATTATTATTTTTAAAAAAAATTCCCACATCAACCAAAGTATTTGATATATTTATTTTAATAAATAATAATATGAATATGAATCGGGGATTAAGTATATTATGAGTATGTATATAGGTGGGATTAATTAATTAAAATCATGCTCTTATGTGATATAATCCTAACAGTTTATTTTTTATTCAATTTACCATCCATTTTTATTTTATACATCCTCTGTCCCATGAGGTTCTTAACATGGGGGCTCGGCACGGAGACCAAGAATAATGGGTGTAATATTGTTAAAATAAATGAAGTAGTGGGTGTAATAGTGATTTTATTGTTAAAATAAGTGACGTAGTGGGTGTAATAGTGTAAAGTGTTGAAAAAGTGGAGTGAAGTAGTGGATGTAATAGTGTATTTTATTATTAAAAGTTACTGTTTTTAGTAATGTAAAGAATTGGTGGGACGTCCCAAAAAGAAAATGTAAAGAAATGGATGGGACAGAGGGAGTAACAATCACCAATCAATCCATACATATCAACATCCTTAACGTACAATCACCACAATCAACACAGTAATCACTATAATCAATTCAAATCATTACAATTAAGCAATAATCACCACACAACAATCAGATTCGGTCACGACCTTCCTATCACCACATTCGGCCTCATACTACAAGAAAAAGTTCAATAGACATCACACTTTAGACATCGGTTGTAAATGACGCTGATGTTAAAAGATGTAATAACATCACCCATAATTAAACTGATGTCTTTGCTTTTCATAAACATCACTCTTTTTAAAACCGATGTCTAAAGTCAGTCTTTAAAAAATTAAACGCGCGCCCTTCTTTCTGTTTCCCCCTTAGCTAAATTTTTCACCTCTAAATCAAAATCCCCCCCCCCTCACCAAATATTTCCCCCTACACACAATTATTCCCCTTTAGACAAATTAAACACAAAAACTAAAAACTAAAACTAACTCGCTCGATACTCTCACCCCCTCTCTCTCTCGATATGATTCACTCTTATCTCTCTCTCTCTCTCTCTCTCTCTCTCTCGACTCTCACTCTCATCTCTCTCTCGTCTCTCACCACCGTGACTCACCTCCACCACCACCCACCTCTTCTCTATCCCTTTCATGCTTGAACCCCCGAAGAGCTCTCTCTTTCTCTCTCACCCCCGAAACCCTCTCTCTCTCACTCAAATCCAAATCGATTTGCTCAAAGGTCAAAGCTCGAAGGTTCAAAGCTCGAATTTGTTTGATTTTTGTTTGATTTGTCAGTGGGTAAGCCTAAGTTTGATAAGTTCAAACTTACAAGTTTGATTAATTCAATTTTATTACAAATTGGGGGTTTAAAATTGAAACCCTAAGTTTTAATATAGGGTTAATTTAATTTTTATGTAATTTATTTATATATGTATGTGTTTAATTATGTTATCTGTAATTTTTATATATTTGTATGTGTATGTAGTGCACATGGATATCATAATATTATCTGATATGAGTTGATGGTAGTACTGAAGCAACAACTTTGGAAGCAAGGAAAAATCCCATGAGGTAATGTGACAAATACAGTACCAATGGATCATTTAACTAAATGTGACTTTATTCTCTACATTTTTTACTAGAATATGCTTAATGGTCAAATTAGATTTTGAAATACTATTATTTGGACTAGTACTGCCAGTGTTACCGAAATTTGTTCCCAAATGACGCGACATTGATGACATGGTATTATGTTGGATGATTTTGATTGGTTATATTTATGTGAATCTAGGAGGGTGCATCTTATTTGATTGTGCTATATCCAATTAAGACATGTCACATGACATTTTCGATCCATTTTGGGAACGAGAGCTGTGGAGCCAAAAAGTAGTTTTTATTTTTCTCTTGCTCATGGTTTTCCTTTTTAAGTTGTACAATGTATTTGATATCTGTGTTTGCATATACATATATTTAATTACACAGTACATTGTGAACGACAATCGCCTGGCAGTACATTGGTGTCTTGGCTGTACTTGGTGATGTGACTACAATGGTTTAATCTTATTTAACTTGGACTCGTTTAAGTACAGATGCTAAATGTTTGATTATTATTTCCACAGGCGACAAGTTCAGACACCCTCCAGACCTGCTAGATCCTTAAGGAGTATAACTCGTGTTTTTAGACGAGGTCATGCATTTCTCAATTTTTCTGCTATCTCTTTTCCCCTTGTTTATGTGCTCTATTTTTACAAATACTTTATATTCTAATGACAGGGGCTGAAAGCCCATGAGTTGATGCCAATGGAAATTATGGTGAAGTTTTTTTTTTTTTGTCTGAAGTGTTTAATTCTGGAGTGTTTGGTTGTAATTTTCGTTTTCTGTTCATAAGTTATTTTATCGTCATTATTGGCCACACATGTATTTTATCGTTAATTGTAATTATCTATGCTTGCCTGAATTTATAATCATTATCATATATCAGTTGGATGAGTTTCTTTGCAAATATGTCTGCAGGTTTTGCAGAAACATAATCAGTCCGAGAAGCAGAGGGGAAGAATGAACAACTCACTATTTATAGAGTTCAGTTTACATGCCCCTTAAGTTTTAATCTTAACAAGGAGTCAAAAAATTCACTATTTATGTGCTTATCCATGTATTCGTAAATTTGTCCATCCACCTTGTAGTTACTTGTTTTATCTTTTGTCAGCGGGTATTGTACTAGACATCTTTGAGTATACATTTAACGTAAATTTCTTTCTTCAGGGCTAACTGAGACTTGTGGTTTAGCAAGTCTTGGTTTTCCAGATGAGATGTGCATGATCGGAACTGTTGGTTCAGCATTTATATATAGTGAGTTGCGTCTGGAGGAGGTTTCAGATATGGGCTACGATCCACTTGCAGATCCTCCCTGAGGGGAAATATGTGTGAGGGCAAAATCAAAATTCTTGGTTACTACAAGAATCAAGAATTAACAAATGACATCAAGATTTTCGCAGACAGGTTCTTTGTTTTCTGTCTTTGCATGCTTATCTAGTTTCATCTCACAATGTTGTTAGTTGTTTGATATAACAATAGCAGTACAATTTTTCATTAATTACAATTCAGGCAGATCCAAACGATCCTGAGTTATTTCCATTTGTTTTGCTGGGAACAAAACGGACATGAATGGTGGGAGGAGTCGAGCGGTGAGAGTTTACAACTACTATGACTTGTTTGAAAAAAATATATATACTCCATATTCATGGCATCACTACCATTTACCAGGACTGTCTTAGTAATTTAAAAAAGTACTTCCTGCAAATCATTGACAAGCCGTGAGGTTCTGCGTTCAAAATTCCGAACGCAAATGGTACATCTCCCAAACAGAACTGGTAGATTTCAACCCTCTACATAATTAGGTTTCTTAAAATCATCAATGACTGGCTGAAGCAACCCGACGAGCCAACTCTCAAGTCCTGGATTATAAATCATAAATTTGATAGAACCATGTTAACCCATTCCACCGATTCTTTCCTCCGCAAATCCTTTTCAAGGAACAATTGGGGACTCGTGAAGGGTTTCTTCACAGGCTGAGAATGTCAGGAATTCTTCACTGTGTAATTCTATGCTTGTTGGAGATGAAGCTTCCTTCAGATGTATGAATCATAACGCATAGTTATTCTTTATGTTAATTTTTGTTGTTGTTACAGTATAAGTTATGACATTATTTTTGCTAAAACAATTCTAGTTTCCTTGTATTTTTAATTTTTGTTGCAAACATTTCTTCTTTCATCAGTTTGACCCATCACATAAAGAAGAGTTGATGTCATCCGCTGACTTGTACTGTGACATGGGATATTCAGAGTAATTCTTCAGCAGGTTCGATACCTGCTCAAGTGTTGTAGATATATTATGTCGAAAATTTACCAATACTAGTATACTACTATGATTTGCCAGAAATATACGTTGCACTTACAGTTGTGAATGTTTGTTTTTAATGGTCAGGGATTTCGAAGGTCGACATTGATGCTTCATCACCAGTTACAAGCGAAATTTGCATGGCTAATAAAGTTCAAAAGTCAAGTAAGACCGTGTTGGATTTATACTCTGGTTGTGGTGCAATGTCTACAGGGTTGTGCATAGGTGCACAACTGTATGGACAGAGACTTGTAAATGTGAGTTAAAAATGGTCATTTCTACTCATTTTCACTATATTAAACTATTGTGTAGGCATTCATACATACTCAGTAACTTACAGTAACTGCAAAGAGCGTACAAAGGAATTTGTAACTTCTGGGTACAAGTCGATGAAATTTGTAACTTCTGGGTACAAGTCGATGATACTTCCCCAACCTGAAGATTATTGGTTTGCATTTGCTTCTTGTATATCTCTTTTCTCCATTTCCAATGTAATTGTTCTAACATTATATTTTTTAGGGTGACGTCGACCTCATATGTTGTGGCCCACCCTGTCAGGGTGCAAGTGGTTTTAACCGGTTTAGAAACCGGGAGGATCCTTTAGAAGATGAAAAGAACAAACAGCTCATTGTGTATATGGATATTGTGGAATACCTGAAGCCAAGATACTTTGGTGATGGAGAACGTGGTAATAAAGTTTCCTTTCTTTTACTTATTTAATTGCCCATACAGGTAATAAAGTAGTTGCTGGATCAGAGTTTTTTTTTCCATATACCAGTTTTATCTTTTTAGGGAACATATATTATTTCAATTGTTTGAGTTAGCAATACCATTGACTTTATATACTTTAACGAGTTTTTAGGTCAACATCAAACTGAAGGGTCATCAGAAACCGATCACAGGGCTTGCATTTTCACAGGCACTGAATGTACTGGTAAGTGGTATCTTCTGGGTCTGATGCACAGGCAAGTAGTAGAGATTAGAAAGCTGATTTAAGCATTTATGTCTCAACTTAAATTGTATTAATGTAAGTGCTAATAGTATAATTGTTTGTTTGGACTACAACTATGTGTTTGGAACATCGATGGGTGGGAAAAGAGAATTTCTCGGCCGATACAAACACCATCTGGTCACTTAGCTCCCCTGGCTGGGGAAACTAGAGTTCAGTTCCATAATGATCAAACTCATCTACTAGTGGTTCATGAAAGCCAAATTGGTATATATGATAACCAACTTGAATGCTTGCGATGGTATGTGAACTTACCTTGTAGCTCTTATCTTGCGAGTTGGATTCTGGTCTGTCAATTATTAGGCTATTAATATCTTATTTTGATGCCAAGTCTTGGTCATTAATCTTATGCTTCTTGTTTTTTTGCTTCTTGGTCATTAATCTTATGCTTCTTGTTGCTATTGTTACTCATGTATTAAGTCTCAACCCAAATAATTACTGACCCATTTTGATTACTAGCTATAGGTTAATAATTAATGATGAATCAATCCTCCTGCTTGTTTCTACTTGTTAAATCCATGCATTCTTTATGTTTCTTTTTTGTTTTCTTTTTATTTCCATGTTCTCTCTTTAATTTATGCTGATGATTAAAATTAGTCCATTTTGTTGGCTTACGTAGTTTAATTCTTTATTAATGCATTAGTCTTAATGAGAGTTAATTAATCTTGTCAATAATATTAACATAGTAGTACTAAATAATGTTAGTTAATGTTAATTAAATTGTTTGTTCATTTATGCTGGTTACCGGATTAATTTCTATTTCTACATTTTAATTGCTTGCTTTTCTCCTTCTAGCCCACTAGATTTTAAGCCAATGACATTTTCAGGCCTATTTGCAATTTTGGCTCTTGTTGATGTAGTATTAGGATTTCTGTTACCATCATTTTGTCAACATATTATTCATCCATTGCCTGCATTGTTTTTCTTTTTTTTTTTCTAACAAATTCTTTTGCATCTTTTTCTTGTTTTCTGCTTCATTTTACTCATGTTGTCCGCATGCATCATTTTGTTAAAATATAGTTTTTAATCGTGGCTTTTACATTTACATACCATTCATGCGGAAAACGTAGGTTTTTGTCTAATGTACAGTTGATAAGAACAGATGGGAAACTAACACAATAAACATAAATGTACCGATGGACTTAATTTTAAAAATTGTACTATAAAGTTACCAGCAAAAATTAGTTTTATTTTTATCTTTAATTTAACAATACATATGAAGTTTTATCACACCATTTAAGCATTGTTGCTGGACTTGTACTTGCAGAGATCTGTTATCTCAATCATGCAGGAAATATAGTTCAACAAAAAAATGGAACTTGTATTATGCGAAGTTTAAATAGCAACAAATTTCTTGTTCTTTTGAACCAAATACAGCTGTGTGGATTTAGAGGCAGCGAAACTTTTGCAGGCAAGTCATTGTTCTGGCAAGCAAGGAAAGGTTAGTCCTTTGTTCTAGTGTTTGATACGGAGTGAGATAGGAATGCAGCCATTGTCCTTGCCAGAAGATATGCTCTCGACTGCGAAGTATGCCGCTTGTTTTATTTATCTTCAAACTATTAAAAAACCTGTATTATCCTTTACTAAATTAATATTTTTGGTATGACCTGTATTGTGAAATGGGCTTAGATGCTGCCATGAGAACCCCTTTTGGTTTCTGCATTCCTGAGCAGTAACGTTTTTTTTCTTTGTCTCATGTTCTCTCCTTTATTCCTGCAACCCACTGGTGTATATTCAGGATATTGAAAAATAGTTGCTTATTTATTACGCAGGGTGGAGCTACAACATGGTGCATTGGCTTTCAGAAACTTCTAGGTCAAGATATTACAATTTTAGGAGGTATGCGCACCTAGATAAAAGAAGAAAGAAGAAAGATGCTAATATGTGCAAGATGTAACACAAGATATATATTCAGATATAGCGACTGTTTATTATACATGTAATTTACATGTAGGTATAATGGATTTTCTCCATTAATTGTGTATATAAGGATGTTAAAAGTTTTTATGAATAAAGATCTATTTGTAACCAGATGAAAAATAACATCAATTTTAGTATTAAGACATTAGTATACATCAATTTTATTATGGCAAAAATGATGTCTAAAACAAAGATATACATCACATTTTTTCACCAATATCTGATGTCTAAGAAATAAATAGAAATCAGTATAGGATGAAAAAAACTGATGTTAATAAGAACATTAGACATCAGTCTATGATGATGTCTAAGGTCACTATACACATCGGTTTTTTTATAAAGAAACTGATGTTAATAAGAACATTAGACATCAGTCTAGGATGATGTCTAAGATAACTATAGACATCTTTTCCAAAGAAAGGAAGTGATGTGTATGTGAAAAATAACTTAGTTGATTATATGTTTTCTAGAATATAAGGCATGCAAGTTGTTTATAAAATTAATTATATCTAACCTATTTTGTAGAACAACTGATGTGTATTGAATGAAAAACTGATGTCTATGTTAGCATAGACATCAGTTTCTGACTGATGTCTAGAATAGACATCTCCCACATAGACATCACATCCAAAATAACATAGACATCGATCAAAAACTGATGTCTATTGACCCTTTTCTTGTAGTGTCACCTCTAACATCACCAATATCATACCAAAATCACTTGCTTTAAATAATAATTATAAAAAAAAACTGAATCAAAATTACCGCTAAATTCATGTTAGAGTTGATCGGATCTGTTATCATACAAAGGTCACTTGATTAAAATAATAATTATCAAAGTATTTAATCAAAATCACTGCTAAATTCATGTTAGAGTTGACCCGATCTGAATTTGCTCTTCGTTAAAGTTAATAGTATCACCGTCATAATCAAATTTAGATTTCTAATAGTGTTATGCTATAATTACGCAAGCGCACGTAGTCACAAGTAATACAATTAAAGTTTGTTCCACAGAGATCTAGTTAGGTTTTACTCAGAAAATATGCCTATGCAACAATGTATGGTTTTAATTCACTGCTAAGAAAAATAACAAATTTGGTTTTGATTATCTAAATTAAACTAGAATGCAATTTATAAATCTAAGAATTAACTAATTAACAAGAATTAAAAATCGAATTACTTATATGAGAATAAACATGGAATCCTAGTTTCATTATCTACTTCACTTAGAGTTGCAGCCTTCAATTAAAACATGCGATGGTTTTGATATCTGATCGAATAACACGAAAAGAGTATACATTACCTCTCGGTATACTAGTACCAATCTACACATACATCCACAAAAGAGATAGAAGATGAATAGTCACCTATTATGTTTAGACCCTATATCTCTATAGAATTTGAAAACATAAAGATTTAAGAACAAGTTATCCACATAGATCACATAGGGCAGCATAATATCTCTATTCATGCCACAAATCATGATGCTAAAACATCAACCTATCCTATGCTAGCATGGCAAGTTCTAAATCTCAAGATCCACTCTCGTTTAGCAAGAGATTAACATATTAGATGTTCGCGACGCACCTAAATTCATTAAGCACAACCATACAAGGATATCAAGTATTCACCACACATAAATCTTTAAGGCATGCAAACTACTAAGCTACATAGATAAATCCACTAGGATCCCACGATAACGATTAGTTCATAATCGAACCTTTCGTCACCATGGGATTTGACGAAAACATGATATTAAACAAAATAAGAAAGAAAGAAACAATAATATTAACACGAAGAGTTGAGAAAACAAATCTATAATCCAGAATAACACAAAGGATGAAGTAGATCTAGATCCGTTGCTTGTCACGAGCGTTGAATCCTTCTCTCCTTTTCTCCCTTACAGATCTAAGCTATGTTACAATAATAAAAACTATATAAATTACAATGCTAAGATGTGTTTTTATAGGCCTAGATATCTTGCCCAGCAAGAAAAACAACCTAGAATACAATTGGAAATAGGTTTGGGTACCAAAAAATACAATTAGAATTCGTTTAGGGGTAAAACTGTCAAAAATCAGCAAATCAGGCCGGCCAGAGCGCAGCCAGCGCTGTCTTCTTTGTTCTGGGCACTATTCAAGCGCAGCCTGCGTTGCTATAAGCGCTGCCAGCGCTCCCCTTGCTGTTTCTGACATTATTTGGGCGCTGCCTGCACTGGTACTCCTGTCCAAAATTTTGATTTTGCTTTATTCTTGTAGAAAATTTTCCAAGCTTCGCGTGGACAGTAAGATCATCCAAAACGGACTTCTAGAACTCCAGATATGGCCAAAACAGTGTAGACTGCGCAACATACCCTGAAATATGAATTTTCCACAATTTGCTCATTTCTCATCCATTTTCTCTTCCGATTCTTTCGCCACTTCCCGTTCTTCAATTCTTGACTTATAAATCCTCATGGTAGCCTAGGAAAATACGCCATCCTTCATTCCATTGCACAAATCATCTCCAAAATTGACGAAAACACCAACCCTAAACGATATTTCGCAACCCTGCACAACTAAACACATCAAAACTACAACAAACTTGAGGCCAAGTACACCAATTTAAGCCGATATGGAACGCTCCAAGTGGATTATAAAATCCACTTATCAAATAGATATTTACAGTTATATGTACATCAACCCATATGTGTATGTATCAAGAAAGAAAGAGATTAAAATTTTATAAAGAAGATTAGAGAGTGTAATTATGGGAAAATGAAACGGGTGACTGGAAATTGATGGTGATAGCGGCCGAAATTTGACGGTGGTGGTCGAAGTTTGGTACTATAATCAAATGAAATAATTACAATTAAGCAATAATCATGCAAATCAATACAATCACTAACACAACCACATTAAAATAGAAAGGAAGAAGAGACAGGTGAGGGATGAAGGAGATATATAGGTGAGAAAGTGGGTAAAGTACTCATTAAAATGAATAATTAAGATTAAAGATAATTTAAAAATTGTGTGGAAAATCTCATATTAGTAGTGAAGGTTCTCATATAAGAATTTGGCTAATTATATATGGACTTGATTATGTATATGTGATTTGTATAGATTATATATGTGATTATCACTATTTTTTATGGGATTTAGGTAAAATTTATTATACACATTATTATAGAGAAGAAAATATGTTTAAATATGCTATGTTTATGTAGAGTCCCCTTCTAGAGAGGACCTCCTTATATAGAGAATATGAGAGAACCATATATTTTTTCTGATTCTACAACATAACCATTTTTTTTATTTTTTTTCCCCAAAAAAAAAATTAATAGCGCCACGCCACTACTGACATGGCATTGCCACGTGGCACTGACACGTCATCACTGCCGACGTGGTAGCAACACGCGGCAGTGCCACGTCATCTGCCACGGCATCCCTGCTGACGTGGCAGTGGCACATCATCAGTGACATCATCATTGATGGCGTGGCACTACCACGTCATCACTGCTGACGTGGCAGATGACGTCAGCAGTGCCACGTCAGCATCCATGCCACGTCAGCATTGGTTCTGTTACATAATCGGAATTTTTTTTATAGAACCAGCAAAAATTGGTCTTTTTTTTATAAGACCAAAAATAAAACTTTGATTCTACTATAGAATCATATAAAATTAGTAGTTCTCTCATATTCTCCATATAAGGAAGTCATCTCTAGAATAATGGCCTGTTTATGTATAATAGTATAAACAGTTATGTCGCACTTGACTATAAGATTAAGGTTACCGAGAAATGCAAAGATTTTTACTGAGATTAAAAAATGAGTTAGAGAAGCCAATAAATTTGATTCTTTCGAAAAAAAAATTAGAGTAAGGATAAATTATATTAACAAAAAAAATGATGAATTTAAAAAAAATATTAAAAATAATCGTGCATAGCACGGGTCATAGGCTAGTATTAATAATACAGGTAAGGATGGGTACTATTTCTTAATTTATTTACTGTGTAGTGTACAATATGTTGTTTGCAAATACAACTGCTAATTTAATTAAGATTCTATAAAGGGCGAGCAAAGTGAATGAATGCCTTTCATAATTTTTCATTCCCAAATATAAACTTATATCATTGTGGGCCTTTCGGTTCTTGCAGCAGGAGCTTGTGACTCCGAGACAGCATGCCGACCGATGCATTCCTGGCTATGTTGGTTAAGAAGAAGACAGCTGGTTCGGCCTCCATTGGTGGGACTGGGGTTGTCGCGGAGAGAGGATCGGAAGGTGATCATTCTAGAACCATCATTCCTTCCTTGGAGCCATGCACGGATGCTAAGGGGACCGAGGCTAACTTGGTTGTGGTGAAGCATAAAGATAAGAAGAGGCATCCAAATGGGAGTACTTCCCGATCTCATCACAAGAGACCTAAGGATCAAAGCCATGGTGTTGCTGTCGATAATTCTGCTTTGGTTTTGAGGCCTAGCCATGCAGACTCGAGACCACGCGAGGTCTCTGGTCTTGGCAGTTCTAGTTCTGATGCTCTTCGCGTGTGCCAGGGCTATGTGGACAAGGTGATTTTCGTGATTTCATAGCTCATTTTAGCTTATTACTTTTGATACACCTGGAGTTAACCATGATATTTTGTTGACTGCAGCTCGCAGATGAGTTGGATAAGTTATTGAAGATTGGTGAGAATGAAGAGGCCGTCGAGCTGGCTCGCCTTCGATGCGAGGTGGACGAGGTGAAGGCCTCCAAGGCTGAGGTTGAGCGTAGAGCTTCCGAGCTGTTGGAGCAGAAAAGAGCCTCAACTGAAAAGGTTTTTACTCTCCTGGCTGAGAATTCTAACTTGATTGCGAAATGTGATTCTCTAACTGTCACCGTAAAGGCGCAGCAAGAAAACCTCCAGTCTTTGTTGAAGGTAAAGGATGAACAGGTTGAAACCATGAGGCTCCTGTCCGCGGAGAAGGAAGAAGTTAGTGAGGAACTCAACAATGTCAATGCCGAGTTGGTTTGTTGCCAGGAGGAGTCCGTCAAGTCATTTGAAGATGGTTATCGTGAGTGTTGGTCTCGGGCTGATCGTTGTTGACTGGATATGAAGGAGCACACTTTCGAGAAGTATGTTGTAACAAATTAGCTCAACATGGTTAATTTGTTACATAATTAATTTATTAAGTTAAGGAAGTCATTTTATACTCTATGCATTGTTATTGGCTGATTGGGAAAAGCATCTTTGGATCACATGCCAAGCACAGTCTCCAGTAGTTGAGTGACACGTGTAAAAAGATTCAGAGACTTAGTATAAATAGACTAATGGGAGAGGAGAGGATATCATGTGAAAAGTGTGCTTGTTTTACTTTCTTCCTGTATTTTCTTTCTCTGCAAGTTAATGTTTATCAGTACCATTCCTTTCCTTGTTATTTTCTGTTATTTCCTTGATTTATTCTGCTGCTTATTTTGATTAATCAAGTAAACGGTTACAAGTGGTATCAGAGCGGTCGAACCTCGGCAACTCGTGAACAATGGCGGAGGGAACTCGATCCAAGTTATTGGAAGAAAAAATGACTAAATGGGAGGGTAAACTCTCTGAGTTGACAGAAGAGTTAGGAAAGAACAAAGTGGAGACGACCCGGCATGGAGAGGAGATGAGCTCACGGTTGACCAGGGTTGAAAATGGGTTAGATGAGATTAAATCGTTGCTTAAAGGTCTTCAAGCTCCGAAGGCTATAGCAGAGGATCCTGTGTTGATTTCTGAAGTGGATCCTAGATCTGCAACCACGGTGGAGGCCTCTAATTCAACAGTAACAGGTAACCCACACCCTCAACCCTCCACATATGTCCAAAGTCCATCGTTATCTATGCATAATGGTGTATCTCCGTTATCAATTCCGGTGTCTCCCCAGTTACAAATGAATGCTAGTATTTCCCCTGTTAATGGTAGTTTTACGTGTGCCCCTCCATTTTACACCACCACTACTGCTATTCCACCTCCCCCAACCTACCAGAATTACAGTAACCTTAACAGCCCAGGCCATACCCAACCACTGATTATTCCACCAAACACATCTTTCACGTACTCTCCGCATACCAAGATGTACACCCATCCTAGCCATGTGCCACCTCCTCCCTATACCAACTACCCTCGAACTGATTTTCTGTTTAACCCCCACCCAAAGATTGAATTTCCAAAATTCAATGGGCATGACCCTAAAGGATGGATGATCAAGGCTGAGCAATACTTTGAGTTCATATGTATTGATGAATCTAAGAAGGTTAAATTACCTGGAATGCATTTTGAGGGAAAGGCTGCGGTGTGGTTTCGTTTTTATCAATCTGGGAGGGGAGCCATTCCTTGGAAGCCATTTGTGAATGATTTAATCAACAGATTTGAGAATCCAGAACACCAAGATGTCCAAGATTTGTTTAATAAACTACGACAAACAGGGATAGTCATGGACTATGAGGATCAGTTTGAGGAATTAGGAGCCCAGATAGTGGCTAAGAACAAGGGATTCAACGATGAATATTTCGTGTCCAGCTTTATTAGTGGACTCAAGGATCACATCAAGTGTGCTGTTAAGATGTTCAGGCCTCAGATACTCAGTGATGCTATTTTTTTAGCCAAACAAGAGGAGGCAAAAGGGGTAAAACCTACATACCAAACTGGAGCAAAGGGGGTCAATATTACAGCAAATGCCAAGGCTATACCACAACCCAAAGAAGCTAAACTATTCTATCCAACCAGTTCGAAAATCAGTATGGGAAAAGAATACCAGACTAAAAGATCTACATTGTCCAATAAGGAGATTTTGCAGAGACGAGAAAGAGGCCAGTGTTTTCACTGCGATGAGAATTACCACCCAGGCCAAGAATGTAAAATTAAATTGTATGCTATGCTGGGAGAAGAAGAAGAGGTCCTAACTGACTTGGAAGTTACTAAGGTGCTCTCTGAAATGGAGCAAGTGTTTGAAGAAAAGGCGCCTCCTGCAGAATTCTCTTTGAACGCCCTTAGTGGCAGTCAGTCTTACAGCACCATACGACTACAAGGGCAAGTAAAAAACCAGAATGTGAGCATACTCGTGGACAATGGGTCAACCCACAGTTTTATCGACTCCAAATTAGTGAAACAGTTGGGATTGGTGGCTGAGGTGGTTCCTGCTCTAACAGTAATTGTTGCTGATGGAGCCACTAAGCAAGTGGACACGGCCTGCAAGAACCTCCAGTACTTGGTACAGGGTCATAAATTTATGACAGACTATATCCATTAGGAGGAGCTGATATGATTCTAGGAGTTGACTGGCTGCAGCAACACAACCCAATTACATTTGACTTTCAAGCAGTTAGTATCACCATTAATAAGGAAGGACAAAGAGTGATACTACAAGGAGTTGACAAGGGCAAAGGCTTGCAGACCATAAGTCCCAAAAAACTTCAAAAACTATTCAAGTCTCCAAGTAATTCTCCCTAAGGATACCTCTGCTACATTAGCACCAATGATGCACAACCTCCACCCTTTACTAGCTCTGGAGAAGATACTAAAATGCAAAAGTTATTGGCTCAGTTTGATGATGTGTTCAGAGAACCAACTGAACTACCTCCCATCAGAAAACATGACCACCAGATTCCATTATTGGAAGGCAGTCAACCTGTGAACCAGAGAGGTTAGAGGGTACCATACATACAAAAAAATGAGATTGAAAAACAGATCAAGGAACTGTTGAAGTCAGGCTTTATACAAAGTAGCACCAGTCCTTTTGCTTCACCAATCATTTTGGTAAAGAAGAAGGATGGTTCCTGGCGTATGTGTGTTGACTATAGGAGGTTAAACAACATCACTGTCAAAAATAAGTATCCGATACCTATCATCGATGAGTTGTTGGATGAATTGAGGGGGGCTAAGTGGTTCACCAAGCTAGACTTACGAGCTGGGTATCACCAAATAAGGGTATCTCAAGCTGATATTCCCAAGACAGCAATCCGGACACATCAAGGGTTATATGAATTTAGGGTTATGCCCTTTGGGCTTACTAATGCCCCAGCCTCCTTTCAAGCTTTAATGAATGAAGTCTTTCAAGAGCATCTTAGGAAGCATGTGCTAGTATTCTTCGATGACATCCTAGTATACAGGCGCACTTTTGATGAACATTTAGTGCACCTGCAATCAGTTCTAAAGAAAATAAGAGACCACAAGCTGTACGTGAAAAAGAGCAAATGCTCATTTGGGCAGCCTCAATTGGAGTATTTGGGACACATAATTTCGAAGGATGGGGTGGCAACTGATCCTAATAAAGTGGTGGCAATGCAGCAATGGCCATCTCCAAGAACTATCAAACAGTTAAGAGGATTTTTGGGGCTCACTGGTTACTACAGAAAATTTGTCAAGGATTATGGCTTGATTAGTAGACCATTAACTAATCTACTTAAGCAAGGTGCATTTCAGTGGTCTCTTGAAGCAGAGGAAGCTTTTCAACAGCTCAAGCAGGCAATGGTGACAACACCAGTACTTGCTTTGCCCAATTACAATTTGCTATTCGTGGTCGAAACTGATGCTAGTGGGAAGGGAGTAAGTGCAGTACTGATGCAGCAAGGGAGAGCTTTGGTATACATGAGCAAAGGATTGTCAAAGAAACACCAGTCCCTTTCAACTTATGAAAAGGAGTTACTAGCAATTGTAATGGCTACCCAAAAATGGCATAGTTACTTGCAAGAAAACCACTTTGTGATCAAGACTGATCACCAGAGCTTGAAGTTTCTGTTGGAACAAAGACTTTCCACACTGTTACAACATAAGTGGTTAGCAAAGTTATTGGGGCTGGATTACGAGATTGTTTATAAGAAAGCGAAGGAAAACGTAGTAGCAGATGCTCTCTCTCGATTGCCAGAAACTGCAGAAGGTGGAGAATTGCAGACCATTACCACTGTAGAGTCAAGTTGGTTAGCTGAGGTCAAGGACGGTTATGACCAAGATAATCATGCACTGAGTATTATACAGGGCATTGCTACTGGAGATGCAGCCTTCCAACACTGTAAGTACACTCAGGGCCTCATAACAGTGAATAATAAGGTGTTAATCGGTGATACAGGGGCAGTGAAAGACAAGGTGCTTTGGGAATTGCATGATAGCCCTGTAGGAGGTCATTCTGGCCAAGAAGCAACCTATAAAAGAGTCTCTCAGTTCTTTTATTGGCCAGGAATGAAGAAAGATGTCATCCAATATATGCAAAATTGTGATGTCTGTCAGATAATTAAAACTGGTAACCATCATCCCTTGGGTTTATTACAGCCACTACCCGTGCCAGAACAAATATGGGAGGATATCTCATTAGACTTTATAGAAGGGCTACCCAGATCAAGCGATAAAGACTGTATTATGGTGGTAATTGACAGGTTTTCAAAGATGGGACACTTCATAGCTCTCTCACCCTTTCTCTGCGACCAGTGTTGCACAACTATTCCTTGATAATGTGTATAAATTACATGGAATGCCCAAGACCATGGTTTCAGATAGGGATAAACTCTTCACTAGCAACTTTTGGAAGGAATTGTTCAACTCCATGGGAACCCAGCTACATATGAGTTCTTCCTATCACCCACAAACTGATGGGCAAACGGAAAGGCTGAATCGATGCTTAGAACAATACTTGAGAGCCATGGTGAATCACAGGCCTAAACAGTGGGTGAAATGGCTGCCCCTTGCTGAGTGGTGGTATAACTCCACGTACAATAATGCAATTCAAAGAAGCCCGTATGAAGCAGTCTATGGTGTGCAGCCCAGAAAAATATGTATCCCAGCCTCTCATAGATCATCTGTACTCACGGTTGAAGATTTTCAAGTCAAAAGGGAAGCAATGAATCAGCTTCTTAAGGATGCAATTATAGCAGCTCAACATAAATACAAAGTGTATGCTGATAAACAGAGAACTGAAGCCAATTTTCAAGTGGGGGAAATGGTGTTCCTCAAATTGCAACCGTATAGACAGCTTTCAGTAGCAGTGAGGAAGCATCTCAAGCTGGCACATAAATACTTTGGTCCTTTCGAAGTTGTGGAGAAGATAGGTAAAGTGGCTTACAAGCTAAAACTACCTCCTGGGAGCATGATTCATCCTGTCTTCCATGTCAGTTTACTTAAAAAGAAAGTGGGATCCAAGTACACTATTAATACTATTCTGCCCAAAGTGGGAGCTGAGGGACAATTTCTAGTCTACCCTGCCAAGCTACTGCAAAGGAGGATGATCAAACGAGGGAATGTGGCTGTTATCCAATGGCTTATACAATGGTCCCACTCTATAGTTGAAGATGCTAGCTGGGAGGATGCTGATCAAATCATGAACCAGTACCCTGAGTTCAATCCTGAGGACTAGGATTGAATTAAGGAGAGGGTGATGTAACAAATTAGCTCAACATGGTTAATTTGTTACATAATTAATTTATTAAGTTAAGGAAGTCGTTTTCTACTCTCTGCATTGTTATTGGCTGATTGGGAAAAGCATCTTTGGATCACGTGCCAAGTATAGTCTCCAGTAGTTGAGTGACACGTGTAAAGAGATTCAGAGACTTAGTATAAATAGACTAATGGGAGATGAGAGGATATCATGTGAAAAGTGTGCTTGTTTTACTTTCTTCCTGTATTTTCTTTCTCTGCAAGTTAATGTTTATCAGTACCATTTCTTTCCTTGTTATTTTCTGTTATTTCCTTTATTTATTCTGCTGCTTATTTTGATTAATCAAGTAAACGGTTACATACGTCGGCGAGTTGCAGGCGAAGGTAGCCCAAGATAAGGCCAAAGATGACGCAGGATCTTCCAACCAGCCCGGGGAGGGTGGTGTTTAATTTCTACTCCCTCCGTACCTAAATTCTTTTCTTGTTTAATGAATTTCACAGGTATTAAGATAGTGGGGAATGAATATTATTTTTTTATGGTGTAGTGGGTGTTGAATATTGTTTTAAAGAGTAGTGGGTATTGAATATTATTTTTTTGGAGTAGTGGGTGGAGTAGTGGGTATTGTATAGGGGAGAGCACGGTTCGGTTCGGGGCGGTTTTCCCCCAAAACCGAACCTGAAACTGCATGTCTTCGATTTTAAAAATTGAAAACCGCAACCGAACCGTCGGTTTCGATTTCGGTTTTATAAAGCTCGGTTCAGTTTTTAACGGTTCGGTTTCGGTTTTAAAACCGAACAAAAAAATCATATTCAAAATATAATATATTTATCCATTTTGTGCTACAAAGACATAAATTGAGATGCAATTATTGTTTAATTTTGATTATGTTGTTTATTCAAATGACAAATAATTTATGTATTTTATAAATAATTAAATCTATCAATTTGAAAGAGCTTATGAAAATTTATACATATCAGTAATTGGTATATGGTGAATTAACTGTGAAACAAAATAATAGTACCACTAACTGCACCTTAATCTGTATAGTTGCTGTATAGGATAGACAATTTGTATTTGTAAACTGGACTTTGTTAAGTAAAAAGAAATATATGAACAGTTAATAAACAACCTGATTCGTTTCGAATTTGGCTCAATTCAAATTATATATTATATGAAAAAATTATACATATAAATTTATATAAATTATATATTTATTATTTATTTTAATAATCGGTTCGGTTCGATTTTAGCCGGTTCGGTTTTAATCTATAACCGGAACCGAAAGTCTCGATTTTTAAAAGTCAAAAACCGCAACCGCCGGTTCGGTATCAGTTTCGGTTTTTTCGGTTCGGTTTTAACCGGTTTCGGTTCGGTTTCGGTTTTAATTCGGTTTTTTGCTCACCCCTAGTATTGTATATTATTTTTAAAGAGTAGTGGGTAGAGTAGTGGGTATTGAATATTATTTTTAATAAGTAGTGGGTGGAGTAGTGAGTATTGAATATTATTTATAATGATTAGTGGGTGGAGTAGTGGATATTGAATATTATTTTTAAGGAGTGGTGGATAGAATAGTGGGTATTGAATATTAATTTTTATGACCAAAAATAGAAACAAGAAAAGTAATTTGAATATGGTTAAAAGGAAAGTAGGAAAAGAAATAAGGGACGGAGGGAGTACTTTTGTTGCCTAGGGAGATGCCCAATAGGCTGGTTGTTTTTTAACTTTGCTTTGATCGGAACTTTCGTTTCGGAACTGTTGGAACTTTATGTGTTTTCTTCTCGGAGATTGACATCCTCAAGCTTTGCTTTATGCTTTATTTTGATAAATGTATGTGTTTTCGTTCATTATGCGAGATTTTTTTTTTTTTGCCCAAAAAATAAGATTTCATTAATACTTCAAATAATCCAACATTACATGATAAAAAAATGGATGGGCATCCCCCCGTTCCAACTACGTTCAGCTAAAGAACAAAAGTTTCTCGCTATGAAATGAGCTACTTTGTTCGCGGAACGTTTGACAAAATTCAACGTAATATTACGTTTTTCCAATGAAACTAGAAGTGACTTACAATCCTCCACCATTCTACCTATATAAGATAGAGATACCGAAGAACATCGAATTGCTTGAACCATCGAAAGACAATCCGTTTCGATTGTTGCATCAATGTACTCCCTTCCCTTTAGCTAACTAAGAGCCTCTCTTATACCAATTATTTCCGCCATTTTTGGGCTAACATTACCTTGTCTGCACCATGCTTTCGCCTCAATAAGTTCCCCTGAATGGTCTCTGGCAATCATGGAATAACTGTATGCATTAGACTGCTCAAATAAGGCAGCATCAGTGTTGATCTTAATCTTACCATCCGGTGGTCGCTCCCAACGCGCTTTGCCGTCTGCTTGAGTCATAAACCCAAGGTAGTTGTCAAACGACTTATCCTGCGCATTTCTCCACTGATTAAGAAAGAGTTCAGCTGATTTTACCACTTCTGCAGGTTCCACACTTCGTTGATTCCATACCACTTCATTCCTGTTTTTCCAAATGTTCCAACAGATCATAACCAGGTTTGATAATTCCTCCTTTCTAAAGCTTTGAGTTACTTCTTCCATCCACTGTGTAATGTCTGCGCCTGGTTGCCAGCTAAATATATAGTTCTTGAGTTCCCAGCATTTCGAGGCAAATGGACAGCGTATTAAACAATGAGTGATTGTCTCATACTCAGCATTGCATACTGGACAATATGGATTGATATTAACCTTCCTTCGAAGAAGCTGTTCCTTCATTGGCAAAATATCACGAATGGCTCTCCACATGAAAATCTTAACTTTTAGAGGAATTTTGAGATTCCATATGACCCTCCAAAAACCTGAATTGTTACTCGAGTCATGTTGATTACTACCTTCCAACATTATAAGCACTTTTCACCGTGTATTTGCCAAGTTTCTCGTATTTCCAGTACCACGAGTCTTCTTCTGTGATTTTAACAGGCACTGCTCGAATCAAATTTGCATCTCTGTCATTAAACATGTTGCTGATCTTCTCCTCATTCCATTCATTTCGCCCCTCCACCATTAGACTAGAGACTGTTTGACCTTCCAACTCACTAAGAGTAGATTGCTTGGAAGCCAGGGGTCTTTTAAAATACTGACTGAGTTGCCATTTCCCACCCTACGCACAGCACCTTGTTTCAGTAGCACCTGCGCCTCCATTATACTCCTCCAGATGTAGCTAGGGTTTTGACCCACCTTAGCTGACGTAAATGAACTGTTAGGATAGTAACAGGCCTTGTAAATTTTGCTAGCCAAACTATCTTCATTTGTAATGAGCCTCCAGCCTTGCTTCCCAAGAAGAGCAACATTGAAATCGTATAACTTTCTGAAACCCATCCCACCCTGTGCTTTTTTCATGCACATCCTATCCCAGCTCATCCATCTTATACCAGTTTCTTTGTTCGACGAAGTCTGTCACCAAAATTTCGACATCATGTTTTCAATCTCTATGCACAGTTGCTTTGGGAATAAGAACATACTCATAGCATAGTTAGGCAATGATTGAGCTACCGTTTTTAGCAGAATCTCCTTTCCTCCCTTCGACAACAACCCCTTATCCCACCCTTTGATTTTATCTCTGACCCTTTCTTTCAGATATCCAAGAACTGCAGATTTGTTTCTGCTCATAGTATTCGGCAAGCCCATATGCGAGATTTAGTTTCTCTTCTTTTTATTTGAATGTGCTTGAAAGGAAAGAGTGTAAAAGATGTGTGTGATTTTGAAAAGGTAGCTGGTCCCTGACAATCGATTGTCAGGACCGGTTATTTAACAATCACTTTTTAAACCGTTGGATCAATGATCCAACGACCCCCCTGGATTACAAAAAAAATTCCCTTTCCGCGGAAAATTTCCGCGGAACGTTCCGCAGAAAATTTCCGCGGAGCGTTCCGCGGAAAATTTCCGAGGAACGTAAAATATTTTTTTTTTGTTGATCCAACGGCTGAGAAACTGATTGTTAAATAACAGGTCCCTGACAAATGATTGTCAGGGACCGGGACCCTTTTGAAAAGATGATACACTTTTCGTAAACAAACTAGTTGAATGTAAGAAGTGAAATGCCTTCCCTTTTTCCTTCCTAAAACATCGTAGGAATTAAAAATGCATGCTTATGAAATCAAACGGTGTGACCGTGTGAGGATTTAAAGTTCATGCTAAAATCAATCTCAGTTCTGGAGGGATATAAATATACTCCTCTGAATTTCAGAACCGAAGGAGAACTATTCTCACGGATGATTTGCATAGAAACTGATGATGTTCATTATAAAAACTACTGATAATAAAAAAACAAACTCTTGATTGTCTACTGGATTAGGGGAGTGGATCAGAAGCTTAATACTTCCCTATCATCGGGCAGATTCGAGTTCGGGGATAGACTCCCCTAGTGACCCAATGCCCATCCAAGTACTTAACTGCATAGCAGATATTTGGCTGCATTGAAAAAAAGAAATTAAAAAAAGCTTTTCACTTGGCAATTGAAAAGAAAAAGAAATGCTTCTCCTGTTAGGTTGAAAGGGCATGGCCCGAGGCCGAGATAAACCCCATATATAGAACATCTTTTGCCAAATAAAAAGACTGCAGTATCACATTTTAGAATCTAACTTTCTAAATTACATAACCGAAGAAACACTAAATAAACCAACACTCATGAGCAAAAACAGTCGTTAGCAGCTCACTGATAAGTTGAAATGATTTCAAGCCCTCTTTTTCCTGTTCAATAGAGGTCTCTTGCCAATTGTGGTAGTTCTTCCAGAATGTGGTACCAGGCCACGCAATATGGCTAAAAGAGCAAATCCCATGAAAGGGTAGTACAACATCATGAGCTTGTCCGAAGCTTTTCCTGAATTCTTCATCTCTGATAATATGGCTACCTGAATAAATTTCAATTACAAGTTGAACATTACAAGTAATTGATTTTCAGTAGAGTTTTATGTACCATCAAACATAATCGATCAAGTTCTCATTCTCCATTTAATCGTATATCTAGAAAGCAGGTAAAGGCATTTAAAAAAAAACAAGCTGAAAATATATGAAGAATTAGTGGCTAACTCAAGTTCAAATATCTTCAGTCAAATATGCTTTGCACCCAACAACAATGTGTAGTGAGACATCACTCGGAAGCACATTTAGGCAAGAAAGTATTATGTTGTACAACCAAGCTGACTTTACAAGTTGTACTCATCGACTAACAAGTAGAATCATCAACTCAGACATACCAAAATGTTCCAATAAGCTCATGAACCAGTTCTGTTACTGCTCGATGAGAACATATATCAACACAGAGTTAAATATATTATCTCGTGAAACTAATTAGGTCAACCTCATTTAAGAAGATATCTGAGTTAGCAAGGAGAAATAAAAACATCCGAAAACAATTCTATCCTTTCCTAAAGGAGAGAAGCAGAAAGCGTTAATTGGTTTCATTTATTCTTTTTCCTTTTCTGAGAGAAGACTCCATCAGTTGCATTTCTTTAACATCTATGCCTCCTGAATTCCAACGATAGCATACTAATTACCCACAAATTCTTTTTCCCAAAGATGATTTAAGGTGCAGTACAGGCAAAGATGGGCAATTATTCTTAATTTATTTACTGTGTAGTGTACAATATATTGTTTGCAAATACAACCGCTAATCAAATTAAGTAAAAACATCACACACATGACACATCTAACCATCCAGCTTTTAGAGGGATTTTTAATTGAAAAGAAGTACATTCATCTCCAATTTCACACCAAGATTCATCTCCACTTTCACACCAAGACTACGATTCTAGTAAGGGCAAGCAAAGTGAATGAAAGCCTTTCATACTTCTTCACTCTCAAATATAAACATATATGATATATCATATCCCCTCTACATCCTCCCTTCCTCGACCACCATAATAAAAATTATTTGTGGAAGAACAATTATCTCCAATCTCACACCAAAACCATGATTCTACAGAGGGGGAGGAAAGTGAATGAAAGCCTTTCATACTTTTTCACTCCCGAATATAAACCTATATCATTCAAGTCATTGTTAAATTTCCTTCCATAACCCCTCTACATCCTTCTGCAATGCACCATAATAGGCCACACAGTGCAATAACATATGTACAACAGTGTTTTAAAGGAAGGAAGGGCAAAGAAGTAAATGCAGCTGAGCAGGACACGTGGAAAGAAAAATAGGGATAAGTAAGAAAAGATTTGGGGGGAAAGGGTTATGCGTATCGTGAATTGTAAACCCTAGGGGGAGTGGGAGTTAGCCAGGCGACTCGAAGGCCTGGAGTTGTTTTCCTTTATCAAATCTGTACTCAACCTTATTATCAGTTTATTTCAGTATCGAGCTGTCTGAATTTTCCTTTTACTTGAGCAATTAGTTTATTATTATCAGTTGTGTGAGTGAGTTCATAGCACCTTCCTCCCTCAACCACCATACTAAAAATTATTTCTAACCCCTCCTTTTAATACCCCGGAAATAGCCTTTAAAATACTTATGGATGTGGGTGCAACAACTGTAGTTTTTCTTTCTTATCAATGTATGGTAAAAAAAACATAGAAAAATCACAATAGCAAATTACATAAAACAAAATATCTCATAACTCATAAGAAACATAACCCTTGCAAATTACCTTAGGTACCCTCATTTCATCACCACAATAGCAAATTACTTACATAATCACACATAACCCTATAATCCAATCTCAAATATTCATAAAACTCAACATCCACATAAAAAACCAACAAAATGACATAAACATTTTACACATACAAACATTAAATAAATTATACCACTGCATAATCAAGAGGAAAAAAGGGTTTACCATGGCAGTAAGAGTAGAACAACCATACATCAAAGACACAGTCTTAACCCATGATTTACCAGCAAGAATCCCATAAAGAGCAGCAATAGAAAGAGGCCACTGAAACAAGAGCTCAAGCCAAACAATCCCAACAAAGAAATGAGGTTTCTCAGCAACCAAATAATCACCATACTCTTTTGTGTACCAGTTTTTAAGATTCACAAGAACATCTGGGTACAAATCCCGAGGAAGACATGTTTGGGAATCAAGAACAGGAACAGCCACCGCTATTACCAAGAAAAATAGGAACAGTATTGCATCTATGAGTTTTGTTAGGCCTCCCATGTTCTGATGTTTTGTTGTGTGTAATTGTATGTATTTGTGTTTTGTAATGAAGGGGAGTTTTGGAGTGTGTATAAGATGGGGATCTTGGAAAACTGGAAATGATTGGGGATGTTGAATTGATGTGAAATAATATCTGGTTGGAAACTAGATCGTGTCGTACATGGGACACAATTGGGTTTGTGTTTTGTCCACGTGTTTCAACGTTATTTTGTTTTGGTTTTTCTTTTTAAAGACTATTTTGTTGTACAACAAATATATCAAGAGTCCCATTCTATGGAGAACCATCTTACATGGAGAACCGTTATATAAGGCCCATGGCGGGGCCCCTTTACAAAAAAGTCTTATAATTCTACCCTCTATCCATTTGTCAAAGAAAAAAAAAAGAAAAAAAAAATTCACTGTTCACGTGATGACGTGGCAGTGGATTTCACTGGTTAACGGTGCTTCGCACCTTCTTGTACGGCGCTTCGCGCCTTTATCATTCTAAAGTTGTAAGGAATGGCAATCAATGGTAAAGGCAATAGACGATTGACGGGTGTGTCGAGAGCCTTCGGCCCTCATGATTAACTAACTCATCCGTTTACTGTCTTAAATGCTTCGCATTTCCACGACAAGTTTTTTTTTTTTTTTTTTTTTTTTTTTTTTTTTTATGGATAGAGCCAATTATTTTAAGCATTTTTTGTGAAGGTACCATTGGCGGGGTCCTTATATATAAAGCAATTTTAATGCATTTTAAATGGTTCTCCACGGTTCTCCACGTAACATGGTTCTCCATGGAACAATGGCCAATATATCAATGTAATCGGTAGGAATGAAAATGGACTCGAGAACATGAGATGATAAGGAATTAAGGATAATCTATTACCATTGAGCTGTTACAATATTTTGAACCATGCTTTCTTTTAATGCTTTCTTTTAGGTAAATTTTTAGATAATCATCTTAACATCCTCTATATTTGAAGGACATCTATAATATATAGATGATATCTTTAATTCATTATCTCCACTTATATCGTGACACATTATCGATCTTATTTACTTATATATATATATATATATAGATATATGTATATATATATTATTAAAATAATAATAAAATACTATTTTTAAAATATAGCTATTCATTATCGCTAATACCATTGGAGTAAAACATTTATTATATAGCTAATGATTTTAGCTATTACCGTTGGAGATGCTCAGGATCTCTCCTAAGATTATAACACAAGACACAAAGAGCCTATAAAATAAGTGGTTGAAACATTTTTGTAATTTTTTTTCCCAATAGTTTACCTAAATTACATTAAATTTGTATTGTGGAACCTGAGATCGGGCACATTAATCCCTTTTATTAATAAGTTATTTTATAAATTTATATATTTTATCAAGTATCAATTAAAAATGTATAAATAAATATTAAAATGGAATAAAAAAATTGATTTTCAGATCAACCGACTTCTACAAATTTGGACATAAATTTCTTTTGTACAATGTGCCCTGCAAACATTACTGCAGGTTCCAAATTTGTGATTTATTTTGTAAAGACAAAGGCAAGCTTACTTTCTGATCCAGTGACAGTAAGAAAAGGACATTCAAAACATAGAGAATAATGAAAAACAACTCAAGTTTGGACTTGGAGGATTCCCACTCCCGGCAAACTGGTCGATCTTTTGTAATTCCTAAGGTCGTGAAGATTCAGGAAATGTAAATATGGGAAGGAAGGTGCAGACTAGAAATCGATAATGGGCTCTCCAATTGTCAAATTACGCTCTACAGACCAGGGCAAGTTGAAGAGCCTGGCTGCTATGAACTTGAAGATTTTGTTTACATTAATGTTGTAGCTTGCACTAGAGAAGAACAGTGTTGCATTCAGTGCCTTTGCATATCCTCTTGCCTGTTCATCATGAAGCACATGACTTTGTCACATACACATACATTTATAGAACAAGTACCCCAACAACGCTGACTTTTGTTATGTAACTGATCAGTGTGAGTTCCGGAGTTTGTTACCTGATTAGCGATGGTCCATTGCAAATCTAGTGGTAACTGTACAAAATCATCAAATTTGGTTCCTACTAGTACTGGCATTGCGCTCTGCAAATATAGTTAGGTCATACTATAAATTCATAATGTTGTTGTAATGCTGGAGGGTACAAGAACAAGAAACTTCACAAAAGCAAATAGGTTGTTTAAAAATTTAATCTTTACCTGGTTCCATTTTCGAGCTTCTTTGTACCAGCTGATGACACTGTAAAAAATGAAAATAGCCTAATTATAGATCGAGATATGAAATTTCATTGTCGTATGAACTGATTCACACTAATATGGAAAATACATGGATTGGTCCTAAATTTTAGTGGAAGTGGAGAACAAACCTATTTAATGTACACCGGCTTGTTAGATCAAACATGAACAACATTGCTACAGAGTCCTTGCAAGCAAGTTGAAGGTGATTCTGAGAATTATCAGTTCCTACAGCACATTGAAATCTCTGTTCTTATTTCCTGTGAACAATCAGTTCATTTCTAAAGAACTTGACAGAGACAAGGCTTCCAAATGTGTTGTGTGAGACAACTATCTGTGTCAAATTAATAACATTTCTTTAAATCACTATTATACTTCATCAGATTATGAATAGAGAGTTTGTGCATTCTTGTCAAGATGTAAACTGTGATTACTGCCGAGAGATTACAAGTACTAATCAAACATCAAAGTGTTATTTCGCACAGTATTATGCTTGCTAAATAGAAAACTCCTACAAGCATATATAAATTAGTCTGATTAATCTAATATTAGCATAGAAATGGTGGTATAAGTTGTACTGAGTACTGGATGATGAAAAGAAACATGAAATGATACCTTGTACTTCCCAGATACTAAATGCAATCCGAGCTCCACTAACATACATTATTTTGTCCATCTCATTTAATCCATTTCTTTCTTCTTTTTCTCTTCCTACATATTTTGCCTTCAAACACAAATGCAAATTGAATCAGGTATATTGTCTAATTCTCAGTATAATAAATGTGCACCTGTGAGTGGAGGCAAGAAAGAAATGAAACTGACCAAGAAGCTGGTTTTGCCAATCTTAGGATCACCCAAGATGCAAATTTTAATGGAGACCAAATCCGAAGCATCGTCGTTAGCATACGAGCAAGGTGGAGACGTAGTAGCCGCTTGGACGGAGGGACAAGAAGAAGCAGGAGGAGCAGAAGAATAATGCTGAAGCTTAAGATGATGATGATTAATTTTATTATGAACAGATATCTTCATCAAACAACTAACAACTTGTTTCCAGCAAGATGTAACATATTTTCGAAAATCAATCATCCTCAATCGAATAGTTCTTCCTGTTTTCGAACGAATCATTGTTATGCTAATTCGACTCATTTTAGTTTGTTGCACCTGTATAATTATGATTTACTTGTATACATGCATGCAGTGGCGGAGCCAGGAATATATATGAGGGAGGGCCTAAGTATACTATTCCCTCCGTCCCAAAAATACATGTCCCTTTTCTAAAACAAATTTGTCCCAAATTACATGTTTCTTTTCTCTTTTCAATGCAAATTTAAGTGTAGTTTTACAAAACTATCCCTACATTTATTGTATCAAAATTTTGACTTTTTTAAACTTAACTCTATTCTCATTTACCAATGTATTAAATAAGGGTATTAGTTGGAAAATTTTGTTCAAACTAACTTTATCTTAATATATGTGCTTTTTAGAAAAGGGACATTGGGACGGAGGGAGTATAATTTTTTTCCCCAACAATATATAAAAGAATGAAAAAAAAAATTGATAAATCTGAGCGTGGTCACATGTTTGCAAAAATGGACTGGGCTTTTAAAAAAAAAATTTAACTGAGGCCCAATTTCAGGGAGGGCCCAAGCATACTCTGGCCTTGTACTAGCTCCGCCACTGCATGCATGTACATTGTACATATACTAGTCTGATTGAGAAGATAGAGTGTAGCCAAATCTGCAATTGTCATGTTTGTAACGACTGTTGGCGTGTATCTACCATATAGAAAGGTTAATGAAAACAAGGAAAAGCTAACAAACGCACAATGGGGACAATTGACCGGTATTTGTGGAGGCTAATATAATTACATAAGATCTACCGAAAGATTTATGTTAACACTACGCATGCTTATATATTTCGGGAATAAGAAATGGTAGAATTTTTTAAAAAAATTGAAATTTTCTAAATGTAAAGGTGTCAAAGTAATAGTTCGTAATCTTTTCACTATCTTGTGGACGCAAAATTGAATGTTTAATTAAATTTAAAATGAAACGCTGCACACATTATATTTTTAACGTTATAAGATGTTACCCAACGCTAATAGATAATAAAATTGTATCAGCTGAACAAAATGTTGCCAAAATTCCATCACTTACTGTGAAAGATTGTTGGAAAAAATAATTAAAAAAAAAACAAAAAACTTGACTTATATAAGTTAGGTTGCAAACACCACTTAACCAAACAGGTCCGCAGAGTTATACTCGTATTCTTTGTTGCAACTTGCAAGACAAGCCCCAAATTGGATTTCAAAATAAATCTCGAATGCATGTGTAAATCCGCCGAAGTAAACAACTAACTGATACATTTACGATTTACTTTAGGATTCCATTTGGACCTGTGGCATAACTCCCAAGTCCCTAGTGGAATTGATACAATCAAGACCGTTATCATGATCTAACAATCATATAGAATAATACTCTAGCTCCAACGGTGCTGGCTACTAATTTTTGGCCGTAGGTATATATAATAAGTTTGAAGAACTATAAACGTGTGATATTTGTGTTGATCATATACAAATGCAGGAGCATCCAAAAAAATTAATCAGAAGCATCACCACCTCGATTTTCAGGAAGGTGAGCTGAGTTACCCGTCTGCAATTTGGCTGGTTTGTTGCTTGCTACTGCTATCACCACCCTTACGCTTAAGCTTATCCTTGACCTCGGTCTCTTTCGTATCAACAAACTTTTTAAAGCTAGTTCCACGAGAGGGGCGTTTATCAGTCCTTATAGATCCCGGGTCCTCAAATCCATTCTCCTCATCTTCTGGGATATATCTACGATACTGTAAGTAAACTCTAAAAAAGAATATGGTAAGAGAAATAAAGCAGGCAATGCCACAGATAAGGAATAATCCCCAGAAGCTGGTTAGAGAGAGCCTGCTGTCGTCAACTTGACTGCTTTGTGCAGAGCAAGCATTTTTTGATAGCCATTTGTCATGGATTCTTTGCAGATCGCCATTTTCCGATAGCTGAAGGATTGCAGTTGATAAGTCAACTGCAAGAGGAGAGTCTCTCTGGAATGCCTGGGAAGAAAATGTAATTTTGAACTTTAAAACGATTAACAGGTACTACAACTTAAAACATTTAACTCTAGATCTTTCAAGTGACCTTGATGTGTGTGTACACGCATTTGAATGAAAGAAGTACTTGTCTTTCTGGGCAGCCACTAAAGTGGGTCATGAATTATAGATGTGAGACTAAACAAATTTGTTTGGATAGTTACCAGCAAAAAGATATAAATCATTAGCAGCAAGCACCCAAAATGTTTTTGTCCATGTAGATTATACTAATGCTCCGTTTGGTTGGGGAGAATGGAATCAAATGAGTAACTGTGAACAAGACTAAATGTGAAACAATGGAGGTAGGAGGGAAGAATTGAAAAAAAATACGATGAAGTGAAAATGCTCTACAATAAGACTTGTGAAAATAATGAGTAGGATGGGGAATGGATTGTTGCTTCTCAAATGGGTGGGTTTGAGCTCTAATTTAAATTGTTAAAAATATAATGGAGGAGGGAATGAAACACAACCCTAAAATAGTACAAAATTCATCCATTTCCTCCCACTTTCATTCACTCCAACCAAACACAACATAGGTGCTTGTACCGTACGAAATCTTAAAGCTAAGTTCAATTATAATTTCAATTTTTCAGGTAATTAAATTTTCAGTTACTATGAGCAATAGAGAAAGTACTTACAAATCCCCATCCGCTTCTTGTAAATTCCTGTCCTACTATCCTGAATTCACAATTTACATTAGACAAGAAGAGCTGAACATAAGGAAGCTCGTCAACAATAGCAGCTACACCACCGCCTTTTGGACCCTTGCGGAGCTCATCAACATAATTATCCTGAGTTTTCATAATTTTTATTCTCGACGCAGCTATTTGAAGTTCATCGATCAAATAATTTAATGCAAAGGATCCATCTTGAACTCCAATTGGTACATTACTTGAGACCAAACTGTCTATCCCTTCAATCTGTGATGACAACTGCTGCACTGTGAGGATTGATGTCAAACTAGCTGTGTAGCTTGAATTGATAATCAACACTACAAATAGCCATAAAATAAGCACCAAGCGCCCCATAGTGCTCACAGTGTTCTCTCCTGAATTGGTTCCAAGCAAGGAAGAAATTAGGAAATTAAGCATAAAAAATTTCCAGCATCTCGAATATCCATTGAAAACAAGAAAAATACAGAAACACAGATTATTAGAGTTGGCATGAGCTACTTACTATGCGCAAAAAACATCGTGGAGAAACTAAACCTGAAAGTTTGATTGTCAAATTAGTAAGCTGAAGCGAAGTTGCTGTCTCAAATTGTCTAGCATAGATTAATATTCGATTTTTGACACTACTAACCAAAAGACTGTAATGAGTTGCTGTCGTGGGGTACCACGGAACTCATGATTCATCCGATGCTCAAGAATCCAAACAACAGCTCCAACAAAAAGAAAGAAAGCACCCGTAACACTCCACATTTCCCAACTAAATGGCTTAAGGAAAGCCCAAGCAGAAGATTTTACTTTTTTGACTGGGACAACTACGACAAGTCCAGATTCCATGAAAGGCTGTGTAAAGTCCACGATCCTTGTCCTGTTTGTGACAATGGTAACATCTCCAACAGCCGCATCGTACTTCTGGAAAGTGAAACATATATTCATAGCCACAAAATTCAATAGAATAATCACAAAAAAGGAGAATTTGAAAGATGAAGTCAAATCAAATAAGAAAACAACAACGTAATAATTTGTAATTAGTTGATTGAAACAAGTGGAGATAGGAATATAATCATGTTCATGAGACTCCAGCGACCAGCATTAGCGGGGTCTCGGGAATGGGCAGATGCACACAGCCATACATATATTACATATTAGCAACTAATAGAGGGAAAGAAAGAATCGTGTGAGTGACCTAGGCAAATAAAAAAAATACAAAAGACCACAGAGATTGGAAAAGTCCACTTAGCCTATAATTATGGATTGGATCTCTGTACCACTCTTTACACCAATTTATAAAGTACATTTTTATCAGATCAAAATATGCAGTAATATAAAGAAAACCTCAGTGTGTTCAGTTTTTCAAAAATTTTAGCTTTTCCTCCTTGCCAGATTGAAGGATTGTAGTAACTTGTGCAGATGTTATTACTTCTAAGGCTATTGGCAAGGTTACTGGCAAGGTTACAGCACCTGACCAAGACCACTTACCTAATTTGTTTCCCTTGAAGTATTATTGTAAATTAAAGTTAGACACTCACATGTTGAGAAACATCAAGAACAAGATTACTGAAGCTAGGGTTTCTTTGACCGTCTCCATATGGTATGTATGTGCGAGGAACGGGATAAGGTAACAGGTCCACTGCAGCTTCAAAGACGTCAATACAGTATCCTCTCACCCCAATAGGACCTTTGTCTTTTGTGCCAAATTCTTTGTAAGTTACTCGATAAGGAACTGCAATTTTCAAAGGCTTCCCATTGTTAGGGAAAACCCAACCCCGAGGAACTTTAATAGTTTCACCAGGCCATATTACATCATATAGGTGTTGATCTTTGGCAGAATTGTTTAAAGGCTTCACATATAAACTTCCAGGAGCTGTGACAGAAAGACGAGAATGATTTGACCAGTAACCTATTCTGCGTGAACCTGTGCCACCAATGTTAAGAATTTCATATGCTGGATGAATCAAATTCCGATCTTGATCAAATTTAATTTGACCACTTAGACCTGTAAAGTTCATTGTAGTAAGTACTTGAAGTAATTTATCTCCCTGATCAAAGCTGCGAAGTGTTGACAATTGTAGAGTACTTCCTTTCGCTTCTTTCAACTTGGGGTCATAGGAAAAAGATATATTTTCACCTTCACTCAGCAGAACATCGAGAGCACGGGCAAGTAACCAAACAGAATCATAAGCATACAGTGCATATGGGTTAAAGCTCAAAGTTTCCTTATTTTTAATTTGTTTCCACCGAGTTGAAAAGGCTTTTTTAGAACTGGAGTCTGGAGTGTAATGGCGAAGAGCAACAACTCCCTGTAAAAGATCCATTTCATCAGAATCCATTGTTTCTGATGAATCCATAACAGAAGATAGCCACTCTGTAGCAATCCAAACATAGCCATTGGTCATCATTCCAAGATGATTTGCTACATCGAATACTCTAAGACCAGTGTCGGGATTAACATGTACGACATACACCCGAGACTCCATCAGATTGACTCCAACTAATAAATCATTGATGTCGCTTATTGGGGCTCCGGGTGTAAAGGCGGCCTTGTAAGCAATCGAGGCACGATTCTTCGCTAGTGCATCACCAAGTGCAGAAATTCCATTCCTACCATAATCGTCGTCAACAAAGATGGCTATTACTTCTCTCCATCTGTAGTATTCAACCAAATCAGCTATTGCCTGCATCTGAAAATAATCACTCTGCGTAGTACGAAGGAAGTATGGAAATTGTAAGGCAGCAAGGGTGGGGTCAGTAGCTCCAAATGACAGAAGAGGTATATGAAGTTCATTCACGACATGTGATATAATATGAGCTATTCCAGATGACTGTGGACCAATTGCAGCAACAACATCATTCGCCATCAGTTGCAAAGCTGCATAAGCAAGGACGCAAAGTAAAAATCTTTTACATGATATCTATTGGGAGAAACAGTGAAACTGATACAGGAAGAGCGCCGCATGTGTGTGTGTGTGTGTGTGTATGTGTGTGAGAGAGAGAGAGAGATTACATGGAAATATTTATCAATTACTCATTCTTAGTCATGCACTAATGCACTGTCTTAATTTTACAGAGTAATCCTCCTTATTATACTTTTACAGAGTATGATATCTTAATTTGTCCTGCATCACAGATTGCTTAACAAATGATGCTTATAAAGACCAGAACAAGCTAGCTAATAAAGTCACCAGATCAAGCTTATACTTGAAACGAAATAACTACAATCCTGTTGCCTAATCACTACTAGAATGGGGGTTAAATAGCAGTTACATAACTGTAGTCACTACCAACTTGCAAGTGGGTAACCAAGTTAAAAAAGCTTACAATCGCATAACTGAACTACAATTACTTATCAATCGCATCATTGAACTTACAAATAATTACACGGACGTTAAAATCCCTTGACTTCTAACAGATCTCCGTTAAAATTAGACAACTAAGAAGCCACGTCTGATCCATGTCACGCCATGTCAGATAACAACTCAGATGGACTATCCATAACACAACCCAAATACTAATAACCCCCAAAACGTGATTAAACCTAATTAAATCAGACTGAAAAGAGGGGATAAAGGCGATAAAGGCGATAAACCTAATCAATTCGTGGGTTGAAGATTCTCTACTCTCAATCAATCATGTAAGTAATCTATCTCTTCTTCTTGTTTGGTCTCTATTTTCTTTTATAGTAATTTGAATTCGCTCCTTACTTTGTTTGTGTCTCGGTTGTTCGTGTATTGTTTGTATTATGATGTATGTATAATTTATGTATCTACAACAGGTCGTTGAGAGTAGTATTGTACTATGATGGTCTATTTATTCAGTCTCAATATACCGGTATACGAAGATATGAATCGAATAAAAGAATTGTTAAAAATCACATTGAGGTTGGCAAGTTAAGTGTCGAAGATATCAGGGGTATGTTCTCTGCTGTTGTTGGAAAAAACGATAAGTTGTATTACATGTGTAATGGCATTACTCCTGATGAAGGGTTTATAGAACTTGTTAGGGATGATCAAGTTCCGGAGCTGGTTTATTTGGCAAAGAGATTAGGTGGTGGTGGCGTTGTTAGGTTACATCTCTATAAACTAAGTCTTGAGGAGGATGGGGGTGAGACTGACTTGGGAAATGGTAAGGATGGTGACATTGAGGGTGATAAAGGCACTGAGGGTGACACTGATAGTGAGAATGAAGAATGGGATGAAGAATCTGATAGTGAAAAGGATTTTGGGAACAGTGGTAGTGACAGTGACTTGTCCGAATGCAGAAAAGTAAGAGAAGAAGTTAGAAGAGAACAAAAAATACTAGATGATGAACTAAATGAAGAGATAAGGCAGACATTGCAGAATTATAAAAGTAGAGTGTCACACATCCAGAAGCCTTCAAATCTGCAATGAAGGCCATTGAAAGAGTTTCTAAAGGAGCTGCTGAAAGGTTGAAAGAGTTTGATCCAAAAGTATGGTCCAAAGCATACTTTCAGACTCATTCGAAGAGTGAAAGCACAGAAAACAATATCTCAGAATGCTTTAACTCATGGGTACTATAGTCCAGGTACATGCCTCTCATTGATATGCTTACTGATATTCATGACTTGCTTATGGAAAGACTTCATACTTATGAGAATGTGCTATTAGAGTTGGAAGAGCTCATACTTATGAGAAGAGAAAGAAATGGGAGTTACAAGATTTGGGATAAAGAGAAAGAAATAAGAGCTCAATCTGAATCCCTAACATCTATATAGAGGATATGGGTCGGGTCGGGTAAGTTTTGTGGAGGTTCAACTGCTATCGGGTGGGTAATGCCATGTCAGCCAATCCATGTCAGCCAAAACGTCAAATATTAAACGGTTCTCACGGCAGTCACCAACTTGAAAGTTTTGTGATGTTCAATTAGTTGACTGTAAGCTTTTTTAACTTGGTTACCCACTTGCAAGTTGGTAGTGACTACAGTTATGTAATTGCTATTTAACCCCTACTAGAATTAGTACTTAAAATAAGAAAGCCAGGTTAACATTATTGCTCACTACTAGAGAATGATTACGAAATACCTTCCACGGTGCCTAAAAACCCGCTGCAGTTTGTATCACGAATAATCAGGTTCAGTTGCTTTCCTTGAAGAATGCTTGAATCAGAGTTGACATCATCTAGAGCAGCTTTAATTGCTGGCTTCACCGACCTACCAATCACCGAATTTATCGTAAACAGAGCTCCAACATTGAGTACAGTCAGTTTCGACCATGAAACATTGCGACCCATGACTTCTATGGGCACCCCCATACAAAGAATCATTACACAAACTGTTGCCCTTGCAAAAACATGGCCCTCCATCTTTGCAAAAACCAGGCAATTGATTACTCGAATTTTTAGCTCAGATTAGCATTGCTTCCAGAAATCAAAAAACTGTCGGCAAGAGCATAATCAAGCTGGCAACAGCATAATCTTTGAGTTTAAAAGAGACAAATTCAAGATATACAAAATCAACCATAATTCTTAATGTTCTAACTCAAAAGCAAAGATCAACCCTAAAATATAAAGTTTCATAAGTACTACTCCTATTAGATAACTCAAAACCAACTTTGAACTATCTTGGTGTGTAGACACTACAAAACAACCAAAAAAGAATATATGCACACATATAAATAAATAAATAAAAATTAACTCTCAACAACATAAAATTTCCAAGAATCCATTAAATAAATGAAGTTCCCATCAGCAAAAACACAAAATTATATGCTTGTTTTATTCAGGATAAAAAGTAAGAGAACAATCCCTATCCCAAGAACTGAGAAGTCAAAATTAAAATTATGCAAATAAATGAATGGAAAGTGACTGATTAAATAAAATAAAGGAGAGGATAGGGTTAATGAGGGTACCTGAACTGAACTCATCCAAAGATGGAAACTTGAACTGTTGCAAGTACCATATACTCTACAAAGTATACTTACAAGCATTGTATCTATTCTAAACTCAAAAATACTGTAGCACTTAGAAAAGGGAGAACAGTCTTGACAAGTGGGTTAAGAATCAGAGTGATATCACTAGTACTTTGTACTGCTACAGTTTGGGTTTTATATAATCACATGCTTATCATGCAAGTGAGACTATTTATATTATTAATAATATATACGGAGTATTCTTTTTATCTCTAAATATGTTTTTCGTTTTAAATGTCGGTTTGAAATGTCGATTCTGTTCATTAAATGAGATAAATAATTAATTTATATCTAATTTATAAGATCAAATATAGTCATGAATGATCTTGTTAGATTAATATTTGTTAGTACTTTAATATAATGAAATTTTTATATTTAATAATAATACGAAATTGAAAATATTAACTATTAAAAGTGTGTATTGCCAAATGAAAAAATATAAATTAATGTAAAAAGTACTGGAATTTATTTACTGTACTATAGTAGAATATATAGTACTCCCTCCGTCCCAGCCGGTTCTTTACATGACGGCTGGGCACGGAGGTCAAGGATAGTGGGTGTAAAGTGGGTGTAATATTGTTAAAATAAATGAGGTAGTGGGTGTAATAGTGATTTTATTGTTAAAATAAGTGAAGTAGTGGGTGTAATAGTGATTTTATTGTTAAAATAAGTTAAGTAGTGGGTGAAATAGTGTAAAGTATTGTTAAAATAAGTGAAGTAGTGGGTGTAATAGTGTTAAAACTTACTATTTTGGGTAATGTAAAGAAATGGTGGGACGGCCCAAAAAGGAAATTGTAAAGAAATGGATGGGACAGAGGGAGTAGTATTTACTTTTGGGGAAAAATGTGAGGGAAAAGAGTGAATGGGAGCAGGTTTAGAGAGAATGGGAAAGAATTAGATACCAATGGCAATGTGAATGGTCTGCCATTCTCTGATGGGACCGGCAGTGAACAAGAATCCCACTTTACGAGTTACACGTGCTTAATAACACTGTTAATACTATTACTCCCTCCGGCCTCCGTCTCGGTAGATTGTTTATGTTTGCTTTTTAGCACGGAAATAAAAAATTATGATTAAAATAAGTGAATTAGTGGGTGTAATAGGTAATAGTGATTTTATGATAAAATAAGTGAAGTAGTGGGTGTAATAGTGTAAAGTATTGAAAAAGTGGAGTGAAGTAGTGGATGTAATAATGTACTCCCTCCGTCCCAGCCAGTTCTTTACATGGCGGCTGGGCACGGAGGTCAAGGATAAAGGGTGTAATATTGTTAAAATAAATGAGGTAGTGGGTGTAATAGTGATTTTATTGTTAAAATAAGTGAAGTAGTGGGTGTAATAGTGATTTTATTGTTAAAATAAGTTAAGTAGTGGTTGAAATAGTGTAAAGTATTGTTAAAATAAGTTAAGTAGTGGGTGTAATAGTGTTAAAACTTACTATTTTGGGTAATGTAAAGAAATGGTGGGACGGCCCAAAAAGGAAATTGTAAAGAAATGGATGGGATAGAGGGAGTATTTTATTATTAAAAGTTAATATTTATAGTAATGTAAAGAAATGGTGGGACGTCCCAAAAAGGAAAGCCTAAAGAAATGGAAGGGACAGAGAGAAGTACTATATTATGTAACACCATGATTAGAAATGACTAAAAACTATATTTAATTAGAAAATTTATATATTAAAATTTTAATAATATTTTCTTTCTCCTAAAATACATGTCTCTTTTGATTTTTGATTGGTCAAATTGATTAAAGTTTGATTGAAATTTATATATACTAATTTAAAGCCCGTCCGATGCACAGATTTATTTTACTATTATATGATTTTTTTTTATTAATTTGAATTATTTTTTTAAAATATGAATTTTGCAGGCTTAAATTTTTTAAATGAGTTGATTTGATAATAATTATATAAATGTTATTCGTGATATTTTTAGGAAAAAAAAAATTTTAGTTAGAAAATATTGAAAATATGACATTTTAGTTGAAAAAGGTAATCGATTAATTATAAGTACTTATAAAATTATAATTTTATTTTATTAAATAGAATGACGTGATTTATATGAAAAAATAGAGGTCTTAGTTAGAGAAAATTAAAAAGCAAACATGTTTTAGATGAAAAAGATAATTGATTAATTTATAGTAATCATAATTCAATTAAGTTATTTTACTAAATAAAATTGCTCGTAATGTTTTAAGAAAAGGAAAATTTATTTTTGCCCGTGATATTTTTAAAAAAAGTGTGATTTTAGTTAGAAAATATAGAAAATATGATATATTTTAGCTGAAAAACTTAATCGATTAATTATCAATATTATAATATTGTTTTTTATTTTATTGAATAGAACCGCCCGTGATATAATTGAAAAAGGATAGACTTTAGTTAGGAAAAATAGAAAAGGTAATGTGAAAATTAAAAAGGTGACATGTTTTAGGTGAAAAATGTAATTGCTTAGTTTATAGTAATTATAATTTAATTTATGTTAGTTTACTAAATTAAATTGCTCGTAGTATTTTTAGATAGTGAGAAATTAATGTTGTACGTGATATTTCTAGAAAAAAAAATTTAATTATGAAATATGGAAAAGATGATACGTTTTAGCTGAAAAAAGATAATCGATAATTATAAATATTATATTATTATTGTTTCATTTTATTAAATAGAATCACCCATGATATAATTGAAAAAAAAAATATTTTAATTACAGAATAGGGAAAAGGAAACATGTCTTGGCTGAAAAACGTAATTGATTAATTAATAGTAATTATAGAATGCCGTGATTTAACCGAAAAAAGAGAGGTCGTAGTTAGAGAAAATTAAAAAATAAACATGTTTTAGGTGAAAAAAGTAATTTATTAGTTTATATAAATTATAATTCAATTATGTTATTTTACTAAATTAAATTGTTCGTAATGTTTTGAGAAACGGAAAAATTGATATTGCCCCTGATATTTTTAGAAAAAGGGTAATTTTAGTTAGATACAATATAAAAGATAAGTTAGTGAAAAATAGAAAAGCTAATATGTTTAATTAGAAAAAGGAAATTAATTAGTTAGTAGAATGTATTTTATCTATAATTAAGTAAGGATAAATAAGTAAAATCAATAGGTACCGTACCGACCAATCAAACTTTTAATGTTTCGGATTTTATATAATAGTATAGATTATATAACTGAAAAAAAAAATATCTTTAAAAAATATATTTAATTTATGTTACGATACAATTTGAGAAAATGACCAAAATATTCATTTTTGAAACAAACTGGCCCAAAATACTGAAAAGTGGGAGTGTGGCCCTTTTTACTGACTGAATACGGAGGTTCGTCTTCCGTATCTCCCTTGACATGGAGTAACGAGTTCCGTATCTGTCTTCTCTGGCCCCGTAGGGGCTCATCTTCACTCTCTGCTTGCTAGAAACACCGTATTTGTCATCGATTGAAGGGGTTTCTGGAAGAGAGACAAAAGAGATTTGGAAAAGTTTCAATAAGTTTCACTAAACTTATTGTTTAGGTGAATATTGCATAAGTACGGTGGTGGCGTTGTGGGTTTGTTCAGAGAACAGAGGAGTACGGTGAGGTTGTGGTGATGTAGTTCGAAGGAGTTGTGGAGCTGTTGGATGGCGATTGGGGAAGGAGAATGAAGAAAAGAAGGGGTGAAGGAGAGAAGAGGAGAAGAAGGGTGAACGGCAGAAGAAGGATAGAACCGGTGGTGAGATTGGTGGTGAACGGTGAAGAACAGTACAACTAACTCTGCTCAAGGCTTCCGTTTATTTTTCACAGTTCTGCTTTGTCTGTATATTCTACCTACCTGGAAATTACCAAGTGATATGCTTTTAGGTCTGCTTTTCTCAGCTTCAACCATATCGATAAGTTGAATGTGTGTTGGAGGATATATCACTGAACTCAGAAGAGCAAAATATACTTGCATACAAGGGAGGATCAAGGATGTAATTTCTCTAACATCTTTGTTTCTATTAAGCAGACTTGGTGATGAGCCGCTACCCCCTCCTTCAACACCCACACTAGAGCTCTGTTTAAGATATCATTTAAGATTGCTACTTCTTTGAATGGAAATATTTACCTTTTCTTACTTTTCATCTGGCTAGTTCTTGGTAGTTTCTTAGTAGTATTAAGGAGGCATTTTAGCGTAGTCTATTGGTCCATAATTGTAAGTTGAGAACTGTACTGCGGCCTGTAGATGTACATACCAGAGAATGGCAGAATGATTGTTATGAGTTTTACGATCCTTGTTTTAGTTTTACTTTTCTTGTTTTGAAAAGTAAACGGTGGATTGTTGGAGGAGAAGAAGGTGCTGTTGGTGAGAGAAATGTGGAGGTACAGTGGTGATGTGGGTTTGGTGAGTGTTGTTCGGAGATGTGGTGTGAGTGGAGGAGATGAGTGGCGAACGGAAGGGAATTGGGAGTGAGGCTGGGGAATGAAGGGAATCGGTGGGAGCTGATGGAATGGTTGCAGACGGGAGAATTGGTGTTGTGGAGATGGGTGTCGACACAGCAATGGTGGTATTGTGGGTTACATGAGTTGAGGGAAAGAGGTGAATGGAAAGTGGAAACAAGGCGTATCAAGCAGTGATACGGAACATCAGATTCCGTATCAAGCACTGATACGGAACACCAGACTCCGTATCAACCTAATACTGCACACCAGACTCCGTTTCTAAGATGATACTGAACATCAGACTCCGTATCAAGCTAATACGGAGCACGAAACTCCGTATCCCGTCGGTATTTAGGGCCAAATATTTGGAGATCAGTATTTTGGGCAAGTAGTATTTATTTTTGATTATTTAGGGCCTTCACCCACACAATTTTCATTTTTCAAAAATAATGATTAAATAATTTTAATATTTAATCAAAATTTAGTCAATTAAATCACTAAAAAGTCAAAAAAAAAAAATGTAAAATGAGACCGAGTAAAAATTGTTATCTTAAAGACATAACTCCATGAAAACTGAAAGGATAATTAAATTGACTTAATAAATAATTTAATAATTATAACCAGAACTGGCATTTTACATGTGTGTTGTACGTGTCATGTGTGTATTGTGGCGTGGGCTATAGACATACTTCAGTAACTTTTTCAAAGTACTCCGATCTTTTTTCTTATTTCTTTACTGCAAACTTTTAAAATTTCAAAACTTATTCGTAAAGTGCAATTTGGGGGTGAACCCTGAATAACATAATTATAACATTTGCTGCCCAAAATACCGAATGCGGGAATAGCTGTCCAAAATACTGAACTGACTACGCATTTGGATAATGCGGATACGATATACGCATGCGCCTATGCGTAGCACTCAGTTTATTTAAAAAAAAAAAGAATATGCATAGATCACGCATTTGCTGAAAGCGTATGCACAGACCACGCATTAACCGAATGCGTAGACACACTTCAATTTATTAATCATCTACCCCTGCGGGACCACACACGTGAACGGTGAAACTACCATTACGCAGACCTTCTTACACGTGAAGCTACCCGGACCTTCTTTTTAATTACTTATGTACACACTGACACAGCCGACAACAAACATCATTTTTTTAATCATAACTTTTTCCCATTAATAATATTGTCATTTTTGTTGTTGTTTTTCAGCTGATACGTACTTGGTTTTGGAAAAAAAAAAAAAAAAGACCTACGCATAACCCATATGCGAAGTCAGCTGGTTAGAATGGGCAACATTTCCGCCAATTGTCATTTTGGGCACAGGGGTATTCATTTTGAGTTATTTTGGTCATTTTCTCGCAATTTGGTCACCAAAGATCACAATTTTACAGCTTAAATCTCTTTTTTAAGCAAATTGATTCAGCCTGGGAAGCGACAACATATTTTGGTAGTTAAATAGGTTACATAGACTTGCAAAACGTTTTCAGGGGGAGAGTAAAAATAATTCATTTTTGTAAAGCAATATTTGAATTGCATGTTTCTAATAGAGATGGCAGAGAGTTATCAACAAAGTTTTAGCAACTCTATGATTACGAAGTCTAAATCTAACATCGCCTTGTGAGCGGGCTTCTAAAGACCAGGCCTTTCAGTTTCGACTGTAATTTATTCTATACTAGTGTAAAAATGGCACACTGTCACACTTCCATCCTCTACTTAAGTTAAAAATACCAAACAAAATAAAATTATAAACAAAACAATCAGGAAGACTATCATCAAGATCTGTCCTTTGACACTAGCCTTCTTCATAACCATAGCCACTTTTTTCTGCATTTCGAATATGTAAAGGGAGATATCAATAAGCCTCAAATTGAAAAGCTTATTTTGTAGAATAAGTTTAAAAATTACAGATACGACATGTAGTTCAAACTTCCAACCAAAGGCACATAAATGCTTACCTGAACAAAATCCAGACGATTTGATGTACTATCCATCTCAGTGCCCAATTCATCCAATATTCTCTCCTGTGGCACCATAAATGTCCACTCAACTTAAGTGGGGTAATATCAACACAAATTTTTCGAAACAAGTCATTCAGATTCTACAATAATATTTTGATGTGTGACCGAGGATCAAACATGTAATTGGCTTCCACTAATGTGACTGAAAAGATTGATTTTAAGTTTAAACCTGTGAAAGGAGTTCTTCATGTATTGTAAGCCCAACACCTCCAATTCTTTCCACACTTGCGCTAAGTTCATCCAATTCTTCGTCTTGTTGCCTACAACAAGCACCCACAATTATGAATACAATATATATTCTAGGAGAAAAACATAATCTATTATCCCAATTAAGAACCGCAACTGGATGTAACACTGAAAATTTAATGCTTCATACTTCAAGTTTTCAATATCATGTTCAAATCCAGATTACAATCTATATATTTGGTAATAATAGACTGGATATGAGTTTAGCTTCTTTTTTTTTTTTGTGAAAAAATTTCCTCCATTCTAACATGTAACTTATTAACTAAGATGTCCCTAGTGATAAGCCTAGGTTTCTTTTATCAGCTACATCTTTAACAAAAATAACATTCTCTCAAAAATAAGACATGATGCCATGATGGTGCTCAATCAAGTAAATAAAGTAAAAATACTAGCTAACACAAGTTGAGAAAGAAGAAGTAAAGCTCTACTTTATGAGAAGCAACTGTCTGTCTGACTCTGACGATATGAAGTCATCATTGTTTCTAGCAATATACGTATTAGATCGATTAGACTGATTGGAATCTGGCAGCCGCATCAGTTCACGACGCGTGGCACCTGCATTCAGATTGTCACTTCCTGCCACTACCACATTCTTAACATTGCTCACCTGAATTACAGAGTAATAATATCTTTCAAGGCATGTGAAACTAAATCAATTAAAAAAAAAAAGCAGATTAATGAGTTCGAATTAGAAAAAGTTGAACATAATGCCACATAGCCGTTTCTGATAAAAAAAATAATAAGTATTTGAACATAATTAAAAAAAGAAACAAGGGAAACCTGAGTACGAGCAGTGCTGGTCCACCTCCTTCGTTTTTCAAGTTCCACTTCAGTGAGTCCATACCAAGAAGGATCCCTAGCTGCTACCGAAATTGTCTTCTCCAACTCAACTACCTTTCTATCAGGAAAACAAGGGTTCAGTTTTGACAGGCATGACTTGTTTAAAAAGATGCACAGGCTTATCTTTTCAAGCTATTAACAAAACAATCATTCATCCATAATAACAATGGCAAAACCAACCTGTGAATCATACTAAGATCTACATAACTGTGAAAAAAAAAAAAAAAGAAGCCCCAACTAGACAACTTATACATTCGTTATGTCATATATTCTGCTTACAGCAGACGCTGCTCTAACCACTAACCATACCCATTAGCATGCAAGAAACAAATTAAAGTCTACCACAATACTAATTAAACATCGGCAGGTGTACACAAAACAATCAAAAGTGAAAAATCCAATCCTAAATTATCGTACTAGCAGAGGTTGCAGAGCTTCGCTAATAAGCCATCAATAGACAATAACAACAGAACTCAATTCACACATCAAATATCGTAACTGAATCTAACACTAATTCAATACTACACCCACATTATCATTCTCATAACAATAACACACACAAAAAAGTCGAAATAACAGTAAACGAAACCGTGATCACATCACCTGCCACTGAATGCTCTCACAACCCGCAAGAATCTCTTTAGTAAGATGATCACGTTCCGCAGCATCCAATGTCACTTCCTCCCATTTGTGAAAACTAGATTGCAACTTCTCAATCTACCACACCATACAAAATCGCATTATATCAAAACAATCCCCCAAAATTCAAAAAAATTAAATAAATTAAATTAATAACAAACATATATAAAATTTCAAGAATAGCCCACTTACAGAATCTTGAATCTCCTCCTTGACAATGTAAAATGGATCTTGAGCTGATGACATTGTCGAATTTTAGACTAATTTGTATCACCACCCAGCCCTAAAAATTTAGAATATATAAACAGATATTAATTGTGACAAAAATAAATAAAATAGTAATTAAAGTAATGATTAGATCGCAATTATACCCAGAAATTAAATCTTGTTGCTCTGATTGATTTTCTTAACTAAAGACAGTATAGTGATCGTAGAGGGGGATTAGAAACCTAGTTGAGTTTTGGGATCTGACCCGAATACCCGATCCACTTCCTTTTCACCTCCAAAATCCAAATAGGCAAATATTACATCATGATGTATGTTGTCATTAAAGCTATTTTCATTAAAAATAGCTTTATTTATACTGACTTATAAGAGCAAGTTCAATGGTTGTGTTAAAATAGGTGGAGCTATTGCTATAATTTAGCATCAAAAAGTGATTTTTGATGCTAAAATAGTACAATGTCTCCAATGGTTTGTGCTAAATCTTGTTATAAATTTAAATAATTCTCCAATTACCCAACTATTTTGAATATAGGTAGAAATTTGAAGTACCTCACCTACCATTTCCCTCCATTTTTTCACTTTTTGATGATGTGGCAAATATAGCTCCATCTATATTTTGTGCTAAATATAGCACAAACTATAGCATTGTGCTATTTAGCACAAAATTTAGCACATCATTGGAGTGATGTTTTTTACTTTTTGTGCTATAATATAACTATAGCACAAGATATAGCACACCATTAGACATGCTCTAAACGTGGGATGCACCCATTTATTTTGATATATAATGAATTTTATTTTATTTTATAAATTTAATTTTTCATAATTATTATTTTCATTAGTTCATTTTGATTAAAATTTAATTAATTTAATATAAATTTAATTAATGATATGTATGGTTTAAAAATTATGTTATAAATTCTAAAATATATATGGCATGAATTCGAACCTAAAAATTTTAGTAAATTAATTTAATCATATAATGTGCCTGTTTGGCCTAGCTTATAATAAGGACTTATGGACTTATTTTCGGGTATAAATTTTATATTTTGATAAAAAAAAATTATACAAGTATTTGATGTATGTTTGAGATTAAATAAGTTGCAAAAATAAGTTGGAAAATAAGTTGAAAAGTTAGGAATCTTAACTTTTAACGTAAAATAAGTTGACTTATTCCGGAAAATAAGTTTTCCCCAACACCCCCAATATATTTTAACATTGGATCTAACGGTTCTAATTTTTTACTAAAAATTTAACGGTCATTATTCATTATATACGAATTTCTATTATATTTTGTTAGTGATTAGAAAATATGGTGTGATATTTTTGGGTATATATTAATTATTGCAAGTTTATGTTTCAAATTAAAAGTTAAAGTGTTTTAATTAGAAAAGAAATATTATTAATTAGAATATACGATATTTTAGGTGTTCATAAAAGATAATATCATCAATTAAAAGTAAACATCTTTTAATTAAAAAAACGCAATCGGCTAACTTTTATTAATATATTATTTTATTAATTATTTTAATAATTAGGATGACCGAGCCGAAAACTGATCCGATAAATTTTCATTGCTCGTGTGATGCACGGGTTTCTTTTAGTACGTTATAAATTTTATTTTAATATTACAATAATATTTTTATATAATCATTATTTTTAATAATTTTTAAAATTTATTTTTGTATAATTTAATATACTCATGTTTACGGATTATACTAATATTTTCTTATTATAAACAACCTATGCGGATTTTTAAAATATTTTATTAATAATTGGAAAATATGGTGTGATATTACCGAGGTCATAAAAGATGGTAGCCTAAGATGAGGCAGGATGTTCCTGGTCCTAGGATCAATATCAATTTTGACTGGGAGCCTCTTCACGGCTTCCCGGCTTTCATTCTAGTTTATGGACTTTCCTGTCCATTCTTTCGAGGCAATTCTCCATTCACCGTTTGTTAGGTGATAGGTAACCACGGTATTCAATAAACCGTAGAGCATACCGGGTGTTATTCCTCCTTCATTTTCTTGCACCTTTTCATCTTGATCACCATCTGATGCATCCTCTACTATGCCTTCCATTGGAATATCTTGGTTTCCCTCATCTTTTTCGGCAGCTTCCAGCAACAAGGTTTATGGTGGTACTATCCCCCGAAAAACTGGAACTTCTTCTACTAAATTCCTCTAGCATTTCCACCATGACGATAGCATTGCACGATGTTTTCTCAAATTTCTTTGGCTCTAGGCCATGGCTTCTCATTAGGGCTTCCTCATCAGTCTTCTCGTACGTTAGAACAGACTTGTCTGCCTTTTCTGCAGCTAACACAACTTTGTTATAACATTCTCTTGATTCATATTTACATCCTTTTATACACCCAATGCCATTTGGGATGGGGAACTTCATTGAGAAGTGATAGATTGAGGTTATCACCCTCATATCCTTCAACATTGATCTTTCCAGGATTGCATTATGGGAGATGTCCCCATCCATCGACATGAATTCGGTTGTCTGGGTGGCCTTGCAAGGATCCGTACCCAGTATCAACGATAGTTTTATCTTTCCCATGATTTGAATAGGATTTTTGGCAAACCCGTAGAGCTCGTTATTAGTGGGAAGTAATTCCTTATCCAGAAGCCCAAGTTTCTAGAATGTGCTATATGCCAAGATATTCATAGCTCCATTGTCAATCAAAACTCTGTGCACATTCATGCCACCAACTACGGTTACCACAAAGGCACATTATGGGGATGGTGGACTTAGCATCCTCTTCAGTAAAAGATATGTCTGCGACTTCCCTTTTGAACAACTTAGGGGCCTTTCTACAAGGTGGAAGACATTTATAAAGGATTTTTTCTTGGCATACAAGAAAATTCTAAACAAAGATGATCTTGCGTCTTCGGTAATAGTTGATTCACCTTTTACATTTTGTGGCATTTCATTCTTAAGTGGCCTACTTTATGTTCAAACTTGTTCGGTGTGAAGGAATTGGATATGGCTTGCCTGTTAAAAGAATTCTAACTGTTTATCTCATATGTATCTCATCTCATCTACATATTCTACATGAAAAAAGAACAGGAGAAACCTATTTTAAAAATGAATTGAGTGATATAAGATAATTGACACTAACAAGAGCTTCGTGCCACTCCCGAATCTCGTAAAGACTTTAATTTTACCTCTTCTATCCTAAACTAAACACAAATCCCCCCAATTTCACTAAAAAGCAATAAAATCACTAACCCTAAACATAAAAACACAAAAACAAAATCAAATTGTTGACTTCCCAATCCTAACACACATTAAATTAACCACTACCCAAAGCTAAACCATCTCAAACACTAAAAAATTAACTAAAAATCAAATCTTTTAAGTAAACAATTAAAAAAAATAGCAACTAAGCACAGCCAAAATATAAAGAATTGATCTTTAGTATCACAAAAATTAAACCGCGAATACCAACTGTGCACATACTTGAAGCAGTACAATATCATAATATAAATTACACTGTTCTAAAAATACTTGGAGAGGTGATTTGAGAATAGACGGCTCACAATCCAGAAAAAATCAAGAGATAGGAGATTAATAGATATCAAATGTTGATCCACTTCCTCTTCAGTCTTCCTCCTAATCGAATGACTATGAATCGATGAAACTGTGAATCCAATCAATTTGTGCAAACAGACGGATATTAGGTCGTGTTATAGAGACGAGCGGTAGAATAAAGCGTTGCTCGGCACTTTTGTTATTTTGAGAGAGATTAGGTTATAAGAGTAATTTCACTGACAATAAATCGGAAAATTTTACCCTTGTGTCAGCGTATTATATATAGTAATAGAATAGATAGATAATAGATTTCAATTAAAAAAGAAATTTATATTTCCAATATATTCATAATTCATCAAGCTCTACAAATTAAATTACTTTTACAAAGTAATTAAGGCATATACAAATTTTATATACTAGTTATTCGTAATACCAAATCATCTACACTTATTATAATTAAGAAGCAAAAGAGTTTAAAGAAAATATCAAAAGAATTTGAAACAAGGATATTATTATAAGATTTTAGTTAGGATATCATTGAGAGATGATAAATGGGAGCATTCTTTACGGGGTGGGCTATGTTAGGCTAGATTTGAGTTTGTTCTTAAAATAATTTAATTCATTAGTTTAAAATTTTGAATGTGATAGAGTATATTTTTATATATATTCTAGATGATTTTATTCTCATATTTATTGTGTTTTGCATTGATTTGGATTTTTATTTAAACGATTTGATTGTTTTATTGTAGGAAATAAAGAATTCATGACTTGGAAGGATTTGGAGCAAAAAGAGCTATTTTGGAGATAAAATAGGAGAAAATTCGTATTATTGGGCTACATGCGCAGTCTACACTGTTTTGGCCATATCTTGAGTTCTAGAAGTCCGTTTTGGACGATCTTACTGTCCACGCGAAGCTAACGAGATTCTATATCATTCTAAAGTGGTCCAGAGGTCAAATTACGATTGGAACGTTCCAGAAACACTGAAGAAAAGTCAGCTACGAATTTTCCTTAAAAACAGACTCAGTTTAGGAAACGTATTTTGCAGAAATTCTATTATAATTCTGTTTTGATATTTTCTTGCTGCGCAAGACTTCAAGAGGTTATATAAACACATCTTGGGACACATTATGAGGGATGTAATATTAGATCAGATAATATAGTTTAGAGTAGATTAGTATTATTAGTTGGAGATGTAGAGAAACACCATGACTCTTCTTTTGGGTGACAACATTGAAGTTTGAAGGTTTTGTTCTCTTAATATTTTCATTGTTCTTATTAGTTTAATTATGTTTTCTTGTTTTACTAGTTGTTTTACTTGTTTAATTATTAGCGAGTAGTTATTTCTAGGGCTTAAAGGGAAGCCATGTTTGCACTAATATTGGCATGATTTTCATAGTGATTTGATTGGTTATGGTTAATTCTGATTGATATGTTTTAATCATTAATTTGTGTAATTGGCCAATATCATGGATTAATTATATGCAAATAGGGGTATGGATCGAGAGATTTAATTACTAGAGGCACACATACGATTAGCAGAATTGAATTTGAGTGCGGAAGCATCATTGGATTTCTGAGAGCGTTAATTCTTGGAAGAGATTAACTTGACTCTAATTACCTGATTGATTGAATTACTAAAAGTGGTTAATTGTGTTGAATGTTTCGAGAGTGTTAATGCTTGAAAGAGATTAACATACTCTAGTTATAGGATCACATTGATTGCTTTAGCTTAAGAGCCAATTGTGTAAGCATGGTGGACCTGATTGCCCTAGGTTTTAAATAATTTGTTTATCATCTGTTTAATTAGTGTTAATCTAGTTTAATTAGTTAATTAATAATTCTTCAATAATCGTTTGACCCTTGAAACAATTAGCGATAACTGAAAAGGAATTAGTAGAACCTGTCTCCTTGTGGATTCGACCCGCTTGCCATTTGTACTAGCAATAGACACCGTGCGATTGCGGTTAGGTATAATTTGACATATCAAGTTTTTGGCGCCGCTGCCGGGGAGACAGCGAGTGTCTGTTGATTTTAATTTAGTTGTTTAGATTGTTTCCATTGTCTCGTTGGAACCTTTGTTCCAATTGAGGCCAATTTTACTGCGTTTTCTTGGCTTTGTTGAGTGTCTACAGGTTTGCAATGGGTGAAGTTGATACTTTTGCACTCTTATCTTCCCTAGTAGAGGCACATACTCGAGAGATTGCCATGTCAAAGACTATAGAGCCCACTATGCATCCAATGAGTATCAATGAGATGTCACAAGTGGCCCCTAAAACTTACAACTTCTGTCAAATTTGCGGTGTGCAGGGTCACTTTGGTTTTGAATGCTCTTACAATGTCTATAATTCTCAAAGTGCTCAGTTGGGACAAAGGAATTCTTTTGAAGAAGGATATGGGTACAATCAGTATTCAAACACTTTTGATCAAGAATGCGTGAATCAACCAGATTTCTACTACCAGGACAATGGTGCTCAAAATTTTTCATATCATAATCAGCAACAGTTTGAGCAACAATATTATTAGTCATATGAGCAGCCGCCACAGCAAGAATATCAATATCCTCCTCTACAAGAAGATCTACATGTTTCTCAACCCAGTGTAGATGTGCAAGCTGATCAGACAAATGAGATGTGGGATATCTTGAATAAAATGCTAAAGAGTTTTGAAGAATTAGAAACTCAAAGTTTGGCGATTGAATCTCAAATTGCACAGTTGGCTAACTCTTCTACTACAGGGCAGCTCGACTATTTACCATCATTATCTATCCGATCCGAAGAGGACCTGATTGCTATCAATCTCACAAGCGATCAGGAATATGATAGTTTCTCCATGTATGTTGATGATGAGGCCATTGATAAAGAGAATGAGCATGTCACAGATGACGAGATCAATGATGTTGCTGTTACCGAGAACAATGTGACTGATGATGAGGCTACAAAGGAAAGCAATACAGAGGTGGTTGTTGTTTCTCTTCCACAACCTGTGCCTAAGCTACCATGTATTGATTAATTTGCTCTCGATCTAGCCTCTACTTACAATGCTTCATTGCTCAAGAACACTTATTTCAAGGTTGATGTGATAACAAATATTGTCCAAGATGATATTTCTCAAATTCTGGTTGAGGATCCATACAAATTGGCTCCTACGTTTCAAGCTCAAGAAGAGGGAGAAGATGGAAGTGTCTTATTAGCCAATGATGTGATAAGCCAAGATGTCCGAATGACTCTAGTGAAAGTAGGAGTGAAGAAAAGCCACCACCAGAACCTCCACCTTATGTCAAGGGAGTTTAATATTTTCGTGGTGTCGAATTTTATCGCTGTTTTATCACAAAGTTTTCCAAAACTGCACAAGCACTCTCTCTATTGCTTATTAATGACATATTTTATTTTACTGATGCTTGTTTGGAGACTTTCTACAGGATAAAGACAACCACTAACACTCTTGATACTTTTTGTGGTGGCGAGTTTATGATCGAGAAAGTGGATATTACGCCTTTACCGGAGTATTTTTTAGGAGGTCAAGCTAATGACTCTAAATAAGCGCTGCTTGGGAGGCAACCCAAGATTTCATTGAAGGATCGGTGCACTTCATGCTTTTGCATAGGGGAGTACTTCTTTCCTTCTCTTTCATATATAGTAGAATTGTTTAGTTATTTGTTCAACCCAAGCCTTGTTGGGTACATTACTCTTTATTCTTAAAAAAAAAAAAATTTGTGTGTTCTTTTCAAAAAAAAAAAAAACTGTTTCGAGCAGGCTGCAACTCTGTAACGCAGGTTACGCCTGCGTTACTGACTTCCAGGCAGGTTGCGCCTGTGTCACGCAGGTTGCGCCTGCGTGTCTGCCTGTGCCGCGCGCTGTGCACCTGTAACGCAGGTTGCGCCTGCGTTACACACCCCTTCTGCCCAGAATTTTTTTTATTTTCCCCGAAAATTGTTGTTTTGCAACATAAAAACACACCCAACCCTATTCTAATTTTTATTCTATCAATTCTTAATTCTTATACCTATCATACATCAAATCCAACCCATCCCAAATCTCTCCTACACTCTAAATTTTTAAATTTCACCTATCCATCATCTTATATATATACCCACCTATACATACAAATCCAATTCCTCTTCTATTTTATTTAAATCTCTAAAAATTCAATTCTAAAGAGGAATTAATTGCAAGTTCACCTCTCCGATTCGTATTGGGTAAATCTTTTTCACTAATCTTATTTTTATTACGAATTTGTGTTCTTGTAAATTGGGATTTTGTATTATTCTTGGAATTTGGGCTATTTTTGGTGTGATATTGCTTGGACATTATTGGTGGATTTTCTTGTGAGTTGGGTATTGATTCTTATGGCTCCTAAGTGTGGGAGAGGTGGTGCTAGTGTTGGGAAATTGCTACAGAAAGGGGATTTTAGCTGAACAAGCATGTTGGAAAAGATGGGGAAGGATATGTAAGACGTCTTGCAGGAAGGGGATTCCAGGGGAGTTTTCTTTCTTTTCTTTTTAGTGTCGTTTTATTTTGTTTTTAGTTGTAGTTTTGTATCTTGTTCATTAGTTCATTGGGGACAATGAACCGCTTAAGTGTGGGGAAGGGTTCTTAATGTTAAGAGAATTTTAAAAAAAAAAATTAAAAAATTAAAAATACCAAAAATAATTCTAGCCATGCAATTTGATAAGTTGTTATATTTTGCTTGATACACCCATGCATGCGTAGAATTCTTGTGTTTATTGACGCTTTTGTATGAGAAGTGATGTGCTTTGTTCTTGTGCACACACGTACACTAGCAAGTTGAAGCTGGTAGACTTAATTGGATGTTGTAAGTGATTAGAATGACATGAATATGTGCAAGATGACTTGGTTTACATGCTTTGAGTACAAGTAGGTGCGTTAGAGAGTCTTGTTACTTGGGATTGATTATGTTTTGTCACACCAAGTGAGTTTTGAGCCTATATGCATATCGTTTGCATGATTTTTCGTTTGTTTGAGTGTCCACATGTTGTTTACATTGCTAGCACTTACTTGAGATCTTTATTGAAATGCATGATATTACTTGATGATGAGATGATAGAGGCACTTAGGTTTAACCTCGTATTTCCCATATTTCCACACCTTTTAAACATGATCAATTAGTTAACCAGTTGAGCCTAATCCTATTCTTTCGGTGACACACTACGTTACTTGCCTATATCCTTTTCTTGTATTGGCCTTACATTGAATTTGAACCTAAATTGTCAAGGGCTAGTATCATGCTTAAGGGAGTAATAAGGTGTGCAAAAGGGGGGGGGGGTTTATTGATGATCATACTTTTGGGGAATATTGATTTTGGGTTGAGCTTGCTAGTCGAAATTCATAAAAATATCTATGGATCATTGTGTTTATTCTTTAGCTCTCTAAAAAAAACAGGAAAAAAAAGAGAAAAAAAAAAAGAAAAAAAATAAATTTGAGAGCATTCTTATGTTTGTATGATCCTTCTTCATTCGACTAGTCAAGTTATTATGTAAGGGTTATTGAAAAATCCAAGTGTGGGGAAGTATTTGTTTTAATAGAAAGGGAATTGAATAATGATTATTGTTGGGTACTAGCTTTTGACATTTAACCTGTTTTAGCTTTACTTGACATACCTGGTCCCTAGCCCACGCTACAACCAGAATAAAGACCTTTTGATTGTCATCAGTGATGTATGTTGTGTTGAGAGTGAGATTGATTGCGAGTGTCAAGTTGTGTTTATGATTTTGTTGGAATTGAGTGATACACTTAACCTTGTTCTTGAGTGAATATTCGTTTTTGAGTGAAAGGTGAGTTATTACTTGTTTTGGAATATGAGATCCCAGGTTTAGACTTAAAGATGTGTTTCTTGTGGGCTTAGCATGATTACCAACGATTTTTACACTTGACATGAATTTTTATGACCTTCTGCATATTGGTTGAGTAGACTACGTGAATACTTGCACTTTCGACACCAAGACATCGTATGTTTGCTTTGATTCTTAAGTTGATGTGGCATGAGAGGACTTGTGTGTGTGGTGTTGTGTTAGCATTGATCTTTTGCATGGTTAGATGAATTTTGTGGGTATATTCACTATAAACCCTCACGAGACAACACTCGTCCTACTAGGGCTTCCTAGGGGTTTAACGGCTTGTTGCATATGCTCAATGCAATCGTGTCATCTACGAAAGTGATGTTTGTTAGGACTTAGTTTTTATTTCACTTATTTGCCCGAGGACGTGCAAATGCTTAGTGTGGGGATGTTTGATAGAGTATATTTTTATATACTCCCTCCGTCCTTTTTGATTGTTAACATTTCACTTTTTCAAAACTTTCTGGCACGCATTTTAAGGTGCATTTTAAGGATAGTTAAATAACTTTTTTTTAAAATTTTCTTTTTCTGTATAAAAATTTAAACATTAAATTTTTATACAGAAAAAGAAAATTTTAAAAAAAAGTTATTTAACTATCCTTAAAATGCACCTTAAAATGCGTGCCAGAAAGTTTTGAAAAAGTGAAATGTTAACAATCAAAAAGGACGGAGGGAGTATATTCTAGATGATTTTATTCTCATATTTATTGTGTTTTGCATTGATTTGGATTTTTATTTAATAGATTTGATTGTTTTATTGTAGGAAATAAAGAATTCATGACTTGGAAGGATTTGGAGCAAAAAGAGCTATTTTGGAGATAAAATAGGAGAAAATTCGTATTATTGGGCTACATGCGCAGTCTACACTGTTTTGGCCATATCTTGAGTTCTAGAAATCCGTTTTGGACGATCTTACTGTCCACGAGAAGCTAACGAGATTCTCTATCATTCTAAAGTGGTCCAGAGGTCCAATTACGATTGGAACGTTCCATAAATAATGAAGAAAAGTCAGATACGAATTTTCCTTAAAAACAGACTCAGTTTAGGAAACGTATTTTGCAGAAATTCTATTATAATTCTGTTTTGGTTTTTTCTTGCTGGGCAAGACTTCAAGAGGCTATATAAACACATCTTGGGACACATTATGAGGGATGTAATATTAGATCAGATAATATAGTTTAGAGTAGATTAGTATTATTAGTTGGAGATGTAGAGAAACACCATGACTCTTCTTTTGGGTGACAACATTGAAGTTTGAAGGTTTTGTTCTCTTAATCTTTTCTTTGTTCTTATTAGTTTAATTATGTTTTCTTGTTTTACTAGTTGTTTTACTTGTTTAATTATTAGCGAGTAGTTATTTCTAGGGCTTAAAGGGAAGCCATGTTTGCACTAATATTGGCATGATTTTCATAGTGATTTGATTGGTTATGGTTAATTCTGATTGATATGTTTTAATCATTAATTTGTGTAATTGGCCAATATCATGGATTAATTATATGCAAATAGGGGTATGAATCGAGAGATTTACTTACTAGAGGCACACATACGATTAACAGAATTGAATTTGAGTGCGGAAGCATCATTGGATTTCTGAGAGCGTTAATTCTTGGAAGAGATTAACTTGACTCTAATTACCTGATTGATTGAATTACTAAAAGTGGTTAATTGTGTTGAATGTTTCGAGAGTGTTAATGCTTGAAAGAGATTAACATACTCTAGTTATAGGATCACATTGATTGCTTTAGCTTAAGAGCCAATTGTGTAAGCAAGGTGGACCTGATTGCCCTAGGTTTTAAATAATTTGTTTATCATCTGTTTAATTAGTGTTAATCTAGTTTAATTAGTTAATTAATAATTCTTTAATAATCGTTTGACCCTTGAAACAATTAGCGATAACTGAAAAGGAATTAGTAAAACCTGTCTCCTTGTGGATTCGACCCGCTTGCCATTTGTACTAGCAATAGACACCGTGCGCTTGCGGTTAGGTATAATTTGACACATCAGAATGTTTGAAAAGGTATTTTTATGGAGATTATAAAGAAATAATTATTTCAGCTTTACATTTGCGTCAGTCCTAATATATTTTAAATCTAATTAACATGAATTTGATCCGAGCAGTTATTTTAAAACGTATATTGTTTAACATTTTATTTTAAATGACCAAAAATGTAGAAAAGCTATATATTATAATTCATATTTTTCTAAAATGTTCTTTAATGTAAACTTAGGAGTTTAAAAAAGTAGATACTATATTTTTTATATTTGGATTCAATTGAGATTGTGGTCTAATGGTCATTCAAATTTACTATCCCAAAATTATGTTGATTCAAAATTATGTTGATTCAAAAATTTGTCGTATATCATTCAACGGACCAATGAGCTTGCGATCTAACGGGTCTTTCCAAATTTAGTAGCTCATAATCATATTTATTTAAAAATCATACCGTTGAAATTATGTTGGTTCAAAAATTTTACCGTTCTCATTCAACCGGCCAATAAGCTTGTAATCTAACAGATCTTTCCGAATTTAGTAATCGATCATAATCATATTTTTTTGAGAAATCATACCATTATTATTCATCGAACTGAATAAAAAACGGTCTAAAATTTGAAATCATCGACTCTAACTTTATATTAAGCCATCATCTTTTCTCAATCAAAATTAATCCTACACATTTTCAAGCTTTCTCATATATTTTCTTTCAATTAGCAATGCCACCCAAAAAATCGTACACAGAATTATCCAAAAAAGCATACACAGAATTAAGTTCATCAAGCAAAGTGTCATATGCCATCACAAATTATGTAGCTTTAATGGATAAAGAGTTAGTGCATGAATATTTTCATCCCCTGATGGATTTCTTGAAAAAAATCTCCTGTCAGTTATGCACTCACGGCAAGCCCTACAATCTATGCTGAGATAGTTCAAGAAATGTGGAGCACAACTGATTGCAGCAGCACAAGAGGTGAAATAAAATTCACAATTAAGGGTAACTCCTGTATCATAACTCCTTCTGTGATTAATGAGGCACTTTATTTCCCTAAATCCAACTTTGAAAACACACCTACTCGGGTTGAGATTATTTCCATGTTAAAAGCTATTAATTATGCAGGGGACCTGTATTCAAGTCAGATACTTAAGAAAAAATTTAGGAAAGAATGGTCATGCTTCTTTTACACTCTAAATAAGTGTTTTGCGGGGAAATATAGTTCCTATGATACCATAAATACTTTTGTTCTGAAAATTGCGTATAGCCTTTTGTATGGAAGGAGAATTGATTTTGGAAAACTGTTGCTTGATGAATTCTCTTATAAATTTGGTGATGTGCAACATAGAGACCGCACCATCTATTATGCGAGATTCCTTATGATTATTGCTAATTACTTGTGTAAGGATGTTTTTATCGAAGATAGAAATGATACATTGCAAGTGCATATGCAAACAAAGAAATTGTTTGCTAGCTTAGTAAGAAAGAACCTTAATGCTGAGGTTGAGTTTGTGCTTCCAGAGCACGTTCTTCATATTCCGCACTCTCACACACAAGTTCTTTGCAACTTCCTCCCATAATGGAGGATGTGGGAGAGGGTTACACTTCTCCAGCCCAAGTAGCACTACCCTCGCCATATCAGTCCGGAACAGTGGCCACCTCCTCAGTCTCTCAATCAGCTTGTAAAAGAAAGAGAAGTAAAAGAAAGAGAACTACTTTGCCACCTGTAGAAACCAGGGATGGCGTACCAGCAGCAGCTGAGGTACATCTACCTCAGAGAAAGAAGGATGCAAGCAATGTAAATAGTCTGTCTGTTGTAGATCAAGAAATGCCACCTGGAGAAATCAGGGTTGATGTGCCTGCACTTGAGCTTCCTTCATCTCTTGAGGAAGAAAACCCAATTCGTGACCTGCCTGAACCTCCACTGGAACCGGACCAATGTCAACAACTTTTGAATGCAGCATCTGTATTAAAATCTCTGTTGGTGGCCCGTCTCACAAGTTCTGGTAACAAACTGAGTAGCAAGGAGATGACTATTCTTGCTAAAAAGGAGTACCGTACTCTTGAAGGACTACGAGATGAAGATGCAACTTTTAGAACCAAAGTTGACCAATTAATTTCACAGCACCGAAGCCTAGAATTTTTTTCTGAAGAGAAAGAAACTTCGAATGAGCAGGACATCAAGGCACGTCATGATCACCAAGTGCAGTGTCTCTCTGAAGTGACACAGAAGTTACGCAGTGCGGAAGACCAAGTGTATACAGCTAAGACAAAAGGCAGATTCTTTGAAGCTTAAAAGAGAAGAGCTGACAAGTGCACTTCTTAATCTTACAGAGGATTTGTCTGAGGAAGAAGAGAGAGTCAAGACTCTGAATGCAGAAAGGGATCAATGCAAAGAGGCTCATTCCGTTGCTGAAGCTGAACTTCGGAAATTGGAGGCAGAAAAAGAGGAGGCTCGTGAGATTCATGACAAGTATAATGCTGCATGTGAAGAACTTAAGAGGATGAGCAATGACTTGCACCAATTAGTAAGGAGATGATAGAATTATTTTACCTAATGTTATGTTATTTAATTGCTCCATCCTTTTAATCTTTATATAAATATTTCTATCTATGTTTCATGCTTCAGTTATGATTCCTTTTTTCTTTTTTTTTTGTTGCTAAATATCAGTTTTGATTCTTGATTGTTTAGTTTCAATTTTGTTATAGTAATTTTGTTTACAATTGCGCTTGTTATAGAGGCCGTTTGGCAACCGGTGCTTAAAACTAAAAATAGTTTTAAGTAGTTTTTGATCCGTTTGGCAACCATTACTTTAAGTCGGTTTTAAGTTAAAAAATTCTATTAAGTTATAAGTTTCATTTAGGTACTTTTGACTTTATGACTTATGACTTTTTTTTTCATTATTCTTCTAAAGTTTAAATATTATGAATTTTAAATTTTTTTAAGTCAAATTTCAATTTAAGTCAAGATTATTAAACCCCATTTAATTTTAAGTAAAATTACCCAAACACATTCATTCAACTTAAAGTAAACAACTTTATTTTCTCCATTAAATTAAAAACACCTCCATTAAATTAAAAGTAACTTATTTTAAGCAATCTCAAACTATCTCATAATCTTGTAGAGTTTATATGATAGAATCAGTTATAGGCTTATAGCAGAGTCAGGGGAACAGATATATAATTTCAAAGACAGAGGACAGACTTGTTGATTTGTTTGTTTGATAATAATTTGGAAATGTTTTGTTACGCAGGGATACGAATTTTAGTTTTTCTTCCCATGTATCTATCCAGGAAAAAATCTTTACATCTAATAAAAACCTGCATGCACTTTTGCTATTCTTGTATATATAAAATATTAATAATTATAAAATTAATTTTAAATAAAAAATAACGTGTTTTACTTAGAAAGCAAATATTAATAATTTAATGATGGAAAGATACTGTAAAATTTAATATTTTTTAATAAAAATTAAATGTGAAAAAGTCAATCAACTAATCATCATTAAATATATTATGTATTATTTATTCTAATAATTAGGATAATTATACCAAAAATCAAACCGACAAAATTTCAGTATTTTGGTTTTAATATAGTGGTATAGATAGATTTGTTGGAAACTTAAAACTTTAGTTAAAGCTTCTGAAAGCTAGATAAACACGATACAAAATATTATTTGAAAAATGAAAGCTTATAATTATTTCACACAACAATTTTTTTACGAAAAAAAATAAAATCAAACATGTCATGTATATTTAATTAATGACTAATTTGTGTTTTGTTGGTGAAAAAATGCTGTCACCAATTTAGCCCATTTTATTGGAGGTATTATCATTCCCTGGGCCGAAAGGATGTGCAAGAGCAAGATTGTGTTCTGTTACAAATTACAAGTGCATTGATTAAAGTCACTTAAAGTTTGAACACCTTGCCAATGCCACCTTGTAACTTCTTATATTTCAAATCAAAAGATCTGAAGCGAGGAGGAAAATAAAGAACCGTAAGTTAACTTATATTACTCCCTCCGTCCCAATGGATTCTTTACGCTTAATATTTTGGACCGTCCCATTCATTTCTTTACATTCCCAAAATAGTAAGTTTTAACACTATTACACCCACTACTTCACTTATTTTAACAATAAAATCACTATTATATCAACTACTTCATTTATTTTAACAATATTACACCCAATTTATACCCACTTGTCTTGTCCTCCGTGCCCACCAGAAACGTAAAGATCCCAGTGGGACGGAGGGAGTAGCTTATAGCACGTGCATGTTAATTTTAAATATTTTTAAAATTATATGATTAAACAAAATAAAGTTTTATAATTTATTATGGAATTAAAATAACTTTTTAAAATTATTTAATAAATCACATGTATTGTTTAGAACTAATAATATAAAATTTTAATATAAATTTGTTGTTGACGGGATTCGAACCGGGATTTAAATATAGAATATTCCTTATTATTAGATCTAACGGTTATCATCTATCTACTAAATATCTAACGGTCACTATTGTTTTAAATTGTTGAACCAAACAACCAAATTATATCCCAGTTTGCTTATTATATATTAGTATAAATAGATGTATATAGATTTTTATTATATTTTGATTAATTATTGTAAGATGCGGTGTGATATTTTTGGGTTTATATTAATGATTCCAAGATTAGTTTTAAATTTAAAGGTAACATGTTTTAGTTAGAAAACAAATATTAGCGTTTGTAAGATATGGTACAATTTTAGGTGTTTATAAAAGGTAATTTCTTCAATTAAAAGTAAATGTTAAAAAGGCAATCGGCTAATAACTATTTATTATATTATTATAAATAATAATTAAGTAAGAATAATTAAGTAAAATAACATGTTTTATTAGTTAATAGTAAATAAGTAAAATAAAGAGGTACCTTTATTTTGATATGTTTTAAATTTTATTTAATAATATAATTAGGTTTATATAATCATTATTTTCAATAATTCTTTACTTTTAATAAAATTTAATATACTCTTTTTCAAGGATTATCCTCATGTTTTCTAATTATTAGATATAGATTTTTATTATATTCTATTAATGATTGTAAGATGCGGTGTGATATTTTTGGGTTTATATTAGTTATTGCAAGATTAGTTTTAATTTTAAAGGTAACATGTTTTAGTTAGAAAACAAATATTAGCATTTTGTAAGATATAGTACAATTTTAGGTGTTTATAAAAGGTAATTTCTTCAATTAAATGTAAATGTTAAAATGATAATCGGCTAATAACTATTTATTAGATTATTATAAATAATAATTAAATAAGGATAATTAAGTAAAATAACATATTTTATTAGTTAAAGGTAAATAAGTAAAATCAATAGGTACCAACCAACCAACCAACCAAACTTTTAATATTTTTTTAAAATTATATGATTAAACAAAATAGAGTTTTATAATTTATTATGGAATTAAAATAACTTTTTAAAATTATTTAATAAATCACATGTATTGTTTAGAACTAATAATATAAAATTTTAATGTAAATTTGTTGTTGACGGGATTCGAACCGGGATTTAAATATAGAATATTTCTTATTATTAGATCTAACGGTATCATCTATCTACTAAATATTTAACGATCACTATTGTTTTAAATTGTTGAACCAAACAACCAAATTATATCCCAGTTTGCTTATTATATACTCCCTCCGTCCCAATGGATTCTTTACACTTACTATTTTGGGCCGTCCCATTCATTTCTTTACATTCCCAAAATAGTACTCCCTCTGTCCCATGTAAAAGTTATCATTTGCGGACCAATTTCCAAAATAGTACTCCCTCTGTCCCATGTAAAAGTTATCATTTGCGGACCAATTTCTAGCACAGATTTTAAGGTACATTTTAAGCATAGTTCTATAACTTATTTTTGATATTTTCTTTTTTTGTATAAAAATAGAACAATCCTATTTTTATACAAAAAAAGAAAATATCAAAAATAAGTTATAGAACTATCCTTAAAATGCACCTTAAAATGCGTGTCAAATACGCAATTTTTTATGTAAAGAAATGGATGGGACGGAGGGAGTAAGTTTTAACACTATTACACCCACTACTTCACTTATTTTAACAATACTTTACACTATTACACCCACTACTTCACTTATTTTAACAATAAAATCACTATTACACCCACTAATTCACTTATTTTAACAATAAAATTACTATTATATCCACTACTTCATTTATTTTAACAATATTACACCCACTTTATACCCACTTCTCTTGTCCTCCGTGCCCACCAGGAACGTAAAGATCCCAGTGGGACGGAGACGGAGGGAGTATTAGTATAGATGTATATAGATTTTTATTATATTTTGATTAATGATTATAAGATGCGGTGTGATATTTTTGGGTTTATATTAGTAATTGCAAGATTAGTTTAAAATTTAAATGTAACATGTTTTAGTTAAAAAACAAATATTAGCGTTTGTAAGATATGGTACAATTTTAGGTGTTTATAAAAGGTAATTTCTTCAATTAAAAGTAAATGTTAAAAAGTCGATCGGCTAATAACTATTTATTATATTATTATAAATAATAATTAAGTAAGAATAATTAAGTAAAATAACATGTTTTATTAGTTAATGGTAAATAAGTAAAATAAAGAGGTACCTTTCTTTTGATATGTTTTAAATTTTATTTAATAATATAATTAGGTTTATGTAATCATTATTTTCAATAATTCTTTACTTTTAATATAATTTAATATACTCTTTTTCAAGGATTATCCTCATGTTTTCTTATTATTAGATATAGATTTTTATTATATTCTATTAATGATTGTAAGATGCGGTATGATATTTTTGGGTTTATATTAGTTATTGCAAGATTAGTTTTAAATTTAAAGGTAACATGTTTTAGTTAGAAAACAAATATTAGCATTTGTAAGATATGGTACATTTTTAGGTGTTTATAAAAGGTAATTTCTTCAATTAAAAGTAATGTTAAAAAGGCAATCGGCTAATAACTATTTATTATATTATTATAAATAATAATTAAGTAAGAATAATTAAGTAAAATAACATGTTTTATTAGTTAATGGTAAATAAGTAAAATAAAGAGGTACCTTTCTTTTGATATGTTTTAAATTTTATTTAATAATATAATTAGGTTTATGTAATCATTATTTTCAATAATTCTTTACTTTTAATATAATTTAATATACTCTTTTTCAAGGATTATCCTCATGTTTTTTTATTATTAGATTTATATTTTTATTATATTCTATTAATGATTGTAAGATGCGGTGTGATATTTTTGGGTTTATATTAGTCATTGCAAGATTAGTTTTAAATTTAAAGGTAACATATTTTAGTTTGAAAACAAATACTAGCGTTTGTAAGATATGGTACTGTTAGTGCCATTTTATGCCTTCTAACATCGTCTAACATTGTTTAAACGTTGTTTGAGGCTAATTAGCGCTGTGTAGTGCCGTTTAACACTGATTTGTCGTTCAACATCATCGTAAATGCGTCGGTCGCTCCACGCTTTACATCAAGATGATATGGTTGAAAATGCTCGCTCTAGAGTAATAAACCCTGACCCGAGTCTCGAATAAGGCCGTTATAACTTCAAGGAAAACTTGATCAGTTTTCCTAGAAGTTGGGGGGCAAATGATATGGGCTAAAAGTAAGCCCTAAAAGACACATTTAATATGGCATTAATTAGACCCGGAATGATCCAAGTGTGGGGCCCACCAGATGGGCCCAATCCCTATCTGTAATATTAATTTTGTAATTAATATTAGGGGTAAAAACAGCTCAGCAAATAAGAGTCAAACAAGGATATTACTCTTGCATGACTTAGCCTCCAAGATACATACTTCAACATGGAAACTGATCCATACATGGAAGGAGACTAGAACCTTCTTCTAGTCAGTGACTTGCCCACCAAGTCACTAACCCTACTACGATTTTAGGGTTTCTCAGCCTATATAAAGGGTCTGACCCCTCATCTCAGAACTACGTTTTCTTGGCTTGATTCTCTAATACAGAGATACGTAGGCATTCTGTGAGGATCGTTAAGTCTCGAACGCAGAAGCAGCCATTAAAGCTCGAAGCTCACAAACCCTAGCCGTCATAATCATAACCTAGTTTTTATTCCACAACAGGTACAATTTTAGGTGTTTATAAAAGGTACTTTCTTCAATTAAAAGTAAATGTTAAAACGGCAATCGGCTAATAACTATTTATTATATTATTATAAATAATAATTAAGTAAGGATAATTAAGTAAAATAACATATTTTATTAGTTAAGGGTAAATAAGTAAAATCAACAGGTAACAACCAACCAACCAAACTTTTAATGTTTCGGCTTTTATATAATAGTATAGATTTTCTAGATCCCAATTTTTTTGTCCTGTTTAATTTTTAATGATCAAATTGATTAAATTTTGAATAATATATATATATATAAATATATATATATATATATACTATAATTATAATTTTATCATTAAAAAGTAAATTTAATCTACTTTCAAATGTATTTTCAAATTTTATAAATTTTTAAAAGTAATAAGTAATTTTTAGTCAAAATTTAATCAAATTGATCATAAAAAATTTAAAAAGATAAAAAAAATTTGGGACAAAAAATCTATTACTATATATTATACATCAACAAAAGGGCAAAATGTTCCATTTTAATGGCCGTGAAATTACTGTTTTGCCCCTATTTGTTGAAAATTAACAAAAAATGCCTTCCTTTTAATATTTGTGTAATAATTAGTTGAAATTATGTTAATGTTGAGAATCGAACCCCTAACATTCCACTCTTAAACTCATGCCATAACCATTATGCTACACTTAGTTTTGAGTCTATTTAAAAATCTTAATAGCCGTGAAATTACTGTTTTGCCCCTATTTGTTGAAAATTAACAAAAAATGCCTTCCTTTTAATATTTGTGTAATAATTAGTTGAAATTATGTTAATGTTGAGAATCGAACCCCTAACATTCCACTCTTAAACTCATGCCATAACCATTATGCTACACTTAGTTTTGAGTCTATTTAAAAATCTTAATAGATAAACCTCATTATCTCCTTTTGTCCCATTTTTTTTAATTTCAACTATATATTAAATCTCAATACAAGTGCAAAAAGTGCCAATAAATTGGTTATAAAATTACTATTTCACCCTCATTTTTAGGAAATAACAATTGTGCCACCCCTTTAAAATCCATGTAAAAAATGGAAGAATTTGGGTTTGGTTTCGGGAGCCACCAATATCATTTTAAGAGGTTCATGATATAACCACTATATTACATTATTTTTCGAGTTTCCTTAAAAATCTTATAAGATATCACGTCATTTTCACTTTAACTTATTCTCATTTTTGTTTTCACTTTTGAGTAAATAAAATGTTAGTTTACATTATTTATAGAATTTCATTAATTTTTTCAGTTTTCGTAGTTTTATTAATCTATATACTCAATCTTCTTATAAATTTTAAGACACCTGTAATTTTCGATTAAATATATTTTAAATATGTTATTTATAATTCATATATTTGTATTATATTATATATTTGATCATACTTTATTTGAATTAGTTGATAATGGATAACTAAAAAATAATATTGAAATTTGATCTAATATAAGGAATATAGTATATGCAATGTATTTCATTATTCATTACTTCTATTGTTGTGTAATAAAAACTAGGTTACGAATTTCTTAGATGATAAATTGATTGAATTAGATGGGATGAATAAAAATAGAATAGGCTATCCTAAATCCATGACCAAACTCATTTTTGGTAATTTGGAGACTAGGAATGATGTGGATGTAAGACTTAACATAACTCCCTATGTGGAGAGTCTGTTTAGAACTTACCCCCACAACATGCCAACATTTGCCTCTAAGTCTGAGTTAGCTAAGCCCAAGCAAGTAGAACAAAATGCTAACCCAGGGCTAGCTAACCAACCCTCTCAACCAAACACTCTACCAATCACTGAGCCAACTGCATCATCCTCTCAAAAGGGTGATGTTATTAAAAAGAAGAGAAAGGAAGTAATGTCTGCACCTTTAAATATTCTATCTGAAGCAGCATTAGCTGTTGAACTAGGTCTAGAAAGTGAGGAACCAGAGTCACCCTTACTAAGGCCAAAGAAGAAGAAGAAAACTAAGACCACCTCTTTAGTCACACAGATGGCTGAAGTTGTAAAATCAGGGGCAAACAGCTCACTAGATGTGTCCTCTCAACAGGGTGCATCTATAGAATCTAGCATCCTCCCCAATGCACCTTCTTGTATTGAGTCAGCACATGGGAGTGATAAGGCTGGCACTACACTGAGTGGAGAGCACATCACACTTGAAACTTCCTCTATCTCTCAGGGGGAGTTGCCAAAATTTACTCTACAAGACACTCCTCTTCCAGAATCTAACACTGAAATTTCTTTGGAACCTGCAACTTAGGCAACTGAGATGCAAGGCATTGATCATCAAGAATTCTTTTCTCTTGATGAGCCAATAATTTCAAGTGACTTAGTGCATGACACTCTGCTCACCACCCAGGACCCACATTTAGATGGAGAGGGAATGCATGCTGGGGCATATCCTAATGACACCATCACAAACACAGAGGCTTCACTAGTTTTTACTAGAGACTCCGTGCCTGTGTCAACTGCTGGTGTAACTCATCCCACTTCTGTGGAGACACCAGTAGTAGAGTCAATCCATCCGGTTACAGAAGTTGCATCTGTAACTGAGGAGTCTAGTTTACCTAGCTCTAGCTCTGACTTTATGTCACAATGGCTGAAGCCTGTGCAACATGACAGTGCTTCAGGATCAGGGTCTGTTTCACAAAAATTGACGGTTGAAGCACTTCAAAGCTTAATTGTGGATCAGATTCCTGAGTTTGTAAAAATAGCTCAGAACCTTGTCACCTCCAACATCTCTAATCCAGACTATGAGGCCATCCTACTATGCCATAGGGATGATGTGGAGATGCAGAAGGCCAAGATTATTGATGATGCTGAGAGAGATGGCAATGCAGATGCCTGGCTGCAAGGAAAGTATGATGTAACTCTCAGTGAAGCACTTCAATATCTTAGAGAGGAATACATCACTTCACTGGGCTCCAATGAAAAATCCATGTCTCCTGGTGAAGTGTATGAAGCTGTCAATGATTCCTACAAGGGTTTCCTCAAGGCTACACACTATCTTGGCAAGGGAGTCAAAACTGAAGTCAACAGGGTGTGTGACAAGACAGCCACCTCAGTAGCAGAAGTAAAGAGGACCTTTGATGCTAAATTTCCTCAACTAGACAGTGTGGTCAAAGATCTCAAACACTGCAACACCACCTGCACCAAGATGGACAATGGCCTAGCCAAACTCACAGACACAGTCACAGGCCTAGGAAACAGATTTCAAAATCTATCTGACCAGACTACAGAGGCCAATGCCATGCTCAGAACACTGTTCAAAAATCAGTATGGAGACAAGTTGGTCACTGAAGTCCCTGTGCATGAAATGACCAAGTCTGAAGTGAAAAGACTGCAAGATCAATCCTTAACTGGTTTCAAGGCCACTGCACTGTTCACCAAGGTTGATACTCTTGAAAGGGAGGTGGTGTCTCTCAAAGAATCCAATGCCCATCTGGCAGGCAAAGTTACAAATCTAACTGAGCAATTGAACACTCAAGCCACTACCACTGCTAATGTTCTTTTGGATCAACAATCTATGATGTCTGCCATGATGAAGCACATGGGTATCCCTCTACTTGAAGAATCTTCAACTCCAAAGGCTCCTACTACAGTCTCTGTGCCTGACAACAAGCCTAAGAGGGAGAAGAGGATAACAAGGAACTCAAAATCTAAGGGGGAGCCTCAGACTAAGGGGGAGAAATCTCAAACCAAAGGCATTACAACCAATGAGGGTGGCCAACCAAGAACTGCTAAGTCATCTCAGTCTGAGAAATCTACATCCAAGGATGATAAGCTGAAGAAAGTGGTTGTAGATGAAGTTGCCAAGTGTGACGCCCCCGGTCTCAGGATGACCTCATAACCCGACCCGGGGCACGCCAACCAAACCAAACGTCGTAATATATGCTCACACAGACTTAATTTCATTAATAACCAAAAGGAGTTACAACAAAGTCTAGTCTTACGATAAAAGTTTACAACATATTACACGCTTATAATTAACTTCAACATAGGTCTATTACAAAAGCATTCTTCTTAGAGTTCTACATACTTCTTATCTAACTTCGATAGTTACTTCATCACAGTCTTATCTTTTCCCGAACTTCCTTCGCCAAAATTCTTCCCTGTGGAAGTTAATGACATAAAAGGGTGAGCTCATAGAGCCCAGCAAGCATATATCGTACTATTTAACTGAGGTTTACAAAACAAGTAACTATGCTCATCAGGACAGATAATTTTTCACATAATTTGAAAATGAGTATTCAAACATGATAAATTCACAAGTTCTACCACAAGTTCTACCAGTTGGGATCCCGGCCAGCTAAACAATTGGTTTAGCTTTACTTCCGATTTGAAAGCATTATCATCAATTCACAATATCAATGTAAGAATACTCAATTTTCAACAATAAATCATCGAACATTCATCAAGATTTCAAAAACAATTTAATCAAGCAGTACGGTATATACTTACAGTAAACCACTGCTACTTTTTGCTCCTTTATCTTTTTCGAACTTCCCAATATTATCAAATTCGTCTCCCAAAACTATCCAAAAATTTATACTTTCATTATTAACACATTATTTCTAATCTCTAATATTACTAATTACTAAATTAAGCAAATATTAAAATAACTAAATTAAATTAAATAAATAGGAAGGGAAACTTAATTAGTTGTAAGCTTTTACTCCTACTTTCCTAATTAGTAGGAGACAACATATTTATATTAGGAAAGGGAAACTTAATTCCCTTCCTACTCGATGTGGTATAAACCTCCAGCAAGCTTGAAAAATAAATAACTCGGAATTGCACTACAACTGCACTTAATCCTCAATCAAACACGCCCACACTCAATTTGTTTTGCTTTAAGTAACTGAAGCTCTGCAATATATACACCCTAACCTCTCTTTCTGTAATCGATGTGGTACAAAAGAAGATTGGAAAAATAATAAAATGCTACTCGCCTATAACTCAAACAATCCGGCAATGACCAACAACGAAGAACACAACTGAACCAATTCCATTGTTCTCATTTTCTTTTGTATGACTGTAGTCAAGTTGTTCCATATATACTCCCAAGTCTTCCCTTTATTTATCAATGTGGGAGTTTGTGTTATTCTATTTTCCATAATGGCCACTTATCCCACATCGAGAGGATTTCTAGAGTAACTCTTTCTCATGTCTATAAATGCTACCAAAGGTTATTGCCTTAGCTACTAGAAGTTCTTAATTCTCACCTTAGCTCCAACTTGAGCTGAGATGACAAAACGAAGGGTGGTGTTGAAATACGTAAAAAATGATACCCTCTAATGCCCTCATATTTTGGAAAATTATGGAAATATGGTTAAAGAAAAGAATTAAACGAATTTAATTGCAAGGTTCGTTTGTCTGAAACTTTATAACTTAATTTGAATACAAGAGAAACACTTGGGTGCTCACATGGTGCACTCAACATAAACAATTTGTCCCACATCGCATTGATTAAGAGTAGAACCTCACATAAGCTCTATAAACCTTGAGTTGAGTAAAATTTCCTTCAACCTTTCTTGGCTTTGCTCAGAGCCCAAAATGATCTCAAAGTATAAAATTTTGAAACAAGGCAAAACAATATGAAGGCTGGCATCTTGTCACACTTACAAGAAAATTTTGAAATATTTTAAGACAAAAAGGGTTGCTCTAGTTTTCCTTTTCAATTTGAAATAGTTCATATTATCCCACATCGAGAGACTAAAGCTAATGACTTCTTCTTTGGTTCTATAAAAGTAAGGTTTCTCCTTCAAGAATTTAGAAGTTTTAGCTGACCACTATAACTTTGGCACTTTGGCTCTACTTTGAGCTAAGTAATTTATAGTCTAAATTTTGATGTATGAGGAATAAGTTATAGAACTAGGATTGGTAACATCTGAACTTGAATGAAATAAAAGGCTTTGTCTCATACTAGAGAAACTATGATTGAACTTTGAAACATGAGCTTATTTTGTCCCACATCGATAAGATGTAGAACAAAATGCCTTCCTTAACCTATATAAACTACTTACTTGAGGCTACTTGCAAATAAAAGGTAATCTCACTTGTCCCACATCGATGAGATTTAAGTGTAAGATCCCTTCCTCAACTATATATTGGGGTCTTAGCAAGGTTAAATCCTTGGGCTAGTTCACACTGGCTCGCATAATCAGTTCAAAAATTTTTATCCCTTTCCCATTTGGGCCTTGATGCTTCTGCTTGGCCCATTTCCCTAGTCCAATCTTATGGGAACGTCGATATATCGATGTAGACCAATCATAGTTCAATTTTATGGGAGCTACGAGACGTCGTAGCAAACCAATAAAATTATTCAAATATATTTGAAGTTAAAAATAAAATCGTGAAAGTAATATAATCACATAAAATTTTAAAAATTTATATTATTCAGATATAACTAAATTGGGGTATTACACCAAGCCATCTGAAACTGAAGGGAAGTCAGAATATGAATTTGACATCCCTGACATTGCTAAACAATCCCTTCAATCTGAACCTTCAGAATTCAGAAATGTGCGTACTCAAAGGGTATGTCAAGAAACTGCAAACTCTAGACTATACCATGACATAACCTTTTTGAAGCATCTACAAGAGTTAAGGAAAAGAGCCAATTTCCATTACTTTGACTACATCAAGCTTCTTGTGCAAGATGTGTTTCTAGTCACTGTAGTGAGAAGAGAAATTGTGCAAACCAATCCCCATGCCATCATTCTTTCGAATGAAAGAGAAGTCTTAGTTCACACTGCCAAGAACCTCTTTCACATCCACATTGAAGCCTTTCAAATTCTATCTAGCTCTGAACTTGGAACAATCATCAAGAAGATAGAAAGGAATAACTCACTAGACAATGATGTGCTCAAAGAGATTCTCACCAAGTGCATGAAATCTCAACTTCCTCAAGTAGTTCCTCAGCCTCATTGTATTCTATATGAAAAGGATCAAGACATTGTTGCTTTCAGATTTGGCCAACATCTAAAAGCAAACAACATGTCCACCATAAAGTTTCTGGCTGGAGTACTACATTCAAGAAATGGAAAATCTGAATCTGAAAAGGAGGCTCTTAACATTCTGGTGAAGTTTATCAACTCTCAATCAGACATCAAGCCTATTGCTCAAGGTGGAAAGTCAAATCAAGACAAGGATGATCATGATAAAAGTGGAAGCAGGGGTGGAGATCAAGGGAGATATAAGGGCAGTGATGACAAGAAGAAAAGGGATGATAAAAACAGAAAGAAGGATGATGACAAGGGTGGAGGAAAGGTATATGAAAAGAAGAGTGGAAAACAGCAAGCCATGAACATTATTAATGACACTTCCACCATAACACAAGGCTCAATCTCTAGGGTGGATGTACTAGTAATGATTCATCAAGATCTACATCTCTGGCGTATGCAACTGTTTTGGCACCTCATGAAGTGAAGGGGATTCAAATCAAGAAACCATGTGTATGTTTCAGAAAGCAAATTGCTAATGGAATACTACTATGGTCTACCAACAAGGGTCATAAGTTTCTACCCAACAATCATACAAGGAGGAGTAAAATTAAGCATGCTGCAAGAAGGGTGAAGATATCGAAATCAAAGGCACTGACAATAATTCCAGGATTGAACCTACCACCTCTGGATGAAATCTATGATGAAGACCAACTGCAGTTCATATGGGCTCAAAGAATCTATCATGTTGCCATTGTTGATGATTTTCTTGAAATAAAATATACTGATGGAAGACAGAAGAAATTCAGACAAGGAACATGTCGACACTGGGGCAATCTATATGACATAGAAAGAATAATTGCAATGTTGGATTCTGAAGACAGAGTGGAAAGGGTATGGAAGCTGGAGTTAATTGACTTTGTCAAAATGAAGAGAGATCACCAGGCAAAAATGAGAAAGAACAGTGAGGAGCTTCTAAAGAAAAGGGAGGAGGAGTTTGCTGCAATGGAAACTAAGGCTGATGAATTGAGAGCTATGGGTCTGTGTAGAGTCAAGTTTAATCCTTACATCATTGAGTACAAGAAATATGGTAGAAATGTAAAGATTAGAATGGACTACATCAGTTCCTATTCTGAGAAACAGCTGAATGAAGTACTTAAGGATTTATCAGGCTCCCCTCTAATTGAAGAACTCACTGCAATGGAAGACATTATTCTTGCCATGGAGGAAAATGCAAAGAAGAAAGCCAAAGAAGCTGAGGAGAAAATGAAAAATGAGAATCTGCAAGCCAAAGCTCAAGAGATGAATCCAAAAGGGTATGGCTAGTAGTTTCTCATATTTGTAATAACACTTCTGTGAACTTTCTTCAATCAATCTACATACCTGTACTTTTAAAGTTTTATCTTTATGTATGTTAGGCTTGTTATCAGACATGAAATTATGACTAAGGGTCTCACTCACAATTTGGGGGAGATTGTTAGTTACAGAGGCATGCCTGTATACATCTAATAACAAGCCTAATTGTTTGTAATGCTTTGCATTACTTACATGACCTCTTAACTGAGGAAACCTCTAGTTGTAGAGTTTCTGTTTGTATTGTACTTGTAGTAGGCATCAATCCTAGTTGTGTAACTGTACTTATAGAGTCTAGAATAATGCTTGAAAGAAGTTCCAAGGTTCATGCCTCAAGCAAGAAGATAAAGACTGTCAAATAATCACAGTTGGGATTTGAAGAAATGAAGAATTTGCCTAAGTACCAATTCGAGAAGTATATTTGTCTATTCGAGAAGTCCAGCATTCGAGAAGTCAGGGATTCGATATCTCAAGACACTATTCGATATCTCTGAATACACTGTTCGATATCTCATTCGATATCTCAGAGATTCGATATGTCTATGTACTCTATTCGAGAACTCAAGAAGTCAACAAGTCAAAGTAGTGTTCGAGTTCTCAAGGAGTCAACAAGTCAAAGTTTCATTCGATATCTCAAGGACTCAGAAAGTTATTCGATATCTCAAGGATTCGACAAGTCAAGTGTTCTATTCGACAACTCAAGGAATCCTGAAGAAAAGAGCTATTCGAGAAGTAATTCGATATGTCAATATAACAGTGTTCGAGAACTCAGAGTTATCGATCAAGTCAATTCTAGTTCTCGAATCAACTACTTAGTCACTTCTCGAATACATTCTTGGAGACAAAATACTGAAGAAATTGTACAAGTCAGAAACCAACAACAAGCCAATGCACTTTATGGACCACAATCTGTAACGTGCTCTGGAAAGCCTACAAGGAAGCTTGGAGAGATATAGAAGAGACAAGGGGCTAAAGAAGTGGATCTGAACAGGCTTTGCAAAGTCAAATCTGTAACCGTTTGGACACCTACTCAAAAAGGATAGACAGAGTAGAAAGTAATTTGTTTAGCTACCTTATTTGGTGTAAGTAGGTTGTATCCATGTTATATAAGGATACAGCCTCACTTCCTTAGTCATTAACTTAGTAACTTTGTGAGTCAAGTTTTTCATACACTACAAGCTGTATCTCTCTGAGAAAAATGAAGCTGAGAATACTATCATTTGTATTCACAGATTGTAGCAACCTTTATCTAATAATACATTAGATTAAAGTGATATTGTGTCTTGTGTTATTCTTTATCCGCACCTTCTATCTTGCACACACAAACACTCTTGCTACATCGACTCGAAAGAGAAAAGTTCAAGAATCCATTCACCCCCCCTCTGTATTCTTTTACTGTATTCAATACTCAACATCTATCATTCTAAATTAATAAAATTAGCTTTAAAATTATTTTTAAATTATACAATAATCATATGTTTATATATTCATAACATCCATTTTTAATAATTTTCTTTTCAGAATGCACACATCAGTTGTTTATATTTTCTAAAATAATCTACACTCTATTTGTCATTATAAATAATTAACATGTAAAACAAAATGTTAAGATTCTTGGTTATACATGAATGTTACTAAGTCTGGATTTTAAAAAATTCAAAAAGATTTACCTCTATGTATATATTAAAATATTGAAATAAAATACAATTTATTTGAAAAAAAGTTTTTTTTGGTTAACCATAAATCTTCAAGTTTACATTTATCCTGAAAAAATGTGATTGTTTAGCGAAATATTACGTAATACCTAATCTCCTTTTGGATATAATATTAAAAATATTACAAACATAATATGTTTCTTCCAGGTTGATCTGATGTAGAATGATATGAACTATAATTTTATTATTTGTTTACATGCCATTTTTTTCAAATTCTTCTTTTCAACCTCAATCTATTTCCTATAGGAATTTTGTTTTTGTAGGTTCATGACCGGTGTGAGAACATGCATTATAGACTTGTAATAGAGATGACATTAATGTATTTTAATGCAAGCAAAATCTTATAAGATGAATCATGTCATTTTCACTTAACATATTTTAATGTGTGAGCAGAAAAGGATTGCTTTTCAGTGGACATAGGGGCTAGATCCCGAGTGTTGAGTAGCAGGTCATGGTCCACAAGCCAGTCAAGTCAAGCCGGGAAGAGCAAGAGTACCGCCCGATAAGAACGGAAAGAGCAAGAAGGATTGAAATCATGAATTCCTTTCCTACTAATAAAGGGGGTTTGCTTTGATAAGGGCCTTTCTGGGCTATAAAAGAAAGTAAATAATTGCAGGGAAGGGCTTTAGCATCCTGTTTCCAGAGTTTCGATTACAAGCCCAAATAAGCTATATAGGCACATCTGGGCTTACAGATATCATGTCATGGATAGGCTGAAACGTAGGATAGAAGCCCCTTTTTCAAATCAGCTATTGGGATGAAATTAGCTAACATCAAGCTACCTCTCTCTCCGGCCAAGCCTTACCTTAGGGGATTCCCTGGCAATTAGTTTAGGCCAGTTATTGGGGTTTTTTTTACAAGTCCAGATAAAGGAGCATATTCAACCTATTTCTGAGAGCTTATGAAAGCTGGGCCATTCTATAATAGAAAGGCCCATCTTTCCGTAAAAGAAGAGATTGAGAGTATAGTCTTACCAATTGGATTTTATAAAAATCCCATTTTTCTTTTTATGGTGAAAACTAGGTTTTTTGATCTCTTGCTGAATCAGCTGTTCATGCTACCGATTCCTATCCCTAACTTGAAATATCCTACGAGAAGTCTTCATATACACAAAATTTTATTCATCCTTCAAAGATAGGAGCAATAGGATCCTATGTGATCTGGTTAAACGGATTGATATATTAGTTAATACTAAAGAGTATAAGACAGCTAAGTCTATATACTTACATAACTTATCACGATTCGATGGAATAATATTGCTTAAGCACTTCATCTGTAATCATCCAGACTATATAATTAAATCTCTGATTAGGAACCATCGAATTTACGAGATCAAAGTCTACAAAAAGATGCAACAAAAGGTTGATGGAAAGATGGTTTCTAAGATAGGTGTTCTGTTATTCACCTTTAAAGATTCGTTAAATCTATTTCCTGGAAAACTGGCTACCTTGGCACAGAACCTGTGTCCGGATCTTGGGAGTAAATACGATTTCGATCATGAGCAACTCAAAACATCGAGGTGCCAAACGACTCCCTGGACTTTCTGCGCAAGATAAATACTAAGCCAATAAGAATAATTAGTAAAATAACAATTAGATCTAAAAGGAAAGGGTCGTAGAAGAGAGGCTTGAATGGGGATGAAGAAACGAAATTACCGAATTGCCTTACATACCAGTCATGGTGCGGTACACCTATATCCAGACTTTTTGCATAATCCACATACCACTTCTGGTATTCCCTATCCAGCAACCAGCTGAGCTTTGCCGGGTACAATTGTGGAGAAATTTCGCGAGTCATGTCCAACTCTCGTTGGAGCAAATGTATGTAATCTGCCTGTATCACGCCATTAAAGAAATCATGACGCTGCACCACCAATATTCCTATTATGTCAATGCCAATAGAATCAATGTTATTAGCTGTGAATTCGAACTTTTTGGTATTTTCCGTTTCTTCGGATGATATGATGGGCCAATCATTTGCTTCATTGGTTCTAACGGTGGTAGCCGCGGAATCTGCTATTGGGTTAGCCATTTTTGTTATTACTTTCCGATTCACTTAACATATTTTAATGAGTATGTTACCTTTGCGATTAATTGTGGATGGTTGTAATCGTGTTGACGGTTGTAATCGTGTTGATAAGGAATACAATGTCTATCATTATGGAAAAACAAAGATTATCATCTTACTTTCTCAAATTAAAATTACACGATCCCGTTCATAAATCAAAATTGTACATCATACTCAACAATATTATTATTAACATGTATATACAGTCCTATTGGCATTCCTTATTAACACATATCACTAATCATTTACAATTTCATAATTTCAAGTTTTCAGTCCGAAAATTATCAAACCAACCGTTACCTTCTTTTTTAGAACAAAATTAGAAGCATTCACATAGAGGCCCGTGCCTTGCACGGGCTGTTACGTTAGTATTAATGGATAACCCAACTTGAAATGCCGGCCAACCACCTTCCGCTTAGTTCTCAGAACTTGACTAGGATAAATAATTTGAGTTTCTCTTATTTTCAAATCATGATTGAAAGGTAAAATAAAATACAAACACTCCAAAACAAATAAAAAAAGGGACTCGCCCATACCATACCATTTTGGCCACCGTTCACTTTGTCCTCCATACCATTTTGGCCTCCGTGTATTTATCTCATTGACCTGATTTTTTTTATTTATTTTTTTTGTATTTCCATATCATGCTAGTTCTTGGTGAAAACTGAAAAGTAAGGGATGGTCGTCTAATGTTAAAATCTACACTGCTCCCTCATACCATTTTTTTCGTACCATTTTTATTGTTTAATTTTATACACTAAGAATTTTTTATATGTTATAAATTTATTTAATATTATAATTAAATTTAATACAATTTTAATTAGTGATATGCATGATTTAAAATTTGTATTATAAAATTTTATGTTAAATTTCTCTTTGAGAAAATTCGAACCTTGAATTTTTAATAAAGTAATTTAATTATATAATATATCTTATCAGTAGATCTAAACGTTCTCATTTTTAACTAAAAATCTTACGATCATTATTCATTGTATGGTTGAATGTTGAACCAAATAATGACCGGAAGATATGTGTGTATTTTGGGTATATATTAATGATTGTAAGTTTAAAACTTTTATTATAAAATTTTAAATTAAATAAGTCGTTAACGAAATTCGAATCTTGAATCTTTAATAAAATTATTTATTCATATAATATGTTTTATCATTAGATTTAACCGTTCTTATTCATTATTCATTGAATGGTTAAACCGTTGAACCAAAACATATACAATTATACTCATGTTTACTTATTATAAAAGTATGGATTTTAATATATTTTATTAATGATGAAAGATATGATTTGATATTTTTGGATATATATTAAGAGTCCCACTCTAGGGAGAACCATCTTACGTGGAGAACTGTGGAGAACCACTTAAAATGCATTAAAATAGTCCTTTATATAAAGCCCCTGGCGGGGCCCCTTCACATAAAAGTCTTATAATTCTACCCTCTATCCATTCATCAAAAAAAAAAAATTTAAAAAAACTTTTAAAAAAATTTTAAAAAATGTTGCCACATCATCAATTTTTCGTAATTTTTTTTAATAAATAGATAGAGTATATAATTATAAGACTTTTTTGTGAAGATGTCCTTGCGGGGCCCTTATATATAAAGCAATTATAATGTATTTTAAGTGGTTCTCCACGGTTCTCCACGTAAGATGGTTCTCCATGGAACAATGGCCTATATATTAATGATTGCAAGATTATGTTTTAAATTAAAAGATAATGTGCTTTAATTAAAAAAATATTAATCATCGGAAGATATGATAATATCTTTAGCTAAAAGTAAACGTGAAAAAGCCAATCATTAATTATATTATTTATTTTAATGATTAAGATAATCGTATTGAAAATCAAACTTAAAAAAACATTTAGTGTTTTCGCTTTATTGTAATAGGATAGGTTTTAAGGTAGATACTGTATTAAACATAGTTCTACAAATTATTTTTAAATTTCTTTATTAAAAAAAAACAGGTTTCTGAACTTTTATTCAAAAATTTTTTAAAAATAATTTATAAAATTATGTTTAATATGCACCTAACAATACATGTAAAAACAAACTCGACAACAAAAATGGAATAGAGAGAATATCTTTTTCTGAAATTTACTCTGAACCTTATTTTCTTCTGCATTACTTTGTTTTAGAGTATATTTACTCAGCCAAAGTGTAGAAGAAGTTCCCTTGAGATGTAAATTAACCACCAAAAACTACAACTACAACCAACAAACACTTTGGTACGGTGCATTGGCAGGTTTGTAGGATACGTACAATTGCTTAAAGCTTTGAAAGAAGATTGTGGTGCACCAAAGTGACCCCCATTCCCAACACCTACAGGCTTCAAGCAACTAAGCAAGCAAAGTATCCCAAAAGGCCAAATTTAAACACATAAACAACAAAAATATATTATGCATGTGTAGCATAACAAACAAGCCTTTGATATCTTCGCCTTTTCAGTACTGTTTTGACCAGATTAACGTAATCGAACATTTCGTTTCCCTTTACTTATTTTCGAAGGATTATGCTGGCGATGTATTCTAGATATGAGTTTGGATTAACAATAGAGATTCTCTTTTCACACTGAGTAAATTATGTACTCAAATGAGCTGAAAGTATATTTTGATTAACAATAGAGATTCTCTTTTCACACTGAGTAAATTATGTACTCAAATGAGCTGAAAGTATATTTTGATTCTCGAGTGAATCTAGTTAGACAACCCTTTCCACGGTGATTACTTTAAATCATGAATATTACTCCCTTCTGTCCCAACGATTTGTTAGCATTTCAAAATGGGATGTTTGACACGTATTTAAAGTAGATTTTAATTTTTGAAATTTTCTCTTTTTGTATAAAAATAGAACAATCCTATTTTATATAAAAAATAAAATTTAAAATAAGTTATGAAACTATACTTAAAATTCAACTTGTTAACAATTGCATGACGGAGGGAGTAGTAATTTTGTCGGATAGCTCACTCCAAACCAACCATTAGCGTGCTCTTTGCCTCTTTCTTATATCTAGATGACCGATACGAACTTTTTTTCCCATTATATATTTCTATTTCTAATTTTCAGTATAAATTTATGATCATTTTTCCTAGATTATCAATTTTAAAAATTCTATAGCAATTAATGAAAAATGATAGTTCTATAACTTATTTTAAGGTGCATTTTAATGATAGTTCTATAGCATTTTAAGGTGCATTTTAATGATAGTTCTATAACTTATTTTTGATATTTTCTTTTTTGTATAAAAATAGGATTGTTCTATTTTTATACAAAAAAAGAAAATATCAAAAATAAATTATAGAACTATCCTTAAAATGCACCTTAAAATCCGTGTCGAAAATTGGTCCGCAAATATAAATAACTTAATAGAACGGAGGGAGTAACAAACAAAATGGACTTTTGTGTATGCAAAAAGTCCATGAAGAAAATTAAGCTAGCTATAATATTGGTTTTATTAGTCATATACTCGTATCCTAAATCACTTAAACTTACGGGTGATAATTTCGGGTTCTGGATCGGGTTGGTGTCAAATCAGATTGTACCTCGTTTTTTCGGGTTGATTTTTTCATAATCCTAACCCGTACCTATGGGGTTCGTATCGGGTCATTTCGGGTTTTATCACCTCAACTTTTTTCAGAATGATTGAAAATATACTCTTATATTATATACTCATTTTGTCCCGATTTATAGGGAATGATTTTTTTTTTTTGCAGAAATTTTAAGAAAAAATAGCTCATTTCTCTTTCATAGCACGTGAAAGTTACAATTCAAATGTGTAATATATATATAGGCTAGTGATCAAATAGAAACCTCTCTTAAAATAGAAACTAGAAACCAACACTAAATAAATTATATTTCACTTATTCTAATGGCTCCGTCAGGGGCACCTTCACAAAAAGTGTTTAAAATTATTGGCTCCATCCAGCAAAAAAAAAAAACTGTTCAAGCTGACGTCACTGTCACGACAACAGTGAACTGTATTTTTTTTTACTGAATGGAGCCTAGAATATTATAAACTTTTTGTATTGGGATGGTCATTAGATTAGCTTTAAATATTAGATTAGGGTTTAGTTTTTAGTTTTGAAATAACCTAACAGATCTGGAGAAATATTGTTCAATAGCCTGTTTTATTGATTCACCTCATCATGTATTTATACATAACAGCCCAGGAAAAGAACTTACATCAAACAGAAAACTAAAGCTGTACATCTAACCTAATCCCGTAACTTTAGCTTAACTAAATCAATCAATACAATTAGAATATCTGCAATATCTCATCATATCAGTAGAAGATCACAATAAATCTCAACATCCCCCTCAGGTTGGAGCATGAGGATTATAAATGCCAAACTTGGAAAGTAAAAACTGAAATTGACGTGTTCCTAACGGCTTAGTAAATATGTCAGCCAACTGAACTGTCGTAGGAACATACGAAGGAAGAATAGTACCATCCTGGATAGCATCATGAACAAAGTGACAATCAGCTTCAATGTGCTTTGTTCGTTCATGAAAGACGGGATTTTTGGCTATATGTAAAGCCGACTGGCTATCACAGTACATACCAATAACAACAGGATGTTGAATACCCAAACTAAGAAGAAGTCCCTTTAACCATTTCAATTCACAAGTAAGAGAAGCCATATCGCGATATTCAGCCTCTGCTGAAGAACGTGCGACAGTAGGTTGTTTCTTTGTTTTCTAAAAATTGGCGAAGAACCCAAAAACACAAGCCAACCTGTTAGAGATTGACGAGTAAGCGGACAAGCTGCCCAATCAGAATCACACCAACCTGTTAAAGAGAGACAACTATCGGCTTGAAGTAATATGCCTTGACCAGGTGAACCTTTCAAATAACGAACGACACGCAAGGCAGCTTCCCAATGTTCGTGTCTTGGTGCTTGTAGAAATTGTGACGAAACGTGGACAGAGTATGCCAAATCTGGATGAGTGACTGTTAAGTAAATCAATCGACCAACCAAACGACGATAAACTTCGAGATTAGACAAAAAATCTCCTGAAGCATGAGTAAGCCGATGATTTTGCTCAATGGGAAAAGGTGCTGGCTTGGCACCAAGAAGACTAGCCTCAGAAATGATATCAAGAGAGTGTTAGACTATCTTTTGAATAAAAATTAAAAGCATTTTATTTTATTTGTTTTCAAACTCATGGTTTTAATTTTGTAACTTATGCTCTTAATTTTGTAACTCATGTATTGATTATTTGATGGAGGTTACAAAATTTATTGGCTTAGGGGTTACAAAGTTATTATATGAGGGAGTTAAATTTTTCTACTACTATATAAGTAGACATTTGTTTCATGGTTTTATACACACAAAAATATTCAAGTTTTCTTTGCATTACTCTTAGAGTTCTAGGGTCAGTTTTCTGTGAGATAGAAAGCGTATTTGTTCGTTCGTAGGAGGCAGGTCTAAGGTGCTTACGACTACCTCTATTCATTGTATCCTGGGAGACGGAAGCCACAACACACCTTCAAGCACATACGGAAGAGGCTTATCTGTTTTAAGGACAACGTGGTTTTCACGTGCCTCGAATATTGTTTCGGTATTTTTCTTGTTATAATCTTGATTTCAGGTACAATCTCTTACTATACTTCCTACAGAGAGTACTTCCGTTGGCAAAGAAATATACCAATAGGATTGCGTGCTACTTCAATCCCAAGAAAGTATTTAAGAACCCCAAGATCCTTCATGTGAAAACATTTGCCCAAGTAGCTCTTAAAGACGTTCAAAGCAGCGGAATTATTTCCAGAGATTATTAAATCATCAACATACACCAAAATATTGTTTTGGATACCTGCTTTGGTATAAGTAAATAGAGAATAATCAGCATAGGATTGTTGAAAACCATACTCTTTTAAGGCAGTGACAAGTTTAGTAAACCAACATCTTGGTGATTGTCTCAAGCCATAAATTGACTTGCGAAGACGACACACCATATCTGGTTGAGAAGACCCAAAACCAGGAGGAAGCTTCATATATACTTCATCATCGAGATCGCCGTGCAAAAAAGCATTATGCACATCCATCTGATGCAGCTCCCAATTTTTAGATGCTGCAATGGCTAAGAAAGCACCAACCGTGACCATCTTCGCGACTGGAGCAAACGTCTCATTATAATCGATCCCAGATTTTTGATGATTACCAAGAGCGACCAAGCGAGCTTTAAGCCATTCTATGCTACCATCAGATTTGTACTTGATTTTATAGACCCATTGACTACCAAGAGCACGTTTACCGGGTGGTAATTTTTCCATAGTCCAAGTACCATTATCCTCTAAAGCACGTATTTCTGTTTGCATAGCATGACGCCATCCCTCATCTGTCATAGCTTCTTTAAATGATCTCGGTTCATAACCTGTAGTGACAGCAGCAAGAAATTTTCGATGGCTAGCAGAAAATTTTGTACAATTAACATAATGTGTTATAGGAAAGCGGGTACCTGAGGAAGCTGATGAAGTGGGTGAAATAGGAGAGAGAGTAGATGGACTTTCTGCTAGCACTGTGTTTGTAACGTAGTCACGAAGCCGAGTGGATGGAATCTTTTCTCGAAATCCTCGTCCCATATGTGTTTCATTAACAGAATCAGAAGCAACCATTGTTGCCCCCTGGAGATAGAGTATTTTCAGTAGTTGGGCTCGACTGTGATTCGCTGGTTGTGGTGGTAGTCATTGGGCTTTCAACTGATTCATGTGTGGGCTCAAGTTCATTGTTATATACTTCTGGATCCCCCGATATATTAAACTCTAAGTCATCATCAGCCAAATTCAAGCTTCCAGAATTATATTTAGTACTAACAATATCAGTAGCACTTTGAGCAAAAGGAAATTGATTTTCAAAGAACTTAACATCCCTGGAAACAAAGAAACTTTTATTTTCAATATCATAGAGTCGCCACCCTTTCTTACCAAAAGGATACCCAACAAAAATACATTTTCGACTTCGACTTGCAAATTTATCACTTTTAGCTTGCTGATTATGAGCATAGCATAATGAGCCAAACACTCGCAATTCATCAAAAGCAGGCAAAGTGTTAAATAAAATTTCATAGGGCGATTTATTTTGAAGAACACTAGAAGGTGTTCGATTTATTAAATGAGAAGCTGCCAAAATACATTCACCCCAAAGATAAAGAGGAAGATGGCTTTGAAAACGCAAGGCTCTTGCTACTTCTAAAATATGACGGTGCTTACGCTCAACTCTACCATTTTGTTATGGAGTTCCCACACACGATGTTTGAAATAAAATTCCATTTGAGAGAAAATTATTTGCCAAGCAATTAAATTCCGTCCCATTATCACTCCTAACAATTTTAACTTTTTCACCAAACTGTCGATCAACCATAGCAATAAACGACATGAAACTCTTAAATACCTCCAATTTATCGATCAACAAATAAATCCATACAGCTCTTGAAAAATCATCCATAATAGTCAAAAAATAGCGAGCTCAACATGAAAAAAATGTATTATAAGGACCCCACAAATCACAATGAACCAATTCAAAAATTCGAGAGGCTTTATTATCACTAAGAAAAAAATAATCACGAGTATGTTTGGCACGAGGGCACACATCACATGCCTTGTTTAATTTTTCAGTAGAATTACGTAAAAAGGGCAATCACTTTACTACTTTCTCAGAAGGATGTCCAAGACGTTGATGCCAAAGTTTCAATGATGATAGAAAACCATCCACTGTGATAGCTTGCACGGTTGTTGGTTTCAAAAAATAATAAAGTCCATCTCTCCGTTCACCCATTCCAATCAGCTTCCTCGTATGAAGGTCCTGTATAACACACATATTAGAAGAAAATTGTACAAAACAATGCAGGTCATCAATTAGTTGTGTAACCGAAATCAAGTTACAGTGCAATTTAGGGACATAAAGCACATCTTTAAGATGCAATCCTTCCAAGAGCCTCACACTTCCTTTTTTAGTAGCAAGTAAATTTTGGCCATCAGGAAGTCCAACTGGACATGCCATGATGTTAGAAATATCAAACAAATATGATTCATTCCCTGTCACATGATTAGAAGCACCGGTATCTAAAATCCAAGAAATTTTAGAAAACTCACCATGTAAACGATCAGTAGAGGTTTGAGCATTACCAAACATAGTAGCTATAGTTTGCCACTGTTCTGCACTTAAATTAGGAATTGATGTAGGAATGTGTGATCCATGGGCTTTACCGCTGGAAGAGCCCTCTTTGACCGGAGTATTGATCATGCTATTGTAGCCATCCATCGTCACTGCTCCTCTACCACGTCCAACTGCCGGTAAGTCTGCACTACGACCACCCGATCCTTTGGCGCGAGAATTAGTGACTCCTTGAGTGCGAGTTCTTTCGCCCCACCATTCAGGATACCCAAGAAGCTGAAAACAAGTAACAATATCATGTCCTGATCGATGACAATGAGAACATATCAGTCCAGACTTGTCAATCTTTTCTGGTTTTGTCCGACCACGTCCCTCTGTACGAACATTAAAACCCACTACTTCTGGTGGAGATTCTCCAGCATGTGTGATTCCACGTACGCGTTCTTCTTGAGTCACTTGTTGATAGGCCCAATCAAGAGAAGGTAAAGGTTCTTGAGACAATAGAGTAGAACGTAGTTGGGCATAGTAATCAGAATTCAAACCCATCAAAAATTGATGAAAGCGCTCGTTACTTCGTCGTTTTTCATGTTTCTGGCCCATATTACATTCACACTTTCCACACTTACAAGATATAATCGGTTCATGATTAGCGAGTTCATCCCATAAAAACTTTAACTTCCCAAAATATGTTGAAACCGACATGTTTTTAGCTTGCTCACACTTGGCTAAATCAGATTTTAACTGCTGAATACGGGGGCCATCAATTACAGAGAAAAGAGCCTTCAATTCATCCCACAAGAGTTTAGCATCATCGTAGAAGGAGATGGTTGATTTAACATTTGGATCAATAGTATTCAGTAACCACGAAACAAGCATCGAATTAATTGTAATCCAATCCTCTGTTGTGAAAGGTGCTTTCGGTTCCTTAATCGTTCCATCGACAAAACCATACTTTCGGCGAGCTAGTAGAGCAAGACGTACAGACCTTGCCCATTCATCATAGTTATTGTTTCCGACGAACCGGAGTGATAAGATCTCCAGGTCTGTCCTGTGAGCCAAGAAAAAAAGGAGATGTATGGTCGTTGCGGGTAGACATAGATGAGACAGGTGTTTTAGGTGTATTAGTTTCATCACTCATTGTTGGTTGTGTATCTTAGCCGTGATGGCTCTGATACCATGAAATAACCTAACAGATCTGGAGAAATATTGTTCAATAGCCTATTTTATTGATTCACCTCATCATGTATTTATACATAACAGTCCAGGAAAAGAACTTACATCAAACAGGAAACTAAAGCTGTACATCTAACCTAATCCCGTAACTTTAGCTTAACTAAATCAATCAATACAATTAGAATATCTGCAATATCTCAGCATATGTTACAGTCCGATTTTTCGGACTATTAATTCTAAATCGAAAACTAAAATAAAGTACAATTTATTCATCAAAAGTCTATTACAAAGGTACTTATTACAATAGCGCAGCTAACAACGACAATCTACTCCGAACCTAAGATCCTTGAACTCTAATGTTATCCCACTCGATCTTACACCGAACCTGAAATATTAAAAGAATGAGCTACGAAGCCCAGCAAGCAACTAACGTCTGACGGCTCAAAATAATATTTTTATATTTTTCAAAAACACGATTTTCACATGTAGCAGATAACATTTATCACACAGTTTCACATAACATACTCGATAACAATTACGACAAAAATTCACACAATACATTCTATAACAAATATCAAATCGATGTACACCAGATTATCAATAACTCACATAATCTAAATTCTGAATCGAACAAACAAATCTTAACATCAAGTTCTTATTTTAATTCCCACAGTTCTAAATTACGGTCACACTAAACCAGTGACACGGTTCTATGTTCGATGGGGGCCAGTTTACGTATCTATGTGTTCCGGAACGTGCGTAAACTAGTTCTATGATTCTATATGCCACACTATCCAGTGACCGGATTCTATGATTCGATACGTAACTAAAACTGGGGAATCAAAACAAAGTTCTTATCTAATCAATCACATATCAATATCATATTTTCGTAACTAAAACAAATATCTAACAACATGTAATCAAACAACATAAATCACGCTTCAGATTAATACAGAGCAACAGAAAGTTACTTACAACTATACGGAGCAACAGATAATTACTAACACAAATATTCAAGAACATGTAATCTTTTAATATAAGCATGTTTCAAATTAATACGGAGCAACGAATAGTTACTTACCTCAATTACGCAAATCAAGAATTCACATAATCATATAAGAACACATGTAGCAATCCCTCAGAAGCAAAACATCTAAAATCTTGAAAGACTCCATGATTACAATTCTGATCAGATATGTATTTAGCCTTTTTGACCATCTAAACGATGTTTTCTTGAAAAACTCAAAGAATGAAAGTTGTAGAGCACGAAAAGACCTTTCCGAAAAGTCCAGAATCAACGAATTCTGACTTACGATGAATTTTCTACGAATTTTACAAGACTGCTGATTAAAGTCCAGAATCAACGAATTCTGACTTACGATGAATTTTCTACGAATTTTACAAGACTGCTGATTTGTGTGTAAAAAAAACCCTACGAATTTTGATAATAAAGATGAAGAAGGAGAATATGATGTATTCATAATGTCTTACAACCCTAATTCCAGACCTACTAGTATTTCGTAATCAAATCTGATCCATGTTTTAAGCCCATTATTCAAATTCAAGTTTAAATCCTTTTTATAATCTAATTTTAATCCTTTTTATTCTATTATTCTTTTATTAATATTAATCTAAATATTACGGGATATTACAGCATATCAGTAGAAGATCACAATAAATCTCAACATGTTAAGTAACCAATTCTCAATAAATCTCAACATGTTAAGTAACCAATTCTCCTAAAACCAGGATCATATATTATCTTAACATCCCCCCTCACTCGAAGGCCCATTATTTGGGTCAAAGAGTGGATCACTAGGTTGTTCGTGCTTTTTTTGGCCCTAGCGTCCGGTTCGTCGTTTTTCAATACTAGGTGGGGATCTCGTCCCATTTTGGGCCCACCATAGCACATAATTTCAATATTTCAATTAATGAGAATATTGGGGGTAGGAGGGACTCGAACCTGAGACCTCCCACACCCAAATGCTCTGATACCATGTTAAGTAACCAATTCTCCTAAAACCTCAAGGTGTTAGGGAAGCGGGCTTACCAGGATCATATATTATCTTAACAAGTTTCTATTTTAATTTGGTTTCTATTTGAGTAAGACCCTATATATATATATACCGTACCCATTTTTTGAGATGTAAAAAAGGGCATGACATATAGAAAATATTGTTATTACTATTAAATAATTATAAATAATTCTTTCATTGCACGTGAAAGTTACTTTATTATAATTAAATTTAGTTATTTTAAAAATAAGGTATTTCTTTTTTTTTTGACAAAATGCAAGTTCATTCCATTAACTTAAAAAAGTCTAGCCGGGACAAACCCCCAACTGACAATGCAATCAGGTTGATAAAACAATAAACGAGCTAAAAAAATAGCCGCATTGTTTCCAGACTGCTTAACAAACTGAATCCTTAGATTCTTGAAACTAAAAAAAGTTACAATGGTATCCCGATCAATCCTACTAGCATCAGCCCTGAAATCCGTAGTAGCACAATTGACCCTCACATAAATGCGTACTGAAGCCCAATGTTCCAAACCTTCAACTGAAGTTGGGGAAGCATAAATTCCCGAAACCGGAACAAATTTTAATTGTGAAAGGTGAGCTCTTGTGAATTCCACTACCAACTCAAGAATGCTCCAGCTATCTACATGCCGTAAAACAGCTATAGACATGCCGATACCCCAGCTATCTACATGCCAAAAATCAGCTATAGACATGCCGTAAGTAGCATCGATGCAAGCTTTCAAGATTTCCCAAAATGCCAAATAAACCAATTTCAGTGGAGAACGCAACCAAACAACCAAAAACAAAACACAACCAAACATAAACCCCAAACAATTGGGGACGAAAAATAACCCAAAAAGATGGGTACGGCAAAAGAGATCTCACCCAAAAAGGATTAGATCTCGATTTTATTGAAAATAAAGAACTAGAAAGAGATGGAGGAATCGGAATGGGAGGATGGGAGGGGGAAGGCGGAGGAGATATGAAGAGATCGGAAGAAAAAGAGGGAGAAGGGAGGAGTGAGGCGGAGGGAGGGGGCCGGGGGTGGGAGGGGGGCGGCGGCTAGGATTAGTACTGAGAGTCGACTCTCATTTGATAAATTTTACTCAAATCAGTTTAGTGTAGTTATAGAAAAAGTTTATTAATTTTCGGGTTTTCGATTCGTGTCGGATTGTACCTGGTAATTTCAGATGGAATATTTATTGACCTAAATTCATATTTTCTCAGATTGAATTCGTGTGTTGGATCGAAAATTGTACCCCTACTTAAACAGTTAAACTTGGGGGCTGTTTGGCATCTCACATTACTGTGCACTTATGCCTTATAAGGCCATAAGCACTTATGGGGGGTGTTTGCCAAAATAAGTTTTAGCTCAACTTATAACTTATAAACCCATAAGTTGAATGTTAAGAATTCTTAACTTTCAACTTATAACTTATAACTTATTCTCGATATACGCAATATATAATATCCTTCAAATCTTCAAAATCATATATCTCCCGATCCATTCATTAGAAAATTGATATGTATATATCAAATTTTCCTATTCATCGAAATCTATCCATTGATATCCATTGTTATATATAAAAAAAATAATATTTTGAAAATTATAAAAAAAAATTAACTTATAAGTTCTGATTTACCCAAACATCTACTGATTATAAGTTCTGATTTACCAAACAATCTACTGACTGCTCCACTTATCACTTATATGACATAAGTGCTTATAAGTCATAAGTTACTTATTTTAAGATGCCCCATACATACACTTGGTATCCATTCCTTTCAAAGTAATTACGCGTTCTCGTTTACCATATTAATTAACCTTTTTTATTTTGAAAGTCGGCAATCAAATCAATCTTAGCGTAAGACATCTATACTACATTATAATAAGCAAAAGGGAGTATATTTTGTAGTTGTTTACCCCCTCTTTTTGGTTATCCCCATTTTTGGTTATCCCTCACTTATCACCATTAGATCAACAACTTAAATAGATCATGACCGTTAGATTTAACAATACTAAAATACTAAAAGTTATTATATGCAGAAGGTCCAAGGTTCGATTCCCGCCAACAACATATTAATTTATATTTAATACTAAAATTATTATATACAAATATGTAAGGTTTGAATTCTTTCAATAACATATTAAAATCAATATTTATATTATTATATTATACTATATTATAATAAGCAAAAGGGGTATATTTTGTAGTTGGTTACCCCCTCTTTTTGGTTATCCCCATTTTTGGTTATCCCTCATTTATCACCGTTAGATCAGCAACTTAAATAGATCATGACCGGTAGATTTAACAATACTAAAATACTAAAAGTTGTTATATGCAGAAGGTCCAAGGTTCGATTCCCGCCAACAACATATTAATTTATATTTAATACTAAAAATTATTATATACAAATATGTAAGGTTTGAATTCTTTCAATAACATATTAAAATCAATATTTATAATATTATATTATATTATAAATAAATTATAAAATATTAAAAGTAACCTGTGCTTTGCACGGGCTATAAGCTAGTATTCGTAAGTTGAGACGCAGACCGGAGTGCATCAAGTTTATCTATACTATCGTAAACAAACTAGTATATATATATTTGGTTAATTGGTAGTTTAGTTTTTATTTGATATATTCAATAATAGCCGTTAGATTGTAAAATATATAAAAAATAATTGTTAGATGTAATGTTAAAAAAATATTCTTATTACAATATATAATTTTCTTTTTACAGGTTCAAGGTTTGAATCCCGTTAACAACATATTATCATTATGAGAAAAAAGGTTCCTAAAGTTAAATTTAGGAGAATTTCCTAAAGTAAACTTTTAAAACTATATGATTTTAATTATTTACTACTCCCTCCGTCTCTAATTATGTTTACTAATTATGTTTCCTGTTTCATTTTTTCACGTTTGCCAACGCACATTTTTAATCGTTAATATCTACCATTTCGTATTAGTATTAGATATAAAAACTTCACTGTATTAAAATACTCACAAATACGAATTAAACAAGATCACTCATGACTATATTTTATTTTATAAATTACTAGATAATACCGGTGCATATATGCCCGGTTTTTCTAAATTATATTATAAAAATATTATTATTTTTTAATATACATTTATTATGATATATCATTTCAAATTAATTTATAAAAGAAAATGGGCATTTACGTTATTTGATTACTATAAATTAATTTTTGTATATTTTACAAATTTTAAATTAACCTTGTAAAACAATAATTGAATGATCTTAAATATAATAATTAATTGTCTTAAGACTTGTTAATGAAATAGCATTTTACCCGTGCTACGCACCGAAAACACAATTTTAAAATTTTAAAATAGTTACAAAAATATATAGTGTATCAAACAATAAATTATTTTGTTATATTTTGTTTTGAGAATAACGAACCCGATATGCATCTCAAGTAACTTTTCTCAAATTATGTGTAATTGTATGGACGCGTGTTAAAAAATTTTGAAAAATTGTGTATATAAAAAAAAGATTAATATCAAAACACATTCATTTAATATATGATAAAATTTACCTCAGATACATATCAATTTTCTTATTTCCTTTTGTTTTTCCCCACAAGTAATTTAACGACATTTAATGCTATTTTTACAAAAAGTTCGGTTCAGTATAATCATGTTTTGAAGATCAGACGTAGAAAACAATAAAAACATAATTATTAATAGAAAAATAAATCAAATACATATTTATCATTCTATAAATGCAAATAAATTAGGAAATGAGCAATTTTTGGGAGTAATTCTAGAGGTCCCAAAAAAATTTCTAAAAAAAATCCCAAAAAGTGAGTTGTCATGTTTTGATTGGTTAGCGTTCTACCCGTGTTACGCACCGAATGATAAAATTTAATAATTAATTAATATAAACATATTATTTTAATCATTATTTATATAAAAAAGATAATTTAATTAAAATTTAAGTATAAAATTATTGTCAATTTATACCAATTGCATTAATATCAATATTATCAAATAATTTTCATAATATTCACATCCCCGCTCAAACATTTTAAGGCCCGCTTTATTGTTTTTTATTAATTTTATTTTTCACTTGATTTCTCTCATTTTTGAGGATCTTTCAACTAAGTTCATAAGTTTTTTATCCATATTCTAAGTTTTGTTATTTTGAAAATTTGGTATATTTAAATGTGCAGTACAATGAGTTTCTATAATTTTTATTATACTAATATTCAAAATATTTGCATGGATTGCGATCAATTTTTCGAATCGATATTAAAAAATTCATAAAACACTTATTTCTAACATCATTAAATTGTCTTTCAAAAAACGGTTGCATGTTTGAGCGATATGAGAAAGGATCACTACTGTGCAAGATCCATTAAACGAACGTAATTATGATAAAGGAAAATGTTCATCTAATCTAGTTTCGTATGTGTTTGTATTGTTTCATATCATTTTTACAAATTCTATGTTCTTTTATTATCGAATTGATTTACTATAGAAAAATAAACATTATCAATTAACTAAACAAATCCAATATATCCTGTTCTTTGAGTAAGATATGACAGTTAGAGTTTATGGTGATTGTTATAAGCTTGTTTTGAAAGACAACTTAAAATGTGTATATTCAGTTTGAGAGTTTGTATGTTGATTTTTTTGCTCTTTTCTATCGGAATATGGTATATTAAATATTAGTTTTCTTTTACCCATAAATAAGTAAGGAAAATTAATTCGATCTGATGGTACTCGATCTAAACCCCAAAATTTTGGATATACCGAACCTGTTTTTTGGATTTAGGTTTGGATATAAATTTTAAATCCGGAATAGTTTCGATTTGCCTTTAGATTTAAGTTGTACCGAACCGATATCTTATCTGAAACCCGATCCACTATCAAAACCCGAAACATAAATAATATAATATTATAATTTGAAATTATTTTATGTAATATTTTAGATATAAGACATATTATTTTATTTAATTTTATTCAAATATTTCATTAGAAATAGTAAATACTAATTTAGTAATTAAAACTTCTATTTCTCAATCTCAAATTTTATTGATATATTTAAGATGTAATTTTCTTTATTTTACATAATTTTTTCATTTCTCTTTATAAAAAGAATTATTTTTTTAACATATTTAAATTTTACATAGTATGTTAATTTGTATAATACATATATTTGACTACTTAAGTTAATCATTTTTATTTTTAATTTTTGTATAAATATAATTAATATTGTTTGTGTGTCGATATTATTTTAATTTTGACTACATTATTACTAATTTTGGATACCCAAAAAAACCAAATTTAATCCGAAATTCGACGAATTTGGTTTTGGATATTGAGTTTTGTATTTGGATTTATTTTCAAAATCCAAAAATATTTGGATGTGGGTTTGGATTTTACAAAATTCGGATCAAACCCAACCCGTTGTCATCCAAATGCGTAATATAAGACATTTGAAAATGAGTATCACTTTTCTTTTTTCTATTTGACTAACATGTTAAAATAGAAAACTGTACATGAAACTAAATCAAATGTCTAATATATAAACATGTAATCACATTATTATCGGGTTAAAAAACATGAAATTCATTTTCATTTAATAGTGAGTATATATTTCCGACATATATTAAAAGAAAGCGCTTACGTAGATCTGGAAAATTGTTTGTATTGTGTATATTCATGCCATGTGTCGTTGAGGTCTTGCATGAAAATGACATGAAATTATTTTGTGTAGCCAAACTACTAAACTACGCACTTTTTTTGGTACACGAAACCAAAATATTATGCGGGAAAAAATGACAATTAAATGTAATGTTACTCTCTGCCCAAGTTATCTAAGTATGTTACTATATAATTGAAAACAACATTGAGATGTTACAAAATAAAACTAAGAGTAGAGTACATAAAAATGAAGGCCTTTTTTTTATTTTGTTTATTGTTAATAAATATCTCTGTTTGATTAGAATCTATCTACCAAGTTATTAATTTTTTTACCTATATTTAAGATTTTGTTGATAATAAAAATAAATATTATTAACCAACCAAGCAAATTCGATATGTCTGCTCTTAGATTAAGATATGAGAATTGAATACCATTACTTGAATTCAAGATTACAAAATTAAAATGGGCAACTTTTGTTAGAAACAATATATGATTTTATATGTATCGACCTATCTAGTTATCAATAATAATGATTTTTAAACGATTTCTATAGTCGTTTCTCTCTCCTCCTCTCTTAAAAAATACTAAACTAAAGTTCATGAATTTTGACATCTGCATTTTGGTTGATGATAAGCCCATTTTTATTGTTTTCCTTGATTTTGCTTTGTTTTTTTAATAAATAACTCTTTTTATTGAGAGTCTAGTACCACGTTGATGGGTTTTATTCATAATTTTGGTACTTGTATAGCCAAAATGATAAGGATCGTTAGATCTTGACCATCACATCTAATATTAAAAAGTGTATTTGATTTTTATTAGAATTATATTTAAATATTGAAAAGTGTAATTTCATAATTTAAACCGAATATAAGTAAATTTCCCAATTGAGTAGAATTATTTTATCAAAAAAATATATAAAATAGAGTATAATCCTTAATGTGATAATTCGTACCTTTTTTTTCTTAAATTTTGAAATAATTTCAGTTGGATAATAACAGTTAAACCATCACTAAATTAATGATTATTTTTAAATTTCGTGTGAACTATTAAATCGTTCACGTATGATTTTAAAATTCATGATAGAGAACAAAGAGTAAAGTGAGCTTCAAAAACCTAATTAATATCAATTTTTTTTATTTAGTTTAGCTCAGCTTTGATTGTTATTTTAATATAAAGAAATATATGGCACCTTTTATTAGAAATAATATATGATTTTATATGTATCGACCTATCTAGTTATCAATAATAATGATTTTTAAACGATTGCTATAGTCGTTTCTCTCTCTCCTCATCTCTTAAAAAATACTTAACTAAAGATCATGAATTGACATCTGCGTTTTGGTTGATGATAAGCCCATTTTTATTGTTTTCCTTGATTTTGCTTTATTTTTTTAATAAATAACTCTCTTTATTGAGAGTCTAGTACCACGGTTTTATTCATAATTTTGGTACTTGTATAGCCAAAATGATAAGGATCGTTAGATCTTGACCGTCACATCTAATATTAAAAAGTGTATTTGATTTTTATTAGAATTATATTTAAATATTGAAAAGTGTAATTTCATAATTTAAATCGAATATAAGTAAATTTCCCAATTGAGTAGAATTATTTTATCAAAAAAATAAAAAATAGAGAATAATCCTTAATGTGATAATTCGTACCTTTTTTTTTCCTTAAATTTTGAAATAATTTTAGTTGGATAATAACAGTTAAACCATCACTAAATTAATGATTATTTTTAAATTTCATGTGAACTATTAAATCGTTCACGTATGATTTTAAAATTCATGATAGAGAGCAAAGAGTAAAGTGAGCTTCAAAAACCTAATTAATATCAATTTTTTTATTTAGTTTAGCTCAGCTTTGATTGTTATTTTAATATAAAGAAATATAATATTTTTTAATAGATAAATTAATTTTTCAAAAGTTTAAAACCCTATTCATAAGATATCAAAAATAAAATTTCTACTTTAAAATAAAAAATATTAATAATATTTAAAAATGAATAAAATTGTAAATATTAAGAAAAAATCGTTGATTAATAGTATTTTTAAAAAATCATGTACTATCCTTTAATTTTATTTAAATCTTTAATTTGATCTAGGCTAGTCATGTCGGACTTGTCCTAGGGAATAGGGCTCATGGGCTATTGATTCGATGTAATGAGTTTCGTTTTTTCTCACATAGTTTAAATAGTTTAAAGATATTCCTATTTTGATTATAATTTGAAGTGTATTTAATTTTAGTAGGAAACTCTTATTATGATTGTTATTAATTAACTGCAAGATGATTTTTTTTTAATTTTAAATTTGAATAACCGTAGAATTGTTGATGTGTTTAATCATTAACAAATAAGAAGTTAATTTATGTAAGGAAATATGACAATTTTGATGTGAGTGGTCTAAAATTTAGGAATAGTATGTGATTGGTTTTAAAATAATTGATAATTTTTTGATTGGTTAACTGGAGTTGGGTTTGACCTTGGTTAAAGATAGCAACTTAAATTATATAAGGAAATAGATTTGTTTTAATTTGATTTGTCCATAATTTGGAAGTGGCTTATGATTGGTTCTAAAATAATTCATAGTTTTCTGATTGGTTAACTGGATATATGGTTAATTAACTGGATGGTGTAGTAGACTCAGGTATGATAATAAAGGATTTATTTAATTAGGTGTTGATATTATATGTTGGTTAGACAATTTATTTTTATTTTATATAATTTCTATATTTGATTATACCTACTTTCACTTTCTTAGTTGAAGTTACCTAAGTTTTTTCATTTCGAAAAAAAAATCCTTAAAAAAACAAAATAGCATAAAAAACTTTCTTAGATATTTAATTAAAAGATTATAAATGTAGCTAATAAAAAATAAGTTGACCTCACACTTTGTATTAATGACAGAAGGTTGTAAAGTGAATTACCTACGCATATGATTAAAAAAATCATTTATCTTGTTTGAGAAAAACATATATAACTTAAAATATGAAAAATGCTTGGTTATAAGATATAGATATTTTAAGTAAATTGATATTTGTAATTTTTATATATAATTGAATTTATGAAAAAGTATTTCGTCCCTTCTAAATAAAGAAAATGACGTTGATTATCTTCTAGAACTAAAGTTTAGAAATGTTAAAAAGGAAATGAACTCTAGCAGTACAATAATTTAATTGGAATATAATAGAATGAATCACACCCCAAGAAGGGAAATGAAAGTGTACTCGGGACTCGGGAGTAGTGTAAGTGAGAGATGTTATATATTACTCCCTCAGTCCCTTTGAATTCTTTACATTTACGGACCAATTTCCGGCACGGATTTTAAGGTGCATTTTAAGGGTAGTTCTATAACTTATTTTTGACATTTTTTTTGTATAAAAATAGAACAATCCTACTTTTATACAAAAAAAAATATCAAAAATAAGTTATAGAACTATCCTTAAAATGCACCTTAAAGTGCGTGTCAGACACACACTTTTTTATGTAAATAAATGGATGGGACAGATGGAGTATACTATAATGACATATAGGTGGATGAGCAAAATCGGAAACACACACCCAGAGAAAAAATAATACATTTTGATGATAACAGTTATTTTAATATTAAATGGATAGAATTTTTAGTAGAGAAAAAGAAATAAAATATCATAATAATAGTAGATTGGTATGAAAGGAGTGAACTTTATTATAATAATAATAATCTAAAAGTGGAAGGAATTATATAAGTGAGAAATTTGAGTGAGATGAGAGAGAGGATGAAATTTATAATTAAAAATTAAGATGGGAGGATAGAGAGGAGGGAAACTTAGTACTCCCTCTGTTTCATAAAACCTTTCCTATTCGGAATGTCGGGACTGTTCATAACATGAGACAAATTACTAATTTACGCATAATCTATAAGACCAAATATAGTCATGAGTGATCTTGTTGGATTCGTATTTATGAGTACTTTAATACAATGAAGTTTTTATATCAAAAACTAATACGAAATTAAAGATATTAACGATCAAAAATGTGTATTGGCAAACGTGTCCAAAGTAAACAGGAAAGATTTTTAGGAACGGAGGGAGTATTAGATATAAAAACTTAAATGTATTAAAGTACTCACAAATACGAATCTAATAAATTCACTCATGACTATATTTTATTTTATAAATTATGCGTAAATTAATAGTCAATCGCTTAGAATGAACAGTACCAAAAGTCAAAATAGGAAACACATTATGGCATAGAGGGAGTACTTTTTTTTATAAAGGTCCCGCATAAGCAATTTTGATGTCATGTCTTGTTTTTAATGGTTAACTTTAGGGATTTTTCCTAAAGTTAACTTTAGACTTCCTTCACCCTATTATTATTAAATATTTATATCATTTTATAACTACTCCTAAAAGTTCCAAGATTCGATTCTCGTCAACAACATATTTTAGTTAGAAATTTATATTATCTATTTTCACCATATTATTATTAAACATTTATATTATATTATAAACTACTCCAATAATTTCATGGTTCAATTCCCGTCCATAACATGTTAAATTTAAAATATTATTTATCTATTTTCAATATACATGTGACACCCCCCCAAATCCGGGGTCAGGAGATTTGGTTGTCACGCAAAAATCCTCAAAATAAAACATCTGATTAATAATAATCACTCACTTGTGATTGTCCAACTCTGGAAATATAACATCTGTGACCCCAAACATACCAAGATCTTTTAAGGTTATAGGGCTAGAAACAAGAATCCAAATTCCATTAGATAAAAAGCATTCATTCTTCACAACATTCTCTTTGATCAAATCTTAAACCACTGGTGTAACCTCGATAAGAAGTACGCCAGGCTAACTAGATCATTACATAATAATAATAAATATTAGAACTCAATTATATAAAATAAATCTTACACTAAATCCAGACATCATGAGCCAGGTCATCTTCGAAATAGCATCACGCTTCTTCTCTTTCTGAGTTGTGCGGATACGTCTCGCCAAACTACCTTACTGAAATGTTAGAATTTACAACAGCAAGTATGAGCGAAAGAAATGCTCAGCAAGCGTATAAAAATTTTGATAAAAAAAATCAGGATAAGTGGGGCATAAAATCAACTGAAATGTAGAACAGTTTATAGAGAAACTGAATCAACAACTGTGATATAATTCAAACCATAACTGAAATCATTTGGCATGTCATAAAAATGAATCATCTGCCAATTCACAATATATAATAGCCATTCTGGCGATATGGATTGGATATATAAAAAAAACAAAACCCATTGCCCCCTGATCAGGTTCAAAAGCAATGGGACCCTTTATACTACCACCGGTACATTTCTATACCCGTGTGTATAACCCGGATTTCAATGAGGGTACCAAAATAGGCAAGTAATGTTAGCCTATAGGAAGATGGTATGGTTACCATATCCTCCTTAAATATTGCTGGACCATAGTAGCAACCATGGCCTCCTACGCTTTACCAATAAACATTGCTGGACCATGATAGCAATCATGGCCTCCTATGCTTTACCATTTTCCAATCCAATAGAGCAATTTCCGAATTCAACAGGAAATGCTTAGTTTCACATACAGTTCACATCCATATTATTTACTACGATAATAAGGATATGAAGAGTTTATCTTAAACAATTCCCCACATCAAAGGTACCAATATCAAGCAACTGTATTCCCACAAAAATATTTAAGAATCACGAATAGCTCTGAACAATAGCTATTCGTCATGATATGAATCAATGAAACATAAAATAAAAAGTGTTTAGGATGATTAAGAAAATACTTGCCTCTGGTCCTTAGCTATTGCGCAAAGCCGAGGTAACACATCTACCTTCTTCTTCTATCTTACGTCATCACATCCTCTGTTGATCATTCGTTGGTTTGACGCTCTTGCGATTGCCACGAGTCTGATCCGTTGACATCGACCCCGCGTATCTACTTCTATAGTTAAACATAAGCTGATACTTCAGTCTTCAGACAACAAGTTCTACTTTTCTAAACACTTACAAACTCCAGTTAAACGTACTAACCATGCTTACCAATATCTCTGCTCGAAGAAAATAATTGGAAATGTCCCCTTTGAACATAGACGTTTTCCCAGTGTTAAGACACCTCACAACAAATCCAACAATCCACAAACAATATTGCAACCGTCTCCAACCTTCTTCATTTAACCTCTTATCTCTGCTGGCATTCCTATGTCAATACTCACCAATTAATCCTCGAAACAAACACTTCATCCTCAAAAAGAAATATAAATCTGACAATCCTAGTCAGTAACTCAAAAAAAACGTCGTCTACTCTTAGCGACATCTTATAAAATCATATAAACAATTAAACACCAATTAAATATATATCGGGCAAAACTCGATTTATATCATAACCCTCGATACTTAATACCTTGATAATTCACATTGCACGTATTATGACTCGAACATAATTTTACAAAATATTTGATCTCTGTTTTAAAACATTTCTAAAGTAAAACATTTTTAGATCGAAATCAATCAATTTTCTAAAATTTACAAAGTTAAACAAATAAATAAAATAAAATATATTACATAGCATCATGACTCGATGCGAATCATCCATTTGATCTTCTAATTTTAAAACATTTTTCGAATTTTTAGAAATCAAATCATTTCCATTAAAAAAATATTTTTGTTCGTTTAGAACGAATCATCTCGTTTTTTTCTTTTTAAAAATGTGAATAAAAAAAATAATTAAGATTAATTAAAATTAATCAAAATTAATTAATAATTAATTAATAGAATTAATCAATTAATTATTGAATTAATCGATTAATTGAATTAATTAAATCATTAACTAAAATTAATTAAGATCAATTAAAGTTAATCGGATTTTAACAAAATTAATCAAAATAAATAAATCAATTAAATAAATTAATCAACTAATTATTTAAAATAATTAATCAATTAATTATTTTAATTAATTTATGAATTTTGGATTTTATTTTAAAATTTTAATCCAAAATCAGTTTTTAGAAAGTGAATTATGATTTTGAAGATCAAACACCCTTTCTCAAGAACACTCGCCGGAAAATCAAGAACGTCTACCGGAAAATCAAGAACATCACCGGATTTTTTTCCAGAATCCGGTGAACTTCCCAGATTCCGGCAACACAACACCGCTCCGGCAACCCTCAAACAGCCCTCAAAATCACACCAACAAATGTACTTTCGTCTATTATCAGTCCTACTAAGTTTTAACAGTCCAAACCTCACAAAACATCAACAAAACGAACCAATATCTGAAAATCCGACCATAACAGTCCGTTTTCCGGCGAACTAAAAACAACCCAGAAAAATCCAACAAAAATATATGTTACACTACACGCTGCAATCTATTTATACATACAAACAGAATTAAAAACCAACAATTATAAAACAAATTCCGGCCACCTCAAGAATTTTCCGGCGAAACAAAAATCACCCAGAAAATTATGAAAAAATTATATAAGCCTCTACAAACAACGATCTACACATATATGCTATCAACAACAATTAATAATCAACCGAAATTCAATAATGAATTTAAGCCGAAAATTAAAAGTTACCAAAACCGCGATTTGATGATGAAATCAGATAGAGGGTTCAGAGAGGAGAATTTTGGCTATTTATACGATGAATTTGGGCTCCGTAATCACCAAGAACGAATCAGTTGATTCCTTAAAATTCAAGAACAAAGAGAGAGACGGTCACGGGGAGAGAGAGAGGCGAGAGAATCGATAGGGGGGGGGGGTTGTGTGCGTGAAAAGAAAATAAGGGGTGGGGGTCACGGGTAGATTAGGATAGATTAGGATATGTACAAAACTTATATAATTATTAATCTAACACCCCACAAATAATATTTGGTCCAAAATTAAATTAGTTGGACTCAAAAATTGCAAACTAAATAATTAGCGGATGAAAATAATAAATTTCTATTTTACAAATAGAATGAATAAATATTTTTCAAAATCATTTCTTTAACCCCGAAATGATTTACTCGGATAAAATTGGAAATTTTATTCTTTCCGAAAATTAAAATAACTATGCACAAAATTTTTATAAATCCCGAATTGTTTAGAAATATGAAAATACACAATTTTAGAATATTTTCATAACGCACCCAAATATCAATGGGATCACGGATAAGATACCGGGTAAAATCTTTGCACGGAAAAATACAGTTTTGATCCCAAAAATTCTAAAATAACCTCAATTCACCAAAAATGTAAAAATACTAAATTTTCAAATATTTTGATAATTTACACAAATAAACTTTTGCACACGGGTAGAATACCGGGTATAATTTTGGTACAAATAAAATACCAACTCGAACCATAAAATTTTAAAACAAACTCAATTTATCAATATCGATAAAAATGTCGAATTTTAATAAAATAAAAATAATTCATAACACAAACGGTAACAAGTACAATCTACCCGAATAACATATTGGCAATTAAACACGTACAAGCATTCAATAAGAATAAAATATTCATAATATTATTCCTCCTTAATGGAAAAATCAATAAAATATTTAAATAAGAATAATAATAAATTCTGAAAAATTCGGATTGTTACAATCTACCCTCCTTATAGGGATTCCGTCCTCGGAATCAGCTGAGGAAAACCCTGGGGTTCCTTTTGCCAACTTCTCAATTCTTACAACATTCGCAACAATAGTAATTCGTTAATCTCTGATACTCGTTGTATCTTGTCTGAAATTTCCACTGGTTTTCTATATAGGACCAATCTGGTTGTACCAATATATGTTTATGCTCTCTTATGAGCCTATCCTTTGAAATTAAACATTCTCCCCTTTTACACAAGAAACATATCATACACATTTCTCAAGACCGGTACTTGCATCAATTCGCATGCAACTCTTCAAAATCTCGAATTTAATCTTGAATCTTCTATCTGACACAACTGTTACTGGAATTTCACAGCACACTGTTTTCTTTCGAATGAAATTGAACCAACTTTTTGATAGCGTAAGCTTAATCGATTCGGAGAAAACGAACTGGCACCGTTATGCGTCGATAGTATTGTAATCGCATCTTGATCCACTTTTGCTCGTGGTAATCTCACCGCAATATCTTAATTCATCCTATCAAAGTTAACTTATTCTGACCTGTTTGGCATACCTTCAAAACTATCTGAGATATTAAGAATCATGGAACTTTGAAGATAAAAGATTCCATATCAACAAAAATGCCCCACAATTGTGGTTATCAATTTACGGATTTTGAAAGCAACCTGAATTGAAATAAGAGAATAACTGAGTGATCAATATGATCATATGAACCCGGCGTTGTGCGTCTTAGCTCCGACATTTACAAATAAGGTGGCCAGCCTTCTTGTAATACACAACACACCAGTGATGGCGTCCCATCCAACTTCTATCACAAAGACAGATATACCTGGTGTCCCCTATAAATAGGGTTGTTCGTCTCAGTAGGAGTAGAAAAACATGAAAGGAATTTCAAAGGTGTTATTTTCCGAAAAGAAGAACCAGAAAGAAAGTACCGAACAAGTGGTACTATACTGCAAATAAGGTTATTAACCATTGGAGAAAACAAAAAGTTGAAAAGCCTCAGAAATTGAAAGTAGGTTTCATAATAACCTCTGAAAGAATTGAATCAAAATGGAGTTGAATACCAGTGTCAAAATGCCACTGTTTAGAAGAGCAAATATATCTTTTAAAGAATGCCTCTTTAGGAGGGATATCAAAATAATTCATAGAAAGGAAAGGTATTGCCAAGGTCTCTACTTATGCCTTCGTTGTCAGTTGCTTCAATAACTCGCCATTCGATTTTAAGCTTGTTCCTTTCCACGTTTTAAGGATATCGATATCGTATGTCATCGTCAACTCGTAATTATCTCTGAAGATTCCAAAGTAGACATCTCCATTCGCAAGGCGATCTATCCAGTTCAGCACAACTATCTCAAACGAGTACTCCAATCTTAACCTACTAATTGGTACTATAGCCAATAGTCCAACACGAACTCTACATGAGCTCTGACGTTCCTTACTTAGCTATACACACTCCTACACACTCTCGTTTCTAGTTTACTATAACCTCAGCTCTGATACCAACTGTGACACCCCCCCAAATCCGGGGTCAGGAGATTTGGTTGTCACGCAAAAATCCTCAAAATAAAACATCTGATTAATAATAATCACTCACTTGTGATTGTCCAACTCTGGAAATATAACATCTGTGACCCCAAACATACCAAGATCTTTTAAGGTTATAGGGCTAGAAACAAGAATCCAAATTCCATTAGATAAAAAGCATTCATTCTTCACAACATTCTCTTTGATCAAATCTTAAACCACTGGTGTAACCTCGATAAGAAGTACGCCAGGCTAACTAGATCATTACATAATAATAATAAATATTAGAACTCAATTATATAAAATAAATCTTACACTAAATCCAGACATCATGAGCCAGGTCATCTTCGAAATAGCATCACGCTTCTTCTCTTTCTGAGTTGTGCGGATACGTCTCGCCAAACTACCTTACTGAAATGTTAGAATTTACAACAGCAAGTATGAGCGAAAGAAATGCTCAGCAAGCGTATAAAAATTTTGATAAAAAAAATCAGGATAAGTGGGGCATAAAATCAACTGAAATGTAGAACAGTTTATAGAGAAACTGAATCAACAACTGTGATATAATTCAAACCATAACTGAAATCATTTGGCATGTCATAAAAATGAATCATCTGCCAATTCACAATATATAATAGCCATTCTGGCGATATGGATTGGATATATAAAAAAAACAAAACCCATTGCCCCCTGATCAGGTTCAAAAGCAATGGGACCCTTTATACTACCACCGGTACATTTCTATACCCGTGTGTATAACCCGGATTTCAATGAGGGTACCAAAATAGGCAAGTAATGTTAGCCTATAGGAAGATGGTATGGTTACCATATCCTCCTTAAATATTGCTGGACCATAGTAGCAACCATGGCCTCCTACGCTTTACCAATAAACATTGCTGGACCATGATAGCAATCATGGCCTCCTATGCTTTACCATTTTCCAATCCAATAGAGCAATTTCCGAATTCAACAGGAAATGCTTAGTTTCACATACAGTTCACATCCATATTATTTACTACGATAATAAGGATATGAAGAGTTTATCTTAAACAATTCCCCACATCAAAGGTACCAATATCAAGCAACTGTATTCCCACAAAAATATTTAAGAATCACGAATAGCTCTGAACAATAGCTATTCGTCATGATATGAATCAATGAAACATAAAATAAAAAGTGTTTAGGATGATTAAGAAAATACTTGCCTCTGGTCCTTAGCTATTGCGCAAAGCCGAGGTAACACATCTACCTTCTTCTTCTATCTTACGTCATCACATCCTCTGTTGATCATTCGTTGGTTTGACGCTCTTGCGATTGCCACGAGTCTGATCCGTTGACATCGACCCCGCGTATCTACTTCTATAGTTAAACATAAGCTGATACTTCAGTCTTCAGACAACAAGTTCTACTTTTCTAAACACTTACAAACTCCAGTTAAACGTACTAACCATGCTTACCAATATCTCTGCTCGAAGAAAATAATTGGAAATGTCCCCTTTGAACATAGACGTTTTCCCAGTGTTAAGACACCTCACAACAAATCCAACAATCCACAAACAATATTGCAACCGTCTCCAACCTTCTTCATTTAACCTCTTATCTCTGCTGGCATTCCTATGTCAATACTCACCAATTAATCCTCGAAACAAACACTTCATCCTCAAAAAGAAATATAAATCTGACAATCCTAGTCAGTAACTCAAAAAAAACGTCGTCTACTCTTAGCGACATCTTATAAAATCATATAAACAATTAAACACCAATTAAATATATATCGGGCAAAACTCGATTTATATCATAACCCTCGATACTTAATACCTTGATAATTCACATTGCACGTATTATGACTCGAACATAATTTTACAAAATATTTGATCTCTGTTTTAAAACATTTCTAAAGTAAAACATTTTTAGATCGAAATCAATCAATTTTCTAAAATTTACAAAGTTAAACAAATAAATAAAATAAAATATATTACATAGCATCATGACTCGATGCGAATCATCCATTTGATCTTCTAATTTTAAAACATTTTTCGAATTTTTAGAAATCAAATCATTTCCATTAAAAAAAATATTTTTGTTCGTTTAGAACGAATCATCTCGTTTTTTTCTTTTTAAAAATGTGAATAAAAAAAATAATTAAGATTAATTAAAATTAATCAAAATTAATTAATAATTAATTAATAGAATTAATCAATTAATTATTGAATTAATCGATTAATTGAATTAATTAAATCATTAACTAAAATTAATTAAGATCAATTAAAGTTAATCGGATTTTAACAAAATTAATCAAAATAAATAAATCAATTAAATAAATTAATCAACTAATTATTTAAAATAATTAATCAATTAATTATTTTAATTAATTTATGAATTTTGGATTTTATTTTAAAATTTTAATCCAAAATCAGTTTTTAGAAAGTGAATTATGATTTTGAAGATCAAACACCCTTTCTCAAGAACACTCGCCGGAAAATCAAGAACGTCTACCGGAAAATCAAGAACATCACCGGATTTTTTTCCAGAATCCGGTGAACTTCCCAGATTCCGGCAACACAACACCGCTCCGGCAACCCTCAAACAGCCCTCAAAATCACACCAACAAATGTACTTTCGTCTATTATCAGTCCTACTAAGTTTTAACAGTCCAAACCTCACAAAACATCAACAAAACGAACCAATATCTGAAAATCCGACCATAACAGTCCGTTTTCCGGCGAACTAAAAACAACCCAGAAAAATCCAACAAAAATATATGTTACACTACACGCTGCAATCTATTTATACATACAAACAGAATTAAAAACCAACAATTATAAAACAAATTCCGGCCACCTCAAGAATTTTCCGGCGAAACAAAAATCACCCAGAAAATTATGAAAAAATTATATAAGCCTCTACAAACAACGATCTACACATATATGCTATCAACAACAATTAATAATCAACCGAAATTCAATAATGAATTTAAGCCGAAAATTAAAAGTTACCAAAACCGCGATTTGATGATGAAATCAGATAGAGGGTTCAGAGAGGAGAATTTTGGCTATTTATACGATGAATTTGGGCTCCGTAATCACCAAGAACGAATCAGTTGATTCCTTAAAATTCAAGAACAAAGAGAGAGACGGTCACGGGGAGAGAGAGAGGCGAGAGAATCGATAGGGGGGGGGGTTGTGTGCGTGAAAAGAAAATAAGGGGTGGGGGTCACGGGTAGATTAGGATAGATTAGGATATGTACAAAACTTATATAATTATTAATCTAACACCCCACAAATAATATTTGGTCCAAAATTAAATTAGTTGGACTCAAAAATTGCAAACTAAATAATTAGCGGATGAAAATAATAAATTTCTATTTTACAAATAGAATGAATAAATATTTTTCAAAATCATTTCTTTAACCCCGAAATGATTTACTCGGATAAAATTGGAAATTTTATTCTTTCCGAAAATTAAAATAACTATGCACAAAATTTTTATAAATCCCGAATTGTTTAGAAATATGAAAATACACAATTTTAGAATATTTTCATAACGCACCCAAATATCAATGGGATCACGGATAAGATACCGGGTAAAATCTTTGCACGGAAAAATACAGTTTTGATCCCAAAAATTCTAAAATAACCTCAATTCACCAAAAATGTAAAAATACTAAATTTTCAAATATTTTGATAATTTACACAAATAAACTTTTGCACACGGGTAGAATACCGGGTATAATTTTGGTACAAATAAAATACCAACTCGAACCATAAAATTTTAAAACAAACTCAATTTATCAATATCGATAAAAATGTCGAATTTTAATAAAATAAAAATAATTCATAACACAAACGGTAACAAGTACAATCTACCCGAATAACATATTGGCAATTAAACACGTACAAGCATTCAATAAGAATAAAATATTCATAATATTATTCCTCCTTAATGGAAAAATCAATAAAATATTTAAATAAGAATAATAATAAATTCTGAAAAATTCGGATTGTTACAATACAAGCAAAAAACTATCATTTAGAATAATATCAAATACATTTTATAATATTTTATTATTTTTTTACTGATAAAAAAACAAATATTAAAATTATGAATAATAAGATGAAAATATCAAATATTAAAATAAAAATATTTAAAATTTTAAGTGTATCGCACGTTGTATAAACTAGTATTAATTAATCGCCAAATTACTATTACTGATAATATGTTGTACCCACTGTTTTAGAATCATTTTATTCAAATGAGAAATCCGAATACGACACGATTAGTAACTATTACAAAATCTAAAATCATAGAGAATTGACTAATTCGGTTTATTTCTGGAAATAAACTATTTCATTACCACACTTTAATTTTTATTAGTGATTGCATTACTGCATGTGCTGATGTGCATAACAGTTCTATAGATACGTGATTCATTTGAATTATTAGCTCATAGGTAAATATTATTCTATTTATTTGTTATTTATTTGGTCCCACTAATATTCTCATCTAATTTTCGGTACGTATTTTTAGGTACAAATTAAATATAATTTTAACTTTTTTTCAAAATTTTATTTATTTAAATAAAAATTTAGATCCTAAATTTTTATTTAGATTAATTTAAATTTTTATTCAGATAAAAAAAATTAAAAAAATTTAAAACTATGTTTATTTATACCTAAAAACATGTTCTGAAAAGTAGGTCAATAATATTAATGGAACGAAAAAATTACTAATTAACGCAAATTACATGGCACATCGATGTAACATGAAATGTCTAATATTATTTTTATTTAAGAAATAAGGATGTGACACGCAATTCATATGATTTACATGGGTTTCATTTTTTCTGTTTTTATGTTACTTCAAAATATTGAATTATGTTAATATCTACCCTGCCTGTTTCAGTTTTTGGGGCACAGCTGCATTTGTATTCTCAGCTAAGATTTTAAAACAAAACAGATACACACATATGGTAGAATTTTATAAGTATGTTCGATAAATAAATGAGTTCAAATTATATTTTATATGTAAACGACTCTTACTCGGCTTAAATATTACTCCCTCCGTCTCAATGAGATGTTAACGTTTACTTTTTGCACGGAAACCAACATAGTGGGTGTAATATTGTTAAAATAAATGAAGTAGTGGGTGTAACAGTAATTTTATAGTTAAAATAAGTTAAGTAGTGGATGTAATAATGTAAAGTATTGTTAAAATAATTGAAGTAGTGGGTGTAATAGTGTTAAATCTTACTCCCTCTGTCTCTATATGTTTTTCTTATTTAAAATGTCGGGACTGTTCATAACATGAGACAAATTACTAATTTACGTCTAATCTATAAGACCAAATATAGTCATGAGTGATCTTGTTGGATTCGTATTTATGAGTACTTTAATACAGTGAAGTTTTTATATTTAATACTAATACGAAATTCTAGATATTAACAATCAAAAATGTGCGTTGGCAAACGTGTCCAATCAAAACAGGAAAAACATTAAGGGACGGAGGGAGTACTACTATTTTAGGAAATGTTAACAATCTATTGGGACATCCCAAAAATAGAAAGTGTTAAGAATCAAAAGGGACGGAGGGAGTATATGCGATCGATAAGTAACTGAATTTGAATTGAAACTCGATTTTGGGTCCGTTTGGGAAATCTTATTTTTCAGAAATAAGTTACTTATTTTGGAAAAAAGTTAGGAAATATGTACTTTTTCCTGAAATAAATAACTTATTTTTGTAAGATTATGAATATTAAACTCCTCATACACATATTTTCTTAAAAAAATGTATGTAGATACAAATTTTTTTCCAAAATAAGTAACTTATAAGCTACTTGACAGAATTGCGAAACGGGTTCTTTATTTGACTTGTATTCGACTTATTTTGTTGTGAAAGGACAAAATTCTTTTATCTCCAATAATATTTACATTTAGTGCTTTTAAGTTGTTAACAAACCCAGAAGTAAATTAATCCTATCTCATCTAGTCGACCGGTCCATTTCAAGCTGCCGACTCGAATAGAGAATAGCATTAATATAATCTATAATGTGATTTTTTTTATGCAACCACTTTAACCAATCTTCCTGTGAAGTTTCTAGAGTTTAAAGCAATTTGATTCGAGGACCTAAAAAGACATTATTACCCTTGCATATACAAAATCGGGAATTTTGATTTGAACATTTAGGTGAGATATAGAAGTAAAAGCGAAGCATGAGCAGATGATGACACGTGTCAGGGAAGCTCGTGAGGTGGACCCTCCAGCTAGTGAGGGCTTATCCCAACACCCACGTTAGACAGAATGGAGGCTGTTACTTGATTTATGACAACGTAAGGTGTCTCTTGTATCAACTTCCAATACCACACCGCCACGTTTCGGTTCGTTAGATCTGAACACGTGCCGTTTGTTTTCGCCACAGTTGCCGCCTTGCTGGGACGCATGTGATCGCACATTGCTCGACCTAGCTCTCTTTCTTCAATTTTCGAAAACAAACTTAATTTGTAATATTGGTATCTGATCTAAACTTTCAATTTGTAATTGGTATTTTCTCAAAAATACTGTAATTAAATCGAAAATGTTGGAAAATGTGAGAATATTCTACTTTCTCCATTCCACATTCCCAGTGGCGGAACTAGAGGGAGGCTAGGGGTGCTTGAGCCCCCCATACTTCCAAAAAAACAATAAAAATATTTTTTTATTAGTATTAGATTATAGACCAGCATCCCGTAAAAAATAAAAAATAGAGTTTATATAGAAATTTTTTTATTAAGAATACAAAAATCTCATCCAAATTCATAGAATAAGAGATTCACCACTTTATAAAGGTAGTTCTTTGATTATTTTTTCTTATTCTTATTGATATAAGTCAAGATAAAGCAATAATTTCGAACTATAAAAAAATAAAAATCCCGCTTCGCGCGGGATCCGATGTACAAAATTTTTTCTCGCGCTTCGCGCGAGAGCCAATACATTTTTGAGCCCCCGCTAAAAATTGATCCTGGTTCCGCCACTGCACATTCCACTTATTTGATCAAATTCATCAAATTATGATTTCATTTTTCATATTTTTTAAATTTAAAAGTTAAATCTCATATTACGATAAATATGTTTTGTGATAGTAATTCTTACAAAAGTAATATTATCACATAATGTAAGTATTTCTTATTACAAAATAGGTTAATTTGACAAAATTTTTGTCAAAGTCACAAAATTAGTGAGACAAAAGGAGTAATACTATTTTTTAAGAATGCTTAAAAACAGTGTTCTATTTAAAAATATTGGTCTAATTTTTGAGGACGCTCAAATTAGATGAATATTTAAATTAAATTGATACAAAACTGAGTACGAGTCACCAATATCGTTTAAATAATCGCATGATGAATCAATGTTATCTTTTGGATTATCTAAAGATGAATGAACTTTATCTTTTATTTTATCACATAATGATTAGCATTATCTTTTGACTAATGCATATTAAGTCACCAATATATATCATTTGCATTAATATTACACGATTCTTACACATCCTATGAACCCTATAAAGGAGGCCTTGGACCCTTTTTTTTTTTTTTTTGTTGCTAAATGGCCTTGGACTTTCAGTTCTAAACATAGCAAAAAAAGTTGTCTTACATTTCTTATTTTCTCTCTAGTGTCTGGAGATAGAGTACTGAAGATGTTATTTCATAATCATTATATTGAATAGATTAATGCTCAATGTTAACGGAGGAATTTGGGAAAACAAATTCGGGGAGGGTTGCTGGAATTATGGTGATGACTAAGTGTAGTGATTGGTGTAGGACGATTAGGGTTAGGGTTTATGCTTTAGGAATGGCTGAGATTGTATGATGTGATTACTGCAATTTAGATCGAATATTGAATTCTCTCTTTTTCGCAAGGGTTTGCATCGTGTCATACAATGTGCCTACGTACCCTATTTATAGGGATCAAGCCAAACGTAGTTCTTGGAGAACAAGTAATCGTAATGGGCTAGGTTTCCGTTTTTAAGAAGCCCATTGGATTATTTCCACCGCCTTTTGATAGTATCAGAATGGACCCAAATGCCCAACTACTTTCTCGGGACGTAACGATTAAGCTATTGACCCGAGAATATCGGGGTCAACGCCCATCTTTAATAACGGAGATAAAATAGTTTTAATATGGCAGTCCAGAGAACTAAGAAAGGGACTCACAATAGGGCGAGATCCCCTCATAAGGGCGAGATCTCAGTAATTTTATAGCTTAGTTTAAGGACTCAACCTAGTCCATAACCTTTGTCTTTATACCTACATCCCCGTGGGGCGAGATATCAGAATATTCGGTTCTATATTTTTCCAAGGGCGAGATCCCCTCATAAGCCCGTGGGCGATATACGAAGGCGAGATCTAAGAAACGGACGAGTTCATTTCTGGGCATAACAACTACCCCCCAGTTTCTTGCAATATCCTTGTATAAAAGAAACTAACTCCTCGAAATGTCCTTTAAAATATAGACGAGCCTTCTTCATAAAAATAAAAATATTAAAAACCCTACTGAAATTGTCACACCTCGATTTTAGTTTATCAATCCAATTAAAACATGCCACGTGTCCTTGCCTGGCTGTCATCCATCCTCCCTCATAACCCTATAAAAAGGCTCAGTACTTTCTTTCATTTTCATCCTACTTGTTTTTAAAGAAAACCTCCTCGAAGCGCTTAGATTTGCGGGCGAGATCTTTTGTATTGTGGACGAGGCTCTTATTTTCTTCAGGCGATTTCTCCATTCTTAAGGCGATCTTTCCCCTCAAAAAAGGTACTAATTCTTACTTCTCGTCCCTACTGTTGATTTGCTTATTTTTTCAAAATAATTGCTAGAAATGAATGTAACTCGCCTAGGGTAGATAATGCGTTCACGTTAGTCTTTCACCTAGGACCGCTTCCGAATAAGAGGGCGAGGACTCTTATTATATTTTTCTCTTTATTCCTCTATCTTCAGAAATCATTTTTAACATAGTCCTCGCCCTCTCTTACAGATGTCAAGAGAGGATTTTTCTTCCGACACTGAGTCAATGTCGCCCTCGACCTCGAACTCTCTTCATAATCGGGACGACATCATCTCTATTTCCGATAGCCTTCATGTGGACGATGTTGCTGATGATTTAGCTAGCGTTTATCATGCTCAGGATTTGGGCGACACGGGTGAGGGGGAGGATGATCTATACGGCTTTTTCGCTGCCCTAGATCCTCAAGAGCCTGGTCCTTCTAGAAGGGGTCACGGCAAAGATCTAGCAAAATTTAGAAGAATACTCGACGAAGCGAGGGACGAAGAAAATAATGGGGAAGACGAGAACTCAGAAAGAGACGAAACCTCCAGTCAGGAGGAAGATAATATTGACTTTGAGGATGCTGAAATTGAGAATGCAGATGAAGTGCTATCCGTCTCGCCTGTACGTTACGCGATGGAATTACCTTCTCCTCCCAACAACCCATACAAACAACCCGTCCGTGTAACCGACCTCGATCTTGATTTTGAAGATGATGTTAGCGAACCACTCAGAATGAAACATAGGTTCGACCAAGGCAGAATCTCCTGTGCAGGACTCGCCTCAAAAATATCTTCAGAAGAAATTATGTTTCTAATTGAGTATTATAACCTGGAAGGAAAATGGCTGCGACCTCGCTCCTTTATGAGAATGCATATCTTCAATATAGAGGGGTTACCAACGCCGAGAATGGTTCTAACCAACAAGTTGATAGAGCTTGGCTTTGGAACGCCTATGCATCCTTACCTTCACCAAATCATTACTTATTTTAATATCGCCCCAGTACAATTGTCTCCCAATAGCTATAGGGCAGCTATTGGTCTGTACATGATGTATAGAAATGAAGGGTACGATGCCCCAACCATGGCCGAGCTGAGTCATTTTTTCTCTTTAAGACGATGTGGGAAAGACGTGGGATTCTACTACCTCGCCTTTTGGCCAAGTCATAACAGGAAGGGCTTTATCACTGGTAATCCCAGTAATATGAAGATATGGAAAGAAGATTTTCTCTATATGTACGACGTTCCAAGGATTAGAACTCAATTCAATCTACACCCTTGTAAGTATCTCGTCCTTATAAAAATTAGTATCTCGTCCTTAAAAAATTAGTGTCCCGTCCTTTAAATCTCATCCTTGAATCCCTTGTAAATAATTTTATTTATTCTGTAGACAAACCCACCCAGACAAAATTAACAGGCGATGCTGCAGCCAGAGCCTTGGCTATTTCTCAACTTCCCAGGTTAAAGAAAGATCTCGACGTCTTAGTGGTACCCGATAACCTCCGTACCCATGGTTTCTATAATGAGGGTTACGGAAAGATCCCATATGTTAAATTCAAAAGAGGAACTAAAAGAAGTACTCGTAAAAAACAAATAGAATGGCTTACTGGTAAAGGTACCTCGTCCTTCAAACACAACCTCGCCCTTTACTTAGAACCCTAATCGCTTTATTTTTACTGGTATATTTTTAGAATTTGTATGAATAACTTATCCACTTTATGTGCAGGTCAAATGTCGAGACTTCCTTTTGGGCGAAACCCCTACGCTGATGCACCCACAGCTTCAGCCATGGCTAATCAATCTCGCCCTCCTCCTTCAGTCATTTTGAACATACCTCGCCCTACTCCATCAACTATCAATGCTGGCGAGAAACAAGATAAGAATAGGAAGCGGGATGAGGTAACCAAAAACCAGCCACACAAAAAGCACAAAGGAATTGTGATTGAAGACTCGCCCTCTGACTCGGTTGTTTCAACCTTTGGCTCTGTTGCTGCGGAAAATTTTACTGACAATGATGTTAAGCTTCTAAAGAATCGCTCTGACGAGGAGGCTGAATTCAGCTTTAGGGCGGGTCTTGGAGATGCTTTTTATCATGGCTTAAAGGTCCTCGCCATGAAGAACTCGACCATCAAAGATCAAGAGAGATCTCTTAAAAAGCTAAAAAGCGAGGCTTCTTCCCACAGCACCAAGATGGGCGAGGTTCAGAGAAAACTTGACAACGAGACAAAAGCTAGAAAAGATGACGTTGACAGGCTTCAGCTGGCATTAGACAAGGCAAATTTCGACCTCGACAGCATAAAGAAATCTCATGAAGACGAGGTTGCCAAGTTGAAAGGCGAGAACGACTTGCTTGTTGCTAGTTCGAGGAAAGGACAAAGCGAGGCGTATAGTGCAGGATTCCTTGACTATCTTCGGAACTTTCTTGCAGCTGATCCTGATTACAACTGGGCTCAATACTTCACCCCCTCAACTCCAGGTTATATGATTTCATTTAAAGCGGATAATGCTGAGTTGATCGAAGCTGCAAAGGATGATCTTCGCAAGAAGATAGAGTCAGAGCTCAAGGCAGCCGAAGACGAAGAGGCGAGAAAGAAGGAAACAGCTCGGAACAAGGATGCCACAGAAATCTCGCCCACTCACACTACTGGCAACTGACTATATGAACTCATGATAATTGCAAACACAATAGGAGTGCGGGCCCTCCTATAATGGCCTCGCCCTTTGTAATTTTTCTTCAATCCATCTAACTTATTTCGAACTGATTGGGGTGCGCGTCCTCCATTTAAAGACGTCGCCCTTGTAATAACTTGGTTTATCCTTTTATAATTATGTCCTTGAACTCTTTTTGCATATTCTTCAAGCTTATTTACTAACAATCTCGCCTAGATATAAGGTTCTCGCCTTAATTAGAAGGTCGTAGGTTAATTATGTCTTCAGGTCCATCTTCTATACCTCGCCCTCTCTTCAACAACTCGTGAAATTTGATTGAAATCTAATAAATTTCTCACTTCAAAGGTAACAACTACCATGTCTTCTCGAGGGTATCTCCCTCTAAGAGAGTCATTTTCCTCAGAACTTAATAAATTTTATGATACTCTCCTCAAAGGAGATCATTCTGCAGCTCAGAAATACCCTCCTCACAGGAGGTGGATTTTCCGAATCTCGAACCCTGATGAGGCGCCGGAAGTACGGACATCCCCCCCGGAAGTACGGTTTTTGCAAGGATTTGATAATTTGGGATACCCTCCTCTAAGGAGGTCGTTCCCCATTCCAGAAATATCCCTCCTCACAGGAGGTGGATTTCCCGAAGTTCGTGCCTTGATGAGGCGCCGGAAGTACGGACATCCCCCCCGGAAGTACGGTTTTTGCAAGGACTTTGGTAATTTGAGATACCCTCCTCAAAGGAGGTCGTTCTCCATTCCAGAAATACCCTCCTCACAGGAGGTGGATTTTCCGAAGTTAATTTTAAAACTCTCCTCAAAGGAGACCATCGTTTCATACATCTATGAAAATCCTCCTTAAAGGAGGTCATCCATCACAGAATTTAAACGAAAAAACAATCAAGAAAAACAAGCATGTTTTATTCATAAATATATAAATCCTGGCTAAGGAAGAGTACATGCACTACCCCCCTAGACTTTCATGAAAATAATAATTAAAGGAAAGTATAACAAAAGTAGAACATACATTACTGATAGTATTTCTTTAAGTGTTCCATGTTCCAAGCTCTCGGAATGTGCTTCCCCTCCATATCGGCCAGATAATAAGTTCCTTCCCATAAGACTGCTCTCACTCTATAGGGACCTTCCCAATTAGCGCCAAATACTCCATGATTCTGGATTTTTGTGTTAGGCATCACCCGTCGGAGAACATAATCGCCCACCTTTAAAGGCCTCGCCCTAACCTTTGAATTGTAAAACCTTGCCACTCTTTGCTGGTAAGATACCAACCTAGCTTGAGAAGTCGTTCTGAATTCCTCTGCCAAATCCAAATAAAGACGATGATTAACTTCATTCACTTCCGGCTGGTAATTATCTCTTCTAAAAGACCCTGCACCCAACTCCACCGGAACCATGGCCTCACATCCATATGTCAAAGAAAAAGGAGTTTCTCCTGTGGTAGATCTAGGTGTCGTGTTATAACTCCATAAGACATTAGGCAATTCTTCGGGCCAATTCCCCTTACTATCATCTAACTTTGCCTTGAGCGTGTGCTTGATTATCTTATTCACTGCCTCCGTTTGGCCGTTTGCCTGAGGATGGCTAACGGCAGAAAAACTTTTCTTAATTCCCAAATTTTCACACAGCTGCCTCATTTCTTTACTGTCAAATTGCTTCCCATTGTCGGATATCAACTTGTAAGGTATCCCGAAGCGACAAATGATGGACCGGTACACAAAGTCCACCAACTTTTTTGCCGTAATTGAAGCTAGAGGTTCTGCTTCCGCCCACTTAGTAAAATAATCAACTGCCACGACAGCATACTTCACCCCTCCTTTCCCCTTAGGGAGCTCTCCTATTAAATCAATCCCCCACATAGCAAAGGGCCAAGGACTCGTCAAAGAAGTGAGAGGGGCTGCAGGACTGTTCACGTAATTGGCATACCTTTGACATTTATCACAGGATCTAGCAAAAACCATCGAATCCTCCCGAAGAGTAGGCCAGAAATATCCTTGACGTAATATCTTCTGCGCAAGAGAACCACCCCCCGAGTGATTTCCACAGATTCCCTCATGAATCTCCCGTAGGACGTAATTGCATTCCTCCCCCTCTATACATTTCAATAGTGGCTGATTAAAACCTCGTCTGTAAAGAGAACCTCCAAAATCCACATAACGAGCTGCTTTGTATCTGAGTCTTCTAGCCTCAATTCTATCATCTGGTAGAAGTCCTTCCTTTAGATATTTCCAGATTGGGGTCATCCAAGTATCACGCACAGTTACATCGACTTGCATTAATTCAACCTCCGGGACACTGGGCTGCTTCTGGACTTCCAAAGGGATAACCCCTAAAAGAGTGGCTTCCTTTTGAGAACCTAACTTAGCCAGAGCGTCTGCCTCTTCATTACCATTTCTAGGAAGTTGCTCCAATCTCGCTTCCCGAAACAAACTCATCAATCTCTGGGTACACTTCATGTATAGTTCGGTACGGGGTCCCCTAGCCTGAAACCCCCCATTAACCTGATAAACAACCAGCATTGAGTCGCTCATGATGTTTATATTTTCCACCTTCATCTCGAGGGCGAGCTTCAAGCCCGAGATCAAAGCTTCATACTCGGCATCGTTATTTGTTGCATGAAAAGCAAAATGAATCGCACTCCTCAGATGATGTCCCTCTGGACTGATCAAGACAATTCCCGCACCTGCACCTTCATTATTTGATGCACCATCCACATACAAAGTCCACCATGGTGCCGAAGTAGGCCTTTCCTGAATCAACTCGGGCGGAGGGCTAGGTATCACGGCCAAGGCATCGCCCTCATGTGCAAGAGGAAATTCTAAAATAAAATCAGCAAGAGCCTGTCCCTTTATAGCACTTCTTGGCTTATACTCTACATCAAATTGGCCCAATTCCACAGCCCACTTCAACATTCGCCCAGAAGTCTCAGGTTTATGCAATATCTGCCGCAAAGGATACGATGTTCGGACCTCTATTCTATGTGCCTGAAAATAAGGTCGCAATTTCCTGGAAGCCAAAATCAGAGCATACACCAACTTCTCCATATTCGAATACCTTGTCTCTGCCTCTAACAACCTCTTACTAACGTAATAAATAGGATACTGGACGTCATTTTCCTCTCGTACAAGAACCCCACTAACAGAGTATTCCGAAACAGCCAAGTACAGAATGAGAACCTCGCCCTCAAGAGGTTTCGATAGCAGTGGAGGAGACCCCAAATGACTCTTCAATGCCTGAAAAGCTTCCTCACACTCAGAAGTCCATTCGAAATTCTTCCCAACACCTTTGATAGCTTTGAAAAATTCTCTGCACTTATCAGAAGATTTGGACACAAAACGATTCAAGGCGACAATTCTCCCAGTCAAACTTTGAACCTCCTTCACTGTTCGTGGAGATCTCATATCCAGAAGAGCTTGTATCTTTGCAGGATTCGCTTCTATCCCCCTGTGATTCACCATAAATCCCAAAAACTTCCCAGATTCCACCCCAAACACACACTTCTGTGGATTAAGCTTCATACGAAATTTCCGAAGGATTTGAAACATCTCTCCCAAATGCTGGATATGATCTTCAGCTTCCTTTGACTTTACCAACATGTCATCCACGTAAACCTCCATTGTTTTTCCGATCTGATCTTTGAACATCCTGTTTACTAACCTCTGATAAGTCGCCCCTGCGTTGAGTAACCCGAAAGGCATCCCAATATAGCAATACAACCCCCTATCTGTGATGAAGGAAGTATTTTCCTGATCAGGTGCATACATTGGTATCTGATTGTATCCTGAATAGGCGTCCATAAAACTGAGCAAAGCATGCCCCGCAGTAGCATCCACCAACTGGTCGATCCTTGGTAAAGGAAAACTATCCTTCTTACATGCTTTATTCAAGTCAGTGAAATCAACGCAGACTCTCCACTTTCCATTGGATTTCTTTACCAAAACCGGATTTGCCAACCAATCCGGGTAAAAGGACTCTTTAACTAACCCGACATTTAGCAGCCGATCAACCTCCTCCTTCAAGGCAGTAGCCCGTTCACCACTGACCGCCCTTCGCTTCTGCCGAACACCCCTCCTAGAAGGGTCAATGTTGAGATGATGGCACATTACCTCAGGATCAATTCCTACCATGTCAGCATGACTCCAAGCGAAAACATCCAGATTTTCCTTTAAAAAACTAACTAGCCTCGCCCTTAAATCTGATTCTAACCTCGCCCCAATGTACAGTACCTTGGACGGGTCTCTCTTGTCCACTAGAATTGGCACAGTGTCTTCTGCTGGACCCATATTCTTCTTGGGCTCAGGCAACCGAGGATCCAAATCAAACTCCACCTCCTTTGTTCCACTGGACTCACCCACTTCTCGAACAGAAACAATCTCATCCCCTGGCAATTTAAGTCCTCTCCCAATTGTTGGATCATCTGGAAATTCAACCACCGGAGTGTCTCCATACTCCATAACAAATTTTCCTTTTTTTGCCTTAATACTTCTTTGTTCCTCTTCTTCGTCAGTGACATCCTCAACAACCCCTTCCCGAAACTGATTTTGACCGACTAGAGGAGGAGCCCCAATCATCAACACCCTATGCCTTGTTCTGTTAACTGTGACTTCTTCCCCAAATGCAGTCTCCACTTCTAAATTTCCCATAATAACTTCCACAGTCTCCCGCAGAGTGGGCGGTGCCTCTAACAGAAAGAGCGGGGTACTCTGCCTGACTAATGTCTCATAACTAGCCAAGTCATCGTCGCCGGGAAACTCTACTGTATAAACCATATTAGTGACTGGCCTAGGTTCGAATGATTTCAAGGTTTCCTGAGCACTTTCCTCTTTGAAGTCCAGCATCTCCTCTCGTTGTTTACCTTTTGAAGAAGATTTCATCATCTTGTTGTAACACTCCCTGGAGTCGTATTGACATCCCTTCACACATCCAATACCCGCTGGAGTAGGAAACTTCATTGCTAAATGATAAATTGAAGTCACGACCCTCATTTCCTTCAATATCGGTCTTCCAAGCAATGCATTATAGCATGTAGGTTGATCAACTACCAGAAACTCGAACATTTGAGTAGCCGAATAAGGGTCTTCCCCTAAGGTGAGGGACAACCTCACAGTCCCCTTAACTCGTACAGAATCTCCTGTAAAGCCGTAAATGTGGGTCGTTCCATGAGTCATTTCTTTATCAAGAAGCCCCATCTTCTTATAAGTTCCGTAGTAAAGAATATTCACTAAACTTCCATTATCAATAAACACCCGATGAACACTCCTTGCGCCGATTCTTACATTTACCACCAAAGCATCGCTGTGTGGGTGATGAACCCATTTAGCATCTTCCTCTGAAAAAATTATCTGTGTATCCTCCCCCTTAAACAGCTTAGGAGGTCTTTCTGATAAGTGATTTACATTCGTTAGAGGAGGGTCCCTTGCCTCGCGGGCATATCTCTCCATAGCATTTCTTCCATTTCCGCCAACATGAGGCCCGCCAAAAATAGTGTGAATGCTCGCCTCTTTCACGAACGTTGTCTTCTTCTGATTATCCGACCTATCTTTGTCTTCGGGATCATCCCTCTTAGTCTCCTCCCGAGGAGGGACGTCCGCCTTCACTTTCCTAACCCATTCGGTCAACTTCCCATTCCTAATGAGCAATTCAATCTCCTCCCTCAATTGTCGACATTGATGAGTATCATGGCCATGAGATTCGTGATAAGTACAGTATCTCTTTTTATCTCTTTGAGCATTCTTAGAGAGGGGGAGGGGTGTTTTATACAATCCCTCCTTTTTTGTTACCTCAAAAATATGTCCAATAGACGCCACCAGAGGTGTGAAGATACTGTTCTGGGGATGACCCTGATCTTTCTGAGAATATAGGGGCGGTGGAGGATACCGTGGCGGGCTAGGTGACCTTGATCGGTCTGACTCCCAAGTATCAACAATATTGACATCAACTCTGCCATTCCTCCTCGCATCTCCTTTTGGGCTTGGAGACCTATCCTTGCGTTTGCCCCTACGACTAGTTTCAGGATAATCACTCCTCTTCAAGGCTTCCTCCTCCCTCTTAAAGGGTTCAGCTTGCGCATAGAGATCTGCAAGAGTCAGCGGCTCTTTTCGTTGAAGCTCTTTCCAAAAATCCGAGTTTACTCTCACCCCAGCTATGAGAAAGTTCTTGATGGTCTCATCTGAAGCTCCTCGAACAGTGGGGACCTCAGCATTGAATCGTCTGAAATAAGATTGAAGAGTCTCTCCTTCTCTCTGCTTTATATTGGCTAGAGTCGTGACAGGGGGAGCATAGACAATAGAAGATTGGAACTGAATTAAAAACATTCTCCGCATTTGATCCCAAGAAGTGATTGATCCTGGTCCCAACTTTTGAAACCACTGATGAGCATTCCCCCGCAATGTTGAGGCTAGCAATCTACACTTTGTCAGGTCCTCCACCTGGTAAAGCTCCATCTCCGTATTAAATCTCGCAATATACTCAGCCGGGTCAGAACTTCCCGTGAACCTTAAATCTCCCACCCCCCTGAAAGATGGTGGAAGGGGTGCTTCCCGTACCGCCAAAGAGAAAGGAGACGGGGCCGGCTCAAACATAGCCCCTGCCTGTCCCTCCGACTGTGCCAACAACCTACGCAAAGCATTCAAGTCCAAATCTTCAAACCCAGGAATTCCTCGATGGACCTCCTCGCGTCGCTGTTGATTCATTATCTCTTCGAATCGATACCGATCTCCAACGGTAGAATTCTCCGGACGGGAAAAATTATAACCGCGAGAAGCCATCAGATCTCTCTCCAAGTTAGATTCTATGGGTCCCCTCCGGTTCCCTTCTGCTTGATTGAAGAGATTGGCATAGGACCTTCTCTCCCCGTACCCTAAGCTGTACTGGTTCTGGGTTCCCATTTGGGGATTATGGTTCCTGGTTCGAGCCATTGTGAATGCCGCAGGATCAGGGTCTCCCGTAGTTTCGTTCTCATGATGAGAACGGCGCCTTTCTTGTTCCAAGATCCTCTGACCACCAACTCGAACTCCTTCTACTTGGCTTGACTGTCTGGGGTCCTCTCTATCTGGAGGAAGTTCAACATATGGATCACCAAAAGTTAGAGCTCTGGGAGTGACAGCCCGGAACCTTTGATTTCCTCCAATCTCCCCAACAACTCGAACATCCCCTTCGAAAGGAATCTCCCTGTATAGGTTACGCTGGTAATTCATGTCAAATTCTCTCCCAATGCGTCGATCTCCGGTTGGTGTTCGATAACTTGCCTCCCAACCATGGTTTGGGCGTCGCCCCTCCTGATTCAGGCGAGTTTCTTCGAGAAACTGCCTTTCTCTTTCCATTGCATCCATTCTTGCCCCCATTCGATTGATCGTATTGCCCATATAAGTGATCTGGTCAAAAAGCTCAGTATTACTCATCAGAACGGGAGGATCTCCACCTATCCACGGACTCGGTCGTCTATTAGGAATCCTAGGCGTTACCGACCTCCGATGTGAACCTCCTGAATGATTGGGATTCCCCATCCCAGAGCTCCTTGCGACAGAATTATTCCTTGGCGGCGGCGGAGGCAGATTTTCTCTGGTCCTAACCTCTTCCATACGTCGATTATCCACACGCTCACGGTTTGATTGGGACATCCTTCCTCCTAAGATGTCAAAGAGCCCTCCTTCTAGCGCCACTTGTTAACGGAGGAATTTGGGAAAACAAATTCGGGGAGGGTTGCTGGAATTATGGTGATGACTAAGTGTAGTGATTGGTGTAGGACGATTAGGGTTAGGGTTTATGCTTTAGGAATGGCTGAGATTGTATGATGTGATTACTGCAATTTAGATCGAATATTGAATTCTCTCTTTTTCGCAAGGGTTTGCATCGTGTCATACAATGTGCCTACGTACCCTATTTATAGGGATCAAGCCAAACGTAGTTCTTGGAGAACAAGTAATCGTAATGGGCTAGGTTTCCGTTTTTAAGAAGCCCATTGGATTATTTCCACCGCCTTTTGATAGTATCAGAATGGACCCAAATGCCCAACTACTTTCTCGGGACGTAACGATTAAGCTATTGACCCGAGAATATCGGGGTCAACGCCCATCTTTAATAACGGAGATAAAATAGTTTTAATATGGCAGTCCAGAGAACTAAGAAAGGGACTCACAATAGGGCGAGATCCCCTCATAAGGGCGAGATCTCAGTAATTTTATAGCTTAGTTTAAGGACTCAACCTAGTCCATAACCTTTGTCTTTATACCTACATCCCCGTGGGGCGAGATATCAGAATATTCGGTTCTATATTTTTCCAAGGGCGAGATCCCCTCATAAGCCCGTGGGCGATATACGAAGGCGAGATCTAAGAAACGGACGAGTTCATTTCTGGGCATAACACTCAACATTTCCTCTCATTAATAGAGGGAGCAAATCTGCTTTTAAGAAAAATGTATATAACGTGCCTCGACTTGCTCATTAATCAAAATTTACAAAAAGTTTGGCTTCATTTACAAAAACAGAGACGAATTTAGTGAAAGTCACGGGAAACACTATCTTCCCTAAAATAAAATTTGACATTTTTTTATTATTGAAATTTATAAAAAACATATAAACGTATCCACATAATTTTTTTTTATTTTTTTATTATTAAAATTTTCATAAAGGTTGGTAATACTTCTAGGTGAACCTAGAAGCCCAGCCGACCCATTGATGGGGAAGTACAACGAGCAAAAACAGAAAAGGATATTGTTAGAAAATGGAGTTTTTAGGGCATAATTATTTTATGTTCTTGATGTTAATTCCGGATTTTAACGATTGGAAATTGTTCCTTGATTTGGGAACTTAAATTTTCATATATGGGTCTAAGTAATTTTCTTAGTGAAACCCATAGAGAAATGGAGTTGAAGTTAGTAGCTTGAATAAGCTTGAAATGAGAATGTGTATTTATCCCACATTGAAATAAATAAGGGGGGTTGTTGGCTTTATATAGAATCACACACATGGGTAGTGTACAACTACTAAGGTGTATGATGGTGCATGGTGTTACTGTGTGCTCTACGCGCGCGCCGCCGCCGCCCGCCCCGCCACGCCACGACTCGGGTCGGGTCGGGTCGGCTCGGTCGAAGGGCGATTTGGGCGAATGTCTCGGCGTCTCGCGTACGCGAGGCGACCTAGGCGAGGAATTTTATTGCATGGATTATTGATTTATTTTAATATTATAAACATGCTGTCAAGAGTTGGACTATACTCCTAGTTAAGTCCTGTAAACTCTCGAGAGCAAAACTTGCTGTCATAAACAAGGTTGCTGTCAGGAAGGTTAAATACTTGTTGACAGTAACTTCTGCGTGATTTTTGACAGTAAAGTCTGAGTGTTTATTCTATTAATTGGAAGTCATAATGTGGATAAATATATAACGTAACTGTTACGATTTATTTAATATAAAATCAGCTGTTACAGCCGTTTTGATTATATTAAATCGACCGTTTCATTCTAATTAATTAGAATGGGAGTTACAATATTAATTGGGTGATATCAGTTACGTTTGGCCTCTCCTATAAATAGAGACCTAAGCTACTGATTGTAAACATACTGTCCACACCATACATTCTCTGTTCTCTCTATACACTCTGTTCTCCCTTTATATTATGTACTCCACCAGTAGGTTTTTTCTGGCGATTGAGGTGCTAGTCGAAGTCGAGTTTTCTGGTGACTGTGACCATCTAACTCGGAGCTGTTTTATCCTGGAAGAATATTGCCAGCATCCTGACACAGTGCAAGTGGGGGCAATTATCTCTTCAAGAACAGTCAGGTTTTTCGTACAAATCCTGACGACTCAGCTGTGTTACATATTTGTTTGATATACTGATATAGCTATGGCTACTGGTATGTCTTCTGTTCTTCCTTCGTTTTTACAGTTACTGATATGCTTGCTTTATACCTTCGTGTTTTGTTTCGTTAATTGTTTGCTTGGCCTTGGCTTGTTAAATACGATATATAACTGCCTCTATGTTGCTGTAGTAATCAATATTTCCAACATTCTTGAAGAGATAATTCGTTATATAGTATTTAGCATAATGGTTAACGAGAGTGAGATTCCTGCTAGTGGTAGTTCGGTTGCATCTGTTGGGGTCATTGATTGGACAACTTACATTTTTCCACAACCCGTTGAATTAACTGGCTTGCCAGAGAAATTCAATGGGGGCGTTGGCTTTTCTCGTTGGCAGAAAAGGATGAAATTGTGGTTGACTGTAAAGGGTCTGTGGCCTGTTGTGGAATATGAGAAGCCAATTGTGGATCAAGAGAAGGCTGAATCAGTTAAGAGTTATGCGAAGTAGGCTGAGAAGGATGGGGTTGCTAGGGCAGCAATTCTGGCTGCTCTAACCAACACATTGTTTGATGTGTACTCTTCTGATGCCTACACCGCAAAACTCTTATGGGAGAAGCTGGACCAGACACATAATACTGACTCACAAGGTCTGGAAAAGTATTCTGTGGCTAGGTTCCTTGATTTCAAGCTGGTGGACAATAAGTCCATGACTGAGCAAGTGCATGAGTTCGAGATGATAGTGCATGCTTTGAAGGAGTCTGGAATGGACCTCCCCGAAAAGTTTAAGGTGATGAGTGTGATTGAAAAGCTCCCAAAGTCTTGGGAAGAGTTCTCTCTCTCCCTGAAAAGACAGAAAGGAGAGATCACCTAGACCAACCTTATGCTGGACATCTCGGTGCAAGAACAACACAAGTCCAAACAGGGACATGTGATGCCAACTGAGCATGGAAGCTCGAAGGTAAATGTAGCTACTGTAGGACAGAAAAGGAAGGCGGTCTCTAGAAGGGTAATAGTAATAAACCTAAGAGTGACAAGGATAAGGCCAAGAAACCAAAGGCGAACAAACCATGTTGGTCTTGTGGGCAGGTTGGGCACTGGAGTAAGGACTGCCCTACTAAGAAAGCAAAGAAAGCCGAGGGGGTAGCTCAAGCGAATGCTGTGCTTGGAACCTCAATTGGGCCTGTAGCGAACATGGTTGTTGGTGAGGCTTTGGCTTCTGAAACCAACGTAGACCGGTATGTTTCCTACAACCCTGTACTATTTTCCACTTATATGTCAAATGAATGGTTGATTGATACTGGAGCTAATGTGCATATTTGTGCTGACATTAGTTTATTTGTATCTTATCAACAGAGTCATAGCTTGACAGTGACGATGGGGAACGCAAGTGCCGCTCAAGTACATGGAGTAGGAAACGTGGACCTGAAGTTTCCTTCGGGACGTATTCTATCCCTAACGAGAGTGCATCATGTTCCCGACATGCGTAGAAATATAATAAGTGGTAGTTGTTTAGTAGCTAATGGCTTTGAAGTTTCTCTCAAATGTAATAAAGTAGTTCTTATTCATACTGGTACATTTTTTGGCAAGGGTTACTTGTCGAATGGTTTATTTGTGATAAATGCTGAACCCGTTTTGGGTGGGTTGATTAATAATATTACTCCTTCTGTTAACTATGTTGAATCTTCAGATTTATGGCATGCTAGACTTGGTCACTTAAATTTTGGTGCTCTTAAAAATATGATGAACTTAGAGTTGATTCCAAAACACACTATAGAAAAGAATTCTAAATGTCAAGTATGTGTGTCTGCTAAACAAATAAGGAAACCTTTTCATAATATTGTTAGGGATTCAGACTTGTTAGATTTAGTACACACTGATATTTGTGAATTTGGTGGTGTGTTGACTAAGGACCAGTTTAGATACTTCATTACCTTTATAGATGATAGTAGTAGATTCTGTTATGTTTATTTACTTAGACATAAGGATGAAGCACTTAGTAAATTCATTATATATAAAACTGAAGTAGAAAAACAAACTAGTAAGGTGCTTAAAAGATTGAGATCTGATAGAGGTGGTGAGTATACGAGTAACGCTTTTAATGAATTTTGTGCAAGCAATGGTATAGTTCATGAAGTTACCCCACCATACACACCTGAGTCTAATGGGGTTGCTGAGCAAAAGAACAGAACCTTTAAAGATATGATTAATAGTATGCTTATTAATTCTGGGTTGCCTAAATACATGTGGGGAGAAGCTCTGAATACGGCTTGCCATATTCTGAATAGAGTCCCTCTGAAACACATGGATAAGACACCTTATGAGTTATGGAAGAGCAAGAAGACTAGTCTTAAGTATCTTCGTGTGTGGGGGTGCCTTGCTAAGGTACTTGTCCCTGAACACAAGAGAAAGAAACTAGGTCCGAAGACTGTTGATTGTATCTTTCTAGGCTATCTTGAGACCACTACAGCTATGAGATTTTTATTGTTAAAATCTGACATAGATGGTATAGTGGCAAACACGATAGTTGAGTTTCGTGATGCTACATTCTTTGAGGATGTTTACCCTATGAAGACTGGTTTGCCTCAAGATACTTCTAATGAAGATCCTACTCACACATCAAGTTCTATTCCTGATCATGTGGAAAAGATGACAAATGTGGGGGCGGAACCTAGTAGTAGCTCTACTCCTAAGGAGGTAGAGGAACCACGAAGGAGTAAGCGTGCAAAGGTAGTCAAGGATTTTGGAAGTGATTTTATCACTTACAATGTTGACACTACGCCATAGATGGCCTATCGCAACCTTTTGGCATGGGTGTTACCACTATGGGTGTTACCATAGCTATCAAAATTTTGACCTATCGCAACCTTTTGATTGTGGTGTTACCATAGGCACAAAAGTATGTTACTTTAGTTATGAAAGGTGTTAACTGTGGGTAACACCATGAGGTGTGTTACCATAGAGTATTCATTAACAAAATTTTTATTTCATTTAAAATTTATGATTTAATAATTATTTGACTTTAAAAACAATTAATTTTAACAAAATCATTGAAATAAACATTTTAAAACATAATATTCCATCAAATAATTAAATTATTGATTTTTCATAAATATTAAAAATTTGTTTATAAATTTCAAATAAAAAGATTTTAAAATAATGTAATATCTAAACATTATTAAATTTTAACTAAATTCATTAAAAGTTTAATAAAGAAATTTTTATAAAGGTTAAAACATTTTAAGATGAATAATTTTATTTTTATGTTCATTAAATATTATTAAACAAAATTTTAATATGATTTTTTTTCTATATATATTATATATTTTAATATATTATTAATTAAAATAAAAATAGTTTCGTATGTGATTAGAAATATTTGAATTATATTACTTCAAATTATGTAAACGAATCGTTTAACAAAAAGAAAAAAGAAATTGAATATATATGAAAACTAATATATTTGATTGAAATAATAAAAAAAGTGGTCAAAAATAAAAGTTTATTATAACTGAAAAGAAAATATGAACACAGATATCGATGAATTGTTTAGGCGGGGGTTCAAATATTTCAGGAGCGGCAAACCAAATTGGGGCTAATTAAGATTACATTAGGACAAGGGATGAAATATTTCACTTCTCTCGCTCTTCACTCTCGGTCTCGGATTCACTCGACCTACCTCTCTCTCTCTCCGCCTCTCTCAGACTCTCACTCGACCCTCTCTCTCACCGGCTTCTCTCTCACCGGCCTCTCTCTATCTCTCTCTTTCTCTAAATTAAACCCTAGCTTATCTATAAGTTAAACCCCTTAATCGAAAGAGATGAGATGACATACGAACCTATCCCTAAATTGGTAACTTTAGTTTGAATTAACTCGAATTAAGAGAAGAGGAAGCTCGAATTTTTTGATTTGTTTTTTGAATCTCAGTTTTTAATATTTAATTGAACTTCTTTTTACAGATTGGTTGCTTATTCAGTAACCATCTCTACCTCTGCCTCGATTAGAGCTTTGATTAGCGGTTGAAACTATTGGTATGTGTGCTTTCTCTCTCTCTCTCTCTTTCCCCGTTCAAACTATTATTTGTTTGAGTTCTTGATTGTTGGGTTGGTGGAAATTTATGTTTTGGTAGAGATATGCAGCCTGGTCAGAGTAAAAAGGTAAATCTAGAGTGTTTTAGAGTTTGGGTTTAATGTGTGTGTATGTCTGTTATTGTTGTGTTTTTATATGATTTGCCTTTTTGTTGAAGGGAATTTGATGAGTTATTGGTTAATTTGTTTTTTAGCAGTATGTTAGATTTTGAGTTTGTGTTTCGAAATGCTTTTAGCTGCAGAAAATGGTTAATTATGTATGGATTCAATCTACTGTTTAGGGCAATTAGTTATCCTTTCATTTGTTCTTCTGTACTTGTCAAAGTTTACTGTGATGGGTTGTAGTAGTAGGAGATTGTATGCTTAGAGGATGATTATGCAAAGTCAACCACATACCACAGATTAACATTTACAAAGATCCTACAGAAGTCTAAAACTCTCTGTATAACATATAACAGTTGCTGCTTTTCGGTATACTTTGTTCAAAAAAAAACCTAGAATTATTTGCATCAACTCTCTTTAGGTGTTCCCCTTCAAATCCATTTTAAAATATCTACCAGCTCTCTGATTCTATTAGCAAAAATCTTACTTTTCGACACATGGCTGGCTTAAAACTAGACCCTATTGTTTCTTTATTCTAATTCTTTTCTGACCTCTGGTTGAAGTTGCACCCAATTATTCTCTCTTGATCTAGAAGTATGCCATACTGATAATAATATAAAGATTTCCCACAACCTTGGAGGGCACTTGCGTTTTTTTTAGTTGTCCATCTTTTCTGCAATTCTTATGAGATTTTGATTTGCAGATTGTTTCAGCTCACTCAACTCCTCTGTCAACAGACCAAAGGCTCCTAATGTGTTTGGAATTGTAAGTGGAAATAGTGAAAACTGCAGTTCTACTTTTACATGAGTAATAATCTCTTAAATTATGTTTGTTTTGACATAGTTTTGAACCAAGCTCATTGTTTTCTGTTGTTGTTTAGCTTTAATGTGATTAAGCTGCACCTGTATAAAAGCATGCCATTAATCTAATTATGTAAATACGTTATATAAGATTTTCTCTTTAACATAGAGTTAGCGTAAGCCTTTAACCAGTTATTCCTTGTTACTGTTTTTTATTCTAAAAAATCTTGTGATCTTTTATATAAGGAGATGCATCATCTTACATCAGTCTTCTATGCTGATTGCTGACTGATGTGTTTCTCCTGGTGATTTTTCTGATATTCAGATAATCAATTTCTTTTTGATATGCTTTGGATTATGTTGCAGCAAAATGGTACAGAGCTCCCAAATTGTGTGGATCCTTCTTCTTAAGGTATTATAAATCACTTCTTTCAATTGTATTGTTCTGTAAACCAATAAATCGTAAGACATTGTTGTAAAATGTTTCAGATGCAGATAATGTGGTGATAGTTTGATAGGTGTCAACTTAACTTAGCTACTTTGTTGTTATTTATTGCTCTTTCTCAGAGGACTAGCGATCCCAAGTATCAGGAAAAGGTAGAGATGTATTTTTTCTAGAATTTGTATAGAAAGCCTGTATGGATTAGTTTGGTTGGTTAAGATATATAATTATAAACTTAATATGAGTAGTTTGCTGATATGTAGTGAGTGTTAGGCTATATAAGGATCTCATTCTTGTATGTGATTTAAATTTTCAATAATATTATTATTTCGATCTGAATAATAAGTATTCCTTAAGTAACTCGGGCATTTAGAGTTTAGCAGATCATGATTGCAACTAGCTATAGATTACTAAAGTAGAGACGAAAAACATATACAGGTGAATTTGCAGAAACAAATCTTCTGATACTTGATATACTACCCTCCCTGCAAAGTTGGTTAATACAGGTATTAAGTCTTCTTCCTGAAGTCTTGAAGCAACTAAATCATCGTTTATTTATTTAAGTTCTTGAATTTCATTTTCTGCACTTCGATTCTGTTAGTACGTTGAACGTTTGTGAATCAAGGAATCCAGTATGGTTAATGTCACAAAATTAATATCAATGTGTGGAACATAACATGGCAGCAAATATACGATCTGGGAGGTCGCAGAGTCCTTGTGACAGGAGCTGGACCCCTGGGATGTGTGCCTTCAGAGTTGGCGCAGCGCGGAAACAACGGACAGTGTTTAAATAAGTTGCAAAAAGCAGCAGGTCTATACGACCCCCAACTTACACAAATGCAAAATAGAAGTCATTTTTATGATCTTCCAAACTGAATTCAACTAAAAATTGATTGAATGATTTATTTGAAAAACCTTAGTCGGACCAGTTAAAATAATCGTAAAATTTTATTGAATTGTTCTTGTTTTTCTCTACCATCAGTTTTTATGCAAGCTGCTTGATAGCGAATGATCTTTTGAGTTGATAAAATAATTGAAAGCATAATACTCGGTGATCACCTTTACGAAGACGACTATAGGCATATAACATATTGGTTGTCTATGTTTGATGCTTGAAGTTTTGTCCTGCTTTTCTTAATTGTATATTGGGAATTTGAATGTCAGTATATGTATATGTATTTTTTATGGCTTTGTTGTTTTAATAGATACAATGATTTTATTATATTAGTGAACTTTGACTAGTTGATTTTAATAGATGCACATTGAAATTTGGTTTGTTGTAGCCTGTAGGACGGACGTCGGGTACATGTAATTGAAAGGGACTTGACAGAGCCTGATAGAATTGTCGGAGAACTTCTACAACCAGGTGGCTACCTGAAGTTGATTGAATTAGGACTGGAAGGTATACCAAAATTTGTTTCATTATTAGCTAAATATGCTGGCTTTATAAAGTCTCTTATCAGTAGATTCTTCTTCATTGAGACATGCTAATGTTTGAACTGCAGATTGTGTGGAGGAAATCGATGCTCAACGAGTGTTTGGAGGAAATTGGAGGAAAGGCTGCAACTCTTCCCAAGTAAACATCTTTGTCTTGTTTATCCCCCAAGTAAACATTTCCTAATTGGAGGAAATGCTTAGTCTGGAAGATCATAAAAATGACTTCTATTTTGCATTTTTAGTTGATATTTTCTGCGTTGTGATTACCTAGGAAATGACTTCTATTTTCTTTAATTTCAGGTTTAAAGAAGACTCGCACCTAATACACATAGTGCACCAAGAGGAGGGCTGTACAGTTAAGGAGGGCTTTAATGGCTACCATAGCAAAATATGGATCAAAGACTTTGGAAGCTTAGTTTTATTTTTTTTGTTTCTTATATCGATAGAATTGTAAAGATGGATCAAAAGATGTAGTTGGTTGATTTGATGTAGTTGTTGGTGGATTTGAATTATTGTTGGTTTGTTTATGGGAATTCAATATTCTGCTAGTGCATTTTTATTTTGTTACATTTATGGTGTTACAATAGGTACAAAGTGTGTTACAATAGGCTATTATTTTTATCATTGTATGTGTTGCAGTAGGTAATATTAGGTGTTACAATAGGTAATATTAGGTGTTACAATAGGCCTTTCACATTGAGCAGGTGGGCCCCACAGTAGGCCAAAAAGTGGGCCCCACATTTGGGCCCCCACCTAGAAGTGTGCCCCACACGTGGCTCCCATGTGTGGACCCCACATGTGGGCCCCACGTGTGACACCTGTGCAAAATTATATTATCTGTTGTAACACACAAACTATGTTACTATAGAGTGTTTAAGATGTTGCTATAGAGGTTTTTGGTAACCACATTTGCTATGTTACCTTAGGCTGTGTTTTGATGTTACCTTAGATACCTGTAGTTACTGCTGAGAACCTAACACAGCTGAGGTGTTACCATAGCCCTATTTTGGCCTGTGGTAACTTCAAAATGGGGTCTATGGTAACACAGTTTGGGGGTTGCTATAGGCCATCTATGGCGTAGTGTGAGGATGAACCTTTAACTTTCCGACAAGCTATGGATTCTTCAGAGTCTAGGCACTGGAAGGGCGCTGTAAAGAGTGAAATTGACTCTATTGTTTCTAACGGAACATGGGAGTTAGTTGATCTCCCTCCTGGGTGTTCTACTATCGGGTGTAGATGGATTTTTAAAAGGAAGTTGAACCCTGACGGATCAATAGATAAGTACAAAGCTAGACTGGTAGCTAAGGGTTTTAAGCAAAAAGAGGGCATTGATTACTTTGACACATACTCTCCAGTAGCTAGAATGACAACAATTCGAATGCTAGTAGCATTGGCTTCCGTACATGGTCTTATCATCCATCAAATGGATGTAAAGACAGCTTTTCTTCATGGTGAACTTGAAGAAGAGATTTATATGGATCAGCCTGAGGGATTTGTTACATCTGGTAACGAAAGGAAAGTATGTAAGTTGATCAAATCCATCTATGGCTTGAAACAAGCTCCTAGGGATTGGCATAAAAAGTTTGATGAAACTATAGTGCCGTTCAGTTACGATATTAATGATAGTGATAAGTGTGTCTACACAAAAAGTTAAAGGTAGTGAGTGTGTCATCTTGTGCCTATATGTAGATGACATATTACTGTTTGGAACCAATATTGAGATTATTAACGAGACAAAAGCTTTCTTGAAAAGGCATTTTGAAATGAAGGATATGGGTGAGGCTAGTGTGATTTTTGGTCTCAAGCTGACTCAGTCAGCTGAGGGAATAACTTTATCGCAGCCTCATTATATAGAGAAATCTATACTTGAGAAATATGGTTATTCACAGTGTAGAATCGCTAGTACACCCTATGATCCTAAAGTTGCCCTTGTTAAGAATGCTTCAGGAGTACCTGTGTCTCAGTTAAGGTATTCTCAGATTATAGGGAGTTTGCAGTATCTTGCTAACTGTACTAGACCAGATATTTCATATTCTGTGTCTAAGTTGGCTAGATATACAAGCTGTCCAAACAGAACTCATTGGGATGCTCTTGATAGAGTACTAAGATATCTGAAAGGCACAATGTACCTAAGTTTACACTATAGGAGATTTCCTGGTGTACTTGAGGGGTACAGTGATGCAAGTTGGATAGCTAAGAAGTCTGGTTCCAATGGAGTGACTGGATACGTGTTCACTTTAGCAGGTGGAGCAATATCCTGGAAGTCGACCAAACAGACTATTGTAACTCGGTCTACTTTTGAGGCTGAGTTGTGTGCACTTGATGCCACGGGGACGGAGGCTGAATGGTTACATGGACTTATGTCCACGATACCTGTAGTAAGCAGACCGCTTCCTGCGTTTGCTATTCATTGTGATAGTAAAACAACTATCGACAAGATTAGCAGTAAAAAGTATAATGCTAAAACAAAGAGGCACATCCAAGTTAGACTAAAGTCTATTAGGGGTTTAGTGTCTGATAGGATTATTGCTGTAGAGTTCATAGGAACTCAGAATAATATAGCTGATCATTTAACTAAAGGACTGGAACCTGCAGTGGTCCTTAAGTCGAGGTTGGGGATGGGGCTGTCAACCCATCATAGTTCATCATCAGTGGGAACCCAATACACATGAGAAGAGATCCCTTGAAGTGTATTCAATGTGGTAATAACAAGCTGTAAGGATGAATTGGTAGTACCTTTGCTACATAGATGATACTGTTTGTATCTGAGTTTATCCCCTGTAAACCTAGAAGGTACTGACACTGCTAGTAAGCAAGAGTTATTATAACTCTGAATGGGGTCAAGTCATTTGACGAGATGGTAGCAGTACATCTCTGGAGATGCCCAGCTAAGCGAATGTAATTGTGTGGTCGCAATTAGAGGGAAGGGTTATTCCTTGAAACATTCGACGAACAGGATCGAGACAAGACCATTAATGTCTCAAAGCCGTAGATTGGCACCATAGCCTTTGATTTGTCGTCGTCTATGGAACATGATTACATCAAACGGATTAAGATTCAAGGTGAAACATTCCATCTGAATCCGGTAGTCATCGAAGTAGGGGACTTAGGAGGGTTCAAACCCGGAAGGGTACCAACTCTGAAAAACAAGTCATGATGGAAAACCTAGAGCATTTCTGTATGGATTTGTGGGGGATTGTTAGAAAATGGAGTTTTTAGGGCATAATTATTTTATGTTCTTGATGTTAATTCCGGATTTTAACGATTGGAAATTGTTCCTTGATTTGGGAACTTAAATTTTCATATATGGGTCTAAGTAATTTTCTTAGTGAAACCCATAGAGAAATGGAGTTGAAGTTAGTAGCTTGAATAAGCTTGAAATGAGAATGTGTATTTATCCCACATTGAAATAAATAAGGGGGGTTGTTGGCTTTATATAGAATCACACACATGGGTAGTGTACAACTACTAAGGTGTATGATGGTGCATGGTGTTACTGTGTGCTCTACGCGCACACACACACACACGCGCGCCGCCGCCGCCCGCCCCGCCACGTCACGACACGTCACGTCTCGACTCGACTCGGGTCGGCTCGGTCGAAGGGCGATTTGGGCGAATGTCTCGGCGTCTCGCGTACGCGAGGCGACCTGGGCGAGGAATTTTATTGCATGGATTATTGATTTATTTTAATATTATAAACATGCTGTCAAGAGTTGGACTATACTCCTAGTTAAGTCCTGTAAACTCTCGAGAGCAAAACTTACTGTCAGGAACAAGGTTGCTGTCAGGAAGGTTAAACTTGCTGTCATAAACAAGGTTGCTGTCAGGAAGGTTAAACTTGCTGTCATGTAACAAGGTTGCTGTCAGGAAGGTTAAACTTGCTGTCATGAAACAAGGTTGCTGTCAGGAAGGTGAAACTTGCTGTCATGAAACTGTCAACTGTTGACAGTTACTTTAAAGGTACTGTCAGGACTTGTTGACAGTAACTTCTGCGTGATTTTTGACAGTAAAGTCTGAGTGTTTATTCTATTAATTGGAAGTCATAATGTGGATAAATATATAACGTAACTGTTACGATTTATTTAATATAAAATCAGCTGTTACAGCCGTTTTGATTATATTAAATCGACCGTTTCATTCTAATTAATTAGAATGGGAGTTACAATATTAATTGGGTGATATCAGTTACGTTTGGCCTCTCCTATAAATAGAGACCTAAGCTACTGATTGTAAACATATTGTCCACACCATACATTCTCTGTTCTCTCTATACACTCTGTTCTCCCTTTATATTCTGTACTCCACCAGTAGGTTTTTTCTGGCGACTGAGGTGCTAGTCGAAGTCGAGTTTTCTGGTGACTGTGACCATCTAACTCGGAGCTGTTTTATCCTGGAAGAATATTGCCAGCATCCTGACACAGTGCAAGTGGGGGCAATTATCTCTTCAAGAACAGTCAGGTTTTTCGTACAAATCCTGACGACTCAGCTGTGTTATATATTTGTTTGATATACTGATATAGCTATGGCTACTGGTATGTCTTCTGTTCTTCCTTCGTTTTTACAGTTACTGATATGCTTGCTTTATAGCTTCGTGTTTTGTTTCGTTAATTGTTTGCTTGGCCTTGGCTTGTTAAATACGATATATAACTGCATCTATGTTGCTGTAGTAATCAATATTTCCAACAGATATCCCGGAAAGGGAGTCCGAACAAGAACTAACAATGAAAAACACACTGCATGCGAGCAACAAAAGGCATGCTAAAAGGGAGTGCCTAAGCAACACCCCCCCCATTGACAGAAGTCTGATCCAGGTCTTCATCCTGGTCTTGTGCTCTAGTACCACCTGCTGGATTGAAGCCTATGACATGTCCATGTGCATCTGTTGGGATAGGGGAAACCAAGAGCTGGGGGATGGGAGGTCCAAAACCCATGTCCAGATCTAGCTTTTCTTGTTGGCGACCAAATGGTTCAGTGAATGAGTACATTGTATCCCAGTGATTAAGACCGACCACTGCTAGGTAGTGTGCAACACGGTTGGCAGAGTCCGCCACGTATTTAATCACATTTGCCCACTCCGGGTTGTGAGCAAGAAGCTTGTTAATCTGTTCTACAATCCAAGAGCATGTCCGGTCTCCCCTACCATCCTTCCGAGTGACTTCAAAATAAGGGTTGAAGTTGTCAGTTTCGAGCATAACGATTTCACAGTTGGCTACAAGGATATCTCTTTGAAATATAACAAGGATATCTTATTGCTTCATAAAAAAAAACAAGGATATCTCTTTGAAATATATTACTTATTTTCTCGAAAAATTTTATTCTTTTTTATAACAATCACTTGTAGAAGCATTGTGTAAATATTTTAATTAGAAAATATCAAAAATATATTACTTGAACTTACATAATACTGACATATATATAACGCTTAAAAATGTTGAACAAGCTCAAAAATAAGCGTTATGTAAGCAGAATTTTGTAAAAGTGATTTTTGGAGACATTCTTACTCATGTACATGAAATTTACATGAAATAATGGGCTTGTTTGGCTACGACTTATTTTAACTTTTTAAGGACTTATTTTCAGATAAAAATTTAGTATTTTAATAAAAAAAATTATATAAGTATTTAATATATGTTTAAAATTTCATAAGTTGCAAAAAAAATTAAATTTTTCAGGAAAAAGTTAGAAATCTCTGACTTTGTTTTAAAATAAGTTAATTTATTTTATAATAGAACAATGCTACAATCAGGTCTCAGGTGCAATATTTAATTTATAAACGGAGACTTCGCACGATTGCATATGTTAGGGAAATATATATTCGGGTAGCCGTTGGCAATTGTTATATATGTCAAATGACTAAACTAAAGCATTGACCGACCGTGTTTCATGGATGAGTAGCAATGTAGCATCATAACCTCTGCATGGTTGTTTTAAAATAACTCATGTGTTAACTAAAATACGCATCCTATAACATTGTATACAACACATACGTAATGAGTAGCAACACATAATAATACATGCATATGCAAGTCTACGTGCAAAGGAAATTAAGAGCAGACGAAGTAATTAACAATTCCAAGCTTTTCAGGCAATAAAATACTCACAAACTGTGAAAAATACATGGTTTGGTTTTTTTATGTACGTTATATTAGTCACTCACATGCAAAGACTGCTATTTCAGAATTTAAAACTTTAAAATACATTATCATTTCCTTTCATTGGTATATACGCAGATGTTTTAAACTGTCCCTGCAGCGCCTGGAGATTTACATTTTTCTCATAAAATAATTACTGTCAACTTAAAAAATACTACGTATATGGGTGCATACGTACATAATGAGATGGTGCGTGTACGTACTCCTGGTGCTAGATCCGGCATCCAAGTGATCTGCACTTGTTACAAACTTACAATCTTCAGTTTATTGTATACCGAGGCTTATATGTATTAATTATTAATCTATGAGTAAACTTCAAAGTGAAGACCAGATTTTACACTCATTTTCAAAAAAGTGGTCAAATTTTTAATTTTGCAAAATGGTGGCCAGACTTGCCTTTTTCCTTTCAAAAATGTGGCTACAGACGATTTTCAGCTTTTTGACAAGGGTAAAATGGGAAAAAAATGTTAGAGATCCCAAAAATTATCCACAAAAATTCCCAAATTAATATGTTTCACCATATGATTGGTTATATTCGTAATAATAATAATAATGCCCCCATGTATGCACATCAATTCACCAAAAAATTCACAAATATGAGTTGTCAAGATTTAATTAGTCAATTTATGTGCATGCATGGAGGGGGCATTATTATTATTATTATTATTACGAATATAACCACTCATATGGTGACACATATTCATTTGGGGATTTTTTGGATAATTTTTGGGGTTTTTAGCATTATTTTTTAGTAAAATAACATATTTTCTCATTTTACCCCTACCAAATAAGCTAAAAATCATCGCCCACCACTTTTTTGAAAGGAAAAAGGCAAGTATGACCACTATTTTGCAAATTTGAAAATTTGGCAACTTTTTTGAAAATGAGTGTAAAATCTGGTTACTTTCTTGCAATTAATTATATCCTTACAGAGCATAATGTGAGGGGGTCCAAATTTTTTTAAAAAATTCGAACCGTGCGAAGCGCGGATTTTTTTCCCACTAAATCATGCAAAAATTGAAAAAATTTTACTAAATCATGCAAGAAATGGATATTTTTTACTAAATCAAACAAAAATGAATATAAAAGAAGACAAATAAATCATCTAGGAGGGTCCAGGAACAAATAATGATAGGACATACATAGATTTTTCAAAAAAAAACTTTTTTAAAAAAAAATTCTCCCAACCTAGGAGGGCACCCCCACGTCCGTCCCTGCTTATATTGAATGACATTCCAAAAATAATTAGCTTATATATATATATAAATTTCAGAAAAGAATTTAAAGAATTACCACAAAATATACATTTTTATATTATTTTGTATAAAATATAGTTACGATTTTTAATTGGACAATCAATAATCAAATTGCACAACTTTTTTTCAAAAAAAATAAATAAAAATTAATGAAATAATTGAAAACAATTCTAGCACATAATCAAATTGTCCAAAATGATTTTATAGTAGAATCACAATGAAAATCAAGTTTTTTGTTTAAGTTTTAAGGGATAATTTTTTTTATAAGATTCATGTATTGTTTTTTTTTATATAGGCAAAGATTTTATTAGAATAAGCCATAAGGCCAGATATGATACAATCACTGATACAAGTTCCACTAAACTATTACTGATACAATTTTCCACTGAATCCGGTCTTCAAAATAACTACTGCTGAACATACTTCCACTGAATTTGGTCTTCAATTTTTAATAATGCCAAACACGAAAGGAGCAATTCCAGGATCACTGTTCAGAACCTGTGATTTAATTATAGTTGGTTTCTAGACCGTATCTATCACGATTTACGATCTAAAGACACTATAAGAAAATTAATCAGCCTTAGTTGTAATTATAGTTGGTTTAAAGATCGTATCAATCACGATAAATGATCTGAAGATACTATAAAGAAACTATAGAACCCGAGTTGTATATATAGTTGATTTCTAGATCACATCAATCACGATTAATGATCTATAGCATTCTTACAATCAAATTTTATGTTTTGAAAATTTTTATTTTTGAATTATTTATGAGACTTAGTATTACTATTAACCAATGTTTTTCTTTTGATTCCATGTAAGAAGAAGCTTTTCTGTGGAATAAATGGCCTTTTCTATGGAATAATTTCTAATTTACAATCAAAGTTAATTCTATTTAAATTACAGGATTATAAAATGGAACAAGAAGAAGACACCTTCTCTCTCCACTCTCTTTTCTCTCTGTACTAGTCTCCCTCTTCTCTGCACCATTTCCGGCGGGGTTTCCACCGGTTTTTTCGGTGAAAAGCCCCAAATTCGTTTCTTTATTTTATTTGATTTGTCTTATTTCAATAATCTCCGTTATTGGGTATGAATTTCTATTAGTTTGTTTCGCTTTGGATTGTTTTTCTAGATCTATAGCATCGGAGCTTCGGTTTTCCCTCCTCTTCGATTCAAGTGGCACTTGGTGGATTCGAGAGTTAACCGTCTATCTTGTGGTTTCGGATGGCAGATCTAAGTTTTTTTGGATTTTCTTTTGTATTTTCAATTTGTTGTTATTTTGGCTTGTATTTTGCAGATTGGCTTCTCTCCCTGGTGAGAGTTTAGGTGTTCTCTCCTTTGGTTGTGAGAGTATGATTTCTGATCTAGCGAAACAAGTTTGTAGGATGTTGCATTTATGGTCGAATATTCAAGTATTCAAGTAGCAGTAGCCCCAGGTGGAGGTATCACCGCAACAAGTACATATAAATCTCCATACGAGAGGGGCAATATCATCTTCAACAAATTGCCTGATTATGGATTAATCAGTATTTGTTTATGTTTTTCGTTGTTCGACTATTTTTGTAGATGCCGTATGACTTATCATTAATGAAAAGGAATTTTACTCAAAAAAAAAAGAGTTAATTCTATTTGATCACAAAAAGTTAAATATGGCCGATGAATTGGGATGGAGGGTGTGTTTAATTTATTTTTAAATAATGAAAATGTATTATAATAATTTAAATAAGATATAAGTAGATTTCACAAATTGAATAAAATTTTACTTTTTTATTTCCTTCAGTTTCAGGATAATTTCAATTGAATAGTAATTGTTATAAGCTTCATTTGACTATAAAATCGTTCAAATCTAAATTTTAGATATTAAAATATAGTCCAAAGAATATAAACCTGATTAATATCAATTTTTTATTTATTTTACCTCCAGTTTGATTGTTTTTTAATTAAAAAGGAATACTATAATTTTTTAATAAATGAAATTAGTTTTTTTAAATTCTGAAACCTTTTGTCCAACATATAAACAATAAAAAATAATATTATTAAAATAAAAATTATAATATTTACAAATTAATAAAATTATGAAAACCAAGGAAAATTTGGGAGGTTGAATCTAAATTTGCATAGTTGCAACTAGGCCTGTCAATGGATCGGATTAAGTGTCGGATTTTTATAAGACCAATCCATATCCGCTCCATTAGGATTACGGGTAATCGGATCGGATATCCAATCCAATTAATTTTTTTTTTTCAAAAAAATTGTATTAATATTAAAATCTAAAAAATCTAAAATGATAAAATAAACAATTTTTAGAGGTAAAAGTACACGTTAACATCCAAGTACAAGAAAAATAGAACATTGAAATTGAAAAATAAATATCTATTAATACTGAAATGTACCAGACAAAATTAGGATAATCAAGAAATGGACTCTAAGAATAAAAATAATTCAAATTAAAATTAAAATATGAATTCAATTTTAGATGCAATACAATGATAACGTATTCATTATAAACGTAATACCTTTTTCAAAATATAGTATAAAATACCGGGATGAAACTCGCATTGGATCATAAGATATTGTTTATATTAGCAATTTTCGAGTTTATTAGTCTCATACCGGGATGAAACTCGCATTGGAGTTTAAAACTCAAGTGAAATTGATATATTTTTATTTAATTCTCATTTAAGTATATAGTTGTAAAACTCACTTCGTATTAAATTAATAATATTAGCATAATATGAAAATGTTGCAAAAATATAGTGCGAGAGACTAAAGATATCAAAACCATATTGACATTTTTTTACCATATCTAAATCACATACGTAAATTATTTCTTAGTTTTAATAATTTAATCTTTTTTATTAGTGAATCTAACAACAATATACGAGTTTTACTCTGGGTAAAACTAATGAAACTCGAAAGTAGCTGATATGTAAAATGTCTTAAGATCCTAAATTTGATAATATATATATATATATATATATATATATATATATATATATATATTAATATATTATTTCTTGCCTCTCATTTTGGTGTTGACTCAAATGAATGTTACTTCTTAGATGCTTCAATATCGTAGTTATGCCTATTTTTTTTCGTAGATTGAATTTTTATGTATGCGTGAACTTTTGCAACATAGTTCATTTAGTGAATACATTAACAAGTTCATTCAGCGAATACATTAACACATCTCATTTTAAAAACATGTTATGAAGAATGATTATTTAATTTTAGTTACTCGTGTATAGGGGTGAGCCGAGCCGAACACTGTCAGGCACGAGTTCGAGCTCGACTAAATAATTCGGACACGAGCTCGATCGAGCCATAGTTTGTAAGCTCGAAGCTCGGCTCGACAATTTTTTTGCATTAAATTTATAATAAACATAATATGTCCATTCGACTAAGATATATACATAATTGTTAAAATATAGATATATTGTTAGAAATTTATATATATATATTTTCACTTCCGCCCATTTATCTACTTGAGATAGACTCCTACTTATTTTCCACCACCTACCTCCTCAAGTAGATTTTTTTGACCAATATTTGGCCACCTTGGTACCTTTCATACTTAAAATAAAATATTATACTAATATCGAGTGAAATATGTTATACAATTCATTTATCATTTTTTGTATTAATTTAATAATAAACATATTATGGCCATTTGACGAAAATATAGACATAATTGTTAAAAGAGAGAAATATTATAAATTTTTATGTCCATTTTCATTTCTGTCCGTTTACCTATTTGATAGACTTCTACTCATTTTCGTTATCTACCTCTTGACTATGATTTTTTTTGATCAATTTTAAGCCATCTCGATACCTTTCTTAATTCTGATTTATTGACATCATATTTGTCAATTTAGATTTTCTCTCTCCGACTACCATTGTTTACTACTACCTCTGACCCATTTTGTTTGACACTCTTCTTTTTGCACGCATTTCAATGTGCTTGGATGGGGTACTTATAAATATAGATTATATTTAGGTTAGGCATTTCAATTTAGATTTTTTTGTTTTGTATAAAAATATAGATTATATTTTTTATACAAATAAAAAAAATATAATTCACAAACACCCGGTTCGAGCATATTGAAATGCGTGAAAAGTCAGAAGGTCTTACAATTCGGGACGGAGGGAGTATTATTTGAGAACAATACTTTTATGATTTGTTACTATTATATGAGAACAATGTCAATATTTTAATGATTTATGCCTAATAAATCAAAAAAAAAAAATGAACATGCATTTATGAGTATATAAATATCATTGGTTTAATTCTTATCAAAATTCAAATTACCAAAATCGGTATATTATAAAATAAATATTGCTAATAAGTGAGTCAAGTTACTAAAATTAGTATAATATATGGGCATTTTTATCTTGAGTAAATAATAAATTAAATATTGCTAATAATTGAGTTATTTGAGCATGTAGTGAATGAGTTTAAAATGTGTCACAAAAAGTTGACTTGGTTTAGTGGTTGTACATGTGAACATAAAGTTAAAGGTGCATGAAGGTCATGGGTTCAATTCCATTCAACTTTAAAGTTTTTATCATTAGAATAAGTTTAGGGACAAATTTGTAATTTACTAAATATACTCATAACCCATGTTGGCATATAATAGATATAATGGATGGATGGATGATATAATGCATGAAAGATCCATCTTTATTTATGAAAAAATAACGAATTATATGATGACAATTGAACATTCGAGACAATTTCGAAACTCTAACATTTGTCAATTATAAAATACAAACGAAAATTTAATACGTAATATTGTAAAATTTTAAAAGAAAATCAATAATGTCGTCAACATTGGTTGTAGAGCTCTTAAAACTATGACAATCATGTGTACTTTTGTATGTATATTTATAATTGAAATTGAAAATAATTTGAAAACATGTCGTATACTTGATTATCCAATTCAAATATGATACGAAATATTTTGTGTTAATATGAAACAAAATGAAAAGTACACAAAATTTTTCGAAAAAAATACCCAAAATGTCAACATTTCAAGAGATAAGACCCGAAATACCAATCTACAAAATTTTGGTCCAAAATGTCGACAGACACGCATGTCTCACATGCATCTCTTGTACAAATGATAGCTTACACTATACATGCACAACTTGAAGCTTGAGATACGCATGTGTTAGATGTGTATCTTGAGATACGCATGTGAAAGATAAGTTGGACATGTGTAGTATAAAATGCATTTTGTACAGGACACTCCTCCCCTACTTGCTTGTCTTGACACTCCTATGTCACATGTGTGTTTCATGGATATTTAGGTTCGTCCCGAATGAATATGAATATTTTGGACAAAATATTATGAAATATGGGTATTTAGAAGCATCGCCCAAATTCTCGTATACTTTTCTTTTATATAAAACAACTCAAAATAACACAAAACGATTATACTCAAATATAAAAAATATATACGAAATATTAATAAATACATAAAACAATCTATTAAAAATACAACTTCAAAATAAAAGGAAGTCTTAACTCTTAAGTTTTAACAATAAATAGTTCAAAGTTCTCATCAGCTTAAAAAAATATATGTTTAAATTTATTTGTGAAAAAGATATATTATAATATATAAAATAATAATATTTAAAATATTTTATATACTTTTATGTATCAAAATGAAAATCTATATTCGTCATTAAATATTTTATCTAATTTTTATTTATGTATTTTTATATTTTGTATTCCAAAAATTAAAATCCAAAATCATAATTTTTTTTATATCATATGGTATTCACGCACGTTAGGATCAAATTGCGGGACCTACTCAAAACTACTAAGCTCAAGTTTCAATCTTTCATAGCGTGTCACATAGGGGTGATCATAAACCGCACCAAATCGCAAAAACCGTCCGCACCGTATCAACCCGCACCACAGCGCGCGGTTTTTATTTTTTGTGGTGTGATTGTGGTTTCAAATTTTGACAAACCGCGCAGTGCGGTGCGGGTTGCGATTTTAATTTTCCAAAATGCGGTTCAAACCGCACCGCAATATTTAATATATTATATAATTAAATATACATATATATAATATATATATATATATATATATATATATATATATAATATATATATATACATATATATCCTTTATTATCATACCTGAGTCTACCACACGTCAGTTAACCAATAAGAATCGAGGAATTATTTTAGGACCAATCAGAGCTAATTCCTAAAATTTAGACCTTTCCTTATTTACAATTTCACCTTACCACTTTAACCATGGTTAGTTAACACTTCTAATTTAAATACAATAACAATTTTATTAAACATATCCATAAATACCTATTTTTTAAATAAAAAAATATTTACTAGAAAATCTTTATTTTAATTTGAAATTAATCACGAATCACGATATACCACTATATATTTTAAATTAAATTTCTTAATTAATCATTCATTAATCAACCACTCTTTTAATATAAAGTCAGTCACAATCATATTATAATACATTATAAATTGATTTTCATAATACATATCATACAATTATAATTAATATTAGATAATTATAATCTATATATAATTTGAAATTACAATAATCAGTGCAAGTCAAAGGACATTCACGATTCTGTCGTCAACCGTGCGAAGAGTTAAACTACTTACGTAAATTTTTGATAATATTTTTTAAAAGGAAATTCTCAGTGGTGCCTATAATTGAGTTTTCTAAGTAGTGTCATAACTTGAATAAAATCCATACATTTAGAAATTTGATTTTTTTATAAGCTCAAAAATAAATTTATTCAAAATTTGTTAAGAAAATTAATTAATAAATAAATGCATATAAACCAACACTATAAAATTGGATTTGAACAAATTTTAAATAGCTTGGATAAAATTCATATCTTCAAAAACTCGATTTTTTAAAAGATTCAAAAATACATTTATTCACAATTTGTTAATAAAATAATTAATAAATTCATATTAACGAATTTAAATACAATATTGATTTTATTAACATATCCATAAATACATATTTTTTAAATCAAAAAATATTTATTAGAAAATCACAATTTTAATTTGAAATCAATCACGATATACTATTATATATTTTAAATTAAATTTCATAATTAATCATTCATTAATCAACCACTCTTTTAATATAAAGTCAATCACATTCATACTATCAAATGATTTTTATAATATATATTGTATAATTATAATCAATATTAAATAATTATAATCTAACCTAACTAAAAATCTGGAAAAAAAATCGGATTTGAAATCAGAATTTAAATAACTTGGATAAAATCCATACATTCAAAATTTTATTTTTTTTATAAGCTAAAAAATATATTTATTCATAATTTGTTAATAAAATTAATTAATAAATGCATATAAGCCAACACTACAAAACGAGATTTAAACAAATTTTAAATAGTTTGGATAAAATCCATATCTTCAAAAACTCGATTTTTTAAAAGATTCAAAAATATATTTATTCACAATTTGTTAATAAAATAATTAATAAATTCATATAAACAAACACTACATATATTTAATTATTAAAAATACGCTATAAGAGTATTATTATTGGTTGGTGAATAAATTACCAACCAAAAAATTAAAATTATTTTAGAGACAATCAGAATTTACTTCTAAACTTTAAATCACTCAATAATATACAAAAAATTATTATTCTAATTTACTAATCGCTGTTAAACTAAATTTAAATATACTAAAATTTGAAGAAAAAAAATGGATTTGAAATCATATTTTAAATAACTTGGGTAAAATCCATACATTCAAAAAAAAATTATATAAGCTAAAAAATATATTTATTCATAGTTTATTAATAAAATTAATTAATAAATGCATATAAGCTACCACTACAAAACCAGATTTGAACAAATTTTAAATAGCTTGGATAAAATACATATCTTCAAAAACTCGATTTTTTAAAAGGTTCAAAAATATATTTATTCACAATTTATTAATAAAATAATTAACAAATTCATATAAACAAACACTACATATATTAATTATTTTAATTATGAAAAATACTCTATAAGAGTATTATTATTGGTCGGTGAATAAATTACCAACCAACAAATTAAAATTATTTTACAGGCAATCAAAATTTACTTCTAAACTTTAAATCACTCAAAAATATACAAAAATTTTATTATTGACTATGCTTATTCTAATTTACTAATCGCTGTTAAATTAAATTTAAATATGAAATATCTTCATTTAATAACTTCGCATATTACAAGGTTTTTTATTTAAAAAAATGTCTACTAACCGTACATATTATTTTCTATAAATCCCCATAATACTATATTACATATGGTTATATATCTTTGAGTTATGAATTGTTTTTTAACATCCTTTATTATGATGAAGGATACCCGAATCTAACATGTGTTAGTTAACCGATCACAAGATTGTGAATTATTTTAACATCAATCAGAATATGTTAAATTTAGATCAATTAAACTTAATCTAACATGTTTGTCTGTCTAGATTATACGTTTAAGCTAAGACTAAACTCAAATCAAGTTACACTCAATAAAAATTAATTTTAATTTTTTAATATCAATTAACTAAATATAATTACTACTAATTTTTATTTTAATGGTTAACTAAATGCTAACCATAGCCTAAGGCTATGGTTAAGCATTAAATATTCTCATGTTTTCAACATTTATTCTTAGTTATTTATTTGATTTTTGGTTTTTCAATACTTCTTTACATCATTGTTTAATTTCTCAAGTAATAATAGTGGACCCCCACAGCATTCACATTAATTTTCACTAATAAAAACATCCCAAATTGTTAAATAATTATATTGATATTCGTGCAAAATTGATGTATTAAATGCAAAATTGACATATTAAATACATTTATTCACTTATATTAATACTTAACCATAGCCCTAAGGGTTATGTTTAGCATTACCCTAAACAATTTATATAAAATAAAATTCTTACAAACTAAAAAATACAATTATTATATCAATTTAAACATTATAGGAAATCTAAGCCGCTTATTCCCTATTGCCTATAAGACTTAGCCAACTTTGATAAACTAAGTGTATGCATCAATTCTTCTCATGGCTAAATCAGATCAATTTCGGTTAAGATACTACTTTACATCTTTTTATTATATGGCATTTTATACTTAGACAAATTACTTTTTATTTCGATTGTATATATGTATTATATGTGTCGTGTTTTAATCGTCCAATAAATTCAACAAGAAAAACGTTTGTGACAAAAAAAAATAGAATTTTTTTTTGTTATCATCATCCCCAGTCCGGATTCTCCTAGAGTTACTTCCATTAGAATATTCAATAGCAAACTTCAATAATTCAGCGATTTAGTAAATTGTAAGCATCAATCCTTATCCCATTACACTAATTTGTTTACATTATTAGATGTGCATATAGATAAAAGTTTTTTTTACAGGTTTGGGTTGTCAATGTTATTCAGTGATTACTTAAAAATTTTATTCTAAATACAATATTTATTTAATTTAAAAATTTATATATTAATACATGAATCTATTATATTTATAATAGATATTATTATATCTCAAACTTTCAATTCAAAATCATAAGGTACAATTAAAATCATGAACTAAAAACTATTAACAATATAAAACTATTTACCACACTATTCTAAATAGTAAATACACATTCAAAATTTAAGTTATGTAAAATATTAAATAATTCAGTTATAAAAAAAGCTCATCAACCAATTAAAATGTTAGGATGAATTTTAAACCAATTATCTTTTAACATTTTAAATACAAAATTTTTTAACTATGCAATAATTAATGGGAAAACAATTGACCTGACAATATATTTGAATTATTCAAAATATTAAATATACTCTTAAATATTACTTTACATTATTTAGTGTATAAATTATTAATCAAAAAATAAAACACATTATAGAGTCCATGAAAATATGTTAGTGAATATTTCCATAATAAATTGGTCAATTTAGCACAAATTTTCTTATAAATCACTATTTATTTATTGATAATTATATGTCATACATAAAAGTAATCAAACCTGCAAAAATCATGAATAAAAGGGTATACAACATCTACAAAAATAATTAAAATTGAACAAACACGTAGTAAATTATATCACTAATTTCCTTTATCCAATCATGGAACAGATCTTCAATTATGTTATATCTCTAGCTTATGTCATTAAATTATACAGTCTTTTCGGAGAGATAATTTAACAATTTGTTATAAACGTGAGGAATATGTATATCTGATTTGTCATGACGTATTCGAACAACCGACCAGAATTCTGATTCTATACTATTCAAATCAATGAACTAATATAACAAAATCAAATATATGGTAGACAAAATCCACAAATATGATATTAGGCTTTCAATAAGAGAGATATTTAGTGAAAGCCAAAGTAAAATCAAGGAAAAGAAAATAAGTCTTATTATTTACAAGGAGTTAGTACAAAATCTAATATTTTGTTTGATAAAATCCACCAACGGACAATGGGGTACTAAACTCTCAATGATTTTTTTATTGAAAAATAAAGAAAAAAAAATATAATTTTTTAAAAAATACTTTAAAAAACTAATATCAGCTCCTAAACATTAATTTAGCATCTTTTAGGAAAGGTGGAGAGAGAGTAGCAACTACGGTTTTTGTTTTAAAAATTATTAATAATGATAAATAAAAAGTTTGATACACTTAAAATTATATATTGTTTTTAATAAGAGGTTGTCTTTTTGAATTTTGTATTATTGAATTAAAGTAATAGTATCAATTCTCATATCTTAACCTAAGAGCATATATTGAATTTGCTTGGTTGGTTGACTATGTTTTTTTATATCAACTAAGCATAAAAAATGGCTAGGAAAACTAATTAACTTGGTACAAAGATTATACACAAAGAGAGAACGAGAAATAAGATAAAATAAAAAGAAAGGTTTCATTTTGTTTGGGAGACTTTAAACCATGCATGCTACTCTTAGTTTGTTTTGTAACATCTCAATGTTGTTCTTGGACATATAATTATATATTTACATAACTTGGATATATAGTAATATTTTATAAAATTAATTGTTATATTTTTTTCTATTCACGTATTTCATTTCATTTCGTAGACACGAAAAAAATTGTGTAATTCAGTGTCATTTTGTGTTCTAAATTCGGGTACACGATTTAACATCATGTCATTTTCGTTCAATACCCTAAAGTACATGACATGAATGTACAAAATGATTTGTCAGGTCTACGTAAGTTATTTATTCTTATATATGTATGAAAAATATACTCATTGTTAAAGGAAAATGAATTTCATGTTATTTAACCTAAAATTTGAATTATAAGGACACTTATATAACAATGTGATTATGTGTTTATATATTATACACTTTATTTCAGTTTTATGGGCAGTATCTTATTTTCACAAGTTAGTCAAATTAAAAAAAAGATAGATTATACTCATTTTCATATGTGTTATTTTAAGAATAAAAAAAACTAAAATTTATTATTCAATGTTTTACTGAAAAAGAATAAAAAAACCAAAATACAAACTTCCAAACTGCAAATGCACATTTTAAATGATCTTTACAAATAAACTAAGGGCAATAACCATAAAATCTAACAATTATATGTTACTCCAAGAACGCGATATATTGAATTTGTTTGGTTAGTTGATAATTTTTTTTTATAGTAAATCAATTCATTAATAAAAGGACATATAATTTGTAAATATGATATTGAACAATCACATAGCAAACTAGATTAAATGAAAGTTTCTATTGTTATAACTACGTTCGTTTCATATATATTGCACAATAGATATCCTTTCTCATATCGCTGAAACATGCAACCTTTTTTTGATAGACAGTCTAATGATTTATTGGAGTCGTGAGTATTAAGTTTCTACACATTTTTAATATGTAATCGAAAAATTAACCACGACCATACAACTATTTTCAATAAATTAACATAATAAATATTTTAAGTATTCGATATTTAATAAATATACCGAATTCTCAGAATATGGGTGAAAAATTTGTTAACATGATACGTAGAAATATTCTCTAACAAAGAGAGAAATAAAATGAAAGCTAAATTTTAAAAAAAAAAACAGTAAAGAGGGATTTTGAACTTTTCAACGTGGGTTGTATTTGTTTTGATGATTGGTTCATAATATTAATATTAATTCAATTGATATGAATTCACGGATAAGTAATTTTATACTTACGTTAATTAAAATTCCAATAAAATTATATATTTTTCTAAATAAAAATTAAAATAATATATTTATATTAATTTATTAATACAATTTATCGGTCGGTGCGTAGCACGGGTAGAACGCTAGTTTATGTTAGTATTTTTTTAATGATTTAAGGGATAGTTTGCAAATTATTTGGTTCGTTAGTACCTACTGTCTAGTAATAGTTTCTTTTAGAGGATTATGATGGTACTATACTGATTAATTATAATGCGCTAGCCCACCTTTATCTATTTAGTGTCACAATATTTCATACTATAGTGTTTGTATTTCATTAAGTTTGTAGAGGTCACGGTCTTCATACGAACTAAGAAATGTGGTTAAGTAAGAATTAAAAATTAATTCCACATGCATGAAAATTAATTTTTTAAATTTATAATTATTTTTATCGAAGGTGTAAACCGCAATGAATCGCACCACACCGCACCGCATTTTCGTGATTTTAAAATTTCGCGGTGCGATTGCGGTTTGGAAATTTGACCAAACCACATGCACGAAATGGTCCACGATTTCTAAAAAAAACCGCACCGCGATCACCCCACATGTCAAAACTTGATGGCAATTGGCAAATGCGTAGATTCGTACATTTGCATGTGACTGCCGCTGTCACATTAGCCCAGCTTCCAACTCAAAACTGCCCAAACAAACATTTCTTACAATTACTGCTACACCAAAAAGTTAAAACAAAATTAAATGAAATTAAATAATATAAAACTGTTGAAAGGGTACTTATGTCAGTGCCAAACATATGTTACAGTTACACCAAGAAAACAAGATTGAGTTTTTAACATGGAAGGTCGATGAACCAGGGCCCGTTTGGTAAACTGTAAAATAGTATAAAGAGCAGGGGCAGTTGGGGTGTCTTCTCTCACTTGTGCTCGACTTCTCTTCCCTGCAAAGTCTAGCGAGACAGAGAGAGAGAGACAGAGAGAGAGAGGGGCAAGAACAATTAAAGAATCATATAGGAATAAATTCTGTGATTCAAACTAGAGGCACCACCACACTTTTATCTTGTTTGTTTTTATTCCTTGCTTTTTTCTTTTGTTCTCAAGGCCACCTTTTTTACATAGTATAGATTTTGGTAAATCATGAAAGTTTGAGCTTGTGGGATGTCATTTATTTGATTGTACTAGTTTTCATCAGGCTTTCATGTGTATGACATAACTACTGGCTGAGTTAGAATTCAGAATTTTTATGTACACATATGTAGTTGTATAGAACTAGAAGGAGATAAAGAGAATATGTCAAAGAACAGAGAGCAAAGTTCAAGAAGTAGCAGTGTTATATCTCAGAAATGGACTCTTTTGCTTTGTCTTGGAAGCTTCTGTGCTGGATTGTTCTTCACCAATAGGTTTGTCTACTTTCCAAATTTTAAATAAAGTGTGTGTGTGTGTGTGTGTGTGTGTGTGAATCTTCTTAATTATGAAGAAATTATGCAAGTTTATGCTTATGAGATCTATATTGAAGGATTTTCTCTGTAAAATAATTTCTTGATATATTGTTCAAGGATTGTGGTGTTTGAAGACTTTGTACCACTAGTCCAAGGCATATCTTTTCTTGGATATTCATCTTTATTTCAGCCATATATTTTTTTGAAGTCAATGTCAAAAGTTTGACCAGTTTTTGATGAGGGAAGAAAGATCAATGTTAGATTTCTGATATATATGTTTACACTTGAATCCTTACAGTTTTAGATGGTCAATTATCAGAACGCCATGCTTGATCATAATTTTTGGAGAAAAAATTATTACAGTTTTTGACGGTTCCTTGCAATATTGAAATTAATATATAATTGGATGTTGATTTTCTTTCTTTGTTTCTCCCTTTTTCTTTTCTCTTTACAATAACTATTCAAAGGCATTACTGAAATGTAGCTTTCATTTTTATTTATTTATATAGATGATGTTCCGAAAAGTTACTAATTATCATGTTCTTTATCATATTTCATTTTCTATTTTAGAATATTGCATAATTTGAAATAATCTTCTATTTTAGAAAATTGCATGATTTGAAATAATCTTATGATTGATATAATGCGAAAGATTAGCACATGTAGTTTGACAAGAAGTTTAATAATTGATGCAGAATGTGGACGGTACCTGAATTTAAAGGTCTTGCAAGGACTACTGCAGTAGAAGCTGAAAGCCTAAAGTTAGTTTCAGAGGGTTGTGATCCGAAGGCAGTGAGTGGCTGGACCTTTTTTTTGGCTTTTAGCTATAATAACACATGGCCGGTTTTTTATTTTTGATGACTGCTGCCTAAATTGTAATCTGATCGGATTGTGTGTGAGTTTCTGCAGTTGCAGGAAAAATATGTAAAGGGTGAAATCGAAGATATATTAGGAGAAGTTTCTAGGAGTCAGAATGCCATACAGTGAGTACTTAAGTTTTCTTCAAGTGTATATCTTAATTGAAATTTTAAGATCAGCCAAAACTTTTTATAATTTTAGTATGACTTAATTGAGCAATTTGTTGGTAGGACACTGGACAAAACCATATCAAATTTAGAAGTGGAGCTAGCTGCAGCTAGAGCAGCGCAGGAGTCTATTCTAAGTGGTTCGCCTCTATCAGAAGATTTGAATAAAACTGATCAGTCGTCTGGTAGAAGAAAATATCTTATGGTAGTAGGAATTAATACCGCTTTTAGCAGCCGGAAAAGAAGAGATTCAATTCGTGCCACGTGGATGCCACAAGGTTCTGCTTTATATTCGCTTGTAGCCAATATATTAAAATTATTTTATTTACATGGTGTAATAATGTCTTATTCTTATCATATTCTTTTCTTTTTTGAATTGGGTATAGGTGATAAAAGAAAAAAGTTGGAGGAGGAGAAAGGCATTATCATTCGTTTTGTCATTGGCCATAGGTGAGTAGCATAGATTTGATGTCTTTCTCAACATGAACATACTTCTTGGAATACAACGTTTGTATTCACTACATTATTAGTTCAAAAGAAGCTGCAACTGTAATATTAAGGATCCCACGAACTGCTATTTTGTTTGTAACTTACAACTCATCAAACTATTGTTTGCATCTTGTATAATCATACTGTGAAGGATGTATTTAAGTGTAACTATTTCTGGATTCATGACACCCTTAAATTATATTCTGTATCAAAGTTTTTGCCAGTAGGTGTATATCAGGATAACAAATCAGCGTGTCAGATAGCACCATAAATATGTTATGTATGTGCCCTTAGTTTCCACTTTCCACTCGTATTTATAAATCTTTCTACTCTCTTACGAATGTAGTTTTCTGTGTAAAAAGATTGATATGCTTAACTAGCTATATTTTCAGTGCCACAGTGGGCGGTATACTAGACAGAGCTATTGAAGCCGAGGACAGAAAGCATGGAGATTTCTTAAGGCTGGTAAGGCTTTTTGCTGCTTATTCTTATTTTATTATTTACTTCTTCTGTACTACTCGATATCTATTAAGCTTTCATCATTTTTTGCTTGTATGCTAGTTTATTAATTATGTATTTCCATATGGGCAGGATCATGTTGAGGGGTACCTTGAATTGTCAGCCAAAACAAAGAAATATTTTGCTACAGCTGTTTCTTCGTGGGATGCAGAATTCTATATCAAGGTTGATGATGATGTCCATGTAAATATAGGTAATTATATTTTTAAGGTATCATTTTTTTGTCTTGCTTTATCAGTCATGACTCCATTTTTTGATTTTTTTCACTGAGATTGAGCATGAGGAGAAGTTAGAATAAACATTTAATGTACAATTGATTTCCTTATCTTCTAAAATGATACAAAGAAGGATGTCGAAATACATCTTTTCTCAATTTGAGCCTAATTTATCTCTGTTGACGACTACAAGTGAATTCAATTTTTCATGCTATACTTCTGATATTTGTAACTTGATATTTTCTTACTTGAGCTTCATTTCACTATCTTGTGCAGCAACACTAGGACAAACATTGATAAGACACCGGAAAAAGCCCAGAATATATATTGGATGCATGAAGTCTGGTCCAGTCCTTGCTCAAAAGTAAGTCTATATGTAAGTTAAATGTGCTTTGATTTGATTTAGATTTAAATATAAGTAAATCTGCTGTGATTTTCCATGATTAAAAGCAAATTATTAATCCTCATATCGTAGATGACAATAGTCTTAATCAAAAAAAAAAATTACCTCTAGTAATTGAAACGTTAAGATTTGCTGCAGCCATTAACCAGTGTCATCCTTTATGTTACAGGGGAGTGAGATACCATGAACCTGAATACTGGAAATTTGGGGAGACAGGAAACAAGTATTTCCGACATGCAACAGGACAATTGTATGCAGTTTCGAAAGATTTGGCTACATATATTTCAGTAAATCAGTAAGTGTTACTTTTCGTTTGTGTATATTAATAGCATAAGTCCATTTTTAAGCGTTTGACACTTTGCTGAGTCTGACTTAATTAGCTTCTGACACTCACCATGTTCAAACTTATCTCAGGCATGTGCTGCACAAGTATGCCAATGAGGATGTCTCAATGGGAGCTTGGTTTATTGGCCTCGATGTGAACCATATTGATGATCGAAGACTTTGTTGTGGGACTCCACCTGGTAAGTTAAACTTCAATTCCATTGTTTTATCATAATCTTATTTGTCGAAATAAATTTCAGTTTCATTCACGCGATTATATATCAGCCGTTCGTCTAGGACAGTGGACACAACTTTAGTAAGAGTCTAAGTACAATCGTAAGGTAATCTTGTGGCTGGAGAGAACAAGGATCTCCATTTAGTTATAAGTTTAGTTAGTGATAGAGATTCCAATATGGGGCACATTGTCTCTTAGCCACATCTGCACACACTCATTTACAACATTTGACAACTACACTCATGCCCTACTCACTTATTGTTTCTTCCACTTTTGTGCATCAGTAAACCTACAACTACGAGCCCATATGTTTGTAGAAGTGGGTTTTCAAACCAGCATTATTAAATTTATCACATTTAAAGTGCCCCAGAGAAACTATATAGCAATAATTATACAATGAGTTTTCATTAACTGTCTTAAATATTTTATATTAAAACAAGTTGCATCATGTTATATTTCGCAGACTGTGAATGGAAGGCGCAAGCGGGGAATGTGTGTGTGGCTTCATTTGACTGGACTTGCTCTGGAATATGCCGGTCAGTAGATAGGATTAAAGATGTTCATAAACGCTGTGGCGAAGGTGAGAATGCTGTGTGGAAGGCAGCATTTTAAGAACGCGTATAACAAGACTAAGCACTCCTGGTGCTAGTTTTCGGTTACACTTGTAAAGAGTACATTTGATATACACGGGGAGGGAAGAACAGAGAGGAAGAAAGAGGCAGGGCGCCCTTGCTAAGCCATTTTTCTCCATTTTTGGGGAGAGAAATTGACTGAAAAGCAATTGAAAGTGCAAGCAAGTGGTGGTCACCACCATTTTTTTTTACACTGCTTGGAGGACCATATTGTAAGTCACATCAATGGTTACTAAGCTCACAATAAATATATTTTGTTTTTTTGCTTCTTCCATTTACATCAAATTTATCAGTGTATAAAATTTTGAGCATTGTAAACACAATTTATGAAAAATAAAACTGGTCAGACTACCCAACAGTATTACAGATGAGACCTGTGACTTACATGCATACCTTTTACAAGTGGACTAGTGATACCAAGGAAAAATCAAAAGATGTGTTCTTTGCGAGCTTTATCACTTAAACGAATCATGCTCCTGGGATTTTTTTATTTTTTTTTAAAATCTCGTATACGCCTACGAAAAAAATTACATTCGTGTATTGAATAACATATTTCCGATTGATATGAGTTCGACTAATCCTGGAAATTTGGAGTCCATCTCAAATTCGAACCGCAGGTTTTTTGTGCATCTCTAGTTCGGTGTCGGGGTTAGTTAGCGAAGCCTCCTATTAGATGGACAAAATAATAAAAATGAAATGGGGGCCATATGCGGGTATATAAAATTTTTAGATGCTTTTCTAGGAGGTCAGGGACAAGAGCAATTTCTCCAACTTTCTTTTCTCCTCACCAAATTATTATAGAAGCAGGGTTTGATGGTTGAGCTTGAGCTACTTTGAGTGCGGTGGCTTCATAAATTCAGAATATTAGCCTGATGTTTCAACTACTTGTAATAAAAGAAGAGCATATTTCTTGACAATTTGGGGTTAGGTGAGGTCATTAAGTAGGCCCAGACGTTGATCAGAAAAGGCTAGAGATGGGTTTTGAAAGGCTGTTACGGTTCATAAAATTGTTGGATACAAATCATTACCACAATTCTACATAAAACTGAAGAGTGAAAAAAAGAAGGAACAATTTCAGGAAAAAAAAAAAAAAACCAACAGACACGTATTAGGCCCAGCTCTTACAGGCTTACTTTACTCCCATATCTTGTTACATTAATAAAAAAAACAACACAGGCCAGCCCAACAAAGAGCCCATGCCAATGCTCTACACACCTTTCTCATTGTAATACTAGCATAACTGCAACTTCTTGTCCAGTTCAGAAACCAACCTACACAATTTTAGCCACATATCAATAAGATTCACAAACATAAAATCATTTGGCAATGAAAATAACAAGTACAATAACAATCACAAACTGCATACAAATATCCGAATCTTAAATCATTTACGAAAAAGACCTAACAATGAAAAAGGTAAAGAAACAAAGAGCTCTATATAGAGTAATCATGCTATGGTTTTGAAATTTTGCACCATTTTTTCCCCAAATTTACCTCTACACACAGTATCTAGTGCAATTGCATTACAGTATATATTGGACCCTATAAAAGATAGGACCTTTTTATAATAATTACAAAAAATGATTCGAAAAAAATGGTACGAGTAAAGAATTGGGAGAAACAACACGTGATATTGGCACGGCTCAATCAAAAAGCAAAGTCCTTAATATTTTGAACACAACTTTCTTATTGAACCGGACCAATATCCCGTTTAGCTACTCCTCGTGCCAAACCGTTTCCTCCTACACATGCACACACCAATATATATTAAATGCATGTATGAACGTAGTAGCGTCAACCCAAGTCCTACATCGAGAAAATAAGAGAAAATATAAGAATGGTTGAAGGAAGTTGAGAAATGAAAGTGAGAGAAAAAGAGAGGTGAGGAAGAAGAGGAGGTGACAAGGAGGAGATTTGAAGAAATGGGGGAGTGATAAAAGGAATGAAAATAAGAAGAGGGGAAGTAAGCAATAAATATTTTCAACTACCCATTAACAAAAGAAGTTGGGAATATTAATTTAAGGAGACTCAGAGGGACAAAACTGGAGCTTTAAATATACTGCATTCAATGGGGATGGGTAGAAGTAGCAGAGGATGTTTGGTTTACTTCTGGTTTCTTCAGCTTCTTTTATTTACCATTCAAATCAACTATTTCTATTTGGCGCTTCTTTTTATAACTTATTTGTATTTCAACTAGCTAGAAGAATGGTGAGGATATGAGAGTTATTCAAGATTCTCTAGTACCAGTTACGTTACGTTTCATTTGTAGTGATGTTAACTAGGTCCTTGGCTGTTTAGCTAGAATTAGTCTTCGAAAAAACGTTTTACAAAGTAAAACTTTTGTAGTCGCCTTCAAATAATACTTTCTCCGTTTCAAATCCATTTCAAATTAGTAGTTCATTTTCAAAAAAAAAAAACATTGTTTCAAAATAGTTGTATCACTTCTATTTTCAAGACAATGTTTTACTTAAACTTCCTGTTTTACCTTGAGTTTTAATTTCCATGATTGACTTTATGTACTTATTTTTTTAATCATTGCATGGAATAGAGGTACATATGGAATTAGATCATCAATGTTTAAGTTTTTTAATATGCGTTATTTTTTAAAAATGAACTACTAATATGAAACGAAGGTACTATTTTAATCTTATCACTTGATGACCTCTTCTTTTTCTTGTTTCTTTAAGTTGATTGAACGCACACAATGACTCTGTATTTGTAAAATTTGAACACTCAATCTCCCGCAGACAATTGAGGGCGATAGATGCGGAAAATATGCTAAGACAGTTGAATATATAAGTGACAGGACCTTGGTCTCAAAACAAGGTCCCTCATGGTATTAAATGTGATAACCAAATTACAATTACTCTTGCTCTACCTGTTATTTCAGTTCTTCATGTGTGCATTAACCACGTGAATATTCCAGATATCTTCACTGAAAAATCTTGTGTCGGAAACTAGTAAGGTCCGGTCTGGTGCACGAATTGGAAACTTCGTCTCTATCAGCTTCACGAGCATCTCTCCAGCTTCCCGTGCTCACTCTAGAGGAGTACTAATGGTTATAACAGTCATTTTCCGCAATATATATAAGATGGTAATTTCACTAATTCAAGACAGTTTGTTGGGAGAATAATTTTTGAGCTCATCATAACTCTTGTATGGACGTATGGTCCTTGCATGCATGATGCAGGTTCTAGGTTCTAGCTACTTGATGGATGGAAACTATTGGAAAGCGTTTACTTTCTATACCTGCTATCGTTTCTACTTTTTATATATACTATGTAGGATCCGGATCCCTGACAAACGATTGTTACAAACATCTATTGGCTATAATTTTTTGCTCATAAATTTTAACAATGCATTATTTTTTTTGTAAATGCAGAGTTCACGTCATCTATTCATACTTAATATAAATTTTTAGGATCGCTTCCAAGGTTGCCGTAAAAGTAATAGTACATTAGTAGTTGGTCACTTACAGAAAAGAATGAACGTATAGGTTGACAAATATTTAAAAAAGTACACTTATTTTAATTAATTTTGTCACAAATTTTATTATAAACTTTTATATTCTATTTTAATCTATACATTCTTCTCCACTTTCCCGCTTTCTCACATTTTCCATTTTTCACGAAAAAAAAAACGAAATGTAAACTACAGAATCAAATAAAATAGAGAGCAGGCTTATCCTGCTTGCAGGTGGACTTGTTCAAGAAGGGAGCAAGTTTGTTTCCAAGGCCCGTCAAAGTATTCAAATGCAAACTTAATAATATATCGGTCCAACCCATCACGTTTGGACAATAGACAAGCGAAATTGACTTCGTGGGCTTACTTCTGTCGAAACCCAATAAAATAAAATAAAAACTAAACCCCAGATAATTTAAAATAAAAATCGATCTAATTATGGGGTAAAATAATATATGTTTTACAATGGACAACGGACACGTTTAAACCCTAGATAATTTGGCAACACAGAAAAACCCTAGATAATTTTTTTTAAACCAATGCAAAATTAGATAATTTGACAATTGAACTAATTCTTTTTCTTAAAAAATAGTGGAGTAAGAGCATCTCCAATGGGAGAGACCACTTAGGTAAAATTTGAAATCAATTACCATAAATAAGAATTATAAAGAATGTGTAAAAAAATTTGCACTCAAATGAGATAAAACCCTTGTCTATAATTATAGAAAATCTCTTGATGTTGGCTATATTTGTCGAACCTCTAGATACATGTAGTGAATTGCCACATCACTTATTTTTATATTAAAATTATATATTACATTAATAACAACTTGAAATATTAATAACATACAATTTTTAAAATATAGCCAATCATTATAACCAATACCCTCGGAACACAATGTTTTACAGGTTCGACAAATTTTACATAATCAATATTTTATATAACTAGCTTAAAACCCGTGCGATGCACGGATTTCTTTTAATATTATATGATATGTTTATTAATCCGGTTTACTTTTTTTAAAATATGAATTTTGGAGGTTTAAATTTTTAAATAAGATGATTTGATAATAATTATATAAATGTTATCCATTATATTTATATGAAAAGAGGGATTTTAGTTAGAAAATATTGAAAAGATAATACATCTTAGTTCAAAAATGTAATCGATTAATTATAAGTATTTATAAAATTATAATTAAATTTTATTAAATAGAATGATGTGATTTAACTGAAAAAAGTGAAGTGTTAGTTAGAGAAAATTAAAAAGGAAACATGTTTTAGGTGGAAAAGGTAATTGATTAGTTTATAGTAATTATAATTCAATTATGTTATTTTACTAAATAAAATTGCTCGTAAAGTTTTAAGAAAAAGAAAAATTAGTGTTGCCCGTGATATTTTAAAGAAAAGAGATATCTTAGTTAGAAAATATAGAAAAGATGATACATTTTAGCTGAAACTTAATCGGTTAATTATTAACATTATAATATTGTTATTTTGTTTTATTAAATAGAATCACCTGTGATATAATTGAAAAAAGATAGATTTTATTTAGAGAAAATAGAAAATGTAATGTGAAAATTAAAAAGATGACATGTTTTAGGTGAAAAAGGTAATTGATTAGTTTATAATAATTATAATTTAATTTATGTTATTTCACTAAATTAAATTGTTCGTAATGTCTTTAGATAGTGAAAAATTAATGTTGCCCGTGATATTTCTAGAAAAAAGGAATTTGAATTATAAAATATGGAAAATATGATACGTTTTAGCTGAAAAAGGTATTCAAAAAGGTAATCGTTTAATTATAAGTACTTATAAAATTATAATTTAATTTTATTAAATAGAATGTCGTGATTTAACTGAAAAAAGTGAGGTGTTAGTTAGAGAAAATTAAAAACGAAACATGTTTTAGGTGGAAAAGGTAATTGATTAGTTTATAGTAATTATAATTTAATTTATGTTATTTCACTAAATTAAATTGTTCGTAGTGTCTTTAGATAGTGAGAAATTAATGTTGGCCGTGATATTTCTTGAAAAAAGGAATTTGAATTATAAAATATGGAAAAGATGATATGTTTTAGTTGAAAAGGTAATTGATAATTATTAGTATTATAATATTATTATTTATTAAATAGAATCACCCGTGATATATTTGTAAAAAGAGATATTTTAGTTAAAGAGATATTTTAGTTATAGAATAGAGAAAATGTAACATGTTTTGGCCGAAAAAAGTAATCGATTAGTTAATAGTAATTATAATATAATTATGTTATTTTATTAAACAAAATTACTTGTAGTGTTTATAAGAAAGGAGAAATTCTAGTTAAATATAATATAAAAGATATTGTGCTTTACCTGAAAGAAAATTAATTAGTTTTTTTTAGTGAAAAATAGAAAAGGTAATATATTTAATCTGAAAAAGGAAATTATGTAATTAGTTAGTAGTTAAGTAAGGGTAAATAAATAAAATCAGGTACCAACCAACCAAACTTTTAATGTTTCAACTTTTATATAATAAGATATATTTAATCAATCATTTTTAGCTAACCCATTTGAAGATGCTCTAAACTTTGCCGAGAAGATAAGAAAAAGGAAAGCAGGTACGTCACTTAAAATTGCCAAATTGATATATGAGGATGTTTAAAAGCAATAGCCGTCACCTCAAATTAATAAAGTTAACAAGACCTGCAGACTCAAGGTAGGCGGATCCTGCAATTTTTTTTTTTTTGCTAAAGGATCCTGCAGTGTTGTCATCACATTCACGCAATTCACTTTCTTTTCTTAATTCTTAATTTTTTTAAAATAAATAAATTTATATTCTCAATAAATCTTAGTTGGAGCGGGAGGATAAGAACGGAAGGATAAAAGATAAGATCTAATCACTATTATACGACCCTATCTAGTGCTTAATTTTAATGTTAGTTCCATTTATTATATAATTATCATTTATTTAAGTATTAATACCCGCAGATGAACCGATTTTCTATTTATGAGGGCATCATCACATTATTGCAGACATACATCCATCTGCAACATGCAACTATGCAAGTGCCTTCTAAATTTAGTAGCCACTCATAACTCTAATTTAACGTGATGTCAGACATATTCATATTTTATTCAAATACCATATACCAGTATTTTATACGGTATTTTCTATTTGCCGGTTGGATTAATTACACATGAAGATCGATAATGAATCATTTTGGTTTCTGAAATCTATACAGTATTTGCGTAAATTAGTGACTAACGTTATTGTTATAGAAATCGGCCGATTTCTGAGAAATCGCCGATAAATCGACCAAAAATCGTTCAAAATTTTGGAACCGATTCGGCCAATTTTGCAAAAATCGTCGATAAATCGCCGATTTTTTAATCGAATCATCCGATAAATCATAAATCAGTATCTCAACCGAATAGTTCCGATTTCCGAAATCTGCAACAATGAGTCTAACGTGTAGAAATGATCATACATAGACCATAGCTGAATCAAATGACCATGAGTATGGACACTGTATATATACTATACTCCCTCTGTCCCATTCATTTCTACCCACTTACTATTTTGGGGTGTCCCATCATTTCTACCCATTCCAAAATTAGTAAAGTTTTAATTATAAAAAACACTATTACACCCACTAACTTTCCTCCACTATCTCAAATTTATAATATAAAACACTATTACACCCACTACTTTCCTCTACTATCTCAAATCTATTATTAAAAATTCATAGGTCCCACCACTTTATCCACTTTTCATCTAATTTTACTCATTTTTCATACAATTTCTTGGTCTCCGTGCCCGAACCCAGTGGGAAGAACCCACTGGGACAGAGGGAGTAGTTTGTTAATTATACTGTATAAAAGTATAAAATATGGCCTTTTATACAAAACTAGCGTAAAAGCCCGTGCCAGGTACGGGCACTGAAATAATTTCACCCCCAACTGAAATAATTTCACCCCCAAAATTGTATATATTTCGGGATAATTTTGTAATTAGAAATATGATAAAATATAAAATTTTGATTTAATGTCATATTTTTATAGTAATTTTGTAATATTGTATATCAATTTCATGAACCAATTTTTTTTTAATTTAATTAGATTTCATAAAATTTGGATAAATATTTATACGATAATAATCACATGATTACTTTTAATAAAATTGTTTGTGTATAACATAGGTGTAGGTAAACTCATGTTATTTTATTACAAAATATCTTAATATTGTGCAAAAATCATCTTGATTGCCACTCATTTTTTTTCATATATACCTACACATATTTATATACTTTTGAACTCAATTTTTTTAGTTTTAGTCTAATGTTTATTAAACAATATCGAAGTGTTTTTTTAACTCAACTTTAAAATTTTCCAAATATTTCAATAGATGTAAAATACGATTAGACGACCTAAATGACTTGTACATCTGTATGATATCTGCGATCAATTTTTTTGGATCTATACATACATATATTTATACACTTTTAAACTCAAATATTTAGTTTTAGTCTAATGTTTATTACAAAATACCGAAATTCTATTTTAAAAATTAGGTAAATTGAAACATTTTTTATATTATAATTTTGAAATAATTTTTAACACAACTTTAAATTTTTCTAAATATTTCAATAGATGTTAAATAGAATTAAACAACCTTAATGACTTGTGCATCTGAATGATATCAAAGATCAATTTTTTTTTTTTTTGATTTCATCGTATATTCAAATAAGCATATGTTATAATTCATCCATTATATATTATATTGATCAATTTATTTTATTATATAAAAATTCATATTACCATATTTTATAGTCGAGTTATAGTCTAACTGGTCATTGTTAATAATTATTACAATTTTGTAATATTTATGATTCAAATAATCATATTTTTTTTATTAAAATTGATTGTTAATTACGTTACTTTTTATATGTAACATAGGCCATATTTTTAGAGTTATTATCCTTTTAACATAAATCCAATTTTTTCGTATATTTTTAATCATACATTTACATCGCTGAAATTTTAAGTAATTGGTCGATCAAAAATCTCTGATATGACTCATATATTTTAAAAAAAATATATCTCAAGTTATGTGATGTAATTATTAATTATGTGGAATTTGATAAATAAAATTTACATATTTTTTAAAACCAAATCTTATTTTTTATTTTAATAATATAATATTCGCATGGAGACGAATGTAAATAAATCCATATTTTTTTTCTGGACTCGGTAACATCTTTGTATAATCTAAAATTTTATCTTAAAATATTATTTTTTATATCAATCATGTAAAATGACAAATTAGAATTGTAGAGTATACTCAATCGATTGAAAATATTTTTTGTAATTATATACTATGCAACATTTTAGAAATAATGTAAACTAACATTTTCTTTACTAAAAAAAAATAATGGGATAAGAGGAGAATATGTGGTTTATCTAATATATTTTTAAAATAAATTCAAAATTAAGTGTAGCACATTGGTTACGGTGTGAGTTTGATAGGAGAAGGTCACGGGTTCGATTCCCAGCATCAACAAAATTTACATTTGTAATTTTTTAATATATAGGGATAAACTTGTATTTTCACAGCCATTAAAATGGGACTTTTTACCCTTATGTTGTGCTTTAATATATAGTAATAGATACATTTTTAGGGTGAAAAATAATTAATCTTACACTATGCAGGTGACTTCGATCCACCAAAGAACTCATAGAAATGGAGTTTTTGACTCAATGAATCATACTCGTGGATAAATTAGTGCATACTATAATGTCCATACACCATTTTAAAACTAAGTTAGTAGCGTAGTACTAACACATGGGTATGCACTTTTCAGAGTCAATTCCAAATAGTAGATTAATTTTTTAATAACTTTTTTAAATTTGTATCAAAGTAAAGAAAACACTAATCTTCAATTTTAAGTATTATATTCCCTCTCTTACTCTCATTTTCTTTACTGTTTTTCAGCATTGTTTGCATGCATTTTAAATGTATATAAAATATAGTTCAATATTTTATTTTTAAATTTTTTTTCTTTAATAAAATTTTAAACATTAAATTTTATTAAAAAGAAAAAAATTTCAAAAATAAATTATGAAACTATATATTTATAGAAATCTTAAAATACATGTCTAACCCTCTATCCAAGTGTAAAGAACTCGCTAGAACATAAAAAGTGATATGTAACAAATAATTGATAATTATTAATGTGAATAAATAAATAAAATATAATAATCATTCACTCTATTGAAATTATAGCTGCGATGGAACATGGTGTGGGACATTTCTTACTAAATCATATTCTCATTCAAGTTACAAGTTGCACCTTTCCCTCTGTACGTCCAAGAAAAGTAGGCCGGGAATTGAGGATTGTTGAAATGCATGATTCATTTTCCCAATTTCCAGTCTTTGTCAATGGCTTTTATCAATATATAGTTCTTGTTAGTTAATGTTTGGTCTTGCACAGTTGTAAATTGTAATAGTAGTGGTTAAAATGGGATGTGCCAGAAATAGGTTTGAGATAAGAGTATTTATTTTGAAAGAAATTGATATAAAAATTTCTTTTAACTTTTTGTAAATATGAGCATAAAGTAATTATATATGTGTTAATAGGATATGTTTTAAAATAACTTATAAGATAATAAATATTTATTTTCAGAATTTTTTTGAGTGAGTGGGATAAACCCCTCTACTACTTGGATTGGCTAATAAATGTGTCTATAATATCATAAAAATTACTCAATAGAATGCGTTTTGTATTGAAAATTGATAGTTACACTTTGCCAAATTTATTGAATTAGTAACTTGTATTTTAGAGAATTTATTATTTCACGCTTCTCTTATGTGTTTTGATTATTGTTTTACAACATTTAATATTTCTATTTTTTGTATATTTAAGATTAGTTTACATTTTGAAAGGCTTGCATAAATAATACAACTTATATTCATAATAGTTTATAAATAAAATAATTCAAATTGGAATCTCAATATTATTGAAACTTAAATATTTTGATTACACATATATCATGTAAATTATAAATAATATAGTTGTTATGAAAAAATGTAATTTAGAAATTATTTAAACTCTTATCAAAGGAGGGGATCGATCACAACATGTGATCAATCATTTATTCTAATATCATCTATTATATTAATTTTGACATTATATAATATGCACTTAAGATAAAATATGTGTAAATAGAAAACACTATTTCTTGTAAACCAATTATTGCAAAATGTAATATTGTAATAGTCCTATTTAAAATTTAAAAAATTGTTACAAAATCACCTAACATTAAAAGAATGATCTACTTCCATCTCAATTTCTAACCTACATATATGACTTGCTCAACACACCGCAGGAAAATAAGAACAATGTGTTATTTTTTCTGAAAACATGTATCATCTTTTACTTTTAAAAATGAACCCAGTCTTTTAGGGTGTGTCACGATAAAACTCAAGCAGTACATACTTTGTCCTAAATCTCGCAAAAACTATCTGCAAAAGCTATTCCCTCCTTTTAATTTACTAAGTTTAGCACATGTTTTTTCGCGTAACAATCTTCAATGGGACAACTTGTATACGTTCTATCTAACTGTTTTTGGATATATTCATTCAAAATTTATGCCACTTCAATGTTATCAGATTTTTAAATAAATATTTAAATGAAATTTCAACAAACTAATTAATGTAAGCAATTTTGTAAATAATATGAAATTTCACCAATGCAATTATTATATATGTAAGCAATCTTGTGAAAGTAGTTGAATAGTATAAGTAATATTCATATACATATTGGATTAGTTATGTTCGATTTGCTTAGTTATTGTTAGTTATAATGGCTTTTTTCATAAATATTTAAATTCAAATAATGTTTTAGATTTTTTTTTACGAAAATATAAACTTATTTATAAAAATACTATCTGCAAATGCAACTGTATGTTTGCAACCACATATACATGCAACTGGAACCATATATCTAAATTCAATTCAAATCAACCAAAGTTTACTAGCAAATTGCATCTGGTTGATTTGGTTGCATATAGTATTTTTGCAAATAAGTTGGTATTTTTGCAAAACTTTTTTTTTTTTGCAAAATGTGTTTTCGCAAATATTTTGAAAAAAATGGTAAAATCAACCAAAGTCTACTAACAGTTGCATCTATTTGATTTGGTTGCATATAGTATTTTTGTAAATAAGTTGGTATTTTGGCATAACATTTTTTTGCAAAATGTGTTTTCACAAATATTTTGAAAAAATGGTAAAATCCCAAAAAAAAACTTAAAGTGATTTTTTTGGTAAATATCCTAGTTATAATAAGCTTGTTAAATTTTAGGGGTTTTTCAATAATATTTTCATGTCATAATTTTTTTTTTCAAAAATATTGCATTTTTAAAAAACTGTTTTGTAAAAATACCGATTTTTAGATTTTTTTTTTTTACAAATATACGATTTACAATTTTGCAATCATATTTGCAATTCAAATCAATCAAAATCAACCAGCAACTTTAAAAATTTAGTAACTAAAATAATTTGTTGTTGTATCTTAACAAGTTGCACCGATTAAATTAAAGCAATATCTCAAATGCAACCAAAATCATCCAAATTTTTTTAAAATTATTTTTCTAGAAATGTCCAAAATTGAATTTGGTTGCAAATCAAATTTGGCAAATTTTTTCAGAATATGGTAAAATTGCAAAAAAAATATTAAAAAATATTTTTTTTATGAATTTTCTAAATTTTGCTCTCTCCGTCCCATTTATTTTGTCCTAATTTGACTTTTTTCGGTCAAATCAAGCAAATTTTGATCTTAAATAATAATTTAACTTTTCACATTTTTCTAAACTTGAAAATTGAATCTCATAATACGACAAATGTATTTTGTATTAGTAATTTTTTTAAAAAATTATAATTATCCAATGATACAAATAATTTCAATTATAAAATTAGTCAAAATAAGTGGGAATGAGGAGTATTGCATTTGGAACAACATATTTCATGGAGTAAATTACAGAATTGTGTATGAACTTAATCCGATTTGCATTTTAGTGGTTTTGTATTATATTAATCGTTTTTACATTTCAAAATAATGGTTAAGGACCACTTTTTTGATAAAAATAGTACAAAAAAGTGATCTGTAAGACTGTAACCACGTTTTTGAAACGCAAATGTAATATATGATCAACATGTTAAAAATTTGAAATTACAACCATCATTTGTAAATGAACGTCACCCACCACTTTACAATTTATTCAGCAATTTACTCTTTATAATAAAGCATCATAAATAAATAATTTTCATGTTAATTTATGGTTCAGTTGTTTACTGTTGGACACTTTTGTATCAAAAATAATTTTCAGTTGTTTAGACTTTAGACAAGTTGATATACAGGGACGGCCCTGAGTTGGAAGATGTCCCATGCGATCTTAAATTTTTTTTACCCCTTGTAATAAAATAAGCCATCTTGTTTTAGTAACTACCAACAAAAAAATGATAATTTATGATTTAAAAATTATTTTTCTCGCATTTTTACTAGCAAAATCATCAATCAAGCCTTCGAAATTAGAATTTGCAAGCATATCCCTTTTGATTGATAACATAGCCAACCCATTCAATCGTTCTTGTGACATCCTATAGCGGAGATACGTCTTATTCAATTTTAACTTTGAAAAACTCCCTTTTGCAGAAGCTACTGTAACCAGAATGGTTAATAATATTCTGTAAGCAATTGTGGCAGTTAGATCGTAACCTCCCATGCTCTTCAAAAAAATTCAAATCACCTTTTTTACTTCAATAGGTAAGCATTCTTTTATAATTCTTAACTCAAGAAAAAACATGACATTTCCATCAATATCTGAAACAAAAGCATGCTTTAACAATTCTTCAAAATTATGCAAGAGGTCTTCAAACTATCATCACTTAAACACTTCAACTTTGTCAAATTAAATAGAAACCCAAAAATCTGCTCATATATTTGAAATTGTTCAAACCTGAATTGGAGTTATGTATCGACATGATCTAGCAAACATATGAAGTAATTCACTTTAAAAGATTGTTCGGCTAATAAAATGACATTTTTTATTTTTGCTTTTTAATTCAATATTATTCTGTAATTTTTTTAAAACTACTCTCTAAATTTTTTTAAAAAATTTTTGCCCCCTAAATGTTGGATGCCCCATGCCATGGCTTGTATTGCTTGTCCTCAGCGCCAACCCCCGGAGCACATGATGATTTTAACTATATATGATGTAATAAGAGAGTTGACAACTTGTAACCCATCCCTTCCTTTTCGTATGCCTGTGTCTTTCTTTGCATTTCATCATCTACGGGAGGATAACAAATTATTTGCCAAAACTCATGATCCACTGTATCTTTCATGTACAGAAAAAATGTGTAAATGATTGCGTTTCTACTATTGAAGTGTGGATGAGGAGATATAAGCAGTGGTTAATGCTGATTTTGCAGTCAACTATCCTCGCTCTAAAACTTATGTTGAACAATGAAATTGTAGCTAATAAAAGTTGTATATATATTGGGGTGTTTGGGAAAACTTTTTTTCAGAATAAGTCAAATTATTTTAAGAAATTTAGAGATTCCTAATTTTTTTTATAAAAAAAGTTATTTTTTTTGCAATTTATAGAATCTCAAATATATATTAAATATTTGTAAAAAAAAAATTATCAAAATATAAAATTTTTACCCGAAAATAAGTTCATGACTTAAAAAAAGCTCAGCCAAACAGGCTCATTGTGTAATGTCTAACCTAAGTGGGTCTAATGTCTAACCTAAGTGGCTAAGTGTTATCCTGTTGTCGTCAACCACTACAAGAAAACTCGGCTAAAATCGACTGCACAAATTCGACTGGTCTAAATTCAACCAGATCCAGTCGAATTTAGGGTCAATTCCAATAAATTATTGGTCAGACTTAAATTCGATTGCTACCAGTCGATTTTAAGAGCAGTCGAATTTAAGCAGTCGAATTTAGATGTGCGGTCGAATTTAACCAGTCGAATTTATGTCCCGCCTAAATTCTCGCCTAAGCTTATTTTAGTAAGTTTATAAACTCGACTGAAGGCAGTCGAATTTATAAAATCGACTGCAAGCAGTCAAATTTATAAATTCGACTGCTATTATAAATTTCACCGACTTCAGTCAAATTTATAAATTTGACTGACTTTTTTCAAAATATTTAATATTAAATTCGACCGAAAGCAATCATATTTATAAATTCGACTGCAATCAGTCATTCTAATTAGAAAATTAAATTCAAAATTTATTTAAAAAATTTAAAATTAATCCTTAAATTATAAAAAAATTACCACAATATCCTTATAAGATGAACTACAAATTATAATTTACTTTACCAAATGGGACAATTTTTTTTTAAAAAATGTAAATAAAGTGTTGATTTTATATTTGTTAAGAAGTTTGGAAAATTTTAATAAATACTTACCAATTTTAAAAATTTATGATTTTTTTTATAGTACGTTTTGATAACATATCGTATTCAATAAAAATGATGAGAGACCGTAACAGTGTGAGTTTAAAAACATATTGTATTCAATAAAAATGATGAGAGACCGTAACAGTGTGAGCTAAATATTTTTGAACGATCCAACCGTACGGATGTCAATATATATCTAATATAATGATATTCCCAAAGTTTCAGAAAATAAAAAATTAATTTGATTGGAAATCTTAGTAGATCACTACTATTTTCAATATGACTCGTAACTAGTGCTTTGTCACCGATTATTGTTTCTATTTTTTTTAAAAAAATTTTGAACGATCCAACCGTACGGATGTCAATATATATCTAATATAATGATATTCCCAAAGTTTCAGAAAATAAAAAATTAATTTGATTGAAAATCTTAGTAGATCACTATTATTTTCAATATGACTCGTAACTAGTGCTTTGTCACCAATTATTGTTTCTATTTTTTTTTAAAAAAAACATTGAACGATCCAACCGTACGGATGTCAATATATATCTAATATAATGATATTCCCAAAGTTTCAGAAAATAAAAAATTAATTTGATTGGAAATCTTAGTAGATCACTATTATTTTCAATATGACTCGTAACTAGTGCTTTGTCACGGATTATTGTTTCTATTCTTTTAAAAATATTTTTGAATGATCCAACCATACGGATGTCAATATATATCTAATATAATGATATTTCCAAAGTTTCAGAAAATAAAAAATTAATTTGATTGGAAATCTTAGTAGATCACTATTATTTTCAATATAACTCTTAACTAGTGCTTTGTCACCGATTATTGTTTCTATTTTATTAAAAAAAAATTGAACGATCCAACCGTACGGATGTCAATATATATCTAATATAATGATATTCCCAAAGTTTCAGAAAATAAAAAATTAAGTAGATCACTATTATTTTCAATATGACTCGTAACTAGTGCTTTGTCACGGATTATTGTTTCTAATATAATGACAATTATATTTGTTAAGAAGTTCGGAAAATTTTAATAAATACTTACCAATTTTAAAAAATTATGATTTTTTTATAGTACGTCTTGATAACATATCGTATTCAATAAAAATGATGAGAGACCGTAATAGTGTGAGTTAAAAAAAACCTTACCAATACGATGTTTTGTTATTGAATGATTGAAATGTAGGATTTAAGGTTTATGTTTAGGGGTTTTAAGGGTTAGTAATTTAAATTTATTAAAATTAAAATTTGAACGATCCAGCTGTATAGATGTTAAGATTAATATATTTTAAAAGTTTTTACAAATAATCAATAAATAAAAAATAGCGCATGTTGAATATTATATTGGTCAAAAAAATATGTTGATTAATTTTCGACCGAAAGCAGTCATTTTTACAAATTCGAGGGCAAAACCTAGCTAGTCGAATTTATAAACTCGACCGGATACAGTCGAATTTATAAATTTGACTGCAACCAGTCGAATTTATAAATTTGACTGCAACCAGTCGAATTTACTGCCAGGTTAGCAATCCGCGTGAAACTTATCCAACGATCCAGATTCAACATACTAACATATTAATCCAACGGTCTGTATCCATCACAACAAATCCCACACATTTATATATAATTCCCACACATTTATATATAATTACATATACACAAACTTCATCTTCCTCCCCTTTCTCTCCCTCATCTTCCTCCCCTTTCTCTCTCTCATCTATATACACACATATACCTACATATACATAAATATAATTATATATACCAAATCTCTATATTTCTTTCAAAATATACATACTAACACCTAGAAAATCAACTTGTGGAATGTCAATTTCGGTGACAAAAATAACTCCGACTACTCCTACAACTCCGGCAATCATGCAAATTCCGGCAACCAAAACAATTCCGGCAATTGAAGCAAATTCGGCAAAAAAAATAATTTTGGATGTTTCCATGCAACTACATTAGGAGCAAATTCGTATATTTTTAAATTTGATTAGGAAACTTGAGTTTGAGTTGAATTTGTAATAAAAATATATTTTAAAAATATTATAATATTTGATATGAAGTTATTGTTGTTCTTGAATTAGTTTTATATATGAATTATGTTATATTTGTGTTGATTACTTTATTGCAACCTATCTTCAAAGGCAACAAATATATTCAGAACATTCAAAACAGTGCAGTTGAGAGCAGCAGAAAGCTGCTGAATTTTCAAGATATGGTACAATAAAATTGACTGTTCTCGGTCGAATTTATAAATTCGACTGCCTTCGGTCAAATTTATAAATTTGACGGGGTACAGTCGAATTTAAGGTGATTAGGCGGCAAATTCAAAATTTTTAAATTTTTAAATTTTTTCAGGCGGCAAATTCAAAATTTTTAAATTTTCAAATTTTTTCAAAATTGCGGCTAAATTTAAATTCGACCGTATCCAGTCAAATTTATAAATTCGACCGTATCCAGTCGAATTTATAAATTCAACCGGAATCCGTCGAATTTATAAATTCGACCGGAAGGTACCTTAGGCGCCAAATTCAAAATTTTCAAAACTGCGGTCGAATTTAGACCAGTAGAATTTGAGCAGTCGAATTTAGTAAATTCGACTGCTTTTTACTAAATTCCACTAAGTTAGAATCGACTGCCAATTTGCAATCGAATTTAGCTAAATTCGACCGGATCCAGTCGAATTTAGCTAAACTCGACCGCAAATTGGCAGTCGAATTTAGCCGAGATTCTAGTAGTGAACGCCATCACACCTTTTCACATTCATAGTTCTCAAAGTGTTTTTAGGTAACGTGTTTCGTGATGGAAGATAATTGTAATCCATATTTTTTAACAATGAAGCAATACCCATCTCTACGCGTACATTTTGAGAGTATATTTTAATTTTATGAGTATGTTTTTGGTAAATTAATTGGTCCATATATTAAGGAGGTACCTTGTGATTGACCACCATCTTCCATGGAAAAACTAAGTTAATTAAACCTTCATTCTATGTACGTGTGATATTATAGTTTGGGTTTGTCTAGTGTGCCTAACGACAATGCTAAGAATCCATGCTTCATGAATTGTCAAATTTTGATTGGTGAATATTTATGTGAATGCAGGGGGTTCATCATTATTAATGAAATCCCCACCAATCAAAATTTGAAAACTAAGTGATAGAGAGATAATTCACTAGGAGATGACCTTGGTAATAATTGCTATAATAATGAAACCATAAATGAAGATCAAAGGGGTGTATTGTATTAATGAAATGTTTATTCTCTCTACAAGTAGGAGACTCTCTCTCTATTCTCAAAATTGCCAACCCATTAACAAGTGGGGTTTGGTTCCTATTTATAGAAAAACCTTAGTTTACTTGGTTAACAAGATTTACATTTATGGGTTACATGGCCCAACAATACGCATAATGCTTAATGGGCCTAATACAATCTAAGTGAGCCTTTTAACTAAATATAATTTACTCTCTTGGACTTCATGGTCCAACATTTGTCCCCCCCTAGTAAGAAGGGTATCTTTAGATCCCTTGTTTTTAACCACCTGCGAAAAAGTATTAATAGAGACAAGGTAAAGTTAATTTTGAGTAAGGTAATTTCTTTATTTTCGATATTTATTCTTGAATAACTGACGCTTGTGCAGATGGCCTGGGATAAGGCAACAGATGGATTTTATAAAATTAACGTGAGTGGTATCTATGCCTGGGAGAGAAGCATCTGTGCTATTGGATGTGTTGTGAGGAACAGCGATGGTGATTTTTACCGTGGCTTCGGGGGTGCGATCCCTTGCGCGGACCATGATTTGGCGTCGTTACAAGCAATATGCCATGGGCTTGAGTTCGCCTGGAGAGAGGGTAAGAGGAAATTGATTCTCGAAACTGACGATGCTGCGGCTTTGGAAAGAGTTCTTCATCCTGATTGGGGTTACAAGCACTGGGTCCTTGTTGGGGTTGTTAACCAGCGCATGGACGACGACTGGGAAGATTTGCGGATGGTCTGTGTACCTCCATCTGCCAACGTCGCTGTCGAGGCTTTGACCGATTACTTTTTACAGAATGAGTTGGATTTTACCGATGTGGATGAATGTCCTGACATTGTGCAAGCAATTATCGAATCTGAGAAATAGTAGATTGATTGTGTGTCTTTATGTAGCTTTGTAACGATGATTCGCGTCTGAATTGTAATTGGCCCCTTTGGGGTATTCTTAAATGAAGTTGTTTGTTCAAGTTAATGTTTGTTCTAGTTAATTTTTATTTAACTTTAATCTTTTCTAATTTTTTGAGAAGACCGATTATCGTGTAGTGTCGATCGACTGTGAGTGTTTTTATAAATGAGGTGTTTTGGCCATGGAAATCACCTTCATTAATTTATGACGACACTGGTATGATGTAAGTGTGTGTGTCGTCGTTTGTTTTTTTTTTTTTGTTGTTTTTTTTTATTATTTTTTTTATATATTTATTTTTCTCAGTAGTGGCGTTTCATTTTTTGGGTTTTGTTTTTTCGAGAAAAGAAGAGGTTTCTCTCTAGAGGGCTTATATTCCTTCGCCGCGCCTCTTGCCTTCACTATTCTCACCAGGTACTCTCTTATCTTTTGTTTTTTTTATTTATTTTTCAGATTCGCTTTATAGGGTGCTTTATAGTCTACCAAATCATGAGGCAAATGTCTTTTTCGTCTTCTTCTTCTCGTACACCCGATGATATAAATCTGGGTAGGTTATCAACTAGGGATGAGGGTTTAGAGAGTTCCGTCAATTTGGATGAAATAGAAATCCCTGAACAGTTATCTGATCATAGCTTCGATTTTTTAAATGAGGCCAGTAGTGTTATGAAAGAACCTGAGGCTTTGCCTCCTCTTAGTCCGCGAACTCTGGCGAATCGCCAGAAAGTTGTGGAAGATGCTAGAATTGAGGGTTTGACGGAGTTGAAGAATAGGCCTAATCTTAACTATGCCAGTATTTACGTCGATCGTGCTGTTAACGTTGATGTGGGGTCATGGGTTGACTTAAAAGGCTCTTATGAGTGTAAGGTTCCTTTGGCAACGGATAGGATATGGGAAATGCCTAAATTTGGTATGCAAGGGATTCCTGTGGTTCATTTTGAGTTGGGGTTGCGTTTGCCGATGCATCCTTTTCATCTGACCATCTTCGAGGTCGTAGGGTGTGGGATTTCGCAACTGACCCCTAATTCTGTGGCCCAGGTGAGTGGGTTCATTGCTCGTTGTGCCGAGTTGGGGTATGTGCCATCTATCCGCTTATTTTTTTCAATATTCGGTATAAAGTATTCTCGTGGGCAAGTTTATTTTGATAAGTTGAATGGTCGTTCCGAGATTGTGGATGTTAAATCGTCTAATTCAGGATGGCATGGGAAGTGGATGTATTACACCGGCCCTGACCTCGAGTTCGTTCCTCCTTGTCAGAAAGTCTCGCAAAAGACGATAGACTACTTGACCAATATGGTGAAATACGATGATATCTTTTTAGATAGGTTTCAGGGTGGGGGTCCTTTGTACACCCCTGCTCAATTGAAGAGTTTCGTATTTTTGGAGAAGCATAATTGTAAGGTTTTGTAATTATTTTATTTGGCTTTTTGATGTGTCATGTGCTCACAACCTTTTGTTTGCCTTTGTAGTGGCTGGGAAATCTCTGGAGGAAGTTTTGAACAGCGATGTTAAAGACGATATGCATAAGGCTATGTTGGTGTTGGCGAACCGGTCTTCCGCTAAGCGAGATTCGGCGGCGAAAGAAGTTTCCCCTGCTGTTGGGTCAGTCCCCGTTGACGGGGCTACGACCAACAATGTTGTCTCCATCGAGAATGACCTTGTTGCTGGTGATGTACGTGATCGATCTGGTAAGCGGGTGCGAGAGGATTGTGATGATGATGTGTCTAAACGTGTTTCAAAGAAGCCTGGCGATCTTACCCGTATCGGGGTTGGGAAGTCTTTAACTTTCACTGGACTCAATAAGGAAGGCTTGCCTCCTCTGTTTCAGGGTTGTTCTTCAGATAAGCCTTTGCGGATTGAGATTAATGCTAACGAGCGTTGGACTGCAGGCTCGCGATTTCCAACTCAGGTTTTCCTCTTTATTATAGTTTTTTTTTAGTTCATTGTTTATGAATTCGTTTTTAGTGTAGAATATAGCTTATACATGTGATTTATCAATGTAGGTTTTCCAAGCATTTGACCTGCCTCAGGATAAAGGTTCTTATATTGATAAAACTAGGGATGAGATCGCCGATCGATGCCTAGCTCGTGGCGGACGGGTAATTTTGCATAGTTTTTTTTTTTTTTAATCGTCTTTGTTCATCTTGTAGCTCCTTACTGATTTGGCTCATATTGTCTGATGTAGACCACGAGTGGCGTGTGAATGCCACTCGCGAAGTGAATGAAGCCAAGCAGAAAGCAAGTGACGCTCATCGTCGAGCTGTTGAGGCAGAGGGTCGTGAGAAGACGCTAGCCTTGGAATTTGAAAAAATGAAGAAGGAGCTTTAGGATTCAAAGGCGAAGATTGGGGTTATGGATAGTGAGTTGAGTTCACTTCGAGGGTCGGCTGGTGAGATGAAGGAGAAAACCACTGCCCTCGAAGCTGATGTCGGGAAACTACAGGGCGAGCGCGATGCACTTAAAGAAGAAGTGGCGGCCTTGAAGCTCGAGGTAGAGAAAGCGGCCGAGGACGGTGCCAATGCTGTGGCATCTGGATATCAAGATTGCTATGACCGTCTTGCTCGAGTCGGGATTGATCTATCAGGGCATTCACTAGACGACTACTGTGCTGATTTAGCAAAGGCCCTGAAAGAAGGTGGAGGGAATGAAGGTGGAGTAGCTTGAAGCGGGGTATGCCCCGTAACTAATGTGACTTTTTACTTTTAATTAAAGGATTATTGGGTATGTATAACTTTGGTCTCGTGTTTACTATTATCGTTCGCGAGCTGCATGTCATGTTTTGACGTATATGAGTTTTACTTTCTTATTTAAATGCCATTTAATTTGGTCATGAAGTACGTTTTGTGGACTTTCTATCAAAGTGGAGTGTGTGGTTATAGGTTTTACTTGGAAAGTTTATTGAGTATAATATCGGTTTTTAGTGAAGGTTGCCATCCAATGTTGAGTGTATTTTTGAGTTCAAGATTGATGGTGGTTGCATCGTATTTTGGTGATGTTTCGAGATGTTTCGAGATTTTTGTATCGTCTAGATACAAGTTATCATACATTGTCTTGCTGCAATATTTTCTTTGTTATTTTAACTGCTATCTTCCGCACAGTCTATCTAACTTAAATGGATTGCGGGGTATTTGTTTACTAAATTTTGAATTGTCGATTCAAAAAGAGTTGTTTTGGCATTAATAATAAGTGTTGCCGAATATTTGGCTAGAAATAATATAAAGGTCGTAGACGAAGATGTGCTTTTATTTAATAAATTAAGGGAGTTAAAGTGGGAGCCTCATATCAGCCCCTTTTCACCTTAATACATTGATGAGTGATTCTATCTTGGTCAAGGTAGAATCAAAAATTACTGATAATACTTTTTCAAATGTATGCCGTTCCAGGCATTCTTGATCACCTCGCCATCAAGCTGTGCTAGCTCATAAGTTCCTGTTCGAATTACTTTGTGGATTTTGTACGGACCCTCCCATGGGGATTTGAATTTTCCCGAGATTGTGGGTTGTGACGAGGCCGCTTCTCGCAGTACAAGATCATTGACCTGAAATTCTTTTGGCTTTATGCCTTTGTTGTAGTGCTTCGCTACCTTGGCCTGATACTTGAGTGTTGACTCTGTTGCCTCGTTTCTGGTTTCTTCCAGGAGATCGTTATCCAACCTCAATCCCTCTAGTGAGTTGGTTGCATCGAACTTATCAATTCTGGGAGAGTTTAAGGATACCTCGACTGGAATGACCGCATCTGTGCCGTACGCGAGGCGAAATGGAGTTTCCCCCGTTGCAGTTCTTGGGGTTGTCCGATATGACCACAGGACGTTGGGGAGCTCGTCTACCCAGCAACGAGGACAATCTTGAATTCTCTTCTTAAGGCCCTGAAGAATGATTCTATTAGATACCTCGACCTGGCCATTGGCCTGTGGGTATGCCACCGAGGCCTTGAGATGTTGTATCTTTAGCTCATTCAGCATTGCTTCAAAATCTTTGCCAATGAACTGGGTCCCATTGTCGGTAACGACTGATCGAGGTATACCAAACCGGAACACTATAAACTCCATGAAGAACTCAATCATTTCTTTCTCTCGAATCCTTGCGAGGGGTTTCGCCTCTATCCATTTTGTTGCATAGTCCACCGCGACCACGATGTATTGAAGTTGTCGCTTTGTTTTTGGGAATGGTCCGACGATGTCGATGCCCCATTGGAAGAAGGGACATGGGCTTAATATTGGAGACATCAGTTGCGAGGGTTTATGGCAGACGGGGCCGTATAATTGGCAGGATGAGCATTTTTTCACATATTCCTCACAATCTTTACGAATGGTAGGCCAATATAGTCCTTGTCTTAGAATCTTGTGTGCCAAATTTTTCCCACCGAGGTGTTCTCCACATATTCCCATGTGTACCTCGATGATTGCTAATTCCGCTTCCTCTGGACCGAGGCAACGAAGAAGAGGTTCTATCAACGCCCGCCTATAAAGCTTTGAATCAACAACACAGTAATTCCTTGTCTTAAACATTATTGATCGGGCTTCATTCTTATTTTCGGGCAGTTGATTTCCAGTGATGTAGTTGAGAAATGGGATTCTCCAATCAGGTTCTGTCAAAATGGCATTTACTATAGGAACATCTACAGATGGTGTTGTGAGAATTTCCACGTACACGGGCTCTTCGCTCGTGGGTGTTGATGAAGATGTGAGCTTAGACAGGGCATCGACCCATTGATTTTCGGTTCTGTCGATGTTTACTATTTTCCATGAAACAAATTTACCCAGGAGGATTTGAGCTCGTTGTAAGTATAATGCCATTTTCTCATTGTGAGTTTTGAATTCTCCCAAAATTTGTTTAACCACCAACTGAGAATCACTGAATATATCTATGAAGTTGGCCTCGAGTCCTAGAGCAAGGTTCAACCCCGCGATTAATGCCTCGTATTCGGCCTCATTGTTTGTCACTTGGAAAGCGAAGGTGCTTGCTTGTTGAATTTTGAACCCCTCGGGGCTGATGAGTATGATGCCTGCCCCACTCCTCTCCGAAGTGGATGAACCATCAACATAAAGGGTCCATGACCTTGATTGACACTTATCGTCGTCGAGGTGGAGAGGGTCGAACTTATCAAATTGGCATTCAACAACAAAGTCTGAGAGTGCCTGGGCTTTCATTGCTGTTCGAGGCATGTACTCGATGTAAAACTGGCTGAGCTCAATTGTCCACGCAGCCAGCCTGCCTGTCATGTCAGGTTTATGGAGAATTCGTTTCATTGGTTGATTTGTCATGACTTGAATTTCTCGACCTTGGAAATAGTGCCTTAATTTTCGACTAGCGACCACGAGAGCGTATACCAATTTTTCGACCTGTGGGTACCTAGTCTCTGCATCGCGCAAGGTGTGACTAATGTAGTATACAGGCATTTCACTTCCGGAAGTGGATTTAACTAATACCGCGGCTATTGTTGTGTCGCATGCAGACAGGTATATTCTTAGAGGTTCTTGAGGGCGGGCTTGAGTCAAGATCGGGGGCGAGCTCAAGAACTGCTTTAAATCTTCGAGGCCTTTTTCACACTCTTCGGTCCAATTGATTTTTGACTATTTCGAGGCACTCTTGATGGCCTCAAAGAAAGGAGCGCACCGTTTTGATGCTTGTGGGATGAATCTTCGAAGGGCTGCAATGCAACCTGTCAAGGTTTGTACATCCTTCAAAGTTGTTGGATTTCGTATATCCATGATGGCTTTAATCTGGCTGGGATCGGCCTTGATTCCTCTTTGGGTTAGAAGAAATCCTAAGAATTTTCCAGAGGTCATTCCAAAAGAGCATTTAGTTGGATTCAGGCGCATGTTATGGCATCGCACATTCTCGAACGTTTCCCTTAGATCTTTGACATGATCGATAGATCTCTTTGATTTTGCAATAAGATCGTCAACGTAGACCTGGAGATTTCTTCCTATTTGTGTAACAAAGATGGTGTCCATCATTTGCTGGAAAGTTGCTCCAGCGTTGATGAGGCCGAATGGCATGTTTTTGAATGCAAAGACACCTCTATGAGTAATGAAGGCTGTTTTTTCCCAATCCTGGCTATCCATTTTTATCTGATTATAGCCCGAGAAAGCGTCCATGAATGATAGGAGCTCGTGGCCAGCAGTGGCATCAATTAACTGGTCAATATTTGGTAGTGGATAAAAATCTTTTGGACATGCTCGATTGAGATCAGAATAATCAATGCACATTCGCCATTTTCCATTGCTTTTCTTGACCAGTACCGCGTTAGCGATCCACTCAGGAAACTGTACAGGCGCAATAAAACCAGCCTCGAGGAGTCTATCAATCTCGGCATCGATGGCCTTGGTTTTTTCTTCGAAGAATATCCGTTTCTTTTGTTTCACCGTGCGTAGTCCTGGTTTGACATGGAGTGAATGACGGGCAATTGTCTCAGGTATCCCTGGCATATCCTTGGGATCCCACGCGAAGATGTCCGCATATTCTCGGACAAGATTAATGATTTGTTGGCGAAGGTCACCTTTGAGATGTTTGCCAATCTTGGTTGTTTTTTCAGGGTTACCTTCTTCAACCTCAATCTCTATAGTTTCTTCTAAGGGAATGCAATTAGATTCCACTGTGGATTCCATGGTTGCACAAGGATCTATTTCAATAATTTGATTGATAGAAGCGTCATCGACGTTCTTTGTTCTGAAAAGTACAGTAGATAAATAACATTGGCGAGCTGCATGTTGGTCGCCCACGACCTCTCCCACCCCAAACTCGGTGGGGAATTTCATTTTTAAGTGAGGAATGGAAGTTATGGCCTTCAGGGCCGTTAACGTGGTCCTGCCGAGAATGGCATTGTAGCTCGAGCTTGCATTTACCACATGAAACTTAACGACGTGCCATGTTTGACACGGGAGCGTTCCAAAAAGGACAGGGAGATCGATGGTGCCAATGACCTTAACCTCATTCCCGGTGAAGCCATATAGAGGCATGCTCACATTTTCAAGTTTTCTATCTCCATGGTTCATCCTCGCAAAAGCGTGATGGTACAATATATCAACGGAGCTTCCATTGTCAATCAGAATCTTCTTCACTGTGTTTGTGCCGACCTTGGCTGTAATTACCAGTGCGTCTTGATGAGACTCAATCAATCCTGACGGATAGTCATCATCGGAGAAGGAGATAATCGGAGTAGGATTGGGTCGAAGGCGTTTGGGTGCCTCGGGATTGATGTGAAATACTTCCCTAGCATAAAGCTTTTTAGAATTGTTTGATGAGCCACCTGCTGCGATCCCTCCGGCTATGACATCGATGACACGATCTTGATCACGAGGTCGTTCATTTTGTTTTTCGGCGTCATGGTCGATGTAGTGAGTTAATAGACCTCGCTTAAGTTTTGCTTCAATGAGATTGCTTAGCTGATAGCACTGCTCTGTAGTATGTCCAGTATCTTCGTGATACTCACAGAAGCGAGAGCTTGGGGGCCTCCCTGGTTTCATCGGCCTTGGGGGTTGGTAACCCGGTTCTGATTTTATGATGGCAAGTATTGTTGCTTTGTCAACAGTGAGTTTAGTGAATTCTTTTTCTTGCCTTTCACGAGGCTTCCATGATTTACCATCTGGCCTTTCATGCCTCGAGTTGTGAGGACTGCGTGAGTCCGTCGATTTGGAGTATGAGTCGTAGTTGCGCTTGTAGTCGGTCCTTGGAGACCGTCGGCTTGGAGATCGTGTTCGAGGACTTCTGTTGTAGTCTCGGCGAAAAGTTTTGCGAGGGGACTGGATGCTGCCCACAGCTTCTTGTAAATTCATTCGGTGTTCCACAATCTGGAAAGCATTTTGTAATGTTCGAGGATTTTTATCAAAGAACTCTTCCAGCAAGACTGCATGTCGATGCTTATCAATTCCGGCTGCTAAATAATTGATAGCCAATTCCTCGATCAAATTTGGGATGTCAGCCACCTCGGTTCGAAACCGAGCCAAAACATCACGCAAAGATTCATTATATCGTTGTCTGACCGTCATCAATGAAGCGGTGATTTTTCCCCCTTTATAATTACTGGAGAATCGAGCTTGAAATTTTGTTTTTAACGACTGCCAGGAAACGATGGATCGGGGAGGAAGGCTATTGTACCATCGGAGAGCTGTGCCCTGTAGGCAGGTAGAGAAAAATTGACACCTAGCTATTTCTGAATGGCCAAAAAATGCCATACGACCATCAAAGGTGTTGAGAAAACCACTAGGGTCGGACGTTCCGTCAAAATGGTCTAGAGAAGGCGTTTTAAGTGTTCTGTCTATGCGAGCAATTTCTATATCCTTTGACAGAGGACTTTCAGTAGTCGTTACCTGACCAGATTGGTTACGCATAAACTCTTTAAATGTGGCGACGTCATCCTGGATTTTAGCAAAGTCCTCGGGTCGGAACGACTCGCTAGACTCGCTACGCCACGACGAGCCACTTGCTGCCGGGGCTTGACGTCGTTTTCGTGGTCGTGGTTGTGAATAAATCGATTCTGTGGATTCTTCGTCCGCATAATCTTCATATCCTTCGTTGAGATCATTGCCTTCGGCATTATTACCTCTTTCACGTGCCGAAATAGAGGTCTCTTTTAGCTCTTGTTGTAGACGGAGGATATCTCGTTGTCGGGCTAACTTTTCTTCCAAACTCTTTTTCTGTCTTTCCAGGATGGCTAACTCTTTATCGGAGTCGGAGACGCCTTCCAAATTATCATTGGCACCTATTCTCTGCCTTCGAACCTTCTGGAGATGGAGGCGCATGTCACTGGAAAGAACTTTCTTCCCCGCTGCTGTTGTAACCCTCGTACGGGTGTCAGGCTGTGCTGCCTGACCTTTGTGAGTATGAATGATTTTAGTGGGTCGTTGAGATCCACACATTTCATCTTCTTCTGGCGGGAACAATTGTCTTGGTTTCAGTGGAGGTGCCATTTGGTCCTCTGCTCTGGGGGCCGACGGCATCTCCTGATTTGTGCCAATTTCTTCTATTTGCGGGTCGTCGGTGTCCATTTTTGGTTGGAATTTCAAACTAGAGAGCTCCTTCTAGCGCCAAATGATAGAGAGATAATTCACTAGGAGATGACCTTGGTAATAATTGCTATAATAATGAAACCATAAATGAAGATCAAAGGGGTGTATTGTATTAATGAAATGTTTATTCTCTCTACAAGTAGGAGACTCTCTCTCTATTCTCAAAATTGCCAACCCATTAACAAGTGGGGTTTGGTTCCTATTTATAGAAAAACCCTAGTTTACTTGGTTTACAAGATTTACATTTATGGGCTACAAGGCCCAACAATACACATAATGCTTAATGGGCCTAATACAATCTAAGTGAGCCTTTTAACTAAATATAATTTACTCTCTTGGGCTTCATGGTCCAACACTAAGCTACCACGGATTCTTAGCATGTGTTTTTGGGCACACACTAGAAAATTCGTTATAGTTTTTCGATAGTTAATTAAATTGTATATGTGCATTAATATTCTCAGTTTGATCACTTAATATTTGGATTGATGACATTTATCTAGGCTAGTAAATCACAGACTGATTTAGAAGGTTCGGTACGCCAGTTTTACCTTATATAGTTGGTCAGCGGTGTACTACGTAGAGAGAAATTGCAGATGAATGAAAATTTGACAAAAATTATGAAATCTAAGAAACAAACCAGCTGTAATTCATATTAATAATGCTAATTAAGAACTAGTCGATACAACAGTGAACATTCTACGAAAGATTAAAGCAGCTAATTATACTGTTACAACACTCGCACGGAAACTAAAGTAGTGAAAAAAACACAGTCGATTTAACAATGAAGTACTAGACTCCAGCTAAATGCAAGACATGTTGTAGCTAAGAAAGAACGCGAGACATGTTGTTCCAGCAGCAAATACTATCGTCCCAATCATCATCGTCATCTGCTAATTTTATACTGGGTACACGATGACCAATTGTAATGCTTGATGGCTCTCTACTCGAATAGTTACTATTATTAGTACTGCTACCAACTTCGTACCAATCTGGAATACACACCGGAGAAGGACAGTCCAGTAAACGCAGTAGATCGTCGTCCATATTATTCATCTCCTCTGTTGCCTCGGCCTTTCCATTCATACCTACATACCAAATTTGTAAATACTGTTAAAAAAACAACTACATACTACAAAACAATTAAACTGAAGCTATATAATTCATACTGACCAATGGTAGAATGACCCGAAATAAAACCTTCAGTACTGTATGCTTGGTGTTTAGGGTTGCTGAGGCCATTCATTTTGCCAGCCTTGAATTCTTGGAAAGTATCTTCCGATAATCCATCATATTCGTACTTTATGTTTTTCTCTGAATTATATTTGTAACGGTTGATAGTTTGAGACTCCTCAAGTAGATCTCCTAGCAAACCAGTACAGTTGCCTCTTGCAACCTTATCATATTCTTCGTCGCCATCACTTGATGCTACTCCCTTCACATCATCACTTCCCGTATACCCCGAATTGTTAGAAGTTTGCGTTGTATTTTGGATTGAAGAGAGCTCGTTGTTACCTGTGCCCATACCCAACAATCCCACAGGATCAAATGAAGTGGTATTAGTATTAGTAGTACTAGTAGATACTGGATCATGACCGGAATTAAGGCCAAGATTGAAGGACAGAGATTTTTCAGAAAGTGCTTGATTAAATAGCTGCCCATTCTGGTATGAAAACCCATTGCCACTTGTCAAATCATTGTTATTAACTTGTCGGAGTGATGGAAAGGAGTGGCTAGGATTCATGTTATTGCGGTATGGAGGGTAATCATGAAGATTCATAAGATTGACAGAGTTTTGGTTTAGACGGGAGTGCTGATTCTGATGGCAGGTAGATGAGGAAGCGGCAGCAGCTGCAGAAATGATAGAAGCAAAAGAGGATGATGGCGAAACAGTAATATTTTGAGGCGGCTTTTGGTGGAGGCGGTGGTTGAATTGTTGTTGGAATAACTCCATAGGATAAACTGGTAAACCAGCTCGCTGACGTCTCTTAAGCCTTGTGTTCCAGTAATTTTTAATCTCGTTATCTGTTCTCCCCGGAAGCTGCATGAAGGATATAATTAAATCACTATTTATAGTTAACAGATTAATAATATGCATGCATAATATTTATGAAAATTTTATTACCTGAGCAGCCATGCGAGCCCATTTGTTTCCGATCTTGGCATGAAGATCTATGATGGTTTTTTCTTCTTCAGGAGTGAAAGGACCTTTCTTAAGAAAAGGCCTTAAATGGTTAGCCCATCTAAGACGACAACTCTTCCCACATCTCTGCAAGGACGTATTCTTCTGCACAGCATTCCAATTCCCTTCTCCTTGCCTTTTAACATACTCCAACAACACCGCATCCTCAGCTGCTGTCCATGGTCCTTTCTTCAACACCACTTGTAGTCCTCCTAAACCTACCCCTATCTCTCCACTGTTGTTGCTTATTACAGTACCCCTCCCTCCGTGTGACACCATCTATTTTCTCTATAAATTTGTGTACTTAATTGATTGATTTGCTTCGGAGAAAAGAAAAGTAAGGAATTAAACTAAGCTAGAAGGCTTGCTATGTAGAGGGAAAGTAATTAAGTGAAGAAGAAATCAAGTAGTGATGGAGAAGAAGTAATCAAGTGAAGATAGAAATAAAAAATTAAGAGAAACAAAGAGTAGAAATGAAGAAGATGATTGAAAGGAGGAGGATAGAGAGAAAAAGGAAGAAAAAGAGAGAAAGGGAAGGAGGGAGATGTATTGTTAATAGAGGGTGAGAGATGAAACAAGAGGGCAAGGGGGTTGGAAGAATTTATAGGCTTAAGCATACATTTCGCCCCGGTTTGTGTGCTGCATGCTACGTTTTCCATCCCCCGTCTTCTTTGCTCACTCCTTTCACATTCATAGTATTAGTCTCTTCTCTTCTCTCTCTTTCTTTACACCTGTCTCTTTTTTTTTACTAGCAAAATGATTAACATTTTTTGGGTTTTGTTTAGCTGAAGAAAATGTTTCATTTTTGTTTTGAAGCAAAGTGAGCGAGAGAGAGTCATTTGAGTTTTTTTTCAAATAGAGACTTATCTTTTTTCTAAAACTATTGAGAATCATTTTGATTTTAATATAGAACTATGAAATATATATAAAATAAAAAGACGATTGTCACATTGATAGGTTCAATAGTTAAGGTGTCCAATCCATGATAATGTCATAAATTCAATTTTCATATTAAATATGATTGAATCATTTTCACAAACAATTTTTCTTACGCCTTGCTCCCGAGTTTTTTAGGAAGGGAAAATAAGGTAATGAAAGTGAAAGTAAAGTAATGCAAGTGAAATATATTTCATCAACTTGCTCCCGAGTTGGATGGAGCGTAAATAAAAAAGGAGTAAAATTACTTTCATTTACGTGCTCCCGAGTAGGAAAGAAAACATGTAAATGATTGTCAAATTACAATTCTATCCTTAGATATAAAATGTTTCATTTAAATGATAAGGATATATTTGTAATATCAAATGTTTTTAATTAAGTTACTTTCACTTGCTTTCTTTTTCATCCCAATTTTTGAGATGAAAATTTTGAAAGTAAAGTAAGCAAAATTTGCTTTATCTTTCACTCGCTTTCGTTCCTAAAAAAAACTCAGGAGCACAAGCACAAATGTAATTATTAATGTTACCTCGGGAACATCACAATTGGTACAGGCAATGAATGTAATTTTGCGGTATTCACAATTACTTAATTTTTTTTATAGCTATTAAGATATCGTCAATTTAATTCTCTCATGACATCACAATTAGTACATATGATGAATATAATTTTGCAATATTCGCAACTAATACGAAGAAAATGTTATAGCTATTATGATGGCGTCAAATTAATTGATGCAATTATTTTCTATTAAGAAAAGTTTATAGGTAGAGATGAGTAAGATTACCCTCAAGCTTTGCTAAAAGATTATTTTGGGCTCTACTACTGTATTTGGAAAGAACTGAATGTTTTGGACTTGGTAAATGGTAACGATTATACTCATAAGTCATAAGAGCACAAAACTATGATCCAATGTCAGATTTGAAGTTAATTTTTTTCCTGTTACAAACTATCAGATTTACCAAAACAGGGGGAACTGGAATGAATCTATGATTATGCATCAAATGCAGCAAACAATAACAGTAAGATTAAACCTTTGTGCCTGCCAAATTAGTAAATGCAAGTAACAAAACTGAGAGAGCTACATATAGCTAGAGTAAGTGCAAGATTTCATATCATCGCCATCTTAGCTGATCGTGGCAAGAAAATTAACACCATTTTAATAATGAATTGAGATTAGAGCAAAGAATCAACACACACCGAAGTCTGAACTAAACATAAATCAATAGAAAAAGTGGCGTCTTAACTTAATAAAGTTTACAATGTTAAGCTCAATGTTTTCAATGCAGGACACTTGATATTGGGAGATATAGACGAGATATACTATAATGTTGTATAGCATGAACTATGTAAAACAAGAGTTTCTGCATATGTAAAGTTTAATTATCAGTTTTTTATGTATAAACTACTGTTAATTAGAGGTCACATACATGATTGGAGAGTGAATATAAGGGTATCTGTTTGACGCTACTTACCTTGAAGGAAGAAGGGTATGCTTCTTCTTTCAAAGTTTCTGTAATCTGCAACAGATTAGTTTTGCCTCACGATAACGGATAAGAAAGAAAGCCTACCCAAATCTACTAAGTATCATATTGTGCACAATCATGTATAATTCAAAACCTGTGTCAGAACCACAATGTAATAAAATCTATAGACAACAAATGACAGCCATGTTGAATTCTGTTGCTATTAATATCTGTCCCAATAATTTCTTGGGAGAATAAGAGGCCATGCTGATCAGAAACCAAGACCTGAATTCATCTATCCATGAAACATAAGGGGCTAGCATGGCTAACCTATATGCAAAGATGTTCACACATCCCTAGTCGAATTCAATTGCATTGACGATGAGGATGAAGGCTTAGCCTGTCTCTGACGATTACCGCAAGTCTTTGATGAAATCAAGGTTTAGTGTGTCTCTTACTATTAGGAATAGGCCAAGAACTGTAACAAGCATGATTCCTGATGACATTATTCCTTGCTCTATTTCTGAGGGGAGTTTTTTCCCACCTCTAGCTGCTTCTACAAGTATCAATGCCAAAGAGCCCCCATCTAAAGCTGGCAAAGGTAGCAGATTTATAACCGCGAGATTAAGATTTAAAATAGCAGCAAATTGGTAAAGCCCATTTGAGCTTGATTTTGCAACTTCTGCTCCCACTGCTATAATAGCAACAGGGCCGGAAACCTTGCTTGCAGTTTGGGAGAAATTAAAAAAGGTCTGTTTCAAGCTATCCAAGACATTAGACGTCAAACCAACAAATTCACGTCCACTGTACTTAAAAGCTTCTATAAGATCCTTCGGCCTAACATTAGAGAACTTAACATTTGGCGATAACTGAACCCCAATTCGACCCGTACCATCAGAATTCTCATCAGGGGAAACAGTAATATCAATATCTTGGTTACTTCTCTTTATCTTTAGCATCACATCAGCTTTTGGGTTTTTCTTGATTATATTAACCACCTCAGAAACTAAACTAGGCCCTTGTTTCGACAATTCAACACCATTTACCCCTAAAATCACATCACCAGGAAGCAACCCAGCTCGAAATGCAGCTGAGAGTGGTCGAACCTCGGGCACAAGTACCCCAGGAAAATTATCTTGAACAGGCAATCCAACAGACAATATTTGCACAAAAATAATCATATAAGCAAACACAATATTAGCAATCACACCAGCTGAAACAACAAGAACCCTATCAAATATAGGTCTATTTTTAAGCAAATCAGCATCATCAACAGGAATATCACTATCAGGATCATTATCAGGAAAGCCCACAAATCCACCAAGTGGAAAAGCCCTAAGTGAATACTCTACATTATTTGCTTTAAATTTAGCTAAAATTGGACCAAACCCAACAGCAAATTTACTTACACGAATGCCCTGAAGATAAGCTGCTAAAAAATGACCACTTTCATGTACAACAATTATAGCAGTCAACACTGCAGCTGCTTCCACAACTTCCTGAACTCCATCAAAACCACTAAAATCATACCCGGGTATTGCAAAAGATTTGATTTTTAGCCTTTTCTGATGTGGGTTTTGATTCTTGTAATGAAAAGATTGGTTCTTGAAATTTGAAGAACAAGAAAATGAATAAAGAGAAGAAGATGGTCTAACTGGAAAGATGGGTGATTTTGAATTTTTAATCTTGGATAGATTGAATGAAGAAGATGAAGGAGAAGATATAATCATTGTGTGTATAATCTTGGTTAGATTGATTGTGGTTTAAAAATGAGAGAGTTTTGGGGTTTGCAATTGAGGAGGGAAGAAGAGTAAGGAGGGATTTGGATAATTCATATTTATGGTATGTGGAGAGGAAGTGATCTCAAGATACTCACAATGTATAATCTTTTTTTGTTATATACTGTTTATTTTCAATTTTTTAATATTATATTATTAAAGTTTTAATAAGTATTTTTTTATCAGTTATTGTAATTTTGATATAATTCATAATATTTTATTTTATAAATTAAAATTAAATATTTACTTATACTATATTACTCCTCTAGATGATATTTTTATTTAAATTAGTTTTGAAAGTCTAATGTTAAATTGATATTTAACTATTGACATAAGTAATTATTTTTTATTATTTATTTATCCACTTTAAAAACAGCAAAACTAGCTTTAAGATTTGAAAAAGAAATCTCAGACAAGTTTGTATGTGATAGCATTATTATTTTTATTGTTATAGCAAAGGTCGAAATGATAATTCTTAGATATTTTAAAGATCTTTGTTTATTTATTTTTTAATCTGGTATCGTAGTTGATGTTTTGTTCGGTATGTGTTTTGTTTTAATTAAAGAAAATTGCTATATTCTTTTTTGACAAAAAATAGATATTTTTTTCTTCTATTTTTTCAGATTTATACTAGATTACATTCCGTGCTACGCATACGATATTTTAAAATATTATTTTACAAAAAATATTAATATATCATAACAATGATAAATTAATAAATAAAATAATTTAATAAAGATTAAATAATAAAATTTTGAAACAATTAATATTAATATCATTAAATACTATTTTATATAATATTAAAAAAAATATCCTTTAGTACGCACTTTGGGGACTTACATGAGTACATAGATAGAGATTTTTTAATTATATAGTGAACTCTTACGATTACAAAAGTACCTCCCAACTATTGTAATAAAAAAATATTTTTATTTCACCTAACTTAGGTGAGTACTAAGTAGTAATCTCTTTCTATATATAATAGAGCAATAAGGGACTTAGGTGATAATTGTGAGCCAATAAATCCCCTGTGAAATTACAGTTATGCCTTTACAATTTATAAAATTACATGAAATGCCACTCTTTTATTTAAATGGGAAAAAAATGAATTTTTGTGGTGAATCGAACCTAGAACCTCCTCTACACAAGTTATCCTACTAACCATTGTGCTACATGAACTTTTTTGTTTTGAGTTAAAAAATATTTTACATAAACTCGACCTCTCCATTTTCTTATTTTTTACTATTATTTTAAAAATATTATATTTTAGCTTTCACGATATGGTACACATCCATCCATTCTTTCTACATATAATAAGAGAACAAGGGGATTTTTAGGGGGTTTTGAGCCAATAAATCCTCTATGAAATTACAGTTATACCCTTAAAAGTTATAAAATTACATGAAATTTCACTCTCTTATTTAAATGGAAAAAATGAGTAAATTTTATTTTTATGGTGAATCGTACCTAGAACCTCTTCTACACAATTTATCCTACTAATCTTTGTGCTGCATGGACTTTATTATTTTGAGTTAATAAACCTTTTACACAAACCCGACCTCTCCATTATCTTATTTTTACTATTATTTTAACTTTTTAGTAAAAATAATGGTGACTCATATTATTTTAAAAATATTATATTTTAGGTTTCACAATATGGTACACAATCTATCTATTACTATAAATTAAAGCACAACACAAGTGCAAAAAGTGTCATTTTAATGGTTGTGAACTTACGATAATATTTCTATATGTTTAAAAATTACAAAAGCACCATCCCTTTAATATTTATGCAAACAATGCATGAAATATGTTGGTGTTGGGAATCAACCCTCTCGTAATTTCGGATTATAATTCTATGCGACTTATATATCTTGATGAGATATTTAAATAAATAAATATTAAGGAGCGTACTAATTTTATCTGGAAAGTATTGTATGATGAGTATTATTCACATCGATGATACGTCTTTTTATCATTGTTCTAAAAGAAATTGTGTTATAACCTATACAAATATATTTATATGCTATAAAACATCCTTTTTTATGCTCATATGATCTATACATAAATAAAATAATACATAAATTAAAATACTGATATTATAATATGTATGAATATAAAAGGTGCAATTATATTCAAAAATATCCTTAAATCGTAAAATTATACAGAATTTATAGCAATTGCTAGAGGATGTCGCACGGGTTATTATGCTAGTTAAGAGTATTAAACTCATAAGTCAAATTTTTGTTATATATAGCATGTGATATGTGATGATATGCATTAATTTGATTATTAAAATTGAAAGATTAATCAAAAATTTTGTTAATGAACCTACTAAAAATATAATGGGCATTAATAATATTTAAAATTAATATAAAAAATTTTCATAACTAAACATGGGTTAAATTATAACATGGAAGCTAAAATAGATACCACCATATGGATAGTCCATGGATTAAACTGAACTTAAAAATTTAATTCAAAATTAAATATGATACTGAACCATAACGTACTTGGGAGTATTTGCCTTTGGATATGTTTTTTGGCTATTACAACATTATCATTTTCGTGTTGCCTTAAGGCATAGAATAAAAGTGTTTGCATGTTGTCGTAGGTATGAAATTGTGTTGCCATAATTTTGTAATGAATAAAATTTTACATTTTCTACTAAAAATAAAAATTTAGCCTTTTTTCACATGAAAATTTATTTATTTGGATAAAAATACAATCAAGAAGTTTTTATAAAATCAGGAATATGCCCGTAGAAGTGAATATTTCATTAAAAATGTTAAAACGTTTTAAGGTGAATAATTTTATTTTTATGTTCATTAAATATTATCGAACAAAATTTTTAAAATGTTTTTTTTCTAAATAAATTTTAATATATCATTAAAAATAAAAATATTGTCATATATGGTTAAAAATATTTGAATATATTATTTCAGATTATGTAAAATGAATAAAAGTATTTGCATGTTGCCGTAGGTAGCACATTTAACATTTTTTCACATGAATATTAATTTATTTAGATAAAAATAATCAAGAAATTTTTGTAAAAATCAAGAATATTTCAGTAAAAGTGAATGTTTCATTAAAAATGTTAAAACGTTTTATTATTATATTCAATATTAAATATTATTAATCAAAATTTTTAAAATGAATTTTTTGCTTAAAGGTATTTTAGTATATCATTAAAATAAAAAATATTTTTGTATATCATTGAAAATATTTAAATATATTATTTAAATATATTATTTGACATTATGTTAAAAGAATTAAATAAATAAAGAATTAAAAGTTAAATTGTTTTTTAAATAAATAAAAGAATGAAAAATTAAATTGTTTTTTCTTCTAACAAGTACAAGATGAAAATTTGGGTGAAATTGTTGAGCGGCAAAAAGCCCGCCCACTGTTTTGACTAGTAAAAAGACACCCTGCTTTTTCACGCTTCACTCTCCATTTATTTCACACTCCTCTCTCGGTCTCCCCTCTTTCTCCCTGCTAAACTCTCCGCTGCTTCTTTACGCTGTCCCCTCTCCTCTCTTCCCTCTCTCTCACACATTCTCTCTACACTCTCTGTATGCACATCTCTCACATTCTTGGCTGCTTCAATGGTTTAATTTGGATTAATCAGTTTAATGTTTACCTTTAGTGTAGTATTTGTTTTCACTAATTATTTGGGCCTTTTTTCTGTCTCATGATTATTTTCAAATTAGGACTTGAATCAGATCGGATTAATTTGGGGCTTCAATCGGGTAGGGTCAATTTGGAGTTTCAATTGGGTTCAATTTAAGGAGTTGTGTTTATTTTCAATTAAATAGAGCTAGAATGGTTTAATTATAACAAGTTTTGAGATATTTGTTTTGTTTGCTTTGATAGGGATATAAGCGAGTCAGGCAGTGCAAGAGTATTGTCAGTATGAAATGGAAGCAAGTCACTTCTGATGCACAAGGACATATGTTACGCACAATGAATATGAAGAAAGAATCTGCTTCTAGTATGAACAACATCACCACCACAATATCACAGGATTGACTCTTCTTCGAAAGAGGGATTGTAAGATATTGCTCTTTATTTTGTTGTTAAAATTCTGGATGCGTCATCTTACCTTAAAGATAACATAAGACATTCTTTGATGCAAGACAAGGGATACATTATATAGCCCTAGAACAAAATCACACATTTTGTTAAAAACGTTTATAGCGTGGTTGACATCTTGATTCTTTGTTGTGCACAAAATTACTTGAACTAAATTGAGTTTCTTGTGTAATCATGGTGGAAAGATTCTTTGGTGAACAGGTGCCCACGAATCCTTCAATATTTTTTGCATTGTGCAATAGAATGAAAATGCAACTTTATAATCTAAAATCTTTGTTCTTATTTCTATATTCCAATTACTAATGTTGTGTTTGGTTGGGGAGACTGGAGTGGAATGGAATGGAATGACCAAAATTACAAGGAAATAATGGAGATAAAAGAGAAGTTTTTGTAAAAAAATGAGTGAGTGCAAATTTCTTATGATAAGATTTGAGAATAAAATGATTATGATGGAGAATGGGGCATTCCTTCTTAAATGGTGGGTTTGAACTCTAGTGTAGGTGCTTAGGAATGGAATGGAGGAAGGAATGAAAAGTTTAAACTTTTACCCATTTTATAGTTCAAATTTCATTCCATTCCATCCCATTTCAATCATGCCAACCAAACACAACATAAAGGTTTTGCAGAAAGAATTAGATACAGTTGAGAAAGAGAAGAATGAGTTTATCCAGGACTTCTATGAAGTGAGTGTTGGGAATTTTACACTAAACACAACAATGAGGCAGTGATATATATTAAAGAAGAACATGCATAAAACCAATTAACAGAAACAAATCACGAAGGCAACACAAGAATATAATTAGAGACTGTAATTAACGAGAAAAGTAAGAACAAATTATCTACCACAGAAGCTATTAGCAATACTGATCAGAGAGAGAAGAACAGCTGAGTCACCAAGCCCTTCGAGAAGACTTGGTTGTTCTTGAAGAGATTATTGCCCCACTTACGCTGTGTTGGGTTGCTGCAATAACACTTCCAGGATAAAACAGCTCCGATAAATGTGTTCACAGATACACCAGAGATCAACGACGACCAGCACCTCAGTTCGCCTAAGAATTATGTAAATAAACTGTTTGTGTCGAGAGAGAACAGAGAAGAAGAACGAACAAGGGTATTTCCTTAACGTATCTACTTCTTAACGTTATATCTTTGATATATATAATACCCAAAAATAAAACGTAAGAGATATGCCTTAAAAGGAAAGTAAATATTCTGATTTAATTTCATTAACTGCATCAGTATTTATTTTTCAGTTACAACTGCGTCAGGATCTGGCCATCAGTAGCATCAGGATTTGATGTCCGTCAGGATCAGGATTCAGTGCTCGTCAGGAACTGATATCCATCAGGATTTAGTCCATCAGTATCTGATGTCTGACTAAGTCCATCAGGATTTGTTCCAAGTACTGATCCAGTCCAGGATTTTATCCAATACTGATCCATCCATTTCCAGTACTGCTATAACAAATAAATCTGAAACTTGTTAAAATAAATCAATATTCCAGGTAATAAAATTCCTCGCCCAGGTCGCCTCGCGTACGCGAGACGCCGAGACATTCGCCCAAATTACCCTTCGACCCGAGTCGTGTCGTGTCGTGACGTGGCCTGGCGAGGCGGGCGGAGGCGGCGGTGCGTGTGTGTGTGCGCGCGAGGCTCACACTACAACCATGCACACCCACATGCCTTAGTAGTTATACACTACACTTGCACATGGAGCTATATAAAGCCACCAACCTCTCATTACCAATTCTATGTGGGACTCAAGTTATTTCAATTAACTAACCCACATAACCCATTTCAAGCAAGCAACTTCAACTCAATTTATTTATGGATTCCACTAAGAAAATGTCTTAGATCCAAACATGAAAGTTTAAGTCCTCATAACAAGGAACAACCTTCACTTGTTAGTTTCCAGAAATTACATCAAGAACATATTATAAATATGCCTCAAACTTTCCATTTTCTAACAATCCCCCACGAATCCATACAGAAATACATATCGATTCTCATCATGACTTGTTTTTCAGAGTAGGTACCCTTCCGGGTTTGAACCCTCCTAAGTCCTCTACTTCGATGGCTACCGGATTCAGATGGAATATTTTACCTTGAATCTTTATCCGTTTGGTGTAACCACGCTCCATAGACGACGACAAGTCAAAGGCTATGGTGCTAATCTACGGCTTTGAGACGTTAATGGTCCTGTCTCGATCCTGTTCGTCGAATGCTTCAAGGAATAACCCTTTCCTCTAATTGCGACCACACAATTACATTCGCTTAGCTGGGCATCTCCAGAGATGTACTGCTAGCATCTCGTCAAATGACTTGACCCCATTCAGAGTTCAAATAACTCTTGCTATTCTGGCAGTGACAGTACCTTATAGGTTTACAGGGGATAGACTCCAGATACGTGAGTATCAGTCTATGTAGTTTAAGGTACAAACTAACTCACCCTTACAACTTGTTATTACCACATTGAATACACTTTCGAGGGATCTCCTCTCATGTGTATTGGATTCCCGCTGTAGATGAATCATTATGGGCTATCAGTCCCATCCCCAACCTAGACTTAAGGACTACAACATGCTCAAGCCCTTTATTCAAAGGATCAGCTAGGTTTTCTTGAGTTCCAATAAACTCAACAGCTATGATCCTGTCAGACATTAGACCCCTTATAGACTTTAGTCTAACTTGGATATGTCTCTTTGTTTTCACATTGTACTTCTTGCTGTTTATCTTGTCGATAGTTGTACGGCTATCACAATGAACAGAAAAATCAGGAAGTGGACGACTTACTACAGGTAACATTGACATAAGTCCATGTAACCATTCAGCCTCAGTCCCCGTGGCATCTAATGCACACAACTCAGCCTCAAAGGTATACCGAGTTATAATAGTCTGTCTAGAAGACTTCCAAGATACTGCTCCACCCGCTAGGGTAAACAGGTATCCAGTCACTCCATTGGAACCAGACTTCTTAGCTATCCAACTTGCATCACTATATCCCTCTAGCACTCCAGGAAACCTCCTGTAATGCAAACCAAGATATATGGTGCCTTTTAGATATCTAAGCACTCTATCAAGAGCATCCCAATGAATCTTATTTGGACAGCTTGTATATCTTGCCAACTTAGACACTGAATATGAAATATCCGGCCTAGTTCCATTAGCAAGATAATGCAAACTCCCAATAATCTGAGAATACCTTAACTGAGACACAGGTACTCCTGAACTATTCTTGACAAGAGCAATTTTAGGATCATACGAAGTACTTGCAATTCTACAATTTGAATAACCATACTTCTCAAGTAAAGATTTCTCTATATAATGAGATTATGACAAGGTTATTCCATCAGTTGACTGAGTCAACTTGATTCCAAGAATCACACTAGCCTCTCCCATATCCTTCATTTCAAAGTGCCTTTTCAAGAAACTTTTTGTCTCGTTAATAATCTCAATATTGGTTCCAAACAACAAAATATCATCCACATACAGGCACACAATAATACATTCATTTCCTTTAACCATGTAATAGACACACTTGTCACTTTCATTAACTACAGATTCTGATTCTAAAACAGTTTCATCAAACTTTTTATGCCAGTCTCTTGGAGCTTGTTTTAAGCCATATATAGACTTGATTAACTTACATACTTTCCTCTCATTACCAGAGGCAACAAATCCCTCAGGCTGATCCATATAAATCTCTTCTTCAAGTTCACCATGAAGAAAAGCTGTCTTTACATCCATTTGATGGATGATAAGACCATGTACAGAAGCCAATGCTATAAGCATTCGGATTGTTGTCATTCTAGCAACTGGAGAGTATGTGTCAAAGTAATCAATGCCTTCCTTTTCCTTAAAACCCTTAGCTACTAGCCTAGCCTTATACTTATCTATTGAGCCATCAGGATTCATCTTCTTTTTGAAGACCCATTTACATCCTATAGTAGAACACCCAGGAGGTAGATCAAGCAACTCCCATGTTCCATTAGAAACAATAGAGTCAATTTCACTTTTTACAGCACCTTTCCAGTACCTAGATTCTGAAGAATCCATGGCCTGTCGAAAAGTTAAAGGTTCATCCTCGATATTGTAAGTGATAAAATCACTTCCAAAATCCTTGACTACCTTAGCACGCTTACTCCTTCTAGGTTCCTCTACTTCATCAGGAGTAGAGCTACTACCAGGATCTGCCCCCACATTTGTCATCCTTTCCACATGATCAGGAATGGACCTCGATGTGTGAGTGGGATCATCATCAGGAATACCCTGAGGTATACCAGTCTTCATAGGGAACACATCCTCAAAGAATGTTGCATCACGAAATTCAACTATAGTGTTAGCCACTATTCCGTCTATGTCAGATTTTAATACTAAAAATCTCATAGCCGCAGTGGTTTCAATATAGCCTAGAAAGATGCAATCAACAGTTTTCGGACCTAGTTTCTTTCTCTTGTGTTCAGGGACAAGTACCTTTGCAAGGCACCCCCACACACGAAGATATTTTAAACTAGTCCTTTTCTCTGTCCATAATTCATAAGGTGTCTTGTCCATATGTTTCAGAGGAACTCTATTCAGAATATGGCAAGCCGTATTCAGAGCTTCTCCCCACATGTACTTAGGCAACCCAGAATTAATCAACATACTATTGATCATATCCTTAAAGGTTCTGTTCTTTCGTTCTGCCACCCCATTAGACTCAGGTGTGTATGGTGGAGTTACCTCATGAACTATACCATTGCTTTTGCAAAATTCATTAAACAAGTTACTCGTATACTCACCACCTCTATCTGATCTCAAACGTTTAAGTACTTTACCAGTTTGTGTTTCAGCTTCAGTTTTGAACATAATGAATTTATCTAGTGCTTCATCTTTATGCTTAAGCAAATAAACATAACAATATCTACTACAATCATCTATAAAGGTAATGAAATATCTATTATGTTCCTTGGTCAAAACACCACCAAATTCACATATGTCAGTGTGCACTAAATCTAACACATTCGAATCCCTAACCACATTATGAAAGGGTTTCCTAGTTTGTTTAGCAGTCACACATACTTGACATTTAGATTTCTTATCAATGGCATGTTTTGGAATCAACTCTAAGTTCATCATATTCTTTAGAGCACCAAAATTCAAGTGACCAAGACGTGCGTGCCACAAATCAGATGATTCAACACAATTAACAGAAGGAACAACATTATTATTAATAAAACTACCCAAAACAGGCTCAACATTTATTAAAAATAATCCATCCGATAAGTAACCTTTGCCAAAAAATACACTAGTATGTGTAATAACTACTTTATTGCACTTCAAAGAAACTTCAAAACCATTCTTAACTAAACATTCCACTTATTATATTTCTACGAATATTAGGAAGATGGTGCACTCTAGTGAGGGATAGAACACGCCCAGAAGCGAACTTCAGGTCCACGTTTCCTATTCCAAGTACTTGAGCTACACTCGCATTCCCCATCGTCACAGTCATTCCATGAGTCTGTTGATAAGATACAAACAGAGTAATATCAGTATAAATATGTACATTAGCTCCAGTATCAATCAACCATTCATGAGACGAATAAGTGGAAAGAAGTACAGGGTTGTAGGTTACATACCCGTTGTCAGTTTCAGAAGCAACAGCCTCACCAACAACCATGTTAACCGTAGGCCCACCAGTGGTTCCAAGCACAGTGTTAGCTTGTGCTCCCACAACAGATTTCTTAGCTTTCTTTTCAGGACAGTCCTTGCTCCAATGACCAACCTGTCCACAAGACCAACATGGTTTGTTTGCCTTTGGTTTCTTAGCCTTGTTCTTGTCCCTAGACTTAGTGTTTTCCTTCTTAGTGACAGACTTTCTTTTCTGTCCTACAGTCACTACATTCACCTTCGAACTCCCAGCATGTTCAGTAGGCATCACATGTCCTTGCTTGGACTTGTGTTGCTCCTGCACAGAGATGTCCAACATCAGGTTTGTCCAAGTGATCTCTCCTTTCTGTCTTTTCAGGGAGAGTGCAAACTCTTCCCAAGACTTAGGGAGCTTTTCAATCACAGACATAACCTGAAACTTTTCAGGAAGGTCCATACCAGACTCCTTCAAAGCATGAACCAACATCTCAAACTCATGCACTTGCTCAGTCATGGATTTCGTATCCACTAGTTTAAAGTCAAGGAACCTAGCCACAGAATACTTTTCCAACCCTTGCGAGTCAGTATTATGTGTCTGGTCAAGCTTCTCCCATAAGAGCTTAGCAGTGTAGGAGTCAGATGAATAAAGCTGCCATAAGAGCTTAGAGTGTTCGCTAAAGCTGCCAGAATTGCAGCCCTATATAGCCACCCCATCCTTTTCCTCCCACATGGTATAAGCCTTAACAGTTTCAGCTTTCTCCTTAACCATAATTGGTTTCTCATACTGTACCACTGGCCATAGACCCTTTACCGTTAACCACAGTTTCATCTTTTTCTGCCAAATAGAAAAACCAACACCCCCACTGAATTTATCAGGCATTCCTGACAAATCAATAGGCTGTGGGAAACGGTACGTAGTCCAATCCATGTTGGGTACAGTAACAGTAGACCCAGAGCCAGTCTCAACAACAGGAGTTTCAGTTTCGTTAACCATCTTGTTAATTAACAATATATAACACAAATAATCTTGTCAAGATTGTTGGGAATTTTAAACTAAACACAACAATGAGACAATGATATATATTAAACAAGAACAGACATAAAACCAATTAACAGAAACAAATCACGAAGGCAACACAAGAATATAATTAGAGACTGTAATTAATGAGAAAAGTAAGAACAAACTTATCTCCCACAAAAGCTATTAGCAATACTGATCAGAGAGAGAAGAACAGCTGAGTCACCAAGCCCTTCGAGAAGACTTGGCTGTTCTTGAAGAGATTATTGCCCCACTTACGCTGTGTTGGGTTGCTGCAATAACACTTCCAGGATAAAACAGCTCCGATCAATGTGTTCACAGATACACCAGAGATCAACGACGACCAGCACCTCAGTTCGCCTAAGAATTATGTAAATAAACTGTTTGTGTCGAGAGAGAACAGAGAAGAAGAACGAACAAGGGTATTTCCTTAACGTATCTACTTCTTAACGTTATATCTTTAATATATATAATACCCAAAAATAAAACGTAAGAGATATGCCTTAAAAGGAAAGTAAATATTCTGATTTAATTTCATTAACTGCATCAGTATTTATTTTTCAGTTACAACTGCGTCAGGATCTGGCCATCAGTAGCATCAGGATCAGGATTCAGTGCTCGTCAGGAACTGATATCCATCAGGATTTAGTCCATCAGTATCTGATGTCTGACTAAGTCCATCAGGATTTGTTCCAAGTACTGATCCAGTCCATGATTTTATCCAATACTGATCCATCCATTTCCAGTACTGCTATAACAAATAAATCTGAAACCTGTTAAAATAAATCAATATTCCAGGTAATAAAATTCCTCGCCCAGGTCGCCTCGCGTACGCGAGACGCCGAGACATTCGCCCAAATCGCCCTTCGACCCGAGTCGTGTCGTGACGTGGCGTGGCGAGGCGGGCGGCGGCGGCGGCGCGCGTGTGTGTGCGCGCGAGGCTCACACTACAACCATGCACACCCACATGCCTTAGTAGTTATACACTACACTTGCACATGGAGCTATATAAAGCCACCAACCTCTCATTACCAATTCTATGTGGGACTCAAGTTATTTCAACTAACTAACCCACATAACCCATTTCAAGCAAGCAACTTCAACTCAATTTATTTATGGATTCCACTAAGAAAATGTCTTAGATCCAAACATGAAAGTTTAAGTCCTCATAACAAGGAACAACCTTCACTTGTTAGTTTCCGGAAATTAAATCAAGAACATATTATAAGTATGCCTCAAACTTTCCATTTTCTAACAGTGAGTACCATAGTATTCTTGAATAATTTCTTTTACCATGCTATATATTTATAATTTTTTTAAACTGGTTTTGTGTCTATCGATAAAATTATTCAGGAAGACAATTATGATTAGTGGATGGAAGTTGAGCTTCGCTTATGTTCTTAATTTCTGCATGTCATATGTTCTTAATGTTACAACTACTTATGTCCTGAATTATATTGGTCTAGCAACCTTAAATGCGCTTGACCAGCTTCTGTCAAGTTATTGAACTCCTTTTGTGAGCTTGAATTGTTATTCGATATTATACAGTTTAGGCTTTTACCCCTAGAAATTACCCCTAGAAAAGAGAGAGATCAAACATAATAATGTACTTATTTTTTCTGTTAAATTTTCTTAAAACAGGACATAGTAATAGTAACTGAAAGTCATCATTTTGTCACCAAGGAATCAAAATTATTACTTTAGTTACTTATATTTTTTAAGAAATCAAATTTTACTTGTAGTTGTCTGTTTGGGTATTTAAGTGTATGTTTGCATTCAGATGATGAATTCATGTGTAGTTTGTAAGCATTTTATTATGTTCCAATTTTTTTTTGGATTTATCTTTCTTTAAATCAATATGTTGTCTTTATTGTAGTCTATATATTCTTTGTTGCTACTACTGATGGTAAATTACATATTAACAAGAAACTAGCATCACAGTAAGGATCTTATGAACTTTGATCAGGTCTCCTTGTTATGCTATTTGTTTTGCTGTAAAGTTTTTTAGCCACTAAATACTGGCCATATCAGTGTCTGACGTATATTTTGCTCTTATGCAGTCATCTGCCGAACTTGTGAAGGAAATAACCAGTCTTGAGGGTGAAATAATATACTTGGAACAGTATCTTCTTTCACTCTATCGAGGAGCTTTTGAACAGCATATTTCTTCCTCACCTGGAAAAAGCAGAACCCTTTCACAAAATAAGAGTGACACGGAATCTTAAAATAGCTCTACTAAATGTTGTCTCAGACTTGAGCCGAAATTGTGCAAAGATAGTCCTGATTATTACAATCAAAGTCGCGTTCCCTTCTGCGCGTAGTGTGGCTAGTTGAGATTATCAAAAACATGCTTCTACTCCAAAATCATCATATAAAACGGTTGGTAAACTTGAAATGAATGATATTAATGTTATGTAAAGCTAAAAGTTTTGCATTTTATAAACAAATTATATATGGTTTTAGCTTCTGATGTGAGTAAATGCAAGACTTGGCGACTCCTAATCAAGGTCACCGAAGTCTGGATGATCACCTTGTTACTTCTTGCATGGATGTTAACCTTAGCAGACCTGATCGCCTTTCGGAAGAGATTGTCAGATGCATGCATTCTATATACTATAAACTTGCAGATTCTGCATATCCCACTCCCACGAATACAGGCCTTTACTGATCAACCGAGTTTACTGGCTCCTAATATTCAGGTAAACTGTGTTTAAAGACTATTCTTATAAGTTATTTTCAGATTATTCTTGTAATTATTTATCGTTCTCAAAAACTGTTGTCTTGTTATTTGAGACTGTCTTGTGTCTTATGTAATTTTAGTGGAAAGTCTTAAAGTTATCATATAATTGTTGACAAAGCAGGCAAATACAGTTACAAGTTACAACAGTCAAAGTGCGCTTTATTTTTTTTGCCTCTATTGTCTCTTTGAATGTCTATAGTCTCACTGGTCAAGTCTTATCCAAATACTGTAGGCCAGACCAAATTCAGATTCAGTTCATGTGTTCAATTCCAATTGTAAGAAATCCATCATCTGAAAAGATGATGTGTTATTTCTGTTACTATGGTATAGAGTGAAACTTATTAAAGAAACAGAAACAAATGGTACAAATTTTTTTTTCTTGAAAGTTGATGTGTTGAAGTCCCAATACATTATTAAATCTTTCAGTAAATCATATTTCAAATTTCCTGTCTAATTTGGCTAACAAGTTTTTGTAACTGGTTCAGATGATCTAAATGAAGGGACAGAGGATGGTTCAGATTCGGAAAAGGAAACTTCCAATAATTTGTATAACAGAACTAATATTGCCAAAGAATTTCCAGATTATGTAGATGCATACATCAGCGGAAATATTCCTAAAATCCTGCTCAAGCTCCAAAAGAGACTTATGTCATATGTTTATGTTTTAGACCTTTTGTTATTTTAGTCTTATGTACTTGGTAAAACTTTGCACGTTAACTAGTTGTTGAATATTATGTTAGGAGGTACTTTTATTAGTTGGTTGATTGTAGTGAATTTGGTTTGTGATTTGGATTATGTAGTATGGATTCCAATGTTGGTTGTGTTAATTTGGTTATTAAGGGAACATATTTTCAAATTTATTATTTTCTGTCGAAAATAGAAAAGTGTTGCCATTGATGCTATAAAGTGTTGGCAAAAAGGAAAATTAATGTTAAGAATATTGCTAAAAAGTGTTGCAGGCGGCTAAAATTTATGTTGCCACAAAAGTGGACCCCATAGTGGACCCCACTGGTGGGCCTCACTTTTTTTGCAAAATGTTTAACCTAAAGGTAACATAATATCATGTTGCTAAAAACTGATAATATAGTTGTCATAGCTAGTCTACGCCAACAGCAAAGCTGATGTTGCCATAGAAAATTAGAATGTTACCTTTGACTCCAAATGCAACAGCAAAAATAACAACACCAGCAAAATGTTGCCTTTGAGGTTTTTTGGGCCTAAGCCAACATATTTCGGGCCTACGACAACACTTTTTCGGTGTTGCCGTAGGACTTTTATGGTGTAGTGTAAACTCATAATATAATAAGTACATTTAATAATGAATTTAGTCATCTGACCAAAAAAAAGAATGAATTTTGTCAAACTTTTGTTATATATAACATGTGATGATATACATTAATTTGATTACTAAAATTGAAAGATTAATTAAAATTTTTTGTTAATGAACCTACCAAAAATATAATAAACATTAATGATATTTAAAATTAATATAAAAGATTTCCATAAGTTCAAATTATAACATGAATTCTATACAAAAGAAAAAATAAATACCACCATACATTTTATAGATAGTACATAAATCAAAATGAAGTAAAAATCTAATCCAAACTTAAATATGGATATATAGATACTTGTTCGTTTTAATTAAAGTCGACAATTTCGTACACGACACGAAAATTACGGATTTGGGTTGACCTTTGTATTACACGAACACGAAAGTACACAAACACGAAATTACACGGATGAATTTAGTGTCGATTTTGGGTTTATCCTTGGGTACACGACACGAAATGAAAATACAAGAAATAAATAAATATTTAAATAATTTTATTAAAATTATATGAATACATATTTTAAAATGATATTTTATATATAATTTTTACATAAGATAATTACAAAGTAGTTTCAAATTTTAGTTTCACAAGACTTAAGAACACTTCATTCCTTATGACATATTGACTTAAGACTCGACCAGTAAAAAATTAATATTTAAATATTTTTTTTTAATTAAAAAATTACACAAAATATGACACGAAATGTACACGAAATGAAGGTACACGAACACAAAATGAAATGAATCCTTAACGGATTGGTTTTGGCACGAAACATGAAAGTACACGACACGAAAGTATACGAAACGAACGAATTATAGATCTAGTTTCAATGCAGCTGAAAAATTGGGCTAGTTTTTGAACATTGGGCCGTAAAGTAGTCTTTGATATCAATCTCTTAAAGCTGACATGGGATCAGGAGAATTCTATTCTAGAACTCACGGGACTCGGCCCATGGTTAAGTAAGTGAAAATGAAGGAGTTATCAAATATAGCCCACGGCCCATGAGTTTTTTTTTTTTTTTTTTAACTAAAACAACATTTTCATTATTAAATTACATCGAAATATAATGTTCAAACAAAGGAGTTTTGTTCGTTCATAAAAGGATATCATCTAACCGAAAGTAAGGCAAGTACTCCCGGACGTTTAGACAATAACATCTTTAATGAGTTTTAAATACTCACTCTGTCCTAAAATAATAGTGACTTCGACTTTCTGTGTTTTGAGGTGTAAAAAAGAGTATTACGCAAGTTGTTTTAAAAATTTTCATTTTTTGAATTAAAATTTAACATTTATATTTTTATTAATTTTTTTTTAAAAATAACGTGTGTAAGTACCTTTTTTTACACATCAAAACACGTGCAGAAAGTAAAACGACTGTTATTTTGGGACTCAAATATTGTCCAACAATCAACATCCCTCAAAAGAAAAATATTGTCCAACAAGTCTAACTATTAAAAATGCATTTTAGTAAATTTAATTATATTAAAAAAGATCTCATACTTAATATACATATAAATATTTTAATTTAAATACATATCACTTATCAAGTCTTTCTTTAAAGAAAAAAATCACTCATTAATCGTACTTATTTCAAAATTTGTAGTCACAAATGTAATTATTTTATAAACTTATTTATTTAAAACTCACTTAACTAATACAATTTGAGAACATTTTATAAAACATAAGTAAACAAAATAATAAAATAATAAAATAATAATAATAATTTGATAAATATTGAAAATATTAAATAATTAAGTAAGCGCAATTGCCGACAGCATTATGACATTAAACTCACAACTCACAAGGGTACTACAAAGTTGGTACTCCCTCTGTTTCTTTATACTTTGCCCATTTGAAATGTCGGCCATGTTCATAACATGAGACAAATTATTAATTTACGTTTAATCTATAAGACCAAATATAGTCATGAGTGATCTTGTTGGATTCGTATTTATGAGTACTTTAATACAGTGAAGTTTTTATATTTAATACAAATACGAAATTGAAGATATTAACGATCAAAAGTATGCGTTGGCAAACGTGTCCAACTCAAATGGGAAAAGTATTTAGAGACAGAGGGAGTAACTAGTATACTACAACATATTAAAGGCTAATAAAACGCTCTCAGTTAATGTTCTCGCCATTGACCAAGGTTGCCGAGTCTTGGTCAACGGTATCCATAACCAATCACGGTGTCAACTCGGAGATCGAGTCCAGTTTTTTTTGAGAAATGGAGATCGAGTCCAGTTAATTAATTTTAGAAGCGGTAACAAATTATTTGCACTTGCAATTGCATTTGTAGAAGTTTACGAAATTATATCGTTTCGAATTGGTTCTTAAAAAATTCTTAAATATTAAATATATCAATTTAATTAAAATTTTTTAATTAGAATTTATTGCATTCACATCAATTATTTCAATTAAAAAATTCAAATAAATTTGGGATATATAATATTATAATTCTATAAAAAAATAAATCGAATTTAAACGAGAATCAGTTCCCACTTAATTTAGGCACGGTTGTAATTTTGATTAGGGAGCAAATTCACACGTCATTTCTATGTACATTCACTGATCAGTGACTTGAAAGCGCGACATATAACAACCGGATCAATGATACGATGCTCATATCTCATTTTTATCCATAATCATAGTAGTTCTAATACTTACTTTCTCTCGGTCTCTCTCACTATTTGATTCTTTCAATTTTTCGGCAACTGTTGTTTAAATTGCCTCAACTATAATTCATTTCGATCGTATTTTTTATTTATGTCAAAAAAAAATATATTTATGAAATATATTTATGAAGTATTGCAAACCTCTCCGTTATATATGTCTAGTATTATCACCTCCATTTTTAACGTAAACAAAGACCTCTAAATAAAATTAATTAGTAGTGTGGAGAATTTAGATATAAAATAATTAAAAATATATATAATATATTAAAAATGTATTAAATATTTCAATGCGGTGCAATTTAAATTTCAAAACTAAAATTCAAAATCACAATCTGTACCATACCACGTGATTTATCAAAATTTCAAATTATAACTGCACCCAAAAAGAAAAAAACAAACATTTTACGTATTACAATATGAACAATTTTTACGATAAGGTGCTCTCGGAGTCCATATAAAGTTATAAACACGAGTTTTATCACTTTAATTAGCAAATTTATAGCGTTCTTTTCATTTGCACACTTAAAGATATTAATGCACGTGATATTTCCAAATTTGACTCTTTCAGTATTTTGGCTTAATAAGGAGTCGGTTTTTTTTTTTATCTCAAAATTGCATAGTTATCAACTTCAATTGAAAAAAGCATCATTATCAAGTTTTATTCCTTGTTAAAATACGGATTCTGTAGGCATATATATAATTATATACAACTAATAAAAATTTAGTTTGGTAGCAAATTAATTAACAAATCAAATGTTTAAAACATAACTTTTTGCACTTATTTCTTTGTGAATCATTTTGCCACCGTCTTCATGAATAATAAATAAAGCAAATTTGTAAAAATAATAAAGTGCAAATTCAATAATTGAAGCCTATCATGTTACACTACGTACCTGATCCACAACAAAGTATGGATGGGCCACTTGCATGCATGTTTGACGACTACATATATCGAACTTGAAAAAAAAAAGTCGCCGGTTAATAATATTGATCGGGTAGAAATTAATGTTCCCGCTAAATCCCCAACGGTTCAAACGCGCCATAATTAAGCCCGTATTAATGACACGTAGTGGGTCTGAATCCTTCGAAGACTTTCCTTGATAATAAATGCCCCTGCCAAGTGGATAAAGGCTTCACTATATAATCGGTTCATTTCTAGTGGAAATGAGCAAGTAAGAGTACTGAAGCTGATCAGTGCATGTGTAGATATTTATCTAAACATGATGAGCTGTTTTTCGCATAAATGGGTATGTGTTGTTTTGCTTTTGAGCATTGCTTTTCAGTTGAGTGCAGTTGCTTTTGGTGATAATAAGGTTGATAAGACTCGATGGGATGATGATGATTGTCGAGGTCGTCGAGGCTGTGGTGGTCGTGGAAGGTATGGTGGTCGAAGAGGAGGAGGGTTTGGTGGTGGCCGAGGAGGAGGACTTGGAGGTGGTGGAGGCTTAGGTGGTGGCGGAGGACTTGGAGGAGGTGGTGGTGGAGGACTTGGAGGTGGAGGAGGTTTAGGTGGTGGTGGAGGGGGTGGTGCAGGAGGTGGTCTTGGAGGAGGATCAGGTCATGGTGGAGGATTTGGAGCTGGAGGGGGTGTAGGCGGTGGTGTAGGAGGTGGGGGTGGACTTGGTGGAGGTGGTGGAGGAGGTTCTGGAGGAGGAGGTGGTCTTGGAGGAGGATCAGGTCATGGTGGAGGGTTTGGAGCTGGGGGAGGTGTTGGTGGGGGTGTAGGAGGTGGAGGTGGATTAGGTGGAGGTGGTGGTGGAGGTTCTGGAGGAGGAGGTGGTCTTGGTGGAGGATCGGGTCATGGTGGAGGATTTGGAGCTGGTGGAGGTGTTGGTGGTGGTGTAGGAGGTGGAGGTGGATTAGGTGGAGGTGGTGGTGGAGGTTCCGGAGGAGGAGGTGGTCTTGGTGGTGGTTCGGGACATGGCGGAGGATTTGGAGCTGGAGGAGGTGCTGGCGGTGGTGCAGGAGGTGGAGTTGGTGTTGGTGGTGGTGGAGGAGGAGGCTCAGGAGGAGGAGGTGGGATTGGAGGTGGTTCAGGCCATGGTGGAGGATTTGGAGCTGGTGGAGGTGTAGGTGGTGGTGCTGGAGGAGCTGCAGGAGGTGGCGGCGGAGGAGGAGGAGGAGGAGGTGGTGGAGGCGGTGGAGGAGGTCTTGGTGGTGGATCAGGCCATGGGGGTGGTGGTGGTTTAGGTGGTGGAGGAGGACTAGGAGGCGGACATGGTATTGGTGGAGGTCATGGAGCTGGGGGAGGAGTTGGAATTGGAATCGGCATTGGTGTAGGAGTTGGAGTTGGAGGTGGTTCTGGCCAAGGAGTTGGAGTTGGTTCTGGATCTGGTAGCGGCGGAGGTGGAGGCAAACACTAAATTACAACAAAAGAACTTGTATCTTTTTGCTAGCAACACGGTGGCTCTAAATACATATCATGCATGCTGCTCTTAATCAATGTAATGTAACGAGTTGCTGCTCAATTTGCTTACATAAAGTTTATGTTGCGTACTCTACCAAATTGAAGTGTTATTGTCTGTACCATTGTTTCTAAGAAATTATAAATGGAATTATTGCGCTTTTGTCTAATTAATGTCTTGGATACATGCATATAGCTAGTATAAATCTATTATCTATGTTTATGTGGATGGTTGTTTCATTTAGCATGGATCAGGAGAGAGCAAGGGTGTGTAGACTGTAGTGCATGTGGGGTGATGAGATTAATTTGGGACATATGCTTGCATATCTTGTCTTTTTCCAGTTCGATTTTTGTTGGGATTTGATGTTTAACAATTGAGGCTGAGCTTAATGCAGTTAGAATAAATGGTATGCTGGCTGCTTGCTTCAAACTGATTTGCTATAATGCTAGGTCTTGAATGACATGGTGATCAGGGAATGTGGTTGGGTCATGCGTATTTGAAAATCAAAATTTAATTTAGAGTGCTCCGGTAAGTACATGATGAATCCGAAATTTACTAAAATTTTCAACAATCTTTTAGATTTGTTTGTAAGGAAGTACTACAGGTCGAATTTGATGTCAGGGTTTTATATTGACAGATTTGTGTGCTAGCTATATGTAGCTATATATATATATATATATATATATATATATATAGAGTAGTGATACAGGTACCAAATTGAGTACCAAAATTGGGTACCAAATGACATGGCAATAGACACTTGTCAATTTAAAATATTTTGATTGGAGAGCCCTGGCGGGCCCACTATAACTATAACCAATTAAAACAAGCCACATCATTTGATAACAACTTTTGGTACCAAGTACCTCTAGCATTTTTCATATATATAAGGCTGCTGTGTGTCTTCCAATTTGCCTCCACTAGGTTTTGACTTGAATAAAATTAAGTTACAAATGCATGTATATAAGAACAGCATGCCAGTGTAACTGCATGCATCTGTAAGTTGAACAAATGAACCAATAGACAAACAGACGGAAATTACTCGATATCTGAATTTTTGAACATAGTTGGGTTTTGAATCATAATGTATGAACCTATAACAATTTTCAAATTCATGGGCCATGTACATTTATTTTCATTTACTTATTATTATCATAAATGCTTCATCCACTCGGCATACCGACACACTTTTCATGCACTAGAGCTAGAAATCTCAGTTTTCTTTATAGAATTATAAAAGCTGAATTTCAATTCTTCATTTAGTTTGTTCAACTATGGCAATAGCATCAAATCATGTCACCCTGATATACTTGAATTTGGGCTGCTTTAAGAAACCACATCCACACGACTGGCCATATGGGCCGAATGGTAACGTTAATCCAAATCAACCATCATCTCAGCATATAGTGAACAATACTTTTTGGACTAATGACTCAGTAATGAAGGCCCTTGTTACGCGCGAGCTCACGCCCACCAGACTAGCCCACCACGGCATTATCACTCTGGTTGCCCCGGTTGCCCCCAAGCCTACATGCAAGCCTTTTTACATTTTTCTTCTTAATTGGTTTTGTTCCTGGTTCTTCTTTCACATTGTTAAATATGACAAAATATGTACAACTAGTATTTGAGCCCGCCTTGCTGGGCTTTACAATTTTATTATGTTCTTATTTTTAAAATTTATGTTTTGGTTTGTTAATATATTATCTATAATAAAACTCTGAAATATTACATTAAATTAAAAAAATATATACATAATAAAGGACTAAAAGACATATGACACTAAAAAATTGCAGGTTATGTCATTCCATTTCATTACATTTCAATATTGCAATCACCACCAAGTCATTCAACATTAACAAACTACAGATTCACCACACCATTCAACTTCATAAAAACATACTTAAACATACAAACATAAATGCTACGAATTTAATGTTCACAAACATCATTAATACTCAACTTCGTGAAAATCATCAAAACTAAATTTACAAACATTATTTAATTTCGTCAAAACTATCATTGTCCTCATCATCACCAGACAATACGATCTTATTTTTCTTCATTTTCTTCACCTTCTTCTTCTTCTTCTTAAACAGTCATTATCATCAAAATACACCAGAGATATAACCAAATCATCATTTGAAACAGAAACAATTACTTTAACTTGTAGCAAATCATATATCATCACAATAATTATAATTAATAATTTAAATTAACATAATAGAAATATTTTTTTATATTTCAAAAATAAATATCCAATAACCATCCTCCTCGGCCCCGTATCCGACGGTGCCTCAAATCCTATATAAAATAAATTTAAATTAAATTTACAAAAAATATTAATTTTTTTAAAAATTTTTTCTTGTTAAATATCGAATTCCATATGCTCCAAAATCAAAATTCATATTTCTATATAACAAAACTCCAATTTAATATATTATTATATTATAATAAAAATTTTAATATTTAATAAGGATAAAACATAAAAATGACAGAAACATACTAATAGAAATATATTTTTATATTTCAAAAATAAATATCTAATAAACATCCTCCTCGGCCCCGTCTCCGACGGCGCCTCGAATCCTATATAAATTAAATTTAAATTAAATTTACAAAAATTATTAATTTTTTAAAAATATTTTTCTTGTTAAATGTCGAATTCCATATACTCCAAAATCAAAATTCATATTTATATATAACAAAACTCCAATTTAATATATTATTATATTATAATAAAATTTTAATATTTAATAAGGATAAAACATAAAAATGACAAAAACATACTAATAGAAATATAGTTTTATAATTGAAAATTTAAATATTTAATAAATTTATATATTTGTATCAATCAATATCACCCTTGAATGCCTTAAGTTGACATGATTTATCCAGTAATTGCATTACATTTCAAATTTGAATTGTTAGTTTGAATTCTTGATTCTTGATAAAAATGTAAAAGTAAGGGGAAAAAGCCATCAGACAGCAAGTACTGCAGCAATAAACATGGCATGCATTAAGGTTATAATTACGGAAGCTAAATGTAAGACTATAATTATGAAGGGTAATACTACAGTAACACTATAAGCAACTCGTTTACAGATAGCCTAAAGCCCCACTCTTGCATACCAACTTAATTGACAGTCTGAAAAGAAAAAGAAAAAAACAAAGGGAGAGGGAAAAGAGTTTAAAGATTTTATCACTTTTTGGTTTTTACTTGGTATACTCGATGAAGACCATGCATAATGGTCCTGAAATCAAATTCAGTGCAACGTAAAAATTGATTCTATTTCTATAATTTGAAATTTAATGATTAAATTTTTACATAAAAAAGGATTTTATATTTTGGTTTTTACTGAGTTTATGTTTATTTTAAACTATTTTTTTGTTAAATCTCTAAGATAGTTTGAAGAAAGAGGAAGCAAACATGGGTAGTGCCTCCTTTGCTAGGTCTTTTTCATCACAAAAAAAGTAGCAACTTGTACGTTACAAATATGGATAAATTAATCAAGTAAATTAGCTTCAGGAAAATAAAAAATATTGCTTCTGATTTCATTGTTAAAATTAAATTTATGAAGGGTAGCATGAATACAAAGATAAAAGGATCTTAAAGTGTCCTTTACAATTGATAGCTAAAAAGATTAGAAGTTGGATAATTTAGTAAAGCCAAAGGCCGCAAAAGAGACTTTGAATTTAGTTGACAGCATTATGGAGCTTTTGCAAAGCTTTCCTCTGCAACTTCCAACTTTCATTATTTATAGCATGACAATGCCCCCTTGATCCAGTCCAATTTTTGCAAGGAGCTGCTATATCGCACACAAAGCAGTAACACTACAACCGACCAAACCAAAAAAATAATAGAACAGAAATTCTAACACAATATAACAAATGAAGCCCAAAACTATAGCAATGAAATAAAACCAAAGTTGCATAAACATTCCTAAAATCAAACCATTAACAACATATGCCGGAAACTTCTCATAGATCAACTATAGCAATCATTGACAAATTATAAACTCTTTAACGCAACAATAGAGAATGTAAAGAACTCAAATATAATATCTTATTTACCAACGTCTTGCATCTACATATTAATATTGTCAGCAATAATTACATTTTTAATTGTAAAAATCCTTAAGACTGTGTGAGTGTGTGTTTTAGTTGTTATCAATTTTTTTCTTATTCTTGAAAGCTCACAAATATGCCTAGCAGCATACATGAACTAATTTGCATATAAGCAGCATCTATATGCTTCGTCAGAGTGAACAAAATATGATACTTGCTTTCGTGATAATTTGCTGGTACATATTCTAATACTACATTTACCTGCCATGACATTCTCCTTATCTACATAAACACTTAATCTTATGTAATTACAAACAATGACTAACACTTAAATAACTCATCAAAATTTAACTTATAAAGGATAAACTCTTGCACAGAAAGTTAAATTTGAATTCTTGGAATGTGTTTATGAATTTCAAATTTGAAATTCAAAATTATCATTCCAATAAAAGAACCCAACGATATTAAAGAAAAAGAACACACACACACACACACTTGAAGAACAGATCAAGAAAAGGGCAAAAAAAAGTAAAACAATACCTGGGAAGAAAAGGGCTTTGTTTATCCATGGAATTGGCCAAAACACCAACAGTCCCAAGATTAATAGTGACAGAACCAGACTTCATAGAGGAGAAAGTGTTAGAAACACATCAAGAAAGTGATATTTAACAAAGTCAAATCACTCCGAAAAATTCATCTCAGAGAGAGAGAGAGAATACGAAATTGAAAGAGTGAATACAAAAGTCCATTATTAACAATGCATCACATAACTAAAACTGAGATAAACTGAGACCAAACAATCAAACACCTATATCTCAATCTGTACAAATCAAACAAATACATAAAATATTACACACAAACTATACAACTATATCTCAACTCAATTAGCTCAAAACAATGAAAATTTTCCATTGTGACATTATATCAAACACCTAGTGTACTAAACTGAGATAAACTTTGACCAAAGTTGAACACATAATCTGAGTTATCTCTCAACATCCGAAATGTGTGCAAATCGTTAATTGACAAATCGTAATTAAAAAATGAAGAACCAAAAAATTAAAATGGAGAAAGAAGGAAGGGGGCTTATCTCTCAACATCCGAAATTTCTGCATATCATTAATCACAATGAGCTGAAATAAATTAACAAATGATAATTAGTTCTAGCAAATCAGATAATGGGAGCAAAATTGAGAAATAAAATAAGAAGTTAAAATAATAATCAAGCTTAAAAACTAAAAGACCATCTTCAACACCTGCAAATAGAAGCAACAAAATATTAGTACACAAATAACATACAGATGAGAGAGACGTGGATTAAGAAGAGAAAATATTAAGATTAATATTAGATCTAAAATTCATCTCAGAGAGAGAGAGAGAATTCAAATTGTAATTGAATGACATGTAAAGAGAGTAAAGAGACAGAGAGTAAAGAGAGAGTTTTGAATTCATAAAAGTGTGATTCATAAAACATAGTCATGTATTATGTATGTATTATGTATACAAATGAATTTGAATTCTTGAAATATGCATCTCAATTTGAATTCTCGATATATGTGCAATCTCAATTTGATAAGCTTCGGATGGAAGCTTTAAAGTACAAATGAATGTGTCGATATTCATAGCTGTATTGGCAAACCTTTTCAATTTTTATGAAGGTTATTTTGTAATTATCAAGAAAAGTAGGGGCAGTAAGCTATAAAAGGGTGGTTACTGTTGCAAAAACGCAACAACAACTATAATATAGATAGATAATATCACAAATTTACAAGAGAAAAATGGGTCTGAGTACAATCTCAGGGATCTCCCCTAAAATTATAAGAAATATTACCTATAAAGTAAGGGGCCCTGCAGGGACATTTTTGTAAATTTTAATTTTTTATCAATAATTTACATAAATATCATTAAATTTGTATTGATTTGTTTTAACCTCAGAATTCTAACCTAAGGTCGTGCTCAGACACATGAAACCAATTTACAATCCTGTCAAATTGTTTTTTCTCTTCTTTGTGGCCCGTGGGACGTTAGAAATCCAATGTTTTAGCAAATTGTATCATACATAATAATTGCAGCAACTTAACTACTTCGTCACTTTGTTATATGTATAAGTACACCAATAAATGTTGGGAAAATAATCTTAAACTTGTTTTAATTATTTTATTTGTTTAATTGTTTTAAATAAATTGTTTTGTTTATTTGTAATAGTCGGCATCAGTTAGATCGTTGAACTGGTCTTTTGTGTCGTGGAGTCAATATAGGAACTGAATGAATAAGTCTCAGACGTGTAGTTGCATTAGGAGAGTTAGTTTTCAACGTGGCCCTTGTTTTTAGCCACTCTAGTTGTTCACTTTCTATTTATTTGTATTACTTCTGCATTAACAAAATGGAACAGTACGCTAGCTTTGTTCTCCCTTCTTAGGTTCATATTTTGTTTCTCTGTTATATATAAATGAAGGTTCTACACTTGGTATCAGAGCTCACATGATCTAGGGCTTGTAAGTTGATATTTTATACATACATATATATATATGTATCAAGTATTTATATGTCATATTCAATGGCATCAAAGCTAGGCTCGATTGAGAAAATTGGGCGTTATTAATGGTTTGCCATGGGTGAAAATGCAAAGAATGAAGCTGGTTCCAATGGTGGTGGTACTACTGGAGGTTCCCACGATGGTTATCAGGAGGCATAGATAGAATTCAGATACATTCAAATGGATACGAAAGTTATAGGCATCAAGCTGAGGTATACTGTGATGATGAGCAAGAAATCAAGTCCGAGGTGGCTATTAAAGAAAATTTGTTTTTAGAATTGTGGGTGAGAAGTGCACCATGGAGAGAAGTGCTCCAAAAATGTGTTTTTGATGAGAAGTAAATGGGAGGTTGATGAGAAGTGCATCAACAAAGTAAATGGGAGGTTGATGAGAAGTGCATCAACAAAGTAAATGAGAGTTTGATGAGAAGTGCATCAAACTTGATAGTGGTGAGAAGTGCATCACAAAAATGAAGAGATGGTGGTGAGAAGTGCATCACAAAATGAAGAGAAGTGCTTCATAAGTTTAAGATTATGGGGGTGAATGTTGGAAAAATAATCTTAAACTTGTTTTAATTATTTTATTTGTTTAATTGTTTTAAATAAATTGTTTTGTTTATTTGTAATAGTCGGCATCAGTTAGATCGTTGAACTGGTCTTTTGTGTCGTGGAGTCAATATAGGAACTGAATGAATAAGTCTCAGACGTGTAGTTGCATTAGGAGAGTTAGTTTTCAACGTGACCCTTGTTTTTAGCCACTCTAGTTGTTCACTTTCTATTTATTTGTATTACTTCTGCATTAACAAAATGGAACAGTACGCTAGCTTTGTTCTCCCTTCTTAGGTTCATATTTTGTTTCTCTGTTATATATAAATGAAGGTTCTACAATAAATACATAAAATTTGGGAGCTAAACAAAATACACGGGGATCTAGTGATAAGGGCATATCACTTATCGTTCAAATTAATTACTCTTGTATGCCTGCGTATATCACTTGCTTATATCAGATAGCTGTTAGCTTTTGCAATGGAAACAAGAAGCAGTGCATATCTCGTTCTTATTAGATTCATGTCGTCAGCAGACATCCATTAGCTAAATGTCTGTTTTATTAATAAACTTGTGCTTATCAAAAGACATAAAAAACCAATTAATACACGTTTGTCTGCTATATAATCTAGGCTTAAAATCTAAAAGTGCTGCTATATATCCCCCACACCACTTGACAAATTTGATCAGTCCCTGCATTGATTTATCTTTACCTAAAGTGATATAACGATTTATTTTTATAGATTATGTGGGACAATAAGATATGGTCACGGTGCCAACCCATTATACTCACAAATGCGTTGCACACACTCGATATAAAATCGTACAACATGCGCGTTCATTCTTGGTAAACTGGTTTTGATTGGGATAATTATACAGATAAAGCCAATTATGTAGGCCCTTAATCTTGACGTCAAGACTTAAAAGTGATCAGTATAAATTGAAGGATAAGAAAATTAGCTTATTGTTAGAAAAGGGAAAGAGCATGCCTGGATACTGAAGTGGATTCCACAAACTTGATCGAGGCTAGCTAGCTAGAGGCAACTTGCGTTTGTACTTCTGATCTCCTTTTCCATCATGTAGAACAAAAAACACATAACTTGCATTGGACAAGAGATATATGCCGAACACTCATTTTACCAAACGATTGTTGAAGCATAATTGTTTGCGATATGTGTATAATAAATATTATTTGCGTTGCGATATGACATGTTACAACAATCGTTTCCACCTAACCAACTACTCCCTCCGTCCCATTTTGTAAGACATGGTTTGACTTTCACGGAGATTAAGAAAATACTATTTGACTTGTTAGGTGGTAGCATGTGATTGGTTGGTTGTGAAAGTGTATGTAAGTGGTGTATAAAAAATGGGTAAAGTAGGAAAGTAGTGGGTGTAATAGTATTTATTTAATAAAAAGGAAGTATAAAATAGAGAAGTAGTGGGTGTAATAGTGAAAAGTAATGTTAAAAAATAGTAAGTTTAGTAGATTCATTCTTTTTGATACGTCCAAAAAAGGAATTAGTATCATATAAAATGGGATGGAAGGAGTATCATATAACACATATACTTTACATATACAACTCCTATTTCACTTATCTACTATTTTGATTTTCCTAAGCACTTAATCTTCGCTACACCAAAACCGATTAAATTCAATTTTGATTGAATTTTTTTTTTAAACATCCACTCTCATATGTAAAAGTGAATATTAACCCAGTTTTACCAATACGAAAAGACAGCAGTTCTGGAAGTACAGAACAATTGTGTTGGAACTTTGTTAGTGCATGTATGTACCTAACAAAATTTGTGCCCCGTACAATGATGACGGTGGTGCCAAAATGTAATGGCCGGTACAACTTATGAGCCTAGAATTCCAAAAGAGATTAATCCTAGCTAGTCTCCATGGGTCCCATCGCCCACTAAGATTAGCTGTAACATAGTCAAGAACCATACCGCATGGTCAGTCCATATCGGCTAGCCACTAACCAGCCACCTAGGACGCCATTATCTACTACTCCGTAATGTTCAAAGAAGCTACCTAAATCCCCTCCTATATGTTTACCAACATGCACTCCGTTCTCTATATATAGTACACCTACTGAACGAACTCTCTGCAGATATAACACACTACTGAAATATAAGATGAAGCAAAAAATTTGTCTTGAAATGCATCAGAAACAAACACTGCCTCAAATCGATATTGTCATCGATATATCATCGTCGTCGATAAAATCTACTCAAACCCAACACTGCGTGAGTCTGAGAAAAGCCTTAAACGAGATGGCTTTGCCATTGCTAACTAAATTTCATGCTGGATATTTTAGAATAAGTCTCTCACTTTGCAGCCAAGCCTTACTTTGGAAAACCTTAGGGCACCCGCCCGATAATGCACACGTTTATAGGCGCATGCTAGGCATGTTACCCACTACAGCCTTCATCCTTCTTTGGTCACTAGCTTTGTTGACATTGGTCTCACTCTCGATTCTTTATATACTAAAATGTTGCTTCAACTTCAAGAGTGTGAAAGATGAGTTCTTGAATCATGTTGGAGTGAACTACTTATTTGCACCTTGGATATCATGCTTATTATTGCTTCAGTCTGCACCTTTTTTTACTCCGAATACGATATGTTATCAACTACTGTGGTGGATCTTTGTTTTACCAATACTTGTGTTGGATGTTAAGATCTATGGCCAATGGTTTACAAAAGGGAAGAACTTTCTATCGACAATGGCGACTCCAGCTAGTCAATTATCAGTTATTGGTAATCTGGTTGGAGCTCGAGCAGCGGCTCTAATGGGATGCAAAGAGAGTGCAATTTGTTTGTTTTCTTTCGGGATGGTACATTATTTAGTCCTCTTTGTTACATAGTGACCGCCTTCCCGCGATGCTACGACCAGTTTTCTTTTTATTCTTCGCAGCACCAAGCATGGCAAGCTTATCTTGGATATCCATCTCCGGAAATTACGATAATTCTTCGAAGATGCTCTTCTTTCTTTCCTTGTTTCTCTTCATGTCCCTGGTGAGAACTTGACTCTAATAATTTATTTATGGTATTTTTTCTTAATTTCTATCCATTTTTATGCAAAGATTAAGTTGTATTGTATACTACATACATTAATTGTATTGGCTGTCACATTCATTGAAACATCAAGTAGAGGTCGAGGGAGACAAAGGAATTGAAACACTATGGGTACGTAGAAGTATTCAAGTGTGCTTGCAACTCTACCATTTCAACTAACCATAAGAAACTTTGTGTTGCTAACTTAGGTACAATAACTTTTTGACGTTGAAAGATTAGGTAGAAAATTCATGCAAAAATATCATTTTCATATGTAGCTCAGATATGTAGCTCAGCATAACGGTTGCGGAATCAGGATCATAAACAAATCGATATTAAAATAAATATTTAGGATTAAAATGAAATATTGCTAATGTTATAGTAATTAATCAGGGAACAAAATATAATATCTACAAAATTTTAACTAAAAATCATGTCTTCACACAAAAAAAAAAACTACAAAAATTTTCAATTTAACTGGACTTCAATTTGGGTCCATGCATGTAATTGTTCCACAACATTGGAAAAAGTCAATTTTTTCAAGCAAAACGTTAAGACGCAACATCAACACTTGCATGCATCCATACTTAAATGCGTATCACTGAAAAGGAATTAGAAGTATATATATCGTTATAAGGTGCAACCCGTATATCCGAGTACTGCAGATTCATTGATGTTCACGATACTGACATTTAGCAACTTAATTAATAAAAGTTTAATTAATTTAAATAATTAAGCTTCATGAACTAGATATATTAATCCTCCTTTTTTTAAGTAGCTACATGTCTAGTTTCAATTCCGTATCTAGTATAAATATTAATAAACGTGTTTCAGAATTTTTGTTGCTTTTTATCTCTTAATTACTTACTTAAAGTGCATGGTATGCATTGGAAAAGGCTAGCTAGCTAGGTATCATGTGTAGTTAATTTTTTGTTTTTCGGAAAGTGCATTTTTGCATATTATTAATTAACCTTTTGTTTAATATTATTGTGAATAGGTGTGTAGGCCAAAACTATTCAAGAAATCAATGAGGAGGTTCAATGTTGCATGGTGGGCTTACTCTTTTCCCTTAACAGTCTTGGCACTATCTTCAACAGAATACGCACAAGAGGTGAAAAGCAGCATAGCTCACTTGCTAATGGCCATTCTCTCAGTCATTTCAGTCCTCGTTACTCTTGTTTTAATGGTGTTCACCGCAATCAACACCGATTTGTCGTCGGACTCACTGATTTCGAAACCCTCTGCTGATTTGATTCTAGCTACTTCCGGTTCCTCGACAGAATAACTGTAGATTTCATTTAAAAAAACCCCATTTTTTAATTATATATTCCTTAACCCTTTTAATCTAGAAGAAGAAGAAGGGGAGTCTAGTGTTATGAAAACAATTGGAATGGTTCTAATAATATAATACAGTACTGGTTGACCATATAATTATCAGCTGTCTGTCGTCTAAACAAAACTTGTAGGCTTTCAGAAACTCAACTCTCATGAAAATGGGCCTTATTAATTTGTAAATGGACCTTGTTATTTTGCAAGGAGATGCTCGATCTACGCTGTTCAGTAGTATGTAATGATATATTTTCCTTTAGAATCATATGGATTTTTGCGTCGCATGGTCCAGCCCTCCAGGGTGACAAAGTGATTTTGGTGTAGTTTCTAATCCAAAATCAACATATCATATTTATTCAGAGTTAAAGATAAAATTACTTAAACAATGGATGTAACTACTAACATAATTACCATAAAATTATATTACATTTGATGCATAAAACTAACTGCATACGTATAATTTTTTGAAGGGAAATCTGTAGCCAATTTGTGCCGATTCTTGATCCTTGCTCTCTCCGTCGCTCCACCGATCGAGGAGCTAGAGGTTTTATACAATAATCTGCATTGTCTTTTATAAGCTTCGAAAGGTCATTTCTTATTTGATGTATTCCAATCGTCGTGACATTATAATATATGTAGTTAAACACTTCTGTTTTTGGCTAATTTATGCCGCGGGCATAAAAGAAGTGAAGAGAATTGTGCTAGCATCTCTCAAATAGACAAGTAGTGTTACTCTAACCCAGGTTCTCTTTACAGTTTACAGAGATCTCACTCGTCATGCATTTCAATGGTACGTAAGTGCTTAACCAGAAACTTTCACGTTTCACAGAATCAGTTTGTAAGTAAATCATAGTTAAGTCCACACCACCCCTGATAAATATATGAGTAAATTACACTGGAGGCCGTATTTTACAACGATTTTCAAAAAAGTGGCCAGTCTTTCAGTTTCTCAAATTAGTGGCCAACCTTTCACTTTGTCTTTCAAAACAGTGGTCAGTCTTTCAATTTCTCAAATTAGTGGCCAATCTTTCACTCCGCCTTTCAAAAAAGTGGCCAATAGTAGACTAATTATCTCTAAAGTGACCACTTTTTTAAAACGTGAAGTGAAATGTTGGCCACTAATTTGAGAAATTGAAAGATTGGCCACTGTTTTGAAAGATTGACCACTGTTTTGAAAGATAAAGTAAAAGGTTGGCCACTAATTTGAGAAACTGAAAAACTGGTTACTTTTTTAAAAATCGGTGTAAAGTATGACCACCACTCTGTAATTTACTCTAAATATATATATGTTGTGTCAATTTGTTGGAAAAAATGAAACTGAGCAAAAATATTATAGCCATGGATCAATTGTTATCGTATATTTATATTTCGTCATTGTAATTTCGAGTTTTCAATTATTTGAGTTTCTACTATCTTCTTTACAGATTTCATGATGAAAATGTACAGTTCTTCACTTTTTCTTTATTACTCTTCCATATATTTGTTAGAATCTTTCGTTATAGTGATTATATTGTTAGGAATTATCCTGCAGGTAAACTATAACCTGGTATATTTTAGTGAAAAAAATTGAACAAGCCATATTTATACAATAAAAAATTAATAAAAATTAGCATGAAAGCCGTGCAAGCACTAACCATTTCATATAATTTATTTCGTAATCGTGATATAATCGATCATATATCCTCCTATCAATCTGCTCCATGTATCCCGTTTATTTAAGATCAGTTGCTAATTGTTCTAATTTCAAAATATTAACCAATTTTATATTGAAAATTTACACTAAGGTATTCTTTAGGGTGAAAAATCAAAATACCCACCATTTAATTCCAGGTGCCCAAAATATCCACGGGGTGAAACAGCCGCCCTTTTTACCCACGGACCACGCATGTGTTACATGCGTACACAGTACACGCATGTCTCACATGCGTGGTCTTCATAAAATGTAAAGGAGCTGCCACATGCGTATTTGAGATACGCGCGCATATGCAGGATGCACATCCACTAATACGCATCAACCACATGCGTATTCAAATCACTGTTCATCGTCTTCGTCGATGGCGAGAGAGAGACGACTGGTGGCGATTCCGACGATCGATTCGTTCACTATCATCCAAGCATCTTTCAGTCATGTATCATACACCAAAATCATCACCATCTCACCCTCTACAAGCTTATACAGTTCGAATTTGGTTTGTTTTACCGGATTCGAAAACCCCAAAATATAGAACTCGTTTCTGATTCACTTTCCGATTGGTCTATTGTACGTCCCTGCGGGGCCAAAATCAATAACGGAACAATGGAAAAGAGAGAGGGAGGTTTGGTCTTCATTTTGATGTTCCCAATTGTTGTGTACGATGCCTGAAAGTGCTGGACGGGGGAGATGCGATTGGAGAGGCGATTGGAGCTCACCAGAATGCCGACTGTGTTTTGTGAGAAATGACGCATGATGACGTCATCACGCATCTCTATGTTGCGTGTTACAGGATACACAATTGCGTAATGCGTATCTTCGGATACGCATGCCCATCATGCGTGGCAGCACATACGGGTATTTTGGATAGTCAAACTACAAAAGTGATGTATTTTGGACATTTTTCCTCTTTTTTAATAATTTTTTCACAAAAATAAAAAAAAATGTTCTATTCCGATTAGGAGTCTTAATTACTGATTCCACTGCAGAAGTTGTATTTTGCCTGTAAAATATTAAGCAGAAATTGACACTGTGTACACATTCTTAACTAGAAGGAAGGGTACATCAGACTATTAATATTTAGAAATTTAACTAGTAGATATAAGTTTTGGTTTTGAACCTTTGATAAAATTCTAAGTGTTTAGAATATATAATATTTGGTTTTCAAGAAGAATAATTCATTAATGTTCAGCTCCTTCTTCCTGCCTTTACAATACTCAAACCTATTACATTATATCAGAGTTTCTACCTTGATTAACGGCACTAAACAAGCTCCCTAAAACCAGCTAGCAAAAGAAAAGAAAACTCAAGTAAAGTTGGCAACATGATGCCCTGTCTACAGCTTAATTATGCCCTGTCTACAGCTTGTCTACAACCACTATTGTATATTTGACTTACTTTACAAGACAATTACTATACTATATTTCTACACCCCCCTTCAAGTTGGACTTGGGGTTGTGGAGACGAGGCCTAACTTGAGAGACAGAAAATTATGTTGTGATTCTCCCAGTGGCTTTGTCATGATATCAGCGATTTGAAGAGCTGACCTAATGTAAGCAGTAGCAATCAATCCTTCTTCTATTGTTCCCCTGATGTAGTAGCAATCCAACTTCAAGTGTTTTTTTCTTTCATGCTATACTGGATTTTGGGCAATATGATCAGCTGCTTTGTTATCGCAATAAAGTGTGATAGGCTTAGGAATAGCTACCAAAATGTCTTCATATAAACCATCAATCCAAGCTATTTCACTGGATGTTTGTGACATGCTTCTTACTTCCGCTTCTGCAGAGGATTTAGAGACCGTCTTTTGCTTCTTTGTTTTCCAAGATACTAAGCTTTTCTCAAGAAATATGCAATAACCTGTGAGAGAACGTCCACTATATGCACAAGTTCCCCAATCTGCGTCACAAAACGCAGTAACTGAGATTTCTGAAGCAGCTGGATAAAAAAGTCCCCAATCAGTAGTACCCTTTAGATATCTAATAACATGGAGAACAGCCTGAAAATGGGGTTGTCTAGGATTCTGCATAAACTGACTTAGTTGTTGTACGACATACGATATATCTGGTCTTGTGAGATTCAGATACAACAACTTCCCAATGATTCTCCTGTATTGTTCTTGATCTTCAAGCAACTCCCCTTGATCTGTAGATAACCTTAATCCTTTTGGAAGAGGAAATTTTGCTGCTTTACAATTTGTTAGTCCAGAATCATCTACCAAATCATGAACATATTTTCTTTGATTCAACATTGTTCCTTCTTCATTTCTAGAAACTTCAATCCCTAAAAAATATCTCATCAGGCCTAAATCTTTTGTAGTAAATTTATCGTCCAAACATTTCTTGAGCACTTTGATATATTCTTCATCATTACCTGTGATTAACAAGTCATCCACGTAGACTACCACAATAGTCCACTTACTGTTTTGAAACTTGCTAAACATCGAGTAATCTCGCATAGCTTGCTTAAAACCAAGTTCTTTAAGAAATTTAGACAATTCAAGATTCCATTGCCTAGATGCCTGTTTTAGCCCATACAAACTCTTCTTTAATTTACATACCTGTCTTGGCTTCCCCTTTTTATAACCTGGTGGTGGCTTCATGTACACTTCTTCCTCTAGGAAACCATGCAAGAAAGCATTATTGATGTCAAGTTGATGTAGATCCCAATTCAAGGCAGATGCTAATGCTATCATACATCTCACAGTTGCAAATTTTGCTAATGGGGAGAAAGTATGTTTATAGTCCTTTCCTTTTATCTACCTGTCACCTCTAGCAACCACTCTAGCTTTTAATCTTTCCACTATTCCATCTTGTCTGTACTTTATTTTGTACACCCATTTACAATCTATCGCCTTCTTTCCAGCAGGTAAATCTGTCATTTCCCAAGTTTCATTGTCGTCCAAGGCATCCAATTCTTTCTGCATAGCTTCATTCCACCCTTCATGTGTTGTTGCTTGGTTGTAAGAATTTGGTTCCTTTACCTGGAAAACATTGTTTAAAGAAGCTATGTAATCCTTTGAATACATGGTTAAATCCTTTAAGTTTCTTGCTGTGAATCCTTCATTGATTGCTGCATTTGCATCATTGCTCTTTCCTGGCAAGTTAACAACAAAATCTCTGAACTTTTCAGGTATATTGCTAGCTCTGCTAGATCTTCTTGGTGCATCCTCTACTCTTTCTTCATGCTCTCCTAGTTCATCATTATTATCCCTTTCATCTATCACATTTTCATGTGAATTTTCAACTATTTCTGTTCCTTCTGAAACATTTTCGTTTGTTTCTTCTTGGAATGAGTAATCTCTTTCAATGATGTTTTGTACTTGATCATCTTCTTCGACAATATAAGGCACTATGTCTTCATGAAGCTCTTTAAGGTCATTCTCAAACGTTTTTGTTCCTTCTTTATTACTCTTTGAAATCAAAAAAGGAAATATCTCCTCTTTGAATACAACATCTTTGCTCAAAATGATTTTCCTTTTTTTAATGTCATATACCCTATATCCCTTTTGATCACTTGGATATCCCAGAAGTATGCATCTTACACTCTTGCCATCAAATTTATCTATATTTCTATCAGTATCCATAGCATAGCATAAGCATCCAATTGTTCTCAAATGTTCATAATTGGGTTTTTTTTTGAACAGTTTTTCGTAAGGAGTTTTCCATCCTATCACTGCACTAGGCAAGATGTTTATCAAATGTGTTGCAGCCAATATGCATTCTCCCCACATATATTTTGGTAAACCTGCATATATTCTTAAGGCTCTTGCTGTCTCCACAAGATGTCTATGCTTCCGTTCGACTCTCCCATTTTGTTGAGGCACACCTGCTATACTTCTCTGGTGTTTGATTCCTTTTTCCTTGAATATTTTTTTGCATTCATTTTGCAATATTTCTGTCCCATTGTCACTTCTCAAGGTTTTAACCTTTACATTAAAATGGTTCTCAACAAAATTAAGAAACTCATACAAGATTTCTTTTACATGTTCCTTGTTTTTTACAAGATGTGTCCATGTTGCTCTACTATAGTCATCGACTATAGTTACAAAATATCGATCACCTGTCACATTCTTTACCTTATATGGTCCCCATAAATCCACATGTAATAAATCAAACATATGCAAAGCAATTTTATCATTTGGTTTGAAAGGAAGCCTATGATGTTTAGCCACACAACAGGTGTCACAAAAGAAATTCTTAAGGTTTTTACAACTGCAAATATCAATGTGCTTCATTTTGGACAAAGAAGTATGTCCTAGCCTATTATGATAAATTCAAGTCTACAGCACTATTACATAGAATAGCTGTGTCTCCTTGCTCATTTACATTTGTTCTTCTATTTGCAGTTGTTTCTCTCTCATTTTCTTTATTTATTTCTTCCATATTATGCAACTTCAGTTTATAGAGACCATTTTCCTCATTTCCTCCTCCTATAACTTCTTCAGTCATAGAATCCTGTACGATACAATGTTTTGTATCAAACAACACATTCAAATTTCCATTTTGAATGAGCTTACTGACAGACAAAAGATTATGCCTAAATTCTGGTAAATATAGCACATTTTGCAGACTTAACTTATCGGTAAGTTTAACAGTGCCTATCTTTTCTACCATTTTCTGTGTTCCATCAGGTAATCCTACTCTTATTGGTTTGTCAATATTTTTCATGTTTGAAATCAATTTTTCATTACCACACATGTGATCAGAAGCACCTGAGTCTATTATCCAGGTTCCTTTATCATATTGTTGATAAAAGGATAATGCATTGCTGGCTAGCAACATACCTGCAAAATTTGCCATCTTCTTGCCGGAAGAACTTGTTGACTGTCCTTGCTTCTGAGCATTCATCATTTTCATCATCTGTTGAACCATAGCTGTCACTAATTTATTATCTGGTTTGTTTTCTTCTCCATTATCAGTTCCATATCCTGTTAAAGGCTCATTCTGCTCATATTCAAGTTCCTCCTTTTCAACATTTGCTGCATACTTGACACTTTCTTTTCCTTTTCCAGGATTTTTAAACCATTCAGGATAGCCAACCAGCTTGAAACATTCATCTACACTGTGACCTCTTTTCTTGTAGTTCTCACACCTTTTAAGCATCTTTGTTTCTTTGCTTTCTCTTTTCTGATATCCTTCCTGAAACTTTCTTTGGTTCATCCTATTCACAGCGAAAGCAACAGTATCCATTGTTGCTCCATTCCCTTCCATGATTTGTTTTTGCTTCTCTGGTTGTTGCACAAGATGAAAAGCTCTATTCAGACTTGGTAAAGGCTCCATAGCCATTAGGTTTGATGCTATGTGTTAGAAATGATTGATGAGAACAGTGTTTGGAAGCTATAGTGACAAAACAGAGTTTAGCTGGAAGCAGTCAGAGTTTAGTTAAACACTGACTGGAAGCGCAACAGAGATTGTTAAACTCTGTAGCGGTATTGTCTGAAGAGTCAACAGTGTTTGAAGATTGATACAAGATAAATTTGGAAGCAATATCTTTGAAGATCGGAAAGCTGTCAAAGAGATTGAGTTGACTTGGAAGACTAGAGCAATCGTGATTGATATCAATTGTATAGCTTAATTATAGGAGAATCAATTACTGATTGTACGAAGCTGTATGTTTTATAAATACAGTTAGGTTAACCCTAGAAGGGTATCGAACATTGAGAAATTCATTGATTGTAACCTAAGCAGCTCTCTGTGATATTTTACATCACTGAGAGAGGAATTGTTAATTCCAAACAGTTTTTAAGTATTAAACAGTGTGTTCTTGTTAAGTTACTCATACAGTATTTGATTACCTATTGTGTATTCGACCTAACAAGTGGTATCAGAGCCAATCTGTTACTTTATTACAGTTAAAGATCCAAAACACAATAGTAATCAATGGCAGAGATACCTCCACCATCTGAGAAAGCCCCTACTACTGTTAGTAGGTATGAAACAATTAGGGTTCCTATACTTAGGCCATCAGAGTATGCAATTTGGAAAGTGAAGATGACCATGTTTCTGGAGGCTACAGATCCAGAATACCTTGATAGAATTTATGAAGGTCCTCACAAACCTACAAAGTTATCTGCTGCTGCTGCTGGTGAGGAATCAAAGGTCATTCCAAAAGAAAAGAAAGATCTAACTGCTGAGGATCTTTCATCTATTGCAAAGGATGCAAAAGTAAGACACTTACTTCACAGTGCATTAGACAATGTTATGTCTAATAAAGTGATTAATTGCACAACTGCAAAGGAAATATGGGATGCACTTGAGGTTAGGTGTCAAGGAACTCCTGCAATCAAGAAAAACAGAAGAAACATACTCACTCAGGAGTATGAGCATTTTGAGGCAAAGTCTGAAGAAACCATGACAGAAACATTTGACAGATTCTGTAAACTGCTCAATGATTTGTCATTGGTTAACAAAGAGTATGATTTAGAAGACTCAAATCTCAAGTTTCTTCTTTCTCTACCTGAAAAGTGGGATGTGAAAACAACCACCATAAGAGATAACTATGAACTTGGTGAAACAGAGATTGATGAAATTTATGGACTGCTCAAAACTCATGAATTGGAATTGGAGCAGAGAAACAAAAGATCAAGTAGAAAGTCAAAGTCTGTTGCACTTAAGGTTGAGGAGAAACCATCAAAGAAGGAAGCATCAAAAAGAAAGGCAAAAGGAAAAGCTTTAGTCATACACTCAGAAAGTGAGTCATCAAACACTGATGTTGACTCAAACACAGATGGAACATCTGATTCTGAAGATGATGAAGAGATGATGCAAATGGCTGCATTGATGGTAAAGACCTTCAAGAAGATGGGATTCAAGAACTTCAAGAAGGGAAAGAGATTCTCCAAGGACTACTCTAAGTCTGACAAGAAGAATTTCAAGAAATCTGAGGGAAAAGACTTCAAATCTGGTAAGAAAGATAAGTCTGAGATTCAATGCTACAAGTGTAAGGAGATGGGTCACTATGCTCCTGAGTGCAAGAAGGGTAAAACTGAAAAGGCACTCTACACCAAAGGCAGAGATTGGGCAGACACTTCAGATTCAGATGAGGAAGTGAACTATGCACTCATGGCTACTACTCAGAATGAAGATGATGATCTAAAGGTACCTCCAACTACCTATGCTTATAATACTGATAATATAACTGAATTGAGAATTTATCTTAAAGCATTACATATCAGTTATAGGGATCAGACTTTAGAAAATGAGAGGATAAAAAATGAGTGCTCTCAACTCAAAGATAGAAATAAACTTGTTGAGGAACAGCTAGAGAACATGAATAAAGTTCAGAAATAGAGAGATGATGCAGTGTTTATTGAACAGGAGTTGCTAGGTAAGTATAAGCAACTAGAATCTGAATTGGAGGATGCTAAACACATTATTAAAACTTGGACACACTCTGGTAAAGACACTCAAGAAGTGTTTCAGTCAGATACAGTAGGTCTAGGTTACTCTGAAGGAGATGAACTTAGATTTGAAAATTTGGTAAAAGTTAGACCACATCGTTCATCTGAAGGTAATGTTATGGGAACAGGTGGACCTAAGACTGAAGCTGAGAAAAAGGCTGTTAAAGAATCATATGCTAAGACTTTTGTTAAAGAGGCTAACATTGGTTTAATGACAGATAAACAACTCAAGCATAAGCTTAAAGAGATAAAATCTGTCAACAAACAGAGAATGCCTAAGAAAAACAAAAATGGAAAGGTAGGCATAACATCAGGAATTAAGCCAATGCTTGCTTCATTAGCTCCTAGAAAAACATGCTTTAATTGTGGTAGCACTAATCATCTTGCTAGTTTCTGCAGTAAGAATAAGAACATTAATTCTTTGCCCTCTAAAACTGTGGTTAAAAATGATTATGTGAGAACTAGACCACAGACTTTATGTAAACACTGTGGAAGTACATGGCATTCTATTTACACTTGCAGAGATTATCATGCTATTTACTATAATTACTATGAACCCAAACCAAATTTGAAATGGGTTAAAGTAAACTCTGCAAATGTAAACTCTGAAAAAGTTAGCTTAAACTCTGATAATGTGAATTCCGCTGCAAAAGCTAACAGAATTAAGAAAGCCAAAGGATCCAAGCAAGTCTGGATCCTTAAAACTAACAATCAGTGATTGTTTGTGATTGCAGGGCACCAGGGTGAGTACCCTAGTCGTGGACAGTGGATGTTCAGGACACATGACTGGAAATAAAGCCCTGCTATCAGAGTATGAGGAGAAGGCTGGCCCAAAAGTTTCCTATGGAGATGGCAACATAGGACATACTCTGGGATATGGCAATATTAATCTTGGGAATGTCATCATCACAAATGTAGCTCTGGTTCCAGGACTCAAGCATGATCTGCTATCTGTGAGTCAAATCTGTGATAGAGGATATCATGTAGATTTTCAGCCTGAATATTGTCAAGTGATCAGTAAATCTACAGGGAAAGTTGTTCTAGTTGGAAACAGACACAATAACATCTATGAAATTAAATTGTCAACAAACACTGATGGCAAAGCAGTGTGTCTGTCAACAAGAATGTCCAGTGAAGAAAGTTGGAAGTGGCACAAGAAACTCTCTCATTTGAACCTGAACAACATCAATGAGCTAATCAAGAATGATCTTGTAAGAGGTCTACCAAGGTCTTTGTTGAATGTAGAAGGCCTGTGTGATTCTTGTCAAAAGGCCAAACAGAGAAAAGCCTCCTTCAAAAGCAAATCTGAGTCTTCAATTGTCGATCCTTATCATCTCCTACATGTGGATCTTTTTGGACCAGTGAATGTGATGTCTCTTGGAAAGAAGAAATATGCACTAGTCATTGTTGATAAATATACCAGATACACATGGGTATATTTTCTTGCAAAGAAGGATGAAACTGCATTAACACTGACAGAACATATAATCCAACTGGACAAAGGGTCAGAGAATCAAGTGAAGATAATCAGAAGTGACAATGGAACTGAATTCAGGAATTTATCAATGGAAGAATTTTGAAAGAGTAAAGGAATCAAACAAGAGTTTTCTGCACCTGGCACTCCACAACAAAATGGTGTAGTGGAGAGGAAGAATAGAACCTTGATAGAAGCTGCCAGAACCATGCTAGATGAAGCAAAATTGCCAACATACTTCTGGGCAGAAGCAGTTCAAACTGCTTGTTTTACTCAAAATGCAACACTGATCAACAAGCATGGCAAAACACCATATGAAATGGTGAAGAAGAAAAAGCCAAATCTAAAATATTTTCATATTTTTGGATGCAAGTGCTTTGTGTTGAAGACTCATCCTGAGCAATTGACCAAATTTGATCTAAAAGCAGATGAAGGAATTTTTGTTGGCTATCCACTGTCAACTAAGGCATTCAGAGTTTATAATCTGAGAACTAGAGTGATCATGGAATCAATTCATGTGTCATTTGATGACAAGAAAATAACTGGAATTGAAGATGTCAATGAACATGATCTACTCCACTTTGAAAATGAAGATTTATTCTCTGAAAAAGTAAACTCTGATCAGACTGATCTGACAAACTCTGTTGATCTAAACTCTGAACCTCTACTGGTAAATACTGAAGAAACTATTCAATCAGAAACAAGGGAAGAACCAGTTGAGGGGGAGCGTGAAGAATCACATCAAAGTGATAATTCAAACACTGAAAGTGACTCAGTTGATAATTCTGAATCAAACTCTGTTGATTCAAACTCTGTTGATAATTCTGAGCAGTCACATTCAGGGGGAGCATCTGAAAATGAAGAGAGACACCAAGGAAATCAGGAGAGCATGGATCAAGGGGGAGGATCACATGATGACAGAAGCAATTTGCCTTCTGCAAGAAAATGGACTAAGTCATATACACCTGATTTAATTATTGGTGATCCAGATGCAAAAGTAAGGACAAGAAGTGCAACAACAAATGAATGTCTTTTTCATGCATTCTTGTCACAAACTGAGCCAAAGAAAGTGGAAGAAGCTCTTAAAGATGCTGACTGGATAACAGCAATGCAAGAAGAGCTAAATGAATTTGAAAGAAATGGAGTGTGGACCCTTGTACCAAGGCCCAAAAACAGATCCATTGTTGGTACTAAATGGGTTTTCAGAAATAAAACTGACAGTGAGGGTGTTATCACAAGAAAAAAAGCAAGACTGGTTGCAAAAGGCTATTCACAACAGGAAGGAATAGACTATGATGAAACATTTGCTCCAGTTGCTAGATTAGAGGCAATCAGAATCTTTCTAGCATATGCCTCTCATAAGAAATTCAAAGTGTTTCAGATGGATGTGAAAAGTGCATTTTTAAATGGAAAACTTGAAGAAGAAGTGTTTGTGGAACAACCACCAGGTTTTGTAGATCCAAAATATCCAGACCATGTCTACAGGTTAGACAAGGCACTCTATGGACTTAAGCAGGCACCAAGGGCATGGTATGAAACCCTTGCCAAATTTCTACTAGAAAGTGGATTTCACAAAGGTACTATTGACAAAACTCTGTTTTACTTCCAATCTGGTAGTGACTTGCTCTTAGTTCAGATATATGTAGATGACATCATTTTTGGATCTACTAATGATAAACTCTGTAAGAAGTTTGCCAAACTCATGCAGTCAAGATATCAAATGAGTATGATGAGAGAGCTTAGTTATTTTCTAGGCCTACAGGTGAAGCAAACAGATGATGGAATTTTTATAAATCAAGCAAAATATACCAGAAATCTTCTCAAGAAATTTGGCATGCTTGATTGTTCATCTGCAACAACTCCCATGGCAACTGCAACAAAATTGGACAAAGATGCAGGGTCATCAGTAGATATGACATGTTACAGAGGAATGATTGGTTCTCTACTCTATTTAACAGCTAGTAGACCTGATATCATGTATGCCACTTGTTTGTGTGCAAGGTTCCAGGCAGATCCAAGAGAACAATATTTAACAGCAGTAAAGAGGATTTTTAAGTACCTCAAAGGCACTATAACTTTGGGGCTGTGGTATCCAAGAGAATCAGAGTTTAAACTACTTGGTTATTCAGATGCAGACTTTGCAGGCTGTAAGATAGACAGAAAAAGCACCAGTGGAAGTTGTCAATTTCTGGGTGACAGACTTGTTTCCTGGTACAGCAAGAAACAGAAGTCAATATCTACATCTACAGCTGAAGCAGAGTATATTGCTGCTGGTAGCTGCTGTGCACAGATTTTATGGATGAAGAATCAACTGCTGGATTATGGATTAAGGTATACCAAGATACCTATTTACTGTGATAATCAAAGTGCTATTGCAATGACAGGTAATCCAGTACAACATTCAATGACAAAGCACATCAGCATAAGGTATCACTTCATCAGAGAGCATGTAGAGGAAGGCAACATTGAGCTTCACTTTGTGTCTACAGAACAACAACTTGCAGATATCTTCACCAAGCCATTGAGTGAAGCTACATTTACAAGACTGGTCAATGAACTAGGAATGGTCTCTAGTTTTGACTAGAGATGTTGGTGAGACTCAAAGACTTATCTCTAAAAGATATTGCTCATGTTTCTGCAAATTGTTAAGTGCTATGTGAACCTTAGTATTAAACTCTGTTCTGCATGCTTATGTTTAAAACTTGTTAAACTCTGTCAGCATGTCTGTCTGTTAAACACTGTTATCTTGTTGGATACACTCAGTGAATTCAGAATTGATTTTTGTCTGAATGAAAACACCAATGAAGAAAAATGTATGAAGCATGATTCTCAGTAATTAAATCATGATTCTTTCTGATTCACTGTAATCTAATCAGACTTTGTGCAGTAAATCAACACAGCATGATACTGTTTCATATTTATAGCATCTCTTAGTTTATTCAGTCCTAAACTCTGAGTATATGAATATTGTGTGCATTGCCTCTCATAAATAATTTTGGTTATTGATGAACTCTAAACTCTGATTAGTGACATTCTGTTTCCAAAGGTATGGTTCCTGGTGATTCCTTGTTTGTACTTGTGAAAACCATAAAACTTGAGATGTGTCATTGATTAGTTTGGTGAGTTCAGATTCATGTTTACACCCTGTGAGAGTTTGAGCCAAATCAGTGATTGATACATTTTCTATCAATCAGTATTTATTGTTGTGTGATGTTCATCAGGAAGTATGTTTCTCTAGAACTTGTATTAAACCATCTTGAGACTACATGATATGTGTGTGCATGAAAATGATAAAGGCAATAGGATTTACCATTCCTTCAAACACTGTTCAAAATTCTTTTGAACACTGTTCAAACTCTGTATAAGCACTGTTCATAAAAACCACCCTTAGTAAACCCCTTTGAGCCTAATTAACTGCTCATTTTTCTTATACTCTGAAGTATTAAGAGAAGTTATATTTAAAAAAAAAAAAAAATCAAGCAGATGAGTGTTTCTCAAGAAAAGAAAAGTTTTTCAGTATATATGTTAAATAAAAAAAAAAAAAGAAAAAAAAAAGGCATATATACTGATCTTGTGCAAATATGTACTAACAGTGTGACTGAACACTCATGAATAAAACATCTCTATTCATCTGTTTGATCTTACTCCATTACAACCCTGAATAAAGTCCTTTTGATTTGTGCATACATGTACTCAAAGTAGTGTAGATTTGGTGGACATTCAAGCATATGGTAGAATCTGCTATTTCTGATTGAATGTGAGTGTAAACACTTCACCTAAACACTTGTGTGCTTCGAGAGTTTGTGAGATTATCAAATTCATGACTGTTATTCACTGAATGATGCTCTGATTTCTATCTCTTGATCTTTTTGTCTTCAAAGACTGTGTGCTTACTTGGATAATCATGGACATCAAAGGGAATGGAAGTTTTCAGATTTCTGTATTACAGTAACTACAGAGTTTAGCATTCATCAAACAATCAGTGTTTAATATGAGAGTTTGTGCATTCAGTGTTTATTTATTTTTTTGTTATGGATTTTATGAAATATTAGATGCTCTAAAAATTGATTTTAGTAAACTCTGCTTCACACACACTCATATTCACAACTGTGCAATTTTTGAAAGGGTTGTTAGTGATAAAGTTGGAAAATTGATAAACACTGTTGAGTTGTGTTAAGTACTCTAAGGTAAAGTTTCATTGAGATGATTTGACTATTTTGGAGTAATTGGGGTAGTTGACAACTGTTAATTAGTGTAAATATGTCAAAGTGTCGTGATTATAGGAATGACAACGGTAATTATTAAGTGATCCATTGGTTGTTTGACACGTGTCCCATGATAGTGTCCCACTCACACATTACTCTACAATCAGTTGCGCGTTTTTACTGAATAAACGATTGAGTTTTAGTTTTACTCTAATCGTTTTTGTTCTCTCACTTCACATCTATTCATATTCACCCACTCACAGTTACTTGCATACTCATTCACTTTCAAAAATTCTCACTCATTCTCCTTCACATTTTGGTAAACACTTACCATACATCTTTTCTCTGAATATTTCGTATCATATCTTACTAATGGCAACCAAAGCGTTTGATGCAGCAGGATTAGTTTTTCTTCCTAGCAACTATGCAGCACCACTGGAGAATGCAAATGCTCCAGAGGCGTTTCATTTGTTTCAAAATTTCTTGAAAGACTCTGAAATAGGGAAGGCGTTAACTGCACCACCAATACTCTCTGCTTCACAAATTGCTACTTTCTGGACAAACTCTGTGTATGATGATGGAGAAGAGTCTGGCACTCCAACAATCACTTTCACTCATGCTGAATCAGAGTATATCATTACTCCAACTACGGTTAGGGATGCTCTGGATTTTGAGACTCACACTTCTTACAGTGTTGTTGGTCATGATCGCTTGAGGACAATGTTGCAGCAAATTGGATGTGCAGGCAACTTGAATAAGCTAGGGTCTCTGAGAAGGCCGCTTTTGAGAAAGGAATGGAGCTTCTTTTTCGATTGCATTACAAGAGCTTTTGGAAAGAAGACAACAAATTGGGATGCACTTCCTCTTGACACTCTCCAAATTGGTCATGCTCTACTTTATGGAGGTAATTTTGATTTTGGTAGACTAGTGCTAATGAATTTGGGAGAGCGTTTGTCTGAGCCTACTTCTGTTTATTTTGCTCGTTTTTGTCAAATGCTATTCACTGCTTGTGTGCCTAATATTACAATTGATGAAGCTGATGTGATTCAGCCTTTTCAAGTTGCTAAAAGGATGTTTTCTGATTTGACAAATAAAGATGTTACTAAACAGCAAATACCTGATATGTTTATGCCACTAGCCTTACAAAACTATGTTAACCAACCTCAAGATTCTCAGTCACCACAACACATGCCTGAACCATTAGACACCATACATTCTGAACCAACACCCACAACAACTGTACCTACTACATCTCATCAACCATAACCAGAACACATAAACTCTGAAACCTTAAACTCTGAGCCAGCACCTAATGAAAAACCCAAATCCAAACCAAAAAGAAAAATACACACCGCCCAAAACACTAAACACTCAAAGGCTAAACAGACATTACCTGGAGCTGTGTATACTAGAAGAAAGAAACAAAAGGCAAACAGACCTTCACTTTCACCACCTAAAGAGAGCTCTAGTGAAGAAGAAGAGGAGATTGTAGTGCCTCAAATCAAGAAGAGAAGATTAATTCTTTCAGAATCAGATGATGAGAATGTTGTTAATGCTCCAGAGGTGGTTTCACTGCAAACACCTACTGTTGAGGTTGCAGAGAATGTTGCTATACCTGCAGAGGTTGAAATGCCTGCAGAGGATATTGTGGCTGTCAATGTTGAAATACCTGCAGAGGTTGAAATACCTGCAGAGGATGCTGTCAATGTTAAAGTACCTACAGAGGATAACATGCCTGTAGAAGAGGATCACAGAGATGATTTTTCACCAGTGAATGATGTTCTTGAATCATTTCAACCAATCCTTGATCCTATCTCACCTGTTGTTCATACTGAAGCTCCTGGTGTAGCTGATGAGCCTGCAGTTAATTTACCTGAAGCTACAGCATCACACACAGAACTGATATCTAATGCTTCTCCAATTCCAGATAAAGGTGATGAGGTTGATCAGGCAACTAAGATAATTTCTGAATCTATGACTGTTGAAGCTACACATACAAACTCTGTTGCAGAGCCTGTGCAACATGAGGAAACTATTGACAAGATTGCAGAAGTTGTTGCAGAAACTGTGGCTGACACAGCTCAGCACAGTGGTTCTTTAAAAGATGCTCAAGCTAATGATGCAAGTGCTGAAGATGAATCTGAAAACAGTGCAAACTCTGATTCTTTTCTGAGTGCACCAGCACAGACTGAAAATAAACATAAACCTTTTGATCAGCCTTGTCCATCTCATGCAATTGAAGAAGAGCACCTTGCTAAATATGCTGCTAATTGGTATAAACAAGACTGTATTTTTCCAAAAGGGAGAGCAGCTGATTTTGTTAAGCAGACTGCTAGTCAAATTTCAAATCCAGAGATTTTATCCTGTTTAAAGGCAACTGTGGTACAAGTCAAAACTCTGGATGGAAATTTTGCTGACACAAAACAAGAAATTGCTTCTTTGAAGACTGAGATACAGTCAAGAGAAATGAAGATGGAAAGAGAGTCCAAAATTAAAGCTGCACAGCTGTCTAAAGTTCAAGATACTCTCTTTGCCAGGCTAGGAAAGGTTGAAGAGAATCAAGCTGCTTTGTTTTCTAAGGTTGATTCTATTGCTAACTCTTTGGAGCTCATTACATCTATACTCATTCCTGATGATGTCAAAAAGGGGGAGAGAGTTGCTAAGTCTAAATGTAAAATTTCTCAAACTCTGCTTGAAAAGAAGGATGATGCTGGAGATGGAGGGGCAAGTGATAAGAAGAAGGGTTTAAACTCTGAAACACTAACTCTGAGATCTGGCAAATCTCTTAAGTCACAGTCTGTTGGAATAAACACTGAAACTCAAGGTACTTCAAAAACCAAGAGTTTGGAATTAATATCAAATCCAAAGACTGATGAGGAGTTAGCTGTTAAGCTTTTCATGGAAGAGAATGCAGAAGGAGTTACTATAGAAGATGCTAAAGCTGAAGAGAAGAGTCTGCAAGAAAAGCATTTGAAGACTTTAAAGTCTGATAAATTGAAGAAGAATGTTAAAGCTGCAAAGCCTGTTCTTAAAGGTATTCAAATCAAAGAACCAGTTGGTACAAATCAAAGAATGCAAGTGTTCAGAAAACCAACAGATGTAGAAGCTAAGCAAAAGCTGAAAAGTATTGTTACAACCTCTGTTGATACACATGTTGTACAGAAGAATGAAGACACAACCTCTGTTACTGCACAAGTTGTGACCACACCATTATTGTCTTCTCAGTTGAAATCAACATTTGGAAAAGGTGTTCTTCATGATTCAAGGCTAGAAGCTACAGTTCCAATGGATTTCACTGATGGTAGAGCCTTATCTGGTAAAGTTGGATACAACAAAGAAGGTATAGGCTCACACAGAGACAAAAGGCAATATGTTGGTCCCAGAGATCCTTCTTCACTGTCTGTTCCAGGTCGTGGTGTCACTCAAGAGAGTTTAGACAGACTGGAGTCAGTACAGCTTGTATATCAGAAGAGTTTAGAGAAGGATTTCTTGCTATATTTCATGGCTGATGGAACATTGTTTAAAGTTTCTGAAAAGGATATTGAATTAAAATACTGGGAAGAACTTGAATATGTCCTGTATATTTTCAGAGTGAGAAATCAAAGAGCTCAGTCAGTTGCAAATGTACTCAGACAAAAGATGATTCAAAATCTTGCAAGAAGAAATATGAAGTACAACAGCAAGTATGTTCCAAAGTACAGAGACTGGAATGGGAATCTGATAGAAATGGAGAAGGGAACTACAAAGCTGAAGACAGATCTTGGAATCACTGTTCTGGATTTTAATGTGAAGTCTGAGGAAGTGAAATATATCAGGCTGGGAAATGAAATGAGAAGAAACAAAATCTACGATCTTAGAGCTGCTATCTATCAAACTGATGAGAATGATCCTCAGTTGAGAGAAATCAAGGAAGCTATGCAGATAGAGCTTGAAAATGCTGAAAGAAGATTGCTTATAGACTATCTCAGAACAATGCCAGATCTACAAGAGATTAGAAATTAAAGTCTGTAAGAATTTTCTTATTTTCTGTAGAATTTGTTAAGTAAAAGCTTAAACTCTGTTTGTATGTTAGACACTGTAAAACTTTGTATTTGTTTTGACATCGTCATTTACTGTAAACTTGTACATTCTTGCTAATGGACAAGTTGGGGGAGATTGTTAGAAATGATTGATGAGAACAGTGTTTGGAAGCTATAGTGACAAAACAGAGTTTAGCTGGAAGCAGTCAGAGTTTAGTTAAACAATGACTGGAAGCGCAACAGAGATTGTTAAACTCTGTAGCGGTATTGTCTGAAGAGTCAACAGTGTTTGAAGATTGATACAAGATAAATTTGGAAGCAATATCTTTGAAGATTGGAAAGCTGTCAAAGAGATTGAGTTGACTTGGAAGACTAGATCAATCGTGATTGATATCAATTGTATAGCTTAATTATAGGAGAATCAATTACTGATTGTACGAAGCTGTATGTTTTATAAATACAGTTAGGTTAACCCTAGAAGGGTATCGAACATTGAGAAATTCATTGATTGTAACCTAAGCAGCTCTCTGTGATATTTTACATCACTGAGAGAGGAATTGTTAATTCCAAACAGTTTTTAAGTATTAAACAGTGTGTTCTTGTTAAGTTACTCATACAGTATTTGATTACCTATTGTGTATTCGACCTAACACTATGTTTTCATTTTTATGGTTCAGTCCCATCATGAAGTCTATCACTTTGTTTCTTTCTTGTATCTCCATGAACTTCTTTAATAGATCACATGTGCATTTTTCCATTGCCTTGCAACTGCATTCAGGCAATCCCTCCACGTCCTGGATCTCATCCCAAACTTGCTTTAGCTTGAAATAATACTCAGCAACTGGCATATTTCCTTGTTCCAAGTTTTTCACTTGTTTCTTTAATGAATAAAGTAAAGGTGCATTAGTCTGTGCATACCTTTCTCTTAGTTCTTCCCATAGCTTCTCCACTGAATCTATGTAAGTCAAGCTATTTGCAATCTTCTCATCAATAGATCTGCATATCCAACCTCGAATCATGTAGTCATTCCTTACCCATGTTGGGTATGTTTCATGATTTAGTGCAGGTTTTTTAACTTTTCCTTCCAGAAATCCCAATTTGTTCTTGGAACCTGTTGTGAGGGAAAATTGGTACAACACTTCAATGATATAATTACAAGAATCAACCAAGAAAATCCAAAAATAATGATTAAATAAATCGAATTACAAGCCAAAACCCTAGTTTCATAAACCCTAATCCGAGATGGAGAAGAGTTATTATATGGACTGAGTTTGCAAGGTACCCCAGGCTATGATGATCGAATATGTCCTATTCAATCTAGTGTTCACAGCGGAAGTAAATGTTAGAAGTGTGTATGTGTGCCTTCAACCCCTTGCAAAGTGCCTACATACTCTTATTTATATAAGAGATCAAGTCCTCATGTAGTTCTTTATGATTATCCTCCGTTTCCCTCTGCCCTATCCTCTGTAACAGACCCCCTTCGATCCATATCTCAGCTGACCTCGTTATCCAGTCGTTGCCTCATGATAATTCCCGCTTTTTATCATGATATATCCATACATACACGCATATATATATATATATTCCATATATATATATATGATATTAATCCCTGATAACTGCTACTGATAAACCGTTCCTATTGTTTAGGAGATATCCTGAAGGTTGTTACAACGTACATTATCCAATCTCCTACAATATAGGCGATTATGAGCCCGCTGGTATATTTCCTGGAAACCTTTGGGGTTCATGCGCGTATCCCTAACCTGGCAATCTGCTACTCAGTTGAACCCCTGTCTGGCCTTCACACAGCTTTACCCTTATCCGGAGTTCACATGCACGCACCCCTGTATGAACATACCTTGAACTAGATGCTAGAATCCTACCCTCCAGTTTATTTATAAGGCATACTAGATTACCATACTTACTCCTTAGCCCAATCTATCCGTCCATATCCACCTGATACGAGTCCGTAACCTTAGTGGGCCTTAAATCAAGCCCAAGGTGGATTTTGGGCACAACAACTACCCCCCGGTTCCTTGTAGCCATTTGAATGCAAAAGGAACTTAACGTCATTTATACCCCCATCACCCTTTCATTCCATGTGAACCCCTAAGCCTACGCAAGCGTACTTATTGTAGGAAACAAGGGATTCAACCAGGAAGTATCCATGCTCGCAACCGTACTCCTCCGTTTGTATCTTGAGATCCACTGTCCCCCAATTTATGGATGCAACCGCTGAACATCCTAAATTTATAACCAAATGTATAAATGCGTACTTCCTTGAGGATTTAATGAATCACCTAAGATAATTATTTTCTTTTAGACGATAACTCCTGAAGTAGACAAAGTCCTAGTTGATCTTTAATTGCCTGAATTCCAAATCCCATAACAACTCTAACATTTCAAAATTTGAATTCCATAAAACCACTCTACTTCCCCAAGAAACCCAATGTATTTAGCCTTCCACCTGTCTACATTCATTCTCCTTCATTTTCCAAAACACTCTTAATACCTATTTTTTTTTAAATCTCATACACGGGCCTGATTAGATGAAGACACGTGGCCTGCTTGTTCATATCCCCATGCCCTTATATGTACACCTCTTTGCACCATTTTCTTATTTTCACTCTTTTCTATAGCAAAACCTCTTTCTCTCCTTTGCTCCAAGCGGTTCATCTTCTCAGACCTCCATCCCGACGAAGGCTTTCGTTTTCCGACCACCCTCTTCGATCCAAAGGTATTTCTTCTTTCTCCTCTCATATTAATCTTCATATTTTCCAATGCTTAATCGATTTACAAACGTATCATTATGTACCAATCGGTATCTACATTCCATATTTATGCCCACTTTGTATTTGATTTACTTTGTTCATCACTTCTTCTATGACTTACCCATCATCTGTAGATGCATGTTTACCCAGGTAAATACCCTTGTCCTGTGTTGAGTTTTTTCAACCCTTGTCTGTTTAATTTCTCATGTATGCATGCGTATACTCATCAATTGTATGCTGGTTTAACTTTTCCCCTTGTTCATCCCTCCTATTCTGTCCTTAATTGTTGTTTTGATAGTGTCTTTGAACTTTATGTCAATTGACCCCTGCATATACCCTACCTGATTTAGGCCTTTGTCCAAGACCTATTAGGAGTTGCTCCAGACCTTTCACCTTTTTTTATCTTCTTTTAAATAAAGCCCGTTTTGTGGGTTTCACTTATATGAACCCCAGGGTGAATTTGGATGCCTACAGCTACTTCCCTTTGTTGAAATGAGAGGAAACGATCCTGGAGCAATTGGGGGTTTCCATCCTTGAACCCCTATAATACTCATCCACTATCTTTTTCTTAACATGACAACTGCCATTCCTCAAAAATTTCTCCAGAGACTTGGAACTCACACTGCTTTTCTGTGTGCAGATGTCGAGTCAATCCACAACTGGTAAGTCCCCGGCTTCCGTTGCCAAAGAGATTTCTCAGATGGTAGAAGCCTCCGAAGGTGACTCATTTTCCTCACCCAATCCCATATCCAGATTCCCTCCCATAGCTTCCACAGTGAGTGGTCGTACTCGCTCCAAAGTCAAAGTTCTTGACCCCACTACTGCCCAAATCTCACTTAAATCTCAATCTTTAGACCTTTCTTCACTTGTACCTACTGCCGTTAGTTCTGATTCCCATATGTCTGAGGAAGAGATTGATTCATTAGGGCACATATCTCTAGCAGTTGAACCATTCGATGATCAGCTTGAAAATAGCACAAGCCCAGACAGGACTACCCCTACCAAAACTTCTAGTGTCGCCACCCCCCAGTTATCTTGTGCCAAAACACAGACCTCTATGACCGCCCAAAAATTGGGAAACCTCCTTGAAGCTTGCAACCCTGGGTGTTCACTGGTTGTACCTCAGCCAGAAGAGAGATGTCACGATTTCTCTAACTTTGAAACAGACCAAGTCATTCCCTGTGCTATGTTATCTGCCCAGTTTTTTAGACTAGGGTTGTCACTACCTCTTCACCCTTTTATTCTTGATATCCTCGATACTTACAAGCTTGCTCCTTTGCAACTAACTCCGAATTCATATCGTATGGCCATATGTATATATATCCTTTATGACTCCATGTTCCAAGTCAAACTGACTGCTCGTGAGTTGGGTTTCTTTTACCAACTCAAAGAAACTGGAAAAACCTCCGGATTCTTCTATCTTACTACCTGGAACATCCATCAAGGGAAGTGCATAAAAGGCAATAAGAAAGGAATGTCAGGGTGGCACAAGAAATTCCTATATTGCTACGATTGCCCAGAGTACCGAAAGGAATTTAACCCCTATCCAGACATGCCTACTCAAACCGTTCTAGTGGGGGAAGAGTTGGAAAGGGCCGAAAAAGTCTTGAGAAAAAGTGCAGGGCTAGGAGATGGTGCTAGCCTACTTTCTAAGAAAAAATTACTTCGTTTGGGTTTTTCCAAGAAAGTCAGCTCCAAGTCTCCAGGGTCGTACCCCTGTTAAGGAAAATCTCACTGATGGAACCCTACTTGAGCCAGGTCCACACTCATATCCTTAGTAGCATACACCCACCGTTCCATTTATTTTCCTTTATTTGATGCAGCATGCTTTCCATAATTTTTTTTTTTGCACACATGATTTACTTGATTTCTATATGAGTACCATCTTTACTTTTGTTTTGACTTTACTAACCCTTCACGTGGTAATGCAGGTATGTCTTTTTCAGTGCCTTCCTTCATCACCAAACGTTCAGCACAAAAGAATGTTCCCAGATCACCCGTACCCCCGTATTCTGTTGAGAGAACCCCTGTTCCATCTACAAAAATCAACCCAGCTTCCATAGAGAAGAATGTTTCCTTAAGGAAAAGGCCCACACAGTACACTCCTGAGGTATCTGGGGCATCTGGTTCCCGTGGGAGTAAGCGTTCCAGGCATGAGATTGAACTAAGTCCTTCTGACACCATTTCTCCCGCTCCCCTTACTACTTTCATAGGTGCTATCAAGGATAGATTCCCTGTACGTTCTATCTCAGAGTGGGACAGCCTGTGTTTTGAGGAAGCTGCAAACAGGATATCCCTAGTGAATGCTGAAAGCCTCTTCCTATCTCTGAAGTATAGCAACCAGATTCTTGGGGCTTCCAAGGTTGTTGAAAAGCTCGATAGGGTACGTTCAGAGCTGAAAACCTTCCAGAATGATAAGAAGAAACTACTGGCTTCGAACAAGAAGCTTTATGAGAGTGAGGGTACTCTGATCCAGGAGAGGGATAAATTGCTGAGGGAGAGAGAGTCCATGGATGCCATCATCCTCAAGATGGATAAGAAGAAAGAAGATGCAAATGCCACCAGCAAAAAGGAGAAGGAGAAACTTGAGTTGAAGGTCCGAACCCTCCAGGGTGCAGTCGCTAAGTATAAGGCTACCATGTCCAGGCAAGGTGACAAGGAATACAATCTGGGTTACAAGGCTGGGATCAAAGACTACATGACTTCCACATATGAGGCTTTTCCAAACTTGGAGTGGAGTATTCTGGGCCAGGATGCAGTTGAGGCCATAGAATCAATCAAGGAGGAGCAGGCTGTTGTTGCCATGCAGGTGAACCCCCCTGAGGTGCGTATGGAGGAAGCCCCCCCAGGAAGTGGCTGTAGAGGTTCGTACCGATGCTATTGCAGTGGATGCAATTGAAGCTATAGAGATCCAACCAGGGGAAGCTACAGATGGGGGTCCAACCGAGGAACCCCAGGTGGAAGCCCCCTCATCCAATCCTGAAATTCCGAAGGCTTCTCCAGTCAACGAGGACCCCTCCACCTTTCCGCCCGAATCAGACCAGTAATTTTATCATCAGTCCTTTTAAGTAGACTTTAATGAATCCTTTTCTGGCATAAATTGCCTTGAACTTGATATTTTGAGGGTGCGGCCTCCTCCGAAGGTCTCGCAAGATGTAATTTCTTTAACTTGGTTTTTTCTCGGATTCTTGCTAAGGTTTTCAATGCTTTATCTACTTTTGATCAGTATATGCTTGCCATGCAGTTAAATTGCGCATGCACACACCTTTATTTAATCCCATACCTAGCGTCTTTTGCTTGATATGCCATGTCCTGTGTGGCAACCATGTCACGAGTTGCCTTGTTGGGAGTTGATGCCGTGTTTCGTCTTAAGATAGTTAGGCATTCGCTGTATTCGGGGTTCACCTGTTATACCCCTGGATATTAATATCCCTTCCTTAAGGTCAATAGGTATTCCACCTGCTACATTCCTATCATGTTTTTTTTTGGGATTTTCAGATCCGTAGGCCAAATGAAATCCTTCATGAGTTTGCCATTTCCATCCTAAGTCCTCAATCAGCAACCAGTCCTTACTTAACCATAAATCCCCGGGCGATCGGTGTTCCACTGATCGTACCCCTAAATCAGACCATTTCCATGTGATTTCCTCACAAGAATATTTTCCTTAGCCATTCCACTTTCCAAAAAGATAAAGCCTCACTCACCCAGTTTCCTTGGGATCGTAGCGGGGTTATTTTTCCATTGTGCACTTGGCTTCCATAGCCGTGCCCAAATCCTCCAATGAAGCCAGTCATCCACCATACTGATTACATGGTATTTCAGGGTTCGAACGGTTGAACCTCCTCATGCAAGAACCTTGTGATCCTAGTTACCCTGGAACCTTCCTACTATGGGATTCCATCCCCTTTCATGCATGAGCCATACATGTCCCAATCCATGCGCACATAATCCCCGTATGTTTCCATCCATGTATCCATATAATTCATATTTATATAACCCGTGTAATCCATTAACATACATTCCATATGTTTTCCATCCATGTTCATATAATCCATATGCTTCCATCCATTATATAATCTTTGTTTTAAAATTTTATCCATTTTTAAGTTAAACTATCCTTCCATTAATCGATGTATACCTACTAGCCCCCGAGTTCTTTAATATAATTAAACTTATAATGAAGAACTAGGTTCAACAGTCGTATCCTTTTTTTTTACATAGAAAAAACAGGTTACACATAGCATGCATTCATCCACATAAATCCATATATTTCTATACATAAAACAGAAATGAGAGAAAAAACAAGTCAATTTCAATTCCATTAAATCATATCATAATTGGTGTTCAACAGGTAGGCGTACATTCACAACCCCCCGAGCACTTTATTAACATAAAAATAAAATTCTGGCCGACTGATCCTAATATCATGGTAGCTACAACTAATAAGCCACTTTTATTTTCCTACACCTGAAAGAGGTCTACGAGAAACGTTACCTGGGTTCAACTACTGGTAATATTTCTTAAGGTGTTCGGCGTTCCACGCCCTCGGGATTAGCTTCCCATCCAAATCCTCCAAATGATAAGTTCCTTCCCATAAGACCGATTTGATCACATATGGGCCTTCCCAATTTGCCTCAAAGGCCCCATATCCTGGAGTCCTCATGTTAGGCATCATCTTCCTTAAAACCAGATCACCAACCTTTAAGGGTCGTGCTCGAACCTTGCCATCAAAGTACTTGCGAGTCCTTTGTTGATAGGCTGCAAGCTTCAGCTGAGAGGTTGTACGAACCTCTTCCACCAAATCCAAGTACAAACGATGATTAACTTCATTTTCCATGGGATCAAAGTTATCTCTCCTAAATGAACCGGCACCAATCTCCACGGGTACCATTGCTTCGCACCCATAAGTTAGAGTGAATGGGGATTCACCAGTTGTAGTCCTAGGTGTTGTGTTGTAAGACCATAACACCATGGGAAGTTCCTCCGGCCAGCAACCCTTCTTATCTTCCAACTTTGCCTTTAAAGTATGTTTAATGATTTTATTGATGGCTTCAGTCTGACCATTGCTTTGGGGGTGGCAGACTGCAGAGAAGCCCTTAACAATTCCGAGGTCATCACATAAACCTCTCATTTCCTTGCTATCAAATTGCTTGCCATTGTCAGATATCAACTTATAGGGAATCCCATATCGGCATATAATTGCTCGAAATACGAACTCCTTTAATTTGACCGCAGTGATCGTAGCTAGGGGTTCAGCCTCCGCCCACTTTGTAAAATAATCCACGGCTACAACGGCATACTTTACTCCTCCCTTCCCCTTAGGGAGTTCTCCAATCAAGTCAATTCCCCAAACAGCAAAAGGCCATGGGCTAGAGAGTGGCTTTAATGGCACGGCAGGATTCTTATTTGAGTTGGCATACCTTTGGCATCGATCACATGCCTTTGAGAATTTGTGCGCATCCTGCTGTAGGGTTGGCTAGTAGTACCCTTGTCGAAGTATTTTGTGGGCCAATGAGGTTCCTCCAGAGTGGTTTCCACATATGCCTTCATGCACCTCCCTCATAATATATTCACATTCACTACCTGCTACACATCGTAGAAGTGGTTTGTTGAAGCCCCTCTTGTACAGCTTTCCATCATACAGGGCGTAACGCGTAGCCTTATACTTCATTCTCTGGGCTTCATCCTTTTCAGCTGGCAGAACCCCTTTTGTTACGTATTCCAGGATGGGAGTAATCCATGTGTCCTCTACTTGAACCTCAATATCCATACAATCGAACCTTGGAATGCTAGGTTGTTGTTGTATCTCCAATGGTATTACCCCTAGCATAGTTACTTCCCTATTAGAACCCATTTTTGCCAAGGCATCTGCACTTGAGTTTTTCGTCCTTGGAATTTGCACCAGATTGATTTCCCCAAACTTGCTCATCAGCTCTTGAGCGTACCTCATGTACAGATCAGTGCGTGGACCCCTAGCTTGAAAGTTACTTTTGATATGTCCCACTACCAACATGGAGTCACTATACACAGTCATATTCGCCACTTTCATTTCAAGTACCAGTTTCAGCCCCGCAATCAGGGCTTCATATTCGGCATCGTTGTTTGTAGCCTTGAATGTAAAATGAATTGAACTCTGCAGCTTATGGCCTTCGGGGCTTATCAGGACTATACTAGCACCTGCCCCATTTCCATTCACGGCTCCATCCACATATAGGGTCCACCATGGTACGCAATTTTCTGTTGGGGCTTCCTTCTCCAGAGGTTCCCTCACGGTTTCCTTGGTTTGAACCTCAAAGGATGGTGGGAATTCTAATAAGAAATCAGCGAGTGCCTGTCCCTTGATAGCTGTTCTTAGCTTGAATTCAACATCAAATTGGCCTAACTCCACAGCCCATTTCATCAACCTTCCTGAGGCTTCAGGTTTGTGCAGGACCTGCCTCAGTGGGAATGAGGTTCGTACCTCTATCATGTGCGCCTGGAAGTATGGCCTTAACTTTCTTGATGTCAGAATCAACGCGTAGGCTAGCTTTTCCATGTTTGTATATCTGGTTTCAGCATCCAGAAGCCTCTTGCTCATATAATACACAGGGTACTGGGTTTGATCTTCCTCACGAACCAAAACGGAACTAATAGAGTGCTCAGAAACCGCCAAATACAAAATCAGGGTTTCACCCTCTATTGGCTTCGCCAGCAATGGAGGGCTTCCTAATTGTTCCTTCAATTTATTGAAGGCAGTTTCACATTCAGGCGTCCACTCAAAGCTTTTTCTCTTCTTGATAGCTGCAAAGAATTCTCGACATCTGTCAGAGGACTTAGAGATAAACCTGTTCAAGGCTGCCACCCGTCCGGTAAGGCTTTGAACTTCTTTCACACTTCGGGGGGATCTCATTTCAACTAGTGCCTTTATTTTAGCAGGATTGGCTTCGATTCCTCGATGATTCACAATGAAACCCAAGAATTTTCCAGACTCCACCCCAAACACACATTTTTGGGGGTTAAACTTCATTCTATATTTCCTTAGGATGCCAAACATTTCAGTGAGGTGAGCAACATGGTCGCCTGCTACCTTGGATTTTACCAGCATATCGTCCACGTATACTTCCATGGTTTTTCCAATCTGGTCTTTAAACATCTTGTTGACCAGCCTTTGGTAGGTTGCTCCAGCGTTCAACAGCCCGAAAGGCATCCCGATATAGCAGTAGAGTCCTCTGTCTGTGATGAAGGAAGTATGCTCCTGATTGGGTTCATACATCGGAATTTGATTGTAACCTGAATATGCATCCATGAAACTTAGCAAGGCATGACCGGCCGTAGCATCGACAAGTTGATCAATACGCGGGAGCGGAAAGCTATCCTTGGGACATGCTTTATTCAAGTCAGTGAAATCAACGCACGTACGCCATTTGCCATTGGGTTTCTTTACCAAGACCGGATTTGCCAACCACATGGGGTAGAATGATTCCTTTACTAGCTTGGCCTTCAACAGTCTGTCTACCTCTTCTTTCAGGGCGACGGCCCTTTCCCCACTTATTGCTCTCCTTTTCTGCCTTACAGCCTTCATGTCTGGATCAATGTTCAAATGGTGACACATCACCCTTGGATCTATTGCCACCATGTCCTCATGGCTCCATGCAAATAAGTCTAAGTTGTTTCTTAGAAATACCACCAGTGCTTTCTTGACTTCAGGGTTCAACTGTTTACCAACCCTCAATTCCTTAGTAGGATCAGCTGCATCCACCAGGATAGATAAGGTGTCTTCGGCCGCCCCAGTCTTTTCCTTTGTTTCGGGCATTCGAGGATCAAGATCAATTTCCACTGGGTTCACCTGTTTCGCACCCTATGGGGTTCCACCAACTGACCATCGGACTTCATTGACTCCTTCATATCGTTTTCATTATCTACACTTTCAAAATCACTGTCACGAACTTCTTCAACTATGCCTTCAATCAATGGCTCCTCAGGAGCTTCCAGCATTAGTATCCCGTTAGGGGTACCTACCCCCCGAAAAGGTGCAACATCTGTATAGGGCTCCTCGCCTGGATGTTGTACAATCATGACAACATTACACATGTCTCTTTCTGGTCTTGCTTCCTTTCGACGTAAAGATTCATCTCCCTTCCCCGTGCCGGGGTCCAGGTAACGATAACATTGTTCCGAGGTACCCCCATCCACCAACAATAGATGTTTACAAGCTTGTTCAGCTGTATGCAGGGCTTTACTATAGCACTCCCTTGAATCTGATTGACATCCTTGAACACACCCAATTCCTCCGGGAGTTGGGAATTTCATTGACAGGTGATAAATGGACGTCACTACTCGCATTTCCTTTAATATCGGCCTTCCAAGTATCCCATTATAGGAAATGTCTTCATTTACCACCTGTGTGGCTAACCGGGGTTCCTCTCCCAAAGTGAGAGGAAGTTTCACTCGTCCCACAATTTGTACAGGGTTTCCAGTAAATCCGTACAATTCATTGTAAGAAGGAGCCATTTCTTTGTCAAGTAACCCCATTTTCTGGTAAGTGCTGTACGCCAATTCGTTATGCGGGTGGTGCACGTGCCTGGCATCCTCCTCGGGGAACGTTATGTCAACTGCCTCACCCTTAAAGAGTTTGGGCGGCCTTTCAGACAGGTTGTACACATTCGTGAGGGGTACGCCCCTTGCTTCCCGGGCATAATTTTTCTGGGCGTTCCTACTCGTACCCCCGATATAAGGTCCACCAATAATAGTACGGATACTGTTGGCTCTTGTAAGGCATTCAGGGTTCGCCTTTTCAGTCTCTTTGATAATTCTGTCATTCTTGTCCCCTTTAGCTTCTGGAGCCACGAACTCGGTGAGGTAACCCCTTCTTATAAGGTCTTCGATGTGGTCCTTTAAATGACGGCATTCCGCCGTTTCATGTCCATTGGCATCGTGAAAAGCACAATACCGTCCTTCATTTTTATTCCCTGGAGGCCCATTTCTTACTGGCTTTCTAAACATTCCTGCCTTGTTCCCTACTTCATACACCTGTTCAATGGAAGCCGTGAGCGGGGTGTACTCAGTGTACCTGCCTGAACCCTGAGAGTCTTTCCTAGTAGGATATTTGTAATTTACTGTCCTTCCTGTGTTAGTTGCATTCACCGTTATAGGGGCTGTCTTTTCATCACGATGGGTGCTTCTGGTAGAGGAGCTTCCACCATAGGAGGTTTGTTTATGGTACCCCCTATCTTTCGGGCTGTATGACCTACGCCTCTTGCTCCCGCTCCATTCCCTTGAACTTCGACTCTTCTCAAGTTTAGCCATTGACTCTTCAACCACCTTGTGAGTTTCTGCCTTGGCGTAGAAGTCTACCAAAGTCTTGGGCTCCGCCCCTTGTAGCTCTTTCCAGAAATCAGTGCCTGGGCGTACGCCCGCAATCAAGAAATTCTTATAGGTTTCATCTGTGGTCTTCCTCACCTTAGGAACCTCTGCATTAAACCGTTTGAAATATTCAGTGAGGGTTTCATTCCTTTCCTGCATGATGTTCGCCAAAGTGTTAGCTGGGGGTGCGAACGCAACCGAAGCCCGAAATTGGGTCACGAACATTTCACTCATTTGCCTCCAAGATTGGATAGAGTTTGGCCGTAGCCTCTTGAGCCATTGATGAGCACTGTCCCTTAGTGTAGCAGTCAATAAGCGACACTTCGTTAGGTCTTTCACCTTGTATACTTCCATTTTCGTATCAAATCGGCTAAGGTATTCCACTGGATCAGTGGTTCCACTGAATTTTAGGTCTCCCACCCCCCGGTATTTTGGTGGGAGTGGCGAATCCCTCACCCTCTTGGTAAAGGGTGAAGCCACTGTCAAGCCTTCCAGCGATTGTTTTTCCACCTTTAACTTCCTTAATGCTTCACGCAGATCCTTTACCTTGTAGTGCTCATTCTCTTCATCTGTGAATTTGCTTCCATCATCGCTAGAAATTTCATTTAACTCATGGCCATCATCATTATTTTTGGGGTTATGCCGAGAACTACAGCTTCGCTCAGCTTCAACCCCTTTGGATGGCCTACCAGACTTGGAAACAGATTTATCCTTTCTATAACTCTGAGACCCTTGTGATTTTGCCTCTTGGGCTTTCCTGGTCTGTTTTTCCTTCTTCCCATCAAGTTTGTGACGCAGATCCTTGACGTCCACCTTGTTGCCCAACCTGTCAAAGACACTCAAGCTACGGGTGGGTGAACCCCGTGACTGTCGTACCTCTTCTTCTCCTTCAGTCCAGTCTGGATCTATTTGGTCAGTCTCCACATCAGAAAATCCCTTCTGTGAGGCCTCTTTTTTCGACCCCCCATCACTGTCAAAATCTAACCGAACAGGTGTGACCACCTTCTTTTTAATCTTTCGATCCATGGAACCATGCCTTTGCTTCCATTTCTTTAGCTTTTCAGATTTATTTTCCAAAGTAGCGATTTTCTTCTCCATCCTCTTAATCTTATCCTTCAGCTCCTGATTCGTTTTCTCCTCGTCCCGCTCCTCATCATCACCACTTCGTCCATCTTCCGGTGTGTAATCATCACCAGATTTTCGAGACATCTCTTCCCTCTGCCCTATCCTCATGTAGTTCTTTATGATTATCCTCAGGTGTAATCACCAGATCAAGTCCTCATGTAGTTCTTTATGATTATCCTCCGTTTCCCTCTGCCCTATCCTCTGTAACAGACCCCCTTCAATCCATATCTCAGCTGACCTCGTTATCCAGTCGTTGTCTCATGATAATTCCCGCTTTTTATCGTGATATATCCATACATACATGCATATATATATATATATATATATATATATATATATATATATATATATATATATATATATTCCATATATATATATATGATATTAATCCCTGATAACTGCTACTGATAAACCGTTCCTATTGTTTAGGAGATATCCTGAAGGTTGTTACAACGTACATTATCCAATCTCCTACAATATAGGCGATTATGAGCCCGCTGGTATATTTCCTGGAAACATTTGGGGTTCATGCGCGTATCCCTAACCTGGCAATCTGCTACTCAGTTGAACCCCTGTCTGGCCTTCACACAGCTTTACCCTTATCCGGAGTTCACATGCACGCACCCCTGTATGAACATACCTTGAACTAGATGCTAGAATCCTACCCTCCAGTTTATTTATAAGGCATACTAGATTACCATACTTACTCCTTAGCCCAATCTATCCGTCCATATCCACCTGATACGAGTCCGTAACCTTAGTGGGCCTTAAATCAAGCCCAAGGTGGATTTTGGGCACAACAGAACCCAATGCAAGCTTTATGCTCCTGCTCCAGTTAAGAAAATTTTCACCATTGAAAATGATGTTTCCAAGTGGTTTATTGGCATTATCAGAGTTTGACAAGAATAATGGATCTGAATATCCATTCTCAGATTTCTTCTCATTGTTGTTATCATCTCCTGCCATCTTACTCGCATCTCCTGCCATCTTACTCGCTCGTTGCTAGATGAAGATCTGGTTTTACTTCTTCTCGTGAATCTGAGTACAAGATTATACCCTTTGATTTTGTAACCTTATGTCTCTGATACCATGATAAAATTCTAAGTGTTTAGAATATATAATTTTTGGTTTTTAAGAAGAATAATTCATTAATGTTCTGCTCCTTCTTCCTGCCTTTACAATACTCAAACCTATTACATTATATCAGAGTTTCTACCTTGATTAACGGCACTAAACAAGCTCCCTAAAACCAGCTAGCAAAAGAAAAGAAAACTCAAGTAAAGTTGGCAACATGATGCCCTGTCTACAGCTTAATGATGCCCTGTCTACAGCTTGTCTACAACCATTATTGTATATTTGACTTACTTTACAAGACAATTACTATACTATATTTCTACAAAACTTACTCTAGATTTTTCTAATTTTTCGATTTTGGAACCATGTAAAAGACAAAGTTCTTATGAAATATAAATGTAATTGTGATTTTGATATTTCAATATTATACAATATTATATGAAAACCCGTGCGAAGCACGGGTCGAGATAATTTATTAAAATTGATCTTTTTTTTTTTAAATTTTTATAAAAATTATTTTATTTATCATTAAAAATACTTTAAAAAATGATAAAATTACAAAAGAAAACTACGATATTTATGCAACTCAGTAGTTTATAATAAAAGAATTGTAATTACATCAGAATTCCAATAATTCTATGAGACACGAATCTAGAAGAAATTACCATTAAAACATGATTTCACTTACTAATAAGAAATCATGATAAGGGTCCAACAAAATTTAATTAAATTTATCATTAATTTATTATAAAAAATTACGTTATTTACAAATAATTTGTTTATTAATAAAGGCCTTTTTACATATTATTTATTTAAGTTTATTTAAGAAAGTCGAAAAAAAAACTAAATGATTCCAATATATACGTTAAAATGTACATGATTATAATAAATACGTTATTTCTGAACTGAATAAGGTTATAATAAAAAAGTATAATTTTAGTAGTATTAACAATTTTATTATTTTATTAAATAATTATACAGTATCCTCGAAGAAATAGGAATCTTAGCACTGGAACCAAATTTTGGTACCGAAGTACCATTAAAAATGTATTTCGTTTGTTATAGATAAGCATGTCACCTATGTATTCATAGTCTTTTTTTGATTAAGTTGTAATAAAAGAATTATAATTGTAATAGATTTTTTTTATTTATTTTATAAAATGACATAGAGTTCTAGGAGAAATAGTAGTTTTGGGGGGAAACCAAAATATGGTGCGAACCAAATTTGGTACAAAGTAGTACATTAAAAAGGGGTTATGTTATTAATAAATGTTATAGATATATATATTTTATTTGATATTTATTTAAGATTATATTTTAAACAATCAAGAAAACATAACATACATGATTCTGGTTCTAATAGATACGCTATTTGTACAATTCAGTAAGATTATAGTAAAAAATTAGAATTATAACAAAATTCCAAACAATTTTTTTAAAAATAATATGCATTTTAGGGGAGTAGGAATATGTGATGAAACCAAAATAAGGGTGAAACAAAATTTATTATGAAAGTACCATAAATATGGATTTATTAATAAATATTATAGATTCATTAGTGTTTTATAAAATGTTATATGATCAGGCTACGTATTCACAAAAATTTCAAAAAAATTTACAAAAATTATTAGTGTTACAGGGATTTATTAATAATGATTAGGGATTCATTAGTGTTTTATTATGATTAGTGTTACAGGGATATATTTGGTTTTCAAGAAGAATAATTCATTAATGTTCAGCTCTTTCTTCCTGCCTTTACAATACTCAAACCTATTACATTATATCAGAGTTTCTACCTTGATTAACGGCACTAAACAAGCTCCCTAAAACCAGCTAGCAAAAGAAAAGAAAACTCAAGTAAAGTTGGCAACATGATGCCCTGTCTACAGCTTAATGATGCCCTGTCTACAGCTTGTCTACAACCACTATTGTATATTTGACTTACTTTACAAGACAATTACTATACTATATTTCTACACCCCCCCTTCAAGTTGGACTTGGGTTGTGGAGACGTGGCCTAACTTGAGAGACAGAAAATTATGTTGTGATTCTCCCAGTGACTTTGTCATGATATCAGCGATTTGAAGAGCTGACCTAATGTAAGCAGTAGCAATCAATCCTTCTTCTATTGTTCCCCTGATGTAGTAGCAATCCAACTTCAAGTGTTTTGTTCTTTCATGGTATACTGGATTTTGGGCAATATGATCAGCTGCTTTGTTATCGCAATAAAGTGTGATAGGCTTAGGAATAGCTACCAAAATGTCTTCATATAAACCATCAATCCAAGCTATTTCACTGGATGTTTGTGACATGCTTCTTACTTCCGCTTCTGCAGAGGATTTAGAGACCGTCTTTTGCTTCTTTGTTTTCCAAGATACTAAGCTTTTCCCAAGAAATATGCAATAACCTGTGAGAGAACGTCCACTATATGCACAAGTTCCCCAATCTGCGTCACAAAACGCAGTAACTGAGATTTCTGAAGCAGCTGGATAAAAAAGTCCCCAATCAGTAGTACCCTTTAGATATCTAATAACATGGAGAGCAGCCTGAAAATGGGGTTGTCTAGGATTCTGCATAAACTGACTTAGTTATTGTACGACATACGATATATCTGGTCTTGTGAGATTCAGATACAACAACTTCCCAATGATACTCCTGTATTGTTCTTGATCTTCAAGCAACTCCCCTTGATCTGTAGATAACCTTAATCCTTTTGGAAGAGGAAATTTTGCTGCTTTACAATTTGTTAGTCCAGAATCATCTACCAAATCATGAACATATTTTCTTTGATTCAACATTGTTCCTTCTTCATTTCTAGAAACTTCAATCCCTAAAAAATATCTCATCAGGCCTAAATCTTTTGTAGTAAATTTATCGTCCAAACATTTCTTGAGCACTTTGATATATTCTTCATCATTACCTGTGATTAACAAGTCATCCACGTAGACTACCACAATAGTCCACTTACTGTTTTGAAACTTGCTAAACACCGAGTAATCTCGCATAGCTTGCTTAAAACCAAGTTCTTTAAGAAATTTAGACAATTCAAGATTCCATTGCCTAGATGCCTGTTTTAGCCCATACAAACTCTTCTTTAATTTACATACCTGTCTTGGCTTCCCCTTTTTATAACCTGGTGGTGGCTTCATGTACACTTCTTCCTCTAGGAAACCATGCAAGAAAGCATTATTGATGTCAAGTTGATATAGATCCCAATTCAAGGCAGTTGCTAATGCTATCATACATCTCACAGTTGCAAATTTTGCTACTGGGGAGAAAGTATGTTTATAGTCCTTTCCTTTTATCTACCTGTCACCTCTAGCAACCACTCTAGCTTTTAATCTTTCCACTGTTCCATCTTGTCTGTACTTTGTTTTGTACACCCATTTACAATCTATCGCCTTCTTTCCAGCAGGTAAATCTGTCATTTCCCAAGTTTCATTGTCGTCCAAGGCATCCAATTCTTTCTGCATAGCTTCATTCCACCCTTCACGTGTTGTTGCTTGGTTGTAAGAATTTGGTTCCTTTACCTGGAAAACATTGTTTAAAGAAGCTATGTAATCCTTTGAATACATGGTTAAATCCTTTAAGTTTCTTGCTGTGAATCCTTCATTGATTGCTGCATTTGCATCATTGCTCTTTCCTGGCAAGTTAACAACAAAATCTCTGAACTTTTCAGGTATATTGCTAGCTCTGCTAGATCTTCTTGGTGCATCCTCTACTCTTTCTTCATGCTCTCCTAGTTCATCATTATTATCCCTTTCATCTATCACATTTTCATGTGAATTTTCAACTATTTCTGTTCCTTCTGAAACATTTTCGTTTGTTTCTTCTTGGAATGAGTAATCTCTTTCAATGATGTTTTGTACTTGATCATCTTCTTCGACAATATAAGGCACTATGTCTTCATGAAGCTCTTTAAGGTCATTCTCAAACGTTTTTGTTCCTTCTTTATTACTCTTTGAAATCAAAAAAGGAAATATCTCCTCTTTGAATACAACATCTCTGCTCAAAATGATTTTCCTTTTTTTAATGTCATATACCCTATATCCCTTTTGATCACTTGGATATCCCAGAAGTATGCATCTTACACTCTTGCCATCAAATTTATCTATATTTCTATCAGTATCCATAGCATACCATAAGCATCCAATTGTTCTCAAATGTTCATAATTGGGTTTTTTTTGAACAGTTTTTCGTAAGGAGTTTTCCATCCTATCACTGCACTAGGCAAGATGTTTATCAAATGTGTTGCAGCCAATATGCATTCTCCCCACATATATTTTGGTAAACCTGCATATATTCTTAAGGCTCTTGCTGTCTCCACAAGATGTCTATGCTACCGTTCGACTCTCCCATTTTGTTGAGGCACACCTGCTATACTTCTCTGGTGTTTGATTCCTTTTTCCTTGAATATTTTTTTTTCATTCATTTTGCAATATTTCTGTCCCATTGTCACTTCTCAAGGTTTTAACCTTTACATTAAAATGGTTCTCAACAAAATTAAGAAACTCATACAAGATTTCTTTTACATGTTCCTTGTTTTTTACAAGATGTGTCCATGTTGCTCTACTATAGTTACAAAATATCGATCACCTGTCACATTCTTTACCTTATATGGTCCCCATAAATCCACATGTAATAAATCAAACATATGCAAAGCAATTTTATCATTTGGTTTGAAAGGAAGCCTATGATGTTTAGCCACACAACAGGTGTCACAAAAGAAATTCTTAAGGTTTTTACAACTGCAAATATCAATGTGCTTCATTTTGGACAAAGATGTATGTCCTAGCCTATTATGTAATAAATTCAAGTCTACAGCACTATTACATAGAATAGCTGTGTCTCCTTGCTCATTTACATTTGTTCTTCTATTTGCAGTTGTTCCTCTCTTATTTTCTTTATTTATTTCTTCCATATTATGCAACTTCAGTTTATAGAGACCATTTTCCTCCTTTCCTCCTCCTATAACTTCTTCAGTCATAGAATCCTGTACGATACAATGTTTTGTATCAAACAACACATTCAAATTTCCATTTTGAATGAGCTTACTGACAGACAAAAGATTATGCCTAAATTCTAGTAAATATAGCACATTTTGCAGACTTAACTTATCGTTAAGTTTAACAGTGCCTATCTTTTCTACCATTTTTTGTGTTCCATCAGGTAATCCTACTCTTATTGGTTTGTCAATATTTTTCATGTTTGAAATCAATTTTTCATTACCACACATGTGATCAGAAGCACCTGAGTCTATTATCCAGGTTCCTTTATCATATTGTTGATAAAAGGATAATGCATTGCTGGCTAGCAACATACCTGCAAAATTTGCCATCTTCTGGTTTGTTTTCTTCTCCATTATCAGTTCCATATCCTGTTAAAGGCTCATTCTGCTCATATTCAAGTTCCTCCTTTTCAACATTTGCTGCATACTTGACACTTTCTTTTCCTTTTCCAGGATTTTTAAACCATTCAGGATAGCCAACCAGCTTGAAACATTCATCTACACTGTGACCTCTTTTCTTGCAGTTCTCGCACCTTTTAAGCATCTTTGTTTCTTTGCTTTCTCTTTTCTGATATCCTTCCTGAAACTTTCTTTGGTTCATCCTATCACTACGCCACAAATGGCCTACAGCTACGCCAAAAAAAGTGTGCTCATAGGGCCAAAAGTGTTGCTGAAAGAGCATAAAACCAGCTACGGCTACACTTTTGCCAAAAATGGTAGTGTTACAAAATCGGCCGCTACCGTAGACCCCTATGGTAACACTTTTTCGATTTTTGGTAACACCGAAGAAAAGTGTAGGCTTAGACCCCTATGCCAACACCTTTCTGATCTGTGGCTATACCTTATAAGATGTTGTTATAGACCTATGGCTACACCATTATCTTTGTAGTAACACTATTAAAAGTGTTGGTGTAGACCTATGCCAACACCTCTTTAGTCCTATTGTAACATCAAATTGTAAAACACTTTGGTATTTTTACCAACACTATTACCACTGTGCCTACACTTGTTTATTAAACATTTTTATACTTTTGCCAACACTTTGCTATTTTTTGCCAACACATAATGATTAACACTTTAGAGCCAATAGCTACATTTTGCATGCTCATACCAACATTTTAATAAAGAAATGCAACATATGACATTAAAAAATAAAGGCTCCCATTCAAAATATTGTCATACATTTCAATACATAAAGGCTGTCCAAAAGTCATTCCAATACATAAAATCTCATCCAAAATAAATACATCAAATCCACAAACCAACCATTTCTGAAGTAATCCAACTGCTATGAGAAAGCTACTTTCTGAAGTAATTGCGAGAGCAAAGATTTGATTGATGTACCTCTTCCATTATTTGTGACTCCCTTGCTAATTGAGAAGAGGAAACAGAACTAGGTAGTAGTGTACCATTCATTGCACCATTGTCAGCCATGAACTAACATGAGCAAGGTTGATAATGTGTTGATAATGTGAACCCAAAAGAAAGGAACATGCACTGGCAGATTCTTGGGTACAAGTAGCATTAAAAATTGGGTTCTGCAAAACAACAACGGTTTGAGTATCTGATTATGCAAGCGGCAATATGTACTGAGAACAAAAGATGAAAATAATTCAGTACAAATATAGGAACAATGCAATAATATGTGCCTGTCTTCAGTTCTCAACTCATGCTACAATTTACATTTATTGGAACCACTATGAAATAACATAAGGTGTTGTGCTTCATTGACATCTGCACCCTGACGAACGAAAGGGAGAATAGAGAAGATTTGATGGAAATACTGCCTAATCTTCTTGCTATTTCAACCATCACAGATATGTGCTCTTTAAAAGTTTGTTTTTTTCTTACTTTTCTGTTAAATGTTTGGTGTATATATATTTTTTGTCCATGTGCAGTTGTACACCATAATAGACATGATAGAAAGTGTTATTTATTATAATTGGACAAAACTGAGACAACCCATAATCATTCACCCAAGATGCATAGGCAAAATATTAAGATGCAAGGGCCTAAAACAAAACCGAGTTTAAAGCTACCAGAAACATTTCACTTACCCTTTTTGCAGGGTACTGACTGAAAAACATGGAGCATTTGGTAGTTTATCGAATATGTAGCTGAATCCTATGTACACATCCTTGTTCAGACATGTTGTTCCCAACTGTAAGAAATGCTGAGATGAGTGTGCTCCATGTCCCTGTAATGTAGCAAAAAGTGCGATAAGGCTAAATGTTATGCAAAAATTTACTATACTTTTATTTTGCACATTATATTCTAGCTTTTGTATGAATCGTTATTTATTTTATTACTAAATCCAAACAAGGCCTTCTACTGTAATGCAATCTGACACGATATTTATGTGAACACTATATGCAGGAATATCTCAGCACGATAAACAAGCATGCAGGAGCATTTTCTATTTTTTATTCATTACTAAATGCACACATGTGGCAAGGACTGCTTTTCAGTTTCTGCAAATTTGAAGGAAATCCCAACAAAAATGCACATCAGACACAACCACATAAGGACCTGGTTGATTTGACAGGAGATGCTGATCCAGACTTCATTCACCAAACCCATTATAGCTGACCATTTTAAAGCAAATAATAGTATTCATATAATAAAAGGATTAATAACTTACAGCATATTTCATATCTTCATAATTTGTGAAATCGACCAGACCAAAGGTACCTAAATACGACAATACAACGATCATGAAAAGACTGAAGAATGACGATGTGTAAGTCAAGCTAATATTGTTGGAAAATCTAATATATTTCAGCATGCTGCATACATGTATTAATCGTTCTATCTTAATCCCTAAACTAATGAGGAGTGCCCAGTTAGGAAGATTATATATCACACACCTCAAGAGTATGATTCACAATTACATAATAGAATACCCCAATCTATGATTAAAATTAAGGTGCTCAAACAACCAGCACATGAATGCCAAAAAGAAATATAATGCATGGCTAATGATTACTAGGAATAGTAATAAAATTAATATCAAGTAAACACAAGGAAGAAGAAGCATCCTGCCAAATGTCAATACAAATTGCTAATATCTGATATCTCACACTTCGTAATCACTGTTCTCAAAATTTAAAACATCAATGATCTAGAAAACCAATGAGAAAGATGGTACTTCAACACCCAGATAACAGTATATTTTAGATAATCAAGTAATACCCTCTCTGTCGCGGGAAATTTCAGCAAAAGACACATCACCAGCTTTCCGCATGTGATCCTGAAATAATTTTAAAAGTTGGATTCACTACATCTGCTTAGAAAATTTAGCATCAGCTCGAGTAAACTAATCATTTTAACTTCTTACCTTCAAATCTTGCCATGAAGCCGAAGTTGGTAGTCCACGGACAATAACTGTTGCACATATAAGCGCACACATTAAATCATAGTTACGTTCTAGAGGAAAGGGATACTGACTAAAACATTTTGGCTACAACAATATACAAATGAATGACAGTACTAGTAGCTAGAAAGGGCTTAAGTTATCTATATACATAAATAGTTGTACCTCGAAACTCAGAGTAGCGTGAAATGGCAGGACGACCCCTTCCACCCCCAAAACTACCACCGTCACCATAACCACCACGGCGATCACCAGAAGCTGGTGATCAACGCATAGGTATCAAAGCTTAACACAAAAGAGCAACACAAAAGGTGGTCAACGCTGAAACTCCACTTAAAGAATGTGGTATAAAATCATATTAGCTAGAGATCAGTAATACGCATCTGTAAACATAAAAGTTACAATTATATACCCTCCACAGCTGGTAAACTAGCAATGAAGGAGGCCAACAATAGGATAAAGTAAATGATACATATGACATTTTCCCCATAGAAGAAACCTAATATTAAGCGACGGAGGAAACCTAGTATTTTAGTACTGGGGAGTATCAATGAAGTAATCAAATATGTTATGTCTTAAGCATTTTGAAGATAAGTAAATAGCAAAATCTGAAAAAGTAAAACAGTAATATAATACAGGGAACTCTTGTTACATGTCAATCATATTGCAACACCACTTACATGTCAAGCTAAAACACTTAACATATATAGATTATGTGTCAGCAAGGGTAATTAACATTATTATTATGCCTCAAAGAACCAAACATCTCAAGTAATGGCTTGCTTGTAAACATATATTCAAGTATCATAATTCTAAACAAGTCTGGCAGACATTTATACAATACTTGAATGAAACACAACACTAAATAAAATAAGTACTTTAGGAAAACGGAAGTGAGACTCTAACAATCTTGTAAGAAATACACACAAGTCCGCATTCAGACATTTAATCAAACAGATGGTGCACCAACATAAAAAATCATAATTTTAATCAATAATTTTCATCCTACAATCTATAAATTTATAGAAAATATTATACAACTAAGAAAATTAAACATAATCAATATTATAACTTGGCAAAATTGAAATATTATAACCACAAATACAAAAAAATCAAACATTCATAATCGAAACATGTAATTAAACATTCATAATCGAACTTGAGGAGTGAAGAAAGAAGAAGACCTGTGGAAAACTGGATTAAACTTATAATTGAAGAGAGACCGTCATTGAAGCCTAATTGAACTCGTAATCAAGGAGAGACTGTCACTAAATGAAACCTAGTCGAGTAGTGATGAGAGTGAGCGAGATAGATGAGTGAGAGAAAGAAAGAGATATGAGAGAGAGAGAGAGATGAGTGAGAGAGAGAGATGAGGGTCGAGGGAGATAAAGCCAGGGAGAGATGAGAGTAATTTTGGGGGAAAACAAATTAGGGTAAATGTTAGCATAGGCGGGGGAATGAAATTTTTCTAAGGGGGAAATGTTAGTAGGCGGGGAATGAAATTTTTGTAAGGGGGGAAATGTTTTATGAGAAATGGGGGGGGGGAATAATCTGCGTGTTTTTTAGCAAGCAATGTCCAGAAATCGCTTTTAAAATAATTGCTGTTAAAAATGTTTTTAGCATCGGTGGTTTTTTAAATCAATATAAAAGGTGTGATGTCTAATCTAGTTTTTCTAGTAGTGGAGTAAGAATGTTAAGACTGAAATTTTATTTTTAGTTAAGGCGGTTGGTTTTTGCAGCTTACAAATTTCACCAAACTGCGTGCATTCAATTTTTTTTTTATTTTTTTGACAAAAGCGTGCATTCAATATTTTTATAAATACATTTATTAATTTTTGATTTTTTTAGAATTTTTTATTTTAAATTTAATAAATAAATAGAATTGAAAAAATAATAAATAAATAATCTTAAATATAATCTAGCAACATCCATAAAAAAGATGTTCCGATTTTGTTTTTTCAAATATCCATTTTACATTAATTTAATAAATATATAGAACTTAAAAATTAGTAACAATTAAATACCTTGATATTTAAAAATAAAAATTCATTCGATTGATAAACTCTTACTTTTTATAAAAATGAAATATTTTGAAGGTAAATATGATTTTTAAATAATTAAAAAAATTGTTAAAAAAATAAAAATTGAGTTTATTAATGATCTAAGATAACATATCATGTATGACTCGCCAAACCTAATTAATTGAGTGAGAGAATCGGGTTAGTGAATTATTTGAAATTAACCGCTCAATTTTTTGGACAAAAAATTAATATGCCGCCCAAATACAAGTTCGCCTATTTTTTCCCACTTTTGGTAACACTTTTTTTAAAGATTAATGGTAACACCGATTTTGGTGTTACCATAGATACCGATTTATGGCTATGGTAACACCGGTTACTATCAATTGTAACATCAAAAAATAGTGTTACCGTAGACCAATTTTAAGGCATTTATGCCAACACTTTTGCTCGTAACACTGAAAAAAGCGTTGTTGAAGCCCATTTGTGGCGTAGTATATTCACAGCAAAAGCACTAGTATCCATTGTTGCTCCATTCCCTTCCATGATTTGTTTTTGCTTCTATGCTTGTTGCACAAGATGAAAAGCTCTATTCAGACTTGGTAAAGGCTTCATAGCCATTAGGTTTGATGCTATGTTTTCATTTTTATGGTTCAGTCCCATCATGAAGTCTATCACTTTGTTTCTTTCTTGTATCTCCATGAACTTCTTTAATAGATCACATGTGCATTTTTCCATTGCCTTGCAACTGCATTCAGGCAATCCCTCCACGTCCTGGATCTCATCCCAAACTTGCTTTAGCTTGAAATAATACTCAGCAACTGGCATATTTCCTTGTTCCAAGTTTTTCACTTGCTTCTTTAATGAATAAAGTAAAGGTGCATTAGTCTGTGCATACCTTTCTCTTAGTTCTTCCCATAGCTTCTCCACTGAATCTATGTAAGTCAAGCTATTTGCAATCTTCTCATCAATAGATCTGCATATCCAACCTCGAATCATGTAGTCATTCCTTACCCATGTTGGGTACGTTTCATGATTTGGTGCAGGTTTTTTAACTTTTCCTTCCAGAAATCCCAATTTGTTCTTGGAACCTGTTGTGAGGGAAAATTGGTACAACACTTCAATGATATAATTACAAGAATCAACCAAGAAAATCCAAAAATAATGATTAAATAAATCGAATTACAAGCCAAAACCCTAGTTTCATAAACCCTAATCCGAGAGGGAGAAGAGTTATTATATGGACTGAGTTTGCAAGGTACCCCATGCTATGATGATCGAATATGTCCTATTCAATCTAGTGTTCACAGCGGAAGTAAATGTTAGAGGTGTGTATGTGTGCCTTCAACCCCTTGCAAAGTGCCTACATACTCTTATTTATATAAGAGATCAAGTCCTCAAGTAGTTCTTTATGATTATCCTCCGTTTCCCTCTACCCTATCCTCTGTAACAGACCCCCTTCGATCCATATCTCAGCTGACCTCGTTATCCAGTCGTTGCCTCATGATAATTCCCGCTTTTTATCATGATATATCCATACATACACGTATATATATATATATTCCATATATATATATATGATATTAATCCCTGATAACTGCTACTGAAAAACCGTTCCTATTGTTTAGGAGATATCCTGAAGGTTGTTACAACGTACATTATCCAATCTCCTACAATATAGGCGATTATGAGCCCGCTAGTATATTTCCTGGAAACCTTTGGGGTTCATGCGCGTATCCCTAACCTGGCAATCTGCTACTCAGTTGAACCCCTGTCTGGCCTTCACACAGCTTTACCCTTATCCGGAGTTCACATGCACGCACCCCTGTATGAACATACCTTGAACTAGATGCTAGAATCCTACCCTCCAGTTTATTTACAAGGCATACTAGATTGCCAAACTTACTCCTTAGCCCAATCTATCCGTCCATATCCACCTGATACGAGTCCGTAACCTTAGTGGGCCTTAAATCAAGCCCAAGGTGGATTTTGGGCACAACAACTACCCCCCGGTTCCTTGTAGCCATTTGAATGCAAAAGGAACCTAACGTCATTTATACCCTCATCACCCTTTCATTCCATGTGAACCCCTAAGCCTACGCAAGCGTACTTATTGTAGGAAACAAGGGATTCAACCAGGAAGTATCCATGCTCGCAATTTGTATCTTGAGATCCACTGTCCCCCAATTTATGGATGCAACCGCTGAACATCCTAAATTTATAACCAACTGTATAAACGCGTACTTCCTTGAGGATTTAATGAATCACCTAAGATAATTATTTTCTTTTAGACGATAACTCCTGAAGTAAACAAAGTCCTAGTTGATCTTTAATTGCCTGAATTCCAAATCCCATAACAACTCTAACATTTCAAAATTTGAATTCCATAAAACCACTCTACTTCCCCAAGAAACCCAATGTATTTAGCCTTCCACCTGTCTACATTCATTCTCCTTCATTTTCCAAAACACTCTTAATACCTATTTTTTTTAAAATCTCATCCACGGGCCTGATTAGATGAAGACACGTGGCCTGCTTGTTCATATCCCCATACCCTTATATGTACACCTCTTTGCACCATTTTCTTATTTTCACTCTTTTCTATAGCAAAACCTCTTTCTCTCCTTTGCTCCAAGCGGTTCATCTTCTCAGACCTCCATCCCGACGAAGGCTTCCGTTTTCCGACCACCCTCTTCGATCCAAAGGTATTTCTTCTTTCTCCTCTCATATTAATCTTCATATTTTCCCATGCTTAATCGATTTACAAACGTATCATTGTGTACCAATCGGTATCTACATTCCATATTTATGCCCACTGTGTATTTGATTTACTTTGTTCATCACTTCTTCTATGACTTGCCCATCATCTGTAGATGCATGTTTACCCAGGTAAATACCCTTGTCCTGTGTTGAGTTTTTTCAACCCTTGTCTGTTTAATTTCTCATGTATGCATGCGTATACTCATCAATTGTATGCTGGTTTAACTTTTCCCCTTGTTCATCCCTCCTATTCTGTCCTTAATTGTTGTTTTGATAGTGTCTTTGAACTTTATGTCAATTGACCCCTGCATATACCCTACCTGATTTAGGCCTTTGTCCAAGACCTATTAGGAGTTGCTCCAGACCTTTCACCTTTTTTTATCTTCTTTTAAATAAAGCCCGTTTTGTGGGTTTCACAAATAAGAACCCGAGGGTAAATTTGGATGCCTACAACTACTTCCCTTTGTTGAAACGAGAGGAAACGATCCTGGAGCAATTGGGGGTTTCCATCCTTGAACCCCTATAATACTCCTCCACTATCTTTTTCTTAACATGACAACTGCCATTCCTCAAAAAATTCTCCAGAGACTTGGAACTCACACTGCTTTTCTGTGTGCAGATGTCGAGTCAATCCACAACTGGTAAGTCCCCGGCTTCCATTGCCAAAGAGATTTCTCAGATGGTAGAAGCCTCCGAAGGTGACTCATTTTCCTCACCCAATCCCATATCCAGATTCCCTCCCATAGCTTCCACAGTGAGTGGCCGTACTCGCTCCAAAGTCAAAGTTCTTGACCCCACTACTGCCCAAATCTCACTTAAATCTCAATCTTTAGACCTTTCTTCACTTGTACCTACTGCCGTTAGTTCTGATTCCCATGTGTCTGAGGAAGAGATTGATTCATTAGGGCACATATCTCTAGCAGTTGAACCCTTCGATGATCAGCTTGAAAATAGCACAAGCCCAGACAGGACTACCCCTACCAAAACTTCTAGTGTCGCCACCCCCCAGTTATCTTGTGCCAAAACACAAACCTCTATGACCGCCCAAAAATTGGGAAACCTCCTTGAAGCTTGCAACCCTGGGTGTTCACTGGTTGTACCTCAACCAGAAGAGAGATGTCACAATTTCTCTAACTTTGAAACAGACCAAGTCATTCCCTGTGCTGTGTTATCTGCCCAGTTTTTTAGACTAGGGTTGTCACTACCTCTTCACCCTTTTATTCTTGATATCCTCGATACTTACAAGCTTGCTCCTTTGCAACTAACTCCGAATTCATATCGTATAGCCATATGTATATATATCCTTTATGACTCCATGTTCCAAGTCGAACTGACTGCTCGTGAGTTGGGTTTCTTTTACCAACTCAAAGAAACTGGAAAAACCTCCGGATTCTTCTATCTTACTACCTGGAACATCCATCAAGGGAAGTGCATAAAAGGCAATAAGAAAGGAATGTCAGGGTGGCACAAGCAATTCCTATATTGCTACGATTGCCCAGAGTACCGAAAGGAATTTAACCCCTATCCAGACATGCATACTCAAACCATTCTAGTGGGGGAAGAGTTGGAAAGGGCCAAAAAAGTCTTGAGAAAAAGTGCAGGGCTAGGAGATGGTGCTAGCCTGCTTTCTAAGAAAAAATTACTTCGTTTGGGTTTTTCCAAGAAAGTCAGCTCCAAGTCTCCAGGGGACTCTCGTACCCCTGTTGAGGAAAATCTCACTGATGGAACCCTACTTGAGCCAGGTCCACACTCATATCCTTAGTAGCATACACCCACCGTTCCATTTATTTTCCTTTATTTGATGCAACATGCTTTCCATAAATTTTTTTTTTTGCACACATGATTTACTTGATTTCTATATGAGTACCATCTTTACTTTTGTTTTGACTTTACTAACCCTTCACGTGGTAATGCAAGTATGTCTTTTTCAGTGCCTTCCTTCATCACCAAACGTTCAGCACAAAAGAATGTTCCCAGATCACCCGTACCCCCGTCTTCTGTTGAGAGAACCCCTGTTCCATCTATAGAAATCAACCCAGCTTCCATAGAGAAGAATGTTTCCTTAAGGAAGAGGCCCACACAGTACACTCCTGAGGTATCTGGGGCATCTGGTTCCCGTGGGAGTAAACGTTCCAGCATGAGATTGAACTAAGTCCTTCTGACACCATTTCTCCCGCTCCCCTTACTACTTTCATAGGTGCTATCAAGGATAGATTCCCTGTACGTTCTATCTCAGAGTGGGACAACCTGAGTTTTGAGGAAGCTGCAAACAGGATATCCCTAGTGAATGCTGAAAGCCTCTTCCTATCTCTGAAGTATAGCAACCAGATTATTGGGGCTTCCAAGGCTGTTGAAGAGCTCGATAGGGTACGTTCAGAGCTGAAAACCTTCCAGAATGATAAGAAGAAACTACTGGCTTCGAACAAGAAGCTTTATGAGAGTGAGGGTACTCTGATCCAGGAGAGGGATAAATTGCTGAGGGAGAGAGAGTCCATGGATGCCATCATCCTCAAGATGGATAAGGAGAAAGAAGATGCAAATGCCACCAGCAAAAAGGAGAAGGAGAAACTTGAGTTGAAGGTCCGAACCCTCCAGGGTGCAGTCGCTAAGTATAAGGCTACCATGTCCAAGCAAGGTGACAAGGAATACAATCTGGGTTACAAGGCTGGGATCAAAGACTACATGACTTCCACATATGAGGCTTTTCCAAACTTGGAGTGGAGTATTCTGGGCCAGGATTCAGTTGAGGCCATAGAATCAATCAAGGAGGAGAAGGCTGTTGCTGCCATGCAGGTGAACCCCCCTGAGGTGCGTATGGAGGAAGCCCCCCAGGAAGTGGCTGTAGAGGTTCCTACCGATGCCATTGCAGTGGATGCAATTGAAGCTATAGAGATCCAACCAGGGGAAGCTACAGATGGGGGTCCAACCGAGGAACCCCAGGTGGAAGCCCCCTCATCCAATCCTGAAATTCCGAAGGCTTCTCCAGTCAACGAGGACCCCTCCACCTTTCCATGCAGTTAAATTGCGCATGCACACACCTTTATTTAATCCCATACCTAGCATCTTTTGCTTGATATGCCATGTCTTGTGTGGCAACCATATCACGAGTTGCCTTGTTGGGAGTTGATGCTGTGTTTCGTCTTAAGATAGTTAGGCATTCGCTGTATTCGGGGTTCACCTGTTATACCTCTGGATATTAATATCCCTTCCTTAAGGTCAATAGGTATTCCACCTGCTACATTCCTATCATGTTTTTTTTTGGGATTTTCAGATCCGTAGGCCAAATGAAATCCTTCATGAGTTTGCCATTTCCATCCTAAGTCCTCAATCAGCAACCAGTCCTTACTTAACCATAAATCCCCGGGCGATCGGTGTTCCACTGATCGTACCCCTAAATCAGACCATTTCCATGTGATTTCCTCACAAGAACATTTTCCTTAGTCATTCCACTTTCCCAAATGATAAAGCCTCACTCACCCAGTTTCCCTGGGATCGTAGCGGGGTTATTTTTCCCTTGTGCACTTGGCTTCCATAGCCGTGCCCAAATCCTCCAATGAAGCCAGTCATCCACCATACTGATTACACGGTATTTCGGGGTTCGAACGGTTGAACCTCCCCATGCAAGAACCTTGTGATCCTAGTTACCCTGGAACCTTCCTACTATGGGATTCCATCCCCTTTCATGCATGAGCCATACATGTCCCAATCCATGCGCACATAATCCCCGTATGTTTCCATCCATGTATCCATATAATTCATATTTATATAACCCGTGTAATCCATTAACATACATTCCATATGTTTTCCATCCATGTTCATATAATCCATATGCTTCCATCCATTATATAATCTTTGTTTTAAAATTTTATCCATTTTTAAGTTAAACTATCCTTCCATTAATCGATGTATACCTACTACCCCCCGAGTTCTTTAATATAATTAAACTTATAATGAAGAACTAGGTTCAATAGTTGTATCCTTTTTTTTTTACATAGACAAAACAGGTTACACATAGCATGCATTCATCCACATAAATCCATATATTTCTATACATAAAACAGAAATGAGAGAAAAAACAAGTCGATTTCAATTCCATTAAATCATATCATAATTGGTGTTCAACAGGTAGGCGTACATTCACAACCCCCCGAGCACTTTATTAACATAAAAATAAAATTCTGGCCGACTGATCCTAATATCATGGTAGCTACAACTAATAAGCCACTTTTATTTTCCTACACCTGAAAGAGGTCTACGAGAAACGTTACCTGGGTTCAACTACTGGTAATATTTCTTAAGGTGTTCGGCGTTCCACGCCCTCGGGATTAGCTTCCCATCCAAATCCTCCAAATGATAAGTTCCTTCCCATAAGACCGATTTGATCACATATGGGCCTTCCCAATTTGCCTCAAAGGCCCCATATCCTGGAGTCCTCATGTTAGGCATCATATTCCTTAAAACCAGATCACCAACCTTTAAGGGTCGTGCTCGAACCTTGCCATCAAAGTACTTGCGAGTCCTTTTTTGATAGGCTGCAAGCTTCAGCTGAGAGATTGTACGAACCTCTTCCACCAAATCCAAGTACAAACGATGATTAACTTCATTTTCCATGGGATCAAAGTTATCTCTCCTAAATGAACCGGCACCAATCTCCACGGGTACCATTGCTTCGCACCCATAAGTTATTGTAAATGGGGATTCACCAGTTGTAGTCCTAGGTGTTGTGTTGTAAGACCATAACACCATGGGAAGTTCCTCCGGCCAGCAACCCTTCTTATCTTCCAACTTTGCCTTTAATGTATGTTTAATGATTTTATTGATGGCTTCAGTCTGACCATTGCTTTGGGGGTGGCAGACTGCAGAGAAGCCCTTAACAATTCCGAGGTCATCACATAAACCTCTCATTTCTTTGCTATCAAATTGCTTGCCATTGTCAAATATCAACTTATAGGGAATCCCATATCGGCATATAATTGTTCGAAATACGAACTCCTTTAATTTGACCGCAGTGATCGTAGCTAGGGGTTCAGCCTCCGCCCACTTTGTAAAATAATCCACGGCTACAACGGCGTACTTTACTCCTCCCTTCCCCTTAGGGAGTTCTCCAATCAAGTCAATTCCCCAAACAGCAAAAGGCCATGGGCTAGAGAGTGGCTTTAATGGCACGGCAGGATTCTTATTTGAGTTGGCATACCTTTGGCATCGATCACATGCCTTTGAGAATTTGTGCGCATCCTGCTGTAGGGTTGGCTAGTAGTACCCTTGTCGAAGTATTTTGTGGGCCAATGAGGTTCCTCCAGAGTGGTTTCCACATATGCCTTCATGCACCTCCCTCATAATATATTCACATTCACTGCCTGCTACACATCGTAGAAGTGGTTTGTTGAAGCCCCTCTTGTACAGCTTTCCATCATACAGGGCGTAACGCGTAGCCTTATACTTCATTCTCCGGGCTTCATCCTTTTCAACTGGCAGAACCCCTTTTGTTACGTATTCCAGGATGGGAGTAATCCATGTGTCCTCTACTTGAACCTCAATATCCATACAATCGAACCTTGGAATGCTAGGTTGTTGTTGTATCTCCAATGGTATCACCCCTAGCATAGTTACTTCCCTATTAGAACCCATTTTTGCCAAGGCATCTGCACTTGAGTTTTCCGTCCTTGGAATTTGCACCAGATTGATTTCCCCAAACTTGCTCATCAGCTCTTGAGCGTACCTCATGTACAGATCAGTGCGTGGACCCCTAGCTTGAAAGTTACTTTTGATATGTCCCACTACCAACATGGAGTCACTATACACAATCATATTCGCCACTTTCATTTCAAGTGCCAGTTTCAGCCCCGCAATCAGGGCTTCATATTCGGCATCGTTGTTTGTAGCCTTGAATGTAAAATGAATTGAACTCTGCAGCTTGTGGCCTTCGGGGCTTATCAGGACTATACCAGCACCTGCCCCATTTCCATTCACGGCTCCATCCACATATAGGGTCCACCATGGTGCGTAATTTTCTGTTGGGGCTTCCTTCTCCAGAGGTTCCCTCACGGTTTCCTTGGTTTGAACCTCAAAGGATGGTGGGAAATTCTAATAAGAAATCAGCGAGTGCCTGTCCCTTGATAGCTGTTCTTGGCTTGAATTCAACATCAAATTGGCCTAACTCCACAGCCCATTTCATCAACCTTCCTGAGGCTTCAGGTTTGTGCAGGACCTTCCTCAGTGGGAATGAGGTTCGTACCTCTATCGTGTGCGCCTGGAAGTATGGCCTTAACTTTCTTGATGTCAGAATCAACGCGTAGGCTAGCTTTTCCATGTTTGTATATCTGGTTTCAGCATCCAGAAGCCTCTTGCTCACATAATACACAGGGTACTGGGTTTTATCTTCCTCACGAACCAAAACGGAACTAATAGAGTGCTCAGAAACCGCCAAATACAAAATCAGGGTTTCACCCTCTATTGGCTTCGCCAGCAATGGAGGGCTTCCTAATTGTTCCTTCAATTTAGTGAAGGCAGTTTCACATTCAGGCGTCCACTCAAAGCTTTTTCTCTTCTTGATAGCTGCAAAGAATTCTCGACATCTGTCAGAGGACTTAGAGATAAACCTGTTCAAGGCTGCCACCCGTCCGGTAAGGCTTTGAACTTCTTTCACACTTCGGGGGGATCTCATTTCAACTAGTGCCTTTATTTTAGCAGGATTGGCTTCGATTCCTCGATGATTCACAATGAAACCCAAGAATTTTCCAGACTCCACCCCAAACACACATTTTTGGGGGTTCAACTTCATTCTATATTTCCTTAGGATGCCAAACATTTCAGTGAGGTGAGCAACATGGTCGCCTGCTACCTTGGATTTTACCAGCATATCGTCCACGTATACTTCCATGGTTTTTCCAATCTGGTCTTTAAACATCTTGTTGACTAGCCTTTGGTAGGTTGCTCCAGCGTTCAACAGCCCGAAAGGCATCCCGATATAGTAATAGAGTCCTCTGTCTGTGATGAAGGAAGTATGCTCCTGATCGGGTTCATACATCGGAATTTGATTGTAACCTGAATATGCATCCATGAAACTTAGCAAGGCATGACCGGCCGTAGCATCGACAAGTTGATCAATACGCGGGAGCGGAAAGCTATCCTTGGGACATGCTTTATTCAAGTCAGTGAAATCAACGCACGTACGCCATTTGCCATTGGGTTTCTTTACCAAGACCGGATTTGCCAACCACATGGGGTAGAATGATTCCTTTAGTAGCTTGGCCTTCAACAGTCTGTCTACCTCTTCTTTCAGGGCGACGGCCCTTTCCCCACTTATTGCTCTCCTTTTCTGCCTTACAGCCTTCATGTCTGGATCAATGTTCAAATGGTGACACATCACCCTTGGATCTATTCCCACCATGTCCTCATGGCTCTATGCAAATAAGTCTAAGTTGTTTCTTAGAAATACCACCAGTGCTTTCTTGACTTCAGGGTTCAACTGTTTACCAACCCTCAATTCCTTAGTAGGATCAGCTGCATCCACCAGGATAGATAAGGTGTCTTCGGTCGCCCCAGTCTTTTCCTTTGTTTCGGGCATTCGAGGATCAAGATCAATTTCCACTGGGTTCACCTGTTTCGCACCCTGATGGGGTTCCACCAACTGACCATCGGACTTCATTGACTCCTTCATATCGTTTTCATTATCTACACTTTCAAAATCACTGTCACGAACTTCTTCGACTATGCCTTCAATCAATGGCTCCTCAGGAGCCTCCAGCATTAGTATCCCGTTAGGGGTACCTACCCCCCGAAAAGGTGTAACATCTGTATAGGGCTCCTCGCCTGGATGTTGTATAATCATGACAACATTACACATGTCTCTTTCTGGTCTTGCTTCCTTTCGACGTAAAGATTCATCTCACTTCCCCGTGCCGGGGTCCAGGTAACGTTAACATTGTTCTGAGGTACCCCCATCCACCAGCAATAGATGTTTACAAGCTTGTTCAGCTGTATGCAGGGCTTTACTATAGCACTCCCTTGAATCTGATTGACATCCTTGAACACACCCAATTCCTCCGGGAGTTGGGAATTTCATTGACAGGTGATAAATGGACGTCACTACTCGCATTTCCTTTAACATCGGCCTTCCAAGTATCCCATTATAGGAAATGTCTTCATTTACCACCATGAATTCTACCACCTGTGTGGCTGATCGGGGTTCCTCTCCCAAAGTGAGAGGGAGTTTCACTCGTCCCACAATTTATACAGGGTTTCCAGTAAATCCGTACAATTCATTGTAAGAAGGAGCCATTTCTTTGTCAAGTAACCCCATTTTCTGGTAAGTGCTGTACGCCAAGATATTCACCGAACTTCAAACCTCCGATTGTAGCTTTAATTACCAAAGCAACGTCATGCGGGTGGTGCACGTGCCTGGCATCCTCCTCGGTGAACGTTATGTCAACTACCTCACCCTTAAAGAGTTTGGACGGCCTTTCAGACAGGTTGTACACATTCGTGAGGGGTACGCCCCTTGCTTCCCGGGCATAATTTTTCTGGGCATTCCTACTCGTACCCCCGATATAAGGTCCACCAATAATAGTACGGATACTGTTGGCTCTTGTAAGGCGTTCAGGGTTCGCCTTTTCAGTCTCTTTGATAATTCTGCCATTCTTGTCCCCTTTAGCTTCTGGAGCCACGAACTCGGTGAGGTAACCCCTTCTTATAAGGTCTTCGATGTGGTCCTTTAAATGACGGCATTCCGCCGTTTCATGTCCATTGGCATCGTGAAAAGCACAATACCGTCCTTCATTTTTATTCCCTGGAGGCCCATTTCTTACTGGCTTTCTAAACATTCCTGCCTAGTTCCCTACTTCATACACCTGTTCAATGGAAGCCGTGAGCGGGGTGTACTCAGTGTACCTGCCTGAACCCTGAGAGTCTTTCCTAGTAGGATATTTGTAATTTACTGTCCTTCCTGTGTTGGTTGCATTCACCGTTATAGGGGCTGTCTTTTCATCACGATGGGTGCTTCTGGTAGAGGAGCTTCCACCATATGAGGTTCGTTTGTGGTACCCCCTATCTTTCGGGCTGTATGACCTACGCCTCTTGCTCTCGCTCCATTCCCTTGAACTTCGACTCTTCTCAAGTTTAGCCATTGACTCTTCAACCACCTTGTGAGTTTCTGCCTTGGCGTAGAAGTCTTCCAAAGTCTTGGGCTCCGCCCCTTGTAGCTCTTTCCAGAAATCAGTGCCTGGGCGTACGCCCGCAATCAAGAAATTCTTATAGGTTTCATCTGTGGTCTTCCTCACCTTAGGAACCTCTGCATTAAACCGTTTGAAATATTCAGTGAGGGTTTCATTCCTTTCCTGCTTGATGTTCGCCAAAGTGTTAGCTGGGGGTGCGAACGCAACCGAAGCCCGAAATTGGGTCACGAACATTTCACTCATTTGCCTCCAAGATTGGATAGAGTTTGGCCGTAGCCTCTTGAACCATTGATGAGCACTGTCCCTTAGTGTAGCAGCCAATAAGCGACACTTCGTTAGGTCTTTCACCTGGTATACTTCCATTTCCATATCAAATCGGCTAAGGTATTCCACTGGATCAGTGGTTCCACTGAATTTTAGGTCTCCCACCCCCTGGTATTTTGGTGGGAGTGGCGAATCCCTCACCCTCTTGGTAAAGGGTGAAGCCACTGTCAAGCCTTCCAACGATTGTTTTTCCACCTTTAACTTCCTTAATGCTTCACGCAGATCCTTTACCTTGTAGTGCTCATTCTCTTCATCTGTGAATTTGCTGCCATCATCGCTAGAAATTTCATTTAACTCATGGCCATCATCATTATTTTTGGGGTTATGCCGAGAACTACAGCTTCGCTCAGCTTCAACCCCTTTGGATGGCCTACCAGACTTGGAAACAGATTTATCCTTTCTATAACTCTGAGACCCTTGTGATTTTGCCTCTGGGGCTTTCCTGGTCTGTTTTTCCTTCTTCCCATCAAGTTTGTGACGCAGATCCTTGACGTCCACCTTGTTGCCCAACCTATCAAAGACACTCAAGCTACGGGTGGGTGAACCCCGTGACTATCGTACCTCTTCTTCTCCTTCAGTCCAGTCTGGATCTGTTTGGTCAGTCTCCACATCAGAAAATCCCTTCTATGAGGCCTCTTTTTTCGACCCCCCATCACTGTCAAAATCTAACCGAACAGGTGTGACCACCTTCTTTTTAATCTTTCGATCCATGGAACCATGCCTTTGCTTCCATTTCTTTAGCTTTTCAGATTTATTTTCCAAAGTAGCGATTTTCTTCTCCATCCTCTTAATCTTATCCTTCAGCTCCTGATTCGTTTTCTCCTCATCCCGCTCCTCATCATCACCACTTCGTTCATCTTCCGGTGTGTAATCATCACCAGATTTTCGAGACATCTCTTCCCTCAAGAGATAAAACCTGCCCTCCTTCTAGCGCCACAAATGTTGTGAAGGAAAATTGGTACAACACTTCAATGATATAATTACAAGAATCAACCAAGAAAATCCAAAAATAATGATTAAATAAATCGAATTACAAGCCAAAACCCTAGTTTCATAAACCCTAATCCGAGAGGGAGAAGAGTTGTTATATGGACTGAGTTTGCAAGGTACCCCAGGCTATGATGATCGAATATGTCCTATTCAATCTAGTGTTCACAGCGGAAGTAAATGTTAGAGGTGTGTATGTGTGCCTTCAACCCCTTGCAAAGTGCCTACATACTCTTATTTATATAAGAGATCAAGTCCTCATGTAGTTCTTTATGATTATCCTCCATTTCCCTCTGCTCTATCCTCTGTAACAGACCCCCTTCGATCCATATCTCAGCTGACCTCGTTATCCAGTCGTTGCCTCATGATAATTCCCGCTTTTTATCGTGATATATCCATACATACACGCATATATATATATATATATATTCCATATATATATATGATATTAATCCCTGATAACTGCTATTGATAAACCGTTCCTATTGTTTAGGAGATATCCTGAAGGTTGTTACAATGTACATTATCCAATCTCCTACAATATAGGCGATTATGAGCCCGCTGGTATATTTCCTGGAAACCTTTGGGGTTCATGCGCGTATCCCTAACCTGGCAATCTGCTACTCAGTTGAACCCCTGTCTGGCCTTCACACAGCTTTACCCTTATCCGGAGTTCACATGCACGCACCCCTGTATGAACATACCTTGAACTAGATGCTAGAATCCTACCCTCCAGTTTATTTATAAGGCATACTAGATTACCATACTTACTCCTTAGCCCAATCTATCCGTCCATATCCACCTGATACGAGTCCGTAACCTTAGTGGGCCTTAAATCAAGCCCAATGTGGATTTTGGGCACAACAGAACCCAATGCAAGCTTTATGCTCCTGCTCCAGTTAAGAAAATTTTCACCATTGAAAATGATGTTTTCAAGTGGTATATTGGCATTATCAGAGTTTGACAAGAATAATGGATCTGAATATCCAATCTCAGATTTCTTCTCATTGTTGTTATCATCTCCTGCCATCTTACTCGCATCTCCTGCCATCTTACTCGCTCGTTGCTAGATGAAGATCTGGTTTTACTTCTTCTTCTCGTGAATCTGAGTACAAGATTATACCCTTTGATTTTGTAACCTTATGTCTCTTATACCATGATAAAATTCTAAGTGTTTAGAATATATAATATTTGGTTTTCAAGAAGAATAATTCATTAATGTTCAGCTCCTTCTTCCTGCCTTTACAATACTAAAACCTATTACATTATATCAGAGTTTCTACCTTGATTAACGGAACTAAACAAGCTCCCTAAAACCAGCTAGCAAAAGAAAAGAAAACTCAAGTAAAGTTGGCAACATGATGCCCTGTCTACAGCTTAATGATGCCCTGTCTACAGCTTGTCTACAACCACTATTGTATATTTGACTTACTTTACAAGACAATTACTATACTATATTTCTACAAAACTTACTCTAGATTTTTCTAATTTTTCGATTTTGGAACCATGTAAAAGACAAAGTTCTTATGAAATATAAATGTAATTGTGATTTTGATATTTCAATATTATACAATATTATATGAAAACGCACGGGTGGAGATAATTTATTAAAATTGATCTTTTTTTTTAAATTTTTATAAAAATTATTTTATTTATCATTAAAAATACTTTAAAAAATGATAAAATTACAAAAGAAAACTACGATATTTATGCAACTCAGTAGTTTATAATAAAAGAATTGTAATTACATCAGAATTCCAATAATTCTATGAGACACGAATCTAGAAGAAATTACCATTAAACAGAGCCGGCCCTGAGCATGTGCGACATGTTCGACGGCACAGGGCACTCTATGTTATTAGGGCACATTTTTTAGGTAGATGTACATATTATGTATATTTTATTTGAAAAATATAAAAAATTACATTTAATTTTAAAGGTTAAAAAATGTGTAAATGAGAAAAAGGTTGAAAATTGTGTTGTCAAAATAAATTAAAAATTATTATATTGAGCAAAATAAGAAAATATTATACTTATACACAGTTTTACTTTCAAATTTCTAGTAATACTAATTACTTTTGTTTTGTTGTTAACGGTATAGACTATAATTGTTATTAAAGTTGATTAAATGTTTTTAGTTGACAACTTACACATAAGTATATTTTTACAATTACAATGTACCAGTTTAGTTTATCAATTATTCATTTCATAGGTGATTAAGTGATTTGAAATCATATATATTTTAATTAATTTACATATTAAATGGACCAAGTCAATTTAAAACTAAAAATAAATTATAAAATACTTATATATTAATTTAGATACATAAAAATGAGATTTTCTATTTTAGTATTGTATTTGTTTTTATTTATTATTACTTTTTATTCTTTCATTAAACATAATATATTAATATTTTACATGTTTAATTTATTTACTTTAGATTAATTTGTACTATTTATTTACTTGTTACAATTTTTTTACAATTTTCAGTTATGTTTTTATTATGTTTTAAAGTTATTTTATGAACTTGTTATGTTTTTTTTACAAATTTCAATTAATGTTTAATATTTTATGTAGTTGTTATTAAAATAAATTATTATTATTAGGGCACTTTTTTTTTATTTTGCACAGGGCATTCAAAATCTCAGGACCGGCTCTGCCATTAAAACATGATTTCACTTACTAATAAGAAATCATGATAAGGGTCCAACAAAATTTAATTAAATTTATCATTAATTTATTATAAAAAATTACGTTATTTACAAATAATTTGTTTATTAATAAAGGCCTTTTTACATATTATTTATTTAAGCTTATTTAAGAAAGTCGAAAAAAAAAACTAAATGATTCCAATATATACGTTAAAATGTACATGATTATAATAAATACGTTATTTCTGAACTGAATAAGGTTATAATAAAAAAGTATAATTTTAGTAGTATTAACAATTTTATTATTTTATTAAATAATTATACAGTATCCTCGAAGAAATAGGAATCTTAGCACTGGAACCAAATTTTGGTACCAAAATACCATTAAAAATGTATTTCGTTTGTTATAGATAAGCATGTCACCTATGTATTCATAGTCTTTTTTTTGATTAAGTTGTAATAAAAGAATTATAATTGTAATAGATTTTTTTTATTTATTTTATAAAATGACATATTCTAGGAGAAATAGTAGTTTTGGGGGGAAACCAAAATATGGTGCGAACCAAATTTGGTACAAAGTAGTACATTAAAAAGGGGTTATGTTATTAATAAATGTTATAGATATATATATTTTATTTGATATTTATTTAAGATTATATTTTAAACAATCAAGAAAACATAACATACATGATTCTGGTTCTAATAGATACGCTATTTGTACAATTCAGTAAGATTATAGTAAAAAATTATAATTATAACAAAATTCCAAACAATTTTTTTAAAAATAATATGCATTTTAGGGGAGTAGGAATATGTGATGAAACCAAAATAAGGGTGAAACAAAATTTATTATGAAAGTACCATAAATATGGATTTATTAATAAATATTATAGATTCATTAGTGTTTTATAAAATGTTATATGATCAGGCTACGTATTCACAAAAATTTCAAAAAAATTTACAAAAATTATTAGTGTTACAGGGATTTATTAATAATGATTAGGGATTCATTAGTGTTTTATTATGATTAGTGTTTTACAAAAATTTATATCAAGTAACCCTAGATTGTATATTATATTTGTTTGTGTTTTACCCTCTATTTCTTGGTGGTTTTTTATCGTTGGTTTTTTCAAGTAAAAAAATTATAAACAATAGAATTATAATTGTCATAAGAATTCTATTTTTAATTCTTTTCAAAGGAAATAGTGTTCTAGGGGAAATATGATTCTATTATAAAATTACAAATAAACGAATTATAATTATAATAAGATTTCTATTTTTATTCTATTTTTAAAAAAAACAACATAGAATTCTAGGGAAATATGATTTTAGGGGTGAAACCAAAATATAGTGCGAACCAAAAAAAGGGTGAAACCAAAATATAGTGCGAACCAAATTTTAGGTACCATTAAAAGAGGGTTTCGTTTATTAATAAAGGTTATAGATGATGATTAAGATATATACCTAATGATACATGGGTTTTATGATAAAATAAAATAAATATAATAAGCACTTACTAGCTGCTAATGTGATTGTTCTTACCAAAAGAAAAATTAATCCAGGTACAAAGATCAACTTTCATTAATCGTGGAAATACAATTGTTTAATTAAATGATATGTTTTTGAATTTCATCAAAAATTCATTTAGTTGTGTTCAAATCACAAGGGGATCCTTAATTACAGTAAAAAAAATAATAATTGTTCTTAATTAAAGATAGTAAATTATTTTAGTTAATTTCAGGTAAAAATTATACTAACATTTATTCCTTGGAGAGTCGTCCAAGTGTTTTATATCAAAACTTAGACATAAAAAACGTACCAATCATGTCTAAGTGTTTTATGTCAAAACTTAGACATAAAAAACATACTATACCAATCATGCATTAATAGAGTTCGTTCATAAATGTGCGAATGGTATAACTCATTTATTAGAAAGAGAACATATTCTAACTCATGAGCGGGTTACTACTCTTCTGCAATTATTTCTGATGCTATTGATTTGAATTCAATTTAATTAATGCAAGTATTATACACTTAAAAAATAGTTTTCTTGAAGAAGCAAGAAATTTTAGAAATTCAGTTAAGCTAACACAATTTATTTTAATTATTTTTAGACAAATGTGGATACATATAGATAATTTCAAGAAATTTATATAACATTCCTCAAGGCTCAGTGCTGTTTCGAATTCCTAATGGTACAGTTGGTCAGGTGTTCAAATTTCCGTCCCTATTTTGTAATACACTCGTTTCTTTTTTTTTTTTTTTTTTTTTGCCAAGAAGAAAATAAACTTTCATTACTTCAAATCTTGTTCGAGTACATGAATTATATCTTGAGAGACTTCATTAGTCCTCCAGATGCGATCAGCTACAGAATAACTACAGCTTGCAAAAGCATGGGCTAGGTTATTCGCAGAACGCTTTACAAATTTAAGGTACACACCTTTGTTTTTTACCTCCTTCAGGAGATTTCTGCAATCCTGAATCAGAATGCCAAAGTATGATGACATTGCTTCGCTGCCACGGATTGCCTGGACAGCAACTAAACAATCCGTTTCAACTACTACATCCTTCAACTGCTCGTCTTTGATCCAGCTCAATGCTTCTCTAATCCCCATTGATTCGGCACACTCTGGAGTAATACACCCTTCTTTACAGCTCGACCTTGCTTCAATCAATTCACCTTTGTGGTTTCTTGCAGCAAACGCGAAACTATATCTGTTTGAAGCTTCAAAAACCGCAGCATCAGTATTAATCTTAGTCTTGTTTTCAGTTGGAGGGGACCATAGCTCATCACCGTCATCTGGGTTTAACAATCCCCATGACTTGTCGAAAAACCTGTCTTGAGCTTCTTTCCACTGACTAAGAACCACTCTAGCTGAATACACGGCTTCTTGCACTTCCGTACTTTTCTGGTTCCAAATTAGATTGTTTCTGCAATTCCATATTGACCAACACAGCATGGCACCAATCTGACGCTTAGTAGCATCCCACTTATCGAATACATTCAGGGCCCATTCAGTAAAAGAACTCTGAGTAGTATCACCTGTAGAGACCTCGACTATTTCCCAACAACATCTAGCGAAAGAGCAGTCCAACAAAACATGACTCGTGCTCTCAGCTTCCCTATTACACAAAGCACATGCTACGTTAATACTCACCTGCTTTATACGTAGCATTTCTTTTGTTGGCAGACACCCCGTTACAGCCCTCCACATAAAGTTTTTGATTTTTGGGGGTATTGTCAGGCTCCACATCCGCTTCCAGAAACGAGAAGTGCCACATTGATTTACTATGGGCTTTGATTCTTGAATTAGCGTATACGCCGTCTTCACCGAAAAATTCCCAGACTTTTCCTTCCTCCAGTACCAACTGTCTTCAATGTTGTCTGATAAAGGAGTAGCTAAAATAAGATTGACATCTCTCTGAGTAAACAAATGCTTAACTAGATCTTCATCCCATTTTCTTTCATTTGGTGCCATCAGCATTGATACTGTATGACCTTCAATATCTGTACACTCGTTTCTTTTAAAAAAATTATTTCTTGTCGATGATCCATGTTCTTGGATTCTTTTAAAAAAATTATTTCTTGTCGATGATCCATGTTCTTGGATTCGACGTTCCTGAGTTCGATTTTCGGCTTCTCGTTCATTTCTAAATTTTTTAAAATAAATTTTCACTTATAAAATATATAGTCTAATTATTCAAAAAAAAAAAACTTGCTTGATGAGATTCAAAATAACATGTTCATAATTAGTTTCACTTTCACTTGCCAATTTTAAATTAACAAGTGGAGCAATGTGCATGAACTATTCCTCTATTCCTCGTAAAAAAAAATGAAAAAAGAAACGAGAACTGCATTCCTCTATTAAAGATCTGTCATTAGAAATGTTTATTCATCAGATGTACCTATACATTAGGGCCGTCAATCATGTCGTGTGGTGTACTTTCGTATCGTATACTTTTGTGTTTTCGTGTACTTCAAGTTAAAACTGAAACCGACACTAAATCATTTCATGTACTGACCACCCTAACCGAACCCGAAACGAAATATTTCGTGTTTACACGAAACGAAACGAAAGTACACGAAATAAAAATATTAAAAATTATAATATAATATTTCGTGTACTTTCGTATACTTTCGTGTAATTTTCGTGTAATTTCGTGTACCCAAAACGAAAGTACGAAAAGAAAATATGAAAATAAAAATTATATATATAATATTTCGTGTACTTTCATGTACCCAAAACGAAAACCCATATCCGACACTAAATATTTCGTGTAATTTCGTGTTCGTGTACTTTCGTGTACCAAAAATCAAAACCCAAAATCATAATTTTCGTGTCGTTTCATGTCGTGTATATCTTCTAAAAATTTTGAGTTAGTAATTCTTCTATTAAAACATGAAAAACCTTTCCTAAAATGCGTCCAGTAGAATCTCAACCTAATATTCAACTAGTGATCACCGAATCGCCCACTGTCCCTGCAGCCGAGAAACGAGCAAGCATTCCTATAACAATCAAAAGTGTAGTTAAGCCAACATTAACAAAATTCCATGCTGGTTACTTCAGAATCACCCTTTCGATATGTAGCCAGGCGTTGGTATGGAAAATCTAAGCGAGCCACCCGAAGATGCACACGTTTACAGGCGCATGTTGAACGTGCTCCCTTCTGCAGCCTTCATCCTTCTTTGGTCACTAACATTATTAACATTATTATCGTTTTCGATACTTTATATACTAAAGTGTTTCTACATCTTCGAGAGTGTGAAAAATGAGTTCTTGAATCATGTTGGCGTGAACTACTTATTTGCACCATGGATATCATGGTTGTTACTGCTTCATTCAGTACCATTTTTCACCCCAAACACTCTGTACTATCTACTACTTTGGTGGATTTTTGTTGTACCTATAGTTGCTCTAGATGTTAAGATTTATGGTCAATGGTTTAGGGAAGGTAAGCAATTTTTATCAACTATAGTGAATCCAGCTAGCCAATTATCAGTAATTGGTAATTTGGTTGGAGCTAGAGCAGCTGCAGAAATGGGATGGACAGAGAGTGCAATTTGTATATTTTCTTTGGGGTGGTACATTATTTAGTGCTCTTTGTTACACTTTATCAAAGATTAGCTGGGAGTGATGGCCTTCCTGCTATGCTACGCCCAGTTTTCTTTTTATTCATTGCAGCTCCAAGCATGGCAAGCTTAACTTGGATCTCCATCTCCGGAAAATATGACTATTTTTCGAAGATGCTCTTCTTTCTTTCACTGTTTCTCTTCATTTCTCTGGTGAGAATTGTACCTAGCTAACTAGTACTCCCTCTGTCCCACTCAAACCGGCTTATTTGATTTTTTTTGGTCAAATTGACCAAACTTTGACTGATTTTTAAAAATTATCGACTAACATTTTTATAAATCTGAAAAATGTAGGTTATAACAAATGATCTATATTTTCTTATCATATTTTTTTATTAACTATATTTAACATATAATAAACGTAATATAAGTTACAAAATTGGTCAATTTGACCAAGAAAAGTCAAATAAGCCACTTTAAGTGGGACGGAGGGAGTACTATAAAGACAGAGTGTCCCTGTTTACAAGTCAGAAAAAGCTGCTAAAATATTGTTGGTCTAGTACTCCCTCCGTCTCTTAAAACGTTTCCTGTTTACTAAATCGGGACTATCAAAATACTCTTCTCCTTTCTATTTTAAGCCATAAAAAATAATATTCAATACCCACTACTTCACCCATTACTCCTTAAAAATAATATTCAATACCCACTACTCCACCCACTAATCATTACAAATAATATTCAACACCCACTATTCCATCCACTACTCCAAAAAAAATAATATTCAATACCTACTATTACACCCACTACTCCTTAAAAATAATATTCAATACCCACTACTCCAAAAAAAACAATATTCAATATCCACTACTCTTTAAAAACAATATTCAATACCCACTATTTCTTACAAATAATATTCAATACCCATTTTTTCTTAAAACCGGTGTTTTTAGTCAAACTGGAAATGTTTAGTGAGACGGAGCGAGTATAGTTATAGAAGTGTCTTTTTAATCACGGCATCAGATTAATAAATATAGCAGGATTAATAAAAACTAAGCTGTCACTTTTAAGCGTAAACATCAATGTTGACTGAGTGATTAGAACAACTTCAGTAGAAGTATGCAACTGTGCTTTTGCAAACCCGAGGATATTCATTTAGGAGAATTTTGAAAAATAACTAGTACTGTATGAAAGATACAACAATTGTACAAAAAATCTTTAGAGAAGACCTTGAGTAGTACAGCAGTCAAGTCCCTTATCATGCCCGTTTGGCAATTTTAAGTTTCAATTTATAAGTTATTTATTTCGGAAAAAATTTCGTATTTACATAATTTTTTTTAGGGAGAAATGTGTATGGGGAGTTTAATATTCGTTATCTTGCAAAAATAAGTTACTTATTTCAGAAAAAAATACATTTTTTTCTAACGTTTTTCCTGAATAAGTAACTTATTTCTGAAAAAAAAGATTTTCCAAACGAGCCCATCATTTTGTTTTACTAACATACAAGTTATGTATATGCAATTGCCACAGAGTACACAGCTTAAATCTATACATATTCATCTTCCTTTTTTTTATAAAATGCATGTGAGCATGTCTGTTAAACATTAAGCAGAAAATGACCGTGTCTCCACATTTTTAACTAGAAGGAAGGTCACACCAGACAATTTCATAAAATATATTATTTAGAAACTTCCCTCGTGGAAAACTACTCTCGATTTTTCTAATTTTTCCATTTTGGAACCCTGTAAAAAGAAAAAGCTCTTGTGGAATATAAATGTAATCGTGAGTTTGATATTTCTATATTATACATTATACAACATAATGATAAAGATATATACCAAATGTGCACTTACTTGCTGCTACTGTTATTGTTCTTGCCAAACAAAACAAAAAAAAAGTCAGGGTACAAAGATCAACTTTCATCAGTGGAAATACAATTGTTTTATAAATGACATTTTTTTTTGAATTTCATGAAAAAATTCAGTTAGTTGTGTTGAATTCAAACCACAAGGGTGATCCTTAATTATAGTAAAAAAAGTTATTTGTTCTAAAGTAGAGACAAAATAGAATTTTTGTTAATTTCAAGTGAAAATTCACTACGCCATAAATGCTCATATGCAACGCTTTTAAAAAGTGTTTCACTGAAAGTGTTTCGTTAGGTATGAAATTTTGGCTCTAATGAAACAAAACTTAAACTGGTGTTGCATTACATATAATTTAGTGTTGCATTTGATCCACGGTGTTTCACATAATGCAACACTAACAGCTGGCGTTGCATTAGATATTTTTTAATTTTAAAAAATGCTGATGTGGCAGCAGTGGGGCCCACACGTGCTGACGTGGCAAGTGTGGGGGCCACAATTGACGACGTGGCAAATATGGGACCCACATTTGCTGGCGTGGCATTGGCTGACATGGCAGAAGCGTTGCATTAGGTGAAAAAGGTGTTGCATTTGCTGTTTAAAAGCGTTGCATTAGCTATTTCTGAATTTTTAATAAATGCTGACGTGTCAGTTGTGGGACCAGAGTGACGTGGCATTGTGGCCGGGGCCCACAAGGGTGATGTGGCAGGAGGCCCACGGATGTTGATGCGACAAGTGTGGGGTCCAGAATTGATGACGTGGTAGATGTGGGACCCACATTTGCTGACGTGGCAGAAGCGTTGCATTAGGTGAAAAAAGTGTTGTATTTGCTGTTTAAAAGCGTTGCATTAGCTATTTTTTAATTTTAATAAATGCTGACGTGGCAGTTGTGGGACCCACCAGGGTGATGTGGCAGTGTGGGGTCCACAAGGGTAACGTGGCAGGAGGCCCACAGATGCTGACGTGGCAAGTGTGGGGACCACAATTGCTGATGTGGCAAGTGTGGGGCCCACATTTTCTGACGTGATAGAAGCGTTGTATTAGGTGAAAAAGGTGTTGCACTTGCTGTTTAAAAGCGTTGTATTAGCTATTTTTTTGATTTTAACTAGTATTGTCCCGAATGATGAATCTTTTTTTTTAATTATTTTGTCGACGTTCCAAATGTACGGATGTCAAGATCTAAAGATTTTAGTGATGTGGTAATTTTTAAAAAAAATTTCTACATTTATTTGGTTTGGTTTTGTAATGGTCAAACCGGTCAAAGTAGATATTCCTTTTAACTAGTCTTGTCCCGAATGATGAATCTATTTTTTAAATTATTTTTTCGACGTTCCAAACGTACGTATGTCAAGATCTAACGATTTTAGTGATGTGGTACTTTTTTAAAAAATTTCCTAGATGTATTTGGTTTGATTTTGTAATCGTCAAACCGGTCAAAGTAGACCTTCCTTTTAACTAGTCTTGTCCCGAATGATGAATCTATTTTTTTAAAAAAATATTTCGACGTTCCAAACGTACGGATGTTAAGAGCTAATGATTTTAGTGATGTGGTAATTTTTTAAAAAATTTCCTAGATTTATTTGGTTTGATTTTGTAATGGACAAACCGGTCAAAGTAGATCTTCCTTTTAACTAGTCTTGTCCCGAATAATGAATCTATTTTTCTAAATTATTTTGTCGACATCCCAAACCTTCGGATGTCAAGATCTAACGATTTTAGTCATTTGGTAATTTTTTTAAAAAAATTCTAGATGTATTTGGTTTGATTTTGTAATGGTCAAATCGGTCAAAGTAGATCTTCCTTTTAAATAGTCTTGTCCCGAATGATGAATCTATTTTTTTAATTATTTTTTCGACGTTCCTAATGTACGAATGTGATCAAACGATTTTAGTGATGTGGTAATTTTCAAAAAAAATTCCTAGATTTACAGTTAAACCTCGATAAATGAATACGCTCTGGACTGTAAAATTTTATTCATTAATCGAGATTATTCATTTATCGAGGTCAAAAATACACTATCTCTATTATGTCGGGATCGGAAAAAAATATTCATTTGATGAGGTTATTCGTTTCTCGAATATTCATTTATCGAGGTTCTAATGTATTTGGTTTGATTTTGTAATGGTCAAACCGGTCAAAGTAGATCTTCCTTCTAAGTAGTCTTGTCCCAAATGATGAATCTATTTTTTTTAAAAACTATTTCGACGTTCCAAACATACTGATGTCAAGATCTAACGATTTTAGTGATGTTGTAATTTTTTAAAAAATTTCCTTGATGTATTTGGTTTGATTTTGTAATGGTCAAACCGGTCAAAGTAGACCTTCCTTTTAACTAGTCTTGTCCCGAATGATGAATCTATTGTTTTTAAAAAATATTTCAACGTTCCAAACGTACGGATGTCAAGAGCTAACGATTTTAGTGATGTGATAATTTTTTTAAAAAAATCCTAGATTTATTTGGTTTGATTTTGTAATGGTCAAACTGGTCAAAGTAGATCTTCCTTTTAACTAGTCTTGTCCCGAAAGATGAATCTATTTTTCTAAATTATTTTGTCGACATCCCAAACCTTCGGATGTCAAGATCTAACGATTTTAGTCATTTGGTAATTTTTTTTAAAAAAATTCTAGATGTATTTGGTTTGATTTTGTAATGGTCAAATCGGTCAAAGTAGATCTTCCTTTTAACTAGTCTTGTCCCGAATGATGAATCTATTTTTTTAAATTATTTTTTCGACGTTCCAAATGCACGAATGTCAAGATCAAACGATTTTAGTGATGTGGTAATTTTCTAAAAAATTTCCTAGATTTATTTGGTTTGATTTTGTAATGGTCAAACCGGTCAAAGTAGATCTTCCTTTTAACTAGTCTTGTCCCGAATGATGAATCGATTTTTTAAATTATTTTTTCGACATTCCAAACGTATGGATGTCAAGATCTAACGATTTTAGTCATTTGGTAATTTTTTAAAAAATTTCCTTGATGTATTTGATTTTAGTCATTCCAAACGTATGGATGTCAGCTGCTTTGTTATCGCAATAAAGTGTGATAGGCTTAGGAATAGCTACCAAAATGTCTTCATATAAACCATCAATCCAAGCTATTTCACTGGATGTTTGTGACATGCTTCTTACTTCCGCTTCTGCAGAGGATTTAGAGACCGTCTTTTGCTTCTTTGTTTTCCAAGATACTAAGCTTTTCCCAAGAAATATGCAATAACCTGTGAGAGAACGTCCACTATATGCACAAGTTCCCCAATCTGCGTCACAAAACGTAGTAACTGAGATTTCTGAAGCAGCTGGATAAAAAAGTCCCCAATCAGTAGTACCCTTTAGATATCTAATAACATGGAGAGCAGCCTGAAAATGGGGTTGTCTAGGATTCTGCATAAACTGACTTAGTTGTTGTACGACATACGATATATCTGGTCTTGTGAGATTCAGATACAACAACTTCCCAATGATTCTCCTGTATTGTTCTTGATCTTCAAGCAACTCCCCTTGATCTGTAGATAACCTTAATCCTTTTGGAAGAGGAAATTTTGCTGCTTTACAATTTGTTAGTCCAGAATCATCTACCAAATCATGAACATATTTTCTTTGATTCAACATTGTTCCTTCTTCATTTCTAGAAACTTCAATCCCTAAAAAATATCTCATCAGGCCTAAATCTTTTGTAGTAAATTTATCGTCCAAACATTTCTTGAGCACTTTGATATATTCTTCATCATTACCTGTGATTAACAAGTCATCCACGTAGACTACCACAATAGTCCACTTACTGTTTTGAAACTTGCTAAACACCGAGTAATCTCGCATAGCTTGCTTAAAACCAAGTTCTTTAAGAAATTTAGACAATTCAAGATTCCATTGCCTAGATGCCTGTTTTAGCCCATACAAACTCTTCTTTAATTTACATACTTGTCTTGGCTTCCCCTTTTTATAACCTGGTGGTGGCTTCATGTACACTTCTTCCTCTAGGAAACCATGCAAGAAAGCATTATTGATGTCAAGTTGATATAGATCCCAATTCAAGGCAGTTGCTAATGCTATCATACATCTCACAGTTGCAAATTTTGCTACTCGGAAGAAAGTATGTTTATAGTCCTTTCCTTTTATCTACCTGTCACCTCTAGCAACCACTCTAGCTTTTAATCTTTTCACTGTTCCATCTTGTCTGTACTTTGTTTTGTACACCGATTTACAATCTATCGCCTTCTTTCCAGCAGGTAAATCTGTCATTTCCCAAGTTTCATTGTCGTCCAAGGCATCCAATTCTTTCTGCATAGCTTCATTCCACCCTTCATGTGTTGTTGCTTGGTTGTAAGAATTTGGTTCCTTTACCTGGAAAACATTGTTTAAAGAAGCTATGTAATCCTTTGAATACATGGTTAAATCCTTTAAGTTTCTTGCTGTGAATCCTTCATTGATTGCTGCATTTGCATCATTGCTCTTTCCTGGCAAGTTAACAACAAAATCTTTGAACTTTTCAGGTATATTGCTAGCTCTGCTAGATCTTCTTGGTGCATCCTCTACTCTTTCTTCATGCTCTCCTAGTTCATCATTATTATCCCTTTCATCTATCACATTTTCATGTGAATTTTCAACTATTTCTGTTCCTTCTGAAACATTTTCGTTTGTTTCTTCTTGGAATGAGTAATCTCTTTCAATGATGTTTTGTACTTGATCATCTTCTTCGACAATATAAGGCACTATGTCTTCATGAAGCTCTTTAAGGTCATTCTCGAACGTTTTTGTTCCTTCTTTATTACTCTTTGAAATCAAAAAAGGAAATATCTCCTCTTTGAATACAACATCTCTGCTCAAAATGATTTTCCTTTTTTTAATGTCATATACCCTATATCCCTTTTGATCACTTGGATATCCCAGAAGTATGCATCTTACACTCTTGCCATCAAATTTATCTATATTTCTATCAGTATCCATAGCATAGCATAAGCATCCAATTGTTCTCAAATGTTCATAATTGGGTTTTTTTTGAACAGTTTTTCGTAAGGAGTTTTCCATCCTATCACTGCACTAGGCAAGATGTTTATCAAATGTGTTGCAGCCAATATGCATTCTCCCCACATATATTTTGGTAAACCTGCATATATTCTTAAGGCTCTTGCTGTCTCCACAAGATGTCTATGCTACCGTTCGACTCTCCCATTTTGTTGAGGCACACCTGCTATACTTCTCTGGTGTTTGATTCCTTTTTCCTTGAATATTTTTTTTTCATTCATTTTGCAATATTTCTGTCCCATTGTCACTTCTCAAGGTTTTAACCTTTACATTAAAATGGTTCTCAACAAAATTAAGAAACTCATACAAGATTTCTTTTACATGTTCCTTGTTTTTTACAAGATGTGTCCATGTTGCTCTACTATACTCATCGACTATAGTTACAAAATATCGATCACCTGTCACATTCTTTACCTTATATGGTCCCCATAAATCCACATGTAATAAATCAAACATATGCAAAGCAATTTTATCATTTGGTTTGAAAGGAAGCCTATGATGTTTAGCCACACAACAGGTGTCACAAAAGAAATTCTTAAGGTTTTTACAACTGCAAATATCAATGTGCTTCATTTTGGACAAAGAAGTATGTCCTAGCCTATTATGTAATAAATTCAAGTCTACAGCACTATTACATAGAATAGCTGTGTCTCCTTGCTCATTTACATTTGTTCTTCTATTTGCAGTTGTTCCTCTCTCATTTTCTTTATTTATTTCTTCCATATTATGCAACTTCAGTTTATAGAGACCATTTTCCTCCTTTCCTCCTCCTATAACTTCTTCAGTCATAGAATCCTGTACGATACAATGTTTTGTATCAAACAACACATTCAAATTTCCATTTTGAATGAGCTTACTGACAGACAAAAGATTATGCCTAAATTCTAGTAAATATAGCACATTTTGCAGACTTAACTTATCGTTAAGTTTAACAGTGCCTATCTTTTCTACCATTTTCTGTGTTCCATCAGGTAATCCTACTCTTATTGGTTTGTCAATATTTTTCATGTTTGAAATCAATTTTTCATTACCACACATGTGATCAGAAGCACCTGAGTCTATTATCCAGGTTCCTTTATCATATTGTTGATAAAAGGATAATGCATTGCTGGCTAGCAACATACCTGCAAAATTTGCCATCTTCTTGCCGGAAGAACTTGTTGACTGTCCTTGCTTCTGAGCATTCATCATTTTCATCATCTGTTGAACCATAGCTGTCACTAATTTATTATCTGGTTTGTTTTCTTCTCCATTATCAGTTCCATATCCTGTTAAATGCTCATTCTGCTCATATTCAAGTTCCTCCTTTTCAACATTTGCTGCATACTTGACACTTTCTTTTCCTTTTCCAGGATTTTTAAACCATTCAGGATAGCCAACCAGCTTGAAACATTCATCTACACTGTGACCTATTTTCTTGCAGTTCTCGCACCTTTTAAGCATCTTTGTTTCTTTGCTTTCTCTTTTCTGATATCCTTCCTGAAACTTTCTTTGGTTCATCCTATCACTACGCCACAAATGGCCTACAGCTACGCCCAAAAAAGTGTGCTCATAGGGCCAAAAGTGTTGCTGAAAGAGCATAAAACCAGCTACGGCTACACTTTTGCCAAAAATGGTAGTGTTACAAAATCGGCCGCTACCGTAGACCCCTATGGTAACACTTTTTCGATTTTTGGTAACACCGAAGAAAAGTGTAGGCTTAGACCCCTATGCCAACACCTTTCTGATCTGTGGCTACACCTTATAAGATGTTGTTATAGACCTATGGCTACACCATTATCTTTGTAGTAACACTATTAAAAGTGTTGGTGTAGACCTATGCCAACACCTCTTTAGTCCTATTGTAACATCAAATTGTAAAACACTTTGGTATTTTTACCAACACTATTACCACTGTGCCTACACTTGTTTATTAAACATTTTTATACTTTTGCCAACACTTTGCTATTTTTTGCCAACACATAATGATTAACACTTTAGAGCCAATAGCTACATTTTGCATGCTCATACCAACATTTTAATAAAGAAATGCAACATATGACATTAAAAAATAAAGGCTCCCATTCAAAATATTGTCATACATTTCAATACATAAAGGCTGTCCAAAAGTCATTCCAATACATAAAATCTCATCCAAAATAAATACATCAAATCCACAAACCAACCATTTCTGAAGTAATCCAACTGCTATGAGAAAGCTACTTTCTGAAGTAATTGCGAGAGCAAAGATTTGATTGATGTACCTCTTCCATTATTTGTGACTCCCTTGCTAATTGAGAAGAGGAAGCAGAACTAGGTAGTAGTGTACCATTCATTGCACCATTGTCAGCCATGAACTAACATGAGCAAGGTTGATAATGTGTTGATAATGTGAACCCAAAAGAAAGGAACATGCACTGGCAGATTCTTGGGTACAAGTAGCATTAAAAATTGGGTTCTGCAAAACAACAACGGTTTGAGTATCTGATTATGCAAGCGGCAATATGTACTGAGAACAAAAGATGAAAATAATTCAGTACAAATATAGGAACAATGCAATAATATGTGCCTGTCTTCAGTTCTCAACTCATGCTACAATTTACATTTATTGGAACCACTATGAAATAACATAAGGTGTTGTGCTTCATTGACATCTGCACCCTGACGAACGAAAGGGAGAATAGAGAAGATTTGATGGAAATACTGCCTAATCTTCTTGCTATTTCAACCATCACAGATATGTGCTCTTTAAAAGTTTGTTTTTTTCTTACTTTTCTGTTAAATGTTTGGTGTATATATATTTTTTGTCCATGTGCAGTTGTACACCATAATAGACATGATAGAAAGTGTTATTTATTATAATTGGACAAAACTGAGACAACCCATAATCATTCACCCAAGATGCATAGGCAAAATATTAAGATGCAAGGGCCTAAAACAAAACCGAGTTTAAAGCTACCAGAAACATTTCACTTACCCTTTTTGCAGGGTACTGACTGAAAAACATGGAGCATTTGGTAGTTTATCGAATATACAGCTGAATCCTATACACATCCTTGTTCAGACATGTTGTTCCCAACTGTAAGAAATGCTGAGATGAGTGTGCTCCATGTCCCTGTAATGTAGCAAAAAGTGCGATAAGGCTAAATGTTATGCAAAAATTTACTATACTTTTATTTTGCACATTATATTCTAGCTTTTGTATGAATCGTTATTTATTTTATTACTAAATCCAAACAAGGCCTTCTACTGTAATGCAATCTGACACGATATTTATGTGAACACTATATGCAGGAATATCTCAGCACGATAAACAAGCATGCAGGAGCATTTTCTATTTTTTATTCATTACTAAATGCACACATGTGGCAAGGACTGCTTTTCAGTTTCTGCAAATTTGAAGGAAATCCCAACAAAAATGCACATCAGACACAACCACATAAGGACCTGGTTGATTTGACAGGAGATGCTGATCTAGACTTCATTCACCAAACCCATTATAGCTAACCATTTTAAAGCAAATAATAGTATTCATATAATAAAAGGATTAATAACTTACAGCATATTTCATATCTTCATAATTTGTGAAATCGACCAGACCAAAGGTACCTAAATACGACAATACAACGATCATGAAAAGACTGAAGAATGACGATGTGTAAGTCAAGCTAATATTGTTGGAAAATCTAATATATTTCAGCATGCTGCATACATGTATTAATCGTTCTATCTTAATCCCTAAACTAATGAGGAGTGCCCAGTTAGGAAGATTATATATCACACACCTCAAGAGTATGATTCACAATTACATAATAGAATACCCCAATCTATGATTAAAATTAAGGTGCTCAAACAACCAGCACATGAATGCCAAAAAGAAATATAATGCATGGCTAATGATTACTAGGAATAGTAATAAAATTAATATCAAGTAAACACAAGGAAGAAGAAGCATCCTGCCAAATGTCAATACAAATTGCTAATATCTGATATCTCACACTTCGTAATCACTGTTCTCAAAATTAAAAACATCAATGATCCAGAAAACCAATGAGAAAGATGGTACTTCAACACCCAGATAACAATATATTTTAGATAATCAAGTAATACCCTCTCTGTCGCGGGAAATTTCAGCAAAAGACACATCACCAGCTTTCCGCATGTGATCCTGAAATAATTTTAAAAGTTGGATTCACTACATCTGCTTAGAAAATTTAGCATCAGCTCGAGTAAACTAATCATATTAACTTCTTACCTTCAAATCTTGCCATGAAGCCGAAGTTGGTAGTCCACGGACAATAACTGTTGCACATATAAGCGCACACATTAAATCATAGTTACGTTCTAGAGGAAAGGGATACTGACTAAAACATTTTGGCTACAACAATATACAAATGAATGACAGTACTAGTAGCTAGAAAGGGCTTAAGTTATCTATATACATAAATAGTTGTACCTCGAAACTCAGAGTAGCGTGAAATGGCAGGACGACCCCTTCCACCCCCAAAACTACCACCGTCACCATAACCACCACGGCGATCACCAGAAGCTGGTGATCAACGCATAGGTATCAAAGCTTAACACAAAAGAGCAACACAAAAGGTGGTCAACGCTGAAACTCCACTTAAAGAATGTGGTAAAATCATATTAGCTAGAGATCAGTAATACGCATCTGTAAACATAAAAGTTACAATTATATACCCTCCACAGCTGGTAAACTAGCAATGAAGGAGGCCAACAATAGGATAAAGTAAATGATACATATGACATTTTCCCCATAGAAGAAACCTAATATTAAGCGACGGAGGAAACCTAGTATTTTAGTACTGGGGAGTATCAATGAAGTAATCAAATATGTTACGTCTTAAGCATTTTGAAGATAAGTAAATAGCAAAATCTGAAAAAGTAAAACAGTAATATAATACAGGGAACTCTTGTTACATGTCAATCATATTGCAACACCACTTACATGTCAAGCTAAAACACTTAACATATATAGATTATGTGTCAGCAAGGGTAATTAACATTATTATTATGCATCAAAGAACCAAACATCTCAAGTAATGGCTTGCTTGTAAACATATATTCAAGTATCATAATTCTAAACAAGTCTGGCAGACATTTATACAATACTTGAATGAAACACAACACTAAATAAAATAAGTACTTTAGGAAAACGGAAGTGAGACTCTAACAATCTTGTAAGAAATACACACAAGTCCGCATTCAGACATTTAATCAAACAGATGGTGCACCAACATAAAAAATCATAATTTTAATCAATAATTTTCATCCTACAATCTATAAATTTATAGAAAATATTATACAACTAAGAAAATTAAACATAATCAAACATTCATAATCGAAACATGTAATTAAACATTCATAATCGAACTTGAGGAGTGAAGAAAGAAGAAGACCTGTGGAAAACCGGATTAAACTTATAATTGAAGATAGACCGTCATTGAAGCCTAATTGAACTCGTAATCAAGGAGAGACTGTCACTAAATGAAACCTAGTCGAGTAGTGATGAGAGTGAGCGAGATAGATGAGTGAGAGAAAGAAAGAGATATGAGAGAGAGAGAGATGAGTGAGAGAGAGATGAGGGTCGAGGGAGATAAAGCCAGAGAGAGATGAGAGTAATTTTGGGGGAAAACAAATTAGGGTAAATGTTAGCATAGGCGGGGGAATGAAATTTTTCTAAGGGGGAAATGTTAGTAGGCGGGGAATGAAATTTTTGTAAGGGGGAAAATGTTTTATGAGAAATGGGGGGAAAAATAATCTGCGTGCTTTTTTATTTTTTAAATAATCTTTAAGATATCGGTTATTTTAGCAAGCAATGTCCAGAAATCGCTTTTAAAATAATTGCTGTAAAAATGTTTTTAGCCGTAAGAATGTTAAGACTGAAATTTTATTTTTAGTTAAGGCGGTTGGTTTTTGCAGCTTACAAATTTCACCAAACTGCGTGCATTCAATTTTTTTTTATTTTTTTGACAAAAGCGTGCATTCAATATTTTTATAAATACATTTATTAATTTTTGATTTTTTTAGAATTTTTTATTTTAAATTTAATAAATAAATAGAATTGAAAAAATAATAAATAAATAATCTTAAATATAATCTAGCAACATCCATAAAAAAGATGTTCCGATTTTGTTTTTTCAAATATCCATTTTACATTAATTTAATAAATATATAGAACTTAAAAATTAGTAACAATTAAATACCTTGATATTTAAAAATAAAAATTCATTCGATTGATAAACTCTTACTTTTTATAAAAATGAAATATTTTGAAGGTAAATATGATTTTTAAATAATTAAAAAAATTGTTAAAAAAATAAAAATTGAGTTTATTAATGATCTAAGATAACATATCATGTATGACTCGCCAAACCTAATTAATTGAGTGAGAGAATCGGGTTAGTGAATTATTTGAAATTAACCGCTCAATTTTTTGGACAAAAAATTAATATGCCGCCCAAATACAAGTTCGCCTATTTTTTTCCACTTTTGGTAACACTTTTTTTAAAGATTAATGGTAACACCGATTTTGGTGTTACCATAGATACCGATTTATGGCTATGGTAACACCGGTTACTATCAATTGTAACATCAAAAAATAGTGTTACCGTAGACCAATTTTAAGGCATTTATGCCAACACTTTTGCTCGTAACACTGAAAAAAGCGTTGTTGAAGCCCATTTGTGGCGTAGTATATTCACAGCGAAAGCACTAGTATCCATTGTTGCTCCATTCCCTTCCATGATTTGTTTTTGCTTCTCTGCTTGTTGCACAAGATGAAAAGCTCTATTCAGACTTGGTAAAGGCTTCATAGCCATTAGGTTTGATGCTATGTTTTCATTTTTATGGTTCAGTCCCATCATGAAGTCTATCACTTTGTTTCTTTCTTGTATCTCCATGAACTTCTTTAATAGATCACATGTGCATTTTTCCATTGCCTTGCAACTGCATTCAGGCAATCCCTCCACGTCCTGGATCTCATCCCAAACTTGCTTTAGCTTGAAATAATACTCAGCAACTGGCATATTTCCTTGTTCCAAGTTTTTTACTTGCTTCTTTAATGAATAAAGTAAAGGTGCATTAGTCTGTGCATACCTTTCTCTTAGTTCTTCCCATAGCTTCTCCACTGAATCTATGTAAGTCAAGCTATTTGCAATCTTCTCATCAATAGATCTGCATATCCAACCTCGAATCATGTAGTCATTCCTTACCCATGTTGGGTACGTTTCATGATTTGGTGCAGGTTTTTTAACTTTTCCTTCCAGAAATCCCAATTTGTTCTTGGAACCTGTTGTGAGGGAAAATTGGTACAACACTTCAATGATATAATTACAAGAATCAACCAAGAAAATCCAAAAATAATGATTAAATAAATCGAATTACAAGCCAAAACCCTAGTTTCATAAACCCTAATCCGAGAGGGAGAAGAGTTATTATATGGACTGAGTTTGCAAGGTACCCCATGCTATGATGATCGAATATATCCTATTCAATCTAGTGTTCACAGCGGAAGTAAATGTTAGAGGTGTGTATGTGTGCCTTCAACCCCTTGCAAAGTGCCTACATACTCTTATTTATATAAGAGATCAAGTCCTCAAGTAGTTCTTTATGATTATCCTCCGTTTCCCTCTACCCTATCCTCTGTAACAGACTCCCTTCGATCCATATCTCAGCTGACCTCGTTATCCAGTCGTTGCCTCATGATAATTCCCGCTTTTTATCGTGATATATCCATACATACACGCATATATATATATATATATATTCCATATATATATATGATATTAATCCCTGATAACTGCTACTGATAAACCGTTCCTATTGTTTAGGAGATATCCTGAAGGTTGTTACAACGTACATTATCCAATCTCCTACAATATAGGCGATTATGAGCCCGCTAGTATATTTCCTGGAAACCTTTGGGGTTCATGCGCGTATCCCTAACCTGGCAATCTGCTACTCAGTTGAATCCCTGTCTGGCCTTCACACAGCTTTACCCTTATCCGGAGTTCACATGCACGCACCCCTGTATGAACATACCTTGAACTAGATGCTAGAATCCTACCCTCCAGTTTATTTACAAGGCATACTAGATTACCATACTTACTCCTTAGCCCAATCTATCCGTCCATATCCACCTGATACGAGTCCGTAACCTTAGTGGGCCTTAAATCAAGCCCAAGGTGGATTTTGGGCACATCAACTACCCCCGGTTCCTTGTAGCCATTTGAATGCAAAAGGAACCTAACGTCATTTATACCCTCATCACCCTTTCATTCCATGTGAACCCCTAAGCCTACGCAAGCGTACTTATTGTAGGAAACAAGGGATTCAACCAGGAAGTATCCATGCTCGCAACCGTACTCCTCCATTTGTATCTTGAGATCCACTGTCCCCCAATTTATGGATGCAACCGCTGAACATCCTAAATTTATAACCAACTGTCACTACGCCATATATGGGCTATCGGAACATCTTTTTCATGGATGTTGCTAGAATATGTTACCTTAGCATGTTATTTTGGACCTACTATAACATTTTGTTTTTTGTGTTACCTTAGCCACAAACATGATGTTACTTTAGCTTTAAAGTGTTGGATTTTAGCAACATACATTATATGTTACCTTAGATCATTAATAAACCCAATTTTTAATTTTTTAACTAAAAAATTGTTTAATTATTTAAAAATCCCACATACCTTTAAAAAAATTCATTTTTATTTTCCATATAAATGTGTTATTATTTTTAAATATTAAGAGTGTTTATTTATTATTTTTTTAAATTTTGATTTATTATTAAATTTTAAATGTACAATTTTTTTAAAATAAAAATTCATAAATATTTTGGAAAATTCTATATAATACTATTCTATGCAAGACAAGGTAAATTTTGTTAGTAGGTTGGTTGGTTAACGCCTTCCAAGAAAATTGTTAACACCTTTCTAAGAATAACAAGTTAAAGAATTATATAAAAAAAATTTTTTATTGTAAACAACATAATTTACCAATAAGTCACAAAAATATATTTTAAAAAATTTAAAAAATATGTTAAAAATTATATTTACCATTAAATCAATTCGTTTTAATAAAAATTAAGAGTTACTATTTATAAAAATTAAGATATTTATTTATTAATATTTCAGATTCTCTTTATTTTATTAAATTTAAAATGTACATAATTTTTTTAAAAATATATAGAAATTCTTTCAAAAGAAAATACATAAATATGACATAGGCACAATTACCAGTGAAAATTTAGAGCGGCCAAAATTTCGCCCTCTCTGAAAACTCAATGCCTTAAACAAAAAAGTGAAATTTCATTCTCTCATTCTCCTCTCTCGTTGCTTTCTCTTTCTAGCTGCTTCTCTCTCTCTCTCATTTTCAACTCTCTCGTAAAACTCTCTCTCACACTCATTCTTCTTTACTTTTCTTTAATTAATACATATTTGGTTCAAATTAGGCCTTCTCAATTGAATATGGCTTCGGTTTGAGGGTTTGGTTTCTTCAAATTGGAGTTTCTTCAAATTAAGGTTTTTTCAAATTAGGGGTTCTTCATTTTGGGCTGAATTGATTCGATTTATTCACTTAAACTTTAACTAATAGGGTTTCTTTTTGATTTCAGGACTTTTCTAGTTTGGACTTTGGATTTGGGGCTTTTCCAGTGGATTTGGCAGGTCCATTTGTCTTGCAGGTACTAATGTCGGTAAATTTTATCGTTTCTCTTATTTTGAAAGTTTGTATTTTAATGTAAAACTTATCTTACATTTTCGTAATGTATATGTAATTTAGGATTTTATTTCATTATTGAATGAATGACATAGAGATTGATTGATATATTAATTGTTCGATCACCTTAAATCTTGAAGTTCTGGCTCCTGCAGGGATGAAGGTTTATTTGGAGCCCTGCTTTAGTTTTTTCTCTGTAGATGTTGGTTAAATAGTAGATACGTAATGCTAATAATGGGTTTAAGGGATTCGTGTATTATGTGTTTAGGCAATCATTGTTCAACATTTTCTCTTACAAAAAGAAATCAAAGAATTGCGAAGAGAATTTGACCAACTTGAGGCCCATTTTACATTAGACAAGTTAAAAGAAAGATTGATTGTAGTAGAATTTAACTTAAATTCGTAACAAGCCTTTTTCTTTGTTTCTAATTACAGGATTATAAGAAATCATCACTCTGTAAAAATAGGTTAATTTGTGAACCAGTTATAATTTTAGGCATGAACTCAGTATGAAAGAACTCTAGCTTGAACTAATACCTTGGATGTCCCTGTTGTAATCTTAATGATTTTGTAATTGTTAATAACTTCTTGCAAAAAACTATGTTTGGAGAAAAAATAATTATGTGATGTGTACAATAGTTCAGTTCGATGCTTCAATTTTGTTAGTTTCTCTGTACAGTTTTCAAATATGGTTGTATCCTCCACCTCTCGTAATCTCTAACATTGGTGAATGGGAAAATGATTTCCGTGAGTAACTAATGACGCTTACTTCTTTATGTATAGTTTTTGGAGTTGTCTGGGATTGAAGGCACAACAATATTAACGATCATTATCATTCTTTTTGTTCTGTTTCAGGGGACGCATTTTTTTCATTGGGGGGACACACTTTTTGTGGTAATTGCTGCTATCGTAATTGGTGTAGGTGAAAAAATTAGTGTATGACTCATGTGACATTTGCATGTTGTTTGATACTGTCATTATTGTTAATTTTTTTCTGCAAACTTTATTAAGTTATATTTAAAGGACAGAGAGTTTGGAAGATGACAAGATATAAATTGAATTGGCACCAATTGCTGTCCAGTTGGCATATGTTCAGCAGGTGAGATGTTTAAATATTATGCATTCTGGTATTTTGATCTAATAATGATTTGAATTAATATGTACTAGTTTGATGTTTTTATATGTTTAAGGATTGAATGTTGTGCTATATTAGAACTTATGAGTAGTTTCTTTCTTTTTTTGGTGATGTTCAATTGCAAAAGACAACCATGCCTCCCCTAATAGCTAATAAACTGGTGAAGTTTAGAAGTAATTTTTTGATGATACACATTTCTTCTATTTAAAATAAAATAATTAAGATCGTAAAATTTATGATATCTAAATCTTTCTGAGTGTTGTATAATGTATTAGTACTTGGGTATTTAGTTGCTTCATCTTAAATTTTGATATGCCAGTATATATTAGATACTGCTACAATGTCTTGTAATATTTCTCCTAGTTAATGATACATAGCTTTGTTCAACCAGTCCTCTTCTTTCCTCTTAGCAAAATGCAAGCAATTCAGTTAAGGGGTTTTATCCTTTGAGTTAGATTGGCATAAATAAGTTACGGTTCAAATGCTCAAACAGTTGTTCCTCGATATAAAGTACGGGCAATGTTACCCTGTATAACCTTTTCATACTTCAACTGGAATGCCAGCAACTTTGATGTTCAAATGCAAACATATTATTACGCTAAAGTTAGAGCTTTAGATGTGGGACTAATTTCATTTTATTTTTGTTCTTGCAGTATTCAAGACAAGTACAAACCAACTAGAGCTTGAATTTGAAGCATAAGGGAATGACTCCAGCACTTGGAAAAGATCAAGAGAGAAAAAATGGCCGCTAATACTCCATGCCTTCTACTATATGACGAAATTATGATATTTTTTGATTAACTTTGGCTACTATTAAGTATGGATGTTAACTAGTTGGTTTTAATTAAGTTTGTGAATTATTAGTATGTAGTAGTGAATTGGTTTAGAATGTTTGGATTATGGATGTAATTTTTGGAATGGTGTATCGAAATGAAAAGGTTATTTAAGGATGCATAATATGTATGTGCAATTTTTTTCAATTTTTTTTCTGAAAAAGATGTTGCATTAGCTAATTGAAATGTTGCTATATAAAGGCTAATGAAAACCAATGTGGGCCCCACTATTTTAAAAATAATCTAGGTCTCTAAGGTAACATATATATTAAGTTGCGGTAGACCTCACTTTTGTTGCTATAGCAAGCTACGGTAACATAAAACTGCATGTTACCTTAGGGATTAAAGATGTTACCTTAGACACCTAAGGCAACATGCTGAGAGCTATCACCAGAAAAATGTTACCTTAGCTACTTTTTGGACCTAAGGCAACATATAATGTACCTGTTGTAACATTTTTTTGTGTTACAGTAGGCTGTTTATGGTGTAGTGTGTATAAACGCGTACTTCCTTGAGGATTTAATGAATCACCTAAGATAATTATTTTCTTTTAGACGATAACTCCTGAAGTAAACAAAGTCCTAGTTGATCTTTAATTGCCTGAATTCCAAATCCCATAACAACTCTAACATTTCAAAATTTGAATTCCATAAAACCACTCTACTTCCCCAAGAAACCCAATGTATTTAGCCTTCCACCTGTCTACATTCATTCTCCTTCATTTTCCAAAACACTCTTAATACCTATTTTTTTTTAAATCTCATCCACGGGCCTGATTAGATGAAGACACGTGGCCTGCTTGTTCATATCCCCATGCCCTTATATGTACACCTCTTTGCACCATTTTCTTATTTTCACTCTTTTCTATAGCAAAACCTCTTTCTCTCCTTTGCTCCAAGCGGTTCATCTTCTCAGACCTCCATCCCGACGAAGGCTTTCGTTTTCCGACCACCCTCTTCGATCCAAAGGTATTTCTTCTTTCTCCTCTCATATTAATCTTCATATTTTCCCATGCTTAATCGATTTACAAACGTATCATTGTGTACCAATCGGTATCTACATTCCATATTTATGCCCACTGTGTATTTGATTTACTTTGTTCATCACTTCTTCTATGACTTGCCCATCATCTGTAGATGCATGTTTACCCAGGTAAATACCCTTGTCCTGTGTTGAGTTTTTTCAACCCTTGTCTGTTTAATTTCTCATGTATGCATGCGTATACTCATCAATTGTATGCTGGTTTAACTTTTCCCCTTGTTCATCCCTCCTATTCTGTCCTTAATTGTTGTTTTGATAGTGTCTTTGTACTTTATGTCAATTGACCCCTGCATATACCCTACCTGATTTAGGCCTTTGTCCAAGACCTATTAGGAGTTGCTCCAGACCTTTCACCTTTTTTTATCTTCTTTTAAATAAAGCCCGTTTTGTGGGTTTCACTTATATGAACCCCAGGGTAAATTTGGATGCCTACAGCTACTTCCCTTTGTTGAAACGAGAGGAAACGATCCTGGAGCAATTGGGGGTTTCCATCCTTGAACCCCTATAATACTCCTCCACTATCTTTTTCTTAACATGACAACTGCCATTCCTCAAAAAATTCTCCAGAGACTTGGAACTCACACTGCTTTTCTATGTGCAGATGTCGAGTCAATCCACAACTGGTAAGTCCCCGGCTTCCATTGCCAAAGAGATTTCTCAGATGGCAGAAGCCTCCGAAGGTGACTCATTTTCCTCACCCAATCCCATATCCAGATTCCCTCCCATAGCTTCCACAGTGAGTGGCCGTACTCGCTCCAAAGTCAAAGTTCTTGACCCCACTACTGCCCAAATCTCACTTAAATCTCAATCTTTAGACCTTTCTTCACTTGTACCTACTGCCGTTAGTTCTGATTCCCATGTGTCTGAGGAAGAGATTGATTCATTAGGGCACATATCTCTAGCAGTTGAACCCTTCGATGATCAGCTTGAAAATAGCACAAGCCCAGACAGGACTACCCCTACCAAAACTTCTAGTGTCGCCACCCCCCAGTTATCTTGTGCCAAAACACAAACCTCTATGACCGCCCAAAAATTGAGAAACCTCCTTGAAGCTTGCAACCCTGGGTGTTCACTGGTTGTACCTCAACCAGAAGAGAGATGTCACAATTTCTCTAACTTTGAAATAGACCAAGTCATTCCCTGTGCTGTGTTATCTGCCCAGTTTTTTAGACTAGGGTTGTCACTACCTCTTCACCCTTTTATTCTTGATATCCTCGATACTTACAAGCTTGCTCCTTTGCAACTAACTCTGAATTCATATCGTATGGCCATATGTATATATATCCTTTATGACTCCATGTTCCAAGTCGAACTGACTGCTCGTGAGTTGGGTTTCTTTTACCAACTCAAAGAAATTAGAAAAACCTCTGGATTCTTCTATCTTACTACCTGGAACATCCATCAAGGGAAGTGCATAAAAGGCAATAAGAAAGGAATGTCAGGGTGGCACAAGCAATTCCTATATTGCTACGATTGCCCAGAGTACCGAAAGGAATTTAACCCCTATCCAGACATGCCTACTCAAACCGTTCTAGTGGGGGAAGAGTTGGAAAGGGCCAAAAAAGTCTTGAGAAAAAGTGCAGGGCTAGGAGATGGTGCTAGCCTGCTTTCTAAGAAAAAATTACTTCGTTTGGGTTTTTCCAAGAAAGTCAGCTCCAAGTCTCCAGGGGACTCTCGTACCCCTGTTGAGGAAAATCTCACTGATGGAACCCTACTTGAGCCAGGTCCACACTCATATCCTTAGTAGCATACACCCACCGTTCCATTTATTTTCCTTTATTTGATGCAGCATGCTTTCCATAAATTTTTTTTTTTTTGCACACATGATTTACTTGATTTCCTTGCTATCAAATTGCTTGCCATTGTCAGATATCAACTTATAGGGAATCCCATATCGGCATATAATTGCTCGAAATACGAACTCCTTTAATTTGACCGCAGTGATCGTAGCTAGGGGTTCAGCCTCCGCCCACTTTGTAAAATAATCCACGGCTACAACGGCGTACTTTACTCCTCCCTTCCCCTTAGGGAGTTCTCCAATCAAGTCAATTCCCCAAATAGCAAAAGGCCATGGGCTAGAGAGTGGCTTTAATGGCACGGCAGGATTCTTATTTGAGTTGGCATACCTTTGGCATCGATCACATGCCTTTGAGAATTTGTGCGCATCCTGCTGTAGGGTTGGCTAGTAGTACCCTTGTCGAAGTATTTTGTGGGCCAATGAGGTTCCTCCAGAGTGGTTTCCACATATGCCTTCATGCACCTCCCTCATAATATATTCACATTCACTGCCTGCTACACATCGTAGAAGTGGTTTGTTGAAGCCCCTCTTGTACAGCTTTCCATCATATAGGGCGTAACGCGTAGCCTTATACTTCATTCTCCGGGCTTCATCCTTTTCAACTGGCAGAACCCCTTTTGTTACGTATTCCAGGATGAGAGTAATCCATGTGTCCTCTACTTGAACCTCAATATCCATACAATCGAACCTTGGAATGCTAGGTTGTTGTTGTATCTCCAATGGTATCACCCCTAGCATAGTTACTTCACTATTAGAACCCATTTTTGCCAAGGCATCTGCACTTGAGTTTTCCGTCCTTGGAATTTGCACCAGATTGATTTCCTCAAACTTGCTCATCAGCTCTTGAGCGTACCTCATGTACAGATCAGTGCGTGGACCCCTAGCTTGAAAGTTACTTTTGATATGTCCCACTACCAACATGGAGTCACTATACACAGTCATATTCGCCACTTTCATTTCAAGTGCCAGTTTCAGCCCCGCAATCAGGGCTTCATATTCGGCATCGTTGTTTGTAACCTTGAATGTAAAATGAATTGAACTCTGCAGCTTGTGGCCTTCGGGGCTTATCAGGACTATACCAGCACCTGCCCCATTTCCATTCACGGCTCCATCCACATATAGGGTCCACCATGGTGCGCAATTTTCTGTTGGGGCTTCCTTCTCCAGAGGTTCCCTCACGGTTTCCTTGGTTTGAACCTCAAAGGATGGTGGGAATTCTAATAAGAAATCAGTGAGTGCCTGTCCCTTGATAGCTGTTCTTGGCTTGAATTCAACATCAAATTGGCCTAACTCCACAACCCATTTCATCAACCTTCCTGAGGCTTCAGGTTTGTACAGGACCTTCCTCAGTGGGAATGAGGTTCGTACCTCTATCGTGTGCGCCTGGAAGTATGGCCTTAACTTTCTTGATGTCAGAATCAACGCGTAGGCTAGCTTTTCCATGTTTGTATATCTGGTTTCAGCATCCAGAAGCCTCTTGCTCACATAATACACAGGGTACTGGGTTTGATCTTCCTCACGAACCAAAACGGAACTAATAGAGTGCTCAGAAACCGCCAAATACAAAATCAGGGTTTCACCCTCTATTGGCTTCGCCAGCAATGGAGGGCTTCCTAATTGTTCCTTCAATTTAGTGAAGGCAGTTTCACATTCAGGCATCCACTCAAAGCTTTTTCTCTTCTTGATAGCTGCAAAGAATTCTCGACATCTGTCAGAGGACTTAGAGATAAACCTGTTCAAGGCTGCCACCCGTCCGGTAAGGCTTTGAACTTCTTTCACACTTCGGGGGGATCTCATTTCAACTAGTGCCTTTATTTTAGCAGGATTGGCTTCGATTCCTCGATGATTCACAATGAAACCCAAGAATTTTCCAGACTCCACCCCAAACACACATTTTTGGGGATTCAACTTCATTCTATATTTCCTTAGGATGCCAAACATTTCAGTGAGGTGAGCAACATGGTCGCCTGCTACCTTGGATTTTACCAGCATATCGTCCACGTATACTTCCATGGTTTTTCCAATCTGGTCTTTAAACATCTTGTTGACTAGCCTTTGGTAGGTTGCTCCAGCGTTCAACAGCCCGAAAGGCATCCCGATATAGTAGTAGAGTCCTCTGTCTGTGATGAAGGAAGTATGCTCCTGATCGGGTTCATACATCGGAATTTGATTGTAACCTGAATATGCATCCATGAAACTTAGCAAGGCATGACCGGCCGTAGCATCGACAAGTTGATCAATACGCGGGAGCGGAAAGCTATCCTTGGGACATGCTTTATTCAAGTCAGTGAAATCAACGCACGTACGCCATTTGCCATTGGGTTTCTTTACCAAGACCGGATTTGCCAACCACATGGGGTAGAATGATTCCTTTACTAGCTTGGCCTTCAACAGTCTGTCTACCTCTTCTTTCAGGGCGACGGCCCTTTCCCCACTTATTGCTCTCCTTTTCTGCCTTACAGCCTTCATGTCTGGATCAATGTTCAAATGGTGACACATCACCCTTGGATCTATTCCCACCATGTCCTCATGGCTCTATGCAAATAAGTCTAAGTTGTTTCTTAGAAATACCACCAGTGCTTTCTTGACTTCAGGGTTCAACTGTTTACCAACCCTCAATTCCTTAGTAGGATCAGCTGCATCCACCAGGATAGATAAGGTGTCTTCGGTCGCCCCAGTCTTTTCCTTTGTTTCGGGCATTCGAGGATCAAGATCAATTTCCACTGGGTTCACCTGTTTCGCACCCTGATGGGGTTCCACCAACTGACCATCGGACTTCATTGACTCCTTCATATCGTTTTCATTATCTACACTTTCAAAATCACTGTCACGAACTTCTTCGACTATGCCTTCAATCAATGGCTCCTCAGGAGCCTCCAGCATTAGTATCCCGTTAGGGGTACCTACCCCCCGAAAAGGTGCAACATCTGTATAGGGCTCCTCGCCTGGATGTTGTACAATCATGACAACATTACACATGTCTCTTTCTGGTCTTGCTTCCTTTCGACGTAAAGATTCATCTCCCTTCCCCGTGCCGGGGTCCAGGTAACGATAACATTGTTCCGAGGTACCCCCATCCACCAACAATAGATGTTTACAAGCTTGTTCAGCTGTATGCAGGGCTTTACTATAGCACTCCCTTGAATCTGATTGACATCCTTGAACACACCCAATTCCTCCGGGAGTTGGGAATTTCATTGACAGGTGATAAATGGACGTCACTACTCGCATTTCCTTTAACATCGGCCTTCCAAGTATCCCATTATAGGAAATGTCTTCATTTACCACCATAAATTCTACCACCTGTGTGGCTGACCGGGGTTCCTCTCCCAAAGTGAGAGGGAGTTTCACTCGTCCCACAATTTATACAGGGTTTCCAGTAAATCCGTACAATTCATTGTAAGAAGGAGCCATTTCTTTGTCAAGTAACCCCATTTTCTGGTAAGTGCTATACGCCAAGATATTCACCGAACTTCCATTATCCACCAATACTTGGTGTACGTTCAAACCTCCGATTGCAGCTTTAATTACCAAAGCATCGTTATGCGGGTGGTGCACGTGCCTGGCATCCTCCTCGGTGAACGTTATGTCAACTACCTCACCCTTAAAGAGTTTGGACGGCCTTTCAGACAGGTTGTACACATTCGTGAGGGGTACGCCCCTTGCTTCCCGGGCATAATTTTTCTGGGCGTTCCTACTCGTACCCCCGATATAAGGTCCACCAATAATAGTACGGATACTGTTGGCTCTTGTAAGGTCTTCGATGTGGTCCTTTAAATGATGGCATTCCGCCGTTTCATGTCCATTGGCATCGTGAAAAGCACAATACCGTCCTTCATTTTTATTCCCTGGAGGCCCATTTCTTACTGGCTTTCTAAACATTCCTGCCTAGTTCCCTACTTCATACACCTGTTCAATGGAAGCCGTGAGCGGGGTGTACTCAGTGTACCTGCCTGAACCCTGAGAGTCTTTCCTAGTAGGATATTTGTAATTTACTGTCCTTCCTGTGTTGGTTGCATTCACCGTTATAGGGGCTGTCTTTTCATCACGATGGGTGCTTCTGGTAGAGGAGCTTCCACCATAGGAAGTTCGTTTGTGGTACCCCCTATCTTTCGGGCTGTATGACCTACGCCTCTTGCTCTCGCTCCATTCCCTTGAACTTCGACTCTTCTCAAGTTTAGCCATTGACTCTTCAACCACCTTGTGAGTTTCTGCCTTGGCGTAGAAGTCTTCCAAAGTCTTGGGCTCCGCCCCTTGTAGCTCTTTCCAGAAATCAGTGCCTGGGCGTACGCCCGCAATCAAGAAATTCTTATAGGTTTCATCTGTGGTCTTCCTCACCTTAGGAACCTCTGCATTAAACCGTTTGAAATATTCAGTGAGGGTTTCATTCCTTTCCTGCTTGATGTTCGCCAAAGTGTTAGCTGGGGGTGCGAACGCAACCGAAGCCCGAAATTGGGTCACGAACATTTCACTCATTTGCCTCCAAGATTGGATAGAGTTTGGCCGTAGCCTCTTGAACCATTGATGAGCACTGTCCCTTAGTGTAGCAGCCAATAAGCGACACTTCGTTAGGTCTTTCACCTGGTATACTTCCATTTCCATATCAAATCGGCTAAGGTATTCCACTGGATCAGTGGTTCCACTGAATTTTAGGTCTCCCACCCCCTGGTATTTTGGTGGGAGTGGCGAATCCCTCACCCTCTTGGTAAAGGGTGAAGCCACTGTCAAGCCTTCCAGCGATTATTTTTCCACCTTTAACTTCCTTAATGCTTCACGCAGATCCTTTACCTTGTAGTGCTCATTCTCTTCATCTGTGAATTTGCTGCCATCATCGCTAGAAATTTCATTTAACTCATGGCCATCATCATTATTTTTGGGGTTATGCCGAGAACTACAGCTTCGCTCAGCTTCAACCCCTTTGGATGGCCTACCAGACTTGGAAACAGATTTATCCTTTCTATAACTCTGAGACCCTTGTGATTTTGCCTCTGGGGCTTTCCTGGTCTGTTTTTCCTTCTTCCCATCAAGTTTGTGACGCAGATCCTTGACGTCCACCTTGTTGCCCAACCTATCAAAGACACTCAAGCTACGGGTGGGTGAACCCCGTGACTGTCGTACCTCTTCTTCTCCTTCAGTCCAGTCTGGATCTGTTTGGTCAGTCTCCACATCAGAAAATCCCTTCTGTGAGGCCTCTTTTTTAGACCCCCCATAACTGTCAAAATCTAACCGAACAGGTGTGACCACCTTCTTTTTAATCTTTCGATCCATGGAACCATGCCTTTGCTTCCATTTCTTTAGCTTTTCAGATTTATTTTCCAAAGTAGCGATTTTCTTCTCCATCCTCTTAATCTTATCCTTCAGCTCCTGATTCGTTTTCTCCTCATCCCGCTCCTCATCATCACCACTTCGTTCATCTTCCGGTGTGTAATCATCACCAGATTTTCGAGACATCTCTTCCCTCAAGAGATAAAACCTGCCCTCCTTCTAGCGCCACAAATGTTGTGAAGGAAAATTGGTACAACACTTCAATGATATAATTACAAGAATCAACCAAGAAAATCCAAAAATAATGATTAAATAAATCGAATTACAAGCCAAAACCCTAGTTTCATAAACCCTAATCCGAGAGGGAGAAGAGTTATTATATGGACTGAGTTTGCAAGGTACCCCAGGCTATGATGATCGAATATGTCCTATTCAATCTAGTGTTCACAGCGGAAGTAAATGTTAGAGGTGTGTATGTGTGCCTTCAACCCCTTGCAAAGTGCCTACATACTCTTATTTATATAAGAGATCAAGGCCTCATGTAGTTCTTTATGATTATCCTCCATTTCCCTCTGCTCTATCCTCTGTAACAGACCCCCTTCGATCCATATCTCAGCTGACCTCGTTATCCAGTCGTTGCCTCATGATAATTCCCGCTTTTTATCGTGATATATCCATACATACACGCATATATATATATATTCCATATATATATATGATATTAATCCCTGATAACTGCTACTGATAAACCGTTCCTATTGTTTAGGAGATATCCTGAAGGTTGTTACAATGTACATTATCCAATCTCCTACAATATAGGCGATTATGAGCCCGCTGGTATATTTCCTGGAAACCTTTGGGGTTCATGCGCGTATCCCTAACCTGGCAATCTGCTACTCAGTTGAACCCCTGTCTGGCCTTCACACAGCTTTACCCTTATCCGGAGTTCACATGCACGTACCCCTGTATGAACATACCTTGAACTAGATGCTAGAATCCTACCCTCCAGTTTATTTATAAGGCATACTAGATTACCATACTTACTCCTTAGCCCAATCTATCCGTCCATATCCACCTGATACGAGTCCGTAACCTTAGTGGGCCTTAAATCAAGCCCAAGGTGGATTTTGGGCACAACAGAACCCAATGCAAGCTTTATGCTCCTGCTCCAGTTAAGAAAATTTTCACCATTGAAAATGATGTTTCCAAGTGGTATATTGGCATTATCAGAGTTTGACAAGAATAATGGATCTGAATATCCAATCTCAGATTTCTTCTCATTATTGTTATCATCTCCTGCCATCTTACTCGCATCTCCTGCCATCTTACTCGCTCGTTGCTAGATGAAGATCTGGTTTTACTTCTTCTTCTCGTGAATCTGAGTACAAGATTATACCCTTTGATTTTGTAACCTTATGTCTCTGATACCATGATAAAATTCTAAGTGTTTAGAATATATAATATTTGGTTTTCAAGAAGAATAATTCATTAATGTTCAGCTCCTTCTTCCTACCTTTACAATACTCAAACCTATTACATTATATCAGAGTTTCTACCTTGATTAACGGCACTAAACAAGCTCCCTAAAACCAGCTAGCAAAAGAAAAGAAAACTCAAGTAAAGTTGGCAACATGATGCCCTGTCTACAGCTTAATGATGCCCTGTCTACAGCTTGTCTACAACCACTATTGTATATTTGACTTACTTTACAAGACAATTACTATACTATATTTCTACAAAACTTACTCTAGATTTTTCTAATTTTTCGATTTTGGAACCATGTAAAAGACAAAGTTCTTATGAAATATAAATGTAATTGTGATTTTGATATTTCAATATTATACAATATTATATGAAAACGCGTGCGAAGCACGGGTCGAGATAATTTATTAAAATTGATCTTTTTTTTTAAAATTTTTATAAAAATTATTTTATTTATCATTAAAAATACTTTAAAAAATGATAAAATTACAAAAGAAAACTACGATATTTATGCAACTCAGTAGTTTATAATAAAAGAATTGTAATTACATCAGAATTCCAATAATTCTATGAGACACGAATCTAGAAGAAATTACCATTAAAACATGATTTCACTTACTAATAAGAAATCATGTTAAGGGTTCAACAAAATTTAATTAAATTTATCATTAATTTATTACAAAAAATTACGTTATTTACAAATAATTTGTTTATTAATAAAGGCCTTTTTACATATTATTTATTTAAGTTTATTTAAGAAAGTCGAAAAAAAAACTAAATGATTCCAATATATACGTTAAAATGTACATGATTATAATAAATACATTATTTCTGAACTGAATAAGGTTATAATAAAAAAGTATAATTTTAGTAGTATTAACAATTTTATTATTTTATTAAATAATTATAAAGTATCCTCGAAGAAATAGGAATCTTAGCACTGGAACCAAATTTTGGTACCGAAATACCATTAAAAATGTATTTCGTTTGTTATAGATAAGCATGTCACCTATGTATTCATAGTCTTTTTTTTGATTAAGTTGTAATAAAAGAATTATAATTGTAATAGATTTTTTTTATTTATTTTATAAAATGACATAGAGTTCTAGGAGAAATAGTAGTTTTGGGGGGAAACCAAAATATGGTGCGAACCAAATTTGGTACAAAGTAGTACATTAAAAAGGGGTTATGTTATTAATAAATGTTATAGATATATATATTTTATTTGATATTTATTTAAGATTATATTTTAAACAATCAAGAAAACATAACATACATGATTCTGGTTCTAATAGATACGCTATTTGTACAATTGAGTAAGATTATAGTAAAAAATTATAATTATAACAAAATTCCAAACAATTTTTTAAAAAATAATATGCATTTTTGGGGAGTAGGAATATGTGATGAAACCAAAATAAGGGTGAAACAAAATTTATTATGAAAGTACCATAAATATGGATTTATTAATAAATATTATAGATTCATTAGTGTTTTATAAAATGTTATATGATCAGGCTACGTATTCACAAAAATTTCAAAAAAATTTACAAAAATTATTAGTGTTACAGGGATTTATTAATAATGATTAGGGATTCATTAGTGTTTTATTATGATTAGTGTTTTACAAAAATTTATATCAAGTAACCCTAGATTGTATATTATATTTGTTGGTGTTTTACCCTTGGTGGTTTTTGATCGTTGGTTTTTTCAAGTAAAAAAATTATAAACAATAGAATTATAATTGTCATAAGAATTCTATTTTTAATTCTTTTCAAAGGAAATAGTGTTCTACGGGAAATATGATTCTATTATAAAATTACAAATAAACGAATTATAATTATAATAACATTTCTATTTTTATTCTATTTTTAAAAAAAGCCAACATAGAATTCTAGGGAAATATGATTTTAGGGGTGAAACCAAAATATAGTGCGAACCAAAAAAAGGGTGAAACCAAAATATAGTGCGAACCAAATTTTAGGTACCATTAAAAGAGGGTTTCGTTTATTAATAAAGGTTATAGATGATGATTAAGATATATACCTAATGATACATGGGTTTTATGATAAAATAAAATAAATATAATAAGCACTTACTAGCTGCTAATGTGATTGTTCTTACCAAAAGAAAAATTAATCCAGGTACAAAGATCAACTTTCATTAATCGTGGAAATACAATTGTTTAATTAAATGATATGTTTTTGAATTTCATCAAAAATTCATTTAGTTGTGTTCAAATCACAAGGGGATCCTTTTTTTTTTTTTTTTTTTACAGTAAAAAAAATAATAATTGTTCTTAATTAAAGATAGTAAATTATTTTAGTTAATTTCAGGTAAAAATTATACTAACATTTATTCCTTGGAGAGTCGTCCAAGTGTTTTATATCAAAACTTAGACATAAAAAACGTACCAATCATGTCTAAGTGTTTTATGTCAAAACTTAGACATAAAAAACATACTATACCAATCATGCATTAATAGAGTTCGTTCATAAATGTGCGAATGGTGTAACTCATTTATTAGAAAGGGAACATATTCTAACTCATGAGCGGGTTACTACTCTTCTGCAATTATTTCTGATGCTATTGATTTGAATTCAATTTAATTAATGCAAGTATTATACACTTAAAAAAATAGTTTTCTTTTTTTTGGTAAGCAAATTTTTATTCATCGATAAGATAACATGATACATCAGACATGGTACATCAGAGGCAGTAGCGAGCATACTAGCAAGCCTCAAGTGGCTACTGAACTATACAATCAGTTTAGGGTTAGTGCTAAAACTTGAAGGCTACAGCTGAAAGGCGTAGGGAAAGTTGGATGCTCAAGAGAAGCTACTGACTAATTACGAGACTGATTTAGTCGACATCCCCAAGAGGGGGGTCTGCCGCAAAGAGGTTGAAGCCATGGTCGACATGATGAATTCCTTCCTGAAGATCCTGAGTCTCGAATAGCTGCTCGTCCTCTTCCATTTCCATTACAACTGCCATAGGAGCATCATCTTGACCTAAGCCCAACTCATCAACCTGGTCTGATAGCACAACTCCAACGTCAAAATCAACTGGGTCAGGTGCATGTCCAGGGAGAATTACATCAACGTAGTCTGGATGGTCTATGCCAAGACCAAGGTCCCAGTCAATGAGCTCTTCCACGCCACCCACTGGATGTTCAATGGTATATAGCCTGTCACAGACTTCCATGGCAAGTCTTGCAGCATAGCGAGCAACTTTGTTACGGATTGGAAAGATCAATCCAAGCATGCAGACCCAAGAGTTGTTACGTAGTAGTAGGTCAATCTGATTGACAATGTGGAAGACTGAAGCCGGGGCACCCAGATGGAAGTTTTTGATCAGATTGTATGCTTCGACATTGTCAGTCTCAAGGATAACATTACGGTATCCTTCTTTGTAGGCACGTCTTAGTGCAGAGAATATGGACCAGAGTTGGTTACCCACCCTTGTGAGACGGGGAATGACACCTATAGTGAGAAGTTTGAACTGGCCGTTAGCATCTCTGTAGATTGCTCCCATACCACTGTTGTTACCGTTTGGGAGTGGAACTGCTGAGAATGAAGCGTGAGCATTGATTTTTAAAGCTCCAGGAGGAGGGGGGATCCAGTGGAAAACCATGTGGAGTGGAGAGGTTAAGAAAAATAGGGGAGTGAGTGAAACAAGGAAGGATTGAAGGGATTATAAAGGCCAGATGTATTAAATCTTACTTACCTACTCGGTTAGGTGAGGTTAAAGCTAATGAATAAGTGTTATTACTCCAGGAGCTGCATTGATAATGATAGAGAGGGGAAGGTGACGAAGAAGGAGTTGAGAATTAAGGGGGGAGAGCCATCTGTTAGGCCTAGGCTAAAAGGGTGATGTCAATGGCCTATCATTAGCTATGCAAGTGGAGGGATAACCTGTAAACGGAGGGAATATCTCTGAAAAAAGGAGGGAATATCTCCATTTTTGGAGGGAAATCTGAGAGGTGTGCTATTCATTAATGAATATAATAGAGGGATATTGAGTAGATTTGAAGAGTGTCTCCTCAGATATGTAGCAAATGTCACACGGTCCAACCGGCTATTATTTTATTTCTCAAGGCACCTTGTTTGGCAAAACAGTCCGCTGTGGAATTTAAATTTCTATCTATGTGCACTAGATTGACCTTGTGGACCAGGTTATGCCCTTTGTGAGTAGTTGTTGATTGAGAAACTTCATTTCTTAAACTGAGTAGATTATGCACCAGTTTCTTTGAGTCTGAAAAGATGACAATGAGTCGTTCTTTGTAAATACTGTCTGCAATGTAGTCTAACAGAACCAGTAGAGCTTCGAGCTCAGCTTCATACGGAGACAATGATTTAGAAGGTCCTGAGAAAACAAAGGCTGGGGTTAGCTTGTCTATTACCAGGTATCCACCAATGCCCGCTTTGACCTGGCCCAATGCATCCATTTTCCACGAGCCATCCACGAAACCAAGCATGCTTGAAAACTCAGACCAATGGACGACCAAGTTTCTTTTAGATAACTTGATATTATTCGAAATGACGTAGAGGGGATTAAGGGCCCAGATATCCTGTTGGTCTGGCTTGGTGAGATTATTAGCTAGACCCCAACTGAATGACCTCTGTTTGATGAGGTTGACTATTGTGTGAGTGGGCATTCTTGTTTGTTTGAAGATCAACTCATTCCTGGCTAGCCATATAGACCATAAGGTTGCTGCAATGCACAAGCCTCCAGAGGTTCTGAATCTTTTGTGAACCAAATTGTTTAAGCAATTTTCTAGATCGAAGGGAGGGTTATCAATGATTTTGAATTCTAACCAGGAGGAAATCGATTTCCATATTGACTTGGCCAATGAGCAATTCCTGAAGATGTGGTCTGAATTCTCCTCTTCTTGATTGCACCATTTGCAAATTGAGTCTGTTATGATGGTACGTTTATGCAAGAGTGCCAATGTAGGTAAACAATCATGTCCTAGTTGCCAAAGGAACAGTTTTGCCTTCGATGGAATTTTCAGTTTCCATATTAACTTCCAAGGGCCTGCATAACCATCACTATTGATTAAAGACCTATAACATAGAGATGTAGAGAACTTACCTGAGAAAGGGCCCCATGTGAGAGTATCATTTCCTGAAGACAGATGAGTCGCATGTAAAATGTTGCCAATGTCGGAGGAATCTTGTAATTCTTGAGCATTGAGAGGTCGAGTCCAGAAACTGGAGAAACTTTCCCCTGGAGGCTGATGCCATTTTGCTTTCATTGTACTAAGAGAACAGAATTTGTCTCTGGCCAGAGTGTATAGTGTTCTGAACCTATGCTGTAGAGGTCCTGAGCCATGCCACCAATCATGCCAGAATTGAATTGCATGGCCATTTTTGACCAGCCACTTGAAATTGTTGGAGAAAAGATTGTCATTACTTTCTTCTTTGGAAATCTTCACTATACTCTGCATTGTTGGTGAGAACTTTTTAATTTCCGCATCGTTGATTTCCTTCCAATCTGAACAAGGAATTTGTCCATATTTTCCTAGAAGAATTTTCCGCCATAGAAGATTTTTTTCACTATTTAGCTTCCACCACCATTTAGATAAGAATGCGACATTTTTTTTGTTAAGGTCAATGAGGTTTAGTCCACCCAAATCCTTTGGGAGGAGTATTTTACCCCATCCAATTGAGTGGAGTTTCCTGGTGGATGAGTCAGTTTCTGAGATTTGATTCCAAAAGAAGTCTCTTTTAATCTTTTCAATTTGGGAGATGACTGAGACAGGTGCTCTGAAAAGTTGGAACCAGTATGCAGGAATACTATTTAGCGTTGAGGATATTAATGTCGCTCTCCCTGCTTTATTCAGAGTGCTACACTTCCATCTTGCAAGTTTTGTTCTGACTTTCTTTACTAAAGGGACCCAGAATTTTCTTCTCTTTACCGGGCTTCCAAGGTTAGCTCCTAGGTATGATAATGGCCAGTTGCCAATTTCGCAACCTATGATCGAAGCCCATGCTGAGGCGTGGTGTTTATCCGATTTAGAGGTATAAAGGAAGCTTTTTTTGTAGTTGATTTTGAGTCCCGACAGGAGCTCAAAAATGGTCAAGACTAATTTGATGCCTTTGCAAGAATGGGAAGAATTCTGGAGGAATATAATCGTATCATCAGCAAATTGTTGGTGAGAGAAGAAGGGGCCGTTGCCTAACTGAATGCCTTTGATGAGACCTAATTGTTCTGCCTTAACAAGTAGGAGGTGCAAAATTTCAGCGACCAAGTTAAAAAGCATAGGTGAAAGGGGGTCTCCCTGTCTAAGGCCACGATTGGCCTTGAATTCGGATGTAGGGCTCCCATTGATTAGTACTGACATTCGTGATGATGAGAGTATCGACTCTATCCATTCTATCCATTTTGAAGGAAAACCCATCCTGTCCATCACTTGAAATAGGAAATTCCATTTGATTGAGTCAAATGCTTTTGCAAAATCAAGTTTTAGTATTAGGCCATCTGTTTGGTCTGATTGGATGCTATGTACAGCTTCACTATCTATAGCGAGGCTGTTGGTGATATTTCTTCCCTTTATGAATCCTGACTGAACCTCTGAGACGATGGATGGGAGTACCTTACTTAGCCTGGATGCAAGTAGTTTGAGAAGAATCTTGAGGGAACAGTTAATTAGGCTGATAGGTCGATAATCTGTGAGTAATTGGGGGGACTCCTTTTTCGGAATGAGAGTTATGAAGGAGGAGTTGATCCCAAGAGGAAGGATGCTGCGTTCCGTGAAGTTTTTGAACATTGAATGTAAGTCCTTGTGTATGGAATTCCATAATGCTTTATAGTACGCTATGTTAATACCATCCGGACCCGGAGCCTTGTTGGAATCCATGGACCAAAGAATTGAGTGAATTTCTTGCAGTTCAATGTCTTTTCCAAGAGAAAGAGCCTGTTCTTCAGAGAGTTTTCCAGTCAGCAGAGTTCCTAGATTGAAAATGTTGGCCTCCTCGTCATTGTTGAAGAACCTGGCAAAATGTGATCTAAACGCTTCTTTTACTAACAGTGGGTCTGAGATCCAGTTTCCTTCTTTCATGATTCCTTGTATTCTATTACATTTTGCTCTGTGTTTGACCATCATGTGAAAAAATTTCGTATTGGAATCTCCCTCTGCATCCCATTGTAGACGCGATTTTTGTTTGAAAAATGCTTCCCTATTTTGGTAAGCTTCTTGAAGTTCTAATTCTAAATTTCTTCTGTCCGAAGATGGTAGGATTCCTTTGTCACAGTCCTCAAGCATGACTTCAAGTTTGCTTACTGCCTCTAAGCAATTCCCATTGTTCACATTCCATTCTTTGATGAAACTTCTGACTAGCTTTAGTTTTTCATGGAGATTAGTACCATTGTCCTCCATATCTGTCCATAGTGCTCTAACCTTATTTAGAAAGGCTTCATTATTAAGCCAGTGATTAAACGCCTTAAAAGGCCTCGGGCCCCAATTGAGAGTTTGGGAACTGAGAAGAAGTGCAACATGGTCAGATGATTTACGTCCTAATCCCTGTAATTTCCAATCAACATTCATGGCTAGCCATTCGTTATTTATGAGTGCTCTGTCTAGTCTACTGCATTTCATTTGAGGACCAAACCATGTAAAATTGTAGTTGTCTAGGCGAACATCCCAAAGATCAAAGTCTGATATAAATGATTGAAATGCAATGGAGTCTGATCTACTATATGTACAGTTGTCTCTTTCACTTTCACTGAGAATACAGTTGAAGTCCCCGATCAAGCAAAATGGCTCCTTTTGATGAGATTGCATCAATATACCGAGGGAATCCCATAAGAATCGTTTTGCACTGAGATCCATAGGACTGTAAATATTGACACAGTTGAATGAAAACTCTGAGTTGAGAGTTTTACCTCTTATCCATATCCAATTATCATGTGATGAATGAGAGGATATTTTGAATATATTGGGATTCCATGTGATTACCAAACCTCCTGAAAGGCCACGTGATGGAGATATTATCCAATTGTGATCTTGAAGACTCCATATACTTTCTTTAATTCGATCATCCAAAGTGGCACACTTTGTTTCCTGTAAAAACACCAACATTGGATTGTGTGTTGATATGAGTTTGTGGAGGTTACGTCTGGCTGTTATGTTATTTATACCCCTAATATTCCAAGAGAGGATAGTAGGCTTATCCATGTAAAAATAATGTTGTGGACTGAGCAGGTCTTTGATCAATTCTCTTTGCTAAGACGGTCTCTGATGTCTATCAATGCCTCTTTTCTATCCTTAGCCAGTATAAGCCCCATGAGCAATCCTGACTCTAGGATTTGTTCAGCAGGGTCTTTGTTTAAGCTTGTAGGATGAAGCTGTTCTTCTTGTGAAAAATGTCTGGAACAGCCGCCTTTATGAATCCTTTTTGATGATCTCTTCTTTTTTGAGGCTTTCAGGTCAAAGAATGAGCATTTTTTTGAGAATTTTCTAGGCCTTCCCCTTTTTTTTGCTATGAATAGGCTAGCTAACTTTGATGCAATTTCTTTATCTGCTTTAGTTGGATGGGGGCTGGTGGTTTCGAATTCTGATATCACTTTAGAATTATCTCTATGTAGAGATGGGTCCTTTAGACTAGAGGCATCTGAGGATGGATGGCTTTCCCTGGTATTCCAAATTGGGACGTTGGCTCTCTCCAAGTGGGGTTGTTCACTGGCCAAGTAGGGTTGTTGGATGTTGAAGCTAATATGAGTGGCGTCTGACTGGGACTGATTATTTTCCTCAGTATTAAACACTTGATGACTGTCCTCTTGTGTTTGGGAAGGTACTGAACGTGTGTCATCGTGTGTTGGGGAGTGAATTGAGAATGTATCATCATCGATGTTTGTATCTGAGAAATCACTTCTTCCTGGCATAGTCGCTGCCATGTCTGGGATCATCTGAAGGTCTGTCATTATTTCTTTTAACTTTACCCAGTATCCTTTTCCTTCAATCATAACTTTCACAGTTTCCTCTATTTTCTCCACCTTGTTAGTTGAAATGCATAGTTTTAGGCTTTGAAACATTCCATTTTGTAGGGGTTTGGAATGTTTTGTTAGAAGATAACCCCAATCACCTGTGATATGTTTCCATGTTTCCTGGTTCCATGCTATGATAGGGAGACCATCACACCAAACCCACGCTATTCTTGGTATTACTAGATCTAGGTATGATGCATCTTTGATGGAAACGAAAGTTTTTCCCAGGGTATCTATAAGCTCTTTCTGCTTGTCCTCCTTTTCTTGCAAAGTTATCAAGAATTTTTTGTGTGAGATGCCTCTGATTTGAATACCTGAGAAATCTGTATTATTGAGTTTTTCTTGTAGCATGTCCGCCCATTCCATTTCCTCAGTGAATCCAACCAAGCTTCTGTCTAGCTCTTCCTTAAGCTTTTCATTGATTTTTGCGTGAATCGTGCGGAATGAGGGTTGAACAACTAGATTTTCTTGGCTATGCTGAGCATCTTCATGACATAAGTTATTGGTTGGAGTCTTGTCACTCCCGGTTTTGACTTGAGCCTTTTTAAAAATCTCAGGGTTCTTGTGTCTGTGCTGATCATCTTTTTGGCTTGAGAAATTGACACGAACCTTCTCTCTCTTTATGAATCTAACCGCCTGAAGAGAATGCTTGAAGATTGCAAAGCCTATACGATAATTGTTGATATCACGTCGCTTTGGAAGTATTAAATCGTGGATTGTCTTTTCTTTGTTAAAGAAAGAAGCAAGAAATTTTAGAAATTCAGTTAAGCTAACACAATTTATTTTAATTATTTTTAGACAAATGTGGATACATATAGATAATTTCAAGAAATTTATATAACATTCCTCAAGGCTCAGTGCTGTTTCGAATTCCTAATCGTACAGTTGGTCAGGTGTTCAAATTTCCGTCCCTATTTTGTAATACACTCGTTTCTTTTAAAAAAATTATTTCTTGTCGATGATCCATGTTCTTGGATTCGACGTTCCTGAGTTCGATTTTCGGCTTCTCGTTCATTTCTAAATTTTTTTAAAATAAATTTTCACTTATAAAATATGTAGTCTAATTATTCAAAAAAAAAAACTTGCTTGATGAGATTCAAAATAACATGTTCATAATTAGTTTCACTTTCACTTGCCAATTTTAAATTAACAAGTGGAGCAATGTGCATGAACTATTCCTCTATTCCTCGTAAAAAAAAATGAAAAAAGAAACGAGAACTGCATTCCTCTATTAAAGATCTGTCATTAGAAATGTTTATTCATCAGATGTACCTATACATTAGGGCTGGCAATCATGTCGTGTGGTGTACTTTCGTATCGTATACTTTTGTGTTTTCGTGTACTTCAAGTTAAAACTGAAACCGACACTAAATCATTTCATGTACTGACCACCCTAACCGAACCCGAAACGAAATATTTCGTGTTTACACGAAACGAAACGAAAGTACACGAAATAAAAATATTAAAAATTATAATATAATATTTCGTGTACTTTCGTGTAATTTTCGTGTACCTAAAACGAAAGTACGAAAAGAAAATATGAAAATAAAAATTATATATATAATATTTCGTGTACTTTCATGTACCCAAAACGAAAATCCATATCCGACACTAAATATTTCGTGTAATTTCGTGTTCGTGTACTTTCGTGTACCAAAAATCAAAACCCAAAATCATAATTTTCGTGTCGTTTCATGTCGTGTATATCTTCTAAAAATTTTGAGTTAGTAATTCTTCTATTAAAACATGAAAAACCTTTCCTAAAATGCGTCCAGTAGAATCTCAACCTAATATTCAACTAGTGATCACCGAATCGCCCACTGTCCCTGCAGCCGAGAAACGAGCAAGCATTCCTATAACAATCAAAAGTGTAGTTAAGCCAACATTAACAAAATTCCATGCTGGTTACTTCAGAATCACCCTTTCGATATGTAGCCAGGCGTTGGTATGGAAAATCTAAGCGAGCCACCCGAAGATGCACACGTTTACAGGCGCATGTTGAACGTGCTCCCTTCTGCAGCCTTCATCCTTCTTTGGTCACTAACATTATTAACATTATTATCGTTTTCGATACTTTATATACTAAAGTGTTTCTACATCTTCGAGAGTGTGAAAAATGAGTTCTTGAATCATGTTGGCGTGAACTACTTATTTGCACCATGGATATCATGGTTGTTACTGCTTCATTCAGTACCATTTTTCACCCCAAACACTCTGTACTATCTACTACTTTGGTGGATTTTTGTTGTACCTATAGTTGCTCTAGATGTTAAGATTTATGGTCAATGGTTTAGGGAAGGTAAGCAATTTTTATCAACTATAGTGAATCCAGCTAGCCAATTATCAGTAATTGGTAATTTGGTTGGAGCTAGAGCAGCTGCAGAAATGGGATGGACAGAGAGTGCAATTTGTATATTTTCTTTGGGGATGGTACATTATTTAGTGCTCTTTGTTACACTTTATCAAAGATTAGCTGGGAGTGATGGCCTTCCTGCTATGCTACGCCCAGTTTTCTTTTTATTCATTGCAGCTCCAAGCATGGCAAGCTTAACTTGGATCTCCATCTCCGGAAAATATGACTATTTTTCGAAGATGCTCTTCTTTCTTTCACTGTTTCTCTTCATTTCTCTGGTGAGAATTGTACCTAGCTAACTAGTACTATAAAGACAGAGTGTCCCTGTTTACAAGTCAGAAAAAGCTGCTAAAATATTGTTGGTCTAGTACTCCCTCCGTCTCTTAAAACGTTTCCTGTTTACTAAATCGGGACTATCAAAATACTCTTCTCCTTTCTATTTTAAGCCATAAAAAATAATATTCAATACCCACTACTCCACCCATTACTCCTTAAAAATAATATTCAATACCCACTACTCCACCCACTAATCATTACAAATAATATTCAACACCCACTATTCCACCCACTACTCCAAAAAAATAATATTCAATACCTACTATTACACCCACTACTTCTTAAAAATAATATTCAATACCCACTACTCCAAAAAAAACAATATTCAATATCCACTACTCTTTAAAAACAATATTCAATACCCACTACTTCTTACAAATAAAATTCAATACCCATTTTTTCTTAAAACCCGTGTTTTTAGTCAAACTGGAAATGTTGAGTATAGTTATAGAAGTGTCTTTTTAATCACGGCATCAGATTAATAAATATAGCAGGATTAATAAAAACTAAGCTGTCACTTTTAAGCGTAAACATCAATGTTGACTGAGTGATTAGAACAACTTCAGTAGAAGTATGCAACTGTGCTTTTGCAAACCCGAGGACATTCATTTAGGAGAATTTTGAAAAATAACTAGTACTGTATGAAAGATACAATTGTACAATAAATCTTTAGAGAAGACCTTGAGTAGTACAGCAGTCAAGTCCCTTATCGTGCCGGTTTGGCAATTTTAAGTTTCAACTTATAAGTTATTTATTTCGGAAAAAATTTCGTATTTACATAATTTTTTTTAGGGAGAAATGTGTATGGGGAGTTTAATATTCGTTATCTTGCAAAAATAAGTTACTTATTTCAGAAAAAAGTACATTTTTTCTAACTTTTTTCCTGAATAAGTAACTTATTTCTGAAAAAAAAAGATTTTCCAAACGAGCCCATCATTTTGTTTTACTACTCCTATGCAATTGCCACAGAGTACACAGCTTAAATCTATACATATTCATCTTCCTTTTTTTTATAAAATGCATGTGAGCATGTCTGTTAAACATTAAGCAGAAAATGACCGTGTCTCCACATTTTTAACTAGAAGGAAGGTCACACCAGACAATTTCATAAAATATATTATTTAGAAACTTCCCTCGTGGAAAACTACTCTCGATTTTTCTAAATTTTCCATTTTGGAACCCTGTAAAAAGAAAAAGCTCTTGTGGAATATAAATGTAATCGTGAGTTTGATATTTCTATATTATACATTATACAACATAATGATAAAGATATATACCAAATGATATGGGCTAAAAGTAAGCCCTAAAGACACATTTAATGTTGTATTAATTAGACCTAGTATGGTCCAAATGTGGGGCCCACCGGGCGGCCCAAAAACCCTAATTAAATATTAATTTCGTAATTAATATTAGGGGTAATAACCAGCTCAGCAATAAGAGTCAAATAAGGATATAACTCTTGCCTGACTTAGCCTCCAAGATACATATCTCAACATGGAAACTGATTCCTACAAGGAAGGAGTCTGGAACCTTCCTTGAGGCGGTGGCTTGCCCACCAAGTCTCCTATTCCTACCATAATTCTTAGGCTTCTCAGCCTATATAAGGGCCTGACCCCTCATTCTCAGAACTACGTTTTCTTGGCTTGATTCTCTAATACAGAGATACGTAGGCATTCTGTGAGGACTGTTTAGTCTCGAACGTAGAAGCAGCCATTAAAGCTCGAAGCTCAACCACCCTTAGCATTAAATACACACAAACCCTAGCCGTCATAATCATAACCTAGTTTTTATTCCACAACATTTGGCACCGTCTGTGGGAAAACAACATCAACCATGGTTAACACACGAAGGACACCAGCAATAACAGAGCCAATCGCAACCGAGGCTCTACCTCTTAGCTCTGCTCCGCCCTTCACTGAACAAGTACCTCCAACATCCGGGACTATCGTTCCGTATCAAGTTTCTCAACCCCTAGGGACGACTTCCCATGTTGAGAGTACGCTACCTCCGATCGTCCACACAAATCCAGGGACTAACCCCCTCCAGGTGGGGATTTCTTCCTTGATTGTAGATCCCAACAACCCTCCACGAGGAGTTCAGATCCACACTACGGATCTCCCCATAAGCACCAATCCGATGTACGGGCTGCCTAACTACCCTCCTACCCAAGGAGCTGGACCAAGTGGTCATGCCCTGTACATTCGAGATCGAGATTATAACGATTTTTCTGGTCCTTATACGGATGAGTCATCTTCTGACGATGATTACGAACGTGATGAAGCTCCAAGGAGGCGACGTGCAAGTAAAGAACCTCGAGGAAGAACTCAAACTACTCACGATGGACTCCCTTCAACAACTACTGAGAGGATTAAGGCTTATGAAGCCGAGATCTTAAGATTAAAGGAAGACATGGCCAGAGAACAAGCCCGATCTAATCAGACTCGACCTCCCCCGACTTCAGGAGGGATTCCCTTCATAGATTTGGAAAGGTCTTCAAGGAGACGCCGAAGGACTGAAGCCCCAACCAGAGGGACTACAAGGGTGGAATTCCCCAAGAGTAACCCCAAAGACCTGATGCTACAAGGAGATCTTGATGATCCAACCCCTCCATTCACTGAGGAGGTGATGAACGCACATATCTCCCGAAAGTTTAAGATGCCCACAATCAAAGCTTATGATGGAACGGGGGATCCCGCAACTCATGTGAGAACGTTTACGAGCGCATTGTTACTGCAGCCTGCTAACGACGCCCTTAAGTGTAGGGCGTTTCCCCAAACCCTGTCGGGCATGGCGCAACGTTGGTATAGTCGTTTACCTCCAAACTCGATTAGCTCTTTCAAGGAATTGAGTACCGCTTTTGTCAGTCAATTCATTAGCGGAAGAATTCATGAAAAGAGTTCTGCATCCCTCATGTATGTGGCGCAGGGGAAGAACGAGAACCTGAGAGATTATCTCAAGCGATTCACCAAGGAGACCTTGAATATTACAGATCTGGAAAATAAAGTGGCCATGGTAGCCTTGGAACACGGAACCACTGATCCTTTCTTCAAGAGGTCTTTGGCAAAGCATCCTCCTGAGAACATGGCCGAGCTCCAACGAAGGGCGGACAAGTATATCAAGGCAGAGGATAGCATGAAGAAAGAAGCCACAGTAAGTGGAGGAGGAGTTAACGACGACTCCAAGAAGCGAAAGCAAGACCATGAGTATGATGACCAAGAGTATAATGCTAGGGACAAGTATCCCCGAACTAGCGAGGACTCCGACTATGCCCCTAAGAAGAACCAAGGACCGAGGTTCACTGAGTATGCAAGGTTGAATACTCCTAGAAGTCGAATCTTGTCGGACATTGAGAAGGATAAGGATTTTCGATGGCCGAAGACACTCAGGGGTGATCCCGCAAAGAGAAACAAGAATCAGTATTGCAGATTCCACAGAGATGTGGGGCATGACACTGATGATTGCAAGCAACTCAAAGATGAGATCGAGTTTTTGATTCGTAGAGGGAAACTGAGCCACTTCACTAAGGGTGACGACCGTGGTAATCAGAGAAGAGAGTACGATAGGAGGGACGACGATCAAGATCGCAACCCACAACCCCGAGGGCCAGTAGTCAACATGATCTCAGGAGGCCCGACTGTGGCCGGTACAACAAGGAATTCTCGGAATGCTTATACTAGAGAAGTGATGCACATCGTGGGAGAGGCCCCGAAGCGTGCAAAAACTAAAGTAGTGGTTGGTTTTGATGACTTAGACTTGGAAGGGGTGAAGTTCCCCCATGACGACCAGTTGGTCATAACTTCTGTGATTGGAAACTCAGAGGTGAAGCGAGTCTTGATAGACAGTGGAGCTTCCGTTGACATTCTATTTCATGATGCATTTTTGAAGATGGGGTACAGTGATTCTCAGTTGACCCCCAATGACATGCCTATATATGGATTTAATGGAGTAGAATCCAAAGTTGAAGGGACTATTCAATTGCCTGTGACTATTGGACAAGAGCCCAAGAAGGCCACTCAGATGTTGAACTTCCTGGTAATCAAGGCGGTTTCAACGTACAACGCTATCCTCGGAAGGACTGGACTTCATGCATTCAAGGCTGTTGTCTCAACCTATCATATGAAGATCAAGTTCCCAACCAGGAATGGTGTTGGAGAACATAAAGGCGATCAAAAGATGGCACGAAGCTGTTATGTAGTCGCGTTAAGGCTTGACGGACTCGGGGGGCAGGAGGTAATACCCCAAGCTGGAAGTGAACCTCAGAATAATAAGAAGAAGACCAGAAGGAGTGGTGGGTGCTCTATTTTGATGGAGCATTGAAAACAAAATCTGGTGCATGCCTAGTCTTGCGAAGCCCCGATGGGCTCAAGTTATCCTAGTAGAACTTAGCTTCATATTTACCTAGTAGAAATAGAAATAAGGTTCATTGAAACCATTGAAGAGCATGTTGCTCCGAGTAGGACAGTAGTACTTTATGTAAGGGTTGAACCAATTTCAAGTTATTAATGTAAGTTTGATTTCCATTCATTGATTGTGTGATTTTATTTATGTGCCGAGCACCCGATGAGTGCAAGTCAAGGATGACCAAGTACCGAAAATAAAAGAATACACGAATGGAAAACAAACAAATGCATAAGTGAAGATCCCGAAGGGTCAAGAGTTAGGTTACAACACGACCAAATAAGAGTTTAAGTTCGTGAAGGACCCGGGTTAAAAGACGAGCAGATAAAAGCCACACGCAACAATCAAAGCCAAGCAAGGCCAAGGATGTTAAGGACTAGCTACTCTTCAATATGTCTTAAGTACCTGGATTAAGGATCCAAGGATGAAGACCAATAGAGAACAATGATGTGTTTGCTTGGACATCAGTTGATATGCCATGGATTGATCCCCAACTCTTAACTCATAAATTGAATGTCGATCCCAAGTGAAATACAGTAAAGCAGAAGAAGAAGAAGAAGAAGAAGAAGAAGAAGGTGAAAAATTTTGAATGGACTGATAAAAGCCAAGAGGCCTTTGAACAGCTCAAGAAGTACATGGCCGAAGCCCCGTTGTTGGCCAAGCCAAGTCCCGGGGAGACACTTTATCTGTATCTGGCGGTGTCTAAACAAGCATTGAGTGCCGTCCTCATCAAAGAAGAGAGCAAGGTTCAGAGACCTATCTACTATGTGAGCAAGGTAATCCACGGAGCTGAGTTAAATTACTCATCCATCGAGAAGTTTGCCTTGGCATTAGTAACAGCTTCAAGGAAGTCCTTACTTTCAGTCACACAAAATCGAAGTCCTGACGGACCAGCAATTGAGGAACATATTGCACAGCCCAAAAGCAAGTGGAAGATTGATCAAGTGGGCAATTGAACTTGGAGAATTTGACATCACGTATAAGCCTCGAACAGCCATCAAGGCTCAGGCATTGGCTGACTTCGTGGTTGAATGTACCATTGGCAACCAAGAAGTCGGGGGGCAGGAGATAGTAACTACCCCTGAGAATGGAGATAAAGATAAAGAACTTGTACCTGGTCAAAAGGAATATTGGGTGCTCTATTTTGATGGAGCATCAAAAACAAAATCTAGCGGTGCAGGTTTAGTCTTGCGAAGCCCCGATGGGTTCACAGTTGAGTATGCTTTGAAGTTGGATTTTCCGACAACCAATAACGAAGTTGAGTATGAAGCCTTGATAGCCGGGTTGGGCTTGGCAAGAATCATGAGGGTTAAGAACCTCAAAGTTTGTGGAGACTCAAGGCTTGTAGTATCGCAAGTTAATGGTGATTTTGAAGCCAAGGATGAAACTATGGCAAAGTATTTGAGAGTTGTAAAAGCTGTTATGACTCAGTTTGATGAGTACTTTGTGGAGCATATTCCGAGGGAAGAGAACGTTAAGGCCGATGCCCTATCCAAGTGCGCTTCTTCTGAGATAGAGAATTATGCAGGGAATGTTTACTTCCAGATCTTGAAGGTCCCGACCATTAACTCGTAGTTGGTAGCACCAATTGATGAAGGAAGCTGAAAGATAGACCCTATCAAAGCTCATCTTGAGGCTGGTTGGCTCCTTGATAATGCCTTGATGGCCAACAATGTTGTCTGCCTCCAATCGAGCTTGTCGTCTGAGTTTAATGGCTCGAATCAAGAGTCATTAGTCAAGTTGAAACCTAGAGTCAAGATAGAGTAGTGACAACTAGCCAAGGCACACCAGACTTGAAGTCAAGTGCTGAGTGGCAAAGGAACTTCTTGAACGATCAACCGAGAAGCAAGACCTCCACCATATGAAGCAAGGGGGGCAAGAACTAAGAAACAAGTAATTTGAATTCAAGGTTCACGAAACCTTTCAAGGCATGGCAAACACCTCCTATTGACCTGAAACCACGTGATTGGTGGTCCAGAACACCCCCAACTTGATAAATGTTTTGGTAGTTGATTAAGAACGCTTATCAGAAAAGCTAACAAGAAAGGTTGGTACCTCAATTTGGAAATTGAAAAATGTACTTGGGATCCCGAGTCTCTGATCCAGAACATCGACGTGGAAGGCCAAGATTAGCCATGAAGGCCAAGATTAGCCATGAAGGCCAAGATTAGCCATGAAGGCCAAGATTAGCTATGAAGGCCAAACTTGAGGAGGTCGTCATTAATCTCAAATCCATCCGAAACAACTATAAACCCAAGGTCTGAATTGACCCAAATTTGGTTTGAGGCCCAATAAACTTTCAGTTGGATACTAAGTCTGTTAAGCATGAAAATCTAGGAAGTAAAGGCCCATTGTGACCTAGGCCCAAAAGAAGGAAACCCAAACAAGGTCCACCATTAAAAGCCCGTAGAAGGCCCAAGAAGCCAATGGCAAACAAAAATTATGCTCGAGGTCGGTGATTTTTGAAGTCGAAAATACATTATGATGAGCTTGTATGGGACGACCTTGGATCCCCATCTGAAGTCGCCAAGGCGTGACTCGAGATCGCAAAGCCCAGGTCGTAAATGAACTGGAAAACAATAAAAACCCTAACGACTTGAACCTTATTTGAGTTCTTAATTAAGTTGGGTTGAGGTCGAAAATATACTACGGCTAGATTGTAAATTTGAGACCGAAAAAGAGCGGAAACACGCGAAAAAGTCATGCGACTTGAAGCCAATTTGAGGTCAGTATCTCCTATAATTGAGATCGCGAACCTGAGCTCGAAAATGAACTAGAGAGAATAGAAATTTCTCGCGATCTCACTCCCAATTTGAGGTCGTTTCAACACCATCTGAGCTCGTCCATTCGAGGTCGGAAAAACACTGAAAATCCTGAAAAGAAGCCACGACTTGGCCCCCGTTTGAGTTCGTTTTTGAGCTCGAAAATGAACTAATTTATGCTCGAAATTTCCAGGTCGAAAATGACTTAGGAAGTAAGAAAAATGGTTGCGACCTTGAGGCAGATTGAGCTCGAATTTGAGCTCGGGTTTGCAAAATTTCAAGCCGAAACGATAATTTCTGAATAGTACTAGTCTTCAGAAATAAAAAATTTCCAGCCAGCTCGACCCCAGCCAGGGGCTCTGCCCCTTGGACCCCGCCAGGGGCTGCCGCCCCTTGGACCCCGCCCGGGGGTTGCCGCCCCCGGACCCCCGCTAGCACCGTTTAGTGCCGATTAAGCACCGTTTAGTGCCGATTAGCACATATTAGTGCCTGTTAGCACCGATTAGTGCCGATTAAGCATCGTTTAGTGCCGGTATAGCACCGTTTAGCGCCGATTAGTGCCGTTAGTGCCGTTTTATGCCATTCGACATTGTTTAACACTGTTTAAACATTGTTTAAGGCTGATTAGCGCTGTCTAGTGCCTTTTAACACCGCTTAGTGTCGTTCAACATCGTCGTAAATTGCGTCGGTCGCTCCACGCTTTACACCAAGATAATATTGTTGAAAATACTCGCGTACGAGCAATGAACCCTGACCCAAGTCTCAATTAAGGCCTTTATAACTTCAAGGAGAACCTGATCAGTTTTCCTAGAAGTTGGGGGGCAAATGATATGGGCTAAAAGTAAGCCCTAAAGACACATTTAATGTTGTATTATTTAGACCTAGTATGGTCCAAATGTGGGCCCACCGGGCGGCCCAAAAACCCTAATTAAATATTAATTTCGTAATTAATATTAGGGGTAATAACCAGCTCAGCAATAAGAGTCAAATAAGGATATAACTCTTGCCTGACTTAGCCTCCAAGATACATATCTCAACATGGAAACTGATTCCTACAAGGAAGGAGTCTGGAACCTTCCTTGAGGCGGTGGCTTGCCCACCAAGTCTCCTATTCCTACCATAATTCTTAGGCTTCTCAGCCTATATAAGGGCCTGACCCCTCATTCTCAGAACTACGTTTTCTTGGCTTGATTCTCTAATACAGAGATACGTAGGCATTCTGTGAGGACTGTTTAGTCTCGAACGCAGAAGCAGCCATTAAAGCTCGAAGCTCAACCACCCTTAGCATTAAATACACACAAACCCTAGCCGTCATAATCATAACCTAGTTTTTATTCCACAACACCAAATGTGCACTTACTTGCTGCTACTGTTATTGTTCTTGCCAAACAAAACAAAAAAAAAGTCAGGGTACAAAGATCAACTTTCATCAGTGTAAATACAATTGTTTTATAAATGACATTTTTTTTTTGAATTTCATGAAAAAATTCAGTTAGTTGTGTTGAATTCAAACCACAAGGGTGATCCTTAATTATAGTAAAAAAAGTTATTTGTTCTTAAGTAGAGACAAAATAGAATTTTTGTTAATTTCAAGTGAAAATTCACTACGCCATAAATGCTCATATGCAACGCTTTTAAAAAGTGTTTCACTGAAAGTGTTTCGTTAGGTATGAAATTTTGGCTCTAATGAAACAAAACTTAAACTGGTGTTGCATTACATATAATTTAGTGTTGCATTTGATCCACGGTGTTTCACATAATGCAACACTAACAGCTGGCGTTGCATTAGATATTTTTTAATTTTAAAAAATGCTGATGTGGTAGCAGTGGGGCCCACACGTGCTGACGTGGCAAGTGTGGGGGCCACAATTGACGACGTGGCAAATATGGGACCCACATTTGCTGGCGTGGCATTGGCTGACATGGCAGAAGCGTTGCATTAGGTGAAAAAGGTGTTGCATTTGCTGTTTAAAAGCGTTGCATTTGCTATTTTTGAATTTTTAATAAATGCTGATGTGTCAGTTGTGGGACCAGGGTGACGTGGCATTGTGGCCGGGGCCCACAAGGGTGATGTGGCAGGAGGCCCACGGATGTTGATGCGACAAGTGTGGGGTCCAGAATTGATGACGTGGTAGATGTGGGACCCACATTTGCTGACGTGGCAGAAGCGTTGCATTAGGTGAAAAAAGTGTTGTATTTGCTGTTTAAAAGCGTTGCATTAGCTATTTTTTAATTTTAATAAATGCTGACGTGGCAGTTGTGGGACCCACCAGGGTGATGTGGCAGTGTGGGGTCCACAAGGGTAACGTGGCAGGAGGCCCACAGATGCTGACGTGGCAAGTGTGGGGCCCACAATTGCTGATGTGGCAAGTGTGGGGCCCACATTTTCTGACGTGATAGAAGCGTTGCATTAGGTGAAAAAGGTGTTGCACTTGCTGTTTAAAAGCGTTGTATTAGCTATTTTTTTGATTTTAACTAGTATTGTCCCGAATGATGAATCTTTTTTTTAATTATTTTGTCGACGTTCCAAATGTACGGATGTCAAGATCTAAAGATTTTAGTGATGTGGTAATTTTTAAAAAAATTCCTACATTTATTTGGTTTGGTTTTGTAATGGTCAAACCGGTCAAAGTAGATATTCCTTTTAACTAGTCTTGTCCCGAATGATGAATCTATTTTTTAAATTATTTTTTCGACGTTCCAAACGTACGTATGTCAAGATCTAACGATTTTAGTGATGTGGTACTTTTTTAAAAAATTTCCTAGATGTATTTGGTTTGATTTTGTAATCGTCAAACCGGTCAAAGTAGACCTTCCTTTTAACTAGTCTTGTCCCGAATGATGAATCTATTTTTTTAAAAAAATATTTTGACGTTCCAAACGTACGGATGTTAGGAGCTAATGATTTTAGTGATGTGGTAATTTTTTAAAAAATTTCCTAGATTTATTTGGTTTGATTTTGTAATGGACAAACCGGTCAAAGTAGATCTTCCTTTTAACTAGTCTTGTCCCGAATGATGAATCTATTTTTCTAAATTATTTTGTCGACATCCCAAACCTTCGGATGTCAAGATCTAACGATTTTAGTCATTTGGTAATTTTTTTAAAAAAATTCTAGATGTATTTGGTTTGATTTTGTAATGGTCAAATCGGTCAAAGTAGATCTTCCTTTTAAATAGTCTTGTCCCGAATGATGAATCTATTTTTTTAATTATTTTTTCGACGTTCCTAATGTACGAATGTGATCAAACGATTTTAGTGATGTGGTAATTTTCAAAAAAAATTCCTAGATTTACAGTTAAACCTCGATAAATGAATACGCTCGGGACTGTAAAATTTTATTCATTAATCGAGATTATTCATTTATCGAGGTCAAAAATACACTATCTCTATTATGTCGGGATCGGAAAAAAATATTCATTTGATGAGGTTATTCGTTTCTCGAATATTCATTTATCGAGGTTCTAATGTATTTGGTTTGATTTTGTAATGGTCAAACCGGTCAAAGTAGATCTTCCTTCTAATTAGTCTTGTCCCGAATGATGAATCTATTTTTTTTAAAAACTATTTCGACGTTCCAAACGTACGGATGTTAAGAGCTAACGATTTTAGTGATGTGGTAATTTTTTAAAAAATTTCCTAGATTTATTTGGTTTGATTTTGTAATGGACAAACCGGTCAAAGTGGATCTTCCTTTTAACTACTCTTGTCCCGAATAATGAATCAATTTTTTTTAAAAAAAATTCGACGTTCCAAACGTACTGATGTCAAGATCTAACGATTTTAGTGATGTGGTAATTTTTTAAAAAATTTCCTTGATGTATTTGGTTTGATTTTGTAATGGTCAAACCGGTCAAAGTAGACCTTCCTTTTAACTAGTCTTGTCCCGAATGATGAATCTATTGTTTTTAAAAAATATTTCAACGTTCCAAACGTACGGATGTCAAGAGCTAACGATTTTAGTGATGTGATAATTTTTTTAAAAAAATCCTAGATTTATTTGGTTTGATTTTGTAATGGTCAAACTAGTCAAAGTAGATCTTCCTTTTAACTAGTATTGTCCCGAAAGATGAATCTATTTTTCTAAATTATTTTGTCGACGTCCCAAACCTTCGGATGTCAAGATCTAACGATTTTAGTCATTTGGTAATTTTTTTTAAAAAAATTCTAGATGTATTTGGTTTGATTTTGTAATGGTCAAATCGGTCAAAGTAGATCTTCCTTTTAACTAGTCTTGTCCCGAATGATGAATCTATTTTTTTAAATTATTTTTTCGACATTCCAAATGTACGAATGTCAAGATCAAACGATTTTAGTGATGTGGTAATTTTCTAAAAAATTTCCTAGATTTATTTGGTTTGATTTTGTAATGGTCAAACCGGTCAAAGTAGATCTTCCTTTTAACTAGTCTTGTCCCGAATGATGAATCGATTTTTTAAATTATTTTTTCGACATTCCAAACGTATGGATGTCAAGATCTAACGATTTTAGTCATTTGGTAATTTTTAAAAAATTTCCTTGATGTATTTGGTTTGATTTTGTAACGGTCAAACCGGTTAAAGTAGACATTCCTTTTAACTAGTCTTGTCCCGAATGATGAATCTATTGATTTTAAAAATTATTTCGATGTTCCAAACATACGGATGTCAAGAGCTAACGATTTTAGTGATGTGATAATTTTTTGAAAAATTTCCTAGATTTAATTGGTTTGATTTTGTAATGGGAAAACCAGTCAAAGTAGATCTTCCTTTTAACTAGTCTTGTCCCGTATGATGAATCTATTTTTCTAAATTATTTTGTCGACGTCCCCAACCTTCGGATATCAAGATCTAACGATTTTAGTCATTTGGTAATTTTTTTAAAAAAATTCTAGATGTATTTGGTTTGATTTTGTAATGGTCAAATTGGTCAAAGTAGATCTTCCTTTTAACTAGTCTTGTCCCGAATAATGAATCCATTTTTTTAAATTTTTTTTCGACGTTCCAAACGTACGAATGTCAAGATCAAACGATTTTAGTGATGTGGTAATTTTCTTAAAAATTTCCTAGATTTATTTGGTTTGATTTTGTAATGGTCAAACCGGTCAAAGTAGATCTTCCTTTTAACTAGTCTTGTCCCGAATGATGAATCTATTTTTTTAAATTATTTTTTCGACGTTCCAAACGTATGGATGTCAAGATCTAACGATTTTAGTCATTTGGTAATTTTTTAAAAAAATTCCTAGATTTATTTGGTTTGATTTATTAATGGTCAAACCGGTCAAAGTAGATATTCCTTTTAACTAGTCTTGTCCCGAATGATGAATCTATTTTTTTAAATTATTTTGTCGATGTTCCAAACCTACAGATGTTAAGATCTAACGATTTTAGTGATCTGGTAATTTTTTAAAAAATTTCTTAGATTTATTTGGTTTGATTTAGTAATGGTCAAACCGGTGAAGTAGACCTTCCCTTTATCTAGTCTTGTCCCGAATAATTTAAATTTATTTGGCATGATTTTATAACAATCAAACCCCAAATTATTTAAATTTTGATCTATCACATTTTTAAACTTTTTAAAGTTTTATCATTTTTAAATTAAAAAAAAATAAAATAAAATTACGGGTAGAAAAGATAACACGGGTTGCTATGTTAAAATTTAGGCGGATGATTTCCCCCCTTCACAAATTATTTGGTCGCACTCTTACCCTAAAAAAATTCTAACTTTCCCCCAAAAACATTCATTCTCGCTCAAGGGCCTCCTTTTCTACTCATTCTATCTCTCGACAATCACCCCTCTCTCTCAATCTCGTTCTCTATCTCTCTCGACAATCGTCCTATACTTCAATTTCTATTCTTCAATTTCTATAGAGTTATGTCTCCGATTTAATTCACAAATCTCAAATCCATTCAAGCCCTAGTTTCTACGATTTGGGGATTTTTCAGGTCAAAGGATTTTGATGCTTGATTAGTTCAAGATGGTTGTACTAGCAGGTCACTCAATGCTATTCGGAATTCGATTGTCGTTATTGTATGGATGTGTGGGTGTTCAATCATTCTAGGGAGGACTATCATTGGTTTAAGGCATTTTAACATACACACACATATTTAACAGCACCACGCCATTCTGTAGCCTATCATCTTGTTGGATGTGTGGTATTTTAGTTCTTTCATACACATAGGTGTGTTGTGTATACACATAGTTTGTTTGCTCACTTATGTTTTCTTATTTGGTGGGAAATTAATTTAGTGGATTCATACAATTCAGGATAGTTTCGGAGGATCCTGTCTCGAGGACCAATCAAACTGATGTTGTCACCAAGAAATCAAACAGCAGGTATGTTAGGAGTATACCCTTTGTAAGCACCATTTCTTTCTAAAATGGTCATATATTTAATGGCAATTTTGTAAGTGTCAATTTAATGTTGCTGTAATGAATGGACTATTTTGCATTTCGTATGAATCATTTAGGCAGCTCAAGCCAATTAAGTCATTCAATCTCATAGTTTAGCATTCGTTACAATTTCATTGAATAAATCTAGTAAGTCATTCATGTTAAAGTAATCGAACTTGGGTAATATAAGTTGTAATTAGAGGGAGTGAATAATGTTCTTAGAAATCTTTCTGGAATTAGATACTTTCAGTTTAATATCGAATAGAAGTATGTCATCAATTAGAATTCAGTTTAATATCGAATAGAAGTATGTCATCAATTAGAATTAAAGTAAGATTCCAGTGAGTTGACTTGAGATATTTATGGAATGCTATACGGTCTTATTGTCGCACTGATTGGACAGACTCATAGCCAACTTAGGCAAATAGTCAGCTTGAATTTACATGTATGGTAGGATTAAGGTGATATGAGATCCATATATATAAACCCTGTCTTTATATATGCTGACAACTTATTCTGGATTGAAATCAGTGAAAATTTATGGATACCTTTTTTCAGGTCTTTACCCAGTAAAAAGAAAATCCTGAAAGTTCCTAAGAGAGTACATAAATTTGAAAGGGAGAGGTCGAAACGTGATCACATGAACACTCTATTTTATGAGCTCAGAAAAAGTCTTGGTATGTTGCGACTTCTTTTTAGTTCTAATTTTTTACACTATATCTTTTTATTTGGTTAAATTACTTTTATTATCATTTGCAAAGCTGATTTTCGAGTACCACCTTCCTAATCTAGCATATTGTTTGGTAAAGTTTTGTTTCATTTAAGTCTTTTGGTCCCATTTACCTCACTGTGAGCCCATTTGTCTTATTTTGTAAGATATTACAAATAATTAAAAGTGAGGAATTATATTGTCTCATGTTATTCACTTTCGCGAAATTGTATTTATGTGATATGATGCTAATTGTGAGCAGCCAACAGATTTTCTCATTATTTATTGGCTAATTGGTTTACTATTTTTAGGCAGAGGAAGTTCAACTTAGAAGGTGTTCGCCTTTTCTAGAAAGTGCATTATTGTCAGAAGATAATGTTTTGTCATCTGAATGGAAAGCCATTCCGGACATATGGAGATCTTCAGCACAGAAATATGGTAATAAAGTTGCATTGGTGGATCCATACCACGATACTCTAACAAACATGACTTATAAGCAGGTCAAATTTGCATAATAATCATGAAGTGATAATGCAAATGATTGTCTCTATACCAAAATTATCTACGGTGTGTGTTAGATTTCAGTAGCCTTAAGTAACTAATTAAGTAAGATGTTTTTATGCTTTCAACTTAAGCAACATTACCCATTTGTATATGTATATCTTCTTATCGCTTTTGAGGATTTTTTTGAAAAACTACCCTGTGGGGGAAATTGTATAATCATGATATTAAATGTTTCACGTGGCGTTTTTTCAAATGTATACATCAGTTATATATTGTATCACTTTGTGGATGGTTTATTGGTAGCACACACATGAGGAAGTATGATTTATGTAATGTAACTGGGTTAACATTCTTAACTTGGTACTTGATTATATAGAATGATGACGATTACTATTTTCCATCCAATTTTTTTAACCCGTACATGTCTTAAGAATTGTGTTAGTGTTAGGAATAATTCATGAGTTGTGATGTTAAGAATAGAATTTTACTTATACTTCTTGTATATCCTGATCTTATAAGGGATTTAGCACTTTGTATAGGATATATGTGTTAGACAGTAATCTGTAGAGTTAAGTCAGGAACAATGCATCAAGTACTACATGTCAGGAACTGAGATAGAATACTGATAGAACAAGTCAAGTACTGATGGGATGGTTAGATCCTGATGTAAGATGGAATCCTGATATTAGTCGTGTTACTGATGATGTCATTAAGGATGCTACAGAAACTGGCAAGTGCTATAAAACAGGATCTTTGTGTGAAGAACAAGCAAGAAGATATTATGAAAGAAAGAATTATCTATTGATGGAAACTATCAACTGGACGGCAGAACATTGTCATGTATAGATTATCTTTCTGTTATTAGTTGATAGGTAGCATTATAAATACTATCTCTATATCATTGTAAAAAGAGTCGAATGATTTGTGAGTCGATAGCATAAGGTTTGTATTCGAGAGTTCGAAACAAATAGAGAGAGATTTGTATTGCCAGCAGCTACTAAAGGTATTTGTACACCTTTGGTAGAGTTTGTATTTGATCTTATTAATACAAACAGTTTGATTTATTCGTTTGTTCTTGTTTTATTTATTCGAGCAAAAATCAGACACGATTATATAACTTGTATTCAACCCCCCCTTCTATAAGTTATTCAAGTTAACAATTGGTATCAGAGCAGGTTGATTTCGAATAATCATAAAGATCTGCAATCATGTCTGGTTATAAGGATGGTAATACCAAGATCCTATGCTCAAGAGAAACGAATATACTCTATGGGAAGTAAAGATGTTGCATCATCTGGAAGCAACAGATCCTGATTATCTTGACAGAATCAGAGATGGACCATTCATCCCAACAAAGGTTGTTGGACAAGCAACTGTTGATGGTGAGGTTGTTCCAGAACATACAGCAGAGAAGCCTAAATCTGAATGGACAGATAAGGAAAAGGAGAATGTTCTTAAAGATGCTAAAGTGAGAAACATATTATTCAACAGTCTTGATTCTGTTCTCACTAACTATGTTCTCTCTTGTAAGACTGCTAAGGATATATGGGACAATCTTAAGGTTCATTGTGAAGGAACTAAGCCTGTCAGGAAGAATATGAGGACATTACTTATACAACAGTATGAGTATTTTGAATCCAAGTCTAGTGAGTCACTTACTGATACATTTGATAGGTTTACAAAACTCATCAATGAGATGGCCATGCATGGTAAATATTATGACTTGGAGGATATGAATACTAAGTTCATGAAAGCCTTGCCTGATTTCTACAATAAGAAGATATCTGCAATTGAGGAAGCTAATGATTTGGATGAGATCATTAGAGGCAGTGTATGGAAAACTGAGGGCTTATGAACTTGACAAGCAGCAGAAGAAGAGCAGGAGTGAAGGAAAGATGAAAACTGTTGCACTTACTGCTCAATCTGAATCAAAGAAGCTTCTAGAGGAACAGCATGATGAACCTGCTGTAAAGAACTCAAGGAAGAAGAAAAGCAAAGAAAGTTCTGAGTCAGAGACTACTGATATGGACTCTAACAACAGTGATTCTGAATCTGAGATGCAGGAACTCTTTGCTATGTTTGCTAAAGCTTTCAAGAAAGGAAGATTCAACAGGAGAAGATTTAGCAAAGGATCTTTTCAAAAGAAGGAGGAGAAGAAGAGTGACAAAGGCAAAAGTACAATTGTCAAGCTTGATAAGGCCAAGATCAAATGCTTTAACTGTAGCGAGCTTAGACACTTTGCTAGTGAGTGTAAGAAGCCTAGGAATTCAGGAAAGGGTAATGCACTCAATGTCACATAGAAGGATTGGGCTGATTCCAGTTATTCTAAAGATAAATTGGATTATGACAACATTGCACTGAAGGCAAATGTTTCAGACAAACCTGGATCTCCAAAGAAAACTTCTCCATCTTCTGTTAAGGTATCACTTCACTCTCTTGATTCATTTGATAGCTTAAATTCTGAAGAAATTAGATCTATCCATGTTGAGTTTAAGAATCTTATGACTAACTTTAGAATTCTTACTAGTGAAAGAGATGAACTTAAGGTTAAGAATGATAAGTTAGTTGATAGAAATAATTTTCTTGAATCTGAGTTAGTTCAAATAGAAGAATATAGATTAAGTTCTGATAAAGCTAAGCATGATTATGGTGTTATTCTTGAAGCTTATGACTATGTCAAAAAAGAACTAGAGGAAGGGAGAGATGTGATTAAGACCATTAACATTTCTGGTAAAAAGACTCAAGAAATCATTGAAAGAGGAATTCGTGGTAAAGTTAATGGTTTAGGTTTTGATAAGGCTAGACAAGAAGAAAAAGTAGCTATTGTCAATGATGATAGTAAAGTAGAAGCTAACACATCTAAATCTGAAGGTAAGAGAATTGTTTCTGAACCTAAACATGTTAAATTTGTTGATTCAAAAGGTACTCCTGTTGTACATTAAAAAATTAACAATATTAATTCAGATGAGAAAGTGTTAGAGAAACCTAAGAATGTTAACATAGGGTTTCTGTCTAAGTCTCAGTTGAAACAGAGACTAGATGGTCTTTCAGAGTCTAGCAAGATCAAAAGAAATAGGAATGAAAAAGAAGGTATTAACAAAGAGAATAATTACAAGAATGTACCTGATGCACCTAGGAAAAAATGCTATAAGTGTGGAAATCATAATCATTTTGGCCCTAGACTGCAATCAAAAACCTTCTTGGAAAACTGAGTCCAGATTCCCCAAGACTCAGAAAATTCAATACCAGCCACAAAAATCTTGTTATCATTGTGGTAGTTTACTTCATTCCATTTACATGTGTAGATAATATCATGAACTGTATTATGACTATTATTCTCTGAAATCTGAAACTCCTAGTCACAAACAGTTTATGAAATCAGAGTCTAAGGTTGACTCTGCAACAGGTAAAGTAAAAGCAAAATCTTCAAAGCCTGTTGTTTCTAAATCTAGTAAAAAAGGATCCAATCAAAGTTGGGTCCTAAAAAATTCTAACTAGTTACTTTTTGTTTGCAGGGCACAGGAAAAAAGCATTCAATTATCTTGGACAGTGGATGCTCTGGACATATGACTGGAAAGAAGTCCCTGCTTACAAAATTTGAGAGGAAAGCTGTAATATCTTTTGGTGATGGCAACAAAGGAGAAACTCTGGGATATGGCTCAGTTGTTTTGGGGAATGTCATCATAGAAAACGTAGCACTGGTTGAAGGCTTGAAACATACACTTTTAAGCATAAGTCAACCGGGTGATAAAGGTTATCAATCAATCTTTGACAGAGAAGGATGCAAAATCTTGAATATGCAGAACGGAGACATTGTTCTAACTGGTCAAAGACATGGTAACATATATGAAGCCAGCTTAAGTGATACATCTAAAGGAATTGTTAGATGTCCCTACAGTAAAGTAACAAATGATGAAAGCTGGAATTGGCACAAGAAGCTCTCACATCTCAACTTCAAGAAGCTTAATCAACTTGTTAAGCACAATATGGTGAGAGGCCTACCTCAGGCAAATTTTGTGCAAGATGGACTTTGTGATGCTTGTCATCTTGGAAAACAAAGAAGAACCACTTTCAAGAGCAAGACTGAAAATTCAATTACTGAACCATTTCACATGCTGCATCTTGATCTGTTTGGTCCAGTAAACATTATGTCTATCAGCAAGAGAAGATATGCTCTAGTTATAATGGATGATTTCACAAGGTTCACATGGGTGTTCATTCTACACAAGAAGGATGAAGTTCCTCAGCAAATCATTAAACTTGTCAAGAATATTCAGAATAATTCTGAGTACAAAGTCAAAGTACTTAGGAGTGACAATGGTACAGAATTCAAGAATTCTACAATGGAGGAGTATTGTGCAGACAATGGAATCACTCAACAATTTTTTGCACCTGGAACACCTCAGCAGAATGATGTAGTGGAAAGAAAGAACATGACTCTCATAGAGGTAGCAAGAACCATGCTTGCAGATGCAAAACTTCCAACCTATTTTTGGGCAGAAGCTATTAATACTGCATGTTTCACTCAAAATTGTACCTTGGTAAATAGTCATGGAAAGACTCCCTATGAGATGATTAAAGGAAAGAAACCAAGTGTGAAATACTTTCACATCTTTGGATGCAAATGCTATGTCCTAAAAGTTCATCCAGAATAACTTGGAAAATTTGAAGCAAAATCGGATGAAGCATCAAAGGCCTTTTCAAGGTTTATAATCTCAGAACTCACATTGTTATGGAATCAATTCATGTTGCATTGATGACAAGAAATTTGGAATTCTGCAAACTGATGAAAGCCATGACAATTTGGAATTTTGAAAATCTGAAGAATTCTGAGATACTCTCCAGTGATGATGAAGGTTCTCCAGAAGGAATTACTATCGCTTCTCAAAAGAATGCTACTGTTGAGGGGGAGCAAATAAATCAAGGAGGACACAGTGATCATCAGGAGCAGACTAGCTATTCAGAGTCTACTCCATCAGGAACTGATTCTTCAGAGTCTACTGAGGAAAGATCAGCAACTAGCAGCAATATGAAATCTATTGATTCTATTGATCAAAGGGGAGTTTTTGAAGGCAGAGAGAGTTCTTCTATAAGAGATACCACTAACTTAGGGGGAGAGTCTAGCAGAGGCAATCTACCACCTATTAGAAAATGGACAAAGGATCATACTGAAGATTTGATAAGGTGATCCAAATAGTGGTGTTCGAACTAGAAAATCAATTTAGAATGAATGCTTGTATAGTTGCTTTCTCTCAAAGAATGAACCTAAGAAGGTTGAAGAAGCCTTACAGGATCCTGATTGGGTAATTGCAATGCAGGAGGAGTTAAATGAGTTTGAGAGAAACAAAGTCTGGAAACTGGTACCATGACCTAAAGACAGATCAATTGTTGGTGCAAAATGGGTTTTCAGAAACAAGCTAGATGAATCTGGTATGATTGTAAGAAACAAAGCAAGACTGGTGGCCAAGGGTTACTCTCAGGAAGAAGTAATTGACTATGATGAAACCTTTGCCCCTGTAGCAAGATTGGAAGCAATCAGGATGTTTCTTGCATTTGCAGCTTATTCAAAATTCAAGGTATACCAGATGGATGTAAAAAGTGCTTTTCTAAATGGCAAGCTTGATGAGGAAGTGTATGTGGAGTAACCACCTGGGTTTGTTGATCCAAAGTTTCCAAATCATGTCTACAAACTTGATAAGGCACTCTATGGACTAAAGCAGGCACCAAGAGCATGGTATGAGACTTTGTGTAAATTTCTTCTTGAAAATGGCTTCACAGTACAATTGACAAAACTTTATTCTTTAGAAAGATAAAAGGTGAATTGATTTTAGTTCAAGTTTATGTTGATGATATCATATTTGGTTCTACTAATGAAAAGTTGTGTGCTAAGTTTAGCAAGCTTATGCAGTCTAAGTATCAGATGAGCATGATGGGTGAACTAAATTATTTCTTAGGCTTGCAGGTCAAACAGACTGAGACTGGTATTTTCATTAATCAGTCAAAGTATATCAAAGATCTTTTAAGAAGGTTTGACTTTTAAGACTGTGCAGTTGCAAAAACACCCATGGCTATAGCCACTAAACTAGACTCTGATCCAAAAGGAAAGAGTATGGATAATACTAGTTATAGAGGCATGATAGGCTCATTGTTATATTTAACTGCAAGTAGACCAGATATAATGTTTTCTACCTATTTATGTGCTAGATTCCAAAGTGATCCTAAGGAATCTCATTTAATTGTTGTGAAGAGAATTTTTAGATATCTCAAAGGAACTCCAAATCTTGGTTTGTGGTATCCTAGAGAATCTGACTTCTCCCTAATTGGCTATTCAGACTCTGATTATGCAGGGTGTAAAATAGACAGGAAAAGCACTACAGGTACATGTCAATTCTTGGGAAACAGATTGATTTATTGGGCAAGGAAGAAGCAACAATCTATCTCAACCTCAACTGCAGAAGTTGAGTACGTAGCAGCAGGTAGTTGTTGTGCACAACTCCTTTGGATAAGAAATCAGTTGATGGATTATGGTATGACACTTAGTAATATTCCTATGTTTTGTGATAATACTAGTGCTTTCAAAATTGCAGAAAATCCAGTTCAACATTCAAGGACTAAGCACATTGATGTTAGATATTCTAACTAAACCACTTGATGAGGCAACATTCATTAGATTGGTTAGTGAGTTAGGAATGTTAAATTTATAGATCTTTAACATCTGCAAAAGTAGCAAGGTATGTTGTTTTCATCTTATAGACTTGATATTTTTGTCAAGATCTATACTTAATTGATAATTGCTTAAGCTGTAACATTTTACTTTGAAAAATTTCAGTATAATAGACTTATTGTTATCAGGATCAGGATTGCTATCAGTATGCTGACGTTATCAGGATTTTATCGTCAGTATCAGGATTATGAAATTGTGTGTGTTGTTGTTTCAAATCCTGAAGTCCATTTTATGTAGTGATCTAATTCTGAATTCTGTTAAGTTTATGCTAGCAAGCTTTAATTCATTCATACTGATAATTTAATTTGTTTTTCAGATCAATAAACAACAATAGGCAAGTAGATAATAAGAACTTGTATTTTCATTAATCGAAAGTGTTACATACATGAAAATGATATACAAACATCTTTTTGTCTAATTTCTACTGATAACCCTATTCTTGTCTAAAGTTGTTGCTATTCTTAGTCTTCACAGATCACTTCAGGACAAGGAGCATCTCAAGAGTAACTTGATGATCTACTCCTGGATTCCTTGTCTGGGCGACTTGAATGAGAGCAGCAGACTCAACTCCATTTTTGTTGAGGAAAATGAATAGCATCTCCATCAAGATCAACCTCAGACTCTCGTCCAAATTCTTCATCCTCAAGTTTTGAGGAGGTTAGAGGGAGATTGTATCCAACAGATGGATATTTTTAGAGAAGGTTCTGGATATTATTTGAATCTACTCAAATCATGTATAAAGCGATGAGAAAAGTCATCTCTTCAAAGAGACAAACTATGAACCTTTCGTCATGAACAATCAGTTCATCATTTGTGAGGAATTGGAAGATTGGGTTAAAGGTCACATTGTGTTTTGTGGAAGCTCTATGATTACAGAGAGATTTTGTGTGGTTATGGAGTTAAGAAAGGCAAAGGACATCAGGTGTTTATAAAGGAAATAATGAGAAGCTGAACAGTCATTTTAAATGTTCAAAGTATCAGCGTATATATCAATGCGTTTGACTGGCCCTCTCGTATTTTCAAGATTTTTTGACAATCTAATACAATATTTTTGTTTGAATTATTGATGTTCTATTCAGGTTAAATTTTGAAATTGCCACGTGGAACTCTAGTTAAATCTCTGGAATCAGGATGATAGTGATCAGGAAAACATGGAAAATTTCATCAGTTATATATTGTATCACTTTGTGGATGGTTTATTGGTAGCACACACATGAGGAAGTATGATTTATGTAATGTAACTGGGTTAACATTCTTGACTTGGTACTTGATTATATAGAATGATGACGATTACTATTTTCCATCCAATTTTTTTAACCCGTACATGTCTTAAGACACTACAAGAAAACAGTCAATAGACATCATACTTTAGACATCGGTCGTAAATGCCACTGATGTTAAAAGATGTAATAACATCATCCCGCATTAAACTGATGTCTTTGTGTTTTGTAGACATCTCTGTTTTTAAAACCGATGTCTAAAGTCAGCCTTTAAAAAATTAAATTGTGCGCCCTTGCTTTTGTTTTCCCCCTTAGCGAAAATTTCACCCCTAAATCAAAATTTCCCCCTAACCAAATATTCCCCCCCTTATTTTCCCCCTTTCAGACAAGACTAAATAAACTAAAAATCTAAAACAAAAAAAAGAAGAAAAACTCTCTCGACTCTCACTCTAATCTCTCTCGACTCTCATCTTTCTCGTCTCTCATCACCACTCACCTCCACCACCACTCAAATCCGCTCCATCTCTCTCACACCTGAACCCCGAAGAGCTATCTCTCACTCAAAGTCGAACCTCCGAAACTCACTCTTTCTCATACTCAAATCAAAATCGATTTGTTCGAAGGTCAAAGCTCGAAGGTTTAAAGTTCGAATTAGTTTGATTTATCAGTGGGTAAGCATAATTTTGATATGTTCAAACTTACAAGTTTGATTAATTTGATTTTATTACAAATTGGGGGTTTAAAATTGAAACCCTAAGTTTTAATTTGGGGTTAATTTAATTTATATGTAATTTATGTATATATGTATGTGTATTAATTATTTTATATGTAATTTCTATAAATATGTAAAATCAAAATTGATTTGTTCGAAGGTGAAAGCTCGAAGGTTCAAAACTCGAATTAGTTGATTTGTCAGTGGGTAAGCCTAAGTTTGATATGTTCATACTTACAAGTTCGATTAATTCGCTTTTATTACAAATTGGGGGTTTAACATTGAAACCCTAAGTTTTAATTTGGGGTCAATTTAATTTATGTATATATGTATGTGTATTAATTATTCTATCTGTAATTTATGTACTTATGTATGTGTATGTAGTGCACATGGGTATCAAGGATAATGAAGATGACCCGTATGATTTTGAGGCAAAGTTATCATATGCTTGCTTCTATTCATCAAAGAAGGTCAGTTTTATAATGGGTTTTACATTTTTGAATTCTAAATTTTTTATTTTTTGGTGGATTCAGTTGTCTATTTAGAAGGATTTCACTTAGTACATCATATGTGTGCAGTGTTGAAAAGGCCCAAGATTCTCACTTGGGATAGCTATATTTACCGGACCAAGCCCCTGAAATGGCTGGTAGTGCTCACTTATTTTATTATATTCTCACATAGTTTATATTTTGGATTTTACTTTTCATTGGTTCCTATTTTCCAGGATTATTATTCATCGGTTTGTGGAATTCTATATGTTAAGGTATAGAATTCTAGCAAATCATTTGATTTTCTGCAAGTCTAATAGTTTCTCTAATTTATAACTATTACAAAATTTGTAGAGTATATGTGTATTAGGAAGTGCCTAGGAACATCTACAATTAAAATGAATGTAAGGTTACATATGTTATGTTAAATGCATAAATCTCTCCTGCCGCACAATTATTTTTATATGAAATTGTGGCAGATATGCCCGTCAACATCTGCGACTTCCAAATATGGGTATGCTTCATTTCTTTTTGTTTATAATTTTAGTAGTAATGATTGAGAATGATCAAGGGGTGTCAATTTCTTGTTTGGAGTTATGTTTGAGTCCACAAAATGAGTAAAGAATAGTTATTGATGAAATGTTTTTATCCAGGCCTCCGATGTGATAATTTTTATTCTTGTGTGAGTGTGTGCAATTCTTGTTATTTGTACAGAGAAATAATAGTGATTAAAAAGGTGTACTCTTGATGTTGTCTGTATAGAGTTGGCATTTTTTTAACACTTCCAATAATCTAGAGATGTTTTTCTTCCCTATTATATTTTGTGCATATATTCATTTTCTTAAGAGGTATATCATCCTGTAATTTTGTTTGATGCAGGCTTTGCAATGTACTTACTCGGACTGATACATTGAATTTGTAGTCTCGAAACGTACTATATATGCATGGTATTAAATGCAACTCTGGATTATAAACTATGTAGATGCAACGTAATCTAATATGTGCTTATTAGGCGTACATGATCTGCTACAACATTTGCTGCATATATAAGTAACATTGTGAGGATTGCATGAATGCTAATGCACTTGTTGATTTAATAATAAGATGGTAATATTTTGAAAGGAAATAATATAAAACCAGGTGTTGGGACTGCACCAATTAGAGCCACCACAGTATCTCCTTCCTTCAAAACCTTTATTGATTTATCACTTTGCCCTGTATATTTTGTTGGGTTAATATACTGTAATATCTGAAAGTGTATAAGATTTGTATAACAATATAGAGTATTCTGCAGATTGAGTTGCAACAAAAGGAAGATATTATCACAGTTGTCACTTGTAAGTTGTAAGTTGTAAAGTACGTCACTGAACATTAGATAGGGTCATTGACATACATCTAGCATAGGGCTGTTTATCATCCATGCGTTTGTTTTCATGTTTTTATCGGAAGGTTTGCCTCTAAACTAGTCTGTACATTGTTTTGTATTCTTAATGTGACATAAATTTGTAAAATTTAGCCTAATTAGTACTACTGCTACACATTTTACTGATATTTATTTATGATGCATAAACTAGCAATGCTGAACGAAGAGGTATAAAAGCTTGTGGTGCCCCGACTCCCATGTCTAATATTCCAGATTTTAACAATTCAGTTACTCCTGCATATCTTTAACAACCATTCGCTGATTCGTAACATGTGCAGTTGCGAGCACAGATACTTGTGCATGGATGTCTAATGTAAGTTTTTATTTTTTATTTGCTATATATGTAAGAATGTCTAGTACATAGATATGGGTCAGACCAATAGATTAAGGAAAGTTCTGATTGTGTAATGAATCAACTTAACTAGTATGAAGCTGGTAGGCTGATGATGCCTTTCAAATCTTTATATAAAAGCTCATACGTGCTAATGGAGTTAGTCTACACAAGGAATATATTCATCAGACTAAATAATGTCTAGGTGATGATTGATGACTTAAATAAGTGTTCTAGTAAGAATTGATTTTGGCTATCTAGGATCTTGTTTTGAGGTTTACCGCCTATGGAAGCAAATTTTCTTGTTAAAACATGCTAGTTGTTGCAGGCAAAATTCTGTACCTGACGAGGCTTTAATGATTTCAGCATTTGGGCCATTAGCTTGTAGTGAAAGGATACATACTCAGAAATCTCATGCGAGCAACCTAGAAACCCCTATGCAATCACACTCAGGTAACTCAAACTTCCCAAATTTTTCGCTTTTGTAGATTTTGGTTCATTTTATTCTAATTATGATTTGAGAACAGCAGGTAGTCGACGTCCAGAGCAGCCATTCAAAAACAGTTCACTTCAAAGTAACATGCTTTTACCTACCAGTGGAACAAGAAGTAAGGGTATCCCGTCGCCAGTTGTTAATCCTATCATGCCCCCATTATCGCCTCTTTTAAATGTAACTACCCCTTCCTGTGATGGTTTGCAGTCCAGTGGCACATTATTGATTTTCATCAGCCATTTGATCCCTTGCAGCCATATCAATCCCAAGGTAGATGGTTCATGCATGTAAATGTCTTCCTCACATTTTTAATTGGCTCCTTGCTTTGTTGGCTGGTTAACCTAATCACAAGACCTCCACCACATCTCCGAGGCCTTGTTGTAGGCTGTTGTGTTGCAGGTAAGAAGTAGCAACCAAGTAATTATTTCTACATACATGTCAAATGAGATTCATGGTCTCACAACATCTTTAGCTAGTACGTTTGGCTGCAGTCACTATAATCCTAGACAAAAATTAGATAGCTAGTACTTATGTATGCACTTATTACTATTACTATGCTTTTTAGAAAGAGTTTACAATTTCATCATTAAAAGTCCCTGTTAATTAATAGTTTTGGACCGGAGAATTTTGTTAATTTATCAAGATTTAGAAATTTATTGTTTACATTGTGTTGGGACCCTAAATTAATTAATGAGCAGCTAAACTTGTTAATTTTTAGGATTTCATTGATTGGCTTCTTTGGAGGGAAATAAAGCCCTTCTTATGCCATAGGATCTTTCTTTTGTTGTTAAAGTACTTAGTATACTTGTTGCATTTGTCCTTCACTGTAAAATTTGAGCTGTCCACTGGTTTGACTGTATTATGTCCATTGATTTGACTGTTAAAATGTGTAGGAACTCATAGTGTTAGGTTAGTCTGTTATCTACACACTCTAATATTGTCTTTTAATTGCAGCTACTGACTTAAAATGCACACTAATATAGCTGAAATTTTTGTTGTTACTTTTACGAGGAGTGCTTTGTAATATGTGTGTTTGCCTTTAAATGATGAGTTTGTTATTGGTTACACTTTGCAGTGGATGATAAGACTCGAAGATCTTACACTAAAGCCGAGCTAGATGAGGTGTGTATTGAGGCTCTCAAATTCATCCAAGACCACCTTTGACTCTACCCTTGATAAGAACAGTTTTATTGTGGAATGTACATTTGACTAGTAGATACTTGATGGTTCTAACTTTCTAGGAGTTAGGTTGTTTTTGCATATGGTAGTAGTAAACATTTTTGTTGGTTTTGCGGATTGGTGTATAGCATTGTGATGCTTTGAATTTGGCTAGCTAGTTCTTTAGATATAGTAAATTCGTTTGGATTATAATTGTTTTGAGTGACATTGGTTGTATATTTTGTAAATGACAAATTGAATAGTTGTGGTGATGAGATGAATGTTCTTTTGGATTAAAGTATCAATGTTTGGATATTATGTAAATGTTTGGTATGAATGTTGTCAATGAAAATTGAGTAATTAAATAATAAATGTTTATTAAAAAACAATAAAGGATGATGTCTAAGAGCACAATATAAATTAGTTTTTTCTGAAAAAAAAATGTTTATAAGTAAATTAGACATTAGTATAGGATGATGTCTAAGAGAACAATATAAATCATTTTTTTTCTGAAACAACTGATGTTTATAAGTACATTACACATCAGTATAGGATGATGTCTAAGATAACTATAGACATCACTTTATCTGATAAAATTATGATGTCTAATATCCACATAGACATCTTTTCCAAAGAAAGGAAGTGATGTGCATGTGAAAAATAACTTAGTTTATTTTATGTTTTCTAGAATATAAGGCATGCAAGTTGTTTATAAAATTAATTATATCTAACCTATTTGGTAGAACAACTGATGTGTATTGAAGGAAATACCGATGTCTATGTTAGCACAGACATCAGTTTCTGACCGATGTCTAGAATAGACATCTCCGACCTAGACATCACATGCAAAATAACATAGACATCGGCCATAAACTGATTTCTATTGACCCTTTTCTTGTAGTGAGAATTGTGTTAGTGTTAGGAATAATTCATGAGTTGTGATGTTAAGAATAGAATTTTACTTATACTTCTTGTATATCCTGATCTTATAAGGGATTTAGCACTTTGTATAGGATATATGTGTTAGACAGTAATCTGTAGAGTTAAGTCAGGAACAATGCATCAAGTACTACATGTCAGGAACTGAGATAGAATCCTGATAGAACAAGTCAAGTACTGATGGGATGGTCAGATCCTGATGTAAGATGGAATCCTGATATTAGTCGTGTTACTGATGATGTCATTAAGGATGCTACAGAAACTGGCAAGTGCTATAAAACAGGATCTTTGTGTGAAGAACAAGCAAGAAGATATTATGAAAGAAAGAATTATCTATTGTTGGAAACTATCAACTGGACGGCAGAACATTGTCATGTATAGATTATCTTTCTGTTATTAGTTGATAGGTAGCATTATAAATACTCTCTCTATATCATTGTAAAAAGAGTCGAATGATTTGTGAGTCGATAGCATAAGGTTTGTATTCGAGAGTTCGAAACAAACAGAGAGAGATTTGTATTGCCAGCAGCTACTAAAGGTATTTGTACACCTTTGGTAGAGTTTGTATTTGATCTTATTAATACAAACAGTTTGATTTATTCGTTTGTTCTTGTTTTATTTATTCGAGCAAAAATCAGACACGATTATATAACTTGTATTCAACCCCCCCTTCTACAAGTTATTCAAGTTAACAATTGGTATCAGAGCAGGTTGATTTCGAATAATCATAAAGATCTACAATCATGTCTGGTTATAAGGATGGTAATACCAAGATCCTATGCTCAAGAGAAACGAATATACTCTATGGGAAGTAAAGATGTTGCATCATCTGGAAACAACAGATCCTGATTATCTTGACAGAATCAGAGATGGACCATTCATCCCAACAAAGGTTGTTGGACAAGCAACTGTTGATGGTGAGGTTGTTCCCGAACATACAGCAGAGAAGCCTAAATCTGAATGGACAGATACGGAAAAGGAGAATGTTCTTAAAGATGCTAAAGTGAGAAACATATTATTTAACAGTCTTGATTCTGTTCTCACTAACTATGTTCTCTCTTGTAAGACTGCTAAGGATATATGGGACAATCTTAAGGTTCATTGTGAAGGAACTAAGCCTATCAGGAAGAATATGAGGACATTACTTATACAACAGTATGAGTATTTTGAATCCAAGTCTGGTGAGTCACTTACTGATACATTTGATAGGTTTACAAAACTCATCAATGAGATGGCCATGCATGGTAAATATTATGACTTGGAGGATATGAATACTAAGTTCATGAAAGCCTTGCCTGATTTCTACAATAAGAAGATATCTGCAATTGAGGAAGCTAATGATTTGGATGAGATCATTAGAGGCAGTGTATGGAAAACTGAGGGCTTATGAACTTGACAAGCAACAGAAGAAGAGCAGGAGTGAAGGAAAGATGAAAACTGTTGCACTTACTGCTCAATCTGAATCAAAGAAGCTTCTAGAGGAACAGCATGATGAACCTGCTATAAAGAACTCAAGGAAGAAGAAAAGCAAAGAAAGTTCTGAGTCAGAGACTATTGATATGGACTTTAACAACAGTGATTCTGAATCTGAGATGCAGGAACTCTTTGCTATGTTTGCTAAAGCTTTCAAGAAAGGAAGATTCAACAGGAGAAGATTTAGCAAAAGATCTTTTCAAAAGAAGGAGGAGAAGAAGTGTGACAAAGGCAAAAGTACAATTGTCAAGCTTGATAAGGCCAAGATCAAATGCTTTAACTACAGCGAGCTTGGACACTTTGCTAGTGAGTGTAAGAAGCCTAGGAATTCAGGAAAGGGTAATGCACTCAATGTCACATAGAAGGATTGGGCTGATTCCAGTGATTCTAAAGATAAATTGGATTATGACAACATTGCACTGAAGGCAAATGTTTCAGACAAACCTGGATCTCCAAAGAAAACTTCTCCATCTTCTGTTAAGGTATCACTTCACTCTCTTGATTCATTTGATAGCTTAAATTCTGAAGAAATTAGATCTATCCATGTTGAGTTTAAGAATCTTATGACTAACTTTAGAATTCTTACTAGTGAAAGAGATGAACTTAAGGTTAAGAATGATAAGTTAGTTGATAGAAATAATTTTCTTGAATCTGAGTTAGTTCAAATGGAAGAATATAGATTAAGTTCTGATAAAGCTAAGCATGATTATGGTGTTATTCTTGAAGCTTATGACTATGTCAAAAAAGAACTAGAGGAAGAGAGAGATGTGATTAAGACCATTAACATTTCTGGTAAAAAGACTCAAGAAATCATTGAAAGAGGAATTCGTGGTAAAGTTAATGGTTTAGGTTTTGATAAGGCTAGACAAGAAGAAAAAGTAGCTATTGTCAATGATGATAGTAAAGTAGAAGCTAACACATCTAAATTTGAAGGTAAGAGAATTGTTTCTGAACCTAAACATGTTAAATTTGTTGATTCAAAAGGTACTCCTGTTGTACATTAAAAAATTAACAATATTAATTCAGATGAGAAAGTGTTAGAGAAACCTAAGAATGTTAACATAGGGTTTCTGTCTAAGTCTCAGTTGAAACAGAGACTAGATGGTCTTTCAGAGTCTAGCAAGATCAAAAGAAATAGGAATGAAAAAGAAGGTATTAACAAAGAGAATAATTACAAGAATGTACCTGATGCACCTAGGAAAAAATGCTATAAGTGTGGAAATCATAATCATTTTGGCCCTAGACTGCAATCAAAAACCTTCTTGGAAAACTGAGTCCAGATTCCCCAAGACTCAGAAAATTCAATACCAGCCACAAAAAGCTTGTTATCATTGTGGTAGTTTACTTCATTCCATTTACATGTGTAGATAATATCATGAACTGTATTATGACTATTATTCTCTGAAATCTGAAACTCCTAGTCACAAACAGTTTATGAAATCAGAGTCTAAGGTTGACTCTGCAACAGGTAAAGTAAAAGCAAAATCTTCAAAGCCTGTTGTTTCTAAATCTAGTAAAAAAGGATCCAATCAAAGTTGGGTCCTAAAAAATTCTAACTAGTTACTTTTTGTTTGCAGGGCACAGGAAAAAAGCATTCAATTATCTTGGACAGTGGATGCTCTGGACATATGACTGGAAAGAAGTCCCTGCTTACAAAATTTGAGAGGAAAGCTGGCCCAGTAATATCTTTTGGTGATGGCAACAAAGGAGAAACTCTGGGATATGGCTCAGTTGTTTTGGGGAATGTCATCATAGAAAACGTAGCACTGGTTGAAGGCTTGAAACATACACTTTTAAGCATAAGTCAACTGGGTGATAAAGGTTATCAATCAATCTTTGACAGAGAAGGATGCAAAATCTTGAATATGCAGAACGGAGACATTGTTCTAACTGGTCAAAGACATGGTAACATATATGAAGCCAGCTTAAGTGATACATCTAAAGGAATTGTTAGATGTCCCTACAGTAAAGTAACAAATGATGAAAGCTGGAATTGGCACAAGAAGCTCTCACATCTCAACTTCAAGAAGCTTAATCAACTTGTTAAGCACAATCTGGTGAGAGGCCTACCTCAGGCAAATTTTGTGCAAGATGGACTTTGTGATGCTTGTCATCTTGGAAAACAAAGAAGAACCACTTTCAAGAGCAAGACTGAAAATTCAATTACTGAACCATTTCACATGCTGCATCTTGATCTGTTTGGTCCAGTAAACATTATGTCTATCAGCAAGAGAAGATATGCTCTAGTTATAATGGATGATTTCACAAGGTTCACATGGGTGTTCTTTCTACACAAGAAGGATGAAGCTCCTCAGCAAATCATTGAACTTGTCAAGAATATTCAGAATAATTCTGAGTACAAAGTCAAAGTACTTAGGAGTGACAATGGTACAGAATTCAAGAATTCTACAATGGAGGAGTATTGTGCAGACAATGGAATCACTCAACAATTTTTTGCACCTGGAACACCTCAGCAGAATGATGTAGTGGAAAGAAAGAACATGACTCTCATAGAGGTAGCAAGAACCATGCTTGCAGATGCAAAACTTCCAACCTATTTTTGGGCAGAAGCTATTAATACTGCATGTTTCACTCAAAATTGTACCTTGGTAAATAGTCATGGAAAGACTCCCTATGAGATGATTAAAGGAAAGAAACCAAGTGTGAAATACTTTCACATCTTTGGATGCAAATGCTATGTCCTAAAAGTTCATCCAGAATAACTTGGAAAATTTGAAGCAAAATCGGATGAAGCATCAAAGGCCTTTTCAAGGTTTATAATCTCAGAACTCACATTGTTATGGAATCAATTCATGTTGCATTGATGACAAGAAATTTGGAATTCTGCAAACTGATGAAAGCCATGACAATTTGGAATTTTGAAAATCTGAAGAATTCTGAGATACTCTCCAGTGATGATGAAGGTTCTCCAGAAGGAATTACTATCGCTTCTCAAAGGAATGCTACTGTTGAGGGGGAGCAAATAAATCAAGGAGGACACAGTGATCATCAGGAGCAGACTAGCTATTCAGAGTCTACTCCATCAGGAACTGATTCTTCAGAGTCTACTGAGGAAAGATCAGCAACTAGCAGCAATATGAAATCTATTGATTCTATTGATCAAAGGGGATTTTTTGAAGGCAGAGAGAGTTCTTCTATAAGAGATACCACTAACTTAGGGGGAGAGTCTAGCAGAGGCAATCTACCACCTATTAGAAAATGGACAAAGGATCATACTGAAGATTTGATAAGGTGATCCAAATAGTGGTGTTCGAACTAGAAAATCAATTCAGAATGAATGCTTGTATAGTTGCTTTCTCTCAAAGAATGAACCTAAGAAGGTTGAAGAAGCCTTACAGGATCCTGATTGGGTAATTGCAATGCAGGAGGAGTTAAATGAGTTTGAGAGAAACAAAGTCTGGAAACTGGTACCATGACCTAAAGACAGATCAATTGTTGGTGCAAAATGGGTTTTCAGAAACAAGCTAGATGAATCTGGTATGATTGTAAGAAAAAAAGCAAGACTGGTGGCCAAGGGTTACTCTCAGGAAGAAGTAATTGACTATGATGAAACCTTTGCCCCTGTAGCAAGATTGGAAGCAATCAGGATGTTTCTTGCATTTGCAGCTTATTCAAAATTCAAGGTATACCAGATGGATGTAAAAAGTGCTTTTCTAAATGGCAAGCTTGATGAGGAAGTGTATGTGGAGTAACCACCTGGGTTTGTTGATCCAAAGTTTCCAAATCATGTCTACAAACTTGATAAGGCACTCTATGGACTAAAGCAGGCACCAAGAGCATGGTATGAGACTTTGTGTAAATTTCTTCTTGAAAATGGCTTCACAGTACAATTGACAAAACTTTATTCTTTAGAAAGATAAAAGGTGAATTGATTTTAGTTCAAGTTTATGTTGATGATATCATATTTGGTTCTACTAATGAAAAGTTGTGTGCTAAGTTTAGCAAGCTTATGCAGTCTAAGTATCAGATGAGCATGATGGGTGAACTAAATTATTTCTTAGGCTTGCAGGTCAAACAGACTGAGACTGGTATTTTCATTAATCAGTCAAAGTATATCAAAGATCTTTTAAGAAGGTTTGACTTTTAAGACTGTGCAGTTGCAAAAACACCCATGGCTATAGCCACTAAACTAGACTCTGATCCAAAAGGAAAGAGTATGGATAATACTAGTTATAGAGGCATGATAGGCTCATTGTTATATTTAACTGCAAGTAGACCAGATATAATGTTTTCTACCTATTTATGTGCTAGATTCCAAAGTGATCCTAAGGAATCTCATTTAATTGTTGTGAAGAGAATTTTTAGATATCTCAAAGGAACTCCAAATCTTGGTTTGTGGTATCCTAGAGAATCTGACTTCTCCCTAATTGGCTATTCAGACTCTGATTATGCAGGGTGTAAAATAGACAGGAAAAGCACTACAGGTACATGTCAATTCTTGGGAAACAGATTGATTTATTGGGCAAGCAAGAAGCAACAATCTATCTCAACCTCAACTGCAGAAGCTGAGTACATAGCAGCAGGTAGTTGTTGTGCACAACTCCTTTGGATAAGAAATCAGTTAATGGATTATGGTATGACACTTAGTAATATTCCTATGTTTTGTGATAATACTAGTGCTTTCAAAATTGCAGAAAATCCAGTTCAACATTCAAGGACTAAGCACATTGATGTTAGATATTCTAACTAAACCACTTGATGAGGCAATATTCATTAGATTGGTTAGTGAGTTAGGAATGTTAAATTTATAGATCTTTAACATCTGCAAAAGTAGCAAGGTATGTTGTTTTCATCTTATAGACTTGATATTTTTGTCAAGATCTATACTTAATTGATAATTGCTTAAGCTGTAACATTTTACTTTGAAAAATTTCAGTATGATAGACTTATTGTTATCAGGATCAGGATTGCTATCAGTATGCTGACGTTATCAGGATTTTATCGTCAGTATCAGGATTATGAAATTGTGTGTGTTGTTGTTTCAAATCCTGAAGTCCATTTTATGTAGTGATCTAATTCTGAATTCTGTTAAGTTTATGCTAGCAAGCTTTAATTCATTCATACTGATAATTTAATTTGTTTTTCAGATCAATAAACAACAATAGGCAAGTAGATAATAAGAACTTGTATTTTCATTAATCGAAAGTGTTACATACATGAAAATGATATACAAACATCTTTTTGTCTAATTTCTACTGATAACCCTATTCTTGTCTAAAGTTGTTGCTATTCTTAGTCTTCACAGATCACTTCAGGACAAGGAGCATCTCAAGAGTAACTTGATGATCTACTCCTGGATTCCTTGTCTGGGCGACTTGAATGAGAGCAGCAGACTCAACTCCATTCTTGTTGAGGAAAATGAATAGCATCTCCATCAAGATCAACCTCAGACTCTCGTCCAAATTCTTCATCCTCAAGTTTTGAGGAGGTTAGAGGGAGATTGTATCCAACAGATGGATATTTTTAGAGAAGGTTCTGGATATTATTTGAATCTACTCAAATCATGTATAAAGCGATGAGAAAATTAAAGTCATCTCTTCAAAGAGACAAACTATGAACCTTTCGTCATGAACAATCAGTTCATCATTTGTGAGGAATTGGAAGATTGGGTTAAAGGCCACATTATGTTTTGTGGAAGCTCTATGATTACAGAGAGATTTTGTGTGGTTATGGAGTTAAGAAAGGCAAAGGACATCAGGTGTTTATAAAGGAAATAATGAGAAGCTGAACAGTCATTTTAAATGTTCAAAGTATCAGCGTATATATCAATGCGTTTGACTGGCCCTCTCGTATTTTCAAGATATTTTGACAATCTAACACAATATTTTTGTTTGAATTATTGATGTTCTATTCAGGTTAAATTTTGAAATTGCCACGTGGAACTCTAGTTAAATCTCTGGAATCAGGATGATAGTGATCAGGAAAACATGGAAAATTTCATCAGGATTGATGATTATTTTTAATTTTTAATCACATTGAGAATTGTGATTATCTTGGTGAAAAATATCACATTAGGAAATGAAGCTGATTAGTATTGATTTTATTTTACCCTGATTTATTTAATTGAAATCAATTTTGGATTTTATTTTCCAAAAATCGTGGGTAAACTGCATTTTTCAGGGACTGACACCTGTCAATCTACGTGTCAACGTGGGTTAGTGATCTGAAGAATTTTTGAATATATCTTTATTTTGAGACTCTGATTGTTTATTGCTAACTTCTAAATCGTATTTCTTAAGGCAAAAACATTCATTTGTATTCTCAAAATCTCTAATCAATTTCAAGATTTCTCAAGTTCTTTTCAGATCAAAAATGGCAGCTCAAAGAAGACTACCAAAATCAGCAGCTTTCAAGTTTGGTGACACTACAAGAAAAATGGGCTTTTCCTACTGTCAAATCGGTAGGAAAAGACCCAAAATCGGTAGGAAATGTGGCATTTCCTACCGGAGGGGGTCGGTAGGAAATGCTTAAGTAGGAAATGACTTTGGTAGGAAATGATACTGACCTGGTCAACGTGGGGCCCACATAATGACGTGGCATGCCACATGACAAGGACCCACATGCCAATTTGGACGCTGACGTGGCAACACGTCAGATGCCATGTCATATGACACGTGGGAAGGCCCCACACACGTCATCAGCCACGTCATCTGCACATGTGGAAATTGTAGAAAACGAACAGTTATTTCCTACTGGCTCCTTTTGCACCCATCGGTAGGAATTGTTTCAGAAGCATTGTAAAATAGCAATTCCTATCACTCATTTCCTACCATCTTTTTTTGAAGGTGGTAAGAAATGTTTGTAAATTACTGGATTTTTTTTATAAATTCTATTTTTTGGTTTACCCTGTTCCGCAAATAGTACCAATCATACAAAACATATATACGAACCAAAACACCAACGAATAATTCAAATATACTTAAACATCCACAAACCAATTCATTCGCAAAATCAAACCATTCATCATTACATACTTAAACATCCACCTTATCACACAAAAAAACATTTCCACCTTATCACACCAATAAACATTTCCACCTTATCACACCAATAATTCAAATATACCACAAACCAAAAAGATCCGAAGATCATCACAATGCAAAAATCCAACCATAATTAAGCACACACAAACCATAATTAAGCAAACCAAACGCAAACCATAATCAACCAAACCATACGGTTAATCCATTTCAGAGGCCTGAGCATCCTGGCCTCCATCTTCACCAATGTCTTCTTCGACAATTACTTCACTGCCACTTGCCATTGCAGTCAGCATCGTTGTCTTGATCACTTTCATCTGTGTAGTCGGATTCATCCAAAGTAGCCTCGCTACCTCCCTCCTCAGCAACAGCCTACAGTTGAAGTAAAAAGTGTTAATAGAGTTGCATGACAGTCCATGAATAATTGAATGCTAAAACTGGAAAAATGTTTATAAAATGAAACTACCGTTTTATATTTTTCGAACATGTCAGTAACAATTTCTTTCACAACAAGCACAACTTCTTGGGAAATTAATTGTGAGAACCGACATCTAGCAGCTGGATCACCAAGTCTCAAAGCCACCTCAGTTAGGCTCTCAATTTGCTCGTCATTGAGCTCTTTCTGGTAAAATTCTGGATTGTTTTTCAAATAATCCAGCACCCCAGATACCACCTTCATAAAAGTGTCATTCGGCATCTTATGCCCAGCAGTAGCTTCGAGCGATGAGCTTGGATTTTTCGCAATACGCTCCTGGTGGTTGTTTGCCAAGTCTGCCAAGAGTTTTCGAGCCGGAACACGGGGATAACCAATTAGCTTACCCTTTTTTGGATTGCTCAGCCCTGGTGCTGTGGCCTGCAGCCACCAATCGAAGGGCTCCAAACTCTCATCAAGTTGGGTCTGATCAACCCCTTTATCACTCAAAATCAACGCATACCGAATCTGAAACAAATTACACCATGTTATATGTTATTATATACAACATGCTCTAAAGACATGGATGATGTGCTTAAATTAAAAGTGCAAATAGCTAGAAGCCTAGAAATCTGAATCCTGCTCCGGTCATGATCTGTACAACATTGATATACTCATATATAGTGTCTCTAAGTTAAATTAAAACCACAACTAGTGTTTAATTATCTTTGTCTCAAATTGCTATATATAATTTATTAGGGTTAAATCTTCGTATTTCCTTATTAGTAGCTACCATATTTGATCATAGCCGTGAAGTCTGAAAATCAGGTGAGGGACAATATAAATAAGAAATTATTATACAATCGAATTAATCAAGTTTCCTGATTAATATAGAAAATAAATAGTAAATATAAAATAGTAATCCATATTTGATGCGCTCCTGACCTTTTTTGCAACTGACACAATGCATGACACTTCCATTCAACCACACAGAAAGAGGCTAAAGGCAATGTCTGAAAACTCGAGGCCCTTAGCCATGGTTATGAACTAACAAATTGCATCAACTCAACTTAAATTATGGTGCTTATAGATCACAGGTAAACAAAGGAAAGGCATTGACTCAGGAATGTTTCTATAAAACCGTCTACATTGACACCAGTCATTTATTGGTGCTTGTAACCAGTTTATGAATCAGCTAGATAAGATGGACTATTTAAAAAGGCATCGAAGTCCGAAAATAACAGAAACCAGTGCCAAGTCAATTAATAAACTACTCATTCACGAAACGAATATTGAAATCTCTTACAAATTATTCATGCAGTGTAAGTAGGCAATTGCATAAACAAAGTTAGCAGTAACTTCTAGATAAGAAAGACGCATCACATTAGTCAATGTTCAAGGAGCTATTTATCATAACATGTACTGGTTTTTTCGAAGATTAAATTTTGAGAAGATGGATCAAACTGCTTATATGTCATAGAAGATTGTCACAAAAGAACAGCTATACCTAAACAGAGTCATCGCGACTAAGAGGACCTACATTTCTACGAATATATGAGAATATATATGTAAATAGTACATTTCTCCACTAAACAATTCAACAAAAATATAATTATTCCATATGGTACCTAAGCACTGATCAATAGACATAATGTTTCCGGTACAAATGAGAAAGCTACTAGTCTTTAAGAGTAACCTGGAAAACATATTTCTAATGGTTTGACAGTAAATGTGAGGACGAATAAAAAGTTAGATGACAAGTACAGATGAATATTTAATGGAGAAGAATAAACCTAGGACCAAAATTCACGTATTGCAACTGGTGCAGGCATATTTCAGTTTATGTGTTCAAGAATTAACTCTACAGACATACAAAAATAGTCATTTAATCAACAAGGGACTATACAAGTCCTCTTATTTTACAGGACCAAGTTACAACATCTGAACTGTCCAGCTACCTTCCAAATGTATAGACCTTTGGAAAAACAAACTTATATTTTAAAAAAGGAAAGAAACAATAATATCTTCAAATATATGTGAACCCTTTCATATAAAATAAGTTACAATATACAAACTAGTTCAAGTCATACTAAAAGTGTACAACAATACAGAGCAGCATGAACCCTAATTTCACCCAATTTATCTTTCAATTCAGTTCCATGAACCTTAATTGCAATGTGTCATGTTTCAAATTCCGAATTTTACAATTTCATACATTCTACAGGTATTTATTCACATAATTGAAACGATATCAAAAAAAAAGAAGATCACCACTCCAGAATCGATGAATACAAATACCAATCAACACAATTAAGCAAATACACTATGCAAGCAATAGATACCAATTATGCAAGCAACATATAACAAATACACAGATACAAACACATATATCAAAATAAATCATGAGAATATATCAAAATACATATATAATATTATTGATTATATCAAACAGAAATATTAAAATTGCTCCAAAATATACCTTTTGACGAAACCAATGTTTAAATTCGGATTTCTGAAGTGATTCTAATTGCTCACTTGACACGCCCGGAAAAGTTTCACGTACATGGGCATCATATTCCCTGAAATAAAAAAATATAAATTAGAGTGGTATTTCATATCACAAATTTACATAAGGAGTAAAGTTCGCATACCGAATATATGGTTGAACTTCCGGCATGTTTAAAAGGACGTAATATTCGGCAATCTTCAACTCATTATCTTTCAAGTACCCAATGACTTGTTTCTTACTCGTTTTGATAGGATATCTAAAAACTTCTAAAATAGATTCCTCTCGTTCATCAATCACAATTTCATTACGACGCACGGCATTATGAACCGTCTCTAGGGTTGAACGAAAGTAGATTGAGAAAAAATTGACCATCTCTTCCTCGACGTATTTCTCCGCAATTGAACCTTCCACTCGTGCCTTTTGTTTTACTTTATCTTTCGTGAATTTCAACAACCTTTCAAAAGGATACATCCATCGATAGTACACCGGTCCTCCAAGTCTACATTCTTCAATCAAGTGTAAAACCAAGTGCTCCATAATATCAAAAAAAACTACCCACTAAGCATTGTTATCCTAAAAGCTTTTCCGGGGCGGGAGAATTCTAGTTGTAATATGGAAGATAACAAAGACTCGCCCGTAGACCGACCTTTGAACACTTTTTTCTCTACCATGGGAAACTTCACACTTTTCTTCCGCAAAGGGTCATTTTCTTCCAAAAAGGTACGGTATGTACCATAGAAACAACATTTTTTAGAATGTTTGAGTTGGAAACCTTTTACATCTCCCACACAAACATTACAACCCATCTTTCCTTTTGTTGACCATCCACTAAGCATACCTAAAGCGGGAAAATCACTAATTGTCCACAATAGTGCCGCTTTCATATTGAAATTTTGCTTTAGGGATTGGTCATAGGTTTCAACTCCACTTTGCCACAAAATAAATAATTCATCCATGAGTGGCCTTAAAAATACATTGAGATTTTTTGTTGGAGAGTTAGGACCCGGAATTAGAAGAGTCATGTACATGAAGGGTCTTTTCATACACATAGAAGGAGGAAGGTTATATACAACCACTACAACCGGCCATACCGTATACACATTATTTCCCGAATTGCCAAATGGATTGAAACCATCACTTGACAATCCGAGTCGAACATTACGGAACTCCTTAGCAAATGATGGGTATTTCAAGTCAAAGTTTTTCCATTCATCTCCATCCGCGGGGTGACTTAGTTCGCCCTCTTTTACATCCCTATTCTTGTACCACGTCATATATTTGGCCATATGATCCGACATGAATAACCGTTGTAGACGAGGAATAAGTGGAAAGTGTCTTAGAACCTTTCTAGGTATGTTATTCCCATTTTTTCCCCTTACATCTTTATAACGACTCGTATTGCAAATGTCACACACAATTTTCTTTGAGTCGTTACCGTAAAATAACATACAATCATTCTCACACACATCAATCTTGTCATAACCCAACTTCAATTTCTTCACCATCTTCTTTATATCATAATGGGTATTTGGTAGTGTTTGATTTTTGGGAAGTACATCCCCAATGATTTTAAGCAACAAGTTGAATGATTTCTCGCTACACTTGGATACATCTTTGAAATGTAACAATCTCGTACTAAAGGAGAGTCTTGTGTAGTCTTTGTTTCCGGGATAAATGGGAGCTCCACAAGTATTAACATCGGTAAAAAATGTAGAAGTATCACTATTTGGGGGTTGTTGGACATTTTGAGTACTAGTACCCGCCGTATCATTGAAACTATAATAATCTTGCCCGGTGGCATCTCGTAACATCCCATCCATATCAATCGGCGGTTCTACATTAATTGGTGTGGTGCGACGATGACGACGTGGTGGTTGGGATTCCGTTCTTGGTTCACTCTCACCATGAGAAGTCCATACGATATAATGTGGTAAAAATCCATCGGCATACAAATGAAATGTAACATCATCTATAGTTTGCCACTTTGAAGTTTTACATTTAACACAAGGACATTTGGTCTTACCTCCAATCAACCCAAACTTAGTTGCAACATCTATAAACTCGGCAACACCATTCTTGTATTCCGTTGTTAATGTAATACGATCATTTTGTAATCGACGTCTAATCCATTCACGATTACTTCCGATCGACATCTACAATGTTATAAACACACATTTCATTACATTTCTTTAAACTCTCTCTTTAACACAATCTATTTACCATAAATATTTAACATTTCCACATAAACATTCCTAAAATGTATTTGTATATAACATTTCTACACAAATCATTCAAGCATAAATTTGTATATATTTAACATTTCTACACAAGCATTTTAAGCATAAATAATATTTCTATTATCCAACATTTCAAATATATAAACATTGAATATTAACAAGTGAAGTTAAAAACTTGCAAATGTATACTTACAACTTCTTCTTCTTCTACAACTTTTTTCCTCAACCAACCAAAAACAAAAGTAAAAATATAGATAATATTATAATTTTCGTCACAGCTCATTTCCTACCGCTTTCGGTAGGAAATGTCCACCGTTTGCGGTAGGAAATGTCCACCGTTTTCGATAGGAAATGAGCGGTAGGAAATGACACTGCCACGACACTGCCACATGTCACTTGGGGTCCACTCATTTCCTACCAACAGTCATTTCCTACCAACATTGGTACGAAATGTAGACTCATTTCCTACCGAACCCCTTGCGGTAGGAAATGACCCTTTGACTTGATAAACGGTAGGAATTGATCGGTGGGAAATGATGGCGGTGGGAAATGATCGGTAGGAAAAGCCCGTTTTCCTTGTAGTGTGACTTTGATTTTATGACTAACAATCATGTTGCAGCAATCACCAGCAAGAAAGGAGTATCAGCTGATTTTCATCCAGTAATAGATTTTATGGCTATTGGACCTTTGCGTTATGCATTGGCAGCATCTCCAGAAATAAATCAAGCTGCAGTTTCACAAGCTTAGGAGAATGCTAAAGTAATTGATTCTACTCAGAGTCAATCAGGTAAGATTGTTCTACACTTAGGATAAGATACTTATGATATTACTGAATCTGTTGTTAATTCAGTACTTCACTTACATGTTAATGTTAATTATGCAAGTGAACCATCTGATGATGATGTAAGAACTATGTTGTCTGCACTAGGTTATAATGGACCTCTAGACAACATGAGCCAGTTAAATAGATCTTTTCTTAAGAAAAGAATGGTCTTTCTTCTTTGATCAAATTGCTAAATGTTTTACTGGTAAATGTAGTTCTTTTCAACAAATTACTTCTGTTACATCACATATTGCTTATAGTTTGCTTTATGACAGAGTAATTAACATTGGTCACATTATCTTAAGTCAGATGTGTATTAAACTTGGGTCAAGAGATCAAGACAGGAAAATGGTTTATTATCATAGATTTATGCAAATGTTTATTAACCATTTTATTCCTGATGTTGAAGCTAGATTTGGTAGAGAACATTGTGTTTCTTCTTATGTACAGCAAAAGAGAATTTTCTCTGACATTACAAAGAAGGACAATGAAAAGAATCTAGATGAAAAACCTGAAATTCATTATCCAAATCATGTTCAGGTAATTCTTAAAACTCATCTTCCTACTCTATACAATTCTTCTTTCTTTTGTGGTGAAATGACTCAGGAATCTCGTTTGGAGGAGAACCCCCTTGTGTCTACCCAAGTAGCCCAAAACATTATAGTCTCTGAAATAATTTGAGAACCAAGTTTTAATCCATAGCATATTGTTTCAAAGAAACCAACCTCTGGTGTTTCTCAAAAGACATCAGTTGTAAAGAAGAGAAGATTTGTTGTGTCAAGTAGTAGTAGTTCTAGTGAAGATGATGATAATATATCTCTTGTTGAGAGAGAAAAATTGAAGGCTGCAATTCAACTTTCTAAGCTAGGACAAAGAGATGAAGCACTTAGTCACAGCCAGGCTGCAGTCTCTCAAAAGACTGTAGTACTTAATAAAGGAAAATAGTTACTGGATACTGTCTCTCAAAAGACTGTGTGTATTGAAAAAGGATCTCATCCCAAGATCACTTCTGTGTCTACACCTCTTGAGTCTTCTCAGGATAAATCTTTTGCTCACTATACCAGGAGAACAAGGAGAAAGATTCAATTGTCACCTACACACACAGAGTCTAGTCTAACTAACATCATGCAGGTCTGTTAGATATTGATTCAAGTGATGATCAGGATCTGGGCGTTACTGATCAGATACTGATGCTGACATCATCAGTAACACATCATCAGTATTTGAGTAGATCAGGATTACATGCAGATTTACGTTAGTCCAGAGATTATGGGAAGATTGATTTGTCGGTTCCTAGATTATAGGAAGGCAAATTGATAGTGTTAGTGCCCTAGAGACAATGTAGTTGTGCTTCTAGGAAAGACTATTTTGTTATGTTCCAACGATTATTTATATATTGATTTATTATGTCTTAATTTACTGTGAAATAAATGTTAGAATAATAAATGTCCTTGGAATATGTAACATGTATTCTATATCTTTGAGTATGTGACTTAAAAATGAGATTATATGAATAGTGTTTATATTCCTAAATATCCCTAATCGAGCATTATTAATATGGGACAATTATAATGCATAAAGATTAGTATGTTTGTTGACTGATGACCACATCTCATTGGTCATAGGTATAGTGATACTAAAGTCAAGAACATAGGTGCATGTAATATTCTACATGGCACTGGATTGACCCACAGTGAGATTCTACATGTTGATAAGTCATTAGAAAGACTCACAGTGATAATGGTGTAATGATCCTTAGACTTGAGATCATTATATTTTTATACGAGGATTAATATACTTTGACTTCATTAAAAGTTACCTTTGATCGGGTAATGATAAAAGTGGACATCGGGTATATTATGAGACGTATGAGAAATATGAATGATAGATAAAGGATTTAACCCTCCTATTATTAGGAGAGATATTGTTGGCCTCTTGATTGAGTGAGACTATGAAAATGCATGGCCATGCTCAAATATTGATTTGTTTTAATAGTCTACTCATTGATCAAGGAAACCCGGATCAAACGTTGAAGAGGATGACTAATTACATGCCTCGAGTTTAATCTATAATATTTGGTTAAAGGGATTATATTACACGGAAACATTAATCACGAAAGGTTTAATTGGATCACCATTTAATTATTATTACTTGGGTAGCAATGATGTATTACTAGATGCCGCTCATTGTTTACAATTTTAATTAGATATTAAAATTGTTGCCAACGTAATAATAACCTATAGGGTCACACACAAAGAACGCTTGAAGGAGAAATAATTTAAATTATGAATTTAAATTAAATAAGTAATTTGTTCTATTTATAATATTAATTAAGTATGACTTAATTAATTAATTAAATAGAAAAATGGAATTACTTTAACTAATTCCGAAATTAGTTATTAATTAATTAAGTGGGACTTAATTAAATAATAAATTGGAATTTCGGATTAGTATGAATTATAATTGGATTATAATTAAAAAACTAATTCTCTTCTCCCTCTATATATATCTCTTTATGGCTGATTTTATAAGTTTTACAAAACCCTAGCCGTTCTTGAGAGAAATAAAGAAGATAGAGAGAGAAGCAATTTTCGGGTGCTAGTACACATCAATCCTTCGAGAAAAGCGTTCGTGTGGATACCGGTAGAGCGTAGATCGCGAGAGCGGGATGCGTGGTGATTCAAGTAGCTAGGATCTCTAATTGTCATCCGTTCATGAAGCTTCTTTAAGGTAATCATCTAACTCCGAATTAAATATCATGTTTTTGCATGGATCCTGCGGTAGGGTTTCGATTTTTATTTTTTTTCGCATTTTATTACGCTGCGTTTGATGCTCGAAACCCTTCAATGGCATCAGAGCTACTTGCAAAAACGTTTTAATTCGGTTATATGTTATAGTTTTGATATATATACGAGCATGTTTGATGATTGTCATGTATGATTCGTTGATTTTTATATATATGTGTATAAACTGTATGTTAATGATGATTGAGATGATCATATGATGATCATATAATCTGTATATATACTGATATATATATATTATTTATGTTTGTTCTTGATATGGGGATTGTATACGATACGATTTCTGTACACGCTGTTAAGATTTGGTGAAATCTGTGTCCAGTGTCCGATTTGCGCAAACGATATGTGTTTTCTGACTGGAAACGAGCGTCTGAACAAAACTGATAGCATAGCTATCAGCGACTAGTCTGTAAGGCGTTTGATGCCGTTTAGTGCCTGAAAACGACGATTTATTATTATCAGAATTTGATTCTGATTTTTTGATTTTTTGCGTTATATGATTTCTTTGATTGAATCATCTAAAATATGATATGGTTACATGTTCTTAATTGTTATATGAGCATGGTGATTGGTTATGGCCTTAAGACCAATAGGATAGTGGTTTTGATTATATGGTTTGGTTTCTAAATACGACTTGCATGTCGTTGTTCCTTGTAATTAATAAATCTCGAATGTAACTCGAGTTCATCTTGTAAGTTTATTAGTGTAGCATGTTTTTCAAGTATTCATTTTAACATTTAAAGAAGACAAGAAGAACAAGGAAGCAAGGAGGCGATTCCCCATGAAGATGCAATGGAGAAGACATGTATTTAAATTGTATTTTGTTAACCACCATAGATTGACCTTGATCTTTTCATTAGCTTGAAAAGATCACATAGGATGGGCCATAACCAAACACGTTTAATTTATGCACTTTACATATATATGAATGTATGCGATACAATGTATGTGTAGAGATAAAGATGCATGTTTAATTAGATTAATCATGTATGTATTAGATACCACACCCATGTCATGCCTGCTAAACAAGATAAAATCTGTAACGATTCAAGATTTTAAAATTAACAAACGATCATGAGATTCTTGTGTTTATGAAATATGGATTTTTAAAACACGGAATTAAATATCGATTTTTGATATCTAAAATTGGGATTTTTTGACAAAAGCGGATATGCGTATTCGTAAGGTTAATGGGTATTAAGTGTGACCATTGGGATCCTCCATCTACCTGGGAAATGAACAATTTAAGATGTCAATTTGAAATATTTGGTTCAAGGAAAATTGAGGATCTCTTTATGATGTGATCATGATCGTTATAAATTTTCTAAACCCCTTAACAAAATTTTAAGTTTTAATCGGATGCTTTCCAATGAATGAACACTCATCGAATCCTAGATCGATAAGGGGAAGGGCTGCCAGTGGCAGGGGACTCCTGTCTATCATGGTGAGATGCGATGAATATAAATGGTTATATTCGGCTATTGTATCATTGGGTCTAACTTAACTGAGTCGTCATAATAAGGTGAAAATAAACGGTTATATTCAAATATTATGAACTTAGAAGCATAGAGTTTGGTAAGATATATTGGATAAATAGGAACAAATGTTGTTATGTGAACAAATGTTGTTCTACCAAACTATCCAAGAGTTATATATGATATAATTGACAAATGTTGTCTACCTAAATAATCATGTTTTAAGGACTACCAGTGGTTGACTTAGGACATGACGAAATATGGATCTTGGCTCACTAGAAAGATTTATGGGATATACTTTCCGAATTAATAGTAAGGGCTATTAATTTGATAAAAATAGTGGGAGATATATATTGTGAATATATATGAATAATCACTTAAACATAATTTAACAAATCCATAGACTAGTTATTTTATACATTTTTAACATTGTAGATATTCAAAATGGCAAAGAACACAAATCACTTTTCTGTGTGATCAGTCCTTGAGAAGGACAAGTTGACAGTAACTAACTTCCTAGATTGGCAAAGGAATTTGAGGATTGTCCTCAGGCAAGAGCGAAAGCTCTATGTCATAGATATTCCTCGCCCTAGAACTCTCCCTGAAGGTGCAACGGAGGCTCAACGAAATGCTTATTTATTAGAAGCATTTGGATGATGACACCGATGTCACCTGTTTGACGCTTACGACTATGAGTCCTGAGCTGCAGAAACAACATGAGAATTTTGATTCTTATATCATGATAGAGCACCTTAAACGTATGTTTGAAGGACAGGCTCGTCAAGAGAGATTTGATACAAGCAAGGCCTTGTATGCGTGTAAATAGGGTGAAAGGAAGAGAAAATGTCAAAATTATTTGGAGGATCTAAAGAAATTGAATGTTGTTCAGATTTCTGATTCATGTATTTATGTTATAGAAGTTAATTTGTCTACTTCTATATCATGGGTATTAGATACTGGATGTGGTTCCCACATTTATATAAATGTGCAAGAACTTCGAAGAAGTAGAACTTTGGCGAAAGGAGAAGTTGACCAACATGTTGGCAACGGAGCAAAGGTTGCTGCCTTAGCTGTAGGCACTTATTATTTATTGTTGCCCACTGGGCTTATTTTAGAACTTGAGAACTGTTATTACGTGCCTGCGATTTGTAGAAACATTATTTCCGTTTCTTGTTTGGACAAGATTGGTTTTTCGTTTTGATTCAGAACAATGGTTGTTCGTTTTCATTAAATAATGTTACCTATGGGATTGCACGTTTGTTTAATGATTATATGTTCTTGATCTTGATACTCTTGTCTATAAGATAAGTAATAAAAGTCTTAAGAAAAATGACTCAAATCAAACATACCTCTGGCACTGTCGTTTAGGCCTTATAAATGAGAATCGCATTTCCAAATTACATAGGGATGGATACTTGGATAAGTTTGATTTTGAATCATACGAAGAATGCGAACTATATCTCATTGGCAAAATGACTAAAGCTCCTTTTACCGGTCAAGGTGAGAGGGCCACCAACGATTGGAATTGATACATAGTGATGTATGTGGTCCAATACGTACGATGATAAGAGGTGGCTTTTATTATTTCATTACCTTTACTGATGATTTTAGTAGATTCGGATATATGTATCTTATGAAGAACAAATCCGAATCGTTTGAAAAATTCAAAGAGTATAAGGCTGAAGTTGAAAAGCAATTAGGCGAAAGTATTAAAACTCTACGATCTGATCGTGGAGAGAATACTTAAGCTTGGAATTTAAGAATTTCCTAAAGGAGTGTGGTATCGTATCACAACTCACTCCTCCTGGAACACAACAATGGAATGGGGTGTCTAAAAGGAGAAATCGTACCTTGTTGGACATGGTGCGATCGATGATGAGTCATTCGGATTTTTCAATTAGTTTCTGGGGTTATGCCCTAGAGACGGCTGCACAAACACTAAATCGAGTTCCTTCAAAATCGGTTCAAAAGACACCATATGAGATATGGACTGATAAACGTAATATCGTTTAATTTATGAAAGTTTGGGGATGTGAAGCGTTTGTGAAACGCTTGGTCTCTGATAAGCTAGTACCGAAATAAGATAAATGTAATTTTATAGGATACCCATTAGAAACTAAAGGGTATTATTTCTATAAACCTTCCGAGAACAAAGTGTTTGTTGCTCGAATGGCTGTGTTTCTAGAGAGAGAACTGCTTTCTAAGAAAAAGAGTGGGAGGATAATAGATCTCGATGAGGATCGAGAACTACAAGATATTGTTGAACCAGAGTTGGAACATGAGCAGAATGAGACTCAAGATGTTGAGAACAATACTGCTCAAGAAACACAGGTTGTTCATAGATCTAATAGGATTTGCCATGAGCCAGAGAGATATTATGGATTTCTCATGACTCAAAGTGGCGATGTGATGCTTGTAGATAATGATGAGCCTCTCACCTACAAGGATGCTATGAATAGTCCATATTCTGAGAGATGGCTGGGGGCCATGAAATCTGATATGGATTCCATGTATGAAAACCAAGTATGAACTTTGGTTGAACCACCTGATGGGGTAAAACCCATAGAGTGCAAGTGGGTTTTCAAGAAGAAAACTAACATGGATGGAAATTAACAGACTTACAAAACAAGACTAGTGGCGAAAGGTTTCAAGCAAATTCATGGTATTGACTATGATGAAACTTTCTCACCAGTAGCTATGGTCAAATCCATCAGGATTTTGCTTGCGATAGCAGCTTATTAAGACTATGAGATCTGGAAAATGGATGTCAAGACCACTTTTGATAAAATGGAGCTTAGAAGAGAATGTGTACATGCATAACCTTAGGGTTTTGTCGATTCAAGGTTTGCTAGAATGGTTTGTAAGTTGCGACGATCCATTTATGGATTGAAGCAGGCCTCAAGGAGATGGAACATCCATTTTGATGAAACAGTCAAAGAGTTTGGCTTCATACAAAATGATGATGAGCCGTGTGTCTACAAAACGGTTAGTGGGAGCCATGTGGCATTCCTAGTATTATATGTAGATGACATATTACTAATAGGGGATGACATTCCTTCTCAATAGGCTGTGAAGACTTGGTTGGGAAAAGTTTCTCGATGAAAGACTTAGGCGATGCTACCTCACTACTAGAAATATGGGCAAAGGAACCACTGATAAGAAATCTCCTAGTTTAAATTAGTGGTTACTTAATCAAAGAAATGTCATTTTTATGATATAAGGTCTCTTATAATTAAAGAAAAGAGACCACTTTATTTAAATAAATGATTCTTTTTATAAAGGAACCTCTCTCCTTTCACAAGAGGTCTCTTTTATAATAGAAGAAAAGAGATCTCTTTATTTAAATAAATGACTCCTTTAATTATGAAATCTCTCTCCTTTTAAAAGAGGTCACTTAGATTAAAAGAAAAGAGACCACCTTATTTAAATGAATGATTATTTAATTAAAATAACATTTTCTAAAAAAAGAAACCTGTAACGACAAAGTACATACATTGACAAAGTATTGCATCATTTTGGAATGCAAGAGGCAAAGAGGGGCTATGTCCCGGTGTCTCATGGGATAGCGATCTCAAAGGAAAAATGTCCTAAATCATCAGATGATAAGGACCGTATGTGTAAAGTACCATATACTTCGGCAATTGGTTCTATTATATATGCAATGATATGTACTCGTCCTGATGTCTCGTATGCTTTAAGCATGACGAGTAGATACCAGTCTAATCCAGGTGAGGGTCACTGGACAGCTGTCAAGAATATTCTTAAGTACCTTAAACGGACTAAAGATTCGTTCTTGATATACAGAGGAGATGAGAAGCTGGTTGTAAGAGGTTACACTGATGCTAGTTTCCAGACAGATAGGGACGATTTCGTGTTTTGTCTAAATGGAGGTGCTGAAAGCTGGAATAGTTCACAGTAAAGACAATAAATGATTCTACAATAGAGGCTGAGTATACTGATGCTTGCGAAGCAACCAAGAAGGTTGGTTGAGAATTTACTTAGGCGATATCACCTTATTAATGAGATTATTGATCAAGGAAATATACATATATGTAAAGTGCGTACTAATGATAATGTTACGGAACCATTGACCAAGGCTTTGTCGCAGCAGAAGCACGAAGGTCACACTAGTTCCATGAGTATTAGATACATGAGCGATTGGCTCTAGTGCAAGTGGGAGATTGATAGTGTTAGTGCCTTAGAGACAATGTAGTTGTGCTTCTAGGAAAGACTATTTTGTTATGTTCCAACGATTATTTCTATATTGATTTATTATGTCTTAATTTACTGGGAAATAAATGTTAGAATAATAAATGTCCTTGGAATATGTTGTTAGGAATAATTCATAAGTTGTGATGTTAAGAATAGAATTTACACATTATACTTCTTGTAATCCTGATCTTATAAAGGATTTAGCACTATATATAGGTTTTATGTGTAAAACAGTTATCTGTATAGTTTAGTCAGGAATGAACAGTGTATCGGAGACTACATGTCAGGAACAAAGAGCAAATCCTGATGACGGTCCAATACTGATGGTTGATCAGATACTGATACAGTGTACAGATCCTGATATCAGTCGTGTTACTGATGATGTCATTATGGATGCTACAGAAACTAGCAAGTGCTATAAAACAGGATCGTTGTTTGAAGAACAAGCAAGAAGATATTATGAAGGAAAGAGTTTTTCTATTGAAGGAAACTATCGACTAGAAGGCAGAACATTGTCATGTATAGATTATATCTTTCTGTTATTAGTTGATAGGTAGCATTATAAATACTCTCTCAATATCATTGTAAAGAGCGACGAAGTTGTGAGTTCGTGTGCGTAGCTCTATATAAGGTTTGTATTCGAGAGTTCGAAACAAACAAAGAGAGATTTGTATTGTCAGCAGCTGCTAAAGGTATTGTACACCTTTGGTAGAGTTTGTATTTGATCTTATTAATACAAACAAGAGTTTGATTCATTCGTTTATTCTTGTTCATATAATCAAGTAAAAATCAGACACGATTATATAACTTGTATTCAACCCCCCCCTTCTACAAGTTATTCGAGTTAACAATTGGTATCAGAGCAAGTTGATTTCGAATAATCATAAAGATCTGCAATCATGTCTGGTTACAAGGATGGGAATACTAAAATTCCTATGCTCAAGAGAAACGAATATACTCTATGGGAAGTAAAGATGTTGCATCATCTGGAAGCAACAGATCCTGATTATCTTGACAGAATCAGAGATGGACCTTTTGTTCCAACAAAGGTCGTTGGACAAGCAACTGTTGATGGTGTGGTTGTTCCAGAACATACAGCAGAGAAGCCAAAATCTGAATGGTCAGATAAGGACAAGGAGAATGTTCTCAAAGATGCTAAAGTGAGAAACATATTATTCAACAGTCTTGATTCTGTTCTCACTAACTATGTTCTCTCTTGTAAAACTGCTAAGGATATATGGGACAATCTTAAGGTTCACTGTGAAGGAACTAAGCCTGTCAGGAAGAATATGAGGACATTACTTATACAACAGTATGAGTACTTTGAATCTAAGTCTGGTGAGTCTCTTACTGATACCTTTGATAGGTTTACAAAACTCATCAATGAGATGGCCATGCATGGTAAATATTACGACTTGGAGGACATGAATACAAAGTTCATGAAAGCTTTGCCTGATTTCTACAATGAGAAGATATCTGCAATTGAGGAAGCTAATGATCTGGATGAGATTTCATTAGAGGCAGTATATGGAAAATTGAGAGCTTATGAACTTGACAAGCAGCATAAGAAGAGCAGGAGTGAAGGAAAGATGAAGACTATTGCACTTACTGCTCAATCTGAAGTTAAGAAGCTTCCTGAAGAACAGCATGAAGAGATTGCTGTAAAAAATTCAAGGAAGAAGAAAAGCAAAGAAAGTTCTGAGTCAGAGACTACTGATATGGACTCTGACAATAATGATTCTGAATCTGAGATGCAAGAACTCTTTGCTATGTTTGCTAAAGCTTTCAAGAAAGGAAAATTCAACAGGAGAAGATTTAGCAAAGGACCTTTTCAAAAGAAGGAGGAGAAGAAGAGTGACAAAAGCAAAAGTACAATTGTCAAGCTTGATAAGGCCAAGATCAAGTGCTTTAACTGCAGCGAGCTTGGACACTTTGCTAGTGAGTGTAAGAAGCCTAGGAATTCAGGAAAGGGTAATGCACTTATGGTCACACAGAAGGATTGGGCTGATTCCAGTGACTCTGAAGATGAATTGGATTATGACAACATTGCATTGATGGCCAATAGTTCAGACAAACCTGGATCTCCAAAGAAAATTTCTCCATCCTCTGTTAAGGTATCACTTCACTCTCTTGATTCATTTGATAGCTTAAATTCTGATGAAATTAGATCTATCCATGCTGAGTTTAAAAATCTTATGACTAATTTTAGAATTCTTACTTGTGAAAGAGATGAACTTAAGGTTAAGAATGATAAATTAGTTGATAGAAATAATTTTCTTGAATCTGAATTAATTCAAATGGAAGAATACAAGTTGAGTTCTGATAAAGCTAAGCATGATTATAGTGTAATTCTTGAGGCTTATGACTATGTCAGAAAAGAACTAGAAGAAGAGAGAGATGTGATTAAGACCATTAACAATTCCAGTAAGAAGACAAAAGAAATCTTTGAGAGTGGAATTCGTGGTAAGGTTAATGGTTTAGGTTTTGATAAGGCTAGACAAGAAGAAAAAGTAGCTATTGTCAATGATGATAGTAAGGTAGAAGCTAACACATCTAAATCTGAAGGTAAGAAAATTGTTTCTGAACCTAATCATGTTAAATTTGTTGATTCAAAAGGTACCCCTGTTGTACACAAAAGGATTAACAATAGTTTTTCAGATGAGAAAGTGTTAGAGAAACCTAAGAATGTAAACATAGGGTTTCTGTCTAAGTCTCAGTTGAAACAGAGATTAGATGATCTTTCAGAGTCTAGCAAGATAAAGAGAAATAGGAATGGAAAAGAAGGTATTAACAAAGAGAACAATTACAAGAATGTACCTGATGCACCTAGGAAAAAATGCTATAAGTGTGGAAATCATAATCATTTGGCCCTAGACTGCAATCAAAAACCTTCTTGGAAAACTGAGTCCAGATTCCCCAAGACTCAGAAAATTCAATACCAACCACAAAAAGCTTGTTATCATTGTGGTAGTTTACTTCATTCCATTTACATGTGTAGAGAATATCATGAACTGTATTATGACTATTATTCTTTGAAATTTGAAACTCCTAGTCACAAACAGTTTGTGAGATCAGAGTCTAAAGTTGACTCTGCAACAGGTAAAATAAATGCAAAATCTTCAAAGTCTGTTGTCTCTAAATCTAGTAAGAAAGGATCCAATCAAAGTTGGGTCCTAAAAAATTCTAACTAGTTACTTTTTGTTTGCAGGGCACAGGAAAGAAGCATTCAATTATCTTGGACAGTGGATGCTCTGGACACATGACTGGAAAGAAGTCCCTGCTTACAAAGTTTGAGAGGAAAGCTGGCCCAGTAATATCTTTTGGAGATGGCAACAAAGGAGAAACTCTGGGATATGGCTCAATTATTTTGGGGAATGTCATCATAGAAAATGTAGCACTGGTTGAAGGCTTGAAACATACTCTCTTAAGCATAAGTCAACTGGGTGATAAAGGTTACAAATCAATCTTTGACAGAGAAGGATGCAAAGTCTTGAACATGCAGAATGGAGACATTGTTCTAACTGGTCAAAGGCATGGTAACATATATGAAGCCAGCTTAAGTGATACATCTAAAGGAATTGTTAGATGTCTCTACAGTAAAGCAACAAATGATGAAAGCTGGAATTGGCACAAGAAGCTCTCACATCTTAATTTCAAGAAGCTTAATCAACTTGTTAAATACAATTTGGTGAGAGGCCTACCTCAGGCGAATTTTGTGCAAGATGGACTTTGTGATGCATGTCAGTTTGGAAAGCAAAGAAGAACTACTTTCAAGAGCAAGACTGAAAATTCAATTACTGAACCATTTCACATGCTACATCTTGAAGATATTCTAACTAAACCACTTGATGAGACTACGTTCAGTAGACTAGTAAGTGAGTTAGGAATGTTAAATTTTTAGATCTTTAACATCTGCAAAAGTAGCAAGGTATGTTGTTCTTAGCTTATAGACTTGATATTCTTGTCAGGATCTATATTTGATTGTTAAATGTTTTAGCTATAACACATTGCCTTGATAAATTTCAGTATGATAGACTTGTTAATAATCATCAGGATTAGATTTGTTATCAGGATGCTGACGTCATCAGTATTGTGTCAGTATCAGGATTATGAAAATTGTTTCAGATCCTGACGTTTACTTTGTGTAGTAATCTGATTCTGTGATGTGTTAAGTCTATGCTAGCAAGTTTTGATATTTGCATACTGATAATTTGTACATCATTCAGAAATCAAAAGACAAGCAGATAACAAGAAATTGTATTTTCATTAATAGAAATCATTACATGGAAATGAAATACAACATCTTTTTGTCTAAATTTCTATTCTATACTTGTCTTTGATATGAACTCTGAGGAACAGGACAAGGAGCATCTCAAGAAATCCATCAGGGGATGAAAGCCTCGTTTGCTCTTGGATTCCTTGTCTGGGCGACTTGAATGAGAGCAGCTAACTTAAATGAATAGCATCTCCATCAAGATCAACCTCAGACTCTCGGCCAAATTCTTCATCCTCAAGTTTTGAGGAGGTTAGGGGAAGATTGTATCCAACAGATGGATGTTCTAGGAGAAACCTCTGGATATTATCGAAAACCAATCCATTCATGATTAGTTCGATGAGAAGAGTCGTTTGTTCAAAGAGATGATCAAGAACAGGATGTTCATCGACCAAGAAAAATCTGAAAAATGGGTTTGAAGGGATTTTTGGTTTGAGAAGCATTGTTGAGAAGAAAAGAAATTGAAAGGTTATGGAGAATGGCATAAGGCGTTTGGTTCTTTTAAAGAAAGACGTGAGAAGTTGAGCAGTCACTTGGAAGTCTTAATAAAGTCAAATGCTAATTATTGCATGAGACTGTATTTCTTGTTTCAAGAAATATTGAAAATATCTAACCAATTGATTTTCTGTTCAGATTAATTGTTTATTTTCTTTTTCAGATAAAAGAAAAATGCCACGTGAAAAACTCCATATTAAGTCTCTGATAATATTGGTCAGGATTTCATGTGTGACCATCAGGATGTGAAAATCATTGCTTGTGATTATTTTGATGAGAGGTCATCAGGAAAAGGAAGCTGATCAGTATTGCTTATTTATACCCTGATTTATTTCATGAAAATCAATTTTGGATTTTATTTTCCAAAAAAATCGTGGGTAACCGCATTTTTCAGGGACTGACACCTGTCAATCTACGTGTCAACGTGGGATAGTGGTCTGAAAGATTTGTGAAATATATTTGTTTTAAAACTCTAATCGTGCAATTGCTTTCTCTAATCTTACATTCTCTAAAGCAAAAATCACTCTTGAGTTTTCAAAATCACTAATCCATTTCAAGAATTTTTCAAGTTTCTTTTCAGATCAAAAATGGCAGCTCAGAGAAGATTACCTAAATCAGTAGCCTTCAAGTTTGGTGACTTTGATTTTATGACAAACAATCATGTTGCAGCTATTACCAACAAGGAAGGAATGTCATCTGATTTTCATCCAATCATGGACTTTCTGGTGTATGGACCATTAAGTTATGCATTGACAGCATCTCCACAGATTAATCAAGTAGCTGTTTCACAAGCTTGGGAGAATGCTGAGGTAATTGATTCTACTCAGAGTCAATCAGGTAAGATTGTTCTACATTTAGGACAAGATTTATTTGACATTACTGAATCTGTTGTTAGTTCAGTACTCTGCTTACCTGTTACTGATAGTTATGAGAATGTACCATCTGATGATAATATAAGAACTATGTTGTCTGAATTAGGTTATAGTGGACCTCTAGATAACATGAGCCAGTTGAATAGAACTTTTCTTAGAAAGGAATGGTCTTTTTACTTTGATCAAATTGCTAAATGTTTTACTGGCAAATGTAGTTCTTTTCAACAAATTACTTCTGTTACATCACATATTGCTTATAGTTTGCTTTATGACAAAGTAATTAACATTGGTCATATTATCTTAAGTCAGATGAGTATTAAACTTGGGTCAAGAGATCAAAACAGGAAAATGGTTTATTATCATAGATTTATGCAATTGTTTATTAACCAATTTATTCCTGATGTTGAAGCTAGATTTGGTAGGGAACATTGTGTTTCTTCTTATGAACAGCAAAAGAGAATTTTCTCTGATATTACAAAGAAGGACAATGAAAAGAATCTAGATGAAATACCTGCAATTCATTATCCACATCATTTTCAGGTAATTCTTAACACTCATCTTCCTACTATCTACAATTCTTCTTTCTTTTGTGGTGAAATGGCTCAGGAATCTCAATTGGAGGAGAACCCACCTGTGTCTACCCAAGTAGCCCAAAACATCATAGTCTCTGAAACAATTCAAGAACCAAATTTTGATCCACAGCCTATTGTTTCAAAGAAACCAACCTCTGGTGTTTCTCAAAAGACATCAGTTGTAAGGAAGAGAAGATTTGTTGTGTCAAGTAGTAGTAGTAATTCTAGTGAAGATGATGATGATTTAACTCTTGCAGAGAGAGCAGAATTGAAGGCTGCAATTCAACTTTCTTTGTTAGCACAAAGAGATGAAAAACCTAGTCACAGCCAGGCTGCAGTCTCTCAAAAGGCTGTAGTTCTTAAAAAGGGAAAACAGTTACTGGATACTGTCTCTCAAAAGACTGTGTCTATTGAACAAAGATCTCATCCCAAGATCACTTCTGTGTCTACACCTCTTGAGTCTTCTCAGGATAAATCTTTTGCTCACTATATCAGGAGAACAAGGAGAAAGATTCAATTGTCACCTACACACACAGAGTCTAGTCCAACTAATATCATGCAGGTTTCTACAAATCAAGCTACATCTATGTCAGTATTTGACAAGAGAGATCTGGATATTGATTCTTCATGGGAAACTACATTATCATACAGACTGGCTATGGGACTAATTTCTCTCAAAGTGAAGTTGTCAAGGCCTGTTCTAGACTTTTTGGTTGAAAAAGTACCAAAACTTTTATTTCCAGATGAATATGGACTTCTACATCAAAGACTTGACTTAATGAAGATGTATTTCTATGTATCTGTCAGAAGACAATTAGTCAAGAAATTTGGACTCTCGAAGCATGTTGCACTTCAATCACTTCATGCATATTTATTTGACAAGGATGTAATTATTGAAGATGCTTCAGCTCAAGGTGAACAACTGGAGGAAGTAGATAGAGTGAAGCAGTCAACAGAAGATACTATTGCACCAGTGGTGAATAGTAGGAAAGATCAGATCACAGTCACTGTAACACAAGAACCATCTAGTCAGAGGAAGGATGACTCAGGAGCTGTGATAGCTGATGTTGAAAGGTCTTCTGTGATGACTGAGAATGCAAGTGAGATACCCTATGATATGGGAGGAATGACTTTGGTTGATTTTTCTGAAGATCAAACAAATTTTGTTCAGTCAGAGTCTATCCACCTTGAGGGTGTGTCTCAGCAAACAACACTTAAAGACGGTGATATACTAACTATGGTGTCTAATGAAGTATTACTGAAGACATCAGAGTCTAGTAAACAACCTGAAAGTGGTATACTGGAGCCTGTAGTTTCTGAAAGGAAAGAAGATGATTGTATGGGTTCAGAGACTATAGCAGCTCACTCCTTGGAGAAAACCTCAAGCCACATGCCATATGAGGAACCCTCTCTCCATGTGAGTTCAGGTATAAAAACTCCTTCTAAACTCTATTTTTCTGTAGGTCATGAGAGCACTTATCTAAATTTGAGTGATACAGTTGAAAAGATGGACTTAGATCCACAATTTGAGCGGCTGGCTCCTGACCAGGCAAAAGGTGAGGTAGAAAGAGTGTTGACTTTAGAAAGTCAAAGTGAGAATGAGGGTATGGATGATCAACTCCATAGTGAAGGAGAGAAAATTAGGAAACCATTCTTTGATTTCTGGGATCAGGTTTTTCCTGAATCTTGGTCTGAAAATTTGGGTATGGATGCTGGTACTTATTCATTCATCAAAATGTATCAGAAGAATGACCTAGCACATCACAATGCAAAGCCAGAAGTTAAAGCTCAGAAGCAAAAGGAGAGGCTTGCAGGAATCATTAACAGAAGAGGTGCCAGGATAAAGCAATCTCTTGTTACATATGTACCAGATGAAGATCCTAATGATCCTAGTGTTCCTTTGTATGTACTTCCAATATCAGCTAGAATTGAGACATCAACAGTCTCTGATCACTCTAAGGAGGAGTCAGGATTTGAAGATGTTAGTACACAGAATACTGGTGAAGGAGATGATGATCATGTTTCAGTTCCAGAACAGAAAGATGAAGACGTTGATACTTCTAATCAGGTTTTATTACTTGAATATCATACAACTCAAGCAACTTCTTCTACAAGACTTGAAGATAAAGTTCTTTCTGACTCTGATACTGAAGATACTAGAAGCACTTCCAACATTGAAGTTCATTCTGATGTTTTGAAAGATATTCAGAATTCTCAAATTGCTATTCAAACAAGACTTCAATCACTTGAAGATAACCAAGTCACAATTATGGAAAATCAAGCAGTTCTTATGAATCTCATTTGTTCTGTTTCTGAATCTCTTGGAATTAATGTTGCTGATGTCAAAAAGGGGGAGATAAAGACAATTCAAAGACAACAACAACACTACCAGACTGAAGGAGATAAAGATAAATCTAAAGCTGGGGGAGATAAAGATCAGACAAATGGTAGTAAAAAGAAGAACCAGGAGTGACAGTGGTGAATCTCAGCTAGGAAGTGGTAAAGGAAGAGCAGCATTAATAGTTAAAATTCTTTCTTCTAAGTACTAGATAAACGTCTACATCTGTGAAGGAGGTACTTAAACTTCATAATTCTACATTCATAAATTCTATTCTGGTTGTATTGTTATATGTTTTGACATCCACAACTTAGATTTATGCTTCAGATTATAAAGCATAAATAGGGGGTGATTGTTAGGAATAATTCATAAGTTGTGATGTTAAGAATAGAATTTACACATTATACTTCTTGTAATCCTGATCTTATAAAGGATTTAGCACTGTATATAGGTTTTATGTGTAAAACAGTTATCTGTATAGTTTAATCAGGAATGAACAGTGTATCGGAGACTACATGTCAGGAACAGAGAGCAAATCCTGATGACGTGTCCAATACTGATGGTTGATCAGATACTGATGCAGTGTGCAGATCCTGATATCAGTCGTGTTACTGATGATGTCATTATGGATGCTACAGAAACTGGCAAGTGCTATAAAACAGGATTGTTGTTTGAAGAACAAGCAAGAAGATATTATGAAGGAAAGAGTTTTCTATTGAAGGAAACTATCGACTAGAAGGCAGAACATTGTCATGTATAGATTATATCTTTCTGTTATTAGTTGATAGGTAGCATTATAAATACTCTCTCAATATCATTGTAAAGTGTGTGAGGCGTAAGACGAAATTGTGAGTTCGTGTGCGTAGCTCTGTATAAGGTTTGTATTCGAGAAGTTCGAAACAAACAGAGAGATATTTGTATTGTCAGCAGCTGCTAAAGGTATTGTACACCTTTGGTAGAGTTTGTATTTGATCTTATTAATACAAACAAGAGTTTGATTCATTCGTTTATTCTTGTTTTTATAATCAAGCAAAAATCAGACAGGATTATATAACTTGTATTCAACCCCCCCCTTCTACAAGTTATTCGAGTTAACAATATCTGATGTTAATAAGTGCAATAGACATCACCTACTTGGAGCTTTACATTCTTAACCGTTGTTAAAGATAAAGATTAACATCGGTTCTTTGAGACTCTCAATGTAATATCTGATGTTAATAAGTGCAATAGACATCGCCTACTTGGAGCTTTACATTCTTAACCGTTGTTAAAGATCGAAATTAACATCGGTTCTTTGAGAATTTCAATGTAATATGCTTTTAAAGACATCAGGTTGTATGCAATACCATTTTGCAAAGGTTGTACAAAGCTCATTTTGACATCAGTTTTTTGATTTACAACTGATGTCTTTGGCTCAATTATACATTGGTTTTTAGTATTAAACTGTTGTCATTTATTCATATCAACATCAGTTTAAATTTCTTTGTGTTGTCAATTTGCTTTAAATCACAATTGTGCATTCAGATTTATATGAACCAAAAAAAATAAAACCATACACAATATCGCAAAATGAAACCAGAAAATTCTCATACTATGATTACCAAATCATCCGTTCGATTACACCACCATCAACATTCCAAAATACCAACATCAACATTCCAAAATACCAACATACACAACCAACTACATAATTACCAACCTTCCAATCAACAAGTACCACTGTCTAAACAAAATATACCAATCCCACACGTACAACTGCCAAAAACTACCTAATATTCGAGGATCGATTAAAAACTACAGAAGTACTACCACTGTCTAAACAAAAGAGACTAGAGAGGGGCAGCAGAAGTGCTAATCCAGAAGTACGCTAAGCCCCTTACATATTTTCTTGGATGTACGTGAGCGTCTCTATGCGCACCTTGTCCAACTCCTCCCTGGTATAAGACTTCCGACTCTTGCTCGCCCACTAAATAGAATATAGCACACCAACACCAAATAACAATTAGTATAACGTTCAAATGTTCAGCAATTATAACAATTAGTACTACCACTGTCTAGCAATTATAATTATATTACATGCAGTCAAGTTCCATCAAAATATCAAAAAATATACCTTGGTAGTAAAAGTCATTTCTTTATCACAGATTATATCTTTCATGTAGCGCATAACAACGTAACCACATTCATGGCCACCAGGTTGTTTAGGAGATCCCTATTAAATAAAAAGCTTACACTATCAATCAGTCGAAAAAAACAAAAATCTTATCGATCAAACAAAATTAAGTGCTGAAATACTTACAGCAAGATTCTTTACTTTAGGGACTTTGCTTCCCCTTCCAGTTTGAGCATTGTAAGATTTAAGTGCACTGTACAAAAGATCATCGTCATGTCTCAATAATAATAGAGCAATGTAAGAAATAAATCTGACAGCAAATATATTTAATTTACCTTGATAATGCTCTTTCCAACTCCGGAAAATGTGTTGGATGAGACAAAGGATTGAGGATAAAAATTTCACCAGCCCAAATTGCGACCAAAATCCAATGATAACTGTTTTCATTAAAATACTAGTTATAATTTTAAAAAATTAGAAAAAAAACCTTAACTAATTAGCAAGAAAAACTTACTGCTGATTATGTGGCATCAAGAGCATGCGATCATAACTACCATCTAGCAATCGCTTAACAACATAAGACTCAAAATCAGCATTGAGGGTAAATGTGGATGCCGGATCAAAAAAACCGAACAAATCCAAATTGTTTTTTTCAGAAACCAAAGTATGCAAGTACCTACAAATAAAGAGATTATACTCAAATATAACAATATAAAATATGCAGAATGAGACAAGAATGTAGGGAAAAACTTACGAAATGTACGCAGATATTGCACCTTGCCCAATTTCCTTAAAAGTTAATAAGTCGGTTAAATTCTCATGTAATACGTAGATTGTTTTTTCATGTCCAAACACCTCAGCATCACATTTTATTTCTACAGAGATCCCACACTCTTTCATAGTTGATGTTGCAAATTTATACAACAATTTAAAGCCCTTTGGCACATTCTCAGTTGGCTCCACTTCTTTGAACAAAGCAGCAATTCTTCGCAAATCAGTTTTCTCTTTTTTCTTTGATGATAATCCTTCCTTATTATTTCTAATTTTCTGCAATTAAATAGCAAATAATTAAACAAAACTTGAATAACAACTACTCAATGACTAAAAGAATGTCAAAAAGTACATACCACAACAGGTGCATAGGTGATCAAGTCTTGAGGCCATGCTACCATAGAACCAATAGCTTGTTTCACTTTCTCTATTTCACCTTCAATCGGCATGGGAATTAAGGCATCTGGTTGGATGGCTCCGTCCACTGACACGCGAATACATCCCGGCTTTAAAGGCACTCCATGAACTAAACTATTCATTTCAGGCTCATCAAAAATCGTGCCAAATGCAACCTTATTTGTTATGTTGTCCACAGACAGCTCACACGATCGCGGACCCTGCATTTATCACAAGATGTTTAAAATTAAATTTCCATGTGTTCATTAACTATAGTCCTGTTTCTTCTGTCCACTATCATATATGTACAATTTTTTTACCTTCTTTTCAGGTGGAGTAGGGTCAATAGGAACACGTTCATCATCGTCATCAACAAACAACCTTACAACTGTTGGTTCAACTCCTGCTGGTTTGAGTACTGAATGAGGTGAATCTTTTCCTGCCAGGCAACTTGCTTTGTCGGAAAAAGGTGGAGAGGATACACTGGGTAAACCACTAATCATAGCCTTAAGCTCAGCCAGCTCCTTTTTTGTTCTCTCCATTTCCTCATCCCTTTGTCGATCACGGGCCAACAAGTCAGACTTTGTGAGTCTATTTCTTTTTGGGTTTGGCAAATTGAAGTACATTTTTGGGGTAACAAAGCCTCCAACTGCTCTAACCCTGCCCGAATGCTCAGGAGTTTGCAGTGCTCTAGTTATTACATCGTCACTTCCAGATGGTTGAAATTCACCCGTGCGCTTCAGCTCTAGAAAGTTATCCTATCAACACAACATGCATTCATATGTACATGGATAAAATACTCATTATTATTTCACTAACTCTATAAATTAAATCAAAAAGATGAGACACAAAGGGTAGCTTACAATTCTTTCAACTACCACAGCCACTTCAGGATCAAATGTCTGGTCCTTTTTCTTGCGAGCCTTCTTCCATAAAATCGCTCGATCAGGATCATCTCCGGGCACAATTTTTCCTGACTTTACCTAAAGAAAATGGAAAAACATGTATAATATCCATTATCAAACTAAAATTACAATAACAATTACACATTATTACCTCTTCTTCTATCAAGCCAATGTAGCCTTTCCTGGATGTACGGTGTGGATATTTTCGTTTCTTCACTCTTCCGCTCTGTGATTCACGAAGCGTCTACAAGTGTAGTCAGATTTATTATCTAGTTAGGTATGCCATCTAGTAAATTAGATTTGTCCCCTGAGCAAAAAATTCAAATAAACATAGAACAACGCATACCATCCAGTCATCACCTATCCTCTGTCCAACAAATTTCCTCCAAATATCTTTACCAACAAACTCATACTTTCTTGGAGGCTTCCTCAGTTTCTTCTTCTCTCCCTTAAATGGCATCACATGCTTAGCAGTTAGTGTAGATTTGAATTGTCTCCACTTTGTGCCAGCAGACTGAAGAATATACGCCTCACTTTTTGGAGAAATTTTGAATGTATTCTGAAACAATTAACGCCATAATATAAAACTCTAAATATATGAAAGAATTTATAATGTATTCTGAATGTCAAAATATGTTGGATTTTACCTGGACATCATTCCATAACTTCTTTTTTAAATCAGAATTCACATCTGGCCAACTTCGAATATCGATGGGAATCGTATTCCTAGCCACCATTCCTACGTAAGACTGCAAAACATGCCTACTCTTTCCAATAGGGACTCCAAGATGATTGGTTCTAACTTTAATCTTCTTGCCCTGAGCCTTCTTTATCAACACTTTATACATAGTTGAGGGACCTCGAGGAGCTCCATACTTCTTTTTAGTAGATTCAGTACTAGTAACCGTTGCTTGTAAAGTGTCTGACTCTTGTTGAGGTTCAGATTGTGTTGCTTGTCCAGCTTCTGGCTCATCAATAGTTGCCAATATTTTATCCTCCGGCACCAACTGTTTGCTCTTTTCAGGGCTGCAACCTTCTTCGAATTGTACTTTCTGATTTTTTTGCTTTTTAGGTGCCATTTGTCTCCTTCAATCTGTAGAATAATACACTCTATTAGTCAATGCAGGTATGCATATTTGAATAATTAGCTAGGGAACACTAAAATCACGATTAATTAAGCACATATACAATTTTAAAAAATGCAATTACCTTCATATAGTCATTGCAGCAACACAATTAAAACAAAATTGTAGTAAATGGTAACAGCACAATTAAAACAAAATTGTAGTAAATGGTAACAGCACAATACAATTCAAGTAGGCACAGGAAAAGCAAATAATTAAAAGTGTCTCCTAAAGAGCTACATTACACTAACTATTTTTTAACCCAAATTCCTTCAATGTTCTGTCTACAATTGCTAACACTATGCTCAACATCATCGACGACATCACATGTTGGAATTCTGGAGCAAAATGGGGGATTTTCCAAGACAGTGTCTCCTAAATCATCTTCGTTATACACATCGTGATAATCTCGAGTCGTAGAGGTTAATACAACAGACCATCTAGCATCAACCGGATCTTCCACATAGAAGACTTGCTTGACCTGGTCAACAGACACATATTTATCCTTCTTGTGTCCTTGTCGATTAAAGTCCACAAGTGTGAAGCCAAGATCATCTACCTTTATGCCTTTATCATTCTCTGCCCATTTACACAAGAATAAGGGGGCTTTGAATGCATGGTAATCTAACTCCCATATTTCTAGGATGATGCCATAAAATGTCATATCGCTCTCGACGGGATTTAAATCCTTGGCACTAGAGACTTGGACTGTCCTAGCCACTACCGACACACCACTATTTTGAACAACTCTCACATCATCTCGGTCCTTTGTGAAGTACCGCACTCCATCAACCAGATACCCTTCATATGTCAAAACTGAAAATGATGGTTTTCCCGCCAACCATCTTATTGTTTCAGAAACACTTCCAACATTCTCTGTAATTTCATTACTAACCTGCGCGAAGAAGAAAAAATTACAATCATATTTCATAATCCAGTTAAGAAGAGGTACGAATTAAAAAAATACATAATAAAAGAAACAATTAGAACACTAACTTTTTTTTCAAACCAATCAGCAAATTGCCGATTGTGTTCACCCATCAGCCAATGAACACTTTTCTTTTTCCCTCGGTAAATTTCTTCCAGGTACTCCTTATGCATCCTAAGAAAATGAACATATTAAATAAACAGCCACACAAAGTACTTACCAAAAAAGATGAATTTATACGAAATAATTAAACTGACTTACATAATATAAGGATATACTTCAGAGTTGTTCATCAGGACATGTAGATGTGCCTCATCTCGCTCCTTTTCTTCAACTGATTTCATTGTTGCAGCGGATAATGGACCAGCAATCTTAGATTTGTCCTTCGGAAGGCCTGCAGTGTAACTCTGTTCAACAAACTCTGAGCAGAATTCTACTGATTCTTCTTTTAGATAGCTTTCCGCTATACAACCTTCCGGATAGTAACGATTTCGTACATAACTCTTTAACACTTTATTAAACCGTTCAAATGGATACATCCATCTATAAAATACCGGTCCACATAAACGTAATTCTCTAACCAAGTGGACGGTAAGATGTATCATTATATCGAAAAATGAGGAAGGAAAGATTTTTTCCAGCTCACACAAGGTCAATATCACATCTGACTGTAGTTTATCCAGTTTCGATACATCCACAACTTTGTTGCACAAAGCGTTGAAAAAAAAAACACAATCTTATTATGCTGACTCTAACATTTTTTGGGAGAACGGAACGAATTGCAACTGGGAGTAACTGTTGGAGGAGGATGTGGCAGTCATGGGACTTCAGCCCATACAACTTCATATCAGCCATCGATACACAATTTTTTATGTTCGATGAATGTCCATAAGGGAGCTTCATATGTAAGAATGATGATAACATTTTCTTTTTTTCTGCCTTGGACAAAGTAAAAGGGGCAGGGGGCAAGTATGTTTTCTTTTCTCCTACTTGTGGAGCTAAATCATACCTAACACCCATCTCTACCATATCACGACGAGATGCCTCACTGTCTTTAGACTTATACCGCATATTTAATAGCGTCCCAATCAGATTATCACACACATTTTTCTCGATGTGCATAACATCGAGACAATGGCGAACATGATGAAACTTCCAATATTCTAACTCGAAAAAAATTGACTTCTTCTTCCATACACATTCCACCTTCTTTGAACTCCTCACTTCCTTCCCGAAAGAAAAGTGAACTTGTTCCTGTTGCGCTAATACTTCTTCACCACAAAGGGGTTGACGTGCTTGCCCATGCTCTTGTTCTCCATTAAAAGTCACCTTCTGCTTCCTATAAGGATGATGTCGAGGCAAGTACCGACGGTGACCTTGGTAACACATTTTTCTACTATGAGGTAAATATTTAGCTATGGTATCATCGCCACATACTGGACAAGCCATGTAACCCTTATTAACACAGCCGGATAAATTTCCGTAGGCAGGGAAGTCATTTATTGTCCACAACAACATTGCTCTTAAAGTAAAATAAGATTTACTATAAGCATCATAAACATTTGGCTCGCCTTCTTCCCAAAGCCTTTTTAGATCGTCAATCATCGGTTCTAAATATACGTCTAAATTATTACCCGGCTCATGTGGACCAGAAACTAATATTGTTAACATCATAAACTTCCTCTTCATACATAGCCATGGAGGAAGATTATAAGTTACCAATACTACTGGCCAGCAGGAATACCTATTTTGTAAGCCATTACTATGCGGATTTATACCATCTGCCGACAAAGCTAAACGAAGATTTCTTGGGTCACTACCAAAGGTAGGCCACCTGTAATCAATATTCCTCCAAGAAGGAGAGTCAGCTGGATGGCGCATCAGGCCATCTTGAGTTCGGTGGTTCGCATGCCAAGTCATCATCTCAGCAGTTGAAGCAGATTTAAACATCCGTTTAAATCTGGGAATAATGGGGAAGTACCACATCACTTTCGCTGGAATATTAATCCTAACCTTTTTATCCTTCCCAACTTTCCAACGAGATAGACGACACTTGGGACACTCAGAAGCATCACTGTACATACCCCTATACAATATGCAGTCATTTGGACATGCGTGGAACTTTACATAGTCAAGACCTAAATCAGATAAGTTTTTTTTTGCTTCATACGCATTAGATGGCAACACATGGTCATTCGGAAGCATAGAACCAACAGAAGACAACAACTCGGTGAAGGCAGTATCACTAATTCCAAACCTCGATTTCCAGTTATGTAGTTTTAACATTGATTCTAACTTAGTGCAGTCACTACCCTTAAACAGAGGTTGCTCAGAATCAGCCACAAACCTCTGAAACTCATGCGACTCATCATCGTAATCACTCCTATCGTATGCTGCCTCACAGACTTTTTTCGTTTGTGATGCAGCAATATTGTCCGAAGGAGGGCATGTACTATTAACAGAAGACCTAGTATCGGGACATTTTTCTCCATGCCAAATCCAATCAGTATACCCTAAACTAAAACCATTCTCATATAGATGACCCCTTATTATTTTTACGGAGAATTTTTTAAAATTAACACATCTTCCACATGGACAAGGAATTTTCTTAGGATTAGGTGCATTTTCTTCCGCATATATCAAGAATTTTTCAACCCCCATCTCATATTCTAAGGAATCCTTATCTTTCAAAGTCCACGACTTATCCATAAATTCAGAATCACGTATAACCAAAATCAACCAACCTGATTGCCATTTAAATATACAAAAAAAACAAATCAAAATGCAGACAAGAAAAACAAACAATGACATTTACATGAAACAAACAAGGGCATGAATAATGTAGGTGTTATGCAGAGGATGTATGTATCATTTATAAGTAACCAAGTCCATATAATTCCAAATAATAATAACTATGAAGCTATAACTAAACATTCATATAACAAATAAGCAGTTAAAACAATCATATATATCATGAGTTGAGGGGCACGCTAACCTCTGAAGTCCGAAAAATATCTAAAAATGCTTCAAACTTAATCAAAGTCCAAAAGTCAAATTGATATGCACCTGCAAAACCAAATTGATTAAGCACAGTCAAATTCATTAACAAAGATCACAACATTGATAAATTAAAACTTGCATTTATGCACAAAAGAACAGAAATACATAATTATTATCAAAGATGAAAACTTTTATCAATTAAAGATCAAAACTTTAATTTGGAAAAAGAAAACACATTAATTTAACATTTCGCCTACTTGTGCGAGGCGTACAAATGACTTTCTTAGAAATAGACATCGGCTAGCATTTCGTAAATCATATAAAATAAATATCCAAAATTCAGAGGCTTTTAAACAAAAACAGTACATATACAAATAGTAATAGTCATATTAAAATCACAGAATATAAACAACAAATAATAACAATCATATTATTTGCAAATCAATGGAAGAAAATTACAATAAACAACTAGAGAATGTACATATAGCATACATATGTATGCATACATAAATAAATCAGAGAATATACATGCATGCAAATAAAATGAAGAAAAATCCAGATCTGAAAGCTAATTAAAGAGAGTGAACAGAGAGTCTATACCAGATTTAATTCCATAGCTAATTAAACGAAAGAGCTAATTCCAGATCTGTTCAAAAAAAGAAATTAAAGAAATTAAAGAGAGTTCTTTGATTTGAAAAGAAATTAAAGAGAGTGAACGACCTAATTAAACCCACCTTAGAGATTTAACTAATTGGGCACAATCGAACCAACTCCATTTGCATGTAATCTTCGATTAGGGTTGCTGTTCTTCAATTAGGGTTTATGTTCTTCAATTAGGGTTTGTTGAACGAGAGAGGAGTGAGAGAGAGCAGACAGAGTGAGAGAGAGAGCAGATAGAGTGAGAGAAGTGAGAGAGAGGGCGGCTGAGACCTGAGAGAAAAGGGAGGCGCGGGGGGGAGTGTTTTGGTTAAGGGGGGAAAGGGAATTTTGGTTAAGGGGGGAAAATAAAATTTGTTAAGGGGATATATTTTTGTAAAGAGGGGGAAAGAAAAGGTACTGTGTTTTTATTTTTATTTTTAAAACGCATTAGACAACGGTTACTTTAAAAACCGATGTCAAAGTTTTTTAAAAAAGCAATTAGACAACGGTCGCTTTAAAAACCGATGCAGAGAAACTACAATAACATCGTTTAAAAAAAAAACGATGTTAAAAAGAGCTTTGACATCGGTGGCTTTACTGTCTGATGTTAAAGGTGTGATGTCTAAAGCAGTTTTTCTAGTAGTGATGGACCATTAAGTTATGCATTGACAGCATCTCCACAGATAAATCAAGTAGCTGTTTCACAAGCTTGGAAGAATGCTGAGTAATTGATTCTACTCAGAGTCAATCAGGTAAGATTGTTCTACATTTAGGACAAGATTCATTTGACATTACTGAATCTGTTGTTAATTCAGTACTTTGCTTACCTGTTACTGATAGTTATGAGAATGTACCATCTGATGATAATATAAGAACTATGTTGTCTGAATTAGGTTATAGTGGACCTCTAGATAACATGAGCCAGTTGAATAGGTCTTTTCTTAGAAAGGAATGGTCTTCTTACTTTGTTCAAATTGCTAAATGTTTTACTGGCAAATGTAGTTCTTTTCAGCAAATTACTTCTGTTACATCACATATTGCTTATAGTTTGCTTTATGACAGAGTAATCAACATTGGTCATATTATCTTAAGTCAGATGAGTATTAAACTTGGGTTAAGAGATCAAAACAGGAAAATGGTTTATTATCATAGATTTATGTAATTGTTTATTAACCATTTTGTTCCTGATGTTGAAACTAGATTTGGTAGAGAACATTGTGTTTCTTCTTATGAACAGCAAAAGAGAATTTTCTCTGACATTACAAAGAAGGACAATGAAAAGAATCTAGATGAAATACCTGTAATTCATTATCCACATCATGTTCAGGTAATTCTTAAAGCTCATCTTCCTACTCTCTACAATTCTTCTTTCTTTTGTGGTGAAATGGCTCAGGAATCTCAATTGGAGGAGAACCCACCTGTGTCTACCCAAGTAGCCCAAAACATTATAGTCTCTGAAACAATTCAAGAATCAAATTTTGATCCACAGCCTATTGTTTCAAAGAAACCAACCTCTGGTGTTTCTCAAAAGACATCAGTTGTAAGGAAGAGAAGATTTGTTGTGTCAAGTAGTAGTAGTCATTCTAGTGAAGATGATGATGATTTAACTCTTGCTGAGAGAGCAGAATTGAAGGCTGCAATTCAACTTTCTTTGTTAGCACAAAGAGATGAAAAACCTAGTCACAGCCAGGCTGCAGTCTCCCAAAAGGCTGTAGTTCTTAAAAAGGGAAAACAGTTACTGGATACTGTCTCTCAAAAGACTGTGTCTATTGAACAAAGATCTCATCCCAAGATCACTTCTGTGTCTACACCTCTTGAGTCTTCTCAGGATAAATCTTTTGCTCACTATATCAGGAGAACAAGGAGAAAGATTCAATTGTCACCTACACACACAGAGTCTAGTCCAACTAATATCATGCAGGTTTCTACAAATCAAGCTACATCTATGTCAGTATTTGACAAGAGAGATCTGGATATTGATTCTTCATGGGAAACTACATTATCATACAGACTGGCTATGGGACTAATTTCTCTCAAAGTGAAGTTGTCAAGGCCTGTTCTAGATTTTCTGGTTGAAAGAGTACCAAAACTTTTATTTCCAGATGAATATGGACTTCTACATCAAAGACTTGACTTAATGAAGATGTATTTCTATGTATCTGTCAGAAGACAATTAGTCAAGAAATTTGGACTCTCGAAGCATGTTGCACTTCAGTCACTTCATGCATATTTATTTGACAAGGATGTAATTATTGAAGATGCTTCAGCTCAAGGTGAAAAACTGGAAGAAGTAGATAGAGGAAAGCAGTCAACAGAAGGTACTATTGCACCAGTTGTGAATAGTAGGAACGATCAGATCACAGTCACTGTAACACAAGAACCATCTAGTCAGAGGAAGGATGACTCAGGAGCTGTGATAGCTGATGTTGAAAGGTCTTCTGTGATGACTGAGAATGCAAGTGAGATACCCTATGATATGGGAGGAATGACTTTGGTTGATTTTTCTGAAGATCAAACAAATTTTGTTCAGTCAGAGTCTATTCACCTTGAGGGTGTGTCTCAGCAAACAACACTTAAAGACGGTGATGTACTAACTATGGTGTCTAATGAAGTATTACTGAAGACATCAGAGTCTAGTAAAGAACCTGAAAGTGGTATACTGGAGCCTGTAGTTTCTGAAAGGAAAGAAGATGATTGTAAGGGTTCAGAGACTATAGCAGCTCACTCCTTGGAGAAAACCTCAAGCCACATGCCATATGAGGAACCCTCTCTCCATGTGAGTTCAGGTATAAAAACTCCTTCTAAACTCTATTTTTCTGTAGGTCATGAGAGCACTTATCTAAATTTGAGTGATACAGTTGAAAAGATGGACTTAGATCCACAATTTGAGCGGCTGGCTCCTGACCAGGCAAAAGGTGAGGTAGAAAGAGTGTTGACTTTAGAAAGTCAAAGTGAGAATGAGGGTATGGATGATCAACTCCATAGTGAGGGAGAGAAAATTAGGAAACCATCATTTGATTTCTGGGATCAGGTTTTTCCTGAATCTTGGTCTGAAAATTTGGGTATGGATGCTGGTACTTATTCATTCATCAAAATGTATCAGAAGAATGACCTAGCACATCACAATGCAAAGCCAGAAGTTAAAGCTCAGAAGCAAAAGGAGAGGCTTGCAGAAATCATTAACAGAAGAGGTGCCAGGATAAAGCAATCTCTTGATACATATGTACCAGATGAAGATCCTAATGATCCTGGTGTTCCTTTGTATGTACTTCCAATATCAGCTAGAATTGAGACATCAACAGTCTCTGATCACTCTAAGGAGGAGTCAGGATTTGAAGATGTTAGTACACAGAATACTGGTGAAGGAGATGATGATCATGTTTCAGTTCCAGAACAGAAAGATGAAGATGTTGATACTTCTAATCAGGTTTTATTACTTGAATATCATACAACTCAAGCAACTTCTTCTACAAGACTTAAAGATACAGTTCTTTCTGATTCTGATACTGAAGATACTAGAAGCACTTCCAATATTGAAGTTCATTCTGATGTTTTGAAAGATATCCAGAATTCTCAAATTGCTATTCAAACAAGACTTCAATCACTTGAAGATAACCAAGTCACAATTATGGAAAATCAAGCAGTTCTTATGAATCTCATTTGTTCTGTTTCTGAATCTCTTGGAATTAATGTTGCTGATGTCAAAAAGGGGGAGATAAAGACAATTCAAAAGACAACAACAACACCACCAGACTGAAGATAAAGCTGGGGGAGATAAAGATCAGACAAAGGATAGTAAAAAGAAGAACCAGGAGTGACAGTGGTGAATCTCAGCAAGGAAGAGTAAAGGAAGAGCAGCATTAATAGTTAAAATTCTTTCTTCTAAGTACTAGATAAGCGTCTACATCTGAGAAGGAGGTACTTAAACTTCATAATTCGACATTCATAAATTCTATTCTGGTTGTATTGTTATATGTTTTGACATCCACAACTTAGATTTATGCTTCAGATTATAAAGCATAAATAGGGGGAGATTGTTAGGAATAATTCATAAGTTGTGATGTTAAGAATAGAATTTACACATTATACTTCTCGTAATCCTGATCTTATAAAGGATTTAGCACTGTATATAGGTTTTATGTGTAAAACAGTTATCTGTATAGTTTAGTCAGGAATGAACAGTGTATCGGAGACTACATGTCAGGAACAGAGAGCAAATCCTGATGACGGTCCAATACTGATGGTTGATCAGATACTGATACAGTGTACAGATCCTGATATCAGTCGTGTTACTGATGATGTCATTATGGATGCTACAGAAACTGGCAAGTGCTATAAAACAGGATCGTTGTTTGAAGAACAAGCAAGAAGATATTATGAAGGAAAGAGTTTTTCTATTGAAGGAAACTATCGACTAGAAGGCAGAACATTGTCATGTATAGATTATATCTTTCTGTTATTAGTTGATAGGTAGCATTATAAATACTCTCTCAATATCATTGTAAAGAGCGACGAAGTTGTGAGTTCGTGTGCGTAGCTCTGTATAAGGTTTGTATTCGAGAGTTCGAAACAAACAGAGAGAGATTTGTATTGTCAGCAGCTGCTAAAGGTATTGTACACCTTTGGTAGAGTTTGTATTTGATATTATTAATACAAACAAGAGTTTGATTCATTCGTTTATTCTTGTTCATATAATCAAGTAAAAATCAGACACGATTATATAACTTGTATTCAACCCCCCCTTCTACAAGTTATTCGAGTTAACATATGTAACATGTATTCTATATCTTTGAGTATGTGACTTAAAAATGAGATTATATGAATAGTGTTTATATTCCTAAATATCCCTAATCGAGCATTATTAATATGGGACAATTATAATGCATAAAGATTAGTATGTTTGTTGATTGATGACCACATCTCATTGGTCATAGGTATAGTGATACTAAAGTCAAGAACATAGGTGCATGTAATATTCTACATGGCACTGGATTGACCCACAGTGAGATTCTACATGTTGATAAGTCATTAGAAAGACTCACAGTGATAATGGTGTAATGATCCTTAGACTTGAGATCATTATATTTCTATACGAGGATTAATATACTTTGACTTCATTAAAAGTTACCTTTGACCGGATAATGATAAAAGTGGACATCGGGTATATTATGAGACATATGAGAAATATGAATGATAGATAAAGGATTTAACCCTCCTATTATTAGGAGAGATATTATTGGCCTCTTGATTGAGTGAGACTATGAAAATGCATGGCCATGCTCAAATATTGATTTGTTTTAATAGTCTACTCATTGATCAAGGAAACCCGGATCAAACGTTGAAGAGGATGACTAATTACATGCCTCGAGTTTAATCTATAATATTTGGTTAAAGGGATTATATTACACGGAAACATTAATCACGAAAGTTTTAATTGGATCACCATTTAATTATTATTACTTGGGTAGCAATGATGTATTACTAGATGCCACTCATTGTTTACAATTTTAATTAGATATTAAAATTGTTACCAACGTAATAATAACCTATAGGGTCACACACAAAGAACGCTTGAAGGAAAAATAATTTAAATTATGAATTTAAATTAAATAAGTAATTTGTTCTATTTATAATATTAATTAAGTATGACTTAATTAATTAATTAAATAGAAAAATGGAATTACTTTAACTAATTCCGAAATTAGTTATTAATTAATTAAGTGGGACTTAATTAAATAATAAATTGGAATTTCGGATTAGTATTAATTATAATTGGATTATAATTAGAAAACTAATTCTCTTCTCCCTCTATATATATCTCTTTATGGATGATTTTATAAGTTTTACAAAACCCTAGCCGTTCTTGAGAGAAATAAAGAAGATAGAGAGAGAAGCAGTTTTCGGGTGCTAGTACACATCAATCCTTCGAGAAAAGCGTTCGTGTGGATACCGGTAGAGCGTAGATCGCGAGAGCGGGATGCGTGGTGATTCAAGTAGCTAGGATCTCTAATTTTCATCCATTCATGAAGCTTCTTTAAGGTAATCATCTAACTCCGAATTAAATATCATGTTTTTGCATGGATCCTGCGGTAGGGTTTCGATTTTTATTTTTTTTTCGCATTTTATTCTGCTGCGTTTGATGCTCGAAACCCTTCACAACTATCATACAAGATATGCATTCCGAGTTATATGTAATTGATTTAGAATATCTTGTAATTGATAGTGTAGCTGTGTACGCTATATAAACACAGTTTTAGGTTTTACATGATTGTAATCGCTTACACGAGTTATCTTGTAACCTAGCAGCTCCTAAGAACATAAGAATTTCTTAAGAGAGTTTTGTAACAGTTTTATATCAGAATTAATAAAGCTGTTATTGATTCATACTTGTATTATTTCAGTTTAAGTCGAAAATCTTATACAATTGTATTCAACCCCCCTTCTACAATTGTTATTTACTGGGCAACAATTGGTATCAGAGCAAACTGATTAATATTAATCAGAAACGATCTTAAGATGTCGACAAGCAAGTATGAAAGCATCAAAATTCCAATTCTCAAGAAAACTGAGTATCCAACATGGAAGGTGAAAATGCTGATGTATCTGGAAGCAATTGATCCAGACTATCTTGATAGGATCAATGATGGACCATTCTTCCAACAAGGTTAGTTGCAAGAACAGAGACTGTTGCTGAACACTATGTCATTAAGGGAAAGAGTGAGTGGACGACAGAGGAAAAGGCTCAAGTACTCAAAGATGCAAAGGTAAAAAATATTTTGCATAACAGTCTTGATAATGTCATGTCTAACAGGGTAATAGCATGCAAGACTGCAAAGGAAATTTGGGATACTTTGGAAACTCAATGCCAAGGTACTGAATCTATCAAAAGATTCAGGAGTATGAGCAATTCGATGCTAAATCTTATGAAAGCCTTACTGATATGTATGATAGATTCTTGACATTACTGAACAATCTATCACTAGTTGGCAAAGAGTATGATCCAGAGGACTCCAACACCAAGTTTCTCAGAGCTCTAACTGAGGAGTGGGATACTCAAGCTTCAATCATAAGGCATCAATATGATTTGAAGATGCTGTCTCTTGATGAAGTTTATGGGATGCTTAGAACTTATGATCTTGAGGTTCAACAAAGAAAGAATAAGAAGAATGTCAAGACAAAATCTGTTGCTTTGAATGTTGAATCAAAATCAAAGGGAAAAGCTGAGGAGTTTTCTAGCAGAAAGAGTAGAGTGGAAGAGTCAATTCCTGATGACTCATCATCAGATACTGATACTGAGTCTGATCCTGATACTGATGATGACTCTACTGATTCTGATATAATGGAAATGGTTGCTATGATAGTCAAGGGCTTCAAGAAGATGAAGTTCAGAAAGGCTAGGAAGCAAGGAAAATTTCAGAAGAGAACCTTCAATGCTGACAAAGACAGGTACAAGAAGAAAGAAGATAAAAGCAGAAAATTTGACAAGTCAAAAATCAGATGCTATAACTGTGACGGAATGGGTCACTTTGCAACTGAGTGCAAGAAGACCAAAACCAAAGCTCTTATTTCTTCAAGCAAGGATTGGATGGACTCATCATCTGACTCTGAAGAAGAGAAAGTGAATTATGCTTTGATGGCCAAAACTGATGAGACTTCTGCTGGTGAAAATAAGGTATCTGAAATTTTGTTTGATTTTGATACTAATAATGTCTCTGAGCTAAGATCTTTTTTAAAATCTTTGCATATTAGTTTTAGAAGTCAATCTATTGAAAATACTAGAATAAAATCTGAAATGGCAGAGGTTGTTAAGAGAAATGATCATCTAGAAGCTGAGTTAATTTTCTTGCAGGAAGTTCAAGCAGAATGTGATAATGCTAAACACATGAAACTTGAAACAGAGTTCAAATGTAATGAACTTAAAATGCAACTTAAAGAGGCAAATGAAAAACTCAGAACCTGGACACATTCTGGAACAAAAACTCATGAAATTATTACTGATAAAAACTAGAAAGAGTGTCTAGGTTATAAGCCAGAGAATGAGAAAAAGGACAAAGAAAAGGTTGTTTCATCTAATCCAGGAAGAGTTATAGTTGATGACTCAACAAATCCAAAAACCTACAGATATGTCACAGACAGTACTAAAACCAAATTAAAACCTGTTAATTATGTGTATCCAGAAAATCCCAAATCTACTTCAGAAAAGGGATCCACTTCTACACATCATTCTGAGACTAGGACTGCCAAAAACAAGAATGTAGGTCTTCTGTCTAAGAAACAATTAAGGGATAGAATCTGTGATGCAACAGATAGGAAGAGAGTTCCAACTGTCAAAAGGAATAGGAATGGTAAAGTTGGAATAAACAAGGAGAATAATTATAAGTATATTCCAAATGCACCAAGGAAAGTATGCTTTAACTGTGGTAACTCTAATCATCTTGCTATTGATTGCAGGAGGAGTAAAAAGAAGGCTACTGTAGTTCCTAAGTCTGACATTAGGAATAAATCAGTATTTTATAAACCACAGAATCCTTGTTTCCATTGTGGCAGTGAATGGCATTCTATTTATACATGTGAAGAATACCATAATTTATATTATTATTATGATCCTTTGCCTAAGTTCAATAAAAGTGCAAATTTTGGAAAAACAAAGAACTTGAACGCTAAGCATGCATCTGTTAAGAAAAAGACTAATTCTGATGGACTCAATCCTGATGAAGGTGTTTTTTCAAGAAAATCTTCTGCTGCTAAAAATGTTAAGTTACATGAAAAGAGAACCCAACAAGTGTGGGTTCTTAAAAATTCTAACTGAGTTCTTTGTGATTCTGATTGCAGGGTAAAATGAAAAATGTGTTAGTCATGGATAGTGGATGCTCTGTGCACATGACTGGAGACAAAACCTTGCTATCAGAATTTGAGGAGAAGGCTGGCCCAACTGTGTCTTATGGAGATGACAACATTGGACAAACTTTGGGATATGGCAGTATTGTAATTGGAAATGTCATCATTGAAAAAGTAGCTCTGGTGAAAGGACTCAAACACAATCTGTTAAGTGTTAGTCAAATCACAGACAGAGGTTATCGTGTCAATTTCAATGATACTCATTTTGAAGTTATCAGCAAATCTTCAGGGAAGGTTGCATTAACTGGTCAAAGACATGGTAACATTTATGAAGCCAACATTCACACCAATACTGATAATTCAGCTACATGCCTTATCAGCAAAGCTTCAGTAGATGAAAGTTGGAATTGGCACAAGAAGCTTTCTCATCTCAACTTCAACAATATAAATGAGTTGGTTAAGAAAGACTTGGTAAGAGGATTACCAAAGGCATTATATACTCCTGATGGACTCTGTGATGCTTGTCAGAAGGCTAAACAGAGAAGGACATCATTCAAGAGTAAATCTGAATCCCCAATTGATGAACCATATCACATGCTTCACCTTGACTTGTTTGGACCAGTGAATATTATGTCCATCAGTAAGAAAAGGTATACTCTAGTCATTGTTGATGAATATACTAGATTTACCTGGGTTTATTTTCTGCACAGAAAAGATGAAACTGATGAAATACTGCTGGACCATGTGAGGCTTATTGAAACTGGCACAAAATACAAAGTCAAGATCCTGAGAAGTGATAATGGGACTGAATTCAAGAATTCAGCAATGGAAGAGTTCTGCAAATACAAAGGAATAGTTCAACAATTCTCTGCTCCTGGCACACCTCAGCAAAATGGAGTAGTTGAAAGAAAGAACAGGACTCTTATTGAAGCTGGCAGAACTATGTTGGAGGAAGCTAAACTACCTACATATTTCTGGGCAGAAGCAGTCAACACAGCATGCTACACTCAAAACATCACCCTAATCAAAAGACATGGTGTAACTCCTTATCAGATGATCAAGGAAAAGAAGCCAAGTTTAAAGAATTTACATGTGTTTGGCTGCAAGTGCTTTGTTCTAAGACCTCATCCTGAACAGTTAGGAAAATCTGAGACTAAAGCTGATGAGGGAATCTTTATTGGCTATCCAACAACAAGAGCCTTTAAAATCTACAATCTAAGAACAAAGACAGTCATGGAGTCTATTAATGTATCTTTTGATAATAAAAGGATAACAGGAATAACAGAAGACTCTCATGATAGTTTGATCTTTGCAAACAAAGCTACCAAGAATTCCGATGAAGTCATGTCAGATACTGATACTCTGTCAGATCCTGACGATCGATCAATTCCTGATCGAACACCAGTTACTGATGATGACTCAAATAATGCAAATGTTGAGGGGGAGCAAGAGCAAGACATCACCAGTACTGATACAACTCCAACATCAAGTAGAGACTCATCAGAAACAGATTCAAGTGACAATCCTGACAGTATATCAGGGAGAGATAGCACTATCTCAGGGGGAGCTTCTAGCAATTCTAGTTCTTTTGAAGATAACACCAATCCAGGGGGAGCATCCAGTTCAAGAAATGACTTACCATCAGCAAGGAAATGGACTAAAAGCCATACTCCTGATTTAATTATTGGGAATCCTGAAGCAGGTGTTAAGACTAGAAGTGTAACTCAGAATGAATATTTATATAATAACTTTCTGTCAAAGGAGGAGCCTAAGAAAGTTGAAGATGCACTTAAGGATGCTGATTGGGTGATAGCTATGCAAGAAGAACTGAATGAGTTTGAAAGAAATGAAGTCTGGAAACTAGTACCAAGGCCCAAGGGTAGGTCTATTGTGGGTACAAAGTGGGTATTCAGAAACAAGACAGATTCAGACGGCACAATTGTGAGGAATAAAGCAATGCTAGTAGCAAAGGGGTATTCTCAACAGGAAGGAATAGATTATGATGAGACTTTTGCTCCTGTTGCAAGACTAGAGGCCATCAGAATTTTTCTGGCATATGCAGCCCACAAGAAGTTCAAAGTATTCCAGATGGATGTAAAAAGTGCATTCCTCAATGAAGAATTGGAAGAGGAGGTATATGTTGAGCAACCTCCGGGCTTCATTGATCCCAAATATCCAGATCATGTCTATAGACTGGATAAAGCACTTTAAGGACTAAAGCAAGCTCCGAGAGCCTGGTATGAAACCCTAGCTCAATTCTTACTGGAAAGTGGATTCAATAGAGGTACAATTGATAAAACCTTGTTTTATTTGAATCATGGTAAGGATTTGCTGTTAGTTCAAATATATGTTGATGATATCATTTTTGGGTCAACTAACTCTAAGCTGTGTGAGAAGTTTTCAAAGCTAATGCAGTCTAGATATCAAATGAGCATGATGGGAGAAATGAGCTATTTCTTAGGTTTGCAAGTTAAACAGACTGATGATGGGATTTTTATCAATCAATCAAACTACACAAAGAATTTACTGAAAAGGTTTAACATGCAAGACAGCTCTACAGCTTCAACTCCTATAGCTACAGCTACAAAGCTTGATCCTGATCAAGGAACTGAGGTAGATGTAACCAACTACAGAGGAATGATTGGCTCACTCTTATATCTAACTGCTAGCAGACCAGATATCATGTATGCAACCTGTCTATATGCAAGATTTCAAGCAAATCCCAAGGAACCACATCTCATTGCAGTGAAAAGGATTTTTAGATATCTTAAGGGCACTTCTTCTCTCGGCCTTTGGTATGCTAGAGAATCAGACTTTAGTTTATGTGGTTACTCAGATGCTGATTTTGCAGGATGCAAAATAGATAGGAAAAGTACTTCAGGCAGTTGTCAGTTTCTTGGAGGAAGACTAGTTTCTTGGTTTAGTAAAAAGCAAAAGTCTATCTCCACATCAACTGCAGAAGCTGAGTACATTGCTGTTGGAAGTTGTTGTGCTCAGATCATGTGGATGAGAAATCAGCTAATGGACTATGGTTTGTTATTTTCAAAAATACCTATTTATTGTGATAACCAAAGTGCTATTGCCATGACAGGAAATCCAGTTCAACATTCTCTCACTAAGCACATCAGTATCAGGTATCACTTCATAAGAGAACAAGTACTGGAAGGGACAATTGAACTTCATTTTGTTCCTACTGATCAACAGTTAGCTGATATATTCACCAAGCCACTACCTGAGACTACTTTTACAAAGTTGGTGAACGAACTTGGAATGGTAAACTATGGCAGTTCTTGAGAAAAAGAAGTCATCAGATACTGACGACTTGTAAATACTGATGAAAAGTCAATCCTGACAATGGTCAACGTCGAATCCTGATGCGACGGTTCGATTATCAGTATTATGTTCAGAATCTAACTGTCTTCGTTTTATGTCAATTTCCTGATTAAAACTATGATTAATGTTATTGAACTCCTGATAATGTGATCACTTTAATTAGTCCTCATATTTATTTCTCAGATTATATCTCAGTTCATAACTTGATAAATCAGGAATACATTGAATAGAATAGAGAAACTGAATTTTTTCATTGATAATAAGAAAGAGATTACATTCAAAGATTACATCTTTTTGTTCTCTATCTACTAATCTATTCAACAGAAAATAAAGTCCAAACCACTCCATTGTTAGTAGTCATCCCAGATCCCATCTTTGCCACTTTGTTTAGGTGGAGGTTGACAGGGATAAGGTTATTTTTGGTGACATATTCATTAACAATGGTTGATGGAGTTGGATGAGGATGTCGTAGATGAAAGCCATGCTAATGTTGCTTGAAGGGCAGCATCGATGTCAATCACTTTTGCAGGTTTTTCCTTCTCGATTTCCTCGAGACCTGCATCCATCTGCAACCAGAGAGTCTCAAGTTGTCTTTTCTGGTCAAACGCTTCAAACTCTTCATGAGTATAGCTAAAGATGTCTCTTTTCTCTAAGAGATGGAGATTCTTTTCTTTGATGGTAAGGTTCGACATTGTTGTAAAATTTTTGCTGTGAAGGGTTTATCTTATTTTTTTTTTCAGGAGAGAATGAAGGGTTAAGGAAATAATGGACAAAGCTGAAGAGATTAAATAGAGAAGGGTGGAACAAGAATATGAAACGATTCATATTTCTGGTGTAAGTACCAGGTATTCTTTGATTGTGATGTTTTAAATTTCTTTATTTAAAACAAATTACCTTGTTTTATTTTAATCACAATCTTATTTCTCAAATAATACGAGCGCGTGTGTTTCACTAAATCAATACATATAGTTACATATGGTAAGTCGTGACGCGTGCAATCATCACCACTCTCTCACGTAATTTGGTCCATTACTCAAGTATGCACGAATAGATTACTGACACCTGTTTTTGAGAAATCATTAGTATTGTCTAAATATCAATTTAATTTACAAATTGATTTATTATTCTCAAAACTATCAGTAATACATCATCTCTTTATCTCTGTTCTCTCAAACCGTAAATTTAAAATTAGCACAACTCTCGTGTTTTCAATTTCAATGGAGAAATCATCTTTCATTAACAGCAAGGTCGTAATCAATGGAGTTACTTTTAACACAAATAACTTCACTGCAGTTCTAGATCATCAAGACTTGCCCAATGATTTCCACATTATACAGGACTTTTTGGCCTCAAGCCCAATAAATTATACTCTAACCCAACCTGCCAAGATATCTTTTCAGTCTGTAATGCAGGTTTGGAACACTAGTGTCTTTGGGAAAGGACTTCCATCAGAAAAGCCTCAAATGAGCTTTGAGTATAACAATGTTACATACTATGTGACTCCTGAGATTGTCGCTGAAGCTCTACACTTACCATCAATTATTGGTAAGCCGGTATTCAAAGTTCCTGATACAAGACTCCTTGAGTATGTTGTAAGTTTGGGTTACAATGGAGCACTAAAGAAGTTTGGAGAGCTTTACAGAACAAAGCTTAAGAAGGAATGGAATTTCTTCTTTGACACTATCAGCAGATGTTTCTTGAATAAAGTGTCAAATTTTGATGCTTTACCCACAAGTTCAGCCAAAATTGGGTATTCTCTAATTCATGATCTCTCATTTGATTATGGGTCTTTTATACTAAAGGCATTAAGTGAAAGAAAAGCAGATAAATGTGGTTATGTTTGCTTTCTTAGATTTTTCCAATTAATATTCTCTCACTTATGTCCTCATGTTATTTTTGAGAATGATACAATTTTGCCTATATGAAAAATCTCAGAAAACAATATAAAGAGTCTAATCAATTCTGATAAGGCAAATAGGTTTGATGGAACTCCATACATTCCTGATGAAGTATGGTCTCTTTTAAGAAAGAGAATGCCTATTCAATATGGCCCAGCAACTGGTGCTATGGGACAGGACCTTACACATCCTATTCCTGACACAAGCACACAACCTAAACACTCTTCTAAACAGTCAACCACCTCTGATGTCTCACAAAAGACATCAGTTGTAAAATCAAAGAAATTAGCTAGATTTGATGTGTCTGAGAGGCAATCAGGATCAAAGGATTTCTCCACTCCAACTCACTCTCAAATGAAGTTACAAGGGGGTGAACAAGGGGTACTGGGTGTATCTGGTCTGAATAGAGAAATAGGAGTAAAGAGGAAAGTTAGTCAAAGAGCTGATTCTGATTCTGATTCTGTTGATGACACAATGCCTATATCAGTCTTGATGAAGAAAAAGGAGATTGATGTTGTTGATACTAGAGAAGTGGTTGTCTCTGAAAAGCCAAAGAAAAGAAGAAGATTAATCAACAAAGGCAAATTTGTTGTTCCTATAGAATTACAGAATCTTACTGATGCTATGGAGAATAATCCTGATGTATCTACTAATCAAGATGGATCATCAGTTCCTGACACTACCATCAATCCTGACATCTCTACACCTGATAATTCACCTGTGAAGACTGTTGAGATCTCTGATTCTCCAGCACCTGTATCTCCAAAGAGAAGAATTATTGAGGTGTCTGTTGATCAAGTAAATGCTATTGCTGCTGAGTTGGGTTTCAAACCTTCACCACTTGAAAAGAAAATTGCTGAAGCAAATGTCTTTCATAGACAGAAGAAACAGAGGACTACTATGTCACCTCTGAAAGGATCAAGCCCACAAGAACCTGAACTTCAAAGGAGTTCAGCAGCTATTGCAGATCCAGTCACACAAGAACCACCTACTTAAAGTATGGGTGCAGACATTTCTGAAGGAATTGTCCCACAAGAACCACTTTCTCAAAGGGAAGGTGAAGACAAGAATATTCCTGCCCCACAAGAACCATCTTCTCAAAGTGAAGATGCTGGCAAAGTCACAACAGTAAAGGAGTTTCCTGACAATGCTCAAGGGGCTTCTGAATTCCAAATTGACTTAGTTCAAAGTTTGGCTGATAAAGCTGCTCATGTCAAGCACATTGCTGAATGTGATGAGATACTAAAGGACATTGCACTTGAGGGAAGCACACAAGAACCTTTAACTCAAAGTGTTGAAGAAGCTTCACAACCTCAGAATACACAAGAACAATCAGTAGTTAATACTGATGCAAGTCATGCTTTAGTTGCGGTTGTCAATCCTGATGTAAGTACTACTGATCCACTTATTCCATTGCTTATTGAGCCAATTTTTGCAAGGCCAATGGATTCTTTAACTACTTCGTCAGGTAACATCTCTCTCTCTACTTCTCTTCACACTGATAGTATGATTACAGATAGACCTGATACCAGGGATACCTCTATTTGTATGACTTCAGACCACTCTTCTCAGCCACCTCTTATTTCTTCACATTTAATGAGTCAGAGCCTTTCTTGTGAGAATGAGAGTGAACATTTAGAGAAAAAGAAGAGTGATGAGAGGTAGTCTCCTGAACTGGCAAAAGGAGAGGTAGACATGAGTGAGAAGTTGTTAACTTCTAGTGAGGTAGCAGTTACTATTGACAATAACTTAGGTAACATTATGAGAAGTGATGAGATCACTTTAAAAGAAATGAGAGATTTAGGAAATGTCACTATTCTACCTGCAGGTCATCAGGATTCACCAGCTACATCTACTGGTGACTTGAAAATGAAAGGTGTTATGCATCCTGATGATAATGTTGATGATAAGATTCCGACTAACAAATCTGGTTCAAATTCAGATGATCCTGATAATCCTGAAGCAATTCAAATGCAGGCAGCAATAAAAGCAAGTCTACTATCTACTTATGGGTCTTCGAGTAGATACATGCAGTATGTTACTCAAGAAGAGTTCAGAGGGGAGTACAGTTCCATACTTCCTCCTGATACTCAAGCTGCAAGGGGATATGAATGGGATACTGAATGGAATCAGCCGAATGCTGAGATGAATTTTCAAAATGCTCTTTTTCATTCTGGTCATATTGCCACGAGGATGCCTACTCCTGAACTTAAGGCTCTTCTCAAGACTAATGCTCTTCTAGCAAAGGGATTGAAGAGTGAGATTGACTCTATGAAGGATGTTACTGATAAATTTCAAGCGGGTATTCAAACAACTGTTTCTATATCTGCTACTGCTTCTCAAGCACATCTTCTTGCTGATGATGTTAAAGCACTTAAAAAGAAGATGGATTCCAGAATGACTGTCTTGGAATCAAAAGTTGATAATATTGATGAAACACTCAAGCTTATCTTGTCTTTCTTCATTGAAGAAGATGCCGATGTCAAAAAGGGGGTGAAGATAGTCAAAACAAAATGCTCACCTAATCCAGTTGTACAAAAGGATGATGATAATTCTGGAAATGATGGTGGTGCTAAGTCACATAAAGTTGAAACCTCTGATGCTGCTTTAGTAACAAAGAGAAGTCAATCTAATACTCAAACTAGGCAGTCAACTCATGTTTCTAGATCTGGTAAGAAGACAGTGACAACAATGGTACAATCTCAGAGTCCAAAAGAAGAATAGTTCGTGACACCTGGTCAAACTCTGTCAACCATTCCCGAGGATGATGTGTATGTGGAACAGGATGAAGATGCTGCTAATCTGTTTCATGAACTTGACACTGGGGATGGTCGTGTTCTTAAATTGTTTCATAAAGACAAAAGAGTTCAAACAGTTTCATGCTGAGAAGGCATCCAAACATGACTACTGATGAGTTCTTAGAAGAACAGAACAGGATTTTTGAAGAGATTGCAAGACAAAATGAAGCTCCTGCTGCAAGAAGAGGAAGAGGCAGATGAGGTAAAAACAGAGGTAGAGGAAGAATACCTGCTCATACAAGTACAAGGCTAACAAGATCTAGTGGAATCAAGTTAAAAGATGTTTCTGAGAATGAAAAGAAGAAAACTCCACTATCTCTTGCACTAACTCCGGACAACAGATTCAATGCTCCTGAAGAAGTTGAAGAGGAGATATTGCCTTTAAAAAGAAAGAGTAAGGTTGCTGTTCAAACTACTGTATCTAATAAGAAGTTAGTTTTTGGTTCAATTCCTGATGTTATCTCTGATTCTGGAGAAGCTAAAATTTTAAAAGAACTTAAGATTATGATTCTTAAGGTTGTGGTTGAATTCCACAATATGGAAGTTATTGAAGATACACTGAAGTATGAGCAAGAAAATTTCAGAAGATTTGAAAGAGAAAGTGAAATCAGAGCTAAAGCAAGAGAAACAGAAAGGATAGCAACTAGAGATTACTTGAAAAATGTTCATAAATCTAACAGGAAGTTATGGTATGATAAAAGTAAATTTGTTCCTGAACATCAACAGTATTATCCAACAGATGAGAAGAAGAAGAGCAAGAAAAAGGAGAAGAGTGAGTGTGATTATAGGAAACCAATTGTTTTCAAATCTGCAGGATTGATAACAGAATCTTCTTCGATTAATGAATCTTTATCGATTGTTAAATCAAAGTCTACTGCATTTATTGCTGAAAATCCACCAAAATGGGTAAGTATGCAATCTGGTTTGAAGGGATTGGAACCTGGAACAAGAGGAGGTATTGGATATGATAATGCACAGGTTGTTTTTATTATACAAACTGATCAACATGCTCTAGTTGACAAGATTGGTGATGAGTTAACTGTTAATCATCTCTGGAAACTTGAAGCTGTTGCTATCATTGCTGATTGTCATGCTAGTGCTAAGAAGGTAGAAAAGATGTTGTACTTCATGAAAGACAGAAGTGTAAAGAAGATTGCTATTCATGAGTTGTTGTGCAAATCCGCAAAAGAGCTGAAATATGTTCTGTATCTACTCAGATGTAAAAGCATCAATGCTAAGGAAAGAGAAGTCTACTACAATTGGTCTGTTATGATTTACAGGACAATCACACAGAGATTTATGGATGGAGGAACGAGTTATGATGGCAATTATATTCCTATGTACTTAAATTTAAGAGGCATAGAGGTTGAAATGAAGAAAGGTATTGCTGTTAGAGAAGTGTATCTAGGCATGGAACAACTGTCTCTTAATCCAGATGGGAAGGAGATTGCTTATGTGTTGCTAGGTGATTTAGATCTTCCAAGAAGCTCAATTCAGAATCTCAGGGCAGCTATCTATCAGATTAATGAGGAAGACGAAGGACTCAAAAATCTGAAAAAGAAACTGATTCAAATTCTTGAAAGCAGGGAAGAAGAATTGATATCTGACTTCTTGAAGATGAATCTGTTTTATCAAAGAATTTCTAAAACTGTTCCTGATGAATTTTAGAAGGTATTTTGTTTTGAGTTTTTGACATCTTTGAATCAAGGAATTTGTGCTTTGTTTCACAAAGAAAAAATTGGGGGAGATTGTTAGATATTGATTCAAGTGATGATCAGGATCTGGGTGTTACTGATCAGATACTGATGCTGACGTCATCAGTAACACATCGTCAGTATTTGAGTAGATCAGGATTACATGCAGATTTACGTTAGTCTAGAGATTATGGGAAGATTGATTTGTCGGTTCCTAGATTATAGGAAGGCAACTATCATACAAGATATGCATTCAGAGTTATATGTAATTGATTTAGAATATCTTGTAATTGATAGTGTAGCTGTGTACGCTATATAAACACAGTTTTAGGTTTTACATGATTGTAATCGCTTACACGAGTTATCTTGTAACCTGGCAGCTCTTAAGAACATAAGAATTTCTTAAGAGAGTTTTGTAATAGTTTTATATCAGAATTAATAAAGCTGTTATTGATTCATACTTGTGTTATTTCAGTTTAAGTCGAAAATCTTATACAATTGTATTCAACCCCCCTTCTACAATTGTTATTTACTGGGCAACAAGGTCTCTACAAATGAAGCTACAATCAAATCAGCAATTGACAATAGAGATTTTGACATTGATTCTTCATGGGAAACTACATTATCATACAGACTGGCTATGGGAGTTATTTCTATTAAAGTGAAGTTGTCCAGGCCTGTTCTAGATTTTCTAGTTGAAAGAGTACCAAAACTTTTATTTCTTGAAGAATATGGACTTCTACATCAAAGACTTGACTTAATGAAGATGTATTTATATGTATCTGTCAGAAGACAATTAGTCAAGAAATTTGGACTCTCAAAGCATGTTGCACTTCAATCACTTCATGCATATTTATTTGACAAGGATGTCATTATTGAAGATGCTTCAGCTCAAGGTGAACAACAGGAGGACGTAGATAGAGGAATGCGGTCAACAGAAGATACTATTACACCAGTGGTGAATAGTAGGACATATCAGATCACAGTCACTGCAACACAAGAACCATCTATTCAGAGGTTGGATGACTCAGGAGCTGTGATAGCTGATGCTGAAAGGTCTTTTGTGATGACTGAAATTGCAAGTGAGAAACCCTATGATATAGGAGGAATGACTTTGATTGATTTTACTAAAGATCAAACAAAAATTATTCAGTCAGAATCTATCCACCTTAAGGGTGAGTCTCAGTAAACGACACTTAAAGACGGTGAATTACTAACTATGGTGTCTAATAAAGTATTACTGAAGACATCAGAGTCTAGTAGAGAACCTGAAAGTGGTATACTGGAGCCTGTAGTCTCTGGAAGGAAAGAAGATGCTTGTAAGGATTCAGAGACTATAGCAGCTCACTCCTTGGAGAAAACCTCAAGCCCCTTGCCAGATGAGGAACCCTCTCTCCATGTGAGTTCAGGTATAAAAACTTCTTCTAAACTCTATTTTTCTGTAGGTCATCAGAGCACTTATCCAAATTTGAGTGATATACTTGAAAAGATGGACATAGATCCACAATCTGAGAGGCTGGCTCCTGACCAGGAAAAAGGAGAGGTAGAAAGAGTGTTGGCTTTAGATAGTCAAAGTGAGAATGAGGGTATGGATGATCAACTCCATAGTGAGGGAGAGAAAATTAGGAAACCACCATCGTTTGATTTCTGGGATCAGGTTTTTCCTGAATCTTGGTCTGACAATCTTGGTATGGATGCTGGTACTTATTCTTTTATCAAGATGTATGAGAAGAATGACTTAGCAAAGCACAACGCAAAGCCAGAAGTTAAAGCTCAGAAGCAAAAAGAAAGGCTTGCAGGAATTATCAACAGAAGAGATGAAAGGCTAAGACAAACTTCTACACCATTTGTACCAGAAGAAATTCCTAATGATCCTAGTATTCCTTTGTATGTACTTCCAATATCAGCCAGAATTGAGACATCAACAGTATCTGATCACTATAAAGAGGAGTTAGGATTTGTAGATGTTCGTACACAGAATACTGGTAAAGGACAGGATGATCATACTTCAGTTTCAGATCAGAAAGATGAAGATGTTTGTAACTCTACTCGGGTATTATTACTTGAATATCCTACTAAACATGCAACTTCTACAAGTCTTGAATCTGAAGATATTCCAAACACTTCCAACATTGAAGTCAATTCTGAAGTTTTACAAGACATTCAGAAATCTCAAGTTGAAATTCAATCAAGACTTCAAACACTTGAAGATAACCAAGTCACTATTATGGAAAATCAAGCAGTTCTGATGAATCTCATTTGTTCTGTTACTGAGTCTCTTGGAATCAATGTTGCTGATGTCAAAAAGGGGGAGATAAAAACAATTCAAAGAAAATGGACTGGGGGAGATAAACAGACTGGGAGAGATAAATGAAGAACTAAGGATGACAAAGGTGAATCTTATCAGGGAAGTGGTAAAGGAAAAGAAGCATCAAATAGTTGAATTCTTTCATCTAAGTACTAGATACTTTGTCTACATCTAAAGAGGGAGGTACTTAACTTCAAGATTTTAAAATTTTTAAAATTTTAAATTCATAAATTCTATTCTGGTTGTATTGTTATATGTTTTGACATCAACAAATCAGATTTATGCTTCAGATCTTAAAGCATAAATAGGGGGAGATTGTTAGGAATAATTCATGAGTTGTGATGTTAAGAATAGAATTTTACTTATACTTCTTGTATATCTTGATCTTATAAGGGATTTAGCACTTTGTATAGGATATATGTGTTAGACAGTAATCTGTAGAGTTAAGTCAGGAACAGTGCATCAAGTACTACATGTCAGGAACTGAGATAGAATCCTGATAGAGCAAGTCAAGTACTGATGGGATGGTCAGATCCTGATGTAAGATGGAATCCTGATATTAGTCGTGTTACTGATGATGTCATTAAAGATGCTACAGAAACTGGCAAGTGCTATAAAACAGGATCTTTGTGTGAAGAATAAGCAAGAAGATATTATGAAAGAAAGAATTATCTATTGATGGAAACTATCAACTGGACGGCAGAACATTGTCATGTATAGATTATCTTTCTATTATTAGTTGATAGGTAGCATTATAAATACTCTCTCTATATCATTGTAAAAAGAGTCGAATGATTTGTGAGTCGATAGCATAAGGTTTGTATTCGAGAGTTCGAAACAAACAGAGAGAGATTTGTATTGTCAGCAGCTGCTGAAGGTATTTGTACACCTTTGGTATAGTTTGTATTTGATCTTATTAATACAAACAGTTTGATTTATTCGTTTGTTCTTGTTTTATTTATTCGAGCAAAAATGAGACACGATTATATAACTTGTATTCAACCCCCCCTTCCACAAGTTATTCGAGTTAACAGTTAGATTTAGAATACTATAATGATCTAAGGCTATTGTCTGTAATTCATCCCCTTTTAAACTTCATTTGTCAATTTTCCTCCCTGCCTGTGTAAAATTGAATTGACCTAACACATGATTGTTACTGCAATGCTTTACAGAAAAAGCAAACACCAAATTTAATTGAATACATGTTCAATATTGAAAACTGCAGCTGGAGGAGGAAATCTTGGATTTTTCTGAAGACCTCAGAGTTATAGGATGTTAGAAATGATTGATGAGAACAGTGTTTGGAAGCTATAGTGACAAAACAGAGTTTAGCTGGAAGCAGTCAGAGTTTAGTTAAACACTGACTGGAAGCGCAACAGAGGTTGTTAAACTCTGTAGCGGTATTGTCTGAAGAGTCAACAGTGTTTAAAGGTTGATGCAAGATAAATATGGAAGCAATATCTTTGAAGATTGGAAAGCTGTCAAAGAGATTGAGTTGACTTGGAAGACTGGAGCAATCGTGATTGATATCAATTGTATAGCTTAATTATAGGAGAATCAATTACTGATTGTATGAAGCTGTATGTTCTATAAATACAGTTAGGTTAACCCTAGAAGAGTAGTCGAACATTGAGAAATTCATTGATTGTAACCTAAGCAGCTCTCTGTGATATTTACATCACTGAGAGAGGAATTGTTAATTCCAAACAGTTTTTAATTGTTAAACAGTGTGTTCTTGTTAAGTTACTCATACAGTATTTGATTGCTTATTGTGTATTCGACCTAACAAGTGGTATCAGAGACAAATCTGTTACTTTATTACAGTTAAAGATCCCAACACAATAGTAATCAATGGCAGAGATACCTCCACCATCTGAGAAAGCCCCTACTACTGTTAGTAGGTATGAAACAATAAGGGTTCCTATACTTAGGCCATCAGAGTATGCAATCTGGAAGGTAAAGATGACCATGTTTCTGGAAGCCACAGATCCAGAATATCTTGATAGAATTAATGAAGGTCCTCACAAACCTACAAAATTATCTGCTGCTACTGCTGGTGAGGAATCAAAGGTTATTCCAAAAGAAAAGAAAGATCTAACTGCTGAGGATCTTTCATCCATTGCAAAGGATGCAAAAGTGAGACATTTACTTCACAGTGCATTAGACAATGTTATGTCTAATAAAGTGATTAATTGCACAACTGCAAAGGAAATATGGGATGCACTTGAGGTTAGGTGTCACGGAACTCCTGCAATCAAGAAAAACAGAAGAAATATACTCACTCAGGAGTATGAGCACTTTGAGGCAAAGTCTGATGAAACCATGACAGAAACATTTGACAGATTCTGTAAACTGCTCAATGATTTGTCATTGGTTAACAAAGAGTATGATTTAGAAGACTCAAATCTCAAGTTTCTTCTTTCTCTACCTGAAAAGTGGGATGTGAAAACAACCACTATAAGAGATAATTATGAACTTGGTGAAACAGAGATTGATGAAATTTATGGACTGCTCAAAACTCATGAATTGGAATTGGAGCAGAGAAACAAAAGATCTAGTAGAAAGTCAAAGTCTGTTGCTCTTAAAGTTGAGGAGAAACCATCAAAGAAGGAGGCATCAAGGAGAAAGGCAAAAGGGAAAGCCTTAGTCATACATTCAGAGAATGAGTCATCAAACACTGATGTTGACTCACACACAGATGAATCATCTGATTCTGAAGATGATGAGGAGATGATGCAAATGGCTGCATTGATGGTAAAAACCTTCAAGAAGATGGGATACAAGAACTTCAAGAAGGGAAAGAGATTCTCCAAGGACTACTCAAAGTTTGACAAGAAGAATTTCAAGAAATCTGAAGGAAAGGACTTCAAATCTGGTAAGAAAGATAAGTCTGAGATTCAATGCTACAAGTGTAAGGAGATGGGTCACTATGCTCCTGAGTGCAAGAAGGGTAAAACTGAGAAGGCACTCTACACCAAAGGCAGAGATTGGGCAGACACTTCAGATTCAGATGAGGAAGTCAACTATGCTCTCATGGCTACTACTCAGACTGAAAATGATGATCTCAAGGTACCCCCAACTACCTATGCTTATAACACTGATAATATAACTGAACTGAGAATTTATCTTAAAGCATTGCATATTAGTTATAGGGATCAGACTTTAGAAAATGAGAGGATAAAGTCTGAGTGTTCTCAACTTAAAGAGAGAAATAAACTTGTTGAGGAACAGCTAGAGAACATGAATAAAATTCAGAAAGAGAGAGATGATGCAGTGTTTATTGAACAGGAGTTGCTAGGAAAGTATAAGCAACTAGAATCAGAATTGAAGGATACTAAACACATAATTAAAACTTAGACACACTCTGGTAAAGACACTCAAGAAGTGTTTCAGTCAGACACAGTAGGTCTAGGTTACTCTGAGGGAGATGAACTTAGATTTGAAAATCAGGTAAAAGTTAGACCACATCGTTCATCTGAAGGTAATGTCATGGGAACAGGTGGACCTAAGACTGAAGCACAGAAAAAGGCTGTTAAAGAGTCATATGCTAAAACTTTTGTTAAAGAGGCTAACATTGGTTTAATGACAGATAAACAACTCAAGCATAAGCTTAAGGAAATAAAGTCTGTCAACAAACAGAGAATGCCTAAGAAAAACAGAAATGGAAAGGTAGGCATAACCTCAGGAATTAAGCCAATGCTTGCTTCATTAGCTCCTAGAAAAACATGCTTTAACTGTGGTAGCACTAATCATCTTGCTAGTTTCTGCAGTAAAAATAAGAACATTAATTCTTTGCCCTCTAAAACTGCAGTAAATAATGATTATGTGAGAACTAGACCACAGACTTTATGTAAACACTGTGGAAGTACATGGCATTCTATTTACACTTGCAGAGATTATCATGCTATTTACTATAATTACTATGAACCCAAACCAAATTTGAAATGGGTTAAAGTAAACTCTGCAAATGTAAACTCTGAAAAAGTTAGCTTAAACTCTGATAATGTGAATTCCGCTGCAAAAGCTAACAGAATTAAGAAAGCCAAAGGATCCAAGCAAGTCTGGATCCTTAAAACTAATAATCAGTGATTGTTTGTGATTGCAGGGCAACAGGGTTAGTACCCTAGTCGTGGACAGTGGATGTTCAGGACACATGACAGGAAATAAAGCCCTGCTATCAGAGTTTGAGGAGAAGGCTGGCCCAGAAGTTTCCTATGGAGATGGCAACATAGGACATACACTAGGATATGGCAACATTAATCTTGGAAATGTCATCATCACAAATGTAGCTCTGGTTCCAGGACTCAAGCATGATCTGCTACCTATGAGTCAAATCTGTGACAGAGGATATCATGTGGATTTTCAGCCTGAATATTGTCAAGTGATCAGTAAATCTACAGGGAAAGTTGCTCTAGTTGGAAACAGACACAATAACATCTATGAAATTAAATTGTCAACAAAGGCATTCAGAGTTTACAATCTGAGAACTAGAGTGATCATGGAATCAATTCATGTGTCATTTGATGACAAGAAAATAACTGGACTTGAAGATGTCAATGAACATGATCTACTCCACTTTGAAAATGAAGATTTATTCTCTGAAAAAGTAAACTCTGATCAGACTGATTTGACAAACTCTGTTGATCTAAACTCTGAACCTCTACTGGTAAATACTGAAGAAACTCTTCAATCAGAAACAAGGGAAGAACCAGTTGAGGGGGAGCATGAAGAATCACATCAAAGTGATAATTCAAACACTGAAAGTGACTCAGTTGATGATTCTGAATCAAACTCTGTTGATTCAAACTCTGTTGATAATTCTGAGAAGTCACATTCAGGGGGAGCATCAGAAAATGAAGAAAGGCACCAAGAAAATCAGGAGAGCATGGATCAAGGGGGAGGATCACATGATGACAGAAGCAATCTGCCTTCTGCAAGAAAATGGACTAAATCTAACACACCTGATTTGATTATTGGTGATCCTGATGCAAAAGTAAGGATAAGAAGTGCAACAACAAATGAATGTCTGTTTCATGCATTCTTGTCACAAACTGAGCCAAAGAAAGTGGAAGAAGCTCTTAAAGATGCTGACTGGATAACAGCAATGCAAGAAGAGCTAAATGAATTTGAAAGAAATGAAGTGTGGACACTTGTACCAAGGCCCAAGAACAGATCCATTGTTGGTACTAAATGGGTTTTCAGGAATAAAACTGACAGTGAGGGTGTTATCACAAGGAACAAGGCAAGACTGGTTGCAAAAGGCTATTCACAACAGGAAGGAATAGACTATGATGAAACATTTGCTCCAGTGGCTAGATTGGAGGCAATTAGAATTTTTCTAGCATATGCCTCTCATATGAAATTCAAAGTGTTTCAGATGGATGTAAAAAGTGCATTTTTGAATGGAAAACTTGAAGAAGAAGTGTTTGTGGAACAACCACCAGGGTTTGTAGATCCAAAATATCCAGACTATGTCTACAGGTTAGACAAGGCACTCTATGGACTTAAGCAGGCACCAAGGGCATGGTATGAAACCCTTGCCAAATTTCTACTAGAAAGTGGATTTCACAGAGGTACTATTGACAAAACTCTGTTTTATTTCCAAACTGGTAGTGACTTGCTTTTAGTTCAGATATATGTAGATGACATCATTTTTGGATCTACTAATGATAAACTCTGTAAGAGGTTTGCCAAACTTATGCAGTCAAGATATCAAATGAGTATGATGGGAGAGCTTAGTTATTTTCTAGGCCTACAGGTGAAGCAAACAGATGATGGAATCTTTATAAATCAAGCAAAATATACCAGAAACCTTCTCAAGAAATTTGGTATGCTTGATTGTTCATCTGCAACAACTCCCATGGCAACTGCAACAAAATTGGATAAAGATACAGGGTCATCAGTAGATATGACAAGTTACAGAGGAATGATTGGTTCTTTACTCTATTTAACAGCTAGCAGACCTGATATCATGTATGCAACTTGTTTGTGTGCAAGGTTCCAGGCAGATCCAAGAGAACCACATTTAACAGCAGTAAAGAGAATATTCAAGTATCTCAAGGACACCATAACTTTGGGGCTGTGGTATCCAAGAGAATCAGAGTTTAAACTTCTTGGTTACTCTGATGCAGACTTTGCTGGATGTAAGATAGACAGAAAAAGCACCAGTGGAAGTTGTCAATTTCTGGGTGACAGACTTGTTTCCTGGTACAGCAAGAAACAGAAGTCAATATCTACATCTACAGCTGAAGCAGAGTATATTGCTGCTGGTAGCTGCTGTGCACAGATTTTATGGATGAAGAATCAACTGCTGGATTATGGATTATGGTATACCAAGATACCTATTTACTGTGATAATCAAAGTGCTATTGCAATGACAGGTAATCCAGTGCAACATTCAATGACAAAGCACATCAGCATAAGGTATCACTTCATCAGAGAGCATGTAGAGGAAGGCAACATTGAGCTTCACTTTGTGTCTACAGAACAACAACTTGCAGATATCTTCACCAAGCCATTGAGTGAAGCTACATTTACAAGACTGGTCAATGAACTAGGAATGGTCTCTAGTTTTGACTAGAGATGTTGGTTAGACTCAAAAACTTATTGCTCATGTTTTCTGTAAATTGTTAAGTGCTATGTGAACCTTAGTATTAAACTCTGTTATGCATGCTTATGTTTAAACCTTGTTAAACTCTGTCAGCATGTCTGTCTGTTAAACACTGTTAATATGTTGGATACACTCAGTGAATTCAGAATTGATTATTGTCTGAATGAAAACACCAATGATGAAAAATGTATGAAGCATGATTCTCAGTAAATAAATCATGATTCTTTCTGAGTCACTGTAATCTAATCAGACTTTGTGCAATAAATCAACACAGCATGATACTGTTTCATATTTATAGCATCTCTTAGTTTATTCAGTTCTAAACTCTGAGTCTATGAATATTGTGTGCATTGCCTCTCATAAATAATTTTGGTTATTGATGAACTCTAAACTCTGATTAGTGACATTCTGTTTCCAAAGGTATGGTTCATGATGATTCCTTGTTTGTACTTGTGAAAATCATAAAACTTGAGATGTGTCATTGATTAGTTTGGTGAGTTCAGATTCATGTCTACACCCTGTGAGACTTTGAGCCAAATCAGTGATTGATACATTTTCTATCAATCAGTATTTATTGTTGTGTGATATTCATCAGGAAGTATGTTTCTCTAGAACTTGTATTAAACCATTTTGAGACTACATGATATGTGTGTGCATGAAAATGATAAAGGCAATAGGATTTACCATTTTTCTTTAAACACTGTTCAAAATTCTTTTGAACTCTCTTCAAACACTGTATAAACACTGTTCATAAATTCCTTCCTTAGTAAACCCATTTTGAGCCTAATTAACTGCTCATTTTTTCTTATACTCTGAAGTATTAAGAGCAGTTATATATTTTTTTTCTCTTCTCAATCAGATGAGTATTTTTCAAGAAAAGAAAAGTCTACTCAGTATATATGCTAAATAAAAAAAAAAAATTAAAAAAAATAAAAAAATTAAAAAAAATAAAAAAAAAAAAGAGAAAAAGGCATGTATACTGATCTTGTACAAATATGTACTAACAGTGTGACTGAACACTTTGGTCTATTAAAATGTTCAGCTTGATATTCACTTATGAATAAAACATCTTTTTCATCTGATTGATCTTATCTCATTCCAACCCTGAATAAAGTCCTTTTGATTTGTGCATACATGTATTCAAAGTAGTGTAGAATTGGTGGAAATTCAAGCATATGGTAGATTCTGCTATTTCTGATTGAATGTGAGTGTAAACACTTCACCTAAACACTTGAGTGTTTGAGAGTTTTGTGAGATTATCCAGTTCATGACTGTTATTCACTGAATGATGCTATGATTTCTATCTCTTGATCTTTTTGTCTTCAAAGACTGTGTGCTTACTTGGATAATCATGGACATCAAAGGGAATAGAAGTTTTCAGATTTCTGTATTACAGTAACTACAGAGTTTAGCATTCATCAAACAATCAGTGTTTAATATGAGAGTTTGTGCATTCAGTGTTTATTGATTTTTGTTATGGATTTTATGAAATATTAGATGCTCTAAAAATTGATTTCAGTAAACTCTGCTTCACACACACTGATATTCACAACTGTGCAATTTTTGAAAGGGTTTTAGTGATAAAGCTGGAAAATTGATAAACACTGTTGAGTTGTGTTAAGTACTCTAAGGTACAGTTTCATTTAGATGATTTGATTATTTTGGAGTAATTGAGGTAGTTGACAACTGTTAATTAGTGTAAATGTGTCTAAGTGTCGTGATTATAGGAATGACAGCGGTAATTATTAAGTGCTCCATTGGTTGTTTGACACGTGTCCCATGATAGTGTCCCACTCACACACTACTCTACAACAGTTGCGCGCTTTTACTAAATAAACGATTGAGTTTTAATTTTACTCTAATCGTCTTTAGTCTCTCACTCCATATCGATTCACATTCACCCACTCACAGTTACTTGCATACTCATTCACTTTCAAACTTCTCATATACTCTCATTCACCTTTTGATAAACACTTACAGTGCATACACATCTTTTCTCTGAATATCTTCGAATCATATCTTACTAATGGCAACTAAAGCATTTGATGCAGCAGGGTTAGTTTTTCTTCCTAGTAACTATGCGGCACCACTGGAGAATGCAAATGCTCCAGAGGCGTTTCATTTGTTCCAAAACTTCTTGAAAGATTCTGAAATAGGGAAGGCTTTAACTGCACCACCAACACTATCTGCTTCACAAATTGCCGCCTTCTGGACAAACTCTGTATATGCTGATGGAGAAGAGTCTGGCACTCCTACAATCACTTTCACTCATGATGAATCAGAGTATATTATTACTCCAACTACTGTTAGGGATGCTCTAGATTTTGAGACACACACTTCTTACAGTGTTGTTGGTCATGATCGTTTGAGGACAATGTTGGAGCGAATTGGATGTGCAGGAAACTTGAATAAGATAGGGTCTTTGAGACGGCCAAGTTTGAGAAAGGAATGGAGTTTCTTTTTCGATTGTATAATAAGGGCTTTTGGAAAGAAGACAACAAACTGGGATGCACTTCCTCTGGATACTCTCCAAATTGGTCATGCTCTACTATATGGAGGTAATTTTGATTTTGGTAGACTAGTGCTAATGAACTTGGGAGAGCGTTTGTCTGAGTCTACTACTGTTTATTTTGCTCGTTTTTGTCAACTGTTATTTACTGCCTGTGTGCCTAACATTCCAATTGATGAAGCTGATGTGATTCAGCCTTTTCAAGTTGCTAAGAGAATGTTTTCTGATTTGACAAACAAAGATGTCACTAAACAGCAAATACCTGAGATGTTTATGCCTTTAGCCTTACAGAACTATGTAAATCAACCACAAGACCCTCAATCATCACAACAAATGCCTGAACCAATAGACACCATAAACTCTGAACGAACACCCACAACACCCACAACCACTGTACCTACTACATCTCATCAACCACAACCAGAAACCTTAAACTCTTCACCAATTAACTCTCCAACATTAAACACTGAAACCTTAAACACTGAAACTTTAAACTCTGAGCCAGCACCTACTGAAATAGCCAAAATCAAGCCAAAAAGAAAGAAACACACTGCCCAAAACACCAAACAATCTAAGGCAAAACAGACATTTCCTGGAGCTGTTTATACTAGAAGAATGAAACAAAAGGCAAACAGACCTTCATTTTCACCACCTAGAGAGAGCTCAAGTGAAGATGAAGAGGAGGTTGTAGTGCCTCCAATCAAGAAGAGAAGATTAATTCTTTCTGATTCAGATGAAGAGACTGTTGTTGAAGCTCCAGAGGTGGTTTCACAGCAAACACCTACTGTTGAGGATGAAGAAAATGTTGCTATACCTGCAGAGGTTGAAATGCCTGCAGAGGATATTGTAGCTGACAAAGTTGAAATACCTGTAGAGGTTGAAATGCCTGCAGAGGATACTGTTAATGATGAAATACCTACAGAGGATAAAATGCCTGTAGAAGAGGATAACAGGGATGGTTTTTCACCAATGGATAATATTTTTGACTCATTTGAACCATTCTCTGATCCTATCTCACCTAGTGTTCATACTGAAGCTCCTGGTGTAGCTGATGAGCTTGCAGTAAAAGTTCCTGAAGCTGAAGCATCACACACAGAGCTGGTCTCTTCTCCAATTCAAGACAAAGGTGATGAAGTTGATCAGGCAACTAAGATAATCTCTGATTCTATGCCTGTTGAAACTACAAAGGCAAACTCTGTTGCAGAGTCTGTGCAACATGAAGAGACTATTGAAAAGGTTGCAGAAGTTGTTGCAGAAACTGTGGCTGACACTACTCAGCACAGTGGTTCTTTAAAAGATGATCAATCTCAGGATGCAAGTGCTGAAGATGAATCTGATAGTAGTGCAAACTCTGACTCTTTTGTGAGTGCACCTGCACAGACAGATAATAAACATACACCTTTTGATCAGCCTTGTCCATCTCATGCAATTGAAGAAGAGTATCTTGCTAAATCTGCTGCCAATTGGTATAAACAAGACTGTATTTTTCCAAAAGGGAGAGCAGCTGATTTTGTTAAGCAGACTGCTAGTCAAATTTCAAATCCAGAGATTTTATCATGCTTAAAAGCAACAGTGGTACAAGTCAAAACTCTGGAGGGAAATTTTTCTGATACAAAACAAGAAATTGCTTCCTTGAAGACTGAGATTCAGTCAAGAGAAATGAAGATGGAAAGAGAGTCCAAAATAAAAGCTGCACAGCTGTCTAAAGTTCAAGACACTCTCTTTGCCAGGCTAGGAAAAGTTGAAGAAAATCAAACTGCTTTTTTTTCTAAGGTGGATTCCATTGCTAACTCATTGGAGCTCATTACATCAATACTCATTCCTGATGATGTCAAAAAGGGGGAGAGAGTTGCTAAGTCTAAATGCAAAGTTTCTCAAACTCTGACTCAAAAGGATGATGCTGGAGATGGAGGGGCAAGTGATAAGAGTAAGGTCTTAAACTCTGAAAGGCAAACTCTGAGATCTGGCAAATCTTTTAAATCACAGTCTGTTGGAATAAACACTGAAACTCAAGGTACTTCAAAGACCAAGAGTTTGGAATTAATATCAAATCCAAAGACTGATGAGGAGTTAGCTGTTAAGCTTTTCATGGAAGAGAATGCAGAGGGAGTTACTTTGGAAGATGCTAAAGCTGAAGAGAAGAGTTTACAAGAAAAGCATTTGAAAGCTCTAAAGTCTGAAAAAGCAAAGAAGAATGTGAAAGTTGTTAAAGCTGCAAAGCCTGTTCTTAAAGGCATTCAAATCAAAGAACCAGTTGGTACAAATCAAAGAATGCAAGTATTCAGAAAACCAACAGATGCAGAAGCTAAGCAAAAGCTGAAAAGTATTGTTACAACCTCTGTTGATACACATGTTGTACAGAAAAATGAAGACACAACCTCTGTTGCTGCACAAGTTGTGACCACACCATTATTGTCTTCTCAGTTGAAATCAACATTTAAGAGAGGTGCTCCTCATGATTCAAGACTAGAAGCTACAATTCCAATGGATTTTACTGATGGTAGAGCTTTGTCTGGTAAAGTTGGATACAACAAAGAAGGCATAGGCTCACACAGAGATAAAAGGCAATATGTTGGTCCTAGAGATCCTTCTTCACTGTCTGTTCCAGGTCGTGGTGTCACTCAAGAGAGTTTAGACAAACTGGAGTCAGTACAGCTTGTATATCAGAAGAGTCTAGAGAAGGATTTCTTGTTATATTTCATGGCTGATGGAACAGTATTTAAAGTTTCTGAAAAGGATATCGAATTAAAATACTGGGAAGAACTTGAATATGTTCTGTATATTTTCAGAGTGAGAAATCAAAGAGCTCAGTCAGTTGCAAATGTGCTTCAACAAAGAATGATTCAAAACCTTGCAAGAAGGCAAATGAAATTCAACAGCAAGTATGTTCCTAAATACAGAGATTGGAATGGAAATCTGATATAAATGGAGAAAGGGACTACAAAACTGAAGACTGATCTTGGAATCACTGTTCTGGATTTTAATGTGAAATCTGAGGAAGTAAAGTACATAAGGCTGGGAAATGAAATGAGAAGAAACAAAATCTACGATCTTAGAGCTGCTATCTATCAAACTGATGAGAATGATCCTCAGTTGAGAGAAATCAAGGAAGCTATGCAGATAGAGCTTGAAAATGCTGAAAGAAGGTTGCTTATAGACTATCTCAGAACGATGCCTGATCTTCAAGAGATTAGAAATTAAAGTCTGTAAGGATTTTCTTATTTTCTGTAGAATTTGTTAAGTAATAGCTTAAACTCTGTTTGTATGATTAAACACTGTAAACTTTGTATTTGTTTTGACATCATCATTTACTGTAAACTTGTACATTTTTGTTAATGGACAAGTTGGGGGAGATTGTTAGAAATGATTGATGAGAACAGTGTTTGGAAGCTATAGTGACAAAACAGAGTTTAGCTGGAAGCAGTCAGAGTTTAGTTAAACACTGACTGGAAGCGCAACAGAGGTTGTTAAACTCTGTAGCGGTATTGTCTGAAGAGTCAACAGTGTTTAAAGGTTGATGCAAGATAAATATGGAAGCAATATCTTTGAAGATTGGAAAGCTGTCAAAGAGATTGAGTTGACTTGGAAGACTGGAGCAATCGTGATTGATATCAATTGTATAGCTTAATTATAGGAGAATCAATTACTGATTGTACGAAGCTGTATGTTCTATAAATACAGTTAGGTTAACCCTAGAAGAGTAGTCGAACATTGAGAAATTCATTGATTGTAACCTAAGCAGCTCTCTGTGATATTTACATCACTGAGAGAGGAATTGTTAATTCCAAACAGTTTTTAATTGTTAAACAGTGTGTTCTTGTTAAGTTACTCATACAGTATTTGATTGCTTATTGTGTATTCGACCTAACATAGGATTAAATCCATACGAGAAGCTTGCGATTTTTGCGGAAAATTCATGCAGGTGGCTAGTTGCAGATCAAGGTATGCAGCTTTGAATCTCTGGATAATTTACATGCAGGGAATATTGGTATGTATCTTACAGAGGTGAAAATTGTCACCTCACTACATATATAAATTTGGGGCTGCTAAGCTGTATGTAGCATGTCATCAGAATTAAACTAACAGAATACTTGTACCAATGTGATAGACCTTTGTAGCTTAAAATTAATTATTCATTAGTTTATTAGTGCTCCTGCTCCGTGTTCAGAAGTACAGAGGAGAAAAAGAAATGCTCAAAAAGTGTGAACAGGTCTGTCTTTTCATTGATCTAGCATTTATTTGAGGACATGCAATATTTTTTTTAATGTTCTCTGAATAATTATTTGGATGAGTGCTTCAGTTTTCCTTGGAGTTGATGAAGGTCCCATGAGTTGAATCTAAATTACGAGTATTTGCATTCAAAATTACTTTCTCTAGTCTAGTCATGTAAAAAAGCAATTATTTGTCTGTTTGATTTAATATTGCTACTTGCAACAGTTTATGATTAAAGACTTGTCATATTTTATGTCTGATTACAATAAAGAATGTTGCCTGCGAGGTAACTACTTATTACAATACTAAATATTTGTTTTCTTGTCAATGTAATAGCTACTGGTGTTGGTATTGGAGTTATCAGATGCTCTATTTACCCCATAAATCGTAAATTGGTACTTTTTTCCTTATCATGGAGCTAGTATGTACCAGTACGCTTAACTTTTTTAAACATAACTGGTATATATATTTTCTGTCGACTATGACTAGAAAAATCCTCAGTGTGTAACTTTAACTTTACAATTTTACCTAACTATACTCAGAACACTCAGTTTGCTAGGCCTTTAAGAATCGTTACTCCTGTGTAGGGGGTTGGCATATTCTATTCTAGATTTTTTAAGCACAGTACTACTGCACCTAATCTTTGATCAGAACAAAAATCACGAGAAAATGTTACTTCGATTGAAACTGTGTATGGAACTAATAATGTCATTGTGATTCTTGTTCTGTTTTAATTCATAGCAACAAATCTTGGACACACATACACACACACACATACACAGATATATTGTATCAGTTCGAGATGCATAAATCTCACACAACATCGCAAAGTAGTCTTAATTCTTGATTCATTCATTTGACATTTCATTCATTCGATTTAACCATTGTTTTTTATCCAGGAGCTTGCAACTATGATGATGACAACGGTACTCATATGACTCAAGGCGGTAGCGAATAGCAATATGATTACGTAATTGTGTAATGGTTTCGTACTATTAAAATTTAGACTTAATCGTATGTGCTGGTTGGTTTAGAATTATGTTGGATTCCTTTTGGATGTATTAGTAATGGTTTTATTAGGTATTAGTATGATGTTGGTGTGGATGATTGTAACTATTTGGTGGTGGCTGGTTGAATGTTTTGGATGGCTTTGAATGCCTTTGAATGTATTTTGATGGGTTTCTTTATGTAAGAAACAGAATATTGTAGAAATTTTAATTAAAGCGTTGCATTTGATATTTCTTGTGTTGCATTTCTACTATTTCATTAGATATTTTAGTGTTGCATTTGGTAAATATAGTGTTGCCTTTTGATGAGATACTAGTGTTTTAAAAAGCAGATAAAAGCGTTGCATTACATAGTTGTGGGCCCCCGTGCTGACGTGGCACGTGGGACCCTGTGTTGACGTGGCACGTGGGACCCACTACTGACATGGCACGTGGGACCCCTGTACTGATGTGGCACGTGGGACCCACTGCTAACGTGGCATGGCAGGCCCCATCGTTGACATGACATGTGGGCCCCCACATGCCGACATGGCAAGTGGGCCCCCACATGCTGACGTGGCATGCCAGCCGGACTGTTGCTGATGTGGCATGCCAACTGGACTGTTGATGACGTGGCATGCTAGCTGGACCCATTGATGACGTGGCAAGCTAGTGGGACCCACTTAGTGACGTGGAATTGTAATTTTATCTAATGTCAAATGCAACGCCTTTTTGGTGTTGCATTTGCATGCTCTGGTGTTGCATTATATGTTAGATGCAACGCTTATTGATGTTGCTTTAGATGCCAAAAAGAGTTGCATTATAGGGTCTAACAGGACGCTCGAGGATGCAACGCCCCCTGGTGTTGCATTTGGTCTAACACAACGCTTTTTTGGCCTAAAGCAACAGTAAACATGGTGTTGCATATGTGCGTTTTTGGTGTAGTGATTGTACAAATAATTATTCCTGATCAGAGTGTCGTCCTAGAATCCTTGAGGTGTTAAAAAACTTGGCTTGATGAGATTCAAAATAACATGTTCCTAAGTTTCACTTTCACTTGCCAATTTTTAATTAACAAGTGGAACAATGTACATGAACTGTATTCCTCTATTAAAGATCTGTCATTAGAAATGTTTATTACCTACATCTCTTCTACTACATATGTTGAGTTAGAGATTCTTCATTGTAATACTAAACAAAAACCTTTCCTAGAATGCCATTAGTAGAATCTAATATTCAACTAGTGATCACTGAATCACCCACTAGCCACTGTCCCTGCAGCCAAAAAACGAGCAAACATTCCTATAACAATCAAAAGTGTAGTTATGCCAATATTAACAAAATTCCATGCTGGTTACTTCAGAATCACCCTTTCGATATGTAGCCAGGTGTTGCTATGGAAAAATCTAAGCGAGCCACCCAAAGATGCACACGTTTATAGGCGCATGTTGAATGTGCTCCCTTCTGCAGCCTTCATCCTTCTTTGGTCACTAGCATTATTAACATTATTATCATTTTCGATACTTTATATACTAAAGTGTTTCTACATCTTCGAGAGTGTGAAAAATGAGTTCTTGAATCATGTTGGCGTGAACTACTTATTTGAACCGAGGATATCATGGTTGTTACTGCTTCAATCAGTACCATTTTTCACCCCAAACACTTCGTACTATCTACTACTTTGGTGGATTTTTGTTGTACCTATAGTTGCTCTAGATGTTAAGATTTATGGTCAATGGTTTACGGAAGGTAAGCATTTTTTATCAACTATAGCGAATCCAGCTAGCCAATTATTAGTAATTGGTAATTTGGTTGGAGCTAGAGCAGCTGCAAAACCGGGATGGAAAGAGAGTGCAATTTGTATATTTTCTTTGGGGATGGTACATTATGTAGTACTCTTTGTTACACTTTATCAAAGATTAGCTGGGAGTGATGGCCTTCCTGCGATGCTACGCCCTGTTTTCTTTTTATTCATTGCAGCTCCAAGCATGGCAAGCTTAACTTGGATCTCCATCTCCGGAAAATATGACTATTTTTCGAAGATGCTCTTTTTTCTTTCACTGTTTCTCTTCATTTCCCTGGTGAGAATTGTACCTAGCTAACTAGTATAAAGACAGAGTGTCCCTATTTACAAGTCAGAAAAAGCTGCTAAAATATTGCTGGTCTCATAGTGTCTGCTTAATCACGACATCAGATTAATAAATATAACTGGATTAATAAAAACTAAGTTGTCACTTTTAAGCGTAAACATCAATGTTGACTGAGTGATTAAAACAACTTCAGTAGAAGTATGCAACTGTGCTTTTGCAAACCCGAGCATATGCATTTTCGTCTTAAGAATTTTGAAAAATAACTAGTATGAAAGATACAATTGTACAATAAATCTTTAGAGAAGACCTTGAGAAGTACAGCAGTCAAGTCCCTGTTGGACTTTAATCTTAAATTTATTGTCTAAGATATTGTTTTTATTATTGTTAATTAGTCTCAGTGTGTTTGTTTTAACAAAGTAGCTGTCAACCTGTTTTTTAGGAGTAGATTTAGTCGTTTGTTTCAGTTTAGTATTACCAGGAGAGTACTGAATAAGTGGGAGTAGTGGAGTAGTAGGAAGTAGTCGTTGTGTGTTGCTATTTTTTATCCACCACTCTCTGTGTGTTTAGTCTATTTATTCAGCATGTAAACGTTCTTGTGAGTAGCACCACAGAACCATTTCTTTTCTCAGTTTATAATACAAAATGAGCTTGTCTCAAGATACTTTTTTTTTGACAAAATGCAAATTCATTCCATTAAGTTAAAACAAGTCTAGTCGGGACAAACCCCCAACTGACAATGCAATCAGGTTGATAAACAATAAACGAGCTAAATAAGTAGCCGCATTGTTTCCAGACCGCTTAACACACTGAATCCACGGATTCTTGAAACTGAAAATGAATACAAAGTCTTCTCGAGTAATCCAGCCTACATCAGTCCCGAAAATGTTGGCTTCACAATTGACCTTCACAATAGTTCCACGGCTGTTGCGGTGTTCAGACGACTCAGTTGCAAAAACTAAGCAATGAGGAACAAGAATCCTCGAATAATGAACAACTATAATTTGTGAAAGGTGAGCACATGCGATCGCAACCGTTCCAAGCATATCCCAGCTATCTACATGCCGGGAGCCAGCTATAGACATGCCGAAAATATCAAGCATACCCCAGCTATCTACATGCCGAGAGCCAGCTATAGACATGCCGAAAGTATTAATGATGCGGTAATCCAGATCTCCCAAAACTCCATCCGAATCATTCTCATTGATATCACACAAAGACATAACAACCACAAATATAACGCAGAACAACCCAAACAATTGGGTACTAAAACACACGCCAAAAGGCGAGACAGAGAACAAAATCGGACCTTTGATTACAAAAGATCTGATTTATTCGGAAAACAATCAAGCCCAAGCTCAAATCCGAAACAGATCCGAGACTAAAACTCGATTGGAATCTTCGAGGTTTAAACAACACTCGATTTTATTGAATTAGAAAGCAAGCAAAGTGGCAGCGGGGCGGTGGGGCAGCAGGGTGACGGGGCGGCAGGGGCGTTGGGGTGGGAGGGAGGTTGATTAGAGAGATAAGGGGAGGAGGCTTGAAGAGGAATGAAGGGGAGGTGGAGGAGAGATCGGAAAGGAGGGGGAGGGGGTGGCCGCCGATCTTAAAACAGTTTTAGTGGGTCGACTCTCATTGATGAGAGAGTAGTTTTGTCTCAAGATACTTAGTGTCTTACATATTTGCACTTTATATTCTTTCAACTACACTTGGTATCAGAGCAGGTGTTTAGGTCCTTTGCATGTCTAAATATCAACCCAAACAGACAAACGAAACCATGGAAATGTCCAAGGCAAAGGAAAGTGCTGTGGGTTTGAGCTATCCCATGTTAACGAGAAGCAATTATACAGCATGGTCCCTAAAGATGAAAGTGTTCATGAAGGCGCAAGGAGTCTGGGGTGCAATCGAACAAAAGGATCCCAAAGTAGCCGTGGATGAAAGAACGGTGCAGGTGGCCCTTGTAACGATATATCAAGGTGTGCCAGAAGATGTATTATTGACCATTGCTGAGAAAGAAACCGCTAAGGAAGCTTGGGAAGTGATTAAGGTGATGTGTATGGGAGCAGAACGTGTAAAAGAGGCAAAAGTGCAGACACTGAAGGGAGAATTTGAGTCTCTGGTCATGAAGGAAACAGAACATATAGACGATTTCTGCATGAAGTTGAGCGGAATCGTGACCAACATAAGGGTACTTGGAGAAACGATGGAAGAATCGAGTGTGGTAAGGAAAATACTACGTTCAGTCCCTGACAAGTTTCTTCAAATAGCTTCAAATATTGAGCAGTTTAGAGATATCAAGTCAATGACGGTCGAAGAATTAGTGGGTCGTCTCAAAGCTCACGAGGAAAGGATGAAGGGCAGGTCCGAGAGTGCAGGTGGACAACTTCTCTTGGCATCTCAGAATCACAGAGCTAGAGGTGGTTCTTTCCGTGACAAGAGTAGGATAAAGTGCTACAACTGTAACACTTTGGGACACTATGCTTCAGAATGCAGTAAACCACGACGGGAAAGAGAGAAGAGACAAGAAGTAAACATTGCAGTCATCGAGGATGATGAGCCAGCATTCACTACGCCATAAACGCACATACGCAACCCCCATTTTCAGTTGCGTAAGGCCTGAAAAGCGTTGCGTAAGGTCTTACGCAACGCTTTTGGGGCGTTACCAATACTGGCGTTGCGTAAGACCCCTAACGCAACGCTTTTCCAAGCTATTGCAACACCACGAAAGCGTTACGTTAGAGGCCTTATGCAACACTAAAAGCATGCAAATGCAACGCTACAGGGCGTTGCGTTAGATTTTTCAGCCATGTCAGCATGCTGACATGTAAGCAAGGTGCCACGTCAGCATGCTGACATGTAAGCAAGTTGCCACGTCAGCATGCTGACATGTCATTAGTGGGGCCCACAAGTGCCACGTCACAAATGAAGGGGCATGCCACGTCATCAGTGGGGCCAACCAATGTGCCACATCAGCATTTGGGCCCACATGCCACGTCAGCAATGGGTCCACATGCCACATCAGCAGGGGCCCACATGCCACGTTAGCAGTGGGGTCCACTATCTAACGCAACGCTATTTGAGTCTAATGCAACACTAATTTTTTTTTAAGCAACACTAAATATACCATAATGCAACATCATATATAATCAAATGCAACACTTTTTTACAAAAAAATTGAAATGGCTGAGCTGTTTATATATTAATCCCAAAAATTACAAATCTTACCAACATATACTAAAACCAAATAACTGCTACTAATTCTAACTTCTAAACTATGCTAATTCTAACTTTGCAATTGTATTGGTATAACCGTATTGGTATATAACACTAATACTGGTTCCTGTAAACTCATAGCAACCATAACCTGTTCACTCAACTCCTGTAAACTCATTCCGAATTCCTGATATCCATACTGGTTCCTCCTTGCTTTTGTGAGAATGCTACCTGCAGACGTCACATTTATGAATATGTGAGAATACAAGAATCCTGGAAAGCAAACAATACTAGAGAATTTGAAGCAAGAAGCTTGAAGAAATTGCGAAACATAGATGCTCAGATCTGAATAGGCTGGCTCATAACAACTGAAACAAATTATTTTGTTTAACGGGTTTATGTCCAACTCTTATAAACAACATACAACACTGTATAGGTTCTGCAAAAAATGCCTTTGACATGAAATAGAGGGGATTTAACATTCGCAAACTAATAACAGTTCAAGCATATCCACACACAAACTAATAACATTAGCCTACTTGGTATTTAATAAATAGCTACTAACAGTTTAACATAAAAGTGAGACCTTGTGATGCTCTAAATCATTTGTAATGCATTTAATGGATATATATAGTAAAATTAGTTGGCGAGTCAATCTTCCAAGAGAACCCATATTTCGGGTGCTATGACTGTTTTATATCTTAACAAATTAAGCTATATAATTACTGGTTCATACCACTTGTTTACTATATACTAATTTATTTTACAACTTATATACTGTTGCTATAGATTCTTAACATGTAACCTAGAAACACATAGAGACCTCCACACACATAGATTACGTTTAAAGTAAGTTGACCAATACTTGCAAAATTACTTTCTTAACATATGAAATCTACAATCCAGTAGTGATACGTACCTTTGCCCCTGTTCTAAATTGAGAGACACTTAAGATGTGATTAGGTCCATTACATTAGACATACCAAATGAATTTAGAAACTTATTAATCTGAATAGTCTAATTTTTCATCATTTTAGTGCAAGTCTAATTTTTCCCCCCTGGTGTTTGGCTCATGCTATTGCTATAGTTGATTCACTAAATATAACGTAGTTTGTAAAATAGACACATAAGCTAGAAAGTGAAGATTGAGTATCATAAAATCAATATAACATTACATGAATTCTGAGCAAAATAGAGGGGGGGGGGGGGGGGGGAGCAGAGAGAGCACAGATTTAACATTCGCAAACTAATAATTGTTCATCCTTCTATCGCATACCAAGTCCACTAGTCCACAGACAAAATACTTTAGCTACATAGAGTTATTGATTAGCAGCTACGTGCATCATATCTTAGCATACACTGAATAAGGTTACATAACTTACATGTTGTGGACACCTAAATTTTCTTGAAGACGAGGCTATAAGGCTTTTTTTCGCATAGTCCAAGTGATATGCAGCTTCACAATCATGGACAGAGCATTTCAATTCACTCCCGGAGTAGATAAATGTCCGGTAAATGCGACACTTGACCTAAAATGGGTACAAACATTTAGGTTAAGCCATTTGGCCAATCAAAGCAATAATAGATTTTAAGCTATTACTATGCCCCGAGTCAGTGGAGTGGGTTATCAGATACAAATCATAAGGCCAAATTTAAAGACTCCTTTAACGTGAATCTTCAACGTAACTTTCAAACAAATAAAATCCAATAAGATTGAAACTTTGTCATAGAGAATCAGTACTTGCAAAGGAAATATTTAAAAAGGTAAGGAATTTCATGTTGCAGGAATACTTGTAAAGACATCAAGAGAAGCCAATTATTTCTCATTTCACCGAGGCGAAAAGCAAACAAAAGCTGTTGGTAATAATTTACAATTTTAAGTACTTGGTAAGAATGATTGTTCCTCCTAAATTTTAAACTTATGCTCGAAAAGGTACTGAATGTTTTAAATCTGTGTCTGTGAGCATATCCTGTAGTCTGCAAGTTCTTTTCGATATAAATCTTATGATTTTGTGGAAATCTAGTTTTCATGTACAGAGTGTGACACATGTAAATAAAGGTGACAGTAAAAGGCATACTATAGATGTCAATGAAGATCGAATAACTATGATTGTGAGACTGGAGCAGACGTTATCTTGAGCATTTTCAGTATCAGGTCAGTCTAATATCAAACTGAGTGTTTTACATTAAGGCATACTCTTCTCAACATGAGTTGGTGAGTGCAACAAATCTATATCATTTGATAGTGTCTGCGCCACTCACCATTTTTTCAAACCCATTAAAATCTAACACGCCTTTCATTCATCAATAATCAATAACAATAACAACATTGTGTGTGTGTGTGATAGAGAGGGATACGTTACTGACCATCTTCTCGCTTCCCTTTTGGGCCAATTTAAATCCAAACTTTTGCCCGTGAACCCTTTGAACAAAAATCAAAAACTCAAATAAAAATCAGAAGGGAGTAATACCTAAAATCGAAATACAAAACTCAAAGCTCATACTAAAGAAAAACCTAAATCCATTGAACTCAAAGCTCCCAAGCCCCGAAATGCAAAGCCCAAACTGTATAATCCCTGAAATCAAAGTGAGAGATTGATTAATTGATGTTCAAGTGAAAAAATAAAATCAATTAAACAAAATATTAAAAACCCCTAATTGGAAGATCAAAGTCTCGACCGAAGCACTCAAACCAAAGTCTCAACCGAAGTATTAAATCAATTAGAAAGTTGAAGAAACGAATTAAGCACGAATTTGAAGAAGCTGAGAGATTGAGAGCTGGGGAGTGAGTTTTCAGAGAGAGAGAGAGAGAGCGATAGAGAGAGCGAGAGGAGTTTAAGATTGAAAATAGAGAGAAACAGATATTGTGTTAAAGTGGGAGTCAAAATTATTGGGCGGTATTATTTGCCCCTCAAATATTTCATTGAGCGGGTATTATTTGCCCTTTAAATATTTCACCGGGATCTGTGTCATTGTGTAACATTGTCAATATAGGATATTGTGTTAAATGAATAGAGTTCAAGTTTAGATATTTTAATTTTATTTAATTAAATAAATATAGGAATTTTTTTAAAAAAATTACCACATCATTAAAATCGTTATATCTTGACATTCGTAAAATTGGAACATCGAAAAAATAATTTAAACTTGACTCGTAACTAGTACTTTGTTACGGATTATTGTTTCTATTTTTTAAAAAATATTTTTGAACGATCCAACCTACGGATGTCAATACATATCTAATATAATGATATTCCCCAAGTTTCAAAAAATAAAAAATTAATTTGATTGGAGATCTTAGTAGATCACTACTATTTTCAATATGACTCGTAACTAGTGCTTTGTTACGGATTATTGTTTCTATTTTTTTAAAAATATTTTTGAACGATCCAACCGTACGGATGTCAATATATATCTAATATAATGATATTCCCCAAGTTTCAGAAAATAAAAAATTAATTTGATTGGAGATCTTAGTAGATCACTACTATTTTCAATATGACTCGTAACTAGTGCTTTGTTACGGATTATTGTTTCTATTTTTTAAAAAATATTTTTGAACGATCCAACCTTACGGATGTCAATATATATCTAATATAATGATATTCCCCAAGTTTCAGAAAATAAAAAATTAATTTGATTGGAGATCTTAGTAGATCACTACTATTTTCAATATGACTCATAACTAGGGCTTTGTTACGGATTATTGTTTCTATTTTTTAAAAAATATTTTTGAACGATCCAACTGTACGGATGTCAATATATATCTAATATAATGATATTCCCCAAGTTTCAGAAAATAAAAAATTAATTTGATTAGAGATCTTAGTAGATCACTACTATTTTCAATATGACTCGTAACTAGTGCTTTGTTACGGATTATTGTTTCTATTTTTTAAAAAATATTTTTGAATGATCCAACCGTACGGATGTCAATATATATCTAATATAATAATATTCCCCAAGTTTCAGAAAATAAAAAATTAATTTGATTGGAGATCTTAGTAGATCACTACTATTTTCAATATGACTCGTAACTAGTGCTTTGTTACGGATTATTGTTTCTATTTTTTAAAAAATATTTTTGAACGATCCAACCGTACGAATGTCAATATATATCTAATATAATGATATTCCTCAAGTTTCAGAAAATAAAAAATTAATTTGATTGGAGATCTTAGTAGATCACTACTATTTTCAATATGACTCGTAACTAGTGCTTTGTTACGGATTATTGTTTCTATTTTTTAAAAAATAAATAAATATCTAATGCAACACTTCAAACAGCAAATGCAACACTACTGATACCTAATGCAACACTTCTGCCACGTCAGCAAATGCCACGTTAGCATTAGTGGGTCCCACTTCTGCCACGTCAGCAATTGTGGGTCCCACAATTGCCACGTCAGCATGATGGGCCTCCTTCCACGTCACCCTTGTGGGTCCCACACTGCCACGTCAGCAGTGGTGGGTCCCACATCTGCCACGTCATATTTTTTTAAAAAAAATATAAATTTATCTAATGCAACACTTCAAACAGCAAATGCAACACTATAGGTATCTAATGCAACGCTTTCTGCCACGTCAGCAAATGCCACGTCAGCAAAGGTGGGCCCCACTTCTGCCTCGTCAGCAATTGTGGGTCCCACAATTGCCACGTCAGCATGATGGGCCTCCTGCCATGTCATCCTTATGGGTCCCACTGTTATGCAAAGTTTACGCAAGCGCACGTTGTCACAACACTAGTACAGAATAGGCTTTTAGCGTCGGTCAAAATAGGCATTAGGCGTCGGTTATTGGGCGTAGTATATGAAGGCGACGCTATAGGTACAGGCCTATGGCGTCGGTTAAATGGGCGACACATATAATGTACTAATAGCGTCGGTTATTTAAACAACCGACGCTTAAAGTCTTTTTTTGGCGTCGGCCATTTAAACAACCGACGCTTAAAGTCTTTTTTTAGGCGTCGGTTATTTAAACAACCGACGCTTAAAGTCTTTTTTAGGCGTCGGCCATTTAAACAACCGACGCTTAAAGTCTTTTTTTAGGCGTCGATCATTTAAACAACCGATGCTTAAAGCTATTATAGGCGTCGGTCATTTAAACAACCGACGCTTAAAGTCTGGTTATAGGCGTCGGCCATTTAAACAACCGACGCATAAAGTCAATTTTTTTAATTTTTTTTTTAAATTTAAAACATAACAAATAATCTGAAAATCATTAAAATCGGAACACAATATGATTGATAATTTGATTGAAATAAATTTAAAATATTTAATATTCATAATCTCATTTACAATTGGAATAAAAAGTACAATTCTTTCTAATGATTATATCAAAGTGATCTAGGTAGCTATTATACTAATTACAAACAAGGTGCTTACATGCAGCTATTATACCGATTTTCCCTTTCAGGCAGCTGACAATTCATATAGATCCGGCAGTAGTTAAGCTGAGTTGCAAGAGCAGCCTGCCTCTACTTGAAATGGAACGTAAGTCTTACAGTCTTAGTCCTACTGCATGTGACATCAAGGTTTCCCAAACTCGACAAACAGTTCAGACATAGGAAAATAGAAGAAATCCTGGCCAGACATAGGAAAACCTGACCAGCCATCGTACTAGACATTGTAAAAACATATCAGTTGTTGATTTGAAACTTCTAGGAAAGAAATTCATCCCTGCATGCACAAATAAACAAAATGTACATTAGATATGCAAAGAAGGCATAACAATTGTACATAGAGTAAGAGGAACTAATGCTAACAACAATCTAGATTCGAAAATTGAGTATCATAGATTCCCATCCTCCTCGTCGTGGCAAATTGAGTTGAGGGAGCTGCCATACTATTGTTTCAAGTCATAAAAAAATAATCAAACGATTACTATCACCGCAAAAATTCCATAGGAACACAGATATAAGAACATAATCTGATCAAACTCGAAAACTTATGTTACTTCAACATTCGCGGATAGGTGCAGAGGGTAGTATTGTATAAAGTCTATAGTGAAGCTGTGTTAAGACACATTGATACCTGAAGCATAATGAATATATTCTGTTGTCGAAAAATAGATGCTTATTCTAACTTTTAAACACCACCCCAAATATTAACAGAAATAATAACAAAGACTGGGTGAAAAATTGTACAACTTTATATATGGTGAAGCCCACCTGAATTGAATTTGACCCGTTACTGCTCTCCGCTTTTTTCTTTTCAAGCAATTTATATGCCACCTGATTCACCATGTGCGAATGCACAACCTGCTTGAGGCATGGGAACATGATCAGTTTACTGCGAAGATACTTAAATGTGAACATGTGACATGGTTAAAATATCACTAGGATAATGCATAGACCACTGTTTATCATAACATACCATTTATTTGTGAATGATGACAGATATAGTGCCAGACTAGTTCTTGACTATTAAGCAAAGATGACAAGAACATACAACAAAGCATAAGCATTTCGATGGACCAGTTTCACAGAGTCCTTATATTTCATTTGCAATGCTTATAATCAACTATGTAGTCTAATAAACAATGAGAAAGATAATATGAGGTTGGGCACATAAGTCAACTGAGAAACACTTGGCCAGATGGTGGGAGAAATGCAGCAATAATATAAAACAAAACCTGTAGCAATTTCTCTACTGAGTCCTGGTCAAGAAACTGGCTGGCTCTTGCTCTCTCCTTGGTCAAACACAAAGCAGTCTGTTAAAGTGTTTCATATACACAATACTGAAACATAAGTAAATGTATTTTTTTCATCACGTTAGGTGAGTGCAAGAAGTTTACCTCTTGATGATATACTGTAAATGAATAACACATAAGCCATTGTGAAGCTAACTGAGAGTAGTAGCTGGCTGCATCTTCTAGTACTGCCTTCTCAAAGTTTTCATAATAGCACTTGTTTCCAAGTCCAATATCCACAAAAAAGGTAACAACACCTTGTAATAACTCCCTATTAAGCATTTCTTCATCACGATCCTTGCGAATCTGTAACCCAAAGCAGGAAGAGATTAGTTTCCCTGTCCTTATACGGATGACATAATTACTAACAAGATATGTCCGTAGAATGGTGGATTTTAATCAATTCTTTAATCACTTCATTCATTTCTAAAAAACTCCCTATTAAGTGGAGCTATAATAACAAATTTAAAAAAACTGTCATACTCTATCAGCTAGTATTATTATTTTAATGTATATAAAGAAACTGTACTTGTGTCTTCCTGTTCCAGGATGGAGGTAATGTTTCGGACGTATAGGATGGATATCTAACCGGATGAGTTTATCAAAGAATAAACATACCAGTGAGATTGCAGCAGTTTGAAACTCTTGAGTATGTTCAACAAAGACCTGCAAAAGAATAATAATTCCCGAAACAGTAAAAACATGAGATTGGGGCTAAAAGAATTAATATATAATTTGTTAAATCGCTAAAAAGAATATTTTACAAAACTGAGGATTTTTTTTTAGAGAAACCTATAATAGAACGCAATGTTTTTTCTTTAGTAAGAAACGAGCGTGCTTTATACATGGAAATTAAACATGAACACCCTGAAGTAATCAAAGTATTCCACTATGCAAATGAAAAGACTACTTATACAGGAAAAGTATTTACACTCACCAAGTCATGAAAACAACGAACTGACATGTGAATAAGAGAGTCCTGAGTTGTATACCGTTCCAGGTATTGAAAAATTCCCCGAAGGCAGCTTGCCATCTTTTTGTACCTTACCCACATGTTTGCAAGTTCTAGCAGAAGAGAAGAATCAGTTTTACCCCATAAAGATGGCAGCACCTGAAAATTTAAAAAATATAAAAAACATAGAGCTGAAGAACATTTACTAGTGTATAATCCAAGATTAGGTCGATTATCAGAAATTAGGTTGACAAAGTTTAGGTTCATGCTAAAATATTTCACAAGAGCCATCCCTGTTTCCCTTAAGTGACAATGCAAAAGAGAAACAAATGAACAGTGCACTCTGTAACGTACGTGAAGAAGAACTATATGACTACATAATTTCACTTCACGTATTTGAAAGCTGTCTGTAAGGGAAGGGTGAAAATAATAGCCTTAAAAAAAACACTTCCTCATCATGCTAACTTTAACTATATATCACAATGGTTACTGGTTGCCACTAATAGTCGAGGACTAACACAAAGCAATGCTTAAAAGAAAGAAACATCTTGAAATCCAATGAGTGCAGATGCCTATAATTTTTAAATGACGTGCTTTTTCAGCTTTTGATCTTTGATAAGTAACAGAAAATCAAAATCATTAGACTAATTATTGATCATTAGGCTAATTATTACGGTTGAGAACATTATAAATTACAACAAAAAATACTGCAAGTATCAAGAGTTCAAGACTCACCCTCGAAGTAATGCCTTCCGCTAGGGCTCTCTTAAACATTTCACAAAGCTGCAGTGAGTAACAATAAGGATCCGGCTGAACAGACATGTAGAAGATACAGTTGCAGAGGGTTAAGGATACAATATCCAGAAAAAAATCTAGACAGCAGTCTATTGAATAGCTTAAATAAACAACAGATTTGGTTCGACCATAACGAGTAATTTGTTTTACTTGAACAATTTTTTTTAAGGCTTTACTTTCTAGGCATCATGTTGCATTTAGGGCAGTTTCAGCAAACAGTAGTAACCAGTTGTGAAATCATGAGCTACAGTGTGACTTTTTGTGCTGCCCTAGCTGCTGGTATGGCATAAAACAGTGCAGGGGATTTGCACTTGACCAAACATGTGGAATAGAAAAAACAAGTCTACGTGTGCAAGTTACAGAATAGCCTCTTCTGAAGTAGAATTTGATCTTTCAAACCAATCAATCATGTTTCACCATTTTGTAGCTACCTGGTCTATTAAAATTTGAGTAAAACTAATTCTTGAACAACAGATTATATAGAACAGAGCAAGCAATAAAAAATATCTCTTATAACTATTCGATTTACTGACCCACCCCTGACTCTAGCCAACTTCAAGGATTAGTAAACCTTTGCAACCGCAAGAAAACATAAAGAAATAACCAAGAGTTGTCTGAAATACAATAATTGGAAAAAAAAACAAAATTGAATAGCCAAAATGTATAATTTCAATGTTTCTAACCATAAATATGTATAATTTCAGATTCATACTAGCACCACCATGACAATACAAAACAGCTTGTTCAAGTCTCAATGAAGGAACAACAAAACTTGTAAACTGATTAAGAAGCAATCTTGAAACAAGGTATAATGTTAGTTTTTTTTTTAATTAAACATTCTATTGTTCGAGAGGATATTCGAATCCAATAATAGAATGTTTTTCCGTCTCTTTATCACTGCTCAATACAGCTTGAATGCCTGAATATTCAAGAAACAAACAATATGTTCAACCCAATGGTCACATAGTAACACATAAAGCAAAGCAACTCCTTTGTGACGTTTATAAGACTAGACGAGGGTGCAATCTGTCACAAGCAAATACATTACAACAGAATCCCTTGCAATTTGATATATACTTAAACACCAAATACCTTATACAACTTGCAACAAACACAAGCCTAACTATGTGCAACCCTTGACAAGAGGATCAAGCTATCTTATTCTCACTGTTCCCTGTAAAAGATGCACCATCACAGTAAAGAAGATTGACTCTGTTCCAGTTATAAAAATCTGCAACAGGAAAAAAAACGTCCAGAATGCAACAGAAGAGATTTTACCATCAAGAATAATGTATAATTATTTAATTGTGTAGTTGTGTCCTAATTTCAAATAACTTAGTCTTGTTGATACAAACCAGGATTTTCTTCAATATTCCAATAAATGGTAACTCCTTTGCCATATACTTGGAAGAACCAAGGCTACTTATTTTACGAAAGACATAGTCTCTTATAGTATCACACCAACCACCTCCCTACATTAAAACAGTAAGCCTCACATGTAATTGCAACCAAAATTGAATTTCCTCAAAATATATACTTCATATTTAGTTCAACCTTTTTCACCAGCACATTGTCAGTAGCACTACTTTCTTACAAAGTATTGATAATTGTTAGGAGAACTTAGAGTGTAACAGTAGTACTATGAATAACAAAATATTGACTAAGTTTAGCATACAATAACAGGTAGGGCATAATGGCATATGGAAATCAATTCAGAGTTGGTAACTGCCTTCTGCATACGAAAACTTGGCTCGTATTTATACATAATCAATCTTCTAGAAACATACATATATTCCTCAGTATGTGTATTATTCATATGTAGATTAAATATAGGAATGCATAAATTGTTACTCTTGTCTACTAACCTTGGTGCCACTTAGCTTGTTGATTAGATCGGTGTATGTCCCATTACTTCCACCTCTGTCATTAACGAAAGGAATAAATTCAGGTTCAAGCTTAAATGGTAGTGCATCCAAAGCAGCATTGAAAACATCTATACTAAATCCAGTAACATTATATGTCTTCGTGTCACCAATTTCTTCCACCTTCACAAATTCGGTAAAACCTGTTTTCTTTGGAACCCCTACCCTTAGCAAAAAACAAAATATTGAATTAGTTTAATATTGGCATATTATTTTTATCTACATATATATAACAAACAACACATACATACATACATATATGAATGGAGACATATATACCAGCAACGTAGTGAACCCAAAGAATCTCAACCGAACCAAGCAAAACCCCTAAATTTGTTTTTCTTAATAACAACCCCAAAATTTGGCGATAAAAAGAACCAGACGAGCAACCAAACCAGAAATCAGATTTAATCGAACCCAAATAAGCCCTAATCGAACCCAGAGAAGCCCAATTGAAAAAAAACAATTGAGATTTTCAAAAGCGGCGATACAGAGAAGCACTCGATTAGTTGAAGAAATCTTTGGCAGCGGAGTGGTGGGAATTGATTAGGAATAAAAGTGAGCCCAGGAATCAATTAACTAATCGATAAGTGAAAATGGAGAGATTTGTAATCGATTAGCAAAGAGAATCGAGTTGATAGTAGTGATTGAAAATGGAACGAGTGTGATGTGAAGCCGAGTATATAGAAATTACGTATTATTTGTATAAAAATATTATTTGTACATAATTTAGTTTTTTTAAAATTAATATATTTTTAGCGTCGGTCAGGCAACACATAAAGTACAGAAAAGTCAGTTTAAGCGTCGGTTGAGTAAAGACCGACGTTAAAGGGTTAGTTTTAAGCGTCGGTTGTTTATGACCGACGCTAAAAGGTCGATTTTAGGCGTCGGTTAAGTAAAGACCGACGCTAAAGGGTCGGTTTTAGGTGTCGGTTGAGTAAAGACCGACGCTAAAGATTTAGTTTTAGGCGTCGGTTGTCTTTGACCGACGCTAAAAGTCGTTTTTAGGCATCAGTTGAATAAAGACCGACGCTAAAGGTTTAACTTTAGGCGTCGGTTATTTCATGACCGACGCAAAAAGTCCAACACAAATGACTTTAAGCGTCGGTTAAGATATTAACCGACGCCTAAAGTATGTATAGGCCACGGCTCTCCATATAACCGACGCCAAAAGTGGCGACGCTAAAAGACCTTTTTGTACTAGTGCAAGTAATATATGATTAAATCAAGTTCGTTCCCACAGAGATCTAGAATGGTGTTCAATTCAATTAATGTACCTATGCACCGATATATGGTTTTTATCCACTGCTAAGACAAATAACAAATTGGATTTTTATTAACTACTAAATTAATTATCAAACTAAAGATTAACTAATTAAAGAGATTAAAGTCGAATTACTAATATGAGAATAAAACATGGAATCCTAGTTTTATCATCTACTTCACTTAGAGTTGCAGCCTTTAATTAAAACATGCGATGGGTTTGATATCTGATCGAATAACACGAAAAGAGTAAAAGTTACCTCTCGGTATACTAGTACCAATCTACGCATACATCCACAAAAGAGATAGAAGATGAATAGTCACCTATTATGTTTAGACCCTATATCTCTATAGAATTTGAAAACATAAAGGTTGAAGCACAAGTTATCCACTTAGATCACATAGGGTAGCATAATATCTCTATTGATGCCACAAATTATGATGTCAAAACACCAACCTATCCTATGCTAGCATGGCAAGTTCTAAATCTCAAGATCCACTCTCGTTTAGCAAGAGATTAACAAATTAGATGTTCGCGACGCACCTAAATTCAATAAGCACAACCATACAAGGATATCAAGAATTCACCACACATAAATCTTTAAGGCATGCAAACTACTAAGCTACATAGATAAATCCACTAGGATCCCACGACAACGATTAGCCCATAATTGAACCGTTCATCGTCATGGGATTTGATGAAAACATGATATTAAACAAGATATGGATAAAAGAAGTAATAATATTAATAAAACTAAAGAGTTGAGAAAACAAATCTATAATCCAAAGTAACACAAAGGATGAAGTAGATCTAGATTCGTTGCTTGTCACGAGCGTTGAACCCTTCTCTCCTTTTCTCCCTTGCAGATCTAAGCTAGGTTACAAATAATAAAACTATGATAATGTGTGTATCTCTATTACAATGGTAGGATGTGTTTAAATAGGCTCTAAAAGTCTTGCCCAACAAGAAAATACCAAAACAGAATTATAATAAAATTTCTGCAAGATACGTTTCCTAAACTAATTCTGTTTTTAAAGAAAATTCGTGGCTGACATTTCTTCAGTTTTTATGGAACGTTCCAAACGTAATTGGACCTCTGGACCACCTTAGAATGATAAAGAATCTCGTTATCTTCGCGTGGACTGCTTACGGGCTGAAAACAGACTTACAGAACTCAAGATATGGCCCAAACAGTGAATCTCACGCGTGCAGCCCAATAAATCCGAATTTTAATAAATTAAATCTCCAAAAACGACAAAAACATCCACCATAATCAACATCCTTGTAAATCTGCACAACTAAACAAAACACATCAAATCTACAAGAAACTTGAGCCCAAGACAATCAATTTAAGCCGATTTAGAATGTTTCAAGTGGATATAAATCCACTTATCACACCCCCAAACTTAAACCGATGCTTGTCCTCAAGCATAAACAATTACACTATCTAACTAACTAGTACCACTTCCGTAGGTGATCACGGTTGCATTTGGCATATGCAACAAGCCCTTTAAACCCCTAGGCAGCCCTAGTGGACGAGTAAGGTCTCGTGAGGGCCTATAGCGAATGTACCCACAAAATTCATTTAACCTAATGCAATGCAATGCATGAATGCAACTAATATGCAAATATAATTAATCTAGCCTACCATACCTTCAAATCCTCTCATGCCATATCAACTTAAGAATCAAAGTAAATACGTAATGTCTTGGTGTCGAAAGTGCAAGTATTCACATAGTCTACTCAATGAACATGCATAAGTTCTCACAAACCCATGTCAAGTGTAAGAATAAGTTAGTAAACATGCTAAGCCTACAAGAGCACATCTTTGAGACAAAACTCGGGATCTCATACGCAAGAACAAGCAAACACTCACAATCCACTCACAAAGAATATTCACTCAAGAACAAGGGTAAGTGTATCACTCAATTCCAACAAAATCATAAACATGCTTGACATTTGGTATCAATCTAACTCTTAACACAACATAAATCAATGACGATAATCAAAAGGTCTTTAATTTGGGTTGTAACGGGGCTAGGGACAAGGTATGTCAAATAAGCCAAAACAGGTGAAGTGTCAAAAGCTAGTAAGTACCATAATACATCATTCACAACACCATATTTCCCCCACATAATCTTTACTAAAACAAACACTCGACTAGTCGACTAAAATAGGATCACAACAAACACAAACATGCTCTCATAATATATAATTTTTTTTTCTATTTTTTTTTGTATTTTTTTTGTATTTTTTTTTCGAGAGCTAAATAGAACACAAACAATAATATAAACAATAACAATGATCCCATAATTTATTACATATGTCGACTATCAAATAAACAACCAAACCCAATTTTCAATATTCCCTCCAAAAGTAAGACCAACAATAACCCCTCCTTGCACACCTTATTACTCCCTTAAGCACTTTACTAGCCTTTGACAATGTGGGTTCAAACTAATGTAAGGCAAATACAAGAAAAAGGTCTAGGCAAGTAATGTGGTATGTCACCGAAAAAATAGGATTAAGCTCAACGGGTTAACTAATTGATCATGTAAACATGGTGTGGTAATATGGGAAAATATGCGGTTAATCCTAAATGCCTTTATCATTTTAATCGTCAAATAATGTCATGCGTTTCAAGAAAGACCTCAAACAACTGCTAGCAATGCAAACAATCCGTGGACACTCAAGCAAACGAATAAATTGCAAATATGCAATAAGGCTCAAAAACTCACTTGGTGGAAAAACATACTCAATCCCAAGCAAACATCTCTCTAACGCACCAACTTGTATTCAAAGCATGCAAACTAAATCATCTTGCACATATTCATGTCCTTCTAATCACTTACAACATTCAAAAAGTCTACTAGCTTCAACTTACTAGTGTATGTGTGTGCACAAGAACAAAGCATATCACTTCTCAAACAAAAGCGTCAACAACACAAAATTCCTATCAAGCATGGGTGCAAATGCAAACTATTATGGACTCACATGAAATACAAAAAAATAAAACTATTATGAACTCACATGAAATCCAAAAAATAAAAACAGAATGTCCTATATGAAACAAACGTAGATAACACGAACATAAATGCATAATTTACTACTACTAAGATGCAAAGCATGAAATCCTACATGAACAAATAATACAACAACAACTACTAATCCCTCAAACCACCCCCAAACTTAAAATATTCAATGTCCGTATTGAATGGAAGTAAATACAAGGGATAGTAGAAAACATACCTCGTCATCTGAGTTCTCACCCTCCTCGGATGAATCTGGTGGAGGGAACTACGTACAAGCTCCATAGACTGGCCACCTTGCCTGAATACTACAAAACCCACAATTGACAAGAACACAAATTCGTAATAAAAATAAGATTAGAGAAAAAGATTTACCCAATACGAATCAAAGAGGTGAACTTGCAATTAATTCCTCTTTAGAATTGAATTTTTTTGAGATTAAAATAAAATAGAAGAGGAATTGGATTTGTATGTATAGGTGGGTATATAAAAAAATAATACTAAATAAATAAATAAATAAATAAATAATACTAAATATAATAATAATAATAATAATAATAATAATAAATAATAATAATAATAATAATAAATAATAATAATAATAATAATATAAAAATAAATATGAATAATAATAAATAAAAATAATAATAATAAGTAAGAATTAGAATAGAAATAGGTTTAGAATTTTTGAAGAAAAGATGGAGGTTTTTGAAATAGAAATAGGAAAAGAATTAAATAGAATGGGGTATAAAAAGAATGGGAGGTGAAAGATTTTTATTTTTTTTTATATATAAACACAACAACTCACGGACAGAATAAGGGAACGGCTGAAAAAATTTTGATCGCCTGGAACAAGCGCTGCTTGCGCGCGTGGGGGAGCAGTTGCGCCAAGAGCAGATACGCCAGCGCTAGTTGCGCATCATCCGCGCAAATTGCCCCTAGTCCAGTAACGCAGGTGCAACCTGCGTTACAGACCCGCAATCTGCGTTAAGCCCAGAAACGCAGTCACAGAATGCGTTACACACCAAAAATTCAATTTTTTTTTATTTTTTTTATTTTTTATTTTTTGGATACAACACTCAAATTTTTTTTTTCCTCCCTACACTAATTCATGGGTTGCCTCCCACCAAGCGCTTCTTTAACGTCAATAGCTTGACGTTACTTCCTGAACTCAAGGCGGTTTCAAAAGAATAACTGAACCATCTTCAGCAGACAAACCATTCATACGAATGTTGACATCTTGATTGCTTGCTTTCCACAAATTTCTTCCTTCACCCTTCAACTTGATTTTTCTACCCAACGGCCTAATCTTTTTCTTTTTCTTCTTCACACCTCTAAGATGCTTATCCGACTCTACCAACTGAACAAAAATTTCTTCTTCCCTATCATCTGCTTTCCACCTTCGCAACACGTTATCATGCCCCTCTTCAAAAATCACTAGCTCATTATTCAAAAGGACATACCTCAAATGTGGTGGAAGTTTCCCAAGCTTTACTTTCGAAAGATCATGAACCGAAGAACTGTCAATGGAATCACTGCTAGGATGCACATGCATGTCAGATTTTTCGCTCAATAACTGATCAAACTTCTTTCTCTGACCCGTATCAACTATTTCCACACTGCAACACTCTTCATCCTCTGTCGGAAATTTCATTGCCCTGAACACATTAAAGGTGACACTCTGATCTTGCACCCTCATTGTAAGCTCTCCTTTTTGCACATCAATCAAAGTTTTTCCTGTAGCCAAGAACGGTCTTCCCAAGATTATGGGAATCTTCTTATCTTCTTCAAAATCCAAGATAACAAAATCAGCTGGGAATATGAGCTTATCAACCTTCACCAAAACGTCCTCCACGATGCCCCTCGGATATGTGATGGATCGATCAGCCAACTGCAAAGAGATGTTAGTTGGCTTTGGTTCTGGTAGACCAAGTTGCTTGAAAACAGACAATGGCATGAGATTGATGCTAGCTCCCAAATCACATAAACACTTGCTGAAAGAAAGATTGCCAATAGTGCATGGAATATTGAAACTTCCTGGATCTTTCAATTTAGGGGGCAATTTCTGCTGCAGAACGGCACTACACTCCTCTGTCAATGCCACTGTTTCAAAATCTTCCAACCTTCTCTTCCGTGACAAAATATCCTTCATGAACTTTGCATATCTTGGCATCTGCTCCAATGCTTCAACAAAAGGAATGTTAATGGACAGTTTCTTGAAGACATCCATAAATTTCTGAAACTGTTTCTCTTGACTCTTCTGCAAGCGTCCAGGATATGGCGGAGGTGGATAAATCTGATTATTCTTTGAAGATTGCTCTAGAGTAGACTTTTCAACAGGTTTCTTGCTCTTCTCACCATCAAACTTATCAGCCACTAAATCAGATTTCTCAATTACTGGCACTGCAGATTTTTCAACCTGCTGATTCTGAACATCTTCATCTTCTTCAGTTGCTGATTTAGGATCACTGGTGACTTTTCCAGATCTCAAAGTAACTGCATTGACCTGTTCTTTGCTTTCCCTTCTGCCTGGATTTACCTCCGTATCACTAGGAAGAGTTCCTTGAGGCCTACTAAATAAGGCACTTGCAATCTGTCCTATCTGGGTTTCCAAGACTTTCTGGCCAGCTTGTAGGTTCTTTACCGCTATCCACACATCATCTGATTTTTCATTAGAAGATTGCCCCACATGAGCCTGGGGCTGTTGCTGCTGAAATCCCGGAGGTTGATATGGTGCCCTTGGAGCATAAGGCTGCTGATAACCTTGATTGAATGGCCTTGCTTGCTGATAAGATTGTTGAGTATTTTGATTATTGCTCCAGCTGAAATTGGGATGATTCCGATTATTAGGATGATAAGTGGCTGGAACTGGTGCATTAGATCTCTGGAAATTACTCACGAACTGTACTGATTCAGGAGAAATAGCACACTAATTCGTCTCATGTACGCCCGCACATAGCTCACAAACACTAGCCACCTGCTGTACTCCATAATTTGCAAGAGCATCTACCTTCATAGCAAGAGCCTTCAACTGAGCTGTAATCATTGAAGCTGTATCTACTTCCAAAATTCCTGCTGCCTTGCCTTGAGATAGCCTTTGAGTTGGATTTTGATATTCATTAGCAGCCATCATCTCTGTAAGTTCATAAGCTTCATCATAGCTCTTCGCCCACAGAGCTCCACCTGATGCTGCATCTAGTAAAGGCCTAGACTGTGCTCCCAACCCATTGTAGAACCCATTAATAACCATCCAATCAGGCATGCCAAGCCTCACACAAGGTCTCGCCAGATTGCTGTTGGAATTGCGTCAACTGGTTCCTTAATGCTGCAGTTTTTGCCATAGGGAAGAATTTAGTAAGGAACTTCTGAGCAAGATCTTCCCATGTAGTAATGGAACCAGGTGGTAAAGAGTGTAGCCAACTCTTAGCCTTATCCCTCAGAGAGAATGGGAAAAGCCTCAACCTGATAGCATCATCCGTCACACCATTACATTTGAAAGTGTCGCAGATTTCGATAAAGTCCCGAACATGCATGTTGGCATCCTCCGTAGAAGTACCCCCAAACTGAACTGAATTCTGCATCATCCGAATTGTGCCAGACTTGATCTCAAAATTGTTCGCTGCAATAGCTGGCCTAATAATGCTAGACTGGATGTCATTGAGTTTCGGCTGAGAATAGTCCTTCAAAGCCTTGACTGCTGCTGCATCTGCCATTGCTACTGTAGTTTCAGATTCCTCTTCCTTATTCTCTAAATTCTCTACACGATCGTCTTTTGCCAGTTTTTGTAAACGAGCTTGCGAACGTGTTTGCATACAAACTTAAGTACCTGAAACACCACGAAACAAACAAACTAAGTAAAATCCGAGTCAGTGAACGCTAACGACCACTGATGACAAGCACATAAACTAAAATAAAAACACCGATGATCCCCGGCAGCGGCTCCAAAAACTTGTTATGCAAAATTTACGCAAGCGCACGTTGTCACAAGTAATATATGATTAAATCAAGTTCGTTCCCACAGAGATCTAGAATGGTGTTCAATTCAATTAATGTACCTATGCACCGATGTATGGTTTTTATCCACTACTAAGATAAATAACAAATTGGATTTTTATTAACTACTAAATTAATTATCAAACTAAAGATTAACTAATTAAAGAGATTAAAGTCGAATTACTAATATGGGAATAAAACATGGAATCCTAGTTTCATCATCTACTTCACTTAGAGTTGCAACCTTTAATTAAAACATGCGATGGGTTTGATATCAGATCGAATAACATGAAAAGAGTAAAAGTTACCTCTCGGTATACTAGTACCAATCTACGCATACATCCACAAAAGAGATAGAAGATGAATAGTCACCTATTATGTTTAGACCCTATATCTCTATAGAATTTGAAAACATAAAGGTTGAAGCACAAGTTATCCACTTAGATCACATAGGGTAGCATAATATCTCTATTGATGCCACAAATCATGATGTCAAAACACCAACCTATCCTATGCTAGCATGGCAAGTTCTAAATCTCAAGATCCACTCTCGTTTAGCAAGAGATTAACAAATTAGATGTTCGCGACGCACCTAAATTCAATAAGCACAACCATACAAGGATATCAAGAATTCACCACACATAAATCTTTAAGGCATGCAAACTACTAAGCTACATAGATAAATCCACTAGGATCCCACGACAACGAATAGCCCATAATTGAACCGTTCATCGTCATGGGATTTGATGAAAACATGATATTAAACAAGATATGGATAAAAGAAGTAATAATATTAATAAAACTAAAGAGTTGAGAAAATAAATCTATAATCCAAAGTAACACAAAGGATGAAGTAGATCTAGATCCGTTACTTGTCACGAGCGTTGAACCCTTCTCTCCTTTTCTCCCTTGCAGATCTAAGCTAGGTTACAAATAATAAAACTATGATAATGTGTGTATCTCTATTACAATGGTAGGATGTGTTTAAATAGGCTCTAAAAGTCTTGCCCAGCAAGAAAATACCAAAACAGAATTATAATAGAATTTCTGCAAGATACGTTTCCTAAACTGATTCTGTTTTTAAGGAAAATTCGTGGCTGACTTTTCTTCAGTTTTTCTGGAACGTTCCAAACGTAATTGGACCTCTGGACCACCTTAGAATGATAGAGAATCTCGTTATCTTCGCGTGGACTGCTTACGGGCTGAAAACAGACTTACAGAACTCAAGATATGGCCCAAACAGTGAATCTCACGCGTGCAGCCCAATAAATCCGAATTTTAATAAATTAAATCTCCAAAAACGACAAAAACATCCACCATAATCAACATCCTTGTAAATCTGCACAACTAAACAAAACACATCAAATCTACAAGAAACTTTAGCCCAAGACAATCAATTTAAGCCGATTTAGAATGTTTCAAGTGGATATAAATCCACTTATCACCCACACTGTCACGTCAGCAGTTGTGGGGCCCACATCTGCCACGTCATATTTTTTAAAAAAATATGAATATATCTAATGCAACACTTCAAAGAGCAAACGCAACACTATTGGTATCTAATGCAACGTTTTTTGCCACGTCAGCAAATGCCATGTCAGCAAAGGTGGGCCCCACTTCTGCCACGTCAGCAAATGTGGGTCCCACATGTGCCACGTCAGCAAATGCCACGTCAGCACATATGGGTCCCACTCCTGCCACGTCACCATTTATAAAAATAAAAAATTATCTAACGCAACGCCATCAGTTAGTGTTGCATAATGTGAAACACTGTGGGTAATACGCAACGCTAATCTATATCTAACGCAACACCAATTCCGCTCAGTTGCAAAAGACCCAAAACTTCTATCTAACGAAACGCTTTCTGTGCAACGCTTTGTAAAAAGGGTTGCGTATGCTCACTTATGGCGTAGTGATTGTTATAGACAGTAATATTGTGCCAGACGGGCAAACAAAAGTGCCAAATGGGCAGGATTCTTTTAAAGCCAAACGGGCTAAGTTTAAGTGCCAAATGGGCAAAGAAGTTGAAAGCCAAACGGGCTAGGGATGAAAGCCAGACGGGCTAAGCCAATGGGTTGATGACAAATTTAAGATTAAGGGGGTGATTGTTGGACTTTAATCTTAAATTTATTGTCTAAGATATTGTTTTTATATATTATTGTTAATTAGTCTCAGTGTGTTTGTTTTAACAAAGTAGCTGTCCACCTGTGTTTTTTAGGAGTAGACTTAGTCGTGTGTTTCAGTTTAGTATTAAGAGTACTGAATAAGTGGGAGTAGTGGAGTAGTAGGAAGTAGTCGTTATGTGTTGCTATTTTTTAGCCACCACTCTCTGTGTGTTTAGTCTATTTATTCAGCATGTAAACGTTCTTGTGAGTAGCACCACAGAACCTTTTATTTTCTCAGTTTATAATACAAAATGAGCTTGTCTCAAGATACTTAGTGTCTTACATATCTACACTTTATATTCTTTCAACTACAGTCCCTTATAATTTTATTTTACTACCATACAAGTTATGTATATGCAATTGCAACAGAGTACAGCTTAAATCTATACATATTCATCTTCCTTTTTTTGAAGTGATACATATTCATCTTCTGAAATTTGTTTTTTGTAAATAAAAAATAGATATGCAGGCCATACTTATTCAAGAATTCAATGAGGATCCGGAGGTTCAACGTTGCATGGTGGGCTTACTCTTATCCAATAACGATACTGGCACTATCTTCCACTGAGTATGCGCATGAAGTAAAAAGCTTCATAGCTTACATGCTGATGATGATCCTCTCTGCGTGTTCGGATCTTGGTATTCTTGTCTTGACGGTGTTTAGTGCAATCAATGCTGATCTAGTGTTTAGACCATTGTGGAACGAGATGTTGTGATTATTATACACGAGTTCTACTAGCTAGTACAGCAGGACTAATGTTATTAATGTGATGAATTATATTTTTCATTCCAATTTAAAGAAATAATTAATCTGACTTCCTTATTCTGAAAGCTGTCTAAACTACTGTACGTATATTAAGTCTGTTTTTTTCAAATTAAAAGAAAAAAATAAAAATCATATACTAATCTATTGATTAGCTTAACCACGTTTTTGTTAAAATGTATTCAAAAAAGTTATCAATTAACAGATACTCATTATAAAAGACTATAAGCCAAAATATTAAAAAAAAAGAAGAAAAGTTACCAGATCTCTAGATACCACTACTAGTTAGTAGTTGCAACTGTTATATGTACATGTGCAACCCAACAAGATTTCACTACTACAATTTCTACAGCTAATAATATTGAGATAATAACCAAAATACCTCCCACTGAAAAGAAGCTGCCTTCACTACCTATTTGTTCACTATACCTATTTGGCTATTTGTAACAGAAGCTGCCTTTTTGTCCATTGATTACGCAAATGAGTCATGCGTATACACTACTTTTTCATTTTGAAAAATAGAAACCATGCCTTCTGGAGATCTCAACGTAACTCTCTTACTCTTACAATCGATATACGCATCATACTCGACAAGCCAATCCATTCCTAAAATTATGTCAAAATCTCCTAATTGAAAAGGTATCAGGGTGACGGGAAAAAGATGTCCTGAAATCTCTACTGCACAAGGTGAACATACTTTATCTACTGGTATCTGATCCTGATTAGCTAACACAATATTCAAAGCTTCTCTTAACATACGAGTATCACACTTCAACTTATTCACAAATTCTTTAAAAACAAATGATCACTACACCATAAAACGGATTTTGCAACCAACTCTGAAAAAAAGCGTTGCTATTTCCTCAATTTTTTTTACAATTTCGAAGCTACTGTAACGATTTTTAAAAGCGTTGCAATTGAATTAAGAAATTGTTACATTAGACAAAACTTGATATCAATAGCAACAATATTAGAAACCGTTGCTGTAGAACCAGAATTTTGGGTTCAAAAGTATTGGCGGGCTCATTAAAAAGAAGCGGGCTCTCTAAAATTTTTTCCCGACTCATAAAGACAAGCGGGATTATTAAAAAAAGAAAAACAAAAACAAAATAATAAACCTAAACAAATACATTCACAACCCCATTTACAAAACACTTTGATAAAAACACACAAATGCACCGAAGAGGAAAAAGAGGAGAAAGAGGCGAATTAGGGTTCTTTCGCCATCAATTTCTCATTGTCGTTCTTCTCTCTCGTTGTTCTACTCTCTCGTTGCTCCGCTCTCTCGCTATTCTCTCCCTCATGCTTCTCGATTCGATTTGGTTAAGGGTTGGATTTGAAACTCATCTAGGGTTTGAGTTTAGGGTTCGATTAATTGTTCTCCTCTTATATTGGATTGTTTGAAATCTACGATTTGGTTATCTGCAGTCTACGCTTCCGAATTTGGGGTTTCGATTTTTAGGTTTGGATTTGGGATTCAAGGTATTTCAAATTTTTGCTTTCAATTAATTTTTCTTATTAGTTTTATCTCCTCTCATATATGTCTATGTATATATGTGTGTAATTTTGATACTTGTTAAAACTTCGTGTGTTTAATTTATCTTTCAGTAGAAGTATAGTTGTAAGTCGTAATAGATCTTTGATGCTAGTCGGCATATAATTCGTCGAGCAATCCAAACTTTGCAGCACCACTTTTACGGCTTCTGATCTCTATCTTTATTTCTTCAGCAAAGTTCTACTATAATAACATTTGACTATGAAGTTTTTGCAAAACCTTGTCATCCGACAAGCTGGGAAGTTTTGCAGTGTAAGCATAGGTGTCTAAAAGTTAAGTAAATTAGAACTTAATTTCACAATCAAGGTCTGTGCCTTAAGGTTGGCACATGTCTTCAGTCAAACCACTATGTAGAATTTTGACTTTGAATGGGTCTACAAAGTTTAGTTGAGAACCGAACCGCCTCGAACCCCGAAACTGTGAACATATTAAATGAAGTTAATAACGTGACATTCTTTAATCACAGCTAAAGACTCTCTCTCTTTAATCCATCCCTGATCAAGTTTACAATCATGAGTCCATAGTTATTGGAATAAGGTGACAAAATATAAAGTGAGGTCTGAGGAGGTTCATGTGTTTTTAGCCGATATTCGAGTGTGAAAGGACCATCAAACCATTGCACAACATCTTTATCTTTGAAAGTAGGAGACAACGAAAAGAGAATAAATCTAACAGTTTGGGGAGTAAGTTATGTACAAAGCTCAAAAACTGTATTATTAAATTACTACCCTTCCTACTTGTTTTCCTGTCCTCGCTGCTTCATCTCTAACCTCTCCAACTCCCTCATCTTTTTTATCTGCTCTCCCATTGTCTTCTCTTCTCCACTCACATGTCCAGCACCACCAACCTTATTTTCTCTCACCCATTAGTCTTGCCCCATTCATCATCATCATCGCTCTGTTGTCGTTCCTTCTCTACTCTCATAACCACAAAGCATAACACCTCATGTCACCTTAGGATACCACAAATCTTATTTACTCTGGAGAGTTGTGAATATCCCATTAATTTGCCAATTGATAGGAATTTGGGTCCTTTAAAATCTTTTATTTCCTTGTTTGATTTCCAACTAGGACTTTTAGAATGAAACTTAATTATTATTACTACATAATAGGATAACAGAAGTCCTAGAATTACACATTTGTAATAAAACATTTAAGCGGTCTTGTTTATGCAGCCGTGAGAGAGGCAGAAACTGCACTGTCATGCTATAATTCTATTTATGCAAAAGTTCTGGTTAACCAATATGGGCAGTTGCTGAAAATTATAGATTCGAGCCTGCTTTTGTTGAGGTATATGTTTTGAGACTTATTTCCTGAAATTTTGTGATGGCTTTATGCACCACTTACTAGTCATTGTACAGAGCAAAAAACTAATGGCTGAACTTGGAGATATGATGAGCATCCAAGTTATCGTTGAAGGATCTATGAACAGCTCAAATCCTTACTTTTCAAGCACTTGGAGGTGCAATTTTAATGTAAGTCTGAAGCCGGTTAATTGCATATCAATATCATGACAACTAACAAGCAGTATGATGTTTTTCTATTATAATATTAGTCTGATATTTTCGAGCTAGTACGTGGTACTTCCATTATGTTAACGTGGAAGTTGTACGTATGGGTGACAAATTAAAAGAAGCATGCAACTCTCAAACTATTTACTGCAGTTTCTGTCCCATACTAACTATAGTTTTTTTTGACAGGGTGGTTTTGTATTAGACAGGATTGAGAATGGTAGATTTTCATTTCTTCCCCTTTAAATTTTAATGTATATTTCACTTGTTTGATTGACAATGAATAATCTGCAAGTGGCCAGGTTCCTAAAGGGTTGTTCTTATTGTTGAAAAGTCCGATTGGCTAATACTCATCACTTTTTAGTTTTTATTGATCTCATCTGTATTTCTTAACAAGGCATCTACCCTGCAACTTTTTCCTGGACAGATTTAACTATTCTATTTCATTGTGACTGGTTTCAGAGTTATGGACAAGCTGGTAAAGGAGGACACTCTAACAAAAAGTGAAACAAACACTTGCATCATTAATAAGCTGAAGGTGTTTTCTCTAACTTTTATAATCTATGCATCTCCTAATTATTCTACTATTTCATACTTCGCAGGTACATGAGAGGCCATTGTGTTGATTCTAAGAAGCTGAGAATTTCAGAATGGAAGAATCTTGTTAGTAATCCCTAGGAAGCAGCAATTAATGGAACCAGTACTAGCTCTTCATCACAATCTAATTACTTGAAAACGAAGATACCCTTCCAGGAAACTAAAGGGGAGCAAGAAAGAGGAAGACGAAGCAACACCATGATGATAGGCCATGACTCATGTTTACAAAATGTTTATTCTTAGGTTTATGTATTACTAAGTTAGATTGTGTGTTACTTGTACTTAGTTATTTTGCTTGAACTTGGTCATTTTGTGTATTGATGTTGGAAGTTGGAACTGAACTGCTTGGTTGGTTGGTTATGAAATACCAATTAAAATTTGTGGATGTTTATAAAATCTAAATTTAATGCCAGATTTTTTATTTAGCGTTGCAATAGTTACATAAATGTTGCCATATATGTCATATTCTTTAAAATATTTGATTGCATTTAATTCAAAATTCGTTGCAATTGGGCATATATATGTTGCCTTAGTCTATGTATTGCAACAAATAACACAAAAGAAATCGTTACAAAAAGTAAGCCATAACTCCTCCAAGATATTGCAACAGTGTTAAACATGTTGCTATAGCCATTAAATCGTTGCTATATACCCGTACAACAACGATAATTCAACATTGCAATATGGTACTAAATTCGTTGCCATAAGGTACCTATGGCAACTAGAGCAAACGATACGCCTGATTTTTCAATAATCATTGTCATAGACCCTATTGCAACGAATTTAGGGCATATTGCAACGTATTTTAGACGTTGCTGTATCTGTTTTATGGTGTAGTGGATCTAGTAGCACACGAATCAATTAACAATTTTGCACTAGTGACATTCACAAAAAGCGTACCTGCCACCACATCTGAGCTTTTCACCGCGTCGTTCATGTTCATGTTGAAGGTCCGGACATGAATTGGATAGGCTGAAGCTTGATAACTTGGAGCTTGAAGGGCTGGAACTTGCTGAAGTAGAGGTGGACTTAGAATATGAGTTGGAATCTGAGAAGTTGCCATTTGGTTCACTGGGGTAGAGGTGGTCAATCTCATCAAGTTATTGTTTGGAATAGGGGATCTGCACTCCCTAGCCATGTGTCCTACCTTACCACACTTGTAACAAGTCACATTCGATTTCGAATTCCGGCACTCATTAGCATAATGACCCTTCGAGTTACTGTTTGCACTAAATCACGCAAGCGTACGTGGTCACAAGTAATATATGAATAAGTCAAGTTCGTTTCCACAGAGATCTGGTTATGGTTTTAATTCAGTTTTGTACCTATGCAACAATGTATGGTTTTAATTCACTGCTAAGGCAAATAACAAATTGGGGTTTAATAAACTAAATTAACTAAGAAGTAAACTAACAAACTAATAATTAACTAACTAAAGAGAATTGGAATTGAATTACTTCTGCAAGAGGAAACGTGGAATCCTAACTTCATTAAATACTTTGCTTAGATCTGACGCCATTAATCACTATATGCAATGGTTATGATATCTGATCAGATAACACGAAACAAGTACACGCTACCTCTCAGTATACGTATACCAAACTAAACATACATCCACAAAAGAGATAGAAGATGAATAGACACCAATTATGCTTAGACCCTATATCTCTATAGAATTTGAAAACATAACGGTTGAAGAACAAGTTATCCACATTGATCACATAAGGCAGCATAATATCTCTATTTACGCCATAAATCATGATGTTAAAACATCAACCTATCCTATGCTAGCATGGCAAGTTCTAAATCTCAAGATCCACTCTCGCTTCACAAGAGATTAACAAATTAGATGTTCATGACGCATCTAACAATTAAGCATAACCATACGAGGATATCAAATATACATCACACACAGATCTTTAAAGCAATCAAGATACTAAAGCTCCATAAATAAATCCGTTAGAATCTCATGACAACGATTAGTTCATAATCGAACCGCTCGTCATCATGGGATCTGATGAAACCATGATTATAAAAACAAAGTATGAAAATATGCAAATAAATCTAAGTAATTGATATGTAATCGTCCTCCTCAATTACAATGATAGGATGTATTTATATAGGCTCTATAATTCTTGCCTAGCAAGAAATTGCCTTCTATTACAATTAGAATTCAATTAAGGTACTAAAAACTACCCAAAATACAATTAGAACTTGAAAAGGGCAAAACTGTAATTTCCCTGCTCCCATCAGTCTGTTTGTCGGGCTGCCTGAACCCACCACACACAGCCTGCTCATGTACGACCTGTCCCATGTTATAGAAAATCTCCCAAGTTTTGCGTGGGCAGTAAGATCGCTGAAAACAGACTTCTAGAACTCCAGATATGGCCAAAACAGTGTAGATTGCGCAACCTTCCCGGAAAATCCGAATTTTAATCAATTAATCCTCCAAAAATGATAGAAGCATCAACCTTAATAAACATTCTCGTAAATCTGCACAACTAAGCAAAACACATCAAAACTACAACAAAAACTTGAGTCCAAGACAATCAATTTAAGCCGATATAGAATGTTCCAAGTGGATATAAAATCCACTTATTACACCCCCAAACTTAAACCGATGCTTGTCCTCAAGCATAAACAATTACAACTAACTAACTAACTAGTACCACTTCCGTAGGTGATCACGGTTGCATTTGGCATATGCAACAAGCCTTTTAAACCCCTAGGCAGCCCTAGTGGACGAGTAAGGTCTCGTGAGGGCCTATAGTGAATGTACCCACAAAATCCATGTAACCTAATGCAATGCAATGCATGAATGCAACTATTACAAAAAATACAAATAATCTAGTACTAATATCCTACCATACCTTCAAATCCTCTCATGCCATATCAACTTAAGAATCAAAGTAAAAACGCAATGTCTTGGTGTCGAAAGTGCAAGTATTCACATAGTCTACTCAATGAACATGCATAAGTTCTCACAAGCCCATGTCAAGTGTAAGAATAAGTTAGTAAACGTGCTAAGCCTACAAGAGTACATCTTTGAGACAAAACTCGGGATCTCATACGCAAAAACAAGTAAACACTCACAATCCACTCACAAAAGAATACTCTCTCAAGAACAAGGGTAAGTGTATCACTCAATTCCAACAAAATCATAAACATGCTTGACATTTGGTATCAATCTAACTCTTAACACAACATACATCAATGACGATAATCAAAAGGTCTTTATTTGGGTTGTAACGGGGCTAGGGACAAGGTATGTCAAATAAGCCAAATCAGGTGAAGTGATAAAAACTAGTAGGAACCATAATAAATCATACACATCACCCTATTTCCCCCCCCCCACATAATTTTGCTATTTTTCTTCCAACAAAAACGCTCGACTAGTCGACTAGAGTAGGATCACAACAAACACAAACATGCTCTCATAATATATTTTTTTTCTTTTTTTTTCCGAAAGCTAAATAAAACATAAACAATAATATAAACAATAACAATGATCCCACAATTTTATTACACATGCCGACTATCAAATAAACAAACAAACCCAATTGTAATATTTCCCCCAAAAGTAAGACCAACAATAAACCCTCCTTGCACACCTTATTACTCCCTAAAACACTCTACTAGCCTTTGACAATGTGGGTTCAAATTAATGTAAGGCCAATACAAGAAAAAGGTCTAGGCAAGTAATGTGGTATGTCACCGAAAAATAGGATTAAGCTCAACGGGTTGACTAATTGATCATGTAAATATGGTGTGGTAATATGGGAAAATATTTGGTTATTCCTAAAGGCCTTTATCATATTAATCGTCAAATAATGTCATGCATTTCAAGAAAGACCTCAAACAACTGCTAGCAATGCAAATAATCCGTGGACACTCAAGCAAACGAATAATTTTGCAATAAATATGCAATATGGCTCAAAAGGTCGATCACTTGGTGGAAAAACATACTCAATCCCAAGCAAAAATCTCTCTAATGCACCGACTTGTATTCAAAGCATGCAAACTAAATCAACTTGCACATATTCATGTCCTTCTAATCACTTACAACATTCAAAAAGTCTACTAGCTTCAACTTACTAGTGTATGTGCGTGCACAAGAACAAAGCATATCACTTCTCAATCAAAAGCGTCAACAACACAAAATTCCTATCAAGCATAGGTGCAAATGCAAACTATTATGAACTCAAATGATATACAAACGTAAAAACAAAATGTCCTATATGAAACAAACGTAGATAACACGAACATAAATGCATAATTTTACTACTACTAATATGCAAAACATGAAATCCTACATGAACAAATAATACAACAACTACTAATCCCTCAAACCACCCCCAAACTTAAAATATTCAATGTCCAAAGATTTTATAGACTGCTCATTACTCTTTACAAGCATCCTAAGCTCCTCCATAGCATCAACCTCATCTGACTGAAAAGTAGGAGTAGGTTGCTGATGTTGAAACTCTTCACTACCAAAGAAATATGACATATTTGGAACATCTTGCTGGTACTATTGAGGATGGTACTGAAAATATGGTTGTTCCTCATAAGTGACATATGGATCAACTCCTTCGTAGTAACAATATTGTGAGGAATCATGAACGCCCAAACACTACTCACATTGCTGAGGCATGGATGTCCTCGAATATGCCCATCATGGCAACTCCTCGCATGCCATCTTCAAACACTCAAGTACCTGAAACACACCGAACTAAACAAGATAGATAAGAAAAACAAATCCGAGTTAGTGAACTCTAACGAACACTATTGACAAGCACATAAACCAAAAATAAAACACCAATGATCCCCGGCAGCGGCACCAAAAACTTGTTTGCACTAAATCACGCAAGCGTACGTGGTCATAAGTAATATATGAATAAGTCAAGTGCGTTCCCACAAAGATCTGGTTATGGTTTTAATTCAGTTTTGTACCTATGCAACAATGTATGGTTTTAATTCACTGCTAAGGCAAATAACAAATTGGGGTTTAATAAACTAAATTAACTAAGAAGTAAACTAACAAACTAATAATTAACTAACTAACAAGAATTGGAATTGAATTACTTCTGCAAGAGGAAACATGGAATCCTAACTTCATTAAATACTTTGCTTAGATCTGATGCCTTTAATCACTATATGCAATGGTTATGATATCTGATCAGACAACACGAAACAAGTACACGCTACCTCTCAGTATACGTATACCAAACTAAACATACATCCACAAAAGAGATAGAAGATGAATAGACACCAATTATGCTTAGAATCTATATCTCTATAGAATTTGAAAACATAACGGTTGAAAAACAAGTTATCCACATTGATCACATAGGGCAGCATAATATCTCTATTAACGCCACAAATCATGATGTTAAAACATCAACCTATCCTATGCTAGCATGACAAGTTCTAAATCTCAAGATCCACTCTCGCTTCACAAGAGATTAACAAATTAGATGTTCATGACGCATCTAACAATTAAGCATAACCATACGAGTATATCAAATATACATCACACACAGATATTTAAAGCAATCAAGATACTAAAGCTCCATAAATAAATCCGTTAGAATCCCATGACAACGATTAGTTCATAATCGAACCGCTAGTCATCATGGGATCTGATGAAACCATGATAAAAACAAAGTATGAAAATATACAAATAAATCTAAGTAATTGATATATATGTAATTGTCCTCCTCAATTACAATGGTAATGTGTTTATATAGGCTCTATAATTCTTGCCCAGCAAGAAATTGTCTTCTATTACAATTAGAATTCAATTAAGGTACTAAAAACTGCCCAAAATACAACTAGAACTTGAAAAGGGCAAAACTGTAATTTCCCTGCTCCCATCAGTCTGTTTGTCGTGCTGCCTGCACCCACCACACACAGCCTGCTCATGTAAGACCTGTCTCATGTTATAAAAAATCTCCCAAGGTTCGCGTGGGCAGTGAGATCGCTGAAAACGGACTTCTAGAACTCCAGATATGGCCAAAACAGTGTATACTGCGAAACCTTCCCGGAAAATCCGAATTTTAATCAATTAATCCTCCAAAAACGATAGAAGCATCAACCTTAATCAACATTCTCGTAAATATGCACAACTAAGCAAAACACATCAAAATTACAACAAATTTGAGTCCAAGACAATCAATTTAAGCCGATATAGAATGTTCCAAGTGGATATAAAATCCACTTATCAGTTACATTTAAAACAAACAATATCCGCTTTTACACATGCTCCGGTATGCCTCGTAGAATATATCTTGCACTCTGGGATAGAGGGTCGGGGAAATCTTGGTTGATTGGGGTTCTGAGGAAGGGTTTCTGAGTTTCTGTTTCTGGGCACATTTCTTTTAAAATTTCTTCACTGGTTCTGAAATTCGGGCTTTCTCTCCATTTGATTTGTTGACTTTCCTTGATCCTGATTCCTTTCTATTGCTTCCACTTTCCTCTTTAAATTGCCCCTTTCCTTCTGATTTTGATCACTCTCACCTTCTATTATCATCACCTTCTAAACCACTTCTGCATATGTGTTCATCTCAAAAGCTGCAACTCTGCTTCTTAACCATGGCTTCAATCCCTGTTGAAACCTCTTTGCTCTCTTCTCATCTGTATCTACATAATCTCCTACAAACCTTGCTAATTTTGTAAACTTCTTCTCATACTCATCAATACTCATATTCTCATGCTTAAGATTAAAGAATTTTAACTCCATCTGATTCTGCATATACCTAGGAAAATACTTCTCGAGAAAAATCCTCTTAAGCCTATCCCACGAAATTACTTCTGTTGCTTCTAGGGCCTTAGCCGACTCCCACCAATAGTTAGATTCACCTTTAAGAAAATAGCTAGCAAACTCTACCTTCTGTTCATCACTAACCTTCACCAGTGCGAAGGCCTTCTCCATTTCCTTAAGCCATATCCGGGCTTCAACTGGATCTTTTGTTCCTTGAAAATCTGGGGGTTTCACAGCATGAAAAGATTTAAAAGTTACCGCAAGTTGAGCTGGTTATTGCTGTCCTTGTTGCTGTTGTAACTGTTGATGTTGTTGCTGAAGTAATTGCTGCTGCTGTGCCAAAGTAGTCGTTTGCTGTTGCAAAAGTCCCAGAAGTTGGGCCATATCCATATTGCCTTGATTATCATCTCTATTCTGATCATCTTGATTCCTATTTTGATTAGCTCTAGTATTACTCCTCCTTGGAGGCATCTTTCTGAATAATAAACAATCATCTATTTATCCACAAGCATACATCTATTCGCAACATGGTATAATATAGTCTAACAGTTCTAATATGGCATAAGTACGACCTAAAATTTAAACAATCTCACGTGGCCAAATAATACGATAAGGGAAAAAGATAGTAATTAAACGATAACAATACCGATGACACCCATCGATATCCCAAAATCTGAAAGTTCAAAGTACCAACCAACATAAAGTAAGAATACCGGAAACTGAAAGTACGATAAAGTCTAACAACACAAGTCTGATAATAAAATGGCTATACTATACGCCATCTCACAAAACCCAAAGCATAAAAGTAATCATCCTGCAACTTGTTGATCACGCGCTGGAGCTCATCCACCATCATCTGAACCATCGTATGACTATCCCAATCACTATGAGGTGCCATCTCACGAAGCCGCTCGTTAGCCATCCGGGTAAGTACCTGAAGTCTGGAGGTAAGGGTTCCGTCATGGTCCTCGCGAATCTTACCCTTATCATCGAACAACATATCAATCCTCCCCTGAAGCTGAGTACGTATTCTCACCATAAAGGTGATCACACTCCCTAAGCAACTCCTGGTAGACAGACAAGGGTACAGTAGCTTGAAGATCTGAAAGGGGTGGAGCTGAAGGTCCAGGTGCCCACTGTCGCTGCCAATAATATATATATATATATATATAGCGTCAGATATAACTTAGAAATATACTACTTAAACACTCTTGATAATAGGGGTCAATCATTCATATTCTTTTATAAATATCATACCATTTACATTCTAAGTGAGTTTCTATTTTAATCCTAAGTGATTATTAAAAATGTGATCTATCTTGTTACCTAAACCTATATTGTTCAGTGACTCAAACCTATGGCTCTGATACCAAACCTGTGACGGCCCCAAATCCCTTAATTATATTTAACTAGATAATGGTAAAGCATGCATATTAATTAATTAAACATTACCAATCCCACGCCTAGATCGCCAACAGGTAAGAGTTTGAAACAATATAAAACTACAAGTTAAAAACATTTTATTATTACAAGCCAACATAATTCTAAGTTCAAAAGTTATTACAGACTAAGTTCAAAATTCTATTAAAACAGAAACCATCAGATCGTCACTCCCTTCTACCTGGAAACGCCTCCTATAGGCTAATCCGGATCCACCACAATTCTTACGCGCAGTCTCAAGAGTCCTTACCATCTTCGAGTTTCACTGAAAGGTTAAAGAAAATAAAATAATTGAGCCAATTGCTCAGCAAGTGCATAAACCAACAATATAAGACTGGCAAAATAATCAAATGTAAAGCAAGATATATCAATCTGCAAATGAAAGTTATCAACTAAATCAATGTCAAAATAAAATGAGTAGGAATTGGAATATCTGATAAGACGCTACGAGCAAGGCTGGGTGATCAGCCCACGTCAGAGCTCCGAACCCGAATATCCAATACGTGTTCTCAAATATGAGGGGATCCCAGGCACACATTGGCCTATAATGATAATATAATTTGGACCGGCACCTCGGTCAAAGTAACATTCCATCCAATTCCGTTTAGGTTAAATAAAGTCTGTCAAATTCAATTCATCTCAAAGAAACAATAACAACAATGTTATATCAAGTTGCTGATCAACAAGAATAGGATTCTCAGATTTCGAATAAATGACAAGGCAAAGTGAAGAAAGTTAATCATTTTGGATTCTTGGGAGTTGGGATTCTGTTTAGTGTATTTTGGTTAAGTCAAGAAAATTAATCAAGAATCAATAAGTGTTTTAAGGTGGAAAAGAGTTCATCATACAAGAGGGTATTTATGTAGTTGATTCAAGGATTCAAGAAAGTATGAAAGGGTTCCAAGTAACATGGTCATCGTAATTGAAGTGAAAGGATATAGTTATGAATCTAGTTAAGTAAATGAGTTGCAAAGTTTTGGTATCGGTTAACAAGTCAATTCAAGTTCAAGGGGTATGGAATCAATCACATGGTACGCAACAATAATAAGGCCGGAAAGAGCATTGTACTAGTTTGTGACAACTTAACAATTCAATATCTCATGGCATTCGTCATATGGTAACAACAAGATTAGGGTAGTACACTTGCCTTAATTCACGAGATTGCACTTAGATAGCTTCCTCTTCGATTGGCTCCTTGTCGGGCCTCCTACTCGGACCTATAATAATATAAGCAACATCTTATTTTTCCCCTCATTGTTTACAAACCACAAGACAATCCTAATAATACTAATGCACCATCGATAACTTTATAACTATATACACATATATTTTATACATGTAAGCACATAAGTCACATAGCACGTAATTCACTTAACATCTAATGTATTATAGCATAGTACTATAATGACACTACGACTTAACATTGGAGATGTGCCTTAGGGTTTTGAAAATCATACTTATAAATTTTTAGAAATTTCGGCGGCATCTCTTTTATATAGTCGTCAAACCATACCGGAATATAACCGGTTCAAGAAATCACAATACACTCACAATATCTACAACTCCGCCAATAATCAACTCCCAACCACAACCAACAATTCATAACCAAATTACTATCCTCAAGATGACTTAATACACAATCCAATTATTCAAATTCACATAACAAGTAAATCATGTAAACAATTAAATCATGTAACTCAAATGACTACACAATTAACTTCAATCAAAGAACACAATCTCTTCTCACAATCTCTCTTCTCTCCCTCTCGGCCTCTCGGCCTCTCTCTCTCGGCCTCTCTCTCTCTCACTCTCTCTCGACTTCTCCCTCTTTCTCTCCCTCTCTTCTCCCTCTCGGTCTCTCTCCCTCTCCATCAATCTCTCTCTCGGCCTCCCTCTTTCACCATATCAAACACACACAAACTTCACCACAATACTTACACAATCACTCACATGCATATAAGTTCACAAAATCTTAATTTCAAATACCCACCAATGCTACTTATAAACTTTATACACAAAATCAAATTATAACTTTAGCCCATCAAATTTCATATCACAAAACATCTAAATCATAACTCTTTTTAATTAAAAAGCTACTACAACCATCAATTCAACAATATAAACATACCCACATCTTGTAAATTCATGAAAACTCAAAACCATCATCAAACTCAACTTAAAAACTTGTAAAAACTAACATGCAATCATATTTCACTTACTAATCATGTAAAATCAATAAATTAACACTTGCATGCAAACACTTTGCTCACTTTCGATCATGGCCGAAGGTTTGGGGTTCTCTGGAGAGCCCGAAAATTCGTGGGTCTCTACCAAGGAGTATACCCATCACAATCATCCACAAAACTTACCTTGATGCTTGATTTTCAACAAAACCCTAAATTGAAAAATGAAGAAAATCGAAATCCAAGAACATAGGGTTGTAGAGGATTGAAAGAGGAGTATTTTTATATATAATAGTATGAGATTTTAATGGAGAAATACCTTGCACACACACACACACATGTAATTTAATAATATTTTAATGATACATCTTTTAATAAAATAAAAGACTTATAAAAATCCTAATTACAAGATAGTTTGGATTTAAAAGTAATTTATTGACATATAAATTTAAAATATACAATTCTCTTCCTCAATATATTTTTGAAACATTTTTAAAATTGTTTTATAAAAAGATTTGGATTTTACAAGTTTTAATATTTTAAAAAGAATGGATAGTTTCAAAACTACCCATGTGAACTATTAGATTTTTAAATATATACTACCCATCTTTCTAAAATTCTAAAAATACCGACCTTGTTTTCAAAATTCCAAAAATACTACCTTCCTCAATTGCAACTTTTGCAACCTCATTTGCAACTTCCAGTTTTCAAATTTCTGATTTCATGTTCTGGGGTTCAGATGTCATTTTCGACCTCTTTTTTGGACTCTAATATATATATATACAAATGGAACTTGAAATCAGAAATTTGGAAACTGGAAGTTGCAAATGAGGTTGCAAGGCCCCGCCAACGGCACTCATAATTGGTGAATTTGGGTTGCAAGGCCCCGCCAGGGGCACTCATAATTGGTGAATTTGGGTTGCAAGGCCCCGCCAGGGGCACTCATAATTGGTGGATTTCTGATTTGCAACTTTCAGTTTTCAGTTGCAACTTTTGCAACCTCAGTTGCAACTTTTGCAACCTCAGTTGCAACTTTTGCAACCTCAGTTGCAACTCCTCAGTTGCAACTTTTGCAACCTCACTTGCAACTTTTGCAACCTCTGTTTTCAGTTGCAACTTTTGCAACCTCAGTTGCAACTGCGGTTTGCAACCTGAATTGCAACTTTTGCAACCTCAGTTGCAACTGCGGTTTACAACCTCAGTTGCAACTTTTGCAACCTCAGTTGCAACTGAAAACTGAAAGTTGCAAATCAGAAATCCACCAATTATGAGTGCCCCTGGCGGGGCCTTGCAACCCAAATTCACCAATTATGAGTGCCCCTGGCGGGGCCTTGCAACCCAAATTCACCAATTATGAGTGCCCTTGGCGGGGCCTTGCAACCTCATTTGCAACTTCCAGTTTTCAAATTTCTGATTTCATGTTCTGGGGTTCAGATGTCATTTTCGACCTCTTTTTTGGACTCTGATATATATATATATATAGGGTCCTACTCCACTACAAACTAAAATAAACTACAAACTAAAAACTAAACACTAATCTAATATTTCAAGCTAATCTAATGATCAAACTAGGGGTATCCCAATACAAAAAATGCTTAAAATAATTGGCTCTATCCAACAAAAAAAAATAAAAAAAAAATAAATCACTGTTCACGTGATGACGTGGCAGTGGATTTCACTGGTTAACGGTGCTTCGCACCTTCTTGTACGGCGCTTCGCGCCTTTATCATTCTAAAGTTGTAAGGAATGGCAATCAATGGTAAAGGCAATAGACGATTGACGGGTGTGTCGAGGACCTTCGGTCCTCATGACTACCTAACTCATCCGTTTACTGTCTTAAATGCTTCGCATTTCCACGGCAGGGATTTTTTTTTTTTTTTTTTTGATTTTTTGATTTTTTTTGTTGGATAGAGCCAATTATTTTAAGCATCTTTCGTGAAGGTACCCTTGGCGGGAAACTTAGAATAGATGAAATATAATTAATTTAGTGTTAGTTTGTAGTTTGTATTTAAGGATTGGTTTGTATTTGAGCAAAAGCCTATATATATATATATATATATATATATATATATATATATATATATCAGAGTCCAAAAAAGAGGTCGAAAATGACATCTGAACCCCAGAACATGAAATCAGAAATTTGAAAACTGGAAGTTGCAAATGGGGTTGCAAAAGTTACAATTGAGGAAGGTAGTATTTTTGGAATTTTGAAAACATAAAAGTATAATGAGGTAGTATTTTTGAAAAAATGATTTTATAGAAGTGAAAAGATAGTTGGGTGGTAGTAAAATTGGAAATAATTATTAAAATCTTATTTATTTATGTAAATATCCCTAAAAAGAATAATAAATAGAAAAATCATTGTAAAATATTTTAATTCGAAAATAAATTAAACCTTTATTTCTAAAAAGTCTTTAAATACATAAAGATAATAAAAAAAAAGATTTCATGATTTTTATTAACTCCAAGAATTTACAAAGAAATGTTTAATCAAATAAAAATCATATTTTCATATTAAAAGATATGCAAAATTTAATATAAATTCACATCAACACACCTAGCAATTATACACATAACACATATCCACAATCATATAATCATGTAATGACTCATCAATTAAGGCACATAATCATATCTTAAATTCCAAAGAATATAATTTATAGAGTACGAAATTCCTAGATATTAATCAGGGAGCCAACCAGTTTCAAGATGAGCTTTAAGAGGGTCTATCCTTCAGCTTACATCAACTGGTGCTACCAATTTCGAATCGATGGTGGGGTCTTCAGGACCTGGAAGTAAAAACTCTCCGCATAATTCTCTATCTCAGAAGAGGCAAACTTAGATAGTGCATCGTCCTTAACGTTCTCTTCTCTCGGAATGTGCTCCTGATATCACTCATCAAAGTGAGTCATAACAGCCTTCACCACTCTCAAATACTTTGCCATAGTTTCATCCTTGGCATCAAATTCAACATTCACTTGCGAGATTATCAGTCTTGAATTTCCAAAAACTTTGAGGTTCTTGACCCTCATGATTTTGGCCAAGCCCAATCCGGCTATCAAGGCTTCATACTCAGCTTCGTTGTTGGTTGTTGGAAAGTCCAACTTCAAAGCATACTCAACTATGAACCCATCGGGGCTTTGCAAGACCAAACGTGCACCACTAGATTTTGTTTTTTATGCTCCATCAAAATAGAGCACCCAATATTCCTTCTGATCAGGTACAAGCTCTTCATCTTTATCCTCACTTCCAGGGGTGGTTACTATATCCTGCCCCCCAACTTCTTGGTTGCCAATGGTACATTAAACCACGAAGTCAGCCAATGCTTGAGCCTTGATGGCTGTCCGGGACTACGCCATAAGTGAGCATACGCAACCCTTTTTACAAAGCGTTGCACAGAAAGCGTTTCGTTAGATAGAAGTTTTGGGTCTTTTGCAACTGAGCTGAATTGGTGTTGCGTTAGATATAGATTAGCTTTGTGTATTACCCACAGTGTTTCACATTATGCAACACTAACTGATGGCGTTGCGTTAGATAATTTTTTATTTTTATAAATGGTGACGTGGCAGGAGTGGGACCCACATGTGCTGACGTGGCATTTGCTGACGTGGAAAAAAACGTTGCATTAGATACCAGTAGTGTTGCATTTGCTGTTTGAAGTGTTGCATTAGATAAATTTATATTTTTTTAAAAAAAATATGACGTGGCAGATGTGGGACCCACCACTACTGACATGGCAGTGTGGGACCCACAAGGGTGACGTGGCAGGAGGCCAATCGTGCTGACGTGGCAATTGTGGGACCCACAATTGCTGACGTGGCAGAAGTGGGACCCACTAATGCTGGTGTGGCATTTGCTGACGTGGCAGAAGTGTTGCATTAGGTATCAGTAGTGTTGCATTTGCTGTTTGAAGTGTTGCATTAGATATTTATTTATTTTTTAAAAAATAGAAACAATAATCCGTAACAAAGCACTAGTTACGAGTCATATTGAAAATAGTAGTGATCTACTAAGATCTCCAATCAAATTAATTTTTTATTTTCTGAAACTTGGGGAATATCATTATATTACATATATATTGATATCTGTACGGTTGGATCATTCAAAAATATTTTTTTAAAAATAGAAACAATAATCCGTAACAAAGCACTAGTTACGAGTCATATTGAAAATAGTAGTGATCTACTAAGATCTCCAATCAAATTAATTTTTTATTTTCTGAAACTTGGGGAATATCATTATATTAGATATATATTGACATCCGTGCGGTTGTATCGTTCAAAAATATTTTTTAAAAAATAGAAACAATATTTCGTAACAAAGCACTAGTTACGAGTCATATTGAAAATAGTAGTGATCTACTAAGATCTCCAATCAAATTAATTTTTTATTTTCTGAAACTTAGGGAATATCATTATACTAGATATATATTGACATCCGTATGGTTGGATCGTTCAAAAATATTTTTTAAAAAATAGAAACAATAATCCGTAACAAAGCACTAGTTACGAGTCATATTGAAAATAGTAGTGATCTACTAAGATCTCCAATCAAATTAATTTTTTATTTTCTGAAACTTGGGTAATATCATTATATTACATATATATTGATATCCGTACGGTTGGATCGTTCAACAATATTTTTAAAAAAATAGAAATAATAATCCGTAACAAAGCACTAGTTACGAGTCATATTGAAAATAGTAGTGATCTACTAAGATCTCCAATCAAATTAATTTTTTATTTTCTGAAACTTGGGAATATCGTTATATTAGATATATATTGACATCCGTACGGTTGGATCGTTCAAAAATATTTTTTAAAAAATAGAAACAATAATCCGTAACAAAGCACTAGTTACGAGTCATATTGAAAATAGTAGTGATCTACTAAGATCTCCAATCAAATTAATTTTTTATTTTCTGAAACTTGGGGAATATCATTATATTACATATATATTGATATCTGTACGGTTGAATTGTTCAAAAATATTTTTTAAAAAATAGAAACAATAATCCGTAACAAAGCACTAGTTACGAGTCATATTGAAAATAGTAGTAATCTACTAAGATCTCCAATCAAATTAATTTTTTATTTTCTGAAACTTGGGGAATATCATTATATTAGATATATATTGACATCCGTACAGTTGGATCGTTCAAAAATATTTTTTTAAAAATAGAAACAATAATCCGTAACAAAGCACTAGTTTTGAGTCATATTGAAAATAGTAGTGATCTACTAAGATCTCCAATCAAATTAATTTTTTATTTTCTGAAACTTGGGAAATATCATTATATTACATATATATTGATATCTGTACGGTTGGATTGTTCAAATTTTTTTTAAAAAAAATAGAAACAATAATCCGTAACAAAGCACTAGTTACGAGTCATATTGAAAATAGTAGTGATCTACTAAGATCTCCAATCAAATTAATTTTTTATTTTTTGAAACTTGGGGAATATCATTATATTAGATATATATTGACATCCGTACGGTTGGATCGTTCAAAAATATTTTTTAAAAAATAGAAACAATAATCCGTAACAAAGCACTAGTCTTGTCTCGAATGACGAATACATTTTTTTAAATTAATTTTTCGACATTCCAATCGCACGGGTGTCAAGATATTACGATTTTAGTGATGTGGTAATTTTTAAAAAAATTTCCTGCATTTATTTGGTTTGGTTTGGTAACAATCAAACCGGTTAAAGTCGACCTTCCTTTAAACTAGTCTTGTCCCGAATGACGAATCTATTTTTTAATTTTTTTTTCGTCGTTCCAATCGCACGGGTGTCAAGATATAACGATTTAAGTGACGTGGTAATTTTTTAAAAAAATTCCTAGATTTATTTGGTTTGGTTCTATAACGGTTAAACCGGTCAAAGTCGACCTTCCTTTTAACTGGTCTATTCCCCAATGATGAATCTATTTTTTTAAATTATTTTTTCGACATTCCAATCGCACGAGTGTCAAGATATAACGATTTTAGTGACGTGGTAATTTTTTAAAAAATTTCCTAGATTTATTTTGTTTGGTTTTATAACGGTCAAACCCGTCAAAGTCGACCTTCCTTTTAACTAGTCTTGTCCCGAATGATGAATCTATTTTTTAAATGATTTTTTTGACGATCCAACCGTACGGATGTCACTTTTTTCTGTATATTTTCCACGAGTATTTGTCATGTTGAACAATTTATTTAAAATAGAAAAAAAAATTGTAAATTATATTTTTCAAAGTTAAAGAAAAAATGGAAATTACAACAATAACAACTCAAAGTGGTACATCACAGTTTACGAGGTGAAAAAATGGGCGGACAAATTCCCCCCAAAAATGAAAATTTTGCAATAGCTAATTAGCGATTCCCCAAAATCCCCAATATTTTTCCAAAATCCCCATTCTGAGGCTCCTAATCTCTCTCTCTCTCTCTAACTACAAGCTCAAATCACTCTAATTTGCTCTGGCTGTTTCCCTCCCTAGCGATTACTGGTGATTGGTCTCTCTCCATGGATCATCTCTCTACTTCTCTCTAGTTCATCTTCTTCGACTTGTCATTTTGGACTCAGAACTCTCAGTCTATCTGTCTTTTGCTTCGATTTGGTTCAAATCTTCCCTGATTAGATATTTCAAGTTTTTAATTAATTGTGAGTGTCTCTAAGCATTTATTTGCTCTCTTTGTAGGTCTGTTAGACGAAGACGAAGACACCGGGGCTCAAGTCACTCCGATTGTCCTTCTCGAACAAGTCTCCATCACTACTGGTGAAGAAAATGAAGATACTCTTCTCGATCTATACGATTCCTCATCTCAATCTATTCGAATCTTATTATTTTGCTTGCTTTATATACGTGTCTTGTGCTTTTGAGTTGAATTGAAAAGCTAGGGTTTAAGATTTTTGAATTGAAGCTTTATTCATTTGATGATTTTGTGTGTTTTAATTTGAAAGCTAGGGTTAATTAGGATTTATGAGTTATTGATTTGTGTGCAGAAACAAGTTATGGTTTTGCTCAGAGTTAGTTTCCTTTATTTTTTCAAGAGGAAATTTGAGTGAAAAATGAATTATAATTGAAGTTTGATGCTTAATTATGATATGTTAGTCTGTTGTGTTGGTGTGTTTATTTATGTTCGATGTATTAGCTGTTACAATATCAGGTTTCGCCTTCTAAGGCCTGAGAAAGTTCTATCTGTACGTTCATTTCTAGGAATGTAGTTTGAAGTGTTCTATGTAATAATGTTCACAACAGCATAAATTTGTTCATCCCAGTTGTCTATCGGTTCGGCTAATATATGTTGTATGTTTCTAATTTGAAGTCGTTAATTGTTTTGTTCTGGGTGTATATTTATGTTTGGAAGTCAAAATGTTAACATCAGGCTGATATACCATAGTTATCGTTACCCTGCTTTGGTTAGAGAAGGTACTCTGCTTATTGTTCATGGTATAGTGATTTTGTACAATATACTATATTAGATTACTGTTTAACGTGGTATCATTGTGAACCTTAATCTCTGAAGGTACTTTAGTTTCAGTTAGTAAGGGCTTTAGAGAAAGCTTGTATTGAATGCAGTTTGATATACAATAGAGTTTTAAAAATGAAAGTTCTTCGGTGCTCGCGACTTGAAACTGATTTGCGAATTAAATAATCAAGATGTAGTTCTTCAGATTCTCTTTTGAAGAGTTTTCTTATGCAGTATTGGAAGAACCTAGATCAAGATCAGGAAGAATGGTGATTGAAATTTGTGCTTTGACAGATAGGAGGAGCCAGCGAAGCCGAGGTTGACGAAAAAAAGGACAGAGTTACTGATGCCTTGAATGCTACGAAGGCAGCAGTTAAAGAAGGAATTGTGCCAGGTAATCTCAAAGTTTTTAGTAGGAGTTTCTTACAATGGATGACTGCCATGAGCGCATATTTAACTGATAGTTTGCCTTGCAAGCGGTGGTGTAGCTCTTCTTTATGCCTCAAAAGAACTTGACAACCTGCATGCAACCAATTTTAATTAGAAGATTTTATTCAAATCATTCAAAGTGCTCTCAAGGTCTGGCTTGTGGCTATCATGTAAGTGCATTACTAATTTCTTTCTTTACCATTTAATCTGTTATTAGTTCATTCAAGAATAATATTCAGTTGTTGGATTCTCTTTGACATCCTTAAATAATACCCTAAAAACCACACTCCCTATATTTAAGTCGAACTTTTTTTAAGTTATCAAAACTTTCTCTTCAAGTCAACTCTTGTATTTATATTCATAAAATTAATTTGAATGATCTTTGGATATATATTTTTAGATCACATGTTTAACGATTTTCTTTTAGTTTTAAGTACATTTTTTGTTTCCTTTTGCAGGGTGCATAAAGAGTTATGAAAAGATTAAAACACATTGAAGATCTATACATATTGTGTAGCGATAAGGTGATATTCACCCTTTTTTCAGAAATTTTCTTTGATAACTGATTGGATATTTCTTTTTTCAGAAATTTTCTTTGATAACTGATTTAGCACTTCACTTGCAAAAGTATCAGTCTCAGCTGGTGGTTCACAGAGTAAGGCACTACACAGTGCCATTTCTGAAAATTTAGCTAATAGTATGTATATTTGTTGGCATTTTTCCTTTTCATATTTCACTTCATTTTAAGGCTTAAGGCTTATAATTATGATCGCAAGGTGGATGAAATTTTGTTAAAAATGAGAGATAGGATTGTTAAAGTATTAGACTGATGCATGCCAAACATTTCTTTTAATACAAGATTATAATATCCTAATGGCATCAATTTCTTTTAATACAAGGTTATAATAGACATAGTGTTTTTTCTGTCTTGCAAGAAAAAGTGATTACTGAGGGATCTCAGCAAACTAGTTTTAAAAAATGTCTGTCTAACCTAAGTGATCTAAACATGGAGGTATGAAAATTACTGATACTTAACTAGGTTATATGCTCCTAAACTTAGAATATATATAGGTCTAAAGGAATATGGTTTTGATTAACGAAATCTTATATGAATTAATTTTCTTTTTCTTGCTGTTCGTATGGGGGATACCATAACCTCAGTTTGGTGATTCTGACTTTTGTTAAAGGACTGATTTATTTTCTTTTTTTATTGCTTGTTTTCTAATTCTATTATGTGATATATGAAGGGGTAGATAGCTATTTTTTGCTGAAGCAAACTTGTGGTACATTGTCATTTTTAACTTCTTTCACCAAAAAGAGAAATTGACGATTGAGTCTGATCACTGATGTGTCAGCTTTTTATCTGCTGATCTGGTCTATGTCATTTCATTTCACCTTGTGTTCCTTGCTATTAAAGCACTCTTTCTATACACACAGGAAAAGTTAATATCGGAACTCAGAGCAGAAGTTTTGTTAACGAGGTTATTGCGTGAAAGGTTATACTCCAAGGATCTTGATATCAAGCAACTTCAAGCTGAGCAAGTAGCATATGTTAGAGGTAATGATATTCTTCAATGTGAAGTGCAAAATGCACTAGATACGGTCTCCTGCACAACACACAAGATGAAAGACCTTGAAATTCAGGTAAGCTGTTGATAAATACTTTAACTTTGGTACTTGGTATTTTGTTGATTTGGTTAGGTTCTGATAATGATTACTGAACTAGAAGAATAAATCGTCTTGCTCATTTACTTTCAAGTTTATGTTATTATATTTATTTTCTTGAACCATCTTTTCAGTTGTACTATATTATAAGCTTAAAACAACAGCCCTGGCCCTGAGCCGGTAAAAATTTCTACTGAAATCATAGAGAAGGACCATGTCTAACAATAACTGTAAAAACTAAGTAAATGGTGATTAGTAACATATGCAAAAATTAATCTGTATACTTTTTATTTGATGATTCAACTTGAAGATAGTCAAGTAGAGATCCAACTCCTTACATTTAATGGTGCTCAACTAGGATCCAACTCCTTTATTTTTATAATTTTTTAAACTGGTATTGATATAATTCTTTGGTACAGGGCACCTAAACTTTTATTGGGAACAAAACAGTATTCAACTGCAATCGACATGTGATCTTTGGGGTGCATTATGGTTGAGCTGTTGTCAAAGGAACCAATATTTAACGGGAAGACAGAAGTTAGTAAACTTAGGATTGGTTTAGTTAATGTTGGTAAGAAGAATATGTAAAACTGTTAAGTATTTTTGTTGGCAATGAATGTTAAGTACTTTTGTAGGCTGCATCATTGCCTTGTGGTTGGTTTTTGGACATTTAGTTGTTTGGATTGGACAAGCTGTTATTATGTATGAACAAAGTTGCCATTTCAAATTTTTTATAAAAAAACCGTTGCATTAGCATAGTTTTAATGTTGCATTAAGCATAGTTTTAATGTTACATTTGAAAAGAATGGGGTTGCTTAAAATAAAAATTTAGCGTTGCATTAGACTCAAATAGCGTTGCGTTAGATAGTGGACCCCACTACTGACGTGGCATGTGGGTCCTATTGCTGACATGGCATGTGGGCCCCACTACTGATGTGGCATGTGGGCCCCACTGCTGATGTGGCATGTGGGCCCTACTGCTGATGTGGCATTTGGGCCCCAGTGTTGACGTGGCACCTTGGTGGGCCCCACTGATGACGTGGCATGCCCCCATTTGTGACGTGGCACTTGTGGGCCCCACTAATGACATGTCAGCATGGTGACGTGGCACCTTGCTTACATGTCAGCATGGTGACGTGGCACCTTACTTCCATGTCAGCATGCTGACATGGCTGCTGACATGGCTGAAACATCTTATGCAACCCCATGAAGTGTTGCGTTTGCATGCTTTTGGTGTTGCATAAGGCCTCTTATGCAATGCTTTTCGAAGTGTTGCAATAACTTGAAAAAGCGTTGCGTTAGGTGTCTTACGCAACGCCAGTATTGGTAACGCCCCAAAAGCGTTGCGTAAGACCTTACGCAACGCTTTTCAGGCCTTACGCAACTGAAAATGGGGGTTGCGTATGTGCATTTATGGCGTAGTGGGGGCTTATATGTGATGTCAAACTCTCCAAGTTCGATCGCCCACTTGATTAGTCTTCCACTGGCCTTCGGGCTGTGCAAAACAGTTCTCAATTGCTGGTCCGTCAGGACTTCAATCCTCTGTGACTGAAAGCATGGTCGTAGCTTCCTCGAAGCTGTTATCAATGCCAAAGCAAACTACTCAATGGGAGAGTAATTCAACTCAGCCACGCCCCATGCAACACCTTGCTCACATAGTAGATAGGCTTCTGAACCTTGCTTTCTTTTCAGATGAGATCGACACTCAATGCTTGTTCAGATACCGCCAGGTATAGATAAAGAATCTCCCCAGGACTAGGTTTGGCCAACAACGGGGCTTCATCCATGTACTTCTTCAAATGTTCAAAGGCCTCTTGGCTCTCAGGAGTCCACTCAAAGTTTTTCACCTTTTTTAACGCTTGAAAGAAAGGCAAGCACATATCACCAAATTTGGAAATAAATCTTCCTAGGGCTGCAACTCGGCCTGTTAACTTTTGTACATCTCGAATAGAGCGGGGTGGTTCCATATCCAAAATCGCTTTGATCTTATCAGGGTTGGCCTCTATGCCTCTTTTTGAAACCATCAGACCCAAGAACTTTCCTGATCCAACTCAAAAAGCATACTTGGCTGGATTCAACATCATTTTATGGTGCCTCAGCACTTCGAATTCCTCTCTGTGGTGCTTAATGTGGTCTGCCGTGAATAGGCTCTTGACTAACATATCATCAACATAGACCTCCATGGTTTTTCCAATTAGATGGGCAAATATCTTATTCACCAATTATTGGTAAGTAGCTCCTGCATTCTTTAGACCAAAAGCCATAACAAGATAACAGAAAACACCAAAGTCAGTTATGAAAGATACCTTTGGGATGTCATCCTTGTGCATCTTAATCTGATTGTAGCAACTAAACCCGTCCATGAAGCTCAAAATCTCGTGTCCAGCTGTGACATCTATCAACGTATCAATCCTTGGCAGAGGAAAACAATCATTAGGACATGCATCGTTTAAGTTAGTGAAGTCTATACACATCCTCCACTTTCCATTTGCCTTCTTGACCATCACAGGTTTAGCCAACCATTCAGGGAACTGAATTTCTTTAATAAAACCAGCTTCCAAGAGCTTGTCAACTTCTTGCTTAATGGCCTCTTACCTTTCAGGAGCAAAGTTCCTCTTCTTCTACTTTATTGTCTTTCGTTTAGGATCGACATTCAATTTGTGAGTTATGAGTTGGGGATCAATCCCTGGCATATTAGCTGCTGTCCAAGCAAACACATCACTGTTCTCTTGTAATAATACTATCAACTTGCCCTTCAAGGGGTTCCTTTAATTGACTTTCGGGCTATGCAATATGTTTCTTCAACGGGTGGTCCATCAGGACTTCAACGTTTGTCTTGGTTCCATCTTTGTTTCTTGTTTTTCTTAATTCTAGGTCAAGGATTCAAAGTTGATTCCTCAATTTAGATTTCAAATAAGACAATCATGTGGGCTTCTTGCCTTTTAAACTCTTAATACGAGAGTTTGCTTGAACTTCTTGATCCTTGTTTAAGGTTCTCTGTTGGTCTTCTACCTTAGATTCTCCATCCAAGTTTTTTTTGAAAACATGGAAGAATGGCTAGTCCTTAGCCTCCACAGCCTTGCATGGCTTTGATTGCCACATGTCTTTTATCCCGGGTCCTTCAAGGACTTTAAACACTTATTTGGTTGTGCTGTAACCTAACTCTTGACCCTTTGGGATTTTTATTTATGCATTTGTTTGTTTCTATTCGCGTATTCTTTTATTTTCAGTACTTGGTCATCTTTGACTTACACACATCGGGTGCTTGGTACATAAATAAAATCATATAATCAATGAATGGAAAACAAACTTGCATTAATAACTTGAAATGGGTTCAACCCTTACATAGAGTACTACTGTCCTACTCGGAGCAACATGCTCTACGATGGTTTCATCGAACCTTATTTCTACTTCTACTAGATAAATATGAAGCTAAGTCCTACTAGGATATTTATAGCCCTTCGGGGCTTTGCAAGACTAGGCCTGCAGCACTTGACTTTGTTTATGATGCTCCATCAAAATAGAGCACCCACTACTCCTTCTGGTTGATTTTTTTTGATGCTCCATCAAAATAGAGCACCCACTACTCCTTCTGGTCTCCTCATTCTTATTCTGAAGTTCACTTCCTGCTTGAGGTACTACCTCCTGCCCCCCGACTTCTTGGTTGCCCATGGTACATTCAACCACGAAGTCAGGTAACGCATTAGCCTCAATGGCTATCCGTGGTGGTGTTCCTTACCACCACGGACATCAATGCCTTCAATCGGAAGGACCTACCCCCCGACTCCATCAGGCCTTAACGAGGCTACATAACAGCTTTGTGCCATCTTTTGATCACCTTTATGTTCTCCAACACCATTCCTGGTTGGGAACTTGATCTTTATATGTTGCGCAACAGCCTTGAATGCATGAAGTCCAGTCCTCCCGAGGATAGCGTTGTACGTTGAAACCGCCTTGATTACCAGGACGTTCAACATCTGAGTGGCCTCTTTGGGCTCCAGTCCAATAGTTACAGGCAACTGAATAGTCCCTTCAACTTTGGATTCTACTCCATTAAATCCATATATAGGCATGTTATTGGGGGTCAACTGAGAATCATTGTACCCCATCTTCACAAATGCATCATGAAACAGAATGTCAATGGAAGCTCCATTGTCTATCAAGACTCGCTTCACCTCTGAGTTTCCAATCATAGGAGTTATGACCAACGGGTCGTCATGGGGGAACTTCACCCCTTCCAAGTCTAAGTCGTCAAAACCAGCCACTACTTCAGTTTTTGCACGCTTCGGGGCCTCTCCCATGATGTGCATCACTTCTCTAGCATAAGCCTTCCGAGAATTCCTTGTTGTGCCGGCCGTAGTCGGGCCTCCTGAAATCATGTTGATTACTGGCCCTCGGGGCTGTGGGTTGCGATCTAGATTGTCAACCCTTTTATAATCTCCAATTTGATTACCATGATCTTCACCCTTAATGAAGTGGCTCAATTTCCCTCTACGGATAAAACACTCGATCTCATCTTTGAGTTGCTTGCAATCATCAGTGTCATGCCCCACATCTCTGTGGAATCTGCAATACTGATTCTTGTTTCTCTTTGCGGGATCACCCCTGAGTGGCTTCGACCATAAAAAATCCTTATCCTTCTCAATGTCCAACAAGATTCGACTTCTAGGAGTATTCAACCTTGCATACTCCGTGAACCTTGGTTCTTCTTAAGGGTAGAGTCGGAGTCCTCGCTAGTTCGGGGATACTTGTCCCTAGCATCATACTCCTGGTCATTATACTTCTGGTCTTGCTTTCGCTTTCTCGAGTCGTTGTTTCCCCATCCATTACCTACTACGACCTCTTTCTTCATAATATCCTCAGCTTTAATATACTTATTAGCCCTTCGTTGGAGCTCAGCCATGTTCTCAGGGGGTGCTTCGTTAATGACCTTTTAAAAAAGAGGTTAGTGGTTCCGTGCTCCAGGGCTACCATGGCTAGGGCTGAGCAGAAAAACCGAAATGAAACCGAAACTGAACCGAAATCGATAAAAACTTAACCGATTAAAACCGAACCGAATTAAAACCGAAAAACCGAACTGATACTAATGGTCCGGTTTCGGTTTTAGAGTGAAACCGAACCGATTATTATGATATATATATATATAAAATATAAAATTTTATTATAAAAATTATACTTATCTGTTTTAATAGTTATAGAATGCTTAAAATATGGGTGATGGGTTTGTCCAAAATCTTCAATCTAAGCCCAATTCATACCCCCACTGCCCAGCCCACAGTAACACGGGTTTATACTTCATACAAACATACAGTAATACACTAATACCTAAAAACTAAATCAACAAGAGGCAAGAATACTGAAGAGGAAGACGCGCCGCGCCATAGTCACTGCACAAAATTGAATACTAAATCATGTCCGAACAAACTCCTAATCAACAAGAAGCATCACCTCAAGTGGTATGATATTCTAATCCAATGTAATTGTTCTTCTTTATCTTATGTGATATTATGTATTGATTTTTTTGGATATTCATAGTTAAGTTTGATTATTTGATTTGAATAACTTAGTAATTATTCATTATTAGAAGTATTAGTTTCAAGTGAATTTTATGGTTTATAGTTTACATCCTCCGTAATTGCAATGTTGCTTGTTAGTCTGATATTCCTTACAAGTTTGTTAGTTGTTAGTATCCTTTTCAGCTCTTTATTTTATTTTTTGCTTTATATTTGTTTCTTTCTTGCTCTTTATTTTTGGGGATATATGATTTTCATTTGTAGATACATATTAACCTAGAAGATGATGAAGTGAAAGGTGGTGATAATCATGAAGAAAAATGCGATAAGAAGGGTAAAAAAATCAGAAGCTTGGGATCACTTTGACATAGTCAAAGGCTGTCCAAAAGGTTTTGAGAAAGCTAAATGCAAATATTGTAGTGTGTTAATTGCGTGCAATTCTCACCGGAATGGTACATCCTCTATGATGAGTCACTTGAAATTAGTGTGTCCTAAATCACCACTACGTAAGAATCTTGATAAATTGCAAAAGACATTGCAATTTGAGAGTTTGTCAAAGGATGATAAATTTCACACACTTAAGGCTCATACATTTGATCAAGAGAGATTAAGGAAGAAGGTTACCATAATGTGTATTAAAGACAATCAACCTTTTCGGATCGTGGAACACGAAGGGTTTAGGGAATTATTGAATGAAGCGGAGCCGAGGTTTAAGATGCCAAGTAGATGGACGGTAGCAAGAGATTGTCTAAAGATATATGGTGAGGAGTTAGTGAAATTGGAAAAAAGCTTTGTGGGTGAAAGAGTGTCCTTCACAACGGATACTTGGACTTCAATCCAAAACATAAATTATATGTGCCTTACGGCTCATTGGATCAATAAAGATTGGAAGATTTGCAAGAAGATTTTAAACTTTCGCCAAATTGGAAGCCATAAAGGGGATGCAATTGGTAAGATGCTGGTTGAATTGTTTGGAAGATGGGGTCTAGATCGTATATTCACTATCACATTAGATAATGCAAGTTCAAATGACACCGCAATCTCACATTTGAAGAAGTTTCTTAGAGGACCGGAGGCTATTTTAGAGAACAAGTTTCTACATATGCGATGTTGTGACCACATTTTGAATTTAGTGGTGAAGGATGGTTTGAAAGAATAACATGAATCAATTGCAAGAATTCGGAATGCCGTTAGATATGTTAGGTCTTCACCATCAAGGCTTGAAAAGTTTAGAAAATGTGTCGAAAGGGAGAAGTTAAAATGTGAAGGGATGGTGTGCCTTGATGTCGACACTAGATGGAATTCAACATACACCATGTTGCATGTTGTGGTCAAGTATAAAGGAGCCTTTATTAGAATGATAACGGAAGATTCTAACTATGAAGCATATTTCAAAGTGGACAATCTTGAAGCTTCAAGTGACAATGCAAAGTAAAAGAAAAGGAAAATTGTTGAAGGTGCTCCTTTTTTTATTGATTTTGAAAATGTCATTTGTTTCATTCACTTTTTAGAAATCTTTTACGATGTTACATTAAAATTATCGGGTTCCAAGTATTGCACTTCCAATGTGTTTTTTGTCGAGCTTGTCAAGGTTCAAGAGGCAATTTTTAAGTTGTGTTCAAGTGATGATTTGTTAATGAGGGACATGGCTAATAGGATGGGGGAGAAATACAATAAGTATTGGGATAACATGGAGAATACAATTTTTTGTTGTATGTGGCGGTTGTGTTATTTCCTAGGTATAAAATGACTTACATAGAATTTTGCTTCGCAAAAATATATGGGAGAGGGTCTACTAAAAGTTTTATGATGTGCGACAAAGTATTGAAGACATTGCAAGAACTTTTTGACCACTATATGAACCTAAAAGGGCACGTGGAATCTTCTTCGAGTTCTAAAACAAATCAATCGAACAATACATGGGATGATTATTATAAAAAGTATATGGAAGATCGGGAAGGTGGGGCAATAGGAAAATCAGAACTTGATATTTACTTGGGTGATGAAAGAGAACGAAAAAGTGAAGGCTTTGACATATTGATATGGTGGAAGACAAATTCAACAAGATTGCCTATACTCTCTGATCTGGCTAAGCATGTCTTAGGGATGCCTGTTTCGTCGGTTGCTTCAGAGGCAGCTTTTAGCACGGATGGAAGAACAATTGACGCCTACCGCAGTTCACTCTCACCAAAGACAACAGAAGCGCTGGTTTGCAGCCAAGACTGGTTAAGCAGTTCTGGAAACATGGTTGATCTCAGGGTGAACCAGAAGAGTATCTGAAATATGAGAAACTGGAAAATGGTAAATACTGTTAAATTAATGTTCATTTACATCTCTATTCTGTTTTTGAGTTCTGTTCTGTTTTTATTCTGTTTTTGAGTTCTTTTCTGTGTTTCTGTTTCTATTTCTGTTCTGTGTTTCTGACCATATGTTTCTCACCAATGCTTTCTCTTTCACTTATTCACAGTGGAGCTCAAAGTCGTTGGAAATCTGATGGAAAAGTTGGACATCGATGACTAAGAGTAATGGACAATGTTGATTCAGAACCAAAGGTATTGTATATTGAAACTTTGTCTCCTTGAATTGTCAATATGAAATAGAAGCAAATGTTAGTAATCAATTGTATGTGTTTTAGGCCAACAGGAACATGTTAGGAAGAACTGGCTGTATTTTAACATAGAAAGGTTGAGGATCAAATTTGATAAATTTGGCTTTAAAACAGCCCTCTACACTTGCTTGAATTGAAAATATGTTTATAACTAATGTCTTTTTTTTCATGAATTACAATGTTGTGAAGTTTGTTGTCAGCCTTTAAATATTTTAGTGCATTAGATCAATAAATTGGAATTTTGTGACAAAGTTGTCCTCAGGCTGAGCAGAAGAAAATTATACACTTTGCTCCTAACTAAAAAATTCTACTACCGTGGTTTATTAAGATAATGTTGTAATAGAAGTTCCATGTATAATTTGTCATCTGCATCACAGAGCTTTTCTGTGATGAATTTAGACATACTTTTGTGTATTCTGTACAGCTCATTAGTAATATGATCTATACATCGAATTCTGAAAATTTCTGTTGTTAAATGCTTCAAAGTTGTACTTTTATATTTTGAATTTTATACTTTAATCTTGAGTTATGAATTGAGCTTAATAATAATATCACTTAGAATGCTGAGATTTCCGAGTTTGAGGGTAAGCCAATCCGTTCGTAATATAACTGAATTTTGAGGGGAAGCCAATCCTGCCTTAACTTCTTTAGTCATGACTGAAGGATTCTTGGCCTTCCATAGGCATATATGCTTTGCTTTGTTATTGACATTGTGGTATCTGCTTCTTGTATAAGTCGTTCCCTGGTAAAATTGCAGCAGATTTATTCATGGCATATGTTACTAATATTTTAACTTTGAGATCAATGTGTGCTTTAAATCATCTGTTGGCCTACGGTTGAGTACTTCACCATTAGTCATGTAGTTTTTTTCAGCAACAGTTACTACCATAGTTTACCACTTAGGTTGTCGAGTCATTCAATAATCTAAATGTTGAAGTGTGTTTTGTTGGAGCAATCAGCCTGGACTTTTCACGATCCATCTGTAAGTTAGCTCTACTCTTTAACGCAGACATTGACCTGATAACAAATAAATGGAAAGAGAAATTAGATTGTATTTTCGATTGTTAATTTGTAATCATCGATCAGTGACTAATTAATTTAAATTTAATTACCAAGTGACTAATTATTACTTCACTGTTCTGTTATTACTTATTCTAAAGCAGCTCAAGTAGATTGTAATTATAGTTTTGTAAAGCCTTATTGAAGTAAACTCAGTTTTGCTGGCATTTGGTTGTTGACATGGTTGCATCTCTTCTATCTGCAGGTGCATGGCCAAATTTGAGAACCCTGGTGGATGCACTGCAGCTGATATTAGTGGCCTTGTTTAATGGCATTTACTCTATGAACTAATGTCTAATGCTACTGTTCTGCTTTTGAAATTTCGCTACTATTTTTAAGGACAATGTTTATTTTGAAGTTCGCCACTATTTTTATTGATTTGTGTAAACTCGGATGATATGTTCGACATTTTTTAAATATGCTAGCTTTATTTATCCAAGTTGTAATATTTTTCATTTTTGGTTTTAAAACCGAAACCGATCCAATTAAAACCGAATCGAGGTTTTTGAAACCGAAACCGATGGTTCGGTTGCGGTTTTCATTTTCTAAAACCGAAGATTTTCGGTTTCGGTTTTATACAAAAACCGAACCGAACCGAACCGTGCTCTTCCCTAACCATGGCCACCTTATTTTCCAAGTCAGTAATATTCAATGTCTCCTTAGTGAATTGCTTGAGGTAATCCCTCAGATTTTCGTTCTTTCCTTGCACCACATACATGAGGGATGCAGAACTTTTCTCATGAACTCTTCCGCTAATGAATTGGCTAACAAAAATGGCGCTCAACTCCTTAAAAGAGCCAATCGAATTCACAGGTAATCGACTATACCATCTTTGAGCCATGCCCGACAGGGTTTGAGGGAACGCCCAACATTTCAGGGTATCACTTGCAGGCTGCAACAACAGTGTGTTTGAGAATGTCTTGACGTGGTTTGCGGGATCACCCATTCCATCATAAGCCTTAATTGTCGGCATCTTGAACTTCTTTGAGATACGAGCATTCATCACCTCATCAGTAAACGGAGGTGTGGGATTATCAGGATCCCCAAGTGGCATTAGATCCTTGGGGTTGCTTCTGGGGGTTTCCACCCTTATTGTTCTTCCAGTTGGGGCGTCAACCCTTCTCTGCCTCCTTGAAGGCCTTTCCAGATTTATAATGGGAATCCTCCCTGTGGTTGGAGGAGGTTGATTTCGATTCAATCTAGCTTGTTCCCTTGCCATATATATCTTCTTTCAACTTTAAGATCTCGGCCTCATGAGCCTTGATCCTCTCAGCAGTTGTTAAAGGAGGTCCATCATGGATAGGGGCCGGAGTAGTCGTCATACTCTCGATCTCGGATCTGTAATGCATGATCGCTTGGTCCAGAACCTTGAGTAGGAGGGTAGTTAGGCAGACCATACATCGGGTTGGTACTCATAGGGAGATCCGTAGTGTGGATCTGTACCCCCGGTGGTAACGGGTGATTAGGATTAACCAGAGGAGAGATCACCATCTGAAGAGGATTGGTTTCTTGGCTTGGGTGGACGACCACATGTAATGTTCTCTCAACATAGGGATTCGTCCCTAGGGGTTGAGAAACTTGAGGTTGATTGATTGCCCATGTTGTTGGGGGTACTTTTTCAGTGGCGGGCGGAGCAGAACTTAGAGGCAGGGCCTCAGTAGCGGTCGATACCGTTCTTCGTGTGGTTACCATGGTTGATGTCTTCTTCCCACAGATGGTGCCAAATGTTATGGAATAAAAATCAGGTTATCGAATTACGGTTAGGGTTTGTGTGTATTTAATGCTAAGGGTGGTTGAGCTTCGAGCTTTTATGGTTGTTTCCGTGTTTCGAGACTGATCGGTCCTCATAGAGTGTGTAAGAACCCTAATTTTTGGTAATATTTTAATTTATTTAATATCTTGTGGCAATGTCAATATGGAACCTTTCTGGTCATCCCTGTGATTAATAGAATTGATTGTCTGAGAAACTGTGTTGTTGTATTCCCTATGTAAGATAAAAAGGGAGATTGTGAAGGCAGGAGTCTTATTGTTAGTGAGATTTATAAAACTTGGGATTTGAGAATGATTAGAGTGTTACAAGATTTATTAAGGATCATGACAAGGAATTATGGACATTAGAGGAATTTACACAATTAGTACTTAAGGAATTATAGGGGAAATCTCTACGCGACTAAATATTATTACGAGAGATTAATTAAGATACGATACGAATTAAAGATTGAATAATAAGCATTGGTGGGAGAATAATAATACAAGGAGTAGTATTGCATGCAAGCTCATGCAACTAAGTAGTTAGAAAAGCAAACTAGATGAACCAAATAGCAAGGGGAATAGTAACTAGTTGGCTTGCTTTTTAAAAGGTGGAGACAACAAGTACCAATGGCCATGCCTATAGCCATACCTAGTGTACCATGCTTGTACATATAATTATGTGTATCACCCAATCAAACACACAACCACACAAACACAAAAGAAAAGAAACCAACTCTCCCCCCCCCCTTTAACCTTGCTCTCGGCCAAGACAAGTGGAGAAGAAAGAAAAATTCTTTCTCCCACTTCTCATCACTCTAAATTCATACCATAAATCCTAGGTCATCTACATCATCTAATCAAGGTATGCTAGCAATTTCACTTCATTTCATCCACCCAATTTCAAGTTATAAAATGTTAAAGATTGGGTGAATAGTAACCATGTTTGATTTTCTTTTAGATCTTGGATTATAAGTGTTGTAGGAGATCATCTAAGGTGTTGTTGTGTTGTGAAAAGCTTACCCAAGGTCCCTAGGAGCTCAAGAAGGTATAAAATCACAAACCCTCTTGGTTATGTAGTATTTATAATATTTAGAAGTAGATCCATGCATGTATGAGCTAATCTTGGTTGTATAAGTGTTGGATGACTTGGATCTTGAGTTTTTATGTTGAGATTGTGACTTTTATGATTATGGATAACATATATATCACCATGAGTGTTATGAACCATGATTTGAGTGTATTAAGTGTTGGTTGTATGATGGAATGGTGAAAAATGGTTGATCTAAGTGATTTGAGCATGCTGATTTTATCCAGGAACATTGACCTGTATTGTGACACGATTTTGAACCCCCAAATGATGTCCCCTGATGTCCTACCGTATATGGATGGAAAGATAATTGAATGTAGTTTTTGGATATGTAAGGATCATAGCCAGGAGATGTGTAGATTTTTAGTTATGACCGGAGAAGTGATTTTTGTTTCTGGACTATGGACTGCATAAAGTGACCCCCTTGTGAACCTTGTTTAAACACCTTAAAAAATATTTGGGATTATGGAAAAATTAGAGAAGCTAGGAAATACAGTGGTGAAGGCTACCCAAAAAGAATTGGATTAAAATATGAATTTTTGGATTTTATAAAAATGCTAGAGTAAATTTCGCGCGAGGGAAAAAGTCGTTAGTGGAGCATAATTCTAGGAGTAATGGTTATGGTTCGAACGTGGTAACTAAATTAAGTCGAGTAAGTGACGAGCGTAAACGAGTGATGTCATGGACCTATAGTGGAGCTAGGGAGTCATAAGACGAAGTCGTTAAGTTAATTTCGTGTCCCCTTAAAACCCCGTAATTAGAAAGAAATTGTTAAGGTACTAACGAACGATTATTGTTTATGTATAGATCGTTCGAATTCACACGCTCCACCACCCCAACCAAACCAAGGCAAGTTTACTTTTCAAAACTTATACATATACAAGGATTTTCACTGTTGTGTTTGTAGTTTTCAAATTATATCAAATGCTAGGTTTATCGAAGTATTGATGCAATTGAGATTAAACAAGTACATGTATGCTTTTACCCCTTGAACTTAGTTTGAAATGTTTTCTTCGGACAACGACTCTAGCAATAGAGGTCGTAGCGGTCCGTATATACTATTGACCGGGGAGCGGTATATTATTACATCGTATCTATATTGCGAAAACCCGAAGGGTCATTCGGGTGGTATCGTATATTCAAATAACTATTATTATATCTTCGTAAATACCCGAAACCCTATCTTGGATTGAAAGTCTATTTTATTAAATAATTATTTTATTAATTATGGATATTAAATCTTAAAATATCATTTAATAATTATTGTTCACTATTTTAAAAACAAAGTTAATCCAAGATACCTTTTAATACTTTCAAACACGAACTTTTTCGAACTCAAAACATTTTCGAAAACCCCCGGTCAGGTTCTGCTTCTTGTATGATTTTAAGAATTATCGGTCGACTGATGTCGAACCACAACTACTCTGTTTTCAATCAAAATCAAGTTTTTAAAAGAAAAAGAAAAAGGGACTCTGGCAGGTGTGGGAACCGTTGACGAACGATTCCCGGGATGTGTAAGCGGCCGTGAGCCAGGCGGTCCATCAATTATTATTCCGGCCCATGTGTTGCCGAAGGATGATTACGGATGTAGTTTTCATCGAGGGTGATTACGGATGTAGTTTTCACCCGGGGATAGTTACGGATGTAGTTTCTATCCTTCTACCGGTAGAGAAGACCCGCGGATTATTGGACTCGGATGTGGCGACTGATCATCGTCAATCCCTGTCAGGTTTTATGTTTTCTTTAAGTCCCATCCTCCACTTTGGAAAAATACTCAAACACTGCTTCTTGGGCCTAAGTGCCAAGTTGCCGATAGTGTGGTTTTTGATGAGAAAATATTGATATTGTGCAGTATCTAGAACTGCAAGATTTTCTATAAAGATTGGCACGTGTTAGTGCACTCTTGCAATTATTTCAAAGAATGAAATGTTTTTGAATGAGAAACTTCCCAAGCTAATGGAAGGAAAGAGGTTTTGCAATAACGTATTCCCTGTACAGTATGATAACCGTAGAGTGTTTTGCCGAAAATGATATGCTCATATATATATATTTTCAAACTTGAGATATATTGAGATGAGAACCTTGTAAAGGATTCATATGTTATCCTAAAGCTCCTTAGTGAGTATAGATGTTTTATTCAAACTCGGGCACATATATTGTCCAATTATGTTTTGAAATCTGAGATATATACCCATATAGTTGGGAATGTTTTCGAAATAAACCACATTATTATTTTACAAAATCGTGAACTTGCTGAGCATTATGTAGCTCATTCTTGCTTTATAAAAACTTTTCAGAAAGGGAAGAATTTGGCCGATTAACTCCGTACCAGCAGAAGAGGAGTAGAAGAATTACCCGGAGATGATTTAGTCCATGATAAATACTACAGAGTAGTCTGATAGGTTTTCAACTGTAATAGTAAGACTTGTCTTCAAGTGTAGTTGTATAAGTGGAATTGCGTAAGACTCTGGATTGTACAGATGAATTGTAATAGTTAGTGTTAATTTTGGTTATCGTTTCTGAGGCTCTAACTTGATTGTATGTAAGATTGAGGTATGGATGGATGTATTGTTGAGTTGTAAAGTTAATACAGGTATGATATGGTTGGATGATGATGTGACGACCTGAATATTTGACCTCAGATTTGGGGGCGTCACAGAATGGTATCAGAGAGATAAGTTACAGTACTCAGAAACGAGAAGTGTTGAGAGTTAAGTCTAAGTAGGAGAATGACATAAGAGATCGTAGTAAACTTATTATTGGACTACCGGAAGAGGTACCGGTGAGTAGAATGGACTGGAGTGTTTACTGGAGGTATTATACTAGGGTCGATAGAATCCTTAGAGACCTTCAAAATGATGAATAGAGGTTTGAGAGTCGTACATGACCTATCATAGGTAATGATATAGGAAGCAGGGCGAAATCTCAAGAGCAGCTGAGATAGAGGCGATATTGCCAATATGATCGGATGACTAGGCTGGCATAAATTTTGTGGCCCATAGTCCTCCACAGTTTAGGAGGCAGCATTTTAAGAATCAAAAAAAAAAGGGTTTAGACATCCCTACATAAGTAAGGGTACTTAGTACTTGGAATAATGAAAGTCTTTTACTTTGGCTATAAGATCCGATTTTCGATAAGTAACGGGTTTACCTGAAAGTTGGTCACTATGTCGTTGTGGATTTCATTACCCTTGATGGCGAATTTTACATGTGTTATACGAGAATGTTATCTTAAGACGAGCGTGCTAGATAATTCCACGCATGATCCGGACGCTAGAGCATGGTAGTTCAACTTAGAGAACAAACAAGTGGGATTAACAAAGGGACTCAAGAGAAGTTGAATATGGTTGCAACGAGCGATACAGTGATATCAGAGTCTACCAAAGAAAAGACCAACGGGTCTAGAGTGGGATCCTTTGATAGAGATGTTAGCAGGGACTACGTATATATGTATTGTAGACCTCAATATTTTGGTATATGTTCACATGCACACACCCGCCACTGAACCTATGGACTGCACTGAGATCCCTGAGAGATCTCTTTGATCTGTTCCCAGGGGGAACTGGCCAATAGTGATTCTTGTCGGAAGGCATGAAGTAGGACCCTATGGACTTAGCAGGTGTCCCCGAAATGATGTGAAGCTTGGCCTTCAAGATAAAGCACGGAAATGACAGATATATTTGTGAAACCCTAACTCGAAAAATGACTTTAAGATGATGATTGAGAGACGTACTAGTTGGTGTCTTGTATTACGAAGACGAAGAGATGGAGTTACCCTCATAATGGTGATAATGAGATGCATGAATAATTATTAACTTATTTTGGCAACTACCGGCTGGTGCACTACTTCATTTCAAACTGTTCACTAACCATGTTACCTCGATTAGTTTATATCAGGTAATCCTTCTAGCCTTCTACTTCAAACTTGTGGAATAACCACCAGTGATATACTTTCTCTAAATCGGGACTCATCCAAAGTATCTTATTTGATTCCTGAGTATTCTATTTGAAGTTTATAATTATTTCGTTCTGCTCAGGACTATTTACACTTCCTTTCAATTATCCAAGGAATGTTCAACAATTGTTTCCTTAATTAATCAATGAATATTCCTAAATGAATATTGATATTTGACTACTTCTTTCATACTTGCACTCTTCAGTCGAGCCCATAAATATTTATCAACTTGTTGAGAACAGGGATGGTTTAACATCCAGATATTCCTCATAAATCCTTTCTTCTATTCAAAATGAGATTGTGCGTCGTACATTGAAATCATAGTAAGGATATCATTTTGATACTAGTATTCTAAATTTCATTCTACTGTGAGATCTGATAAAGCATGTATACGGAGGCACCCTTGGGTGGACCGTTTCACTGGTAAGTAATATTCGATGAGAGGTTATCGATTGTTCCGATACCTTGAACATTCTCTTCAGATTTTATAGTTTTCTTTTTCAAACTTAATAACTTCTTATTTCCATTCGTTGTCCGAGTAGCCTAAAGTTTCTTCAGTGGCTATGATGTTGAAATTCCGTTCTAGCCAATTGAAACTGGCTAGCCAATATGTCAATATGAATGACTAGTTGATTGTTCTAACTAGTCAAAATTGTAATGTTGTGAAGAACACCTAGCTAATTGTCCTAGCTAGTGGTGATGTCTCAAACCGGCAAACTAGCAAATTTTGTTTAGCTAGTTGCTAGTGTTTCTTGAAAAGGACTAGTTATTGTTTCACTGGTCCAACTCCCAATTTAATTCATTCAGCAATTCCGCAATGCATTTTGCATGTGGTAAAGTATGATAATGAAAGTTTTGACGTATAACTCGATTGAGACCTAGTGAGGTCGCCCACTCAACTTGAATTCTACCCATCTTCGTATCAGACTTTATGTCACTTGAATATTCTGTTCTTTCATTCATATAATAAAGATTAATTTGAAACCATAGATTACTTGAATGATAAACTGCTTCATTTTTATTGTCATAGAGTATAATTGCTTTCGATCGGTTGACCTTTATCAATGGGACTTTTTAGATCCTCTATTTTTCAAGAGGAAAAGTATTCCCCAGATGTAAGAATTGTATAAAGACCGTCTTTATGACTTTTGTATCCAACAATCATTGCCCTCGTGCAACATTCTCTATGATATCACATTACCAAATTCTCAGGACATGAAGGAATAAACCTTGTTGTATTCTTTTTGTCCATCCTTACATCTCCGAAAATCGAGACTCCTAGTATTTGGAACCATCAACATTCTTGGAACATCCAATGTGGAATTCTTATTGAAATTATCTATTGGACCTTGTTATTTTAAAACCATTCCTTTCAAAAGTCATTACTCTAAGGTGAACGGGAGGTACAATTGTGAACCGTTGCACCAATATGAGACCAAAACACACCAAATGTTGTAATTGTGCAGCCAGAGCGTGATGCCAAGTAATTATTTAAAGTAGAAATAACATGTCGGGGCATACCACAAGACCTTTAATATTAGTGTGAGGAAAGTTATAGGAAATGATGAGGTGGTTGGGAGTACGTTCCTACCAACCGTCGTCAGGATGTTATAGTAATGAATTCTGAAGTTACCAAGCCTTTTCCAGATCCAAGAAATTCAAATCGATTGTGATGTAAGACATATCCTTAGAGGAAACTAACATGGAAGTGAGATGGACAAGAAAGGAAGAAATATCGTGGCAAGAATGTGAAGCTTTACTTAGCTAAAAGGGATTGATGCACATAGCGAGACGTAAAGTTTAAAAGGCCCTTAATAGCAAATGGATGCATGGATATATCCCAATGATCCTTCGAGATTACCACCTAATCAAGTTTATTGGGAATCGCGGCAGCATATAGGCCTCAGGCTGATTGGCGCCAGTTGTGAAAGAGGACGAGCGCATGACATCTTACCTATACCATCGGGAACTGAAACCCTTATTGGAAATGGAGGAATTGTTGACTAGTTAAAGTGCATAGTTGTTTTTCAAAGATAAGGTTAAAGAGAAGGTTTCACCAACTCCAGATCGACCTCTGTACTGCACCAAAGTCGGCATTTCACATTAATGTGAACATTATAAATTCTGGTAGTATCATGTGGATTGACTAGTGAGTCGGAAGCCTTGTGGGTTAATAAATAAAGTTTTAAGAATGATATGAACGATTAGTAACAACCTCGTTGTTAGCTATACTTTATGATGAGAAGAGGACCTTGAGGGTCACGATGATGCGTCTTTCAAGAGTTAAGAGGTGTGCTGATGCAGTAGAAAGGGGACGATAGCCTATACTTCTAAACAACATAAAGGTTACGGGATGGGATATACTAACCGTGAGTCTGGGATTAGTCATGATGGTGTTCATGCATAAAACTGAGACGTTAACTTTATGAGAAAAGTGTGAAAGTTTTCCACAAGTGCCATAAGTATATCTTCATATTAGAACTAAACATAAGAAAGAGAAGGTGACGAGAGGGAGCAGGGAGTATAATAGAGAAATTTGTTATTTCCCAGGAAAGGCCAGTGTGGTGGCCGATACCTATAGAGGGGATTATTCAAAATTGGAATTCAGTCAGTATTGACCAAGAAAATAGAGAATATACAATAAAGAATAATGTTAGAGGAAAATGACTAAATTATGGGGAAGGCCAAAGATGTACAGAGAATTAAGAGAATGTTTGGCAAACGGATATGAAGAATTGTATTGGCAAGCTATTAAGTACAAACGCAACATGTCAAAAACAAAATGATAGAGATCTAGTGGATCAATTCCGCCCGTAGAAAATCTTGAACGTGGACAGAATTATAATGAATTTCATGAGTAGGTCGCCGAAGACCGAGCCAAGAGATGGCCCTAGTTGACTTATAATTGTGGGACCAAGTGATTTACCTACGAGAGACTTTCCATTTAGAAGATTATCGATTTATATACGGAAGAGATGGTGGTGCAATGTAAAACTTCTGCAGCGATTACGTCAGATAGAGACTTAAGGTTAGAATTCGAATGTTGAAGGTGCTTTCAAGTATAATTAATAAAGAGATTGAGCGTATGTACTAATTTGATCTGTGGCTGACGGACAGGGAAGAAGAATTGTCCAGACGATCGAAATTATAATTAGTGTCGTGCCTTAGATTTCACGGGGTAGTCGAGAATAAAAACTTATCCATGAAACGAATGTTGTTATCACGATCGGTACCATGCGGACGTAAGGACGTCTCTTGTAAAGCGTACTACGAAAGAAGAAGTTTCGCTTTTCTTGCATTACGAAGAAGTCAATGAACGAGGGATATAGTAGCTGAACTGGTTCGACGCATACCGAAGACTATACAGTATCCATAGCAAGTGGTAACGACTGACAGGATGCAACACATGCGTGCTAATCAAGCCAAGGAATATGAGGAATACCGTGCGTTTTGACGTTGTCTCAGATTATAAAACACGACCACAAAGTATTCACGTGCCAACGATACAAGGACTCAACGCAGATACTATGAACAAGGTAGAAGAGGAACGTATAAGTAGTGGGATAGAAATTTTCAATCATAAACCAACCGATAAGGAATACAGGTCGAGGAGAGTATGCGTTGAGGAACAACATTTCTCTACAGTGCAGACGAGTGTATGTAAAAGTCATTAGTTTTTTTTTACGAAACCCATCATTACGAATGGTCAAATTTCATGAGATATCTAAGGAGATCGTGGTAAGGCATGGGGTTCCTGTGAGCATTGTATCTGGTAGAGACCCAAGGTTCAACTCCAGGTTCTGGAGGAGTTTTCAGGATTGTGTGGGGACTAAGCTAAACATGAGTACTGCATACCATCCCCAAACAGACGGACAGAGCGAGAGAACCATCCAGACCATCGAGGACATGTTGAGAATATGTGTCATAGATTTCAAGGGAAGTTGGGACGACCACTTGCCGTTGATCGAATTTTCCTACAACAACAGTTACCATGCGAGTATAGGCATGCCCTCATATGAAGCTTTGTACAGACGAAGATGTCGGTCTCCTTTGTGTTGGGAAGAAGTTGGAGAGCGGAAGATTTTAGGGCCTGAACTGGTCCAACAGACAAGAGAAACTATCGAGCTCATAAGAGGACGGTTGGTAGCGGCCCAAGACAGACAGAAGAAGTATGCGGACCAGTCCCGCAAGGATAAGGAATATGAGGTAGGAGAGTTTGTGATGTTAAAAGTATCCCCGTGGAAGGGATTGATGAGATTTGGTAAGAAGGGGAAACTAAGCCCGAGATTTATTGGACCTTTTGAGATCTTGAAACGAGTTGGAAAGTTAGCCTATGAATTGGCTTTACCTCCGAGCTTACAGCAAGTACATAATGTGTTCCATGTATCCATGCTACGACCCTATCATACCGACTTCCGACATGTGATAGAACATGATCAAGTGGATCTGCAACCAGACTTGACATATGTAGAGCAACCCGTAGAAATCATGGATAGAAAAGAACAGGTACTGAGGAACAAGGTTGTCAAACTAGTGAGAGTCTTGTGGAGGAATCAGAATGTCGAAGAATCAACATGGGAACTAGAAAGCGCAATGCGTGAAAAGCACCCCCAACTGTTTTCAACCTGATTCCGGGACGGAATCCTTTTAAGGAGGGGAGGCTGTAAGAACCCTAATTTTTGGTAATATTTTAATTTATTTAATATCTTGTGGCAATGTCAATATGGAACCTTTCTGGTCATCCCTGTGATTAATAGAATTGATTGTCTGAGAAACTGTGTTGTTGTATTCCCTATGTAAGATAAAAGGGGAGATTGTGAAGGCAGGAGTCTTATTGTTAGTGAGATTTATAAAACTTGGGATTTGAGAATGATTAGAGTGTTACAAGATTTATTAAGGATCATGACAAGGAATTATGGACATTAGAGGAATTTACACAATTAGTACTTAAGGAATTATAGGGGAAATCTCTACGCGACTAAATATTATTACGAGAGATTAATTAAGATACGATACGAATTAAAGATTGAATAATAAGCATTGGTGGGAGAATAATAATACAAGGAGTAGTATTGCATGCAAGCTCATGCAACTAAGTAGTTAGAAAAGCAAACTAGATGAACCAAATAGCAAGGGGAATAGTAACTAGTTGGCTTGCTTTTTAAAAGGTGGAGACAACAAGTACCAATGGCCATGCCTATAGCCATACCTAGTGTACCATGCTTGTACATATAATTATGTGTATCACCCAATCAAACACACAACCACACAAACACAAAAGAAAAGAAACCAACTCTCCCCCCCCCCCTTTAACCTTGCTCTCGGCCAAGACAAGTGGAGAAGAAAGAAAAATTCTTTCTCCCACTTCTCATCACTCTAAATTCATACCATAAATCCTAGGTCATCTACATCATCTAATCAAGGTATGCTAGCAATTTCACTTCATTTCATCCACCCAATTTCAAGTTATAAAATGTTAAAGATTGGGTGAATAGTAACCATGTTTGATTTTCTTTTAGATCTTGGATTATAAGTGTTGTAGGAGATCATCTAAGGTGTTGTTGTGTTGTGAAAAGCTTACCCAAGGTCCCTAGGAGCTCAAGAAGGTATAAAATCACAAACCCTCTTGGTTATGTAGTATTTATAATATTTAGAAGTAGATCCATGCATGTATGAGCTAATCTTGGTTATATAAGTGTTGGATGACTTGGATCTTGAGTTTTTATGTTGAGATTGTGACTTTTATGATTATGGATAACATATATATCACCATGAGTGTTATGAACCATGATTTGAGTGTATTAAGTGTTGGTTGTATGATGGAATGGTGAAAAATGGTTGATCTAAGTGATTTGAGCATGCTGATTTTATCCAGGAACATTGACCTGTATTGTGACACGATTTTGAACCCCCAAATGATGTCCCCTGATGTCCTACCGTATATGGATGGAAAGATAATTGAATGTAGTTTTTGGATATGTAAGGATCATAGCCAGGAGATGTGTAGATTTTTAGTTATGACCGGAGAAGTGATTTTTGTTTCTGGACTATGGACTGCATAAAGTGACCCCCTTGTGAACCTTGTTTAAACACCTTAAAAAATATTTGGGATTATGGAAAAATTAGAGAAGCTAGGAAATACAGTGGTGAAGGCTACCCAAAAAGAATTGGATTAAAATATGAATTTTTGGATTTTATAAAAATGCTAGAGTAAATTTCGCGCGAGGGAAAAAGTCGTTAGTGGAGCATAATTCTAGGAGTAATGGTTATGGTTCGAACGTGGTAACTAAATTAAGTCGAGTAAGTGACGAGCGTAAACGAGTGATGTCATGGACCTATAGTGGGGCTAGGGAGTCATAAGACGAAGTCGTTAAGTTAATTTCGTGTCCCCTTAAAACCCCGTAATTAGAAAGAAATTGTTAAGGTACTAACGAACGATTATTGTTTATGTATAGATCGTTCGAATTCACACGCTCCACCACCCCAACCAAACCAAGGCAAGTTTACTTTTCAAAACTTATACATATACAAGGATTTTCACTGTTGTGTTTGTAGTTTTCAAATTATATCAAATGCTAGGTTTATCGAAGTATTGATGCAATTGAGATTAAACAAGTACATGTATGCTTTTACCCCTTGAACTTAGTTTGAAATGTTTTCTTCGGACAACGACTCTAGCAATAGAGGTCGTAGCGGTCCGTATATACTATTTACCGGGGAGCGGTATATTATTACATCGTATCTATATTGCGAAAACCCGAAGGGTCATTCGGGTGGTATCGTATATTCAAATAACTATTATTATATCTTCGTAAATACCCGAAACCCTATCTTGGATTGAAAGTCTATTTTATTAAATAATTATTTTATTAATTATGGATATTAAATCTTAAAATATCATTTAATAATTATTGTTCACTATTTTAAAAACAAAGTTAATCCAAGATACCTTTTAATACTTTCAAACACGAACTTTTTCGAACTCAAAACATTTTCGAAAACCCCCGGTCAGGTTCTGCTTCTTGTATGATTTTAAGAATTATCGGTCGACTGATGTCGAACCACAACTACTCTGTTTTCAATCAAAATCAAGTTTTTAAAAGAAAAAGAAAAAGGGACTCTGGCAGGTGTGGGAACCGTTGACGAACGATTCCCGGGATGTGTAAGCGACCGTGAGCCAGGCGGTCCATCAATTATTATTCCGGCCCATGTGTTGCCGAAGGATGATTACGGATGTAGTTTTCATCGAGGGTGATTACGGATGTAGTTTTCACCCGGGGATAGTTACGGATGTAGTTTCTATCCTTCTACCGGTAGAGAAGACCCGCGGATTATTGGACTCGGATGTGGCGACTGATCATCGTCAATCCCTGTCAGGTTTTATGTTTTCTTTAAGTCCCATCCTCCACTTTGGAAAAATACTCAAACACTGCTTCTTGGGCCTAAGTGCCAAGTTGCCGATAGTGTGGTTTTTGATGAGAAAATATTGATATTGTGCAGTATCTAGAACTGCAAGATTTTCTATAAAGATTGGCACGTGTTAGTGCACTCTTGCAATTATTTCAAAGAATGAAATGTTTTTGAATGAGAAACTTCCCAAGCTAATGGAAGGAAAGAGGTTTTGCAATAACGTATTCCCTGTACAGTATGATAACCGTAGAGTGTTTTGCCGAAAATGATATGCTCATATATATATATTTTCAAACTTGAGATATATTGAGATGAGAACCTTGTAAAGGATTCATATGTTATCCTAAAGCTGCTTAGTGAGTATAGATGTTTTATTCAAACTCGGGCACATATATTGTCCAATTATGTTTTGAAATCTGAGATATATACCCATATAGTTGGGAATGTTTTCGAAATAAACCACATTATTATTTTACAAAATCGTGAACTTGCTGAGCATTATGTAGCTCATTCTTGCTTTATAAAAACTTTTCAGAAAGGGAAGAATTTGGCCGATTAACTCCGTACCAGCAGAAGAGGAGTAGAAGAATTACCCGGAGATGATTTAGTCCATGATAAATACTACAGAGTAGTCTGATAGGTTTTCAACTGTAATAGTAAGACTTGTCTTCAAGTGTAGTTGTATAAGTGGAATTGCGTAAGACTCTGGATTGTACAGATGAATTGTAATAGTTAGTGTTAATTTTGGTTATCGTTTCTGAGGCTCTAACTTGATTGTATGTAAGATTGAGGTATGGATGGATGTATTGTTGAGTTGTAAAGTTAATACAGGTATGATATGGTTGGATGATGATGTGACGACCTGAATATTTGACCTCAGATTTGGGGGCGTCACAGAGTGCCTACGTATCTCGTATTGAGAATCAAGCCAAAAACGTAGTTCTAAGAATGAGGGGTTAGGCCCTTTATATAGGCTGAGAAGTGTAAGAATCGTAGTAGGGTTTGGAGACTTGGTGAGCAAGTCACCACCTTGAGGAAGGTTCTAGACTCCTACAAGGTAGGAGTCTGTTTCCATGTTAAAGTATGTGCCTTGGTGGCTACTCAACATGATGTTGCATTCTTATCTGACTCCTATTGCTGAGCTGTTTATCTCCCTTAATATTAATCACGAAATTAATATTTAATTATGGCTTTAGGCCCCATAAATGGGCCCCACGTTTGGACCATAATGGATCTAATTAATGCCACATTAAATGTGTCTTTAGGGCTTACTTTTAGCCCATATCACCAGTATTAATTTCCTAGGTTTGGAAATTGATCAAGGAACACATTGTCCTCAAAATCATATCTTGGAACATATTCACAAGTTTCCAGATCAGATAGAAGACAAAAAATAGTTCCAAAGATTTTTAGGTATATTAACTTATGCATCTGATTATATTCCTAAACTTGCAGCTTTAAGATCACCTTTGCACGCTAAGCTCAAAAAGGAAAACCCATGGAAGTGGGTAGAAACTGATACTTCTTATATTAAGAAAATAAAGAAGCAGTTGGTAAGTTTTCCAAAGCTCTATCATCCAGAGCCTGAAGACAAGCTTATCGTAGAGACAGACGCATCCGATAATCATTGGGGTGGAGTTCTCAAAGCAGTTAATTCTGATGAAAAAGAATTAATATGCTGATACGCATCAGGAAGCTTTAAAGACGCAGAAACAAGATATCATTCAAATGAGAAAGAATACTTGGCAGTCAAAAGAGCTATTACAAAATTCTCTATTTATCTAACTCATGTTGAATTTACTATCAAGACAGATAACAAGAATTTTACTTATTTCTTTAAATTAAAAATTGAAGGAGATAACAAGCAAGGAAGACTTGTACGATGGCAGCAATGGTTTTCCAGATATAGATTTAAGGTTGAACACCTTAGTGGAGTTAAGAATTGTCTTGCCGACTTCTTAACCAGAGAATATCAGCAAAAGAAAAAGGTATGACAAATTAAACTCTACAGGATAATGTCACATCTTATTTGTAGGTATCCAAGGCATTTCAGGCGTATAAATAGAAGAGGAATTCAGCGTTTAAAAACCACACCAAACACCAAACATCCTCTCTATACCAAAGATCTTTTGCTTAGATCAAATAGCTCTGCTCTATAAAAATCTATTTCTTTGAGATAAAAAATGGAGGAATTCTCCTTAAAAAGATTATTAGCAGAACAAATGATTTTGCTAAAGGAATACGAATCATTGGAAAATAGACTTTCAATAATTCGAGCAAAAATAAAATTTGTGAAGAAGTATTCTCTTCATGAACAACAAAAGGTTATCTCTGAACCTTCTTCTTCAAAGAATGAATCTGAGACTAGCCCGGAGCAAACGACTACCGGTAAAGGCATTTCAACTCCGTTGAGGCTTGTGGATTTGGCAAAAATCCAACACGAAGCTTCGACTTCGTCTCAAAAGGTAATTACTTCACCTTCCTCAGAAATGAGTCAAGAAGTAACTAATCCTGAGCAAACGGCTTTAGGTAAAGATTCAACAAATCCGTTGAAGGCTGTGAATTTGCCAAAAATTCAGAATGAGGTACAGACCTCCATAACGTTAGTTAAACCCTCAAATTTAATTTTGAGACCTAACTGGGGAATTCAAATCCCTAAAAAGACTGAAAGTCAAGTTTCAGCAATCCCTTTCGGATACAAAGGCCCTAAAGCCTACTATGTTGTGTTTAATGGTCCTAATGCAGGAATTTACACTACATGGGAGATTGTAGAGAAAGCTATTAAAGGTTTCTCTAACATCAAGTACAAGAAGTATAAATCTTTTGAAGAAGCAAAAGTTGCTTCAAACATTTATACTACTCAACAATCCAAGCCACCACTTGAACTAATAAGTCATGCAGATGCATTACATCCAGCTTATGCAGGTGCAGTTACTCAAAAGAAGGATTTTTCAAGCAAAATAGTGCTGGGAACAATTCCTAAGAGTCAACAAATTAATGTTGTTAACGTAACTAAATGAAGATACCATTGAAATCGCATATTCAAGGTTCAGATATCTTTATCAATATGGAAGGTCAGCCACAGAACAGAAGTTCGTCGATGAACATTTCTTCACCAAAGATAATAAGAATGTCAACTACTTTAACTTCTATCCAAATGCCGATCCAGACATGGTATATGAGGCATATCAATACAGATTATTAGCACAAATTTATCCTACTGCTAGTAATCTCTTGGAAATCTCTAGATTCCCCAAGGAATTTAGAAAAGCAATTAAGGCATACAAAACAAATTGTCTTAAAGGCCAATAAGTCGATATCTTCATTAAAACTACCAGTACAATTATCTGCTGGGAAGATGAAGAAGAATATGACTGTCCACCAAACCAACCAACTCATTATGTCCAGGTTGGTATTGCAAAGGAAAAAATCTATTCCCCAAGTCAAGCTATGGAGTCTACCTTGGAGAAGAAAGATTTAAGAGAACTTGCTGAACAAAAATTATTTGTTTTAATCAATAAGTTATTCAGCATTAAGCTATAAGATAAATTAAAGGTTAACCTTGCAATATGTTATTCTTTAATGATGTCTTACTCACATAAGGGATTAACTGAGGAAGACTATAGCAAAATAGTAGCTTTCAGAAGACAACTGTTGCACAAAGATGCTGTTGGTTCCCATAAAGATCACTTTTGCAAAAGAAAGCAAAAGGAAATAAGAAAGTTTGGCATCCAGTTTGATTGCCGACATTGCAGTCCCACCACTACACCAGAAGATAAGGCATCTGAAAAAAGAGTGAGGGAAGAAAAGTATAAAAGAATCTACTTTATGCAAGAAGACGAAGCTACTCTAGTGGACATCGTTTTCAAAACAAAATGAATCTACTTTTCTTTAGTGGACATCGTTTTAAATCATCACCAGACAAGAAAGATAAGGAATCTTATCTCCTTAGATAGAAGTGCATCAATAATGTACATCTTACGCATGCAGTGATGTAGGAATTCTTGTACAGATCATCATGTTCCCTATAAAAGGATGAGTTCTATTTCAGTATGGGGGCATCTTGAACTTACCAGAGCACACGCACTATACAATAAGCATTGAAAGAGTTAATAATGAGTGAGTAAAAACCCTACGGGATTAAGAGTGTAAACAGGCTCATAATGAGTCTATATTTGTACAATTATATGAATCAATAAAAAGTTTTTTTCTTTTGAAAATCTTGGTTATGTCTTGAGTTATTCTGGAGTCCGCTTTAGAGCACAGGGAGTACCGCTAGGCAGGAGGCCGTTAGGGAAACGCCGCTCATAGGACTGAAGACCAGAGATAGTAACACGAAGATTTAGAGAAGAAAAGGAATTTTTAAAGATCAATAATTCCATGCAGATATAGATCAGTGAAGAAAGTCTGGTAAAACTCTTAACCCTGTTCTTTACAAATTTATATACTCTTATATATATATCAAGCAATTTTGATTATGATTAGTAATAATCGTAGGTCAGTAATGTTCTCCTGGAGCTTAGTCATTAATGGTGAAACCATTAGGCTTAATGATGAAGATTTCTTTATCAGAATAAGAGATCTAGCATGTCTAGATATCAATAACAACAGACTAGACCGACTTAGAGAATTCTGTATCAGTTTAGAAATGATGTATGAACAACATGGTAGGTTCTACATTGGAAACAGTCAAGAAATTGACTGTTTAAAAAACCATATCGGTAGTATTATTGGCTTAGGAAGTAATGAACCACAAGCTAGTAATATGTGTCATGCCTTTTGCTTTGGCAAAAAGTAGGCCCAATAGATAATTATGTTAATTATCCAGTCCACTACTAGACAAAGTCCACTATGCGACGAAATAGGAATGGGTATTTTGGACTCTTTCCTTTAAAAGAAAGGTATTTAAGGCATCCACCCAATAATATTTTTATCCAATATTTTATTCCGAAAAGGAATTATCTAAAATAATATTTTTAACTATTTGATCAAAATATCTTGAAATTCGTGTCGAAAAATCAAAAAGCAAATATTTGAAATTAAAGGGAGTAACAAAAATAAATAAGGGAAAAGAGTATCTAAAGCACAAGAGAAGTTCTCTATTAGCGCGGTTTAAAAAATGATAAATTAATTATTATTTGAACAATCCAATCGTATAGATGTTAAATTCATTCAAAAATACGTGAATGTACAAATTTTTGTGTAATTTAATTATTTGGAACTATAAACTTATAGCAATAAGATTATGATAAATCTGTGTCGTTGAATATATATAGAAAATATTATTATTATAAAAGTGATGCTCCACTATCAAATATAATTAATAAAAATTTGTATACAATGTTATTTCGACATAAATTTTGTTGAATTATCAAAAATAATAATAAAATATAAAATTTAAAGTACATTAATAAAGAACTTCTCTATTGCATGTGTGCTTTAGAAACTCAATCCCCTAATAATAAATGTAGTACTATGATGTTTAGCCTAGGTTCAAAGTTATGATAATTGATATTTATAGTATACTAGCATAAAAACCCGTGCGAGGCGCGGGTCGCTATGTTAAATTGTGTTTTTAAATTAAATTGTGTATAATTTTTTTTGACGAAAGTTGGAGATTTTATTAACTCAAATCCATCTCAATACAACTTTAAACATTAACACGAACATACCTCCTGTCAAAACTAAATTAAATTGTGTATAATTAAAGCCATTTGAATATAAAATTGATTTTCATAGAGTTTTGCTTGTTAATGATATATGTGGTTATTGCGTACTTATTTAAATATGTTCAATTTTGTAATTTGGAAACTAATATAAGAAGTACTAATAGAAATCATGTCAGTTTTTAATTTTATTGTGGGTCATTGAATAGAATCTGAGTGTTGAATAGGTGTTATCTAATGAAGGTGATTTTTCAAAACATTCACGATACTAAACTTTTTTTTTCCAATTCTTCAAAAATGATGCATTTAAGATGTTGCATTCTAAGAGTGTGGGTGTGGGTTTTAGTCATGATTTTAATTAAAAAAAAACTTTTTAAATCTTCTAATACGCTAGCTTACGCTTTCACTGCTTAAAACTATCTTTCTAATTATTTCATTTATTTTCTTCTAAGCTCTTGATTTTAAGCATGTTTTGCCTTGGTTTCACTTCCTATTTTTGTCTGAATTTCAAAACATCAGATAATTTAGTCCTCAACTGAGTGAGTTTACCTTGTGTAACGGGCTTATAACATTTTTGCTCCCCAAACTTGAGAATTTATCATTTATGGTTGGATAAATGTTTTTTGTACTTTTATTGTCATAAGTTGAAATTGATCATATGACTTTTGTCCGTGCTTTCATAATGAATTCATCCTTTCCTTTTTCAAACATAGCTTCATGCACAGAAGTATCTTTATAAATTGTAGTGAACAGATAGAACCATGTGTTCAATGAATTTGTTGTTTGTCCTTGTGAGTTTTGTATATGCTTGCTTTGTTGTGAAAGTCTTCTTTAATTATTAATAGTTCAATTTTAAATCATCAATTAAATTATATATTATAATTTAATAATTTTAGTATGCATATATATATACTTTTGTTATGAATATTTCATTTTTTCTTCAATGTTAATTTTGTACACATATTTAAAAAAATTTCACATATAATATAAAAAATTACTCCCTGTGTCCCACCCATTTCTTTACATAAAAAAGTGCGTGTCTGACACGCATTTTAAGGTGCATTTTAAGGATAGTTCTATAACTTATTTTTGATATTTTCTTTTTTTGTATAAAAATAGGATTGTTCTATTTTTATACAAAAAAAAGAAGAAAATATCAAAAATAAGTTATAGAACTATCCTTAAAATGCACCTTAAAATCCGTGCCAGAAACTCGTCCGCAAACATAAAGAATTAAGAGGGACGGAGGGAGTATTGTTTATGCTATTAAAATTATGAAATAGAATTAATTATTTTTAAATAAAATGGATTTGACTGATCGATGATAATATTAATTTTCATAAAATATTATTGACTATCATAAATTAAATTCTCATATTTTGTTACACGAACCTTTGAACATAATAATTTCATATAATCATCGTATTCTATGCGTTAACATATATAATAATGATATTATTATTGGATAATCCCAATATTGTAATAGTTTCTTTTAAATATCATTTCTTTTTTTATTATTTCTTCCAATATATGAAAAAGTCTCACGAATTTTATCTTGTGTTGGTGTATTACCTAAGTTTAAAATTTAATTTAGCTCCATAGTTATTTAAAGTTTAATTTAACTCCAAAGTTATTTACAAATGTATTACTGTTAATACATTCACATATTACGTATTTACGTGTATGATTTATAAACATATGTGACATTGTGGCATAGTGGTAAGAGCATACATAAGTTACTTGATAGACTCAAGTTTGATTCTCATGACCAACACTCTTTTTAAAAAAAATGTGTTGGTGTTTTACCTAAGTTTAATTTAGCTCCATTATTTACAAATGTATTACTCTTAAACGACATTCACTTTTTCGATTTCCATGAACAACACTTTTTTAATAAATATTAAACATGGGGCAAATTGATCTTTTCATGTACATTAAAAAATCTAAATATTTTTTTCTTGTGTTGGCCTATAATATATATAATAGATAGATAAATTTTAGTTAGATAAAATATAAAAGATATTGTATTTTACTTGGAAAAAGAAATTATTTAGTTCTTGAAAATAGAAAAGATAATATGTGTAACATGAAAAAGGAAATTGATTAGTTAGTAGATCTGTAATTGAATAAGGGTAATTAGGTAAATTCAATAGGTACTGTTGAACCAAACTTTTAATGAAAATGAGAAAATAATATTGTCCGTGGTATTTATATTATAAAAGGGATTTTAGTTAGAAAATATAAAAAAGATGATATGTTTTAGCTGAAAATGGCAATCGGTTAATTAATAATTTTATAATATTATTAGTTTATTTCATTAAATAGAACCGTCCGTGATATAATTGAAAAAAAAATATAGTTAGAGAAAATAGAAAGGTAGCATGCATGATTTATGTGAAAAAAGTAATTGATTAGTTTAAAGTAATTATAATTTAATTATGTTATTTTACGAAATAAAATTGTTCATAATTTTTAGAAAATGAGAAATTAACGATACCCTTTATATTTCTCGAAGAAAAGGGAATGTAATTAGAAAAAATATAAAAGATATATTTTAGCTGAAAAGGTAATCGGATAATTACTAGTATTCTAATATTATTATTTTATTTGTATTAAATAGAAACGCGTGTAATAATTAGAAAAATGGAGGTTTTAGTAACAAGAAAGAAAAAAGATAACGTGTTTTACTGAAAAAAGGTAATCGTCCATGATATAATTGGAAAAAGAGAGATTTTAGTTAGAAAAAAGAGAAAAGGTAATGTGTTTTAACTGAAAAAGCTAATTGATTAGTTAAAAATAATTATATATAATTATGTTATTTTTTAGCTGAAAAGGTAATTGGTTAATTATTAGTATTATAAAATTATTATTTTTATTATTAAATAGAATTGCCTGTATTATAATTAGAAACATGGAGGTTTTAGTAAGATGAAACAAAAAAGGTAACGTGTTTTGCTGAAGAGGTAACCGTCCATGATATAATTGGAAAAAGAGAGATTTTAGTTAAAGAAAAGAGAAAAGGTAACGTGTTTTGACTGAAAAATGTAATTATTAGTTAATAGTAATTATATATAATTATGTTATTTTATTAAACAAAATTGCTCGTAGTGTTTTTAAAAAGGAGAAATTTTAGTTAGATAAAATGTAAAAGATATTCTATTTTAAATGAAAAAGGAAATTATTTAGTTATTGAAAAATAGAAAAGGTTATATATGTTTAAACTGAAAAAAGAAATTGATTAATAAATGAGAAATTTTAGTTAGATAAAATATAGAAGATATTGTATTTTTACTTGAAAAAGGAAATTATTTGGTTCTTGAAAATAGAAAAGATAATATATGTAACATGAAAAAAGGAAATTGATTAGTTAGTAGATTGTAGTTAATAATGGTAATTAGGTAAATTTTAGGTAAATTGAACAGGCAATTTGAACCAAATTTCGGCATAGATTTTACCCGCAGTCTAGACTTTATCCAATGTGTTACATACGAACAAACTTTAACCAAAGCAAATAATACAAACAGAAAACAACATACGCTGCTACAGAACTCGGCCCAAAACAGAAAAAAAAAAATGACAAACGTCAACTATTACAAAAAAAATAAAAAAAATAACCATGTTTATAAAAATAACTAAACTTTATGTTTGCAAAAAAAAAATATTATTTTTTGATAATTTTTTAGTGCAATTTTGTTTTGCTTTGATAATTTGTCTTTCAATTTGTGTAATTAAGACAAGTTTTAAATAAAAATTCAAAAATTTTTGTTTATTACAATTTCTATTATTTGACTAATTTGTGCGACTCAAATTATTTTAGTGCAATTATTTATGATATATAAGAAACTAAATTATCTAACTAATTTTTTTAAATTCTTAATTTTTTTCAAAGACATCTAAAATAATGGAAGAAGTATGTTGTGAAGGTTGTGTAAATTATATTAATAATAAATACATTAAAAGCATTTTCTTTTATATTTTTTAATATGTCTATGAAATTAAAATTAAAAAAACTACACTTCCGTTATCTCTGTTATCTTCTGTAAGAATAAAAGAGTATATGTACAAATTAAGGATAAGCCGTTAAAGACTTGTAAACTTGTATATATATGAATTTGTCGTTCCTAAGTATAATATGTTATCTTTTTCAGAAGCCGTAAACCTACAAATTAGGGATAAGTCGTTGAAGACTTGCAAACTTGCAGATTTATGAATTTGTCAGTTTCATTGCTATAAATGTATTAGGGATAAGTTGGTGAAACTTGTAAACTTGCAGATTTATGAATTTGTCATGCATAATAAATGATAAATCTGTTAAAATGATATAGAAAAATGCTAGAGGTACCAAATTGGGGTACCAAAAATTATTACCAAATGACATGGCATTGATTTGATTGGCTATAATTATAATGGGTCCGTCAGGGCCAACCAATTAAAACATTTCAAAATGACAATTAGTTAGTGCCATGTCATTTTGTAACAAAATTTGGTACCTAATTTGCTACCTCTAGCACTACTCAATTATATAACATATGTTACATCGGTTAATGTTAATATAGGTTTTAGAATGTTTTAGAATTGACTATGAAATATTGAAGTAATGAAATATTGAAGTAGGTAGTGTATTGATCATTTTCAAACAAATTATATGATACACTTGTTGGAAATATATATTTTGCAACATGTGTCATTTTTATTAGATTTTCATTGCTCACATTTGTATTAAGAAAAGTGTATAGTAACACATACATACTGCACAAATATAATATGATCACTTATTTGTTTGCTTAAATATATTTAAATCCAACAATGCAAATGTTAACAAATACAAAAAAAGTTATTTATATAAAGATGGGCTAAAATATAGCAAAAGTTAAATATTATTATAATAAGTTTCTATACACATACATTTATTTAGGAAAAATAAATACACATTACATTAAAAAATTATATGATCACATTTGATCAAAAAGAGCGCCTGTTTTTATTAGAAATACATTGAGCTGCATGACTTGACTAGTGACTAAAATATGATCTGCATGTTTGAGCATGCCACACACTGCTGAATTATCACCTATAACTCCTCCAAAATTACATAAGAAACTCTCAACAAATCAAACAAATACATTCTTTTCTAGTCACTAACAATCCCCTACTCTTCAATCCAACCTCCAATGCATTTAAATGGATGAGCAAGCTTCTTTACAACACTCTTATTAGAGCTTACCTTAACATTCATCAACCTCACAACTCATTAGTCTTATACAAACACATGCTTGTTCTTCAACTTCCACCAAATAGTCACACTTTTCCTTCTCTTGTCAAAGCAACATCTCCTTTACCCAACTTAAATTTACATTTTATTTTTCCTGATCAGGCCCTCTATACCCAACTTAAAGTTACATTTTACCCAACATCTTTCTTTTTATGCTTATTTGAAAATTGGGTTACTTGGTATATGCTTTAGGAGTTTTCGACTATATGGTAGATAAACAAGTGTGTACATGGAATGCACTAATTAATTTCATCGCTGGCTGTTGACGGAGGAATTTGGTAACAACAAATTTTGAGGTCTGTCGCCGGAATCAAGATCTATGACGGTGGTTCTTCGCCGGATAAGTCGTCGGAGTGTGGTGGTTGTGATGAATTGGGGGCTGAGATTGAGAGGGTTCTTGGTGGTGGCTCGTAGCTCTTCGCTTCCATCCCCCTCAATTTGCCTACGTACCTCTATATTTATAGAGGATCAAGCCCACGTAGTTCTTGGAGAGCAAGAAACCCAAATGGGCTTGGATTGACGAACTAGCTTCCGGAATGTTCTACTATGAGGCCTAACCACAAAGGCCCAAGACTCATCCAGGATCTCAAGACTTCACGGATAAGGAAACTTCCCCCGTCGAGGACTAGTCCTATCCGCTACCAGCTATTTCTTGATTTCAAGGATGCAGGTATAGCCGTGGTTTACCCCAAGTGCAGAACGCATCCCTGTCCCCCGAATGAGAAGCACCCACCAGATAGCAGGACAGGTGATCCAGAGCTTTTGGGTGCAAAGTGCAGGATTACTCCAAAGTTCCCCAATGAGAGCGCGCCCATTGGCTACAGGAACAGAGCTCCCAAAGCACACACCAGAAAGTCCCCATCTTTCCACCTTAGGGCGCACGGATGCCTCCCTTAGCGTCTAAGAAGGGTCCTTATATCCAGGCAAACCCCTGGAGGCCTTCTGCGACGGACATCCCCTCCTGAGATACGACAGGAGGGAATTCTTCAATATCTCCTGGAATCCAAGCCTGAGTGGAATCCAAGCTTGAGTGGAATCCAAGCTTAAGTAGAATCCTTCATTAAAAACTATAAAAATTTGAGTAGAATTCCATCTTGAGTAGAATTCCAGCTTGAGTAGAAATCTCTGATATGGAAGTATCAATTAGGGCGCGCCCTCCCTATAAGGAAAGTGAGGGCGCGGCCTAGTTTCTTCAATCTGTGCCAAAACCCTAATTTATCATGAAAATCCCCAAATTGAACCCGTATCTGACCCGGATCCATTTTAAAATACCCGAACCGAATTTTTGGGCATAACACTGGCTTTGATTAGTATGGAGCAGGGGTTAGAGACATGTTTGAGAAGATGAAAAGTAGAGGCGTGAAACCAAATGAGGTTACTTTTGTTGCTGTCCTGGTCGCTTAGAGTTGTTTGAGTCAATGTTGTGTGTGTCTAGAATCGTTCCAAGAATGGAGCACTACGGATGTGTAGTAGATCTCTTTGGCAGAGAAGCAAAAGAATTTACAAGAAGGATGCCTTTTGAGCACATTGCTGGCTATATGTACTTCTGTCAAGTATATATGCAGAAGCTGATAGGTGGGACAATGCTGCTGAATTAAGAAAAGCCATGGTGGATGCACGAATACAAAAGGTTCCTGCCTATAGCTTGAGGTTCCTGCCTATAGCTTGATTGACTTGATCCACTGATCCAGAGATTGAATTAAAGACAATTTTAAAAGCTGCACCAGGATTATTATTGCATATATCTGATAGCTAGTTTCTCACTTGTAGTTAAAAACTTGTAGTACACACAAAATATATCACAAGTGTTGAATTTAGTAAACCATTTTTTAATATAACAAATTAATAATATATTACTTTAATAATTCATGCATCATTCGATTAATAATTAATTTACAAAATAATCGAACATTGGTTTCAAAGAGATCCTCCAAATCATGCATCATTCGACTAATAATCAATCAAATTGATTAGTTATAAATTGATTTTATAAATAATCAATTTGATTGATTATTATTAATTTACTGCTTTATATATATATATATATATATATATATATATATATATATATATATATATATATATATATATATATATATATATAATGTATTATATGGTAACTGTGAAGTCGTAAATGAACAACAATTCAAGATAAAATTTGTACTCATATTGAATCCTGTAGCAATGAAACATTCACAGAATAAACATAGCTAAACAATTTTATTTTATTTTTGAAAAGCAAATAACATAGATGTAGCAATGAAACATTCAAAGGATAAACATTGTTAAACAATTTTATTTTATTTTTGAAAAGCAAATTACATAGATGGAATAATAGAAACCATAACTTCCCCACTTGTAATAGGATAAGTGAAAACAGCACACTACATAATACATAGGCATGGAAAGAAATACTTCAACAATACATGGAAACCAAAACATAAAGATTAAACGCCAACAACATAACAACGATCATAACAGATTAAAATTTACTGATACTCCTCCCCAACATTCATAAAGTCCAGGCCAATAAACACCATATTTGTTGTGCACATGATTGTGGCATTCTCAAAATGATTTGCATTTTGCAGTTGATTTGCTTCAAAGTTGTGAGAATCCAAAGGAAAATTGAGTTGTTTTGGATGAGAATTCTGAAAATCTAAGGAAAAGTTAAATTAATTTGGCTGAAAATCCCCCTGAAAGTTGGAAGGAAAGCTGAATGCGTTTGGCTGGAAATTCTGATACTCCAGAAGAAAGTCTGGTTGGTTTGGATGAAAATTCTGAGAACCCAAATGAAAGTTTGGCTGGTTTGGCTGATGACCCTGAGAATTCAAAGAAAAACTCTGTTCAGAGTATAATTGGATGTCATTGATACTTGCCCAACGTTTCTCAAGAGGAGTTTTTGTGTGTTTGCGCTTCTCAAACTTTTGAGCAAGACTTGAAATATGAGTAGGTGTTTTCATGGGCAAGTATTTTCTTGATATGGCTGTCCATCGTCCTTTACCCTCTTCTTCCAAGCCTCTCAAGAATAACCTATGTACATGGACAAAATTATTAATGAGAAAAATATTGTATGCCACATAAACTAAATTAACCTTCACATATGATATGTAGCAGCATAGCTGTTTCAGTTAGCTTATGTGTGGATATATTTTTTAACATCAAGCACACATTACCAGTAAATAACATACGTATCAATTAAAAATTAGAATTTAATAATCGAATGGATGATTAAAATTAAAGAAGAGATGATTTAAAAAAATTCAACATATTATCTTTGTTCTTCCTCAGTCCATGGTATTCCCTTTTTCTTAGGCCTAGGAGTGATCACTTTTCTAGTCTCGTCCTCCATTTTCATGTCTTCTTCAACAAGATCTTCAAAATTACCATTAGATGACTTGATAAGTTCCATATCCTCCATCAAAATTTTCTCATGTATTTGGATGGATTCAATAGTTTGCCATGGCATTAAGGAAGCCACATGTTGGAAAAATGGCATAGAATTAGTATCTTCAAAGTTCATCATGGCACATTCAAATATTTTATTCTCTTCAAAAGTCCATCCATCTCGAGTATATCCACCAATTTTAGTTTCATGTGATGAGTTTAACATGGAATGATCATTTGAAACATTGAATTTTTCAGAATACAAATCCATAGGTGTTTGAAGTTTTATTGTTTACTGAGAGTAGTTGAAATATTGGATGCGAATATGGTCACGGATGTGTGATCTTATATAGGTACTTTTAAATATGAAATCTAAATCCATGCACATACGGAATTATGTATGAACGACAAATTTTGGATTGTGAGTTAGAGATTGTGAGTTAGAGAAGATAAACTTCTTATCCACAAAAAATTATTTCAATCATTTATATATTTTTAATATATTAATTATTTATATATTTTGAAAACAAATTTAAGATTCATTTAATTTGTTAAAAAAAGAACTTACCACATAATAAGCATAAAACATTAGTATTGAGCATTTGTGTTTGAAGTTAACATTTGATGGATGGTTAATGATTCAATTATTCTTATTAAATTTAGTTTAACATATGAGAAAATTTCAAATATATAAAATTGAAAATAGAATAACAATTCATAAATTAATTATGAATTTGTAAATTAATTATCAAGTCATATTAAAATAATAATATAAAAGATAACTACATTCAGAAACTTATGAAAATTTAAAGGAATGAAAATATAAAAAGATAAAATTTATGAATAAAAGAAAGATAAATGCAAATATGGAGTAATTTTTGTTAAATTCAATATCATTACATGAAAACAATTATGAAATTTATTTCATATATTTTAAAATATTTTTCTTTTCTTATTAAGCATTTACATATATAGTGTTGTGAGGGAAAAATGGTACAACACTTCAATGAAATAAATACAAGAATAAACCAAGAAAATCCAGAAATATTAATCAAATAATCGAATTTCAAGCCAAAAACCCTAATATCATGAACCCTAATCCGAGAGGGAGAAGGGTGATTTTTATGGACTGAGTTTGCAAGGTACCCCAGGCTATGCAAGGTACCCCAGGCTATGATGATCGAATATGACCTATTCAATCCAATGTTCACAGCTAGGAGCAAGTGTTAGAGGTGTGTGTGTATCCAACCCCTTGCAAAGTGCCTACATACTCTTATTTATATAAGAGATCAAGTCCTCATGTAGTTCTTTGATGATTCCCACGATCTGATAAGCCTCATCCTCCCTAACCAACCTGCCATGATCCTTTATCACCATCCACCTGATTATCCAGTTTGTTAGCCTCTCGATAATTCCCGCTTTTTCTGTGATATATCGATACATACACGCATATATATATATATTCCATATATAAATGATGTTAATCCTTGATAATTGTTACTGTTATACCGTTCCTATTGTTTAGGAGATATCCTGAGGGATATTACGACGTACATGATCCAATCTCCTATAATATAGGCGATTATGAGCCCGCTGGTTTATTTTCTGGAAACCTTTGGGGTTCTTGCGCGTACCCCCAACCTGGCAATCTGCTACCCAGGTGAACCCCTGCCTGGCCTTCTCACAGCTTCACCCTTATCCGGGGTTCACATGCACGCACCCCTGTATGAACATACCTTGAACTAGATGCCAGAATCCTGTCCTCTAGTCTATTTATAAGGCATACTAAATTACCATACTTACCCCTTAGCTCAATCTATCCATCCATATCCACCTGATTCGAGTCCATAACCTTAGTGGGCCTTAAATCAAGTCCAAGGCGGATTTTGGGCACAACAACTACCCCCCGGTTCCTTGTAGCCATTTGAATGCAAAAGGAACCTAACGTCATCCATACCCCCATCACCCTTCTATTCCATGCGAACCCCTAAGCCTACGCGAGCGTACTCATTGTAGGAAACAAGGGATTCAACGAGGAAGTATCCGTGCTCGTAACCGTACCCCTTCGCCTGTACCCTGAGGTTCAGTGTCCCCCAATTTGTGGGTGCAGCCGTTTAACCTCCTAAATTTATCACCCACTGTATAAACGCATACCTGCTTGGGGATTTAATAAATCGCTTGGGATAATTATTCCTTTTAGATGATAACCCCTGAAGTAAACAAAGTCCTAGTTGGTCTTTAATTACCTGAATTCCAGATCCCATAGCAACTCTAACACTTCAAAATTTGAACTCCATACAACCACTCTACTTCTCCAATAAACCCAATGTATTTAGCCTTCCACCAGTCCACATTCATTCTCCTTCATTTTCCAAAACACTCTTAATACCTGTTATATTTTTTAAATAAAAAGGAAATCTCATACACGGGACTGACCAGATGGAGACACGTGGCCTACCTGTTCGTATCCCCACGCCCTTATATGTACACCTCTTCGCACCATTTTCCTATTTTCACTTTTTTTTTCTATAGCAAAAAAACTCTTTCTCTCTTCTACTCCAAGCGGTTCGTCTTCTCAGGCCTCCATCCCGGCGAAGGTTTCCATTTTCCGGCCATCCTCTTCGCTCCAAAGGTATTCCTTCTTTCTCCTCTCATATTAATCTTCACATTTTCCCATGCTTAATGATTTACAGACGCGTCATTGTGTACCAGTCGGTGTTTACATTTCACATTTATGCCTATTGTGTATTTGATTTACTTTGTTTATCATTTCTTCCACGATTTGCCCACCATCCATAGATGCATGCCAAACCAAGTAAATACCCTTGTCCTGTATTGAGTTTTTCTTCAACCCTCGTCTGTTCAAATTCTCATGTATGCATGCGTATACTCATCAATTGTATGCTGGTTTAGCTCTTCCCCTTGTTCATCCCTCCTATTACGCCCTTAATTGTCATTTTGATAGTGTCTTTGAACTTTATGTCAATCGACCCCTGCATATACCCTACCTAATTTAAGCCTTTATCCAAGACCATTAGGAGTTGCTTCGGACCTTTCACTTTTTTTGGTGTTCTTCGTTTGTAACCCCTTCAGGGCTAGGTACAGTCTCCCCAGAACCTGTTTGGGATAATGCCCCACTTGTTGTTTCCTCCTTTTTTTTTAAATAAAGCCCGTTTTTGTGGGTTTCCCTTATATGAACCTCAGGATGAATTTGGATGCCTACAGCCATTCCCCCTTGTTGAAACGAGAAGAAACGATTCTGGATAAATTGGGGGTTCCCATCCTTGAACCCCTATAATACCCCTCCACTGTCTTTTTCTTAATATGACAATTGCCATTCCTCAAAAATTGCTCCAGAGACTTGGAACTCACACTGCTTTTCTGTGTGCAGATGTCGAGCCAATCCACAACTGGTAAGTCTCCGGCTTCCATTGCCAAAGAGATTTCTCATATGGCAGAAGCCTCCGAAGGTGACTCAATTTCCTCACCCAATCCCATATCCAGATTCACTCCTATAGCTTCCACAGTGAGTGGCCGTACTTGTTCCAAAGTCAAAGTTCTTGACCCCACTTCTGCCCAAATTTCCCTTAAATCTCACTCTTTAGATCCTTCTTCTCTTGTACCCACTGCTGTTAGTTCTGATTCCCATGTGTCTGAGGAAGAGATTGATTCGTTAGGGCATGTATCTCTAGCAGTTGAACCCTTCGATGATCGTCCTGAGACTAGCACAAGTCCAAACAGGTCTTCCCCTATCCAAACTTCTAGTGCTGCTACCCCCCAGCTATCTTGTGCCAAAACACAAACTTCTATGACCGCCCAAAAATTGGGAAACCTCCTTGAAGCTTGCAACCCTGGGTGTTCATTGGTTGTACCTCAGCCAGAAGAAAGATGTCACGATTTCTCTAACTTTGAAACAGACCAAGTCATTCCATGTGCCGTGTTATCTGCTCAGTTCTTTAGACTAGGGTTGTCACTACCCCTTCATCCTTTTATTCTTGATACTTACAAGCTTGCTCCCTTGCAACTTACTCCGAACTCATATCGTATGGCTATATGTATATACATCCTTTACGACTCCATGTTCCAAGTTGAATTGACTGCTCGTGAGTTGGGTTTCTTTTACCAACTCAAAGAGACCGGAAAAACCTCTGGGTTCTTCTATCTTACTACCTGGAATATTCATCAAGGGAAATGTATAAAAGGCAATAAGAAAGGAATGTCAGGGTGGCACAAGCAATTCCTATATTGCAATGATTGCCCAGAGTACCGAAAAGAATTTAACCCCTATCCAGACATGCCTACTCAAACCATCCTAGTGGGGGAAGAGTTAGAAAGGGCCGAAAAAGTTTTGAGAAAAAGTGCAAGGCTAGGAGATGGTGCTAGCTTGCTGTCTAAGAAAAAATTACTTCGTTTGGGTTTTTCCAAGAAAGTCAGCTCCAAGTCTCCGGGGGACTCTCGTACCCCTGTTGAGGAAAATCTCAATGATGGAACCCCACTTGAGCCAGGTCCACGCTCATATTCTTAGTAGCATACACCCACCGTTCCATTTATTTTCCATTATTTGATGCAGCATACTTTCCAATTTTTTTTTTTTTTGCATACACGATTTACTTGATTTCTGCATGAGTACCGTTTTTACTTTTGTTTTGACTTTACTAACCCTTCACGTGGTAATGCAGGTATGTCTTTTTCAGTGCCTTCCTTCATCACCAAGCGTTCAACACAAAAGAATGTTCCCAAATCACCCGTACCCCTGTCTTCTGTTGAGAGAACCCCTGTTCCATCTACAAAAATCAACCCAACTTTCATGGAGAAGAATGTTTCCTTAAGGAAGAGGCCCACACAGTACACTCCTGAGGCATCTGGGGCATCTGGTTCCCGTGGGGGTAAACGTCCCAGGCATGAGATTGAACTGAGTCCCTCTGACACCATCTCTCCTGCTCCCCTTACTACTTTCATAGGTGCTATCAAGGATAGATTCCCTGTGCATTCTATCTCAGAGTGGGACAGCCTGAGCTTTGAGGAAGCTACAAACAGGATATCCCTGGTGAATGCTGAAAGCCTCTTCCTATCTCTGAATTATAGCAACCAGATTCTTGGGGCTTCCAGGGCTATTGAAGAGCTTGGTAGGGTACATTCAGAGCTGAAAACCTCCCAAAATGATAAGAAGAAACTACTGGCTTCGAACAAGAAGCTTTATGAGAATGAGGGTACCCTGACCCAGGAGAGGGATAAATTGCTGAGGGAAAGAGAGTCCATGGATGCCATTATCCTCAAGATGGATAAGGAGAAGGAAGATGCCAATGCCCCCAGCAAAAAGGAGAAGGAAAAACTTGAGTTGAAGGTCCGAACCCTCCAGGGTGCAGTTGCTAAGTACAAGGCTACCATGTCCAGGCAAGGTGACAAGGAATACAACCTGGGTTACAAGGCTGGGATTAAAGATTACATGACTTCCACATACGAAGCTTTTCCAAACTTGGATTGCGGTATCCTGGGCCAGGATGCAGTTGAGGCCATAGAGTTAATCAAGGAGGAGCAAGCTATTGCTGCCATGCAGGTGAACCCCCCTGAGGTGCGTATGGAGGAAGCCCCCCAGGAAGTGGCTGTAGAGGTTCCTACCGAGGTTGCAGGGGATGCAGTCGAAGCTATAGAGATCTAGCCAGGGGAAGCTACAGATGGGGGTCCAACCGAGGAACCCCGGGTGGAAGCCCCCCCATCCAATCCTGAAATTCCGAAGGCCTCTCCAGTCAATGAGGATCTCTCCACCTTACCACCCGAATCAGACCAGTAATGTTATCTTCAATCCCTTTTAAGCAGACTTTAACGAATCCTTTTCTGGCATAAATTGCCTTAAACTTGATATTTTGAGGGTGCGGACTCCTCCGAAGGTCTCGCAAGATGTAATTTCGTTAACTTGGTTTTTTTTTTCGGATTCCTGCTAAGGTTTTTAATGCTTTATCTGCTTTTGATCAGTATATGCTTGCCATGCAGTTAAATTGCGCGTACACACACTTTTATTTAATCCCGTACTTAGCGTCTTTTGCTTGATATGCCATGTCCTTTGTGACAACCATGTCACGGGTTGCTTTGTTGGGAGTTGATGCCGGGTTTTGTCTTAAGATAGTCAGGCATTCGCTGTATTCGGGGTCCACCTGTTATACCCCTGTTGTTAATATCCCTTCCCTAAGATCAATAGGTATTCCACCTGCTACATTTCTATCATGGTTTTTTTTTCGGATTTTCAGAACCATAGGCCAAACGAAACCCTTCGTGAGTTTGCCATTTCCACTCCAAGTCCTCAACCAGCAACCAGTCCTTTCTTAACCATACATCCCTGGGCGATCGGTGTTCCACTGATCGTACCCCTAAATTAGACTATTTCCATGTAATTTCCTCACAAGAGCATTTTCCTTAGCCATTCCACTTTCCCAAAAGATAAAGCCTCAGTTACCCAGTTTCCCTGGGATCGTAGCGGGGTTTATTTTTTCCAGGGTAACTTGGCTTCCATAGCCATGCCCAAATCCTTCAATGAAGCCAGTTATCCACCATACTGATTACACGGTATTCTTGGGGTTCGAACGGTTGAACCTCCGTATGTGAGAACCTTGTGATCCTAGTTACCCTAGAACCTTCCAACTATGGGATTCCATCCCCTTTCATGCATGAACCATACATGTCCCAATCCATGTGCACATAATCCCCGTATGTTTCCATCCATGTATCCATATAACCCATATTTGTATAACCCGTGTAATCCATTAACATACATTCCATATGTTTTCCATCCATGTTCATATAATCCATATGCTTCCATCCATTATATAATCTTCATTTTAAAATTTCATCCATTTTTAAGTTAAACTATCCTTCCTTTAATCGATGTATACATATTACCCCCCGAGTTCTTTAATATAACTATAATTATAATGAAGAACTAGGTTCAACAGTTGTATCCTTGATTTTTTTTTTATGTAGATAAAACAGGTTACACATAGCATGCATTTATTCACATAAATCCATATATTTTTAAACATAAAACGGAAATGAGAAAAGAAGAAATAAAAAAAAAAACTGATTTCAATTCCATTAAATCACATCATAGTTGGTGTTCAACAGGTAGGCGTACATTCACAACCCCCCAAGCACTCGATTAACATAAAAGAATAATTTCTGGCCGACTGATCCTAATATGATGGTAGCTACAACTAATAAGCCACTTTTATTTTCCTACACCTGAAAGAGGTCTACAAGAAACGTTACCTGGGTTCAACTACTGGTAATATTTCTTAAGATGTTCGGCGTTCCATGCCCTCGGGATTAGTTTCCCGTCCAAATCTTCCAAATGATAAGTTCCTTCCCATAAGACCGATTTGATCACATATGGGCCTTCCCAATTTGCCTCAAAGGCCCCATATCCTGGAGTCCTCATGTTAGGCATCATCTTCCTTAAAACCAGATCACCAACCTTTAAGGGTCGTGCTCGAACCCTGCCATCAAAGTACTTGCGAGTCCTTTGTTGATAGGCTGCAAGCTTCAGCTGAGAGGTTGTACGAACCTCTTCCACTAAATCCAAGTACAAACGATGATTAACCTCATTTTCCATGGGATCAAAGTTATCTCTCCTAAATGAACCGGCATCGATCTCCACGGGTACCACTGCTTCGCACCCATAAGTTAGTGTGAATGGGGATTCACCAGTTGTAGTCCTAGGTGTTGTGTTGTAAGACCATAACACCATGGGAAGTTCCTCTGGCCAGCAACCTTTTTTATCCTCCAACTTTGCCTTTAAAGTATGTTTAATGATTTTATTAATGGCTTCAGTCTGACCATTGCTTTGTGGGTGGCAGACTGCAGAGAAGCCCTTGACAATTCCGAGATCTTCACACAAACCTCTCATTTCCTTGCTATCAAATTGCTTGCCATTGTCCGATATCAACTTATAGGGGATCCCATATCGGCATATAATTGCTCGAAATACAAACTCCTTTAATTTGGCTGCAGTGATCGTAGCCAGGGGTTCAGCTTCTGCCCACTTTGTAAAATAATCCACGGCTACAACGGCATACTTTACTCCTCCCTTCCCCTTAGGGAGTTCTCCAATCAGGTCAATTCCCCAAACAGCAAAAGGCCATGGGCTAGAGAGTGGCTTTAATGGCACAGCAGGATTCCTATTTGAGTTGGCATACCTTTGGCATCGATCACATGCCTTTGAGAATTTGTGCGCATCCTGCTGTAGGGTTGGCCAGTAGTACCCCTGTCGAAGTATCTTATGGGCCAATGAGGTTCCTCCAGAGTGGTTTCCACATATGCCTTCATGCACCTCCCTCATAATATATTCACATTCACTGCCTGCTATACATCGTAGAAGTGGTTTGTTGAAGCCTCTCTTGTACAGCTTTCCATCATATAAGGCGTAACGCGTAGCCTTATACTTCATTCTCCGGGCTTCATCCTTTTCAGCTGGCAGAACCCCCTTTGTTATGTACTTCAAGATGGGAGTGATCCATGTGTCCTCTACTTGAACCTCAACATCCATACAATCGAACCTTGGAATGCTAGGTTGTTGTTGTATTTCTAACGGTATCACCCCTAGCATAATTGCTTCCCTATTAGAACCCATTTTTGCCAAGGCATCTGCACTTGAGTTTTCCGTCCTTGGAATTTGCACCAGATTGATTTCTCCAAACTTGCTCATCAGCTCTTGAGCGTACCTCATGTATAGATCAGTGCGTGGACCCCTAGCTTGAAAGTTACTTCTGATATGTCCCACTACCAACATGGAGTCACTATACACAGTCATATTTATCACTTTCATTTTAAGTGCAGTTTCAGCCCCGCAATCAGGGCTTCATATTCAGCATCGTTGTTTGTAGCCTTGAATGTGAAATGAATTGAGCTCTGCAGCTTGTGGCCTTCGGGGCTTATTAGGACTATACCAGCACCTGCCCCATTTACATTCACGGCCCCATCCACATAGAGGGTCCACCATGGTGCGCAATTTTCTGTCGAGGCTTCCTTCTCCAGAGGTTCCCTCACGGTTTCCTTGGTTTCCACCTCAAAGGATGGTGGGAATTCCAATAAGAAATCAGCAAGTGCCTGTCCCTTGATAGCTGTTCTTGGCTTGAATTCAACATCAAATTGGCCTAACTCCACAGCCCATTTCATCAACCTACCTGAGGCTTCAGGTTTGTGCAGGACCTGCCTCAGTGGGAATGAGGTTCGTACCTCTATCGTGTGCGCCTGAAAGTATGGCCTTAACTTTCTTGATGTCAGAATCAACGCGTAGGCTAGCTTCTCCATGTTTGCATATCTAGTTTCAGCATCCAGAAGCCTCTTGCTCACATAATTCACAGGGTACTGGGTTTGATCTTCCTCACGAACCAAAACAGAACTAATAGAGTTCTCAGAAACTGCCAAATACAAAATCAGGGTTTCACCCTCTATTGGCTTTGCCAGCAATGGAGGGCTTCCTAATTGTTCCTTCAATTTAGCGAAGGCAGCTTCACATTCGGGCGTCCACTCAAAGCCTTCTCTCTTCTTGATAGCTGCAAAGAATTCTCGACATCTCACTACGCCATAAGTGAGCATACGCAACCCTTTTTACAAAGCGTTGCACAGAAAGCGTTTCGTTAGATAGAAGTTTTGGGTCTTTTGCAACTGAGCTTAATTGGTGTTGCGTTAGATATAGATTAGCGTTGCGTATTACCCACAGTGTTTCACATTATGCAACACTAACTGATGGCGTTGCGTTAGATATTTTTTTATTTTTATAAATGGTGACGTGGCAGGAGAGGGACCCACATGTGCTGACGTGGCACATATGGGACCCACATTTGCTGACGTGGCAGAAGTGGGGCCCACCTTTGCTGACATGGCATTTGCTGACGTGGCAGCAACCGTTGCATTAGGTACCGGTGGTGTTGCGTTTGCTCTTTGAAGTGTTGCATTAGATATATATATATATATTTTTTAAATATGACGTGGCAGATGTGGGACCCACAACTGCTGACGTGGCAGTGTGGGTCCCACAAGGGTGACGTGGCAAGAGACCTATCATGCTGACGTGGCAATTGTGGGACCCACAATTGATGACGTGGCAGAAGTGGGACCCACTAATGCTGACGTGGCATTTTCTGACGTGGCAAAAGCGTTGCATTAGAGACAAGTAATGTTGCATTTGCTGTTTAAAGTGTTGCATTAGATATATGTATATTTTTTTAAAAAATATGACGTGGCAGATGTGGGACCCACCACTGCTGACATGGCATTGTGGGACCCACAAGGGTGACGTGGCAGGTGGCCCAACATGCTGACGTGGCAATTGTGGGACCCACAATTGGTGACGTGGCAGAAGTGGGACCCACTAATGATGGCGTGGCATTTTGCTGACGTGTCAGAAGCGTTGCATTAGGTATCACTAGTGTTGCATTTGCTGTTTGAAGTGTTGCATTAGATATTTATTTTCTTTTATTAACTAGTCTTGTCCCGAATGATGAATCTATTTTTTAAAATTATTTTTTCGACGTTCCAATCGCGTGGATGTTAAAAAAATATTATTCTAATAATAATTAATATTTTAAAAATATTAAAATTTTTATCCAACAAGTAAAAATTAAAATCATTAATCATCTTCAACAAATTGCCTGATTATGGATTAATCATTATTTGTTTATGTTTTCGTTGTTCGACTATTTTTATAGATGTCTTATGACTTATCATTAATGAATGGAATATTACTCAAATAAAAAAAATTAAAATCATTTAATTTGAAAAAAATTAAAATCATTTGAGAATTAAGACAACATTAATATGTGTTATGAAGGACACGTGATTTGCACGGTGAAAAAGAGGCGGACAATTTCCCCCCAAAACTAAAGCTATACTTTCCCCCAATTATTGTGAGTACTTTCCCAGATCTAAACACTCTCGACTCTCGACTCTCGACTCTCGACTCTCCCACACTGAAATTGCATACACCGACGGTTTAAACATAATCTTCTTTACACATACTCTTCTCTGTACTCACAGATTCATTTTTTTTACACATCTTCTCTGTACTCACAGATTCATTTCATTTTGCAGTTGGAATTAGGGCTTTTTCAATTGGGCCTTTTTCAATTGGGGCTTTCAGTTAACATCTTCGTTACTCACGGTTTCTCTCTAGGTAAAAATCTCTAATTAACTTGGATTTGGGTATAATTATTGCATGTGATTAAATCTAGGGTTTTCATGTCTAGGGGTTTATGTACTTGTATTTGTGTTTTATGTGCTTGATTATCTTGGATTTGGTTAAATAATTATTGCATGTGATTAAATCTACGGTTTTCATGTCTAGGGTTTTATGTACTTGTATTTGTGTTTTATGTGCTTGATATTTGTTGAGTGTTAGAGTGAGTGAGAGCTAACAAGAAGATTGGAGAGACAGAGAGATGGAGAGAGAGAGGGAGACAAACAGAGAGAGTACTGTAATGTATGTGTGTTTTCATGTCTATTTTTTTTCATTGTTTCATCCCTATTTTGTCAATGTGCTAGCAACTATATTGACAAGTTTTAGCTAAACTTGTTATATATTTTTCCTAATTCTCTAAGTGTGCATCTGTTCTTCTCATTACACTCTAGCGTTAAACTACTTATAGTACAATTACAATGTTCGTTACAAAAGCCTTTTTCATATGGCAGATTATAATATATTTAAACCTTACAGGCTCGGCCTTGGTGATTTGTCGAAACTGTTAGCCACATATAGAAGTTTAGATTTACTAGGCAGTGGATATATTGCTGTAATGGTTGATGAGAGTAATATTTGGATAGGACTTCCCAGATATAGTGCTGGATATGGGGAAGGGGTAAAAGATTTTTTGAAAAATGCATTCCCTGTTTCTTGTCTAGGCGATGAAATGAAGTGCCCTTGCAAAAACTGTATGGATCGTAACTGGCATACAGAAGATGTCATCTATGATCATCTGGTTTGCAATGGGCCATCGCCGTTACATGTCAATTGGATTTATGATGTTTCACGAACGAAATTAGGAAATAGTAATGACTCCATGGATTATGAAACGGGGGTGGATTTTGGGAATAATTTAGACTTTATGTTTAAATGTATGGGTAAGAAGTTTGAAGGTAGACCAAATGCAGAGGCTGAAAGGTTTTATCGACATGTTAATGAGGGAAAGAAACCGTTATATCCTGGTTGTACTAACTTTTCTCGACTAAGTTTCTTGATCACACTTTATCATTTAAAGTGTGCTCATGGAATTAGTGAGTCTGCATTTGGGGAATTGCTGAAACTAATGAAAGAAGCATTTCCTAATGCCCACCTACCTACGTCATTCAATGCCGCGAAAAATATTATTAAGGATTTAGGACTTGATTATCAAAGAATACATGCATGCCCAAATAGTTGCATGTTGTATTGGGCGGAAAATGAAGACAAAGATGTTTGTCAGACTTGTGGTGTTTCAAGGTGGGTTGTACAAGAGAAAAAAGGGATTGCTACTAATGATGATGCGGAGAAGGTGTTTCACAGGGTTCCAGCAAATGTGATGAGATATTTTCCGCTAAAAGCAAGGCTGCAAAGGATGTTTATGTGCAAAGAATTTTCGAAACTTATGACATGGCATGCAGTAGGACGAAAAGATGACGGGAAACTAAGACATCCGGCAGATGCTGGGGCATGGAAGACGATGGATGCTCAATATCCTGATTTTCCATCAGATATTCGAAATGTGAGTTTAGGTGTAGCATCTGACGGATTTAACCCTTATCGTTCAATGAATTCAACTCATAGCACATGGCCAATACTGTTGGTTAATTATAACCTTCCACCTTGGCTATGCATGAAACAAGAGAATTTGATTCTTTCAACATTAATATCGGGTCCAGATTCGCCGAACAATAATAATATCAACTATTATGGATCAATCGAACAGATTTTTGAACTAGATTATTGGGGAGTTTTAAATGTGGTCCTCTTTAAGTGTTGTTGGTACCAAGAAGAGAAAGACGCATACGGGCTTACTAAAGTAAACTTTAACAAGTTTTGCTTTAAAAATGATCCTTATGTCCTGTCTTCTCAAGTGCAACAAGTTTTTTACGTGGAAGATCCGACTGAAAAGATGGTACATTATGTTATTAAAAAATTACCGAGGGACTGGTGTGATGCTGAGAACGAGAATGCAACCGAAGAAGATATTAACAATCCTGATGTACAAGATATTAATATTGGTCGTGGCATAGACATTGAAGTTGCTGATGGGGATTGTTTCAGAGATGATATCCCCCTAGCAGAAGTTCCCGTATCTCCTTAGGAACTGTTGCTTCTCATAGAGAATTACATTGCTCTATTTCTGTCATGTCTACTGTCTTAGATTTAAAGTGTATTTGTCGCTCTTTGTTTTTTATGTAATTTTCTCTCTTTATTAATGTACTTGACACTGTTTCTTTGTAATGAAATTTGTACTCCTGTTATCATTAATTTACTTGTTCACTTGTTTTCCTTAATTTAACTCTTCCCTGTGAAGTGCATTCATTAGATTTAATGTTTTATAACTCTTCATTATTTATATATATATACCTGGTTCTAATGGGACATTTACTGTGAACAGGATGGAAGGAAAAATCATCAATGTCAGGTTGTACCATCAAGGAGAGTTTAAGAAGACAGTCTATGCTGGTGGAAAATCTATGGTGGTAACCCGCGTAGAAGTGGAATGTTTCTCTTACACTGTGCTTATGGAGTATGTAAAAGACTACCTCCATTACACTGAAATTGGAGGAATCTATATCAGCAAAGGAAGGGGAGGTGGTTGGGAACTCATGACAAAAGACGCGGAAGTGGTTGAACTTACTAAGGACTGCGTTGAGGGAGAAGAAATAAATTTTTACATAGACAATGTTGTTGACAAATAAATTGAGCCAATGATTCAGACGCAACCTCACGTAATCGTCAGGCCAAGGAAAAACTTAATCCAAGGTATAATCTACATGTAATATTAAATTCTTGCATGGTATATTGCTTGCATCTGATTCAATTTTATTGCAACGTCTTATTGAAGTGTTGCATATATTATTGACTAGTGTTTTGCTTTACTTGTATTGTATAGTTTTATTACATTATTGATTGTGTTCTGATATGTAACACAAACTGAATTTAGACTAGTATATAAAATTAGCGCTTAGTTGGGACTTTTTTCTTAATAGTTCAATGCTATTAAAGGCGTAATTAGTATAGAGGCGAGATGTGGGGAGGCTGTGTTGCCTTGACTGTACGAGGAGAGCCGACTTTAAAGAGTTATCGTCTTGATTAGGCTATATCATTTTTTCTCTGGTACTTGTCAAAAAAATATGAATCGAAAGGAAAAGATAGAACAATCCAGCCATTAAAAATAGTAAACCTAAGCAGAGAGCTACAGTCTAATACCTTGGATCTTTTTTCTTTTTCATAATTTCCTTCAGCCTAATGAATTTTAATGTTCACACAAAATGTATACATTGTTGTTACAGCTTCTGCTAAGAAACCACAAGTGAAGCGTAGGTTTGTTACTACACATCAACTCCAGCAACAACAGCAGAAAAGGAGTAAGACCTCACCTGAGGTTGGTAAGAAGAAGGAATTTTCAGCACAGCCTGTTTTGATGTCTGGTCAAGAAGACGTACATGTGAATGAAAATGCAACTGTAAGAAGGAAATTAGATTTAGATAAAGGTTCAAGTGACAGTGAAAAGACCAAAGAGAATGATGTTCCCGTGAAGGTATGATTTGACTAGTCTGATTTGATTTTTATGTACCTGTTGGAAAATAGGGTCTTATAAATATAACTCACCTGGAATTTTTAGTGTTTAGTTTTTCTAATTATTGTTTATGTAATGATTTCTTGTAGGTGCCTCCACCACCGCTGACACAGTATGAAATTGATAGAATTCGCAGAATGCAAGAAAATGCTGAAAAATGTCAAGAATTTGGGATACCGCCATTAGTTTCTAGTCTCATGGGAGATGGAGCCGAGAACAGTAAAGGGAAAGGCAAAAAAGGGAAAGGCAAAAATGGGAAAGAACTTGAGGACTGCGACTCACAGTATATTCCAGAAAATGAGGGCGATGATCAAAGTGATGGTTCGTCGGAGGTAGGTCTTTCGATTTAAATTTTTATACCAGAATTTATAATGTTCATTAAAAGTGTGGAATTAATGATCTAAATATCTTACAAATTGTAGAGAATTAAAATTGTTGAAACAAAGAAAACTCAACTTGGACCAAGAACTCGGTCACGAGTTAATGCAACCCTCGGAATTGAGGAGTCGAGGAAAGCTGGCACTGTGAAGGAGTCGAGGAAAGTTGGCACTGAGAAGGAAGCTACAAGTTCATATCGTCCAACACAAGTGAAACCAACATGCAGCAAAGTGTTTAGACAGTCAAGTAATGATGAAGTAGCTCCTGGTGCTGGTACGGTTGCTGCTTACCTAGCATTACGAGAACGTCAAAAGAAAAATGAAGCAGCTAGAACAGAAGAGAATGTTGAGAATGTTGCTGAATTGAACATGGAGATTATGGATGTGGAAGTTGAAGAAGGTAACAAATTGTTAACTTTGTAGCATTTTGGTAATATGGTCAGTTGAATTTTGGTAATATATGGTCAGTTGAATTGTCAACTTGGTAACATAGTATTAACAGTTTTCTTTATATTTTGTGCACATGGTTAATAAAGTACGAGCTCCTAGAAAACCTAGAGGACCGACAAGAATGAGTAAGGTTCATGGAAGGAACCCTGAAGAAAAAAAAGTAATTTCGTTGAATCATAAAGGTCAAGCAATTTCTGAAAATAAGGAAGATATTGCGGAATTAAGCAATTTTTTGGGGGCATTAGCAAGGGATAATGTGTCACTTACTTACATCAATTGGCGCGTTGTTCCCGACCAATTGAAGCAAAATTTGTGGGAATATACTCTGGTGAATTCTTACCTAATCCATAGATTAAATCATTTTCAAAAATTATGTAGTGAATTAATAAATTTAATTATTTCTTTTATGTTTTTTATTTTATAGGGTAGGTATGTCATTCCTGAAGATGGACAGAAATGGGTGTATAATACAATGAATGCTGCTTGGAAGGTGCACAAGTCTCGTACGAAGGAAAAGTTTTATACTCGATATGAAACTGATCGGGAAAGGCTGGAACACAGAACCGAGCGGATTCCACTAGAGGAGTTCAAAATGCTCTTGAAGTACTGGGGGGATGAATCAGTTAAGGTAGAGCTTTAAGATTTAGTACAAGTAATCGGTTATTAAATCATTTTGTGCAAAAATTATACCAACAGTTTTATAGTATCCTGACCAAAAAAATTTCAAGTATCATGATATGTTTTTATTTTACAGAAACTTGCTGCGGATAATGCTAAGAATCGTAAAGAATTAGTTGAGACACACACTTTGGGTCGTAAACCTGTGTCCCTAGTTATTGAAGACATGGTATGTGTTTTTCTTTGTCCAAGTTTAATTTTTTCATATAGGCCCTAGATTTGTTTGATATTTCATATGGATTAGGTAACAGATACATAGAAGTAAATTTTTTGAAAAATACTTGCACTAAATATAGCTTTACTGTTTTAGCAATGATCCAGGATTCATTGGTGTATATTCTGAGACCTACTGAAATTTATGATCGTGAATATTGTAATAGCTTAAATTAAGAATTTAGATTATCCCACTTACCTGAAATAGCTATTGTGGTGTATTGTAAAAGTTCACGAATTTATAGCGTTGCACTAAATTTTGTATCACACCAAAAAAAAGTAACTAGGGACATTTTCATATTTTTATGTGATAACTCATTTTATGTTTGCTATGTTTGAGTATGGATTTCATACACAATTGGAAAAGTGGAAAATGACTAGGGAGATAAAATTGTGGCGATTTGGGTACCTAATTTTGTAACTGTCTCTGTAATATAATAATTATTATTTTTAATAATAATGCCAGGACACTGTGATTTGTAGAATTGGAACTTAGATTTGGAAATTATTGTCCATCCCTTTTTATTTATTTTTCAAAATATGACATGGTATATCTTTGATATATAGGAGTTAAATTTTCTGCATAACTTTCGTAAAATGACATTGGTATTTTTGATTAATGACATGTTTGATGTGTTATCCCATACATGACAGAAAAAGACTGACCCCGAGCATGCAGACCCATGTGATGCTCAAATCTATTCAGACTCTCGTAAGCGACAGGAAGGTCGAACCTACAAGTCAAATACTGTAGAAATGAAGGAAAAAATTGTAAGTGTATTTTCTTGTATAGATGTAGTCTATAATAATGCTTTATTTCACATATTGAATTAACCATTTCTTGTAGACCAAAATCCAGCAGTTACTTAATGATGGAAACGAGGCTGAAGCAAATGCAGTCGCTTCTAATGGCAAGAACCATGCACGAAACTGGCTGGTGGGAAGGCCAGGGAAAAAGATTAGTACCACATCGACTCCGGTTGCTCCTACAGAAGACAATATTCAGGAGTTGACAACAAAGATAAAGCAACTTGAAGGTGAATTAGAATCCAGGATGGACAAAAAAGTGCAAGAGAACATGACATGGATGCTGAAAAAATTGGGTGAAGCTAATCCAGAACTGAAATTGGATATTGGACAGTTCTGTGCCACGATTTCCAGTGATCAAGACGACAATGGTACTCCAATGACTCAAGCCGGCACAACTTAGGGATTTTATTCTGTAGCGCTCCCTTATGGTATAACTTAGTTATTTTGTAGCGCTCACTTATGGTATAACTTAGTTATTCCATACTTTTGAAGTTTGAATTGGCGTACTTTGAACTTTTAGTGCATGCGCTAGCTTGGTTTAGTTGATGTTGGTAAGAATATGTAAACTGTTAAGTACTTGTGTTGGCAATGACTGTTAAGTACTTTTGTTGGCTGCATAATTGTGGTTGTTTTTGGACATTTAGTTGTTTGGATTAAGACAGGCTGGTATTATGTATGAAAAAGCTGCCAATTCAAATTTTTTATAAAAAACCGTTGCGTTTGACTCTATTTAAAGTTGCATTAGCATAGTTTTAATGTTGCATTTGAAAAGAAAGGGGTTGCTTAAAAAAAATTTAAGCGTTGCATTAGGCACAATTAGCGTTGCGTTAGATAGTGGACCCCACTGCTGACGTGTCAATGTGGGTCCCACTGATGACGTCAGCATGTGGGTACCCACTGTTGACGTGGCATGTGGGCCCCACTGATGACGTGGCACCTTGGTGGGCCCCACTGATGACGTGGCAGCCACCCCCATTTTGTGACGTGGCACTTGTGGGCCCCACTAGTGACATGTCAGCATGTTGACGTGGCACCTTGCTTACACGTCAGCATGCTGACGTGGCACCTCACTTCCATGTCAGCATGCTGACATGGCTGAAAAATCTAACGCAACGCCCTGTAGCGTTGCATTTGCATGCTTTTAGTGTTGCATAAGGTCTCTAACGTAACGCTTTTCGAAGTGTTGCAATAGCTTGGAAAAGCGTTGCGTTAGGGGTCTTACGCAACGCCAGTATTGGTAACGCCCCAAAAGCGTTGCGTAAGACCTTACGCAACGTTTTTCAGGGCTTACGCAACTGAAAATGGGGGTTGCGTATGTGCGTTTATGGCGTAGTGTCTGTCCGAGGACTTGGAGATAAACCTGTTCAAGGCTGCCACCCGTCCGGTAAGGCTTTGAACTTCCTTCACACTTCGAGGGGACCTCATTTCAACTAGTGCCTTTATTTTAGCAGGATTTGCTTCGATTCCTCGATGATTCACAATGAAACCCAAGAATTTTCCAGACTCCACCCCAAACACACATTTTTTAGGGTTCAACTTCATCCTGTATTTCCTTAGGATGCCAAACATTTCAGTGAGGTGAGCAACATGGTCGCCTGCTATCTTGGATTTTACCAGCATATCGTCCACGTATACTTCCATAGTTTTTCCAATCTGGTCCTTAAACATCTTGTTGACCAGCCTTTGGTAGGTTGCTCCAGCGTTCAACAGCCTGAAGGGCATCCCGATATAGCAGTAGAGTCCTCTATCTGTGATAAAGGAAGTATGCTCCTGATCGTGTTCATACATCGGAATTTGATTGTAACCTGAATACGCATCCATGAAACTTAGCAAGGCATGACCAGCCGTAGCATCGACTAGTTGATCAATACGCGGGAGCGGAAAGCTATCCTTGGGACATGCTTTATTCAAGTCAGTGAAATCAACGCACGTACGCCATTTGCCATTGGGTTTCTTTACCAGGACCGGATTTGCCAACCACATGGGGTAGAATGATTCCTTTACTAGCTTGGCTTTCAAACAGTCTGTCTACCTCTTCTTTCAGGGCGACGGCCCTTTCCCCACTTATTGCTCTCCTTTTCTGCCTTACAGCCTTTATGTCTGGATCAATGTTCAAATGGTGACACATCACCCTTGGATCTATTCCCACCATGTCCTCATGGCTCCATGCAAATACGTCTAAGTTGTTTCTTAGAAATACCACCAGTGCTTCCTGGACTTCAGGTTTCAACTGTTTGCCAACCTTCAACTCCTTAGTAGGATCAGCTGCATCCACCAAGATAGATAAAGTGTCTTCAGCTGCCCCAGTCTTTTCCTTTGTTTCGGGCATTCGAGGGTCAAGGTCAATTTCCACTGGGTTCACCTGTTCTGCACCCTGGTGGGGTTCCACCAACGGACCATCGGCTTTCATTGATTCCTTCAGATCGTTTCCATTATCCATACTTTCAAAATCACTGTCATGAACTTCTTCCACTATGCCTTCAATCAGTGGCTCTTCAGCCTTGGAATTTTGAAATTTCGGGGCTTCCAGCATTAGTATCCCGTTAGGGGTACCTACCCCCTGAAAAGGTGCAACATCCGTATAGGGCTCCTCGCCTAGATGTTGTACAATCATAATAACATTACACATGTCTCTTTCTGGTCTTGCTTCCTTTCGACGCAAAGATTCATCTCCCCTCCCTGTGCCGGGGTCCAGGTAACGATAGCATTGTTCCGAGGTACCCCCATCCACCAACAAAAGATGTTTGCAAGCTTGTTCAGCTGTATGTAGGGCTTTACTATAGCACTCCCTTGAATCTGATTGACATCCTTGAACACACCCAATTCCTCCGGGAGTTGGGAATTTCATTGACAGGTGATAAATGGATGTCACTACCCGCATTTCCTTTAACATCGGCCTTCCAAGTATCCCATTATAGGAAATATCTTCATTTACCACCATGAATTCTACCACTTGTGTAGCTGACAGGGGTTCCTCCCCCAAAGTGAGAGGGAGTTTCACTCATCCCACAATTTGTACAGGGTTGCCAGTAAATCCGTACAATTCATTGTAAGAAGGAGCCATTTCTTTGTCAAGTAACCCCATTTTCTGGTAAGTGCTATATGCCAAGATATTTACCGAGCTTCCGTTATCCACTAGCACTCGGTGTACGTTCAAGCCTCCGATCGCAGCTTTAATTACCAAAGCATCGTTATGTGGGTGGTGCACGTGCCTGGCATCCTCTTCGGTGAACGTTATGTCGACTGCTTCACCCTTAAAGAGCTTGGGTGGCCTTTCACACAGGCTATACACATTCGTGAGGGGTACGCCCCTTGCTTCCCGGGCATAATTTTTCTGGGAATTCCTGCTAGTACCCCCGATATACGGTCCACCAATTATAGTGCGGATACTGTTGGCTCTTGTAAGGCGTTCAGGATTCACCTTTTCAGTTTCTTTGTGAATTCTGTCATTTTTGTCTCCTTTGGCTTCTGGAGCTACGAACTCGGTGAGGTAACCCATTCTTATAAGGTCTTCAATGTGGTCCTTCAAATGATGACATTCCGCCGTTTCATGTCCATTGGCATCGTGAAAAGCACAATACCGTCCTTCATTTTTATTCCCTGGGGGCCCATTTCTTACTGGCTTCCTAAACATTCCTGCCTTGTCCCCTACTTCATACACCTGTTCAAAGGAAGCCGTGAGCGGGGTGTACTCGGTATACCTGCCTGAACCCTGAGAGTCCTTCCTAGTGGGATATTTGTAATTTACTGTCCTTCCTGTATTGGTTGCATTCACCGTTATAGGAGCTGTCTTTTCATCACGATGGGTGTTTCTGGTAGAGGAGCTTCCACCATAGGGGGTTCGTTTGTGGTACCCCCTATCTTTCGGGCTGTATGACCTACGCCTCTTGCTCCCGCTCCATTCCCTTGAACTTCAACTTTTCTCAAGTTTAGCCATTGACTCTTCAACCACCTTGTGAGTTTCTGCTTTGGCGTAGAAATCTGCTAAAGTCTTGGGCTCCGCCCCTTGTAGCTCTTTCCAGAAATCAGTGCCTGGGCGTACGCCCGCAATCAAGAAATTCTTATAGGTTTCATCTGTGGTCTTCCTCACCTTGGGAACCTCTGCATTAAACCGTTTGAAATATTCAGTGAGGGTTTCATTCCTTTGCTGCTTGATGTTCGCCAAAGTGTTTGCTGGGGGTGCGAACGCAACCGAAGCCCGGAATTGTGTCACGAACATTTCACTCATTTGCCTCCAAGATTGGACAGAGTTTGGCCGTAGCCTCTTGAACCATTGATGAGCACTGTCTCTTAGTGTAGCAGCCAATAATCGACACTTCGTTAGGTCTTTCACCTGGTATACTTCCATTTCCGTATCAAATCGGCTGAGATATTCCACTGGATCAGTGGTTCCACTGAATTTTAGGTCTCCCACCCCCCGGTATTTTGGTGGGAGTGGCGAATCCCTCACCCTCTTGGTAAAGGGTGAAGCCACTGTCAAGCCTTCCAGTGATTGCTTTTCCACCTTTAACTTCCTTAATGCTTCACGCAGATCCTTTACCTTGTAATGTTCATTTTCTTCATCTGTGAACTTGCTGCTATCATCACTAGAAATTTCATTTAACTCATGGCCATCATCATTATTTTTGGGGTTATGCCGAGAACTACAGCTTCGCTCAGCTTCAACCCCTTTGGATGGCCTAACGGACTTGGAAACAGATTTATCCTTTCTATGACTCTGAGACCCTTGTGATTTTGCTTCTGGGGCTTCCCTGGTTTGTTTTTCTTTCTTCCCATCAAGTTTGTGACGCAGGTCCTTGGCGTCAACCTTGTTACCCAACCTGTCGAAGACACTCAGGCTACGGGTGGGTGAACCCCGTGACTGTCATACTTCTTCTTCTCCTTCAGTCCAATCTGGATCTGTCTGGTCAGTCTCCACATCAGAGAATCCCCTGTGTGAGGCTTCTTTTTTCGACCCCCCATCACTGTCAAAATCCAACCGAACAGGTGTGACCACCTTCTTTTTAGTCTTTCGATCCATGGAACCATGCTTTTGCTTCCATTTCTTTAGCTTTTCAGATTTCTTTTCCAAAGTAGCAATTTTCTTCTCCATCTTCTTAATCTTATCCTTTAGCTCCTGATTCGTTTTCTCCTCGTCCCGCTCCTCATCATCACCACTTCGTCCACCTTCCGGTGTGTAATCATCACCAGATTTTCGAGACATCTCTTCCCTCAAGAGATAAAGCCAGCCCCTCCTTCTAGCGCCACAAATGTTGTGAGGGAAAAATGGTACAACACTTCAATGAAATAAATACAAGAATAAACCAAGGAAATCCAGAAATATTAATCAAATAATCGAATTTCAAGACAAAAACCCTAATATCATGAACCCTAATCCGAGAGGGAGAAGGGTGATTTTTATGGACTGAGTTTGCAAGGTACCCCCAGGCTATGATGATCGAATATGACCTATTCAATCCAATGTTCACAGCTAGGAGCAAGTGTTAGAGGTGTGTGTGTATCCAACCCCTTGCAAAGTGCCTACATACTCTTATTTATATAAGAGATCAAGTCCTCATGTAGTTCTTTGATGATTCCCACGATCTGATAAGCCTCATCCTCCCTAACCAACCTGCCATGATCCTTTATCACCATCCACCTGATTATCCAGTTTGTTAGCCTCTCGATAATTCCCGCTTTTTCTGTGATATATCGATACATACACGCATATATATATATATTCCATATATAAATGATGTTAATCCTTGATAATTGTTACTGTTATACCGTTCCTATTGTTTAGGAGATATCCTGAGGGATATTACGACGTACATGATCCAATCTCCTATAATATAGGCGATTATGAGCCCGCTGGTTTATTTTCTGGAAACCTTTGGGGTTCTTGCGCGTACCCCCAACCTGGCAATCTGCTACCCAGGTGAACCCCTGCCTGGCCTTCACACAGCTTCACCCTTATCCGGGGTTCACATGCACGCACCCCTGTATGAACATACCTTGAACTAGATGCCAGAATCCTGTCCTCTAGTCTATTTATAAGGCATACTAAATTACCATACTTACCCCTTAGCTCAATCTATCCATCCATATCCACTGATTCGAGTCCATAACCTTAGTGGGCCTTAAATCAACTCCAAGGCGGATTTTGGGCACAACATATAGCACTGATGAAATATTTGTGACAAAAGTACATAATCAAAGATTAATTAATACATACAAAAATATCATACAAAATAATTAATACAAATAAGAAATTACCACATTTGCTTCAAAAAAAAAGAGAAGAAATTACCACATTATTTGCTGACATTTAAAATAAGTTAGTTGAGTGTATAGAAATTCAATTATCCATAATAAAATTCCAATAAAATTTATGATCAAATTTTACTTAAGATATAAAAGGTTATACTTTATAATTTATAATAAGAATATGTCAACATTATAAATTATACAATATATATGTTGTCAATCTAAATGTTACCAAGAAAAAAAATATCATTACTTTAGATAAGTTTTATTGTATATGAATATAAATATATTAACTTTTGATTGTATTAACAACCATTATAGTAGTCTTATTATAGTAATCTTAGGAGTACAATTCTTCAAATTTTAGCCAATTATACCCAAATAATTTGATCATAGTTGGAGATTTTCCAACTATAAAATTTTTTGAAGAATCTAACATTTTTTCATTATGCATCTCAATATATACTTAAAATATCTTTTAGAAAATTCCTATGTTTTTTGGTCATGTTCATTAAACAGTCATCTATAATAACTATAATTGTAGCTATTCAGTGGATGGTGAGTATAGAAAAAAAAATTATTGAAGTAAATTATTAGAGATAAACTTCTTATTCACGAAAATGTATTTTAATCATTTTTTTTATAAATATATTAAACATTTATATTTTTTAAAAATAAATTTAAAATTAATTTAGTTTGCAATGCATGTATCCAAAATATGTTTAGCACAATAATAAACATTAAACATTAATTTTGCACTTAAAATGTGATTGATGGTTAAAATTTTTAATTATTCTTATTAAAATTAGTTTAACATATGTGAAATATTTAATATATAAAATTGCAAATTGAATAGTAATTTATAAATGAATTATCAGGTAATATTAAAATAATATTATAAAACTTAATTAATTTAAAATATGTATTTGACCTTTTTAATAGAAAGTATATAACAATAAACATGTACCCTTGCAATTTACACTACCATCTATAACAATTCAATAACCTTATTTATAATGTAACATATAAAAATTTTGTTACATTGTTAGCACAACACATAACCCTCTATTGACCTATAAAATATCAAATAAATAATTCTAATAACTACATTCAAAAACTTATAAAAAATTTATAGGAATGAAAACATGAAAAGATAAAATTTATGAATAAAAGAAAGATAAACGGAAATATGAAAAATTTCTTTTATTAAATTCAATGTATATACATAAAAAAGAATTATGAAATTTATTAAATTCAATGTATATTAATCTATTATGAAGGCATAAGTATTAATTTGTTTATAACATTATGAATATGATAGCTTCTATCCCATGAGTGATTTTGGTTTTGTTTGTAATCCAAAATCAACATATCATATTTATTTTAAAGATAAAATTGTTAATATTTTTCTCTATTGTTGATTTTGAAATTAGGCCACATTTTACAAGGTAAACCGTATAATATCAATCATCTTACTTGGTTGCTTTTTTTCCACCTCATATTGGTATTGGTTTATAATTTACCCTCATAATATCAATTATCTTACTTGGTTGGCAGGTATAAGGCTGATACTTACTTAATCTGTGTTTAATGGATGGATTGGACATGCATGTTTCAGTGTTTAATGGATGGATTGAAAATGCATAATTCCATACGGTTTCTAGTGTTTAATGGATGGATTGGACATGTATAATTCATGATGATTCGTGTAAGATTGACAGAAGGAAAAGGTCAATAGGCCGATATCCGATCCGATCCGCACTCATTTAAGTGGATATATATGGGTTGATCTGAAAAATATCCGATCCGGAACCCGATCCGATAAGAACGATCCGAATAATAAATGGATCGGATATGGATTTAGGTTGATCCGATCCGCTTATCCACGATCCAATCCGTTTAATTATATAATAATACATTATATAATATATATATATAGTAATTATTTTTTAAATATTTCATATTGTAATAAGTTACGTTATTGAAAATCCTAAACCTTGTACACTCAAATCTCCAAAGTTTAACGTCATTATATTTTTTTGTATTATATTTTAATGTCAATTTTCTGTATTAGAAACTTGCATTTATAATTTAAAAATGTTCGGAGAGTGATTTTTATTAATGGATGAATGGTTACTTATATTTACTTGTACTGCAGCAAAGAAATAGGGGATGTGGCGATGTTCAAAATGTAGGCTAGGAAAAAAATAATTTTTTTTGAAGTACTTGGCTTCATATATTTCTATTATTCGATTTGTACTTGTGATTTATGTTTTTTTAAACATTGTGTTTGAAAAGAAAAAAAGTAAATTTCTTTTTTTCGAAGTACTTCACTTCATATATTTCTTTATTTTATTTGAACTTGTGATTTATGTTTTTTTAAATATTATGTTTGAACAATAAATTATCATAATAATTTAAATTTTTACTTGCTACTAAAATTTATACACTGAATTCTAGATTGTAACTTCTCAAATTTTACTAATTTTCTTTTAAAATGATGAATGATATATCTCGATGTGATTATTTTTTTATATTTTAAAAAATAAATGGAGTAATCGATATCCAAAATCCGATCCATTTATCCATTAAACTAAATGGATTGGATATGGATCAACCTCTAAAATATCCAAGGTATGATCCGATCCGAATTCGATAAAAACAAATGGATATGGATTTAGGTCAATCCGATCTGAACCCGGACAGTTGACCACGACCTAGAATTTTTCGCGATTTATAAATGTACGTGTTTATTTAATTATTAAATGTGGAAACTATGTGAACTATGTGATAGATAAATTTTTGGTGAAATCAAGATATGTGTGGAATCATATTTATGTGATTACATGACGATTGGTATGTGTCGTATATGTCCGTGGAATTTTATTTATATTTTTGGAGCATTAAAACTATTTTTAAAGTGCATTTTTAATCTTTCGAAAATCATATAAAATCGTTGGAATCGTTTTAAATCATGAAATCTTTTGCATTATTATCTTTGAGACATGATTTAGTTTTTAAAATTAGTGTGAGTATTTAATTGTGAGTTGTATTATTTTAAAATGATTTAAAAATCCTTATTTCTTTTAAAGAACCTTTATTTTGAAAATTCATACAAAATTCATTTTTGATCCAAATATTATTTTAAAAATATGGGGAGCCTTGTAATTTCATAAAAATTATTTTAAAATTTTAAAAGTTATATTTTCCTGTTTTATTTCGATTTTTAATCATTAAAATCAGTTATTAAAAGAAATTAGATTTTTACAGTTTTTTTCCAAAGGACCAAAATGCCCCTGTGTGTATAAAACACCTCCACCGCCTCCTTTCTTCATTATTCGAGAGTTGCTCAGCTGGGTATGATGTCTCTCTCCTCTCTCTATCATTTCCTCTCGTTTTTCTTCGTCAAAATCATGTATAAGTAGAGTTTTAATTCTTCAAATTCTATTTGCTAGCTTAAATATCGATTGGGTTGAGTTTTGATTGAAGTGATTGTTGGAATTTTTTGAATAAAATTTAACTTGCTTTCAAATTATTTTAGTTTTGTAACTTATTTGTATTAATTTGTGTAACTCCTAAAATAATGAGCTAATATCTATTTGTTCATTATTGTGTAGGTTACAAATTAATTAGCTTGTAAGTTACATTTTATTTCCCCTATAAAATGAGTCTTTTGCATAATTGTTTGGGATACAAAAAGAATACACAAGCTTCCATTATTTTCTTGCATTTATCTTAGAGCTCTAGGTTCTGTTTATAGGTTCTGTTTATGTGAGATAGCTGCGGTATTTGTTCAGTTCGTAGAAGGCGGGTTTATTCAGTGCTTGAAACCACATTTGTTCGTTGTATCCTGGGAGACGGAGGCCACTCAACCTTCAAGCACCATCCGGAAGGGGCTTATCTGTTTTAAGGAGAGCGTGGTTTTCACGTGACTCGAACATTTCTCGGTACTTATTTTTTGTTGATTTGCTATTTTCAGGTACACTCTTAGACTATACTTCCTACAGTTATGTATGTATATATGTAACCGTGTGTATATATATGTTTGAATACCTGCATGCAAGGCCTGTTAGCCAAAGATTCAGTGATTAGATTCAGTTTTGTGAAGTTTATGAGCTGGGTTCGAGTTTTTGTTCAAACCCTCACCGCCGGTGGTCTTTTTCCGGCGAGGTCTTGGTAGGATTGTGATGATTTGGTGTTCATATGGCTTAGATGATCACTTTATAATATTAATTCTTGTTAAAAGTGATTGCATGTAAGGATTTTGTGTTTTTAAATTTTATTCGAAGTAATTTATTTATGTATATGAATTTTTGGAGTTTGATTCTTGTGATTAAAGATGTTCTTGATATATATTATTAAGTTTAGAATTTTATTTATGTGTTATATGAATTTCTGGAGATGCATGTTTAAGATTTGTAATTTATTTATAATTAATTCGAATAATTCGAATTATTTGATGATAATATAATTTGAATAAATAATTATGTGTACAATTCTTGTAGTTCGAGATGTACTTGATATATATTGATTTATTTCAGATTTAATAAATGTTAAGAGTCGAATTTTAGATTAATAATGTGAATTATACGAATTATTATGCATTCGAAAGATATATTCGAATTTTCAAGGATTTTAAATAGTAAATAAAGGCTAAATTTTAATGATTATGTGTTTAGTGCAATTTAGTGGGCTTGTAAAGATAATTTTTAGAATTTATATAAGTACAATTTGAATATCTTGATTTAAATTAGAAGTTATATGATTTTAGTGATTTATCGAAAATGATTTAGTGATTTATATTTGAAAATTTGTTAAATAGTAAGTAATGATATTTGATTGATGATTTCATATTTAAGTAGTATGATTATGAATTGATATGAGATATAAAATTCATTGGGAAGTGTAGGTGGATTTATAATCCATCGGATTGTGATTTTGAGTCGGATAGTTTCTGGCGGGATAGTCCTATAAACGGAGGAAACTCTGCCCGATTTTCGTTAGGATTATAAGTTGTAAAGTTTATAGTATATTCTTTTAAGTTGATTACGAGTCAAGATGACATTATATGTTAAGTGCTTAAGTGGCTTATGTGAGTGCATGTTATAGATGCTATGTGAATATGTGCTTATCTGAGTACAGTAAATTATGTGGTAAGTATGTCCAATGTATGATCTATGTGTAGTGTTAAGGCGATATAAGAATCGTTTAGGTAGATTAGGATGAGTCGTATTAGAGGTATAGTATACTAAGATAGTGATTATGTTTATGTAGATTCGAAGGACGTAGGCCCTAGCGATAAAGGCAAGGCTAAGGTTGAGTATCAGTGAGCTGAGCCGTTGAGCTGTTGCATACTACCGAAGGCAAGTAATTCTGTCTCTTCTTGAAAGTTCATATTCTTGAAACTATTATACCATGTTGAACCATGTTTAGTTATCCTGCTTTCATATGCCTATGTTATACCTTTGCATGACCCTTGATACCTAATGTTCACTTTACTGTACAACTGCAAGTTACCCTAAAACAGACTAATTCTTTCTAATTGTTTCTTGACTATATATGCCATACTACTTTCCAGAGCCAAGTCAAATTGACTGACGGATAAACCACTTTTATAGTAAACCTATGTCTGTGACCCGGATACCCTGAGTGGATTTTAAAATACTTATCAAATATCATGTTGCCCTAAACAATGTTTTACAAACTAGATGTCTCTTATCAATGATTCTTGAACCTTTTAAATTGTTCAAATGTTTTTTTTTCAAATTAAGACTTAATCATTTTGGCCTAAACACTATTTTACAAACTTGATTTCTTTTATCAATGATTTAAACCTTATAACCTGATAAATGTTTTTAAAATGATTTATTATCCGGCCTTGAGATTTTAAAAGAGACTTGATTGATAACTTATTATTTTTGAATTCCATAACTTAACCAAATGTTTTCAAACTAAGACTTATTTTAAACTATTGACCTTTGACTTGAATTAGTTCCTTGATGCCTGTTATCAATGACTTTTAAACCTTACAACTTGATCAAATGGTTTTAAAACTAAACCTAATTCACATTTTGACCATTGATTGGAATTGTTCCCTTATACCCTGATCGGAGCTTTGATTCTACTTGAGTCTATATCTTATTGATCCAGACTTGTACCTCTATTCCTTGATGTCAGAATACCGAGTCAAACCCTTTGAATTTTATCATTGCAAATCAAAATGAAATGTTTTCTTAAAATGCTTTGAAGTTACTTAGACTCGGCTGATCTGTTATCAGTGAGTCGATGGTACTTCAGGGTAAAGGTTTTTGAATGGATTTGAGTATTAAAATGTTTTTCCGATTTCAAAATGATTTCCAAAATGTTTTATAAAGAGATTTTGTAAAAGTGTTGGGAATGCCGTCAAAAATATTTTTATATACGGATTCTTAACGATTGGAGAGACGGGGCGAACGGGTAATGTTGGTTCCGTCTGGTTGTGTATTACAGTGTGGTTCTGGTCTGTCCATTTAAACACTTTTTATTTATTTATAGGCCAATGTGTAGCCTCTTGGGAACCCAAGCAATCCTAATGAGAGGATTGAAACCCAGAGGGACTTTGTGTCCGATATGGGGGGGACTTTATGGGCTGATCACCCATTCTGTCTTGTTAATAGGGATATAAAACCTCCAATCAATTTTATTAAAATGATGATTACTTTTACTTTACTGTGAATGAAATTGGTTTACCATTTGAAATGTCAATTGCTTTACACAGATTTTAAAGATACCTCCTGCTGCTCTATCTATCAAATTATGCCATGTCATTATCAAATGCCAATTTTGCTTTATTATCTCCAGCATATCTATTTCTATCATGTTATCAGTTGATCCCCTGTCAAGTTCATTTATCATGATCATTGTTATTACTTTCAGAGTATCATGCCATATTCTATTCTACTGTCAACCCTTGCGATATCCTGCTTTACAGTTTTCAGTTGAGATCCTGATTTACTTGCTGAGCATTTGCTCATTATTATTTTATCTAATCTTTTGACAGTAGCATAAGAATCATGGTCCGTACGATTTAGATTGCGAGGAAGCGCACTTATCGTGGCCCTGGGTTGGTCCAGTTCCATATTGCACCTGAGGTAGATGCAATAACAGCTCAATGAGGATGTTTAGTTGGTTAGTGTATGAGTGAGATGTGAGACCTAGTTGGTGTTGAGAATTTGAATCTATGGTTTTTAATAATATTATTTTGGATCTAATTTGTAATAATTAAGTAGTTAGACGATGGCTTGCTTTTTTCATACCATTATCTGTGAAAGATCTTGGATAGTAGAGTTGGGGCTAGTCAGCATGCTATATCTATATTTATATATTTTTAGGTTGTTTGTATCTAGAGTATGTTAGTGACCCTCCGATCTAGGCCCTGGGTCGGGAGGGCGTCACATAGGCCTAGCTCTTAATTTGAGTATTTAAAATGTGGAGGGATATGCTAAATTTTGATGAGGTATAGTTGGAGAAGTCGAGAGAGTATTTAAAATGTAAAGTTTTATTAAGATAAACTTTAATAGTTTCTTCACATCATTCTATGTATAGTTTTAGGAGACATAAGAAAATATATAATTTTATACGTGTATCTTTTGTTGTACAGTGTGTACTTTTTTCTTTAAATTAATAATAATTACAATTTTACAAGTAAACATATACAAGAAACAGTTTTTCAAAAATTGTATCACTTAACGTTTTTTAAGTGTTATAAAGGTGATATAATATTGAACATATCACTTACACATTACACAGAAAAGTGCTATGTAAGTGTTATGCACTTATACAACTCTTACTTGTATAACGTTTTGTAAATCGTAATGGAAGCACATTACTTAGACAACTCCAAAAAAAACGTAATGTAAATCATATGTACTTGAATAGCGACAACTTCCAAAATGCTCAAAAGTGCTATGCAAATGTAAAAATAAGCGTTATACAAGTGCAAATATGTAATTAGACCTGGCGAAATGGGTCTGGATCCGAAGAAACAAACCGAAATTCATGGAACCGAATCCGATTTTGTATCCGAATTGGAAAATCCGATAATTATCCAAAAAACAATTTCATCCGAAATACTAAACCCGATTACGAACAGGAACCGATCAAAATCGAATAAAAAATTATCCAAACAAAATATGACTCGAAATACTGGATCAAATTTAGATCTGAATTCTAAAAATGATAAATTAAGTAATTGTTATAATTTTCACGGGTTATAACGAATAGGTTGTATACATTGCCGCACATTTCATTCAATATTTATCCATTCATAAGCAAGATGCACATTTAAAATAACTTTATATAAAATATATCATAATTATTTAATCATTTTTTTGAATAAGTACATAATTTTATACTAGAAATATAATATTTAAATATAAGATACTTTTTAAATTAAAAAAATGAATGAAAGATGATCCGAAAGGATCTGAATCATATCTATTTCGAACCAATTTTCATCCGACGTTGATCCAATTTTAATCCGATTTAGATCCGAAACGAATCAGATCCGATCTGATCCGAATTCTGTTCAAATATATCATAACCGAAAATTAATACAATTCGAAACCAATCCCGTTCTCCGAATTGCTAGGTCTATCCGTAATAGTGTTTCAGTTAATTGAAATCATGACCGTTGAAACTTAGCATAAGCATAAACAAATTAACAAAAAAGAGAAGATAAAATTTCTTAAACAATGAATGTAACTAACATAATTAGCATAAAATTATTTTACATCCGATTCTCGATCTTTGCTCTCCGTTGCTCCACCGAGAATCTAGAGGTTTTATACAATAATCTGTATTGCTTTTTCTTAGCTTAGAAAATTCATTTCTTATTTGATGTGTCCCGTGACTGGCTGCACAAAGGTCCAAAATCGGACCGGACCGACCCGGACCGGACCAAAGACCGGATTTTATTGAATTCATGGATCGGGGACCGGACAGGTCAAAACCGGTCTTGGGACCGGACCGATATGGACCGGTTAGTTAATGTCACTACACCATATATGACCTATTGCAACACCGATATGTATAAGTGTTACAAAAAGTGTTACAATAGACACAAAACTTGGTAGTCTATTGCAATATTTTTTACAGTGTTGCAAGAAATACCAAAAGTGTTGCAAGCAAAATGATAATTTTGAAATTTTATAACAATTGCAACACTTTTCGCACTTTACGAAAAGTGTTACAATACACTACCAAAATATTCTAATTTTTTGTTGGCGGGCTTGCCTATTTTTTGTTCCCGGGCTTGCAAATTTTTTTTCGTGCCAAGACTTTTATTACACAGAAATAATGTTATATTACATAAAAATAGAAACAACAGATCTCTCATCTCTCTCTCTCACAGACCTCTCTCAGATCTCACTCTCTCGACTCTCGACCATGTCCCCCTCATCTCTGCTGCCCATCTCTCTCTGTCTCTCTCTCTCTCTCGCTCTCTCTCTCTCTCTTTCTCATACTATCGATTAGAGCAAAATCCCCAAAATTGATTGAGCTTCAATAACCAAATTAAAGCTTCAATTGTAGAGGTAATCACCCATATTTCTCCGATTATATAGATTTATACATATATATATATATATATATATGTGAATTTTTTTGATTATATGTTGGATTAAAGCTGGTATTAAGTGTTAATTTGTAGATTTGTGTTAATTAGTAGGACTTTGGGGTTAATTAGTAGGATTTTTGGTTGGTACTAAATTCCAGAGTAAAATTCTTGATGGTTCCTCCTACTAATTGTTGATGTAGCTAGGCTCTTTTTTTCGCTTCTGTATATCATTTCAAATCAAGGCTTGTTGTAGTGACGACGTAGAATGGTTCATCAATACGCTTGAATCCACTTACGGGTTTATATGTAATTGCAATTGATAATTTTCTCAAGCAAATACATTATCAATTGGTCAGGCTCAGGACCAGGGGATATCATTTCTTAGAAAAGCGATTGTTGCGTGTAGCCAAGAAATAGAACGCCACCAAGGGAAACTTATTGTGAAAGAGGCGCCAAGAGCGGTGAGTTCTTTTCTGCTCATGAAAATTTAATTATACTTTTTTCCCCATACATGACCTGTGAATTGGTAGTGACCTTTTTTATAGAGTACTTGTCTTAGCTTACAAAAATGTCTGATGATGATGTATAATTACAGGTGAGTGAAAGGGAGGACCAAAATTGTATTATAGAATGGAATATTTAAGTTAAGTTCATCTCACCGGCAAGATAGGCAAAACCTTGTTACATATTCTTGAAATACATCATTCTTGTAATATCAAATACTCATGTTTTATGATCTTGTTAATTATGCAGGCCTTGGAGAACTCTACTGTGAACCTGCACCATTTTGCATTTTTCACGTTTGGCGGTCGATCAGGGAAGCTTCATTGGACCAGGAAGAATGAGGTTGGAAAACTTATGTGCTCCAATGTTCGACCGGTTTCCCAGAAATCATTTCATAAGTGTTTCTAATTTAGATATATCTCTGCTATTAATTGTTTTTTTAGAAGTAAACATTTTGTTATACCAGACGTCTATGAAGGAACTGTTGCAGAATACCTAAACACTCCGGTTCAATATTCTAACTAGGTGACACTTTCCATTTACATTTTATCATTTATTGTAGTTGGGCTTTTTATTTAGTAGACCGAGATATGCATGGCGTAAGCTTTAACTTTTAATCATCTAATTACATCGAGGTTGCAGAAACTGTAAATGATAAAATTTTGAAACTTATGCGTGGGAAGTGCATCCTCTGTTTGCTAATCAACATTATGTTGTTACAGGATATTGAAACACTGTCATCAGACACATCTCAGTTAATTCCACAGCATAATTACAAGCTTGATTTACATGCTTTAAACAGTCGCCGTCGTGGAGAGGTATGATATAGGTTAGATTGACAGATCAAGTTTGTTAATATGTAGTTGTACTTAAATTATGTTAGTGTGTTATCAGATGTGTAAAGCTTTTTCTTTTTTATATGACTTGTTGTAATTAGAATCACGTGGGTCATGTTATATATATTGCTGACTGATCGAGTGATTAATATACGAGGTTGATGTGGATTCATTATATGATACCCCTAGTACTTCTCTTATCATCAAAAAATACTACAAGCTGGTTGTTCGAGTATCCCGACAAAACATTAGTTCCACCATTTTCAGTGTAAACCAGTCCATACTCCTGTGTTCCCTGTACGTAATGAAGAATTCTCTTAATAGCATTTAAGTTCATTGTTGTAGGCTTTTCCATATACCTACTGACTATTCCAACTGTGTAGGCAATATCCGGACGCGTGTGAACAAGGTAACTTAGCCCTCCAACAATGCTCGTGAGTTGAGTTGCATAACTTAATTTTCCTCCCTCGTCCTTGGTGATATGTTCTTTTGGATGCATCAAAAATTTTGTGGGATTACAATCAATCATCCCAGCCTTTTATAGTACTTTCCTTGCATACCCTGACTGCTTAAGCTCAATACACCCGTTGTTTTGCTTTACTTCAATTCCCAAGTATTAAGATAGTTTCCCCATATCAATCATCTCAAATTTGCAATTCATCTGACATTTAATATCTTTTGCAGAACCCTTGAAATTGGAAGTTTTTTATTGTTTTCTGAATCTCTGTTTTGAAACACGCTGGCTTTTTGTTTTTAGCTGTCCTTTATGTTTACAGTTTTAACTATTAATTTGTTGATTTCTGCTTCTGTAGCTAACGAGAGCACAAGGAAGCGTGTAATATTTTATACAGTTGGTGACTACATCTTGCTGGCACTTACAAGCGGACTTCAGGTTGCTTATATACGAAGACTGTTTAGTAAGTCAGTTGCATACAACCGTGTGTAAGGTGCGCATTTAAGCTATACGGCTAGGTATATTGACACCATAGGAAGTTTTCCAGGCCTGGTTTATGAAGTGCCATGCAGAGAAGCAATCTTAGTGAAATCTTTTGTGTACTAGTGAACAAAATGATCTTTCTTAATACTATTTATCCATTTATCTGTTCCCCTGTTTTTTCCCCATTTGTATCAAACTTTCATAGATGACATATTTAATTTACATAAGTGTATCTGGTGTTTTGAGAATTTATTCATGATCTGAGTGCACAAGCAGCAGGACAATTGTCCCTTTCTATACTGGTTAGAATTCTTTTGCAAATGGTATTATGATAAACAAGTCCAGTGTGACAGTAGCACTTTCCATTGTGGTGCTTTCATTTATATGATTGTAAATGAGGGCTTCTGTTTTTTCTTTTCTTCAAGGTGGCAAAAAATCGAAAGCACATCTGTGCATCCTTCACTTCAGACCTGTGAGGAACAACCATATATTTGTTTGGCATGAAGAATCATCATATTCTGTTAATAAATGATTTATTTTTCCCCTGTATTTGAAATTGGACTAATAAATGATTTCATTTTTAATAGCAATTAATACTGATTTTATCTTTCTTTGTCTACAGCTGTACATAGCTCCTGTGACAAGTACAAGATTTACCAGTACAAGATTTGTTACTGTTAAGTGTTAAAAAAACTACTGTTATCCGAACACCCACCTGAGAACATTGTCCGAGCTGTCAATTCCTGCCATCCATATCTACAACGTGTACTTTATGAGAGGTACTAATAATTTAAATTACTTTTCATTGCAGGAAGAACATTTCTTTTATTCATTTTTTTTTGTGAATGTCTGATATCGGATACCAGTCTGTGCCTTAAATTTATGCTTTGACCAGCATCATATTGACCGGTGGAAGTACATTGTTTCCTGGTTTATGCTTCACTGTTTTGTTAAACTGCATAAGTTTGCAAGAAATTACTAATGCAGTAATGCTATTATACCTTCCGGATGCAAAGCCATCTGCTATTGGACTTGAGTCTCTGAAATTTGTTCTTTTTGTTGCTTCAAGTTTCTTTGGATTTGCTTATTTTTTATTGCACTTGCATGTTTGAATATTTATACAATACTTATATACCGCAGAACCTGTTGGACACTAAAATGTTAATATATGGCATGGTTTTTTACTTGGTTTGTTTTTGTTTGATTGCAAGATTGAGTGAATACACTTGATAATCTATGTACCGGAGTCTGATCGATTCCATTTAGTTTCTAAATGTTACCATTGGTTAATTGCTCAAAAAGATGCTGGTACCCAAACTAAGGCGATGATGGATTGACATGAACATTTGTCTATTACTGTGATTATAAATCAATGTTCAAATCTAAAATTTCATCCTATTTTTGTTTCCCGAGGCAAAATATATTTTTGTTTCCTGAGGCAAAATGTCATCTAAATTTGCAGATCCCCCATCGCAAGGAAATTCTTCAAGAGGGAATACTTGTACAAGAGAGCCAAATGGTGAACAACTCGTAGTTTCTCAGTTTACAGATCAAAACGCTCGTGATGATGGCATTGCCCTCTGTCCTACTGAAAAGAGAATAACTTGCAAACATGCGGAAGTTCCAGAGAAATCTGGTGAAGACATAGAGATTGCTTCAACACCCTTGGGAGAGGTTAAAATTTCTGTCAACTGTAACTCTGCAATTGGAAGGCATGACTTTCATATGCCCAGTCTAGATAAAGTCATACAAACAGTCGAAGCTCAATATCTCAGGTCTTATAAATCCTTAGATCCTAGTTTCTTGTTGAGGAAACTGATGAAAGACATGTGTGAATGTAGAATTGTGATGTATTTAGTCGACGTGTGTTTCGACCTTAGACTTAGTAGTACGATGTCTGGGCTACTATATTGACATTATCTTGTTGGATTATTTGCCATTTTGGATTTGAAATGTCATTTTTGGGTTTGGTATTCTTTTGTGCAAGGCATATTAAATTTCACATGACATTGCAATTTGGACAATAAAAAGTGTTGCAAATAAGGGTTGCCAACTAAATCTAAAAGTATTACAACAAGGATAAAAATGTTGCAGGATAATGTTGCAAAAAAAACCAAAAGTATTGCAAAACGCATAATAATGTTGCAAAAATATGTTGCAATAAACTCACTTTGTAACATTTTTAAGTCAATTAATGTTGCAAAAAAGTGTTGCATTCGTCTGTTGTAACATATTCAAAATGTTGCTAAAACATGCAAAAGTGTTACAACAAACTACACCAAACTCTTTTTGTAATACTTTGAAAAGCGTTGCAATAAACACAAAAAGCGTTGCTATAGAAGGCTGTTGCAACGCCAGCAAATGCAACACTGACTTTTAGCAAAAGTGTTGCATAAACATCTATTGTAACACTTTTGGAGCCTAATGATACACTTTTTTGGTGTTGCAACAGCCCATATTTGGTGTAGTGTGTTTTATAAAAAAATTTAATTTTTATAATTTAATTTTCATTCTTTGTTGATATTTAAATTACTTGGTAAGTTAATTTAAATTTAAAAATAAGTAAATGTCATATTATTGGTAAATAACATTAATTTGTAAACGTAATTATAAATTTTATATAGTATGAAATATGAAATTTAATCATTTATATTAGTGTTTATATATACTATTTCATAAATTTATTATTTACCAATTTGGATCACTAAAATATGTTATGTGTTAATATTTAATCATTAAACTTTATAATTTAAAAGACAAAATAGTGTAAAATTAACTATATACATAAAATTTGGTCCGATCCGGTCCGAACCGGGTGTTTTTAGGGTTTGGACCCGATCGGACCGAAGACCAGATTTTTTTGATTTCATGGACCGGGGACCAGACCGGTTATATTCGGTCCGGTCCGGTCCTTGCACTACTACAGATTTTAACTTGCATAGCGCTTGTTTTTTACCTTACATAGCGTTTTTAAGCGCTATGTAAGCCAGCGCTATGTAAGTTCAATCCGCTTGCATAGCGTTCTTTTTTGCGCTCTCTAAGTACATTACTTATATAGCGCTTTTAGAAGTGGTATGCAAGTAACCGCTATCCAAGTGCCATGTGTTATATAGCACTTTTACAAACGCTATTTAAGCCTTTTAAATTAAAACAACATCAATTACATAACCCTTTGGGAAACGCTATCCAAGCTTTAAATTTTTTAAAAAAATTCTAATTTTATCCATTTTTGCCATTTTTTAACCTATAATATTCCTTAAAAATTCAAAATTCATATATACATTAAAATTTCACAAATGCCAATTAAAATCCAAAAATAAACTTAGACTATCAACTTAAAATACTTTTGTATAATTAAAATAAATTCCAAATATCAACAACTTACATAATCTTATAAAACAAGATCAGTACTTACAAATAAAATATTCCGTAACTATACATAATAAACCTAATGCTTAGAGCAGGAGCTCCGCCTCGTTCCCCATTTTCATCACCACATACAACATACATAGCCATTGGCAGTGACTGATTTTCTGGTTCAGTTTCTTCCAGTTTACTCTGTGCCAGTATTTTCCGAGTGCGACACATTACATATGGGCCTACCCAAGATCCAGGAGAAAGGAGTTTTCCAGCTTGAAGTAGGTTGTGTATAGAGAAAGCTGATGCCTCAGAATCACCAAAATAGTGTAAGATCTCTATATAGTCTTCATTCAGTGGCTGCATCATTAGCACGTAAACAGTTATCAAAGTGGTAACAGTGTGTCAACCTCCTTAAAATCATAGTTCAGACATCTTAATTTAAGTATCAATAGTTCAGACATCTTAATTTAAGTATCAATAGTTCAGACTACAAACTATAGATCAAAATCCACTAACTTACTAAGCTTCATAACTACAAGCATACTACCCTGTTCTATTTTACAAATACCTTCTCAAATGATTTTCTCCAATTTCTGCCCAGCCTTTGGATAACAAGTGCCTGAAAGACAATGAGATCTGTTATTCACTTTTTTCCATCTACAAATTGCAGTATTACAAAAATTACCAAGTCCTATTAAATAAATTTAACACACTAAAACTAAGTAACACAGCTTAATACCTGAGCTACATGCAAGAATCTGACTGCTTCGAAGCATAAAATAACCCGTACAAGTAGTACTGAGCGAGATATGTTCAAATAAAAAGCTCGGGGATGTTTTGATTCGAATGACTGTTACATCAATATGTTCAATTAACCTGGCACAATAGAAATTTTAATTCATCAAGAGAACAAGCATATGTTTAGTAATAGTACAGCGAGAATTCGTGAACTACAATTTACAAAAATACAATACGATCAAACATAATGTGATGAATTTAAGCATTGATTTAAATAGCAGAAATAAAGTTCAAATTTAGAGCTCCGATAATTTAGAAATCAACATATTGACGAGTTGATTTGATGACTTTATATAGAACCTTTTCATACACTCAACCAACGTAATCGAACATAAAATGATTTCATTTCAGAATCGATAAAAATAAAATAAACTAAAAGGCCTGAAAAAACAAACGAACGCCAATTAGGAATTTCAGTTATTGCTGTTTGATCATGAGCGAGATAGCACAAGAAAATTACTAGATACCTGATATAATATTTAAAATGTTAAAAGAATTGTGTGGGCAAACAATGTACAACATACCAACCTAAGCAAAAACTTGAGAATGTTCATATTCCAATTATTGAATTACACAGACATCAATATCGTTAAGTCAACACAGAGTGCTTAATGAAAGAAACCCTGGCCAGAACAATGAACAAAGTTGAATTCCAAGCACAAATGCACTACTACCAGTAAAGCAAGTTGCATAACGCACAAGAACATTTCAAATGCCAACAACTTTTTCGTTGATGAATTGGTATATAAAAATGTGCGCATGAAAATTGATTAATGTGCACAAAGAATACAACTCAGAGTAAATCAATATCGGAGATGATTTAGCAAAACCAACAACATACAGGTAAAGGGAGTTATTGGTTAATCACCTGGGATAACATCGTCTGCATCTCGAAGCTATTAAAACTGTATGGTTGTAACATCGTCTGTATGGTAAAGGAAATTCAAAGTACTTAGTGCTTCACCATGAAATTCATCCTGTCCAACCAAAAGGAGGATGCATCCGATTCTGGGTGACAAAACAATCGGCCATTATTAGAGATTACAATGGAAGTTAACACAGTGGGAGGAGGGGGCATATATAGAAATAAGATCCAATCCAACAACACAAGCTGTACTATTGCACGGAAAATAAACCTGAAAAGATCAATTCTAAATAATCAATTCAAAGTGTCTCAATTTTAGAACACCCCTAAGACATTTGTTATGTAAGTTAAACTTCACCAGCCTTATAATGAATATTGGTGGGTATGCTGAAAATCTTTCTTACAATCAGAAAGTAATTGAAATTTGTTTAAGTAACTGTGTCAATAAGCATAAAAATCGTGCAGCAAAATTTATATTAAATATTTCTCAATCTAATCCCTTGTGGACTAAAACAAATTAGTTTTGCAAACAATTACTCCAACTCCCACTTGAAAGATACAAATTTGAAAGCTCAACTTTCACCATTTTTTTTGTGGACTATATATACTAAATCTATTTCAGTTTAATTCACTTAATCAACAAGTTAAGGAGTTGTCCATAGTTTATAAAAACTAGGTATAGGAAGGCACCTATCAACAGCTGTAAAACTTAAAAAAGAAAGTTCAGAAGATAAGCTACTAAAAGGTCAGAGATTAAAAGTTCAGATTATTACGTTGCAGCAACTGTGAAGACAATAATCATTATCAAGCATATTCTTCGTGACCACCATGTATCATTGCTTGTTATTTTTATGAACAGCCCAGAGCAATGATGTACCACTAGTGCAACACCAAAGAAGGCAAACCATATGACAGCAAGAATGAAGCCAACAGCACCTGTATATCCAACAGACTGCATACATATTAGACACAAAACTGAAACCATATATATTTATTAAAAAAAAAAAACTTTTTCCATTATTAGCAACTTCCGACTCATTAGCTAGACAATTCAAATTTCAAAAAAAAAAACAGCAGCAACGGAATGTTTGTTCTTATATGATGTACTAGGGAAATAGACATTCCATTCACCCACTCAAGTCTTGGACAAGGGTTAAAGACTCATCTTCCAGTATCTTCCTTGGACCTTGGATGTTTAGGACAAATGTAGACGATGCTGTGAACTAAAGCAAATAAAACTCTCCTACCTTCCACTAAATATATTTCGTTAAAAAATTGAATCTTTGAAATGGCTAGTCCATTGTCCATAGCAAACAAACCACATTTGCGACATCATACTTAAAACTTACAAGTTTACAAATGTACAGTCACAAATCAATGATTGATGAAATAATCAATTTAAAGTTTCGTATAATAGTTGGTTTTATTAAGACAAATCAGATACCCAACCAGAAGTTATGTACGCCATGCCACATAGTAGTAGCAACGTAAGCTTGTTCTGAACAATTGAACCATAGCGAATCACATTTGGTATAAAAAGGATAGTATAAATACAAGTATCCAATTTGAACCCAACCTGATCTAAGATCAACCATAGATAAAATTTGGACAGTGAGTAGATGGCAAATATAAGAATAAATTACAAATGGATCACTAGCATGTACAACAGGACAGACTCAAGTACCAGGTATGTAGAACTTACAGCCCAGTAATGCTTATTGGCAATGTCCCATCCACCTCGATAACGTCTGAAGTTCGAAAGAATAAATTACTAATTAACATCTAAATTTTTTTAAAAACAAATCAAATGAAAGATAAAATATTGCAAAGAGAGAGGGGGGAGCGAAGAAGAGAGAGAGAGAGAGAGATGGACCGAGGGAGAGAGAGAGATGTAGTGAGGGGGAAGGGGAGAGAGAGAGAGAGAGAGAGAGAGAGAGAGGAGAGAATACCACATCAGTTGGAGATCGATGGAGACCGATTATATAGAGAGTGAATCAACCTTTGGAGATTGAAAACTGAATGGTAGTTTCTAATTGTATGGCTCACAGGTTCTAATTACGGATTCAATCAAATCAGGGATGGCTTGTGAAATTAGAGAGAGGGAAAGAGAGGTCAGAGCGGCGAGAGAGAGAATTAGAGGGAGGGGGAGAGAGGTCGGCGAGAGGTAGATTAGCCGATCAAGTTATTTAATTGTAGTGTATTATTGGATCCCTAATATTTTAAATACTTACGATACGTTTACTACTAAAACGTTTTCACAAACGCTATGTAAGTGTAAAGAAATATTCAAAAAGTTATGAAAATTAAATAAATATTACTTAAAATACGGAACCTACTATAGCGCTACTAGAAACGCTATGTTAGTGTTCTCTTACATAGCGCTTCCTAATTAAACGCTATGTAAGCATTTTTTATTTTATTTTATTTTTATTTTATTGTCATATATAATTACTTACATAACACTTTTCTAGAAACGCTATCTAAGAAACATACTTGCATAGCGCATCCAAAAAAACGCTATGTAAGTAGTGTATCCTAAGTTGAAATGTGTAGTAGTGTTGGACCGGTAGACCCGGTCCGGTCTAATTTATCGGTCCAGACCGAAAAGTTGTGCAGCCCTACCCGTGACATTATAATTTATCTATACTAGATCATAGTAGCGAAATGAGATATAATTTATAATTTATTTCAACCTTCATTTTGATTATTCCTTTCAACTAAATCGGAATTGTTCAATATAATGCTAAAAATTGTTATATATTGAAATTTAAGTTTCAAATCCCATCAAAGACATTTTAAATTAACATTTATTATAATAATTCTAAAACTATAAATAAATTTAAAATTACATCTATATTAAACTATAATAAACAAAATGAGATTTAATTTGTAGTTTGGTTCACCCTTTATTTTGGTTATCTCCTTCAACAACGATTGTTTGATCTTTTAAATCAAACTGATTGGAACCATTAAATATAATACTAATATTTATTTTATATAGACGTTATTCGAATCCCACGAAAGATATTTTAAACTAATATTTAATATATTAGTTTTAAAAATATAAATAAATTTAAACATCAAGTATTATTATATTTTATTTGGTTTAATTGTAAATATTTAGAATTAAAAAAATATTCAATAATAATCTGTACAAACCACCTGACTATAAGTTAATACTCCGTATATAGGAAAATGCTAGGTATCCCAAATCGGTTCCCAAAAAATTTTCCAAATGCCACATGTATGAATTCAATTGGTTATAAGAATAATGGACCCCCTGCATCCACACCAACCACCCAATCAAAAATTTTCATTATGCCATGTAAGCTTTGCCACATCATTCGGGAGCAATTTTTGGGTACCAATTTGGGGTAGCTAGCATTATTTTAATACATATAACTAAAGTGGATGTAGATGTTCTTTGCCCTTGTGTCATAGTGAGTTTGAGACGGACAATCACATATTGTTTGAGTGTGATTATGCTAGAACAGTATGGCAGAGTTCAGAGGTCAAGACACTGGTTCAATTTGTAGTAGGAGATTCAACTTTTGATGTTCTCAGTCGATGTTTTGAGGTTTGTACGAGAGAACAGTGTGCATTAATTGGGATGATAATATATGGAATAGGAGGAACAAGTAGGTCTGGGAAAGAAATAATGGATCAGTTTTTGGTGTTCTAGCTGCAGCTCGAAATTTGCTACACGAATGGAGAGAAGCACAGATTGCAAGTAATTCATCTGTGTTACAAGAGCAGAACAGAGGTTTGAAAAAATGGAGAAAGCCCCCAGATGGTTGGTTCAAAGTAAATTGTGATGCGTCTGGTGCTATTAATGGGAGTATAGGTGTGGGTTGTGTTATTCGGGATTCACATGGACGTTTTGTTGGGGCTCGTTGCTAGATTGCTGGTAATTGGCATCCAAAAGAAGTTGAAGCCATCAGCCTTAAGGAAGCAATCTCTTGGACTAAGTTACAGGACCTTAAGTGTTTTAGCTTTGAAACTGATTCGAAAGTGTTAGCTGAGGCATGCAAAGGAATGAATGGAAAGTCTTCTTTTAATACCATTGTTTATGATTGTATTCAAGAGTTAAAGCACATTGATCAAGTACTAGTGGGTTTTGCTTATCGGTCTGCGAATCGTGTGGCTCATTTGCTTGTAAATGCTGCGCATTCTATGTCAGGTCGTGGAGAGTGGCATGTCACTCCTCCTGAGTTTATTAATCATGTACTCGAAAGTGATAATTTCTAAGTAATGCAAGTATGATTTCTTTAAAAAAAACACTTTTGTTTTTGGCTAATTTATGTCGCGGGCATACAAGAATTGTGCAGTTGGCATCTCTCAACGATAGACAAGTAGTATTACTCTAACCCAGGTTCTCTTTACAAAGATCTCACATGTCATGCATTTTAGTGGTAAGTGCTCAATTAGAAACTTTCATGTTTCATATAATCACAGTTTAGTAAACTATACTTAAGTCTACACCACCACTGATGTTGTGTCAATTTGTTGGAAAGAATGAAACTATGCAAAATATGTTGGAAAAACCAGGCCACAGTAAGCTAAAATATATGCAAAAACACAAAGAACTGAGACAAGCTCGTTTTGCTTTATAAACTGAGAAAGAAGTGGTCCTGTGGTACTTCACACAAGAACACTTACAGATTGAATAAATAGGCTAAACACATAGAAAGTGGAGGCTACAAAATAACAACTCACCACGACTACTACCAACTACTACTCAACTACTGACGTTAACATAAACGTAACCATTTTCTTCTAGAATGTCTCCACTACTCTAAGACTTATTAAAATCAAATTACTCACCTATTTTAATTAAACACAAACATAAACATAGGCACAGGCCTAACAGCTAAATAAAGCCCATTAGTTTAGATTAAAACTCACCAAACATCCCCTTAATCTAAACTTGGTATCTACGCCACCCATCTGGCAATCAGCCCGTATGGCTATCAAAAGAGCCCGTATGGCTTTTTGTTTGTTCGTCTAACAAACACTTCTTTGTCCGTCTAGAAATACTTATTCACCAACCCGTTTTGCTGCTACTATGCCCATCTGGCAACCTTTTCTTCGGTCTACAACAATGCTGGTTCCTCGTCCTCCATGACTGCAATGTTCACTTCTTGTCTCTTCTCTCGTTCCCGTCGCGGTTTACTACATTCTGATGCATAGTGTCCCATAGTGTTACAGTTGTAGCACTTTATCCTACTTTTGTCACGGAAAGAACCACCTCTAGCTCTTCGATTCTGAGATGCTAAGAGAATTTGTCCACTTGTACTCTCGGACCTACCCTTCATCCTTTCCTCGTGAGCTTTGAGACGTCCCGCTAATTCTTCGACCGTCATTGACTTGATATGTTAGGCCGAATACACACTAATAATCAATAAAGTATGAGCAAATAACAATTTAAAAACTGTTTTTGTATTAACTCCTCTCTCAGTGATGTAAATATCACAGAGAGATGCTTAGGTTACAATGAATGATATTCGTTCACGATCATACCCCTCTAGGGTTAACCTAACTGTATTTATAAGATATATAGCTACGTACAATCGTTAATTGATTCTCCTATAATTAAGCTATACAATTGATATCAATTACGATTGCTATACGTCTTCTAAGTCAACTCAATCTCTTTGACAGCTATCCAATCTTCAAAGATATTGCTTCCATGTTTATCTTGAATTAATCTTCAATCTCTGTTGACCTGCAGACGCTTCCGCTAGACAGAGTTTAACAAACTCTGTTGCGCTTCCAGTCAGCAGTGTTTGCGCTCCCATCTGTCAGCGTTTGCGCTTCCATCTGTCAGCGTATACTCAAACTCTGCTGCGACTGCTTTCATTAACAGGTTAAACTCTTTTTCCCTGTAACACTTAAACACTGATATTAAATCACATCAATTATATTTAACAATCTCCCCCAACTTGTTCATTAGTAAAAATATACAAGTTCACAGTAATTGATGATGTCAAAACAATCTAATATAATCATAGTGTTTAACATTTAAGCAGAGTTTAATCTTGACTTAACAAAATCTACAGAAAATCAGAATTACTTACAAACTCTTTCTACCTAACCTCCTCAAGATCTGGTTTTGTTCTAAGGTAGTCAATGAGTAACCTTCTTTCTGCATACTCCAGCTCTCTCTGCATAACTTGCTTGATTTCTCTCAACTGAGGATCATTATCTCCAGTCTAATAGATTGCAGCTCTTAGAGAGTAGATTTTGTTCTTCCTCATATCATTTCCCAGCTTGATGAAATATGCCTTTTTAGATTCTAAATTGAAATCCAGAACTGTTACACCAAGATTAGTCTTCAATCTAGCACTGTTCTTCTGCATTTCAATCAGTTTTCCTCGATAATCTCTTTACTTAGGCACATACTCTTCAATAGTCTTCGATCTAGTAAGAACTTTGGCTTTCTGCATATATTCTCTTATGGAATTAGCAATGAGTGCTGTTCATCGATTTCTGACCCCGAATATATACAGAACATACTGAAGTTCTTCAAATAGTTTGAACTTGATAGCATCTTCATTCACCCTATATACTGTTCCATCTTCCATGAAGTACAACAAGAAGTGAATATCTAAACTCTTCTGGTGAACCAGTTGAACTGACTCCAATTTGTCCAAATTCTCTTGAATCATACCAGAACCAGGAGAGATGAGTGATGAGGGATCTCTTGGACTGTTATTGATTCTAAAATCTCTGTTTGAACCCAAACCAGAAGTATTCTTGCCAGGAGGCTTTCCTGAACAAGCCCTGCTATGTTGAAAACTACCAATCTCTTCTGTTTGTGCTGGAACTAGAATCTTAGGCTTAGAGAATCCAGGTAAGAGTTTGCTTTGTACTGATAGAGATTCACTCACAACTTTTGTAGCAATAGAGGTTGTGTCTACCTTTTTGTCTTTGTCTTCTTCACCCATTATCCCTTTCAGCTTTAACTTAGCATCAAGAGAAGATTTTCTTATCAATTTTCCTTCTTCTTCTTCTTTTTCTTCTTCTTCTTCTTGAATGCCAACTACATTTTCTCTGATCACAATTCCTTTTTCTACAGTCCTTGAAGCTTTAGCAGTCTTCTCTCCTTTCCCAGACTTCAATGCCTTCAAATGTTCTTCTTGTAAAAGCATCTCTTCAGCATGAACATCTTCAAGTGTAGCACCCTCAGCATTTTCTTCAAGAAAAATCTTAGCAGCCAGCTTTTCATCTGTCTGTGGATTGTCAGAGAATGACAAATTCTATTTGTCTTGAAGTACTCTGAAGATTTGTATTTGCTGCTGAGCTTGATCTTGTTGATCTTGTAGACCTTCCAAATCTTGGATTTGCAGCATCAGACTTTCTTAACCTCTTCTCTAGATTTGTACCTTCATCATCCAGATGATCCCTCTTTAACAGAGTTTGAGACTGCTTGCACTTAGTTCTAGCAATTCTCTCCCCCTTTTTGACATCATCACCATCTGGAATCAAAACAGATGTTATTAACTCGAGAGAGTTTACGATAGAGTCAACCTTTTCAGTTAGCAAAGTCTGATTCTGTTCTACTTTACTCAATCTCTCAGTGAAAGTCTCCTATGCCTTAGAAAATTGTTGAAACAGCTTTGAATTTTCTCTGTGAGATTTCTCCTCATGAGTAGCAACTTCAGTTCTGAGATCAAGAAGTGCTTTCTGATTCTCATCAAACCTGTGATTCAAAGCCTTAACCTGAATCACTGTTCCTTGTAGACAAGTTAGGATATCAGGATTTGAAATCTTCTGAGAGTTTTCCTTAAGAAATTTGGCTGCACGTCCAATAAGAAAAATGCAATCGTCCTTATACCATTCTGCACTTTATTTCTCCAAGTACTCATCTTCTACATCCCAGACAGAAGGTCCTGCAAAGCCTGTCTTCACCCTTGATTTCAGTCCATCAGTCCGAACTTCAATATTAGATGGAGAGTCAGTTTCTGCACTCCCTTCAGCAGAAAGAATATTGTCAGAGTCATCTTCAGCTTCATCTGCAACTGAGGCAACTTCTTCATTATGATCTGTAGCAGGTTCTGCTTGAGCAACCTGTTCTTCTTCATTAACAGCAGTCTGTTCTTGATGAGCAACCTGTGCTTGAGTAGTGTTTACCAGGACAAACTCTGAAGGTGCATCTTTTGAAGGTTGATCAATTTCCTCACCATGTTCTGAGCCTTGATGTGCATCAGAAAATAACTCAGTGTGAGATGCAACCTCTGTTTCTTCTAACACCACAGTAGGTTGATCTGCAACACCAGTGTCAGCAGAATTTGTATCAGGCATGGTTGTTTGAATTGGATCTTCAACTTCAACAGAGAATGTCTAGAAATTTTCAGCAAAATCTTCCAAAGGAGCAATGACTGGCTCATCAGCTTGAAGTTCATTCTTTGCTAAAGCAGGTTCAGTGATAACATCTATCTCAACAACAGGAGTCTCCTTAGAGATGTCCGTTGGAGCTTCAGCTTGAGCTTCATTTTCACTCTCAATTCATCTATTAGCAACCTTCTTCTCTTAGACATAGGAGCCTCATCTTCTACAAGCCTGTTGATTCTTTGCTTTCTTGAAGGCCTGATAGCTCTAGATTTCTTTGGCTTAGATGGCTGAAGTTGAGTTGGTGGTTGAGTGTGTAATGAAGGTTGAGATTGGATTTGAGGTGAAGGTGAAGGTTGAGTGTTTGGGTCAGCTATGGGTTGTGAAGTGGTAGCAATAGTAGATGGAATGAATTTGGTTTTAGGTTGAGATTGGGACTGTGATTCAGAGTGTGGTGTTGATTCAGATGTTATTGGTTCAATGATTGGTTCAGGTTGTGGTGGTTGTGGTTCTTGGGGTTGGTTGAGAAAGTTCTGCAAAGTAAGTGGCAGAATAAAACCAGGTAGGTTATCTTTACCAGCATCCTTGTTAGTCATATCAGAGAATATTCTCTTATTGACTTCAAAAGGATGAATCACATCAACTTCATCAATGTCTAATCCAGATACACAAGCAGTGAATAGTATTTGACAAAATTTAGCAAAGTATACTGTAGTAGGCTCTGACAGTTTAGCACCTAAATTCATTAAGACATAACGACCAAAATCAAAATTACTGCCATAAAGTAGAGAATACCCAATTTGCAGACTGTCCATGGGAATTGCATCCCAGTTGGTGACCTTCTTCTGGAACGTTCTTGTGATGCAGTCAAAGAAGAAGTTCTATTCTTTTCTGAGATTTGGCCTTTTGACACTGCCTAGCTTTGCAAGAGATTCCATGTACCCAATCTCTGTTAGCATTTGCAGCAAATTGTTTTTCAGAAACAACAGAATATGAAGTGTGAGTGTCGAAGCCCATGGTCTCTCTGATAGTTTGCGGAGTAATCACAAACTCTTGTTCATCATGAGTGAAGATTATGGTTGGAGTCCCATTTTCTCCTCCAGCAACATAGACTGAGTTCTGCCAGAAAGTGGCAATCTGAGAAGCAGAGAGAGTAGAGGGTTCAATAAGAGCTTTCCCAATCTATGAGTCGCGAAGAAAGTTCTGCATAAGATGAAACGCTTCTGGAACACGTTCATTATCAAGTGGAGCTGCAAAGTTGTTAGGAACAAATCGAAGTCCAACAACAGTAAAAGGTTTAGAAGCCATTAGATCAATAATAGAGCAGAAAATGACAGTGAAAATGGTATGTAGGAAAGGTGTTTGTGAAAATATCGAAGTGAAAAATGAGAGAACTGTGAGATGTAATTTTGTGTAAGTGAGAGTAAAAGTGAATCGTTATACACAGAAGTGATTAGATTTGTAATTAAAAATCAAAACCCAATCGTTTGTGCATTAAAACACTCAACCGTTCCTAGATTAATGTGTGAGTGGGACACAATAATGGGTGAGTGAGACACGTGTCTTGCATGCAGTGAATCAATTAATCACGCGCAGTAAAATAGCAATTATCAACGCTGTTCTCTCTCCTATTTCCAATACACATTTACTGTACGACACCCACTAACAGTTGTCACATATTACATGCAATATTTCAAAAACTCTTTGAACTCCAATTATATATTCTGTCCGAAATAAAATAATACCTTAGAGTATTGAACAAAATCCAACAGCGTTTACCAATCCTCCATCTTTATTACTGTAACCCTTTCAAACTCTGCACAGTGTGAATATGAGTGTGTGTGTGTAGCAGAGTTTACTAAGTCAATATTTAGAGCATCTAATATTTTATGAAATCCATAAAATAAATCAGTAAACATTGGATGCACAAACTCTCACAGTAAAATCTTAATATCTGATGAATGCTAAACTCTGTAGATGAGAAATAATATACAATAACTCTGAATTTTCCTATACCCCCTTCTAAAAAAATTATATACTCTATTTTTTTTTTCTCCAGTAATCAAAGGTTGGAACTAGTCACAAAAAATCCAGTAATTTTAGCCCTTATCTTTTGATAAGTTCCTGAGTCTTCCTAGTCCTTGACTAGTCACCAAAAATTAAGGAATTTTAGCCCTTACTTTTTACCAGCAAGTTCCTGGGTCGTCCTAGTTACAACATAATCTCAAAGGAGTGCTAAATAGTCTATCTAATTACAGAAGCTAACTAATCAGAGTTTGAATTAACAGAGTTTATCTGACAGAGTTTAGAAATCATCAACATCAAAAGTTAATCGTGAGGGGTAATGCACACACTGTTTACAGATTCAGAGTTTATGATAGATAACCTAAGAGATGCTATAAATATGGAAACAGTATCATGCTGTGTAAAAATTTCTACACAGTTTAAGATTATATCACAGATAACTTAGAAGGATTCATGACTAATAACTGTGAATCATGCTTCATACATTTTTCTTCATTGGTGTTTATGTTCAGACAGAAACAGATTCAGAGTCTCATCAGAGTTTAATCATTATTGCAGCAGATTTTGACAAACAGAGTATGCTAACAGTATAAAAACACATGAAGAGATTCTAAGCACAGACTTAAATTCACACAAACATGAGCAACATATTGTTCAAGAAAATTTATGAAACTAACAAATATCTCTAATCAAAACCAGAGACCATTCCTAGTTCATTTACCATTCCTAGTTCATTTCAACCTGGTGAGAAGAATGATGTTGAAGATAAGAATCAAGAGGTTGTGGAGGTTGAAGATAAGAATCAAGAGGTTGTGGAGGTTGATAATGGGCAGGTGGCTGTTCCGAATGTGTCTAAGGGAGCTGATAATACTGTCAAGGGTTGTTCGGAGTGGGAATTGACAATTGGCTCCCCGACAAATGTTGTTGCTTATGCAACAGTTGATACAGTAAGTAAGGTTCTTCATGGAAAACCATTGGCAAAAGAAAATGCACGAGTGTCTATTACTCATGTCATCCAAGGAACTGTTCAGATTCCCTTCCCAATTGAAGGTGAAATCACGACTGTGGAGCAAGCTTTCGGAACATATATTGCTTGGCCGAGAAATCTTATACTCGGAGTGGAGACAAGCAAAGCTCTCGTGCAAGGATCTCCAAAGGTTATAACCTTATATGTAAAGGATTAAAGCATAGTTTTTATTTTCGTTTACCTAATGGATCTACTTATTTTACTACTTCGGTTTACATTCTAAGTTGACTTTTACTAATCTTTCCTTTTCAGGAAGCCCAGAAGATGGTTGCAAAAAAGTTTAAGAAACTGAATGACTGTGTCCTGGAACCAGAGTTTGTGGTTGATATGGGCCCTGATTACCCCCCGAGTTTGAAGCGCTTGTGGATTTGGGCAAAAGGGGCACTAGCTGGTGGTCGCACATTGACTTTCCAGTTAAGCCAAGAAGTGTTTGCGTTAACTACTAAGCAGGCTATTTTTTTATCGGATGTGCATGCTTTATGCTCTGAAGGCGAAGTATCGGGCTCAGTAATTTGCTTGTTTGTTAAGTAAGTATCACTTTCAAAAGTTTTATTGACGTTGTCAAGAGTTCTTGAACGAAATGATGATTTAGGTTTGTTAATTTTTTTTATACAGTATGCTGGAGGAATCTTTGAAAAAAGATAAGATGTCCGATATGGTATCGTTTGTTGATCCCGGCTTGATAGGTGCTCTTGGTTGCGGTAGTCCAGCATAGAGGTCACGTGCGCTTTCTCTAAGATTCAATAATGCGAAAACCGGGCAAATTTTTCTATTGCCATATAACCATTTGTGAGTTCTTGTTTCATTTGATTTGTTGAGCTTTAGTATTGTTTGTGAAAATGAAAGCTGATATTGCATCTCCTGAAATTAAGCTCTAATATATCAATGTGCCTCATTTATTTTTATATGAATGCTAATAGTTTATTTATAATATTATAACGGTCAAAACTAATTTAGTCTATATATTATTTACTAGGAACCATTGGACGCTGACTGCCGTGAATCCAGAAGCACAAATTGTATACCACATGGACCCGTTGAAACGAAGAATTACCGGTGAAGAATGGATAGAAGTGGTTGACAAGTGAGTACCAGATCTATAATTTGTTTAATTTAGAATCACTTTAATTTTGATTCATATTATTTTGTCACAGTGGCATCAAACTGTACAAGCAAAATGGAAAGAGGTATCTAAAGAAGAAAGTAACCTGGGAGAATTTGGCGGTAATTTTTTATTTTTGGCAGAGTTATATAAGTTCTGGTCAGTTTTCTGTGCTCTCTAAAGCAGTGTAAATGTAATATTTTTACATATATTTTTAGGGTGTTCCACTCCAGCATGGGAGCAAGGATTGTGGGTTGTTTGTGATGTGCTATATGAAGGAAATATCTTTTGACAAGGAGCAGAAGTTTACTTCAAAGGTAAAAATTTCAATTTGTTTATTTTTTTTTATCTAAGATATGTGACATGCACTAACAGTGCTCTATTTTTCAGTGGCTTCGAAGGGGTAACATGCAGGGTTATGGCGTAAAGGAACTCAATGAAATCAAGATTGAGTGGGCAAAGTACTTCATGAAGAACCATGCTCAGTAGGTTGCTGCTCGTTAGGTGACTCCGTATTTAAGGTTGAACAACTGTTAACTTTTAGGATTTTAGCGTACATATATATGGGTATGGCGCTTATATTTAAACTTAAGTTATCTTCAAGTCCATCTATTTTTGATGGAGATGTTCATCTCCAAATACATTGATATTAGTCTAATTTCTGGATGTACTTATTTCGGTTGGTTAGATGGCTTGGTGAATGGTTGTAATGATGAATATTTGGTATGGAGTAGTTTGTGTTGATGGTTGTGGCCATTTTATGTAATGGTCAAATTTTGGTTGGTATGGATGATATATGATGAATTTTAGTTGGTATGAATGTTGTGGCCATCTCGCTTATTTTCCTTGTAGTTAAACCATTGTCTAACATGTTCTAAGCCAAACATTTCAGCTACATGGACAACGGGTTTTAACATAGAAACTATTGTCTAACAACGAGAGACACAAAAAAAGACAACATGCTTTCAATATGAACCAGATGTACAAAACTAACTCAGACAACATGAATGAACAAAAAAACATTGACTAAACTTAGTACATGCACATCCTCACTGGCATAAAAACCATTGTGTAAATTAAACTATAACAAGCATCTGGTTGCCTAAAAACACTTGCATTTTGTTTATAACAACACTTTTGAAGCTACAAAATATTGTACAAAAACAATTCAGACAACGATTGTATCACATGTATATGTTGTGCACATTCGAATCTAACAACACTTTCGAAGCTACAAAAGAGTTGTGCACATTCGAATCTAACAACACTTTTGAAGCTACAAAATATTGTACAAAAACAATTCAGACAACGATTGTATCACATGTATATGTTGTGCACATTCGAATCTAACAACACTTTCGAAGCTACAAAAGAGTTGTGCACATTCGAATCTAACACCACTTTTGAAGCTACAAAACATTGTACAAAAAACATGAAGACAACGAATTCTATCACATGTGAATGTTGTGTAAATGTTGGTTTTGCGTGCCTCTAATTTACCAAAACAGTTGTGCACATTAAAATCTAACAACATTCATAATAAACAAAACTGTTGTAATATCACCATTTCTACAACGCTTTATACCATAAACGTTGTGGTTTCTGGGTGTGCTACAACGCTTTTGGAGCCTGGTGTGTTGTTGTTCTGGATATCAGACAACGATTTGTGTACCGTTGTGTGATGTTGGTAAGAGACACCTGCTCGATAGACAACGCTATTCCAGGGCATCAGACAACGGGCAATAACCATTGTATATTTCAGTTTTCCTTGTAGTGTTTTGAATCAACAAATTTAACATGATTAGGTTCAGAAACAATTTTCTTACCTTCAGATTTAGATGTGTTAGCTTCTACCTTACTATCATCATTGACAATAGCTACTTTTTCTTCTTGTCTATCCTTATCAAAACCTAAACCATTAACCTTACCACGAATTCCACTTTCAAAGATTTCTATAGTCTTTTTACTGGAATTATTAATGGTCTTAATCACATCTCTCTCTTCCTCTAGTTCTTTTCTGACATAGTCATAAGCCTCAAGAATAACACTATAATCATGCTTAGCTTTATCAGAACTTAACTTGTATTCTTCCATTTGAATTAACTCAGATTCAAGAAAATTATTTCTATCAACTAATTTATCATTCTTAACCTTAAGTTCATCTTTTTCACAAGTAAGAATTCTAAAATTAGTCATAAGATTCTTAAACTCAGCATGGATAGTTCTAATTTCATCAGAATTTAAGCTATCAAATGAATCAAGAGAGTGAAGTGATACCTTAACAGAGGATGGAGAAGTTTTCTTTGGAGATCCAGGTTTGTCTGAAACATTTGCCATTAATGCAATGTTGTCATAATCCAATTCATCTTCAGAATCACTGGAATCAGCCCAATCCTTCTGTGTGACCATAAGTGCATTACCCTTTTCCTGAATTCCTAGGCTTCTTACACTCACTAGCAAAGTGTCCAAGCTCGCTGCAGTTAAAGCACTTGATCTTGGTCTTATCAAGCTTGACAATTGTACCTTTGCCTTTTTCACTCTTCTTCTCCTCCTTCTTTTGAAAAGGTCCTTTGCTAAATCTTCTCCTGTTGAATCTTCCTTTCTTGAAGGCTTTAGCAAACATAGCAAAGAGTTCCTGCATCTCAGATTCAGAATCATTGTTGTCAGAGTCCATATCAGTAGTCTCTGACTCAGAACTTTATTTGCTTTTCTTCTTCCTTGAATTCTTTATAGCAATCTCTTCATGTTGTTCTTCAGGAAGCTTCTTAACTTCAGATTGAGCAGTAAGTGCAATAGTCTTCATCTTTCCTTCACTCTTGCTCTTCTTCTGCTGCTTGTCAAGTTCATAAGCTCTCAATTTTCCATATACTGCCTCTAATGAAATCTCATCCAGATCATTAGCTTCCTCAATCGCATATATCTTCTCATTGTAGAAATCAGGCAAAGCTTTCATGAACTTTGTATTCATATCCTCCAAGTCATAATATTTACCATGCATGGCCATCTCATTGATGAGTTTTGTAAACCTATCAAAGGTATCAGTAAGTGACTCACCAGACTTGGATTCAAAGTACTCACACTGTTGTATAAGTAATGTCCTCATATTGCAGATCTTTATGATTATTCGAAATCAACCTGCTCTGATACCAATTGTTAACTCGAATAACTTGTAGAAGGGGGGGGTTGAATACAAGTTATTTAATCGTGTCTGATTTTTGCTTGATTATATGAACAAGAATAAACGAATGAATCAAACTCTGTTTGTATTAATAAGATCAAATACAAACTCTACCAAAGGTGTACAATACCTTTAGCAGCTGCTGACAATACAAATCTCTCTCTCTGTTTGTTTCGAACTCTCGAATACAAACCTTATACAGAGCTACGCACACGAACTCACAACACACTTGTTCGACTCTTTTTACAATGATATAGAGAGAGTATTTATAATGCTACCTATCAACTAATAATAGAAAGATATAATCTATACATGACAATGTTCTGCCTTCTAGTCGATAGTTTCCATCAATAGAAAACTCTTTCCTTCATAATATCTTCTTGCTTGTTCCTCAAACAAAGATCCTGTTTTATAGCACTTGCCAGTTTCTGTAGCATCCATAATGACATCATCAGTAACACGACTGATATCAGGATTTCATCTTGCATCAGTATCTGATCATCATCATTATTAGACCGTCATCAGGATTTGCTCTTTGTTCCTGACATGTAGTCTCTGATACACTGTTCATTCCTGACTAAACTATACAGATAACTGTCTTACACATAAATCCTATATATAGTGCTAAATCCTTTATAAGATCAGGATTACAAGAAGTATAATGTGTAAATTCTATTCTTAAGTACATCACAACTTATGAATTATTCCTAATAGTATTCTTTTACTGTATTCAATACTCAACAAGGGCCATCACCCTAAGTAGAGAAAATGACCTAAATACCTACTTTTTTTAGGTGGGCGGGACTGATATACCTTTTTTCAATTATCTGGCCCTTTCTACCCACAGAACACGTTATCCATGAAGGCGTATCCTCAAAAAAACTCTAAAAAACCTCTCCCCACCCATCTTATCTATTTACTCTCTATTATCACCAACATAAACTTACAGACCTTGCTTGTACATTCATTACGTACTTTCTGGCTTCTGCACTTTTGCATAGTCCCAAATTCCCAATTTTTTAATCCCCATATCCACTTCTTTATGATTAATTCCTAATCGATACAAATCATCTTCTGGGTATTATATCTTTTATGTATATAAATCCTATATATTCTATCATATCATAATCAGTAATCAAACAATCCTTCGATGCCATCAAAAGTATGAAAGGTGATAAGATTAATTTTATAAATCCTATACATTAACATCGATGATAGATGTATATATCATGATATATGTATATATATATTGATGATAGAATACGTTTGTGTTGCTGGCGAATCAAGAAGACACGCTCCTCTCACCGACGTATCTGGGTGATACCACTACAACAAATTCGGCTAAATTCGACCGGAACAAAATGGTCGAAATTAGCTAATTTCGACCGGATATGGTCGAAATTAGCTAATTTCGACCGTTTTGAAGTTGGTCATTTTTAGCTTGGTCGAAAATAACATAAATGGTCGAAAATAGCTAATTTCGACCGACTAAATTCGACCAAATAAATTCGACCAACTAAATTCGACCGAATTTGGTCGAAATTATAAATTTGGCAAAAAATTTGAATTTTGGAAATTTCGAATTTTGGAGCCTAAACTATACTAAATTCGACCAAATATGGTTGAATTTAATATACTAAATTCGACCAAATATGATTGAATTTAATATACTAAATTCGACCAAATATGGTCGAATTTAAGGAACCCCGATTTTAAAAAAAATGGCAGCAGAATCTGCTGCTCTTTGAATCTAACGTTGATTTTGTGTAGCTTAGCATGTAGGATTCAGTTTGGTTACTCAAACTCATGATTTGGAGGTCAATAACATCTCCAAAACAGCTTCGATCCTCAAGAACACGAAGAACACTCAAGAACACGAAGAACATGAAGAACACTATAATCAAACTTCGATTTCTATACGATATTGAACTCGAAATTCAACATATAATATATGAAATTGACTAGAAAAACATACTCTACATGATGGAAACATCAAAATCAGTAACCAATTACGTTTACAAAAATTCATAATTTTGATAAGTAAATTCGAATTTAATAAAAAAATAGAAGAAATTCATAAATTATACCCCTACAAAATCTGACGATGTTTTTGGATAGAGGATGATGAGAGCTTCGATTCGACTATAAGAGCGTTCAAATCGGACATAGATAGCGCCTCCAAATATTGGTTTGATTCTTGAAAACTCAAGAACATAAAAAGAAAGAATATAAAAATAAATTGATGTGTATGTTTGTAAGAGAAGAAGAATGGAGTAGAAGTATAAAAGAATGTTTATGAGAGAATATGAATGGATGAAGAATATAAAAGAGAAAGAAATGAATGTAATTGAATTAATGGCTAGGATGAAATATTTAAAAAAGAAATGGGTGGTCAAGATTAATTTTATAGAGCAACACATGTGGCAATCCATGTGCTTCCGCCTTAGCCAATAGAAACATGACACGTGGCAACAAATAATTTTTTGCATATGAAAATTACCTTTTTCAACCTTATTTGGTCGAAAATAACAGCACGGCTAAATTCAACCGACTTTGGTCGAAATTAGCTAAATTCGACCAAATTCGGTCAAAATTAGCTAAATAATTTGATTTTCCACTCTTTTTTAATTAGTTTGTATAATTACTTGATACATTTAATAAAATTAGGAAAAAAAGGTAAAAATTTTATTTAAAATTCATACACAACCAAGTAGTCATAATAACTAATTTTGTGATGAATTTTACCTTAATTCCATTAATTTGCCTAATAATTTGATTTTCCATCCATTTTTAAGTAGTATATGATTAAAATAAATTTAAAAAATTAAATAAAAATAGGACAAAAATATCCAAATTTTGGATAAATATTATACACACCCAAGTAGTCATACTAATTATGAACACTACAAAACAATTAAAAATAGTAGTAGTAGCAATGGAAGAATTGATTTGGGCAAGAGAAGAAGAAACCCCTAAACAAGGTTTCCTCGGGATTTAGTGTTTAGATTTTTTAAAAAATATTTTCCGATGATCCAACCGTACGGATGTTAAGATATATCTAATTAAATGACATTCCCAAATTTTTAAAAAATAAAAAATTAATTTGATTGGAGATCTTAGTAGAACACTATTATATTTTCTAGTACCCGTAACTAGTGATTTATCCCATTTATTGTTTCTATTTTTTAAAAACTATTTCTCGATGATCCAACCGTACGGATGTCAAGATATATCTAATTAAATGACATTCCCAAAATTTTAAAAAATAAAAAATTAATTTGGTTGAAGATCTTAGTAGAACAATATTATATTTTCTAGTACCCATAACTAGTGATTTGTCCCATTTATTGTTTCTATTTTTTTAAAACTATTTCTCGATGATCCAACCGTACGGATGTCAAGATATATCTAATTAAATGACATTCCCAAATTTTTAAAAAATAAAAAATTAATTTGGTTGGAGATCTTAGTAGAACACTATTATATTTTCTAGTACCCGTAACTAGTGATTTGTCCCATTTATTGTTTCTATTTTTTAAAAACTATTTCTCGATGATCCAACCGTACGGATGTCAAGATATATCTAATTAAATGACATTCCCAAATTTTTAAAAAATAAAAAATTAATTTGGTTGGAGATCTTAGTAGAACACTATTATATTTTCTAGTACCCGTAACTAGTGATTTGTCCCATTTATTGTTTCTATTTTTTAAAAACTATTTCTCGATGATCCAACCGTACGGATGTCAAGATATATCTAATTAAATGACATTCCCAAATTTTTAAAAAATAAAAAATTAATTTGGTTGGAGATCTTAGTAGAACACTATTATATTTTCTAGTACCCGTAACTAGTGATTTGCCCCATTTATTGTTTCTATTTTTTAAAAACTATTTCTCGATGATCCAACCGTATGGATGTCAAGATATATATAATTAAATGACATTCCCAAATTTTCAAAAAATAAAAATTGAATTTGGTTTGGTAATTTAACGGTCAACTAGTATTTTGACTAGTTTGGGAAATAAATTAAAAACTTAATTAAAAATAGAAAAAAATCCAAAATTTAATTTAAAATTCATACACACCAAAGTAATCATACTCAGTATTTATGTGATGAATCTTAACCTACTTTCACTAATTTTTCATTTTGTTTTTATTTTTTCCCCATTTTTAACTAATTTATAAAATAAATTAAAAAATTAAATAAAAATTGGAAAAATGCCAATTTTTGAACATTGATTCATACACACCAAATTAGTCATACTCACTATTTAGCTAATGAATCTTACCCTATTTTCAATAATTTTCCATTTTTTTTTATTTTTTCCCCATTTTTAACTAGTTTGTAACATAAATTAAAAATTAAATTAAAAAGGAAAAATGACAATTTTTGAACATAAAATATGAAGAACTGACTACGTGGAACGTACCCCATTTATAAATATTTTTTCATGATGTGTACAAACATTTAAGTTTTTAATAACATATTTTCAATTTCTGAAAGTAATAAATTCAACCGAATTTGGTCACATTTAGCTAAATTCGACCAAATATGGTCGAAATTAAATTTGAACATTTTGATTTTTTTTTGGGCGGCAAGTTTCCCGCTTTTCAAAAATTTTGAATTAAATTTTCCCGCTCACCCCAATTGCTAAATTCGACCAAAAATGGTCGAATTTAATTTTTTCATTGGCGGGAACTTTCCTCCTACTTTTGGCGGAATCTAAATTACTAAATTCGACCATATTTAGTCGAACAATTGCTAAATTCGACCGATTATTTTCGACCGCTCCTAAATTCGACCAGATATGGTCGCAATTAGCCGGCCGGTTAAATTCGACCATATTCGGTCGAAATTAGCCGCAGTCAAAAATATTCGGTCGAAATTAGCCTTGTTTTCTTGTAGTGTACCTCATACACAGTCACATATCTGGTAAACCTGCCAAGTTGGTGTAAAGGGCATCTGTTCAATACGCCATCCCTTAGAACGTATCTTTCTGATACGTAAGTTCAGCAAACGTATTTTGACATTCGGTATTCTTGATGTAATTGCAAAAAAGTAAAATGTTGTTATTATAGGATACGCCTCATGTGAAATCGTGTAATGTAGACATTTAGGACCTGAAGTTTCCCTCCTGGGTAATTTAGTCACCCACTTTTAAGTTTTAGTTAATTAGGGCCATCACCCATATATGTATATGCTTAGTAAGAAAGAATAATATTTTAGAATATATGAAATAAATTTCAAAATCGTTTACATGTAATGATATTGAATTTAATAACAAAACTTACTCCATATTCATTTATCTTTCTTTCATTCATAAATTTTATCTTTTCATGTTTTCATTCCTTTAAAATTTTATAAGTTTTTGAATGCAGTTATTAAATACATATAATAAATTAATTATTATTATTTTAAGATGATGTGATAATTAATTTATAAATTGTTGTTCTATTTGCAATTTTACATATTTAATGTTTTCTCATATGTTAAACTAATTTTAATAAGAATAATTAAATCTTTAACCACCCATCGGCCATCACATGTTAAGTTCAAACACAAATGCTCAACATTATTTATTATTGTGGTAAACATATTTTGGAGGCGTATAGATGTTTGCCAATTTTTTTTATCAATTCTTTTTTAAACAAACTAAATTAATCTTAAATTGATTTTCAAAAAATATAAATGATCAATATATTAAAAATATATATAAATGATTGAAATACATTATTTTTTTGGGATAATAAGTTTATCTCTAGTACGTGGTGTAATTTATTTATTTTTCTCTAACTAAAATCCAAAATATGTCGTTTACACATAACTCCACAACTCCATATCTGCACATAACTCCACAACTCCATATCTGCATGGATTGGATGGATTTCATATTTAATTGATTCAGTTAATATGGATCGTTTAAAAGTACTTATATAAGATCACACATCCTTCATGATATTCACATCCAATCTTTCAACTCTTCTCAGAAATAATAAAACTTTAAACATCTATGGATTTATATTCTGAAAAGTCTAATGCTTCAAATGATCATCTCCGGTTAAACTCATCACATGAAACTAAAATTGGTGGATATACTCGAGAACAATGGACTTTTGAAGAGAATAAAATATTTGAAAATGCCATGATGAACTTTGAAGACACTAATTCTATGCCATTTTTTCAACATGTGGCTTCCTTAATGCCATGGCAAACTATTGAATCCATCCAGAAGCATGAGAAAATTTTGATGGAGGATATGGAACTTATCAAATCATCTGATGGTAATTTTGAAGATCTTGTTGAAGAAGACATGGAAATGGAGGACGACGAGACTAGAAAAGTGATCACTCATAGGGCTAAAAAAAAGGGAATACCATGGACCGAGGAAGAACACAGGTAATATGTTGAAAACATTTTCCATTTAATCATCCATTCGATTATTAAATTCTAATTTTTAATTGATACGTATGTTATTTATAGGTAATGTGTGCTTGCTATTTAAAAAAGTATATATATATATATATATATCCACACATAAGCTGAGTGAAACGTCTTTACTACATATTATATGTAAAGGTTAATTTAGTTTATGTGACACATACAATATTTTCCTCATTAATAATTTTGTCAATTTACACCAGGTTATTCTTGAAAGGCTTGGAAGAAGAGGGTAAAGGACGATGGAAAGCCATATCAAAGAAATATTTGCCCATGAAAACACCGACTCAAATTGCAAGTCATGCTCAAAAGTTTGAGAAGCGCAAACACACAAAAACTCCTCTTGAGAAACGTAGGGCAAGTATCAATGACATCCAATTATACTTTGATCCCAGCTTTTCTTTGAATTCTCAGGGTTATCAGCCAAACCAGTTAGACTTTCTTTCGGATTCTCAGAATTTTCAGACAAATCAACCAGGCTTTCTTTTGGATTCTCAAAATTTACAGCCAAACCCATTCAGCTTTTCTTCCAATTTACAAGGGGATTTTCAGCAAAATCAGTTTAACGTTTACTTAGATTTTCAAAATTTCGAGGAATCAAATCAGCTAGAAAATGCAAATTGAGAATGCCACATATTACAATCATGTGCACAACAAATATGGTGTTTAATGACGACTTTATGAATGTTGGGAAACAATATCCGTAGATTTCAATTTATTATGATCTTTGTTCTGTTGTCAGCCTTTTGTCTTTATGTCTAGTCTTTGTTTTGATTTACATATGTTGTTGTAGTATTTCATTTGTTGTTGTAGTATTTCTCTCTCAATATGTATTATGTAGTATATGTAAGTGTTGTTTTCACTTCTCCTATTACAACTGAAGAAGTTATCCTTTCCATGATTCTATCTATGTTATTTGCTTTTCAAAATAAAATAAAATTGTTTAGCAATGTTTATCATCTGAATGTTTTATTGCTACAGGGTTCAATCCCTGATCTTTGAGTACAAATTCCTACTTTTATCTTGAATTGTTTTTCATTTACTTCACACTTAATATATAATATTATATATATATATATATATATAATTAATTAGTTAATAATAATTAATCAAATTGATTATATATAAATTCATTTTCTATTGAGTAGGAGGATCTCTTCAAAATCGGTGTTTGATTATTTTTTAAATTTATTTTTAATTGATTGATACATGAATTATTAAAATAATATATTACTATAGCAATTTGTTAAATTAAAAATGGTTTACTAAATTCAAAACTTGTGATTGTGTACTACTACCTCGGTTCCGTTTATGTGAGCCGGTCTGACTTTAGATTAAGAAAAGCTAGTAAAAAAAAGCAAAATTAGTTGAAAAATGGGTAAAGTGGTGGAAACTATCAATATTTAATAATAGATTTGAGATAGTGGAGTAAAGTAGTGGGTGTAATAGTGTTTGTTTAATAAAAAAGAGTATGAAATGGAGAAGTAGTTGTTGTAATAATGAAAAATAGTGTCCAAAAGTAGTAATTATAGTAGGTTCATTAATTTTGAGACATTCCAAAATAGAAATAAACTCACATAAACTGGGACGAGGAAGTACAAGTTTTTAGATACAAATGAGAAACTATCAGATATGCAATAATTATTCTGGAACAGCTTTTAAAATTGTCTTTAATTTAATCTCTATGGTGCATCCACCATGGCTTTTCTTAATTCAGCACTATTGTCCCACCTATCAGCTTCTGCATATACATGTTGAAGTATATAGTTCCACATCACATTAGCTGTCATTCGATTATAACAAACTCGTATGTAGTTCCCGTATATAAGTAGTATAGCTGATAGTTATTTTAGTTAGTAATTGTTCACAATGTAGTCTTTAACATTCTCCCTCTCTCTCTAATAGCTCTCTCTAAATGTAATCTCTGTTTTGTTATAGTTCTGTAAATACAATTTTTCATCAATGGAGTTTGATAAGTTTTGTGTTGTTCTTCGTATTATTCTTTGTTCTTATATCTGAGATTCACAAATTGTAACATGGTATCAGAGCCGACGGTGTCGATCGGCGTCGTGGTTGTTCGTTCATTCCGCATCGATTTCTCACCGGCGTTATCTCCGGCGTTACCTTCATTTTCTCCGATCGATCGTTCATGTTCTCGTCTTTCTATCTTCGTAATTTCATCAATTTCGGTAATCAATTTTGTATTTTCAATCTCCTCTTTCTAGATCATATCTATACGATCTGGAATCTCGATTTGTTTGCTCTTTTACATTTTCGATCTGTTTTGTTCATAATCTCTCTTGTTAATAATTCTCGATCTCTTTTCCAGATGCTTTATTCGTAATCTCTATCATCGTTTATCAATTCTGTTAATATCTTGTGTTTTCGTTCAATCTTCATTTTACTCTATTTTTACGATCGTTATCGTATTATCAAGGAAATACTTGCCCATGAAAATACCAACTCAAATTGCAAGTCATGCTCAAAAGTTTGAGAAGCGCAAACACACAAAAACTCCTCTGCCAAACCAACCTGGCTTTTCTTTGGATTCTCAGAATTTCCCAAATCCATTCAACTTTCCTTCCAATTTTCAGGGGGATTTTCACCCAAATCAATTTAACTATTCCTTAGATTTTCAGAATTCTCAGCCAGAACAAATTAACTTTCCTTTGGAATCTCACAATTCTGAAGCAAATCAGCTAGAAAATACAAAATCATTTTGAGAATATCACATATTACAATCATGTGCACAACAAATTAATATGGTGTTTAATGGCTTGGATTTTAGGAATGTTGGGAAGCAGTATCATCTTTTTTCTTTTGTCAGCATTTCGTCTCTCTATCTAGTCATTGTTTTGGTTTCTATATGTTGTTGTAGTGTTTCTTTCCATGCATATGTATTATGTATTATGTAGTGTGTGTCCTGCTTTCACTTCTCCTATTACAACCGGAGAAGTTATCTTTTCTATGATTCTATCTTATGTTATTTGCTTATCAAAAATAAAATAAAATTGTTTAACATGTTTATCCTGTGAACGTTTCATTGCTACAGGGTTCAACCCCTGATCTTTAAGTACAAATTTAGACTTTTATCTTGAATTGTTGTTCATTTACTTCACAGTAATGTATTACATATTATATATATAAATAAATAAAATAAGTAGTAAATTAATTATATATATAACTATATCTAAAAAAAGCTGTAAATTAATAATAATCAATCAAACTGATTATTTACATAATTATTTTCTACTGGGTAGGAAGATTTCTTCGAAACCAGTGTTCAATTATTTTTTTAAATTAATTATTAATTGATTGATACATGAATTATTAAAATAATATATTAATAATTTGTTAAATTAAAAAGTGGTTTACTAAATTCAAATCTTATGATTGTGTGTGGACTACAAGTTTTTAACTACAAATGAGAAACTATCAGATGTGCAATAATTATCCTGGAGCAGCTTTTAAAATTGTCTTTAATTTAATCTCTAGATCGATCAAGTCAATCATGCTATAAGCAGGAACCTTTTGTATTCGTGCATCCACCATGGCTTTTCTTAATTCAGCAGCATTGTCCCACCTATCAGCTTCTGCATATACACTTGACAGAAGTACATGTAGTGGTTGCAATTCAATAATTCTTTTCGCCACTTCATTTCCTAACTAAACGGCTCCATGCATTTTGCAAGCACCCATTAGAGCTCCAAGAACAGATGCATCATATCCAGCTCAAAAGGCATCCTTCCGATAAATTCTTGTGCTTCTGTCAAGAGCCCAGCTCTGCCAAGGAGATCGACTCTAAGCCTAACTCCACGAGATTAGCCCGATCACAAGCGACCAGGAAAGCAACAAAAGTAACCTCATTTGACAAATGTAACTTTAAGTTGGGTATAGAAGGCCTCAGGAAACATGCATAAAACGTAACTTTAAGTTGGGTAAAAGAGATGTTGCTTTGACAAGAGAAGGAAAAGTGTGACTATAATTGGTGGAACTTGAAGAACAAGCATGTGTTTGAATAAGACTAATGAGTTGTGAGGTTGATGAATGTTAAGGTAAGCTCCAGTAAGAGTGTTGTATGTTGGAACTTTATCCAATTAATCTAAACTTATTATAAATAAATTAATTAGAAATAGTAGCCTTGACCAGGTCAAGAAATTAGTGGAGTGATTTTAGGAGTTTAGGAAACAAGTTAAGTAAATCGTGGAGGAAAACCAGGGCTATTAGTGGAGGAAAATCAGCTGCTAGTTCCCTGTTTTCGTGGTCAGATGTAGCTGATAGATTAGTATAAAGTATCATATGTATTTCTCATTCTTTTTATCACCACAACTTAATACAATGTAGTCCCTAATGTTCTCTCCGTTTGTACATATTCCTTGTTTCATTATTCTCAAATTCATAGTTTAAATCTTGCAGTTTGTTTAGAGTCTAAAATTAACATGGTATCAGAGCGGGCGATTCTCGAGGACCTCGTTCGGTTTGTTTCCGCCATTGCTGATTTGGTTCTTGAGTTTTTATCCTTTGTTCTTCATTTTCGCCAAGTGTTTGATGAATGGTCTCAGTCAGAGAATCTGTTATTTTGTCAAGTTTTGGTTGTTTAGTGTCATCCTGTGTTTGTGAGGGCAGGAGAGTCCATTGTTGAACATAATCTGGTGTTGCTTGAGGTGCAGTAGTTGTTCCAGGAGCCGCTGGAAACAAGAGACAGCGTAGTGTCCTGTGTTCCGTTCATGTTTGTGTAGAGGCTGTCATGGAGGTTGAAGAAGTGGGTGTACAGCTTGTGTGAAAGAAAAGGCGGTACTGAGTTTCTAAGGCTGGTCGGGATTCTCAACAACGCAGTAGAGGAGCAGAGTGACATGGACAAAAGAGACCATGATTAACTGGGTTTGTTCATGTATACACAACAGCCATTCTTTTGTGCAAATCGGAGTTTTGTGGAAATGGTGCGGGTTGTCTAGGTGGGTATATGGTTTGTGAGTACTAGTACATCCGGCCGTAATACGAAGGAAAAGGAGGAAATTGGACCAGCTAAAACTTGTCGCAATGAACTTCATCAAAAGTAGCTTGAGCAACAAGATGCAGCTGGAACAGATAATCTTATGTAGAGGCAGGGATGTGAAAATGGTGTTTGTCCTGCACTTGAAAGGTTACATATGCAGAAGATAGAGTTAACTCCCAAAGATCTGTTGAACGGAGTATAGTTACTTCTGGGGATCCTATAATGTGGAAAGTTAACTGCATGGTGGAGGAATAAGGTGGCTAAGAGTAGAGTCAAGGATGCATCTCTTGAGTACGCAAGTATGATGATTGGAGAGTATGAAAAAGGTCTGGAGAAAGTGGGAAAATACTTAGCTCGCTACTTGGCAGTGAAGCAACGAAGATTATTACTTGCTTCTAAACTCTGGCAGACTGTGTTTCAGAGTTGTGTATGCAGGAAGATATGGTTCATATCGGGGTCAGTGTCTCTCGGAGTCTTTCTCGAAGTGCTTGCTTGGAGGTGTGGAGTTTTTCTGTTGTGGGATTTTCTTTTGGATTTGCAGGTGCATTTCTTGCGGTGGTTTGCTGCACTTTCTGAGTCGATTTTTGCAGCTTCTATGAGGATGTTTGCAAACTTTGTGTGCAAGAAGAATTACTGTACTAAAAGGAGTGCAGAGGGGTGTGAATGTGTAGCGTAAACAGGTGATTACAGTGAATCTATTTTTCGAAGGGAGAGAAGAAGAGGTGGCAGCAGTTTCTATTTCCAAGGGAGGCAGAGAAGAGTAAGGAGGCGACTCTGCAGTTGAGGAGAGCAAGGAAATGTTTACGTCACTGCTGGAATTTCAGGAAGAAATAGGAGATGGAGAAAGTATGTCTGATGAGGAGATGGCTCAGTTTGTGACTATTGCTGTGAGCAAATGAAGGACTATGAGAAGAGCATGATAGACAAAAGAAAAGGCTTGCTGAAGAGATTGAAGAGAATGCTGTTAGAAATAGTTTCTTGCAATTTGTAACATCCCGAGTCCGAAAATATTAATTATGATTATTTTTATGGGAATAAGATTTATTGCGATTAAATTTTGAACCATTTTGGAGATAATGAAGAATTTAGAGATCGAATTGATAAATTGTGGATTTTGAGGAATAATTTATTTTATTGATTAAAGATTAAATTATTATGTCAAATATTAGTTATTTGACGGTGGATAAATTTTAGGATTTATTTTCGGGAATTTGCAAGTGAACTCGTAATTATTTAAAATACGAGATTTTTGGAGATTTGACAATTTAATTTTTCTTAAGTTAAAGAGTATATTTATTTTGGGAATTTGGAATATAATTGTTTTAGTAAAACAATTATAAGAGAAATAAAAAGGAAAGAAATGAATAAGTAGTGTTTTATTTGGGGCCTAGAATAATTGTTATAAGCTAATATAAGGAATTTGGGCCAAGCCATTTAGACAAAACACATACACGCATAAACACAAAAACACAAAAACGGAGAGAGAGAAAGAAAAAGAGAATTGGGGGAAAGATTAGAAATTAGGGTTAGAGATTAATTTGGGGGTTGTAATTGAAGAGAGGGAGTGAAGAGAGAGAAAGAGGGAGAGATATGAAGGAAGAAGAGGAGAAACCCATCTTCCTCATTCTTCTTCAAAAATCTGCCATGGAAAAGCAAGGAGGAGGAGGTGGAGAAAGATTGGAGAAAGCTTGGGTGTTGCTTGGTGATTGTTTGAATTGAGTTTTAAAAGCTTCTAAGAGGTATAACATCCTTGTATCAAACTTTGATTTTTGTAAATTTATTCATGGGCATATATAATTATAGCTTGCTCATTTTTGGGTTCTTGAGGATATTAGGTTGTGTGAATGATTAGTGATAATTAAGAGTTAAGAATGATAAGGAATTGTGGATTATTATTAAAGCTTGGAAATCTGTTTGGTTGATGAAACTGCCTGTTCTGCTCTGTTATTTCGTGACTACTTGTCCCCTGTTTTGGACAGTGGGTATAGGCTGGAAACGTTCTACTCGGAGTCTAGTTTGCCCATGCGAAAACCTTGTGTCATTTGAGTTAGCGAGTAAAAAGTTATGCGAGTTTTAGTAGAGGACACGCAAAGCTGAAATTTGCTGTCCGGTTTGTGAGTTGATTTAGTTCGTTTTTGGCCTAAATAAAATGTTTTGGAGCTAACATTTTTACACAAGATTGCTTAGATATTCAGGAAGGATTCTACAAAATTTTGTATTGAAGTGATTATTTTTCAAATTATTAAAAATGTTTGCGTAAACCGTGCGCAGTAGCTTTTAAAATGTCCAGGATTAATGTCCTGCTTTGAGAAGGGGTTTTGAAGAGGTTAAAAGCATTACTTGATAATGGTCAAAGAATGAAAGTTGTAGGTTTATGTCTTGTCTTTGTGGTTGCCAAAGATGGTATATACCAGACTTGTAAAAATTGAGATATAGATGTTGGAACAGGGCTGATTATAGTAGTTATGAAATTGCCCTGTTATGTATTGCTACTGTTCAGCTATTCTGGGTTTGTTAGAAGCTGTTCTGGGCAGTAACTCTGTGATGCAGTTGTTCTATATGGTTTCTAGTTTATTTATGCGCAAATTTCAAGTCATTTGAGTATACGAGTAAGGAGTTATGAATGTTTTGGTAAAGGTAGCACAGCGCAGAAATTTCTATGTTCTGTTGCAAGTTTGAGCAAATGGTTTGCTTAGTTATACGATTAATTCTGAGATGAAATTTTTATGGGAGATTGAAATGATATCAAAGATGAAATCTGGAAAATTTGGTATTAAAATGAGTATTTTTCGATTTATGAAAAATGTTAGAGTAAAGAGTGCGTAGTTGCATTTTTGTTTTCTAGTTTGTCTTTCCTGTTTTGGGGAGTCGTTTTGAAAGGGTTAATGATCTTATTTGATGTTGGTCAAAGAATGAAATTTGTTAGTTTTGGTCTTATCTAATTGTTTGTCAAGTACGGTATATATTTAAATGATGGTTAATGTTTGATTTGGAATTTCTAAGGAGTAATAGTTAAGAGTGATTGATGAATTGTGATTGGAGATGGAGTTGGGTATTGATTAGTGTTGTGGATGTCTTTGTATTGATTTGAGGTGTTTTTACATCGGGGAATGTCCATTTTACGACAAGGTCATTTCCAATTTTCTGTAGGAAGGCCATTCACCTAGACTTAAGAATACATGATTGCTTTTAGTAAATAATTTTAGAAATGAACTAAGTAGAATTTGATCATTCTAAGGTCATGTTGCTTTGTGAAGATACGAGTACATGTATTCTTGAGAATATGTGATTGAAGATCTTTGATGATACACGTTCAGGTTTTGAAGAGGTGGATTGGAGAATCGTAGGGCTGCTTGGATAGCGGTGGTTGTAAGTATATCTTGTTGTGATAAATTGAAGATAATGCATTATATTTCTGTTAACGTATTTACTATGTTTTAAACCCTATGCGTATTTTGTGTTATGCGTGTAGAAATGTGAATTTGTGGGATTTAGAAGAAATATATTTTCCAGTAGAAATGTGAATTTGTGGATTTTAAAAGAAATATATCTTTTAAATCGAGGTGTTTAAATTGTGATTTTTATAATATTATATATGAATACTTGTTAAACTGTTTTTAACTGGTATTTGTTGAAATGTGATTTCGAGGAAAACTGAGCAGACTGGCATTGACAGTGAATCACCCTCTTAATTGGGAACAGTAGAACCTCTAGAAATGGAGACCAGTAGAACCTCCAGAAATGGAGACAATATGAACCTCCAGAAATGGAGACCAGTAGAACCTCCAAAAATGGAGATAGTATGAACCTCCAGAATTGGAGACAGTATGAACCTCCAGAAATGGAGATTTGGTTGAACTTCCAGAAATGGAAACTTTGTGAACTTCCCGAAATAGGAAGTGAAGGCCGGGGACCCCCACTGGTAGAACTTCCAGAAATGGAAATTGTGTGAACTTCCCGAAATAGGAAGTAAAGGCCGGGGACCCCCACTAATAGAACTTGATGAACTTGTCGTGACTAGAATGCCCAGTTTTTCCTCACGTAAATTAGGAAGTTTATATTTTATTATAAATTGTGAATTGTGAAATGTTGTTGATTGCTTATATGCAATATTGTGAAAATGCTTTAAGATTCAGATTATTGTGAAATTGTGTTGAGGTTCAGATTATTGTGAAATCAAACTATTTACGAAATGATTACTCAGTTTTAAAAGATGAGTACTTTGGCAGAACTCTGATTGTGGTGTGAGTTATATTTCATTATAAACTGTGTTGTGATGAATATTTTCGCAGAACTCGGATTTCGGCGTGATTTTATATTTTATTATAAATTATCAATGTTGTGCTGACATATCACTAGTACAGAACTGTCTTTAAGCGTCGCACTTTTAGCGTCGGTTATATAGAGAGCCGTGGCATATACTTACTTTAGGCGTCGGTTGCTAGTTTAACCGACACTTAAAGTCATTTTTGTCGGACTTTTTGCGTCGGTCATGAAATAACCGACGCCTAAAACTGACCCTTTAGCGTCGGTCTTCACTCAATCGACGCCGAAAACCATCAATTAGCGTCGGTCATAAACAACCGACGCCTAAAACTGACCCATTAGCGTCGGTCTTTACTTAACCGACGCCTAAACCTGATCCTTTAGCGTCGGTCTTTTCTCAACCGACACTATAAACATGTTTTAAGCATCGGTTCTTATAATGCCGACACAATTGAGTCTGATTAAAAAAAAAGTAAAAACATATAATAATTAAAATAAAAACATATCAGTCATCTTCCTTACCCTCTAACACTCGCGCGACCTCAACTCATACAAATCACATACCAAAAACTCTATCTCCGCTTTCTTCCTCCCAAGTCATACAAATCTGCTTCTCTATATTCATACTAATTGAAGTCATATTGGGTTCTATTTTTTAGTCTTTAGTTCACAAGTAATTGATTTATTGTGCTCGATTTCTTGTCTCTCAACCAAACCTAGGTCTTCTCTGTATCGACAAAAGGGGATTCTCTGTATCGACAAAAAGAGGGATTTCTTGGTGGTTATATATCTATCCCTTTCTTCTGTAGATATGTGTATATCTAAAAACCCCCAATTTCTCGCTTAAACCCCCCAATCTTTTTGATGAAAAACTTATCTAAAAATTCAATCTTTTTATGCCCATTTCTTGATTTCTTGATTTGTATTGGTGTATATAGTGGATTGATTTTCTTTGATTGATATTTTGCTGGTAGGTTCTAACTTCGTTACTCAGTACTACAATGTTCTTCGCCAGCAGCCCGATTTAATTTATCAGTTTTATAATGAGTCAAGTTCTGTTATTCGGGTTGATGGGGATTCTGTAGAAGAAGCTTCGGAGATCCGGGTAAGTATCAGTTTGATTTTTCTAAAGATATTTTTTTTGGTTCGTTGTTAAGTACTTGTTAATTACTACAGATGTTTGCATGTAGATTAGTAATATATAGTTGTCACTTATCAGATTAAATTTGTGTACAACTTTTCTTAACTTTTGTTGCTGATTTTAAATGTACGTGTAATGTTACAAGATTTATATCTATAGATAATACATCCAGCTATTTGTCATGTATGTATTCTTGCTTTAGGATTACCAAGGCTGCATTGTAACAAAGGTATTAATGACTGTGATAATAACCTTGCATTTTTTACCATCCACACTATGGAGCTCTGTATTTTTTGTTTTTATCAGCGGTATTAACTTTTATACTTTACTTGTTAAGCTATACTCTATTAAGAAACAAAGATGGTTTGTGTTTTTAGAGAAAAATATCATATTTAACTAAAAACATTCTCCATTTTAGTTCCAAAATATTTAACATTTTTGACACTAAAAGCAGTTTGACTTGCCTTTGCGTTTTTGTTTGGAGTTCAAGTCTTTAATTGATGATAGTCAGTACAAATATATTGTTATGTCTAATATTTCAAATGCTATTAATTGCACATAAATTTTTATTGCCAAATTTTCCATATGAAAGAGTATCTTTGCAGAAATTATGGAAGGAAGTTGTAATATACTTGCTTCACTCTGTTCAATACACATTGACCGTACTCCTATTTTAATTCTCACAATATAACTGAAAAACAGAACCCTCCATTCTCTCATTCAAAACAATAACCAGTTAGTTTGCATGTTCAAAATGTAACTGATGTCCCCCGAAATGTCCAAAAGATATTAAATTGTCCAACTTCTATATTCCGCCAAAAATTCAGTCTGCACTTTGTTGATTGTGTTAATATCTGGTTCCATATAAATTCTCACTGTCTAATTACTATCATTTCAGATAATGGTTTGTCACTGCAGAGCGACTCTAGGAATGGATGCCTGAATCGGATGCTTAACATTGAATGTGTAAAAAGGACATGTCCATGTGGAGAATTTTGTTCAAATAACCAGGTATTTTTTATATAGAATTTTGATTATGTTATGTGTTATTGGACACAAGTCTGATGTGGAAATGAGAATAGAACCAGTCATGGGCAATCTGTAAGTTTAACCTTACATAACCTATTATGATATTAGCATAGAGTTGCCTTCCATATCCCATATTTACACATGTTACAAGGTGAGATTTATGCTGATATTAAAAAGGCAATATTTTAACGTGGGTTTTGGAGATGGAAAAGGTGATACTAATGATTTTTTTTTCATGTTGTAGTTCTGCATAACATATAAGTACATCAACGTAGGTTTGTATTTGTTATAGCGTACACACACTGATATCAGATTAATGTCGAGGTTCCAGTACACTCTCTCTTTCTCATACAGTCCCATTAGACAAACTAACAATTTACACAATGATTGACTTCTTAACCACCAGAAAGAAAAACAAAAAACAAGTAAGATTAAGCAGAAAAATGCATTGACTGACTAGAGGCTATCACTTTGTGAATAAATGGTATTGTCAACTATAAAGCAACACTCTATCAATATTATTCACCCTATGTGAGTGTAAATTGAACAAACAGTAATATTATGTTAGGTCGAATACACAATAGGTAATCAAATACTGTATGAGTAACTTAACAAGAACACACTGTTTAATACTTAAAAACTGTTTGGAATTAACAATTCCTCTCTCAGTGATGTAAAATATCACAGAGAGCTGCTTAGGTTACAATCAATGAATTTCTCAATGTTCGATTCCCTTCTAGGGTTAACCTAACTGTATTTATAAAACATACAGCTTCGTACAATCAGTAATTGATTCTCCTATAATTAAGCTATACAATTGATATCAATCACGATTGCTCTAGTCTTCCAAGTCAACTCAATCTCTTTGACAGCTTTCCAATCTTCAAAGATATTGCTTCCAAATTTATCTTGTATCAATCTTCAAACACTGTTGACTCTTCAGACAATACCGCTACAGAGTTTAACAATCTCTGTTGCGCTTCCAGTCAGTGTTTAACTAAACTCTGACTGCTTCCAGCTAAACTATGTTTTGTCACTATAGCTTCCAAACACTGTTCTCATCAATCATTTCTAACAATCTCCCCCAACTTGTCCATTAGCAAGAATGTACAAGTTTACAGTAAATGATGATGTCAAAACAAATACAAAGTTTTACAGTGTCTAACATACAAACAGAGTTTAAGCTTTTACTTAACAAATTCTACAGAAAATAAGAAAATCCTTACAGACTTTAATTTCTAATCTCTTGTAGATCTGGCATTGTTCTGAGATAGTCTATAAGCAATCTTCTTTTAGCATTTTCAAGCTCTATCTGCATAGCTTCCTTGATTTCTCTCAACTGAGGATCATTCTCATCAGTTTGATAGATAGCATCTCTAAGATCGTAGATTTTGTTTCTTCTCATTTCATTTCCCAGCCTGATATATTTCACTTCCTCAGACTTCACATTAAAATCCAGAACAGTGATTCCAAGATCAGTCTTCAGCTTTGTAGTCCCCTTCTCCATTTCTATCAGATTCCCATTCCAGTCTCTGTACTTTGGAACATACTTGCTGTTGTACTTCATATTTCTTCTGGCAAGATTTTGAATCATCTTTTGTCTGAGTACATTTGCAACTGACTGAGCTCTTTGATTTCTCACTCTGAAAATATACAGGACATATTCAAGTTCTTCCCAGTATTTTAATTCAATATCCTTTTCAGAAACTTTAAACACTGTTCCATCAGCCATGAAATATAGCAAGAAATCCTTCTCTAAACTCTTCTGATATACAAGCTGTACTGACTCCAGTCTGTCTAAACTCTCTTGAGTGACACCACGACCTGGAACAGACAGTGAAGAAGGATCTCTGGGACCAACATATTGTCTTGTGTCTCTGTGTGAGCCTATGCCTCCTTTGTTGTATCCGATTTTACCAGATAAGGCTCTACCATCAGTGAAATCCATTGGAACTGTAGCTTCTAGCCTTGAATCATGAAGAACACCTTTTCCAAATGTTGATTTCAACTGAGAAGACAATAATGGTGTGGTCACAACTTGTGCAGTAACAGAGGTTGTGTCTTCATTCTTCTGTACAACATGTGTATCAACAGAGGTTGTAACAATACTTTTCAGCTTTTGCTTAGCTTCTGCATCTGTTGGTTTTCTGAACACTTGCATCCTTTGATTTGTACCAACTGGTTCTTTGATTTGAATGCCTTTAAGAATAGGCTTTGCAGCTTTAACATTCTTCTTCAATTTATCAGACTTTAAAGTCTTCAAATGCTTTTCTTGCAGACTCTTCTCTTCAGCTTTAGCATCTTCTATAGTAACTCCTTCTGCATTCTCTTCCATGAAAAGCTTAACAGCTAACTCCTAATCAGTCTTTGGATTTGATATTAATTCCAAACTCTTGGTTTTTGAAGTACCTTGAGTTTCAGCGTTTATTCCAACAGACTCTGACTTAAGAGATTTGCCAGATCTCAGAGTTAGTGTTTCAGAGTTTAAACCCTTCTTCTTATCACTTGCCCCTCCATCTCCAGCATCATCCTTTTGAAGCAGAGTTTGAGAAACTTTGCATTTAGACTTAGCAACTCTCTCCCCCTTTTTGACATCATCAGGAATGAGTATAGATGTAATGAGCTCCAAAGAGTTAGCAATAGAATCAACCTTAGAAAACAAAGTAGCTTGATTCTCTTCAACCTTTCCTAGCCTGGCAAAGAGAGTATCTTGAACTTTAGACAGCTGTGCAGCTTTAATTTTGGACTCTCTTTCCATCTTCATTTCTCTTGACTGTATCTCAGTCTTCAAAGAAGCAATTTCTTGTTTTGTGTCAGCAAAATTTCCATCCAGAGTTTTGACTTGTACCACAGTTGCCTTTAAACATGATAAAATCTCTGGATTTGAAATTTTACTTGCAGTCTGCTTAACAAAATCAGCTGCTCTCCCTTTTGGAAAAATACAGTCTTGTTTATACCAATTAGCAGCAGATTTAGCAAGGTACTCTTCTTCAATTGCATGAGATGGACAAGGCTCACTACACCATATATGACCTATTGCAACACCGATATGTATAAGTGTTACAAAAAGTGTTACAATAGACACAAAACTTGGTAGTCTATTGCAATATTTTTTACAGTGTTGCAAGAAATACCAAAAGTGTTGCAAGCAAAATGATAATTTTGAAATTTTATAACAATTGCAACACTTTTCGCACTTTACGAAAAGTGTTACAATACACTACCAAAATATTCTAATTTTTTGTTGGCGGGCTTGCCTATTTTTTGTTCCCGGGCTTGCAAATTTTTTTTCGTGCCAAGACTTTTATTACACAGAAATAATGTTATATTACATAAAAATAGAAACAACAGATCTCTCATCTCTCTCTCTCACAGACCTCTCTCAGATCTCACTCTCTCGACTCTCGACCATGTCCCCCTCATCTCTGCTGCCCATCTCTCTCTGTCTCTCTCTCTCTCTCTCGCTCTCTCTCTCTCTCTTTCTCATACTATCGATTAGAGCAAAATCCCCAAAATTGATTGAGCTTCAATAACCAAATTAAAGCTTCAATTGTAGAGGTAATCACCCATATTTCTCCGATTATATAGATTTATACATATATATATATATATATGTGAATTTTTTTGATTATATGTTGGATTAAAGCTGGTATTAAGTGTTAATTTGTAGATTTGTGTTAATTAGTAGGACTTTGGGGTTAATTAGTAGGATTTTTGGTTGGTACTAAATTCCAGAGTAAAATTCTTGATGGTTCCTCCTATTAATTGTTGATGTAGCTAGGCTCTTTTTTTCGCTTCTGTATATCATTTCAAATCAAGGCTTGTTGTAGTGACGACGTAGAATGGTTCATCAATACGCTTGAATCCACTTACGGGTTTATATGTAATTGCAATTGATAATTTTCTCAAGCAAATACATTATCAATTGGTCAGGCTCAGGACCAGGGGATATCATTTCTTAGAAAAGCGATTGTTGCGTGTAGCCAAGAAATAGAACGCCACCAAGGGAAACTTATTGTGAAAGAGGCGCCAAGAGCGGTGAGTTCTTTTCTGCTCATGAAAATTTAATTATACTTTTTTCCCCATACATGACCTGTGAATTGGTAGTGACCTTTTTTATAGAGTACTTGTCTTAGCTTACAAAAATGTCTGATGATGATGTATAATTACAGGTGAGTGAAAGGGAGGACCAAAATTGTATTATAGAATGGAATATTTAAGTTAAGTTCATCTCACCGGCAAGATAGGCAAAACCTTGTTACATATTCTTGAAATACATCATTCTTGTAATATCAAATACTCATGTTTTATGATCTTGTTAATTATGCAGGCCTTGGAGAACTCTACTGTGAACCTGCACCATTTTGCATTTTTCACGTTTGGCGGTCGATCAGGGAAGCTTCATTGGACCAGGAAGAATGAGGTTGGAAAACTTATGTGCTCCAATGTTCGACCGGTTTCCCAGAAATCATTTCATAAGTGTTTCTAATTTAGATATATCTCTGCTATTAATTGTTTTTTTAGAAGTAAACATTTTGCTATACCAGACGTCTATGAAGGAACTGTTGCAGAATACCTAAACACTCCGGTTCAATATTCTAACTAGGTGACACTTTCCATTTACATTTTATCATTTATTGTAGTTGGGCTTTTTATTTAGTAGACCGAGATATGCATGGCGTAAGCTTTAACTTTTAATCATCTAATTACATCGAGGTTGCAGAAACTGTAAATGATAAAATTTTGAAACTTATGCGTGGGAAGTGCATCCTCTGTTTGCTAATCAACATTATGTTGTTACAGGATATTGAAACACTGTCATCAGACACATCTCAGTTAATTCCACAGCATAATTACAAGCTTGATTTACATGCTTTAAACAGTCGCCGTCGTGGAGAGGTATGATATAGGTTAGATTGACAGATCAAGTTTGTTAATATGTAGTTGTACTTAAATTATGTTAGTGTGTTATCAGATGTGTAAAGCTTTTTCTTTTTTATATGACTTGTTGTAATTAGAATCACGTGGGTCATGTTATATATATTGCTGACTGATCGAGTGATTAATATACGAGGTTGATGTGGATTCATTATATGATACCCCTAGTACTTCTCTTATCATCAAAAAATACTACAAGCTGGTTGTTCGAGTATCCCGACAAAACATTAGTACCACCATTTTCAGTGTAAACCAGTCCATACTCCTGTGTTCCGTGTACGTAATGAAGAATTCTCTTAATAGCATTTAAGTTCATTGTTGTAGGCTTTTCCATATACCTACTGACTATTCCAACTGTGTAGGCAATATCCGGACGCGTGTGAACAAGGTAACTTAGCCCTCCAACAATGCTCGTGAGTTGAGTTGCATAACTTAATTTTCCTCCCTCGTCCTTGGTGATATGTTCTTTTGGATGCATCAAAAAATTTGTGGGATTACAATCAATCATCCCAGCCTTTTATAGTACTTTCCTTGCATACCCTGACTGCTTAAGCTCAATACACCCGTTGTTTTGCTTTACTTCAATTCCCAAGTATTAAGATAGTTTCCCCATATCAATCATCTCAAATTTGCAATTCATCTGACATTTAATATCTTTTGCAGAACCCTTGAAATTGGAAGTTTTTTATTGTTTTCTGAATCTCTGTTTTGAAACACGCTGGCTTTTTGTTTTTAGCTGTCCTTTATGTTTACAGTTTTAACTATTAATTTGTTGATTTCTGCTTCTGTAGCTAACGAGAGCACAAGGAAGCGTGTAATATTTTATACAGTTGGTGACTACATCTTGCTGGCACTTGCAAGCGGACTTCAGGTTGCTTATATACGAAGACTGTTTAGTAAGTCAGTTGCATACAACCGTGTGTAAGGTGCGCATTTAAGCTATACGGCTAGGTATATTGACACCATAGGAAGTTTTCCAGGCCTGGTTTATGAAGTGCCATGCAGAGAAGCAATCTTAGTGAAATCTTTTGTGTACTAGTGAACAAAATGATCTTTCTTAATACTATTTATCCATTTATCTGTTCCCCTGTTTTTTCCCCATTTGTATCAAACTTTCATAGATGACATATTTAATTTACATAAGTGTATCTGGTGTTTTGAGAATTTATTCATGATCTGAGTGCACAAGCAGCAGGACAATTGTCCCTTTCTATACTGGTTAGAATTCTTTTGCAAATGGTATTATGATAAACAAGTCCAGTGTGACAGTAGCACTTTCCATTGTGGTGCTTTCATTTATATGATTGTAAATGAGGGCTTCTGTTTTTTCTTTTCTTCAAGGTGGCAAAAAATCGAAAGCACATCTGTGCATCCTTCACTTCAGACCTGTGAGGAACAACCATATATTTGTTTGGCATGAAGAATCATCATATTCTGTTAATAAATGATTTATTTTTCCCCTGTATTTGAAATTGGACTAATAAATGATTTCATTTTTAATAGCAATTAATACTGATTTTATCTTTCTTTGTCTGCAGCTGTACATAGCTCCTGTGACAAGTACAAGATTTACCAGTACAAGATTTGTTACTGTTAAGTGTTAAAAAAACTACTGTTATCCGAACACCCACCTGAGAACATTGTCCGAGCTGTCAATTCCTGCCATCCATATCTACAACGTGTACTTTATGAGAGGTACTAATAATTTAAATTACTTTTCATTGCAGGAAGAACATTTCTTTTATTCATTTTTTTTTGTGAATGTCTGATATCGGATACCAGTCTGTGCCTTAAATTTATGCTTTGACCAGCATCATATTGACCGGTGGAAGTACATTGTTTCCTGGTTTATGCTTCACTATTTTGTTAAACTGCATAAGTTTGCAAGAAATTACTAATGCAGTAATGCTATTATACCTTCCGGATGCAAAGCCATCTGCTATTGGACTTGAGTCTCTGAAATTTGTTCTTTTTGTTGCTTCAAGTTTCTTTGGATTTGCTTATTTTTTATTGCACTTGCATGTTTGAATATTTATACAATACTTATATACCGCAGAACCTGTTGGACACTAAAATGTTAATATATGGCATGGTTTTTTACTTGGTTTGTTTTTGTTTGATTACAAGATTGAGTGAATACACTTGATAATCTATGTACCGGAGTCTGATCGATTCCATTTAGTTTCTAAATGTTACCATTGGTTAATTGCTCAAAAAGATGATGGTACCCAAACTAAGGCGATGATGGATTGACATGAACATTTGTCTATTACTGTGATTATAAATCAATGTTCAAATCTAAAATTTCATCCTATTTTTGTTTCCCGAGGCAAAATATATTTTTGTTTCCTGAGGCAAAATGTCATCTAAATTTGCAGATCCCCCATCGCAAGGAAATTCTTCAAGAGGGAATACTTGTACAAGAGAGCCAAATGGTGAACAACTCGTAGTTTCTCAGTTTAAAGATCAAAACGCTCGTGATGATGGCATTGCCCTCTGTCCTACTGAAAAGAGAATAACTTGCAAACATGCGGAAGTTCCAGAGAAATCTGGTGAAGACATAGAGATTGCTTCAACACCCTTGGGAGAGGTTAAAATTTCTGTCAACTGTAACTCTGCAATTGGAAGGCATGACTTTCATATGCCCAGTCTAGATAAAGTCATACAAACAGTCGAAGCTCAATATCTCAGGTCTTATAAATCCTTAGATCCTAGTTTCTCGTTGAGGAAACTGATGAAAGACATGTGTGAATGTAGAATTGTGATGTATTTAGTCGACGTGTGTTTCGACCTTAGACTTAGTAGTACGATGTCTGGGCTACTATATTGACATTATCTTGTTGGATTATTTGCCATTTTGGATTTGAAATGTCATTTTTGGGTTTGGTATTCTTTTGTGCAAGGCATATTAAATTTCACATGACATTGCAATTTGGACAATAAAAAGTGTTGCAAATAAGGGTTGCCAACTAAATCTAAAAGTATTACAACAAGGATAAAAATGTTGCAGGATAATGTTGCAAAAAAAACCAAAAGTATTGCAAAACGCATAATAATGTTGCAAAAATATGTTGCAATAAACTCACTTTGTAACATTTTTAAGTCAATTAATGTTGCAAAAAAGTGTTGCATTCGTCTGTTGTAACATATTCAAAATGTTGCTAAAACATGCAAAAGTGTTACAACAAACTACACCAAACTCTTTTTGTAATACTTTGAAAAGCGTTGCAATAAACACAAAAAGCGTTGCTATAGAAGGCTGTTGCAACGCCAGCAAATGCAACACTGACTTTTAGCAAAAGTGATGCATAAACATCTATTGTAACACTTTTGGAGCCTAATGATACACTTTTTTGGTGTTGCAACAGCCCATATTTGGTGTAGTGCTGATCAAAAGGTTTATGTTTATTTTCAGTCTGTGCTGGTGCACTCAGAAAAGAATCAGAGTTTGCACTGTTTTCAGATTCATCTTCAGCACTTGCATCATTAACTTGAGCATCTTTTAAAGAACCACTATGCTGAGCTGTGTCAGCCACAATTTCTGTAACAACTTCTGCAATCTTGTCAATAGTTTCCTCATGTTGCACAGGCTCTGCAACAGAGTTTGTATGTGTAGCTTCAACAGTCATAGATTCAGAAATTATCTTAGTTGCCTGATCAACCTCATCACCTTTATCTGGAATTGGAGAAGCATTAGATATCAGTTCTGTGTGTGATGCTGCAGCTTCAGGTAAATTAACTACAGACTCATCAGCTACACCAGGAGCTTCAGTATGAACAACAGGTGAGATAGGATCAAGGATTGGTTGAAATGATTCAAGAACATCATTCACTGGTGAAAAATCATCTCTGTGATCCTCTTCTACAGGCATGTTATCCTCTGTAGGTACTTTAACATTAACAGCATCCTCTGCAGGTATTTCAACCTCTGCAGGTATTTCAACATTGACAGCCACAATATCCTCTGCAGGCATTTCAACCTCTGCAGATATAGCAACATTCTCTGCAACCTCAACAGTAGGTGTTTGCAGTGAAACCACCTCTGGAGCATTAACAACATTCTCATCATCTGATTCTGAAAGAATTAATCTTCTCTTCTTGACTTGAGGCACTACAATCTCCTCTTCTTCTTCACTAGAGCTCTCTTTAGGTGGTGAAAGTGAAGGTCTGTTTGCCTTTTGTTTCTTTCTTCTAGTATACACAGCTCCAGGTAATGTCTGTTTAGCCTTTGAGTGTTTAGTGTTTTAGGCGGTGTGTATTTTTCTTTTTGGTTTGGATTTGGGTTTTTCAGTAGGTGCTGGCTCAGAGTTTAAGGTTTCAGAGTTTAGTGGTGGAGAGTTTATTGTTGGAGAGTTTAAGGTTTCAGAGTTTATGTGTTCTGGTTGTGGTTGATGAGATGTAGTAGGTACAGTTGTTGTGGGTGTTGTGGGTGTTGGTTCAGAATGTATGGTGTCTAATGGTTCAGGCATGTATTGTGGTGATTGAGAATCTTGAGGTTGGTTAACATAGTTTTGTAAGGCTAGTGGCATAAACATATCAGGTATTTGCTGTTTAGTAACATCTTTATTTGTCAAATCAGAAAACATCCTTTTAGCAACTTGAAAAGGCTGAATCACATCAGCTTCATCAATTGTAATATTAGGCACACAAGCAGTGAATAGCATTTGACAAAAACGAGCAAAATAAACAGAAGTAGGCTCAGACAAACGCTCTCCCAAATTCATTAGCACTAGTCTACCAAAATCAAAATTACCTCCATACAGTAGAGCATGACCAATTTGGAGAGTGTCAAGAGGAAGTGCATCCCAATTTGTTGTCTTCTTTCCAAAAGCTCTTGTAATGCAATCGAAAAAGAAGCTCCATTCCTTTCTCAAAAGCGGCCTTCTCAGAGACCCTAGCTTATTCAAGTTGCCTGCACATCCAATTTGCTGCAACATTGTCCTCAAGCGATCATGACCAACAACACTGTAAGAAGTGTGAGTCTCAAAATCCAGAGCATCCCTAACCGTAGTTGGAGTAATGATATACTCTGATTCAGCATGAGTGAAAGTGATTGTTGGAGTGCCAGACTCTTCTCCATCATCATACACAGAGTTTGTCCAGAAAGTAGCAATTTGTGAAGCAGAGAGTATTGGTGGTGCAGTTAACGCCTTCCCTATTTCAGAGTCTTTCAAGAAATTTTGAAACAAATGAAATGCCTCTGGAGCATTTGCATTCTCCAGTGGTGCTACATAGTTGCTAGGAAGAAAAACTAATCCTGCTGCATCAAACGCTTTGGTTGCCATTAGTAAGATATGATACGAAGATATTCAGAGAAAAGATGTATGGTAAGTGTTTACCAAAATGTGAAGGAGAATGAGTGAGAATTTTGAAAGTGAATGAGTATGCAAGTAACTGTGAGTGGGTGAATATGAATAGATGTGAAGAGAGAGAACAAAAACGATTAGAGTAAAACTAAAACTCAATCGTTTATTCAGTAAAAACGCGCAACTGATTGTAGAGTAATGTGTGAGTGGGACACTATCATGGGACACGTGTCAAACAACCAATGGATCACTTAATAATTACCGCTGTCATTCCTATAATCACGAAACTTTGACATATTTACACTAATTAACAGTTGTCAACTACCCCAATTACTCCAAAATAGTCAAATCATCTCAATGAAACTTTACCTTAGAGTACTTAACACAACTCAACAGTGTTTATCAATTTTCCAACTTTATCACTAACAACCCTTTCAAAAATTGCACAGTTGTGAATATGAGTGTGTGTGAAGCAGAGTTTACTAAAATCAATTTTTAGAGCATCTAATATTTCATAAAATCCATAACAAAAAAATAAATAAACACTGAATGCACAAACTCTCATATTAAACACTGATTGTTTGATGAATGCTAAACTCTGTAGTTACTGTAATACAGAAATCTGAAAACTTCCATTCCCTTTGATGTCCATGACTATCTAAGTAAGCACACAGTCTTTGAAGACAAAAAGATCAAGAGATAGAAATCAGAGCATCATTCAGTGAATAACAGTCATGAATTTGATAATCTCACAAACTCTCAAAGCACACAGGTGTTTAGGTGAAGTGTTTACACTCACATTCAATCAGGAAAAGCAGATTCTACCAATGCTTGAATGTCAACCAAATCTACACTACTTTGAGTACATGTATGCACAAATCAAAAGGACTTTATTCAGGGTTGTAATGGAGTAAGATCAAACAGATGAATAGAGATGTTTTATTCATGAGTAAATTTCAAGCTGAACATTTTAATAGAGCAAAGTGTTCAGTCACACTGTTAGTACATATTTGCACAAGATCAGTATATATGCCCTTTTTTTTTCTTTTTTTTTATTTAACATATATACTGAAAAACTTTTCTTTTCTTGAGAAACACTCATCTGCTTGATTTTTTTCAAAAAAAAAATAACTGCTCTTAATACTTCAGAGTATAAGAAAAATGAGCAGTTAATTAGGCTCAAAGGGGTTTACTAAGGGTGGTTTTTATGAATAGTGTTTATACAGAGTTTGAACAGTGTTCAAAAGAATTTTGAACAGTGTTTGAAGGAATGGTAAATCCTATTGCCTTTATCATTTTCATGCACACACATATCATGTAGTCTCAAAGTGGTTTAATACAAGTTCTAGAGAAACATACTTCCTGATGAATATCACACAACAATAAATACTGATTGATAGAAAATGTATCAATCACTGATTTGGCTCAAACTCTCACAGGGTGTAAACATGAATCTGAACTCACCAAACTGATCAATGACACATCTCAAGTTTTATGGTTTTCACAAGTACAAACAAGGAATCACCAGGAACCATACCTTTGGAAACAGAATGTCACTTATCAGAGTTTAGAGTTCATCAATAATCAAAATTATTTATGAGAGGCAATGCACACAATATTCATAAACTCAGAGTTTAGGACTGAATAAACTAAGAGATGCTATAAATATGAAACAGTATCATGCTGTGTTGATTTACTGCACAAAATCTGATTAGATTACAGTGAATCAGAAAGAATCATGATTTAATTACTGAGAATCATGCTTCATACATTTTTCTTCATTGGTGTTTTCATTCAGACAAAAATCAATTATGAATTCACTGAGTGTATCCAACATGATAACAATGTTTAACAGACAGACATGCTGACAGAGTTTAACAAGTTTTAAACATAAGCATGCAGAACAGAGTTTAATACTAAGGTTCACATAGCACTTAACAATTTGCAGAAACATGAGCAATATCTTTTAGAGATAAGTCTTTGAGTCTCACCAACATCTCTAGTCAAAACTAGAGACCATTCCTAGTTCATTGACCAGTCTTGTAAATGTAGCTTCACTCAATGGCTTGGTGAAGATATCTGCAAGTTGTTGTTCTGTAGACACAAAGTGAAGCTCAATGTTGCCTTCCTCTACATGCTCTCTGATGAAGTGATACCTTATGCTGATGTGCTTTGTCATTGAATGTTGTACTGGATTACCTGTCATTGTAATAGCACTTTGATTATCACAGTAAATAGGTATCTTGGTATACCTTAATCCATAATCCAGCAGTTGATTCTTCATCCATAAAATCTGTGCACAGCAGCTACCAGCAACAATATACTCTGCTTCAGCTGTAGATGTAGATATTGACTTCTATTTCTTGCTGTACCAGGAAACAAGTCTGTCACCCAGAAATTGACAACTTCCACTGGTGCTTTTTCTGTCTATCTTACAGCCTGCAAAGTCTGCATCTGAATAACCAAGTAGTTTAAACTCTGATTCTCTTGGATACCACAGCCCCAAAGTTATAGTGCCTTTGAGGTACTTAAAAATCCTCTTTACTACTGTTAAATGTGGTTCTCTTGGATCTGCCTGGAACCTTGCACACAAACAAGTGGCATACATGATATCAGGTCTACTAGCTGTTAAATAGAGTAGAGAACCAATCATTCCTCTGTAACTTGTCATATCTACTGATGACCCTGCATCTTTGTCCAATTTTGTTGCAGTTGCCATGGGAGTTGTTGCAGATGAACAGTCAAGCATACCAAATTTCTTGAGAAGATTTCTGGTATATTTTGCTTGATTTACAAAAATTCCATCATCTGTTTGCTTCACCTGTAAGCCTAGAAAATAACTAAGCTCTCCCATCATACTCATTTGATATCTTGACTGCATGAGTTTGGCAAACTTCTTACAGAGTTTATCATTAGTAGATCCAAAAATGATGTCATCTACATATATCTGAACTAAGAGCAAGTCACTACCAGATTGGAAGTAAAACAGATTTTGTCAATAGTACCTCTGTGAAATCCACTTTCTAGTAGAAATTTGGCAAGGGTTTCATACCATGCCCTTGGTGCCTGCTTAAGTCCATAGAGTGCCTTGTCTAACCTGTAGACATGGTCTGGATATTTTGGATCTACAAAACCTGGTGGTTGTTCCACAAACACTTCTTCTTCAAGTTTTCCATTTAAAAATGCACTTTTCACATCCATCTGAAACACTTTGAATTTCTTATGAGAGGCATATGCTAGAAAGATTCTGATTGCCTCCAATCTAGCAACTGGAGCAAATGTTTCATCATAGTCTATTCCTTCCTGTTGTGAATAGCCTTTTGCAACCAGTCTTGCTTTGTTTCTTGTGATAACACCCTCACTGTCAGTTTTATTTCTGAAAACCCATTTAGTACCAACAATGGATCTGTTTTTGGGCCTTGGTACAAGGGTCCACACTCCATTTCTTTCAAATTCATTTAGCTCTTCTTGCATTGCTGTTATCCAGTCAGCATCTTTAAGAGCTTCTTCCACTTTCTTTGGCTCAGTTTGTGACAAGAATGCATGAAACAGACATTCATTTGTTGTTGCACTTCTTGTCCTTACTTTTGCATCTGGATCACCAATAATTAAATCAGGTGTATGTGACTTAGTCCATTTTCTTGCAGAAGGCAAATTGCTTCTGTCATCATGTGATCCTCCCCCTTGATCCATGCTCTCCTGATTTCCTTGGTGTCTCTCTTCATTTTTAGATGCTCCCCCTGAATGTGACTGCTCAGAATTATCAACAGAGTTTGAATCAACAGAGTTTGATTCAGAATTATCAACTGAGTCACTTTCAGTGTTTGAATTATCACTTTGATGTGATTCTTCATGCTCCCCCTCAACTGGTTCTTCTCTTGTCTCTGATTGAAGAGTTTCTTCAGTATTTACCAGTAGAGGTTCAGAGTTTAGATCAACAGAGTATGTCAGATCAGTCTGATCAGAGTTTACTTTTTCAGAGAATAAATCTTCATTTTCAAAGTGGAGTAGATCATGTTCATTGACATCTTCAAGTCCAGTTATTTTCTTGTCATCAAATGACACATGAATTGATTCCATGATCACTCTAGTTCTCAGATTATAAACTCTGAATGCCTTAGTTGACAGTGGATAGCCAACAAAAATTCCTTCATCTGCCTTTAGGTCAAATTTGGTCAACTGTTCAGGATGAGTCTTCAACACAAAGCACTTGCATCCAAAAATATGAAAATATTTTAGATTTGGCTTTTTCTTTTTCACCATTTCATATGGTGTTTTGCCATGCTTGTTGATCAGTGTTGCATTTTGAGTAAAACAAGCAGTTTGAACTGCTTCTGCCCAGAAGTATGTTGGCAATTTTGCTTCATCTAGCATGGTTCTGGCAGCTTCTATCAAGGTTCTATTCTTCCTCTCCACTACACCATTTTGTTGTGGAGTGCCAGGTGCAGAAAACTCTTGTTTGATTCCTTTACTCTTGCAAAATTCTTCCATTGATGAATTCCTGAATTCAGTTCCATTGTCACTTCTGATTATCTTCACTTGATTCTCTGACCCTTTGTCCAGTTGGATTATATGTTCTGTCAGTGTTAATGCAGTTTCATCCTTCTTTGCAAGAAAATATACCCATGTGTATCTGGTATATTCATCAACAATGACTAGTGCATATTTCTTCTTTCCAAGAGACATCACATTCACTGGTCCAAAAAGATCCACATGTAGGAGATGATAAGGATCAACAATTGAAGACTCAGATTTGCTTTTGAAGGAGGCTTTTCTCTGTTTGGCCTTTTGACAAGAATCACACAGGCCTTCTACATTCAACAAAGACCTTGGTAGACCTCTTACAAGATCATTCTTGATTAGCTCATTGATGTTGTTCAGGTTCAAATGAGAGAGTTTCTTGTGCCACTTCCAACTCTCTTCACTGGACATTCTTGTTGACAGACACACTGCTTTGCCATCAGTGTTTGTTGACAATTTAATTTCATAGATGTTATTGTGTCTGTTTCCAACTAGAGCAACTTTCCCTGTAGATTTACTGATCACTTGACAATATTCAGGCTGAAAATCTACATGATATCCTCTGTCACAGATTTGACTCACAGATAGCAGATCATGCTTGAGTCCTGGAACCAGAGCTACATTTGTGATGATGACATTCCCAAGATTAATATTGCCATATCCCAGAGTATGTCCTATGTTGCCATCTCCATAGGAAACTTTTGGGCCAGCCTTCTCCTCATACTCTGATAGCAGGGCTTTATTTCCAGTCATGTGTCCTGAACATCCACTGTCCACGACTAGGGTACTCACCCTGGTGCCCTGCAATCACAAACAATCACTGATTGTTAGTTTTAAGGATCCAGACTTGCTTGGATCCTTTGGCTTTCTTAATTCTGTTAGCTTTTGCAGCGGAATTCACATTATCAGAGTTTAAGCTAACTTTTTCAGAGTTTACATTTGCAGAGTTTACTTTAACCCATTTCAAATTTGGTTTGGGTTCATAGTAATTATAGTAAATAGCATGATAATCTCTGCAAGTGTAAATAGAATGCCATGTACTTCCACAGTGTTTACATAAAGTCTGTGGTCTAGTTCTCACATAATCATTTTTAACTGCAGTTTTAGAGGGCAAAGAATTAATGTTCTTATTCTTACTGCAGAAACTAGCAAGATGATTAGTGCTACCACAATTAAAGCATGTTTTTCTAGGAGCTAATGAAGCAAGCATTGGCTTAATTCCTGATGTTATGCCTACTTTTCCATTTTTGTTTTTCTTAGGCATTCTCTGTTTGTTGACAGATTTTATCTCTTTAAGCTTATGCTTGAGTTGTTTATCTGTCATTAAACCAATGTTAGCCTCTTTAACAAAAGTCTTAGCATATGATTCTTTAACAGCCTTTTTCTCAGCTTCAGTCTTAGGTCCACCTGTTCCCATAACATTACCTTCAGATGAACGATGTGGTCTAACTTTTACCAAATTTTCAAATCTAAGTTCATCTCCTTCAGAGTAACCTAGACCTACTGTATCTGACTGAAACACTTCTTGAGTGTCTTTACCAGAGTGTGTCCAAGTTTTAATAATGTGTTTAGCATCCTCTAATTCAGATTCTAGTTGCTTATACTTACCTAGCAACTCCTGTTCAATAAACACTGCATCATCTCTCTCTTTCTGAACTTTATTCATTTTCTCTAGCTGTTCCTCAACATGTTTATTTCTATCTTTGAGTTGAGAGCACTCATTTTTTATCCTCTCATTTTCTAAAGTCTGATCCCTATAACTGATATGTAATGCTTTAAGATAAATTCTCAATTCAGTTATATTATCAGTATTATAAGCATAGGTAGTTGGAGGTACCTTTAGATCATCATCTTCATTTTGAGTAGTAGCCATGAGTGCATAGTTGACTTCCTCATCTGAATCTGAAGTGTCTGCCCAATCTCTGCCTTTGGTGTAGAGTGCCTTTTTAGTTTTACCCTTCTTGCACTCAGGAGCATAGTGACCCATCTCCTTACACTTGTAGCATTGAATTTCAGACTTATCTTTCTTACCAGATTTGAAGTCCTTTCCCTCAGATTTCTTGAAATTCTTCTTGTCAGACTTTGAGTAGTCCTTGGAGAATCTCTTTCCCTTCTTGAAGTTCTTGAATCCCATCTTCTTGAAGGTCTTTACCATCAATGCAGCCATTTTCATCATCTTCAGAATCAGATGTTCCATCTGTGTTTGAGTCAACATCAGTGTTTGATGACTCACTTTCTGAGTGTATGACTAAAGCTTTTCCTTTTGCCTTTTTCCTTGATGCTTCCTTCTTTGATGGTTTCTCCTCAACCTTAAGTGCAACAGACTTTGACTTTCTACTTGATCTTTTGTTTCTCTGCTCCAATTCCAATTCATGAGTTTTGAGCAGTCCATAAATTTCATCAATCTCTGTTTCACCAAGTTCATAGTTATCTCTTATGGTGGTTGTTTTCACATCCCACTTTTCAGGTAGAGAAAGAAGAAACTTGAGATTTGAGTCTTCTAAATCATACTCTTTGTTAACCAATGACAAATCATTGAGCAGTTTACAGAATCTGTCAAATGTTTCTGTCATGGTTTCTTCAGACTTTGCCTCAAAATGCTCATACTCCTGAGTGAGTATGTTTCTTCTGTTTTTCTTGATTGCAGGAGTTCCTTGACACCTAACCTCAAGTGCATCCCATATTTCCTTTGCAGTTGTGCAATTAATCACTTTATTAGACATAACATTGTCTAATGCACTGTGAAGTAAGTGTCTTACTTTTGCATCCTTTGCAATAGATGAAAGATCCTCAGCAGTTAGATCTTTCTTTTCTTTTGGAATGACCTTTGATTCCTCACCAGCAGCAGCAGCAGATAACTTTGTAGGTTTGTGAGGACCTTCATAAATTCTATCAAGGTATTCTGGATCTGTAGCCTCCAGAAACATGGTCATCTTCACCTTCCAAATTGCATACTCTGATGGCCTAAGTATAGGAACCCTAATTGTTTCATACCTACTAACAGTAGTAGGGGCTTTCTCAGATGGTGGAGGTATCTCTGCCATTGATTACTATTGTGTTTTGGATCTTTAACTGTAATAAAGTAACAGATTGTCTCTGATACCACTTGTTAGGTCAAATACACAATAGGTAATCAAATACTGTATGAGTAACTTAACAAGAACACACTGTTTAATACTTAAAAACTGTTTGGAATTAACAATTCCTCTCTCAGTGATGTAAAATATCACAGAGAGTTGCTTAGGTTACAATCAATGAATTTCTCAATGTTCGATTCCCTTCTAGGGTTAACCTAACTGTATTTATAAAACATACAGCTTCGTACAATCAGTAATTGATTCTCCTATAATTAAGCTATACAATTGATATCAATCACGATTGCTCTAGTCTTCCAAGTCAACTCAATCTCTTTGACAGCTTTCCAATCTTCAAAGATATTGCTTCCAAATTTATCTTGTATCAATCTTCAAACATTGTTGACTCTTCAGACAATACCGCTACAGAGTTTAACAATCTCTGTTGCGCTTCCAGTCAGTGTTTAACTAAACTCTGACTGCTTCCAGCTAAACTCTGTTTTGTCACTATAGCTTCCAAACACTGTTCTCATCAATCATTTCTAACATATTATAAAGAAAATAATTAAGCAGTCAGATAATAACGGAGTAGCCATTATTTACAACATCAGATTTGAAAAAATGGGTAGATTTGTCCTCATTAAGTTTAAAATATGCTCACCTGATTACGGTACACAAGATAGGCAAGTAAGAAGTAAACCATCAAGAAGGGTAACATTAGAGGTGCCGTAACAGAAGAAGTGAAGCCTAGCAAACCAAACAGAAGAACTCTTGGAATTTCAGTGTTGTATGGAAAAGTCATTGGACCGTATGACACAACAGACTTGCCTCCAAATACAAATCTATCTAACCAATGGCACAAAAGGACAAAAGGCTGCATTAGCTCGCTAGCCAAACCTGTCCACTCTGATGTTAACACGTAAGTAATGAAGAAGACCGCCCGTAAAAGTTTAATTTCATGGTGAGTACTTATAACAACATCACACGACTTCAGATTAAGGTCCTTGCTCCAATTATAATAATTAACTGCACTATCCTCTATCATCAACTAATATTTGAAACTAAAGCAAACTTGAACAAAAAAATGAGCAATTAATATTGAAGTGCTTTCGAAGCGGAAAGAAAGGCCATGGGCTTCAGTTACTAGAAGACATCCGTGAGGGGCAGTTTTTTATTGAATACGTGGGAGAGGTATATTGCACTGAGTTATATATATTGGAGTCTAGTTTGAATTTTTGACGAATAAACTACTTAAATACCAAGGATGACTTCCTTTTAAGGTTGCTAAACTAATGTCTTTATTATTAAAATATGAAGGATGACTTCCTTTTAAGTATTAAAATACTTTACTTGTTAAGCTATACTGTATTTGCTATAGCGTGAACTGATTTGTGTAACTACTCTTTTTCCTTATGTTATTAGTTCTGTTTTTTACACGACCATCATGTTTGATGGATCCTTCGATTACCAGAGAACATAGTTGAATACCAGCAATCAGCACCCTTATATTCGGATAACAATGTTGATTACCAATACTCGACAACCGAATATTCAGAGAACATAGTTGATTACCAGCATCACTGAGGGCAGACACTACATGATGACAAAGACTACTAGCATGCGGCACCTGTATATTTCGACAATGGAGTTGATTCCCAGCTGACAAATCATAGTGCGTTTTTGGAGTCACAAGGTATTGTGGCTTTGTCTTGGAGTCACAAATCATAGCAGTTTTTTCTCATATTTTATGTCCTTGTGCACGTGCGTTTAGAGATTATTTGAGGTTGTTACTTAGGTTTTTACTGAGACATGCTATTGTATGCCAATTATGCAGAGAAATTGGTGAAAGAGCAAGCTTCGGCTAAAACTGATCTTGATTTGGCGGTATGTTGTAATCATATTCCTTTTCTTTGTCAGATATGTGAGTGTTATGTAGCTAAATTTAGGCATAATAGTAACGGATTTAGTTTAAAGATTATAAATGTTGATTAATGTAGTGTTTTATGTGTCTTTATGTGGAGATGATCATCCTGCCGAACTAATTTCTTTTCTGAGAACCTTCAAGAGAGAGGTGTTTTCCTTAGCTCCTCTTTCCTCCTTTTTACTATTGTAGTAATTTTTTTGGTGCTTGAATGAAATAATACATTATTTTAAACAAAAATAGTCTAAAACCCAGAAGGAGAAATACCTTATTTATTTGCACAACCATGACATAGATTGGCAGTAGCAGTTTGCTTAGCTTTTGCTGATCCGACCATTTTGGTTTTGGGCCTAATAAAATGAATATGTGTACTGACAAAAAAAATGAATATGTGCTAGTCTAAGTTTCCGTTCTTGCTGTGATGGTCGTACATGCTTCACATGATTTTATTGCAGCGGTAACATGGCTTACTCAAGAGTCGTCCGAAAATACTAGTTTGATTGTTCAACCAGCTCTAAGTGGAAATTCAATGTTTCAAAGGTAATTTATCAACTAAAACTCATGCTAAAATTTAATAGTGCATTTCAATAATGGTGAATGCTAAACGGTGGCATGTCACTGATCTCGGCTGAATACATAAACGTGTCTACCATTGCATGTGTTAAATGGTCATTCGTGCTTAATGGGAAATGGTAATTACTAGAGAATCAAAGTCCGGTAGAGATCCAGATCCTCGGGATGGCTTTGGCATTGTTATTAATCAAGTGTTTAATATAAATAGAGATTTTTCAGGACATCAAAATTATAGACTATATGTGTCGGGACTTGTAATGGTTCTGGTGTCAAACTGTCAAATCTATCTATATATCTTGCTCTGGATTCAGTTGTATTTATATGTCATGGATACCTCAGGGCTGTGTATAGTCCATATTTGCACGACTCTATTAGCAATTTTTTTTTTACTTTTTCAGCCTTATTGATCGGGTACAAAGGACTGTTCATGGATCAGCAAATGACATTGGATGGCTAAAGCGTGCTCCAGAGATGCCCCCTGTTGTACATGGAACCAAAAGGTTTACGGAAATTCTTGATGAAATTAGGTATAACTTACTGTGCTACTTTCTCCTTGGTAGTATTTTTAGGTATAACTTACTGATTCCTATGGAGTTCTGTAATTTAAGAAGTGTCATGAAAATGTAAGAGATTTTTATATGCATGATTGTGAATATCATATATCTTGCGGGTTCAGATTTCTATTTTAACATGCTATGTTCTTCATTGTAGAGATCTCGCACACAATAACCTGTCTGGTCCCTTTCCTAAAGAACTTGGCCAGCTACAAAATATGTTTTTAAATAGTCTGAAGACCATTGTGCTCTTATTGATATCTGATTCACAATATCCTACTGACAATGACAGGAAACTTGAATACAACAATCTAACAGGAGATGTAATGTCTTTAGTCAACTGTCTCAGTCTTACAAATCTGTAAGTGGAAATTTTATTAATGAATTAATGGTATTATTCTCTAATTAAACTGATCTAATTGTATTTTTGCAGAAATGTTTCTTTTAATAACCTAGCTGGGAATATTTCTCGAGGAAATAACTTCTCGGGGTTTTCACCCGATAGGTTAGTTAAGTTCAATGGTTTTATTTATGTTTCCACACTAGACATGAGCAGTATCCCAGAAGGGTCAGTTAGATATTATCAAACATTAGATGTGTAGGCGGATATTTAATTTTACGATAACATCTTTACGTAATATTGTTTGTAGTTTCCTAGGAAATCCACATATTTGTGGCTATTGGCTCAGTTCTCCTTGCCATGCATCTTGACCTCCTGGGCGGGGTAAGCATACCTCATCTATTTGTTAATCTTGTTGTGTTTTCTGGTATTGGATTATATTCTCTCTGTTTTTAGCCAAATGAGTTCATAGATTCCCATTTCCCCTTTTTAGCTTGTTATGTATCAAGAGATTTATGATTTGTTTCCAATTTTTTCAAAATAAGATAGTGGAGCTTACCCAAATGAATTGTGGAGCATAAATTGAGAGTAGACTTTACTTGATCACTAAATGAAATAATAAGACAGATGCATTGCTGGGGTTGTGACTAGACACATGAATAAACAGTCTCATGTGGGTAAGTCATAGATTTAATGAGCAATAAGTTATAATATAGCTAAAAACATGCCTATGAATTTGCTGTATGTGAATATATGATGAACGTACAAGTTTCTGACTAAATTTGTAATTTATCATCAAATATGCAGTGAATTTCTAAAGCAGCTATTTTGGGGTGTGCACAGGCTGCCGAATTCAATGATATTGCAGATATTGGCTCCACTCCTATTGGATTTGCAATGTTCCTGGTTCATATGGCCATCATCCCTATCACAGGAACTGGTATTAAACCAACCAGAAGAGGAACGAGCAAAGATAGTTAACTTGTACTGCCTTAAGATGCCTTAAGAGTGAGATATACTTGGGGAAAACATTTGATGTATTTATTGTGCATCTAATATCATTATAGTGATTGTCCGACTGTTAATAATACGACATTGAACGATACATTTTCTAATATCATTATAATTTGAGAGCTTGTAATATATTTATTGTCTGTTATGGTTTAATTGTGATTGTGGTTTGTTATATGTAGTATCTGATTTAAAGTCTGTTTGGGTTGTATTGTGTATGTAAGACAACAGTTATAAATAAAACAATAAAACAGAAAAAAATATTTTTTTTAAAAAAGACTTTAAGCGTCGGCATTCTTGTTAATCGACGCAATAGGCTATACCTGTAGCGTCGGCATTTTAGGCAACCGATGCTTATGCATATACCTATAGCGTCGGCGTTTCAAGTAACCGACGCTTATGCCTATACTTATAGCGTCGGCGTTTCAGTAACGGACGCTTATGCCTATACTTATAGCGTCGGCGTTGTAGGTAACCGACGCCTATGCTTATACCTATAGCGTCGGTGTTTTAGGCAACCGACGCTTATGAGGACACATATGTGTCGGTTATAGGTGTTCTTGCGTCGGTTGTTTAGCCGACACTAGACTATTTTAAGCGTCGCCTAAATAACCGACGCAATAGGCCCATACCTATAGTGTCGCCTGCATATACTACGCCACTTGACCGACGCTAAAAGTATGTTTTGACCGACGCTATAGACCCTTTTTGTACTAGTGTATTGGCAGGAATCTGGTTTCGGTGTGAGTTATATTTTTATAAACTGTGTAGTGATAATGATTTCCAAAACTAAATTATTTTTATAAAATTTCAGTGGATCACTACAAAATATACTTGCTGAGTTTTATAGCTCATTCCTCTATTTTATAAATCATCACAGGAAGATACTGAAGATTTAAGAAGAATACTAGGAAAGGTAGAAAGAAGTGATGGACCATTAGAGCTGGTGGTTGACTTAGTGGTTGTGCTTCACCTACTAGAGTTTGTAGATCGACTTGGTGGAAGCACTGGTTGTGGATCTTGGTTGTATGTTGATTCGAGGTAAGTCTGGACATAGTTGGCTTGTAGTTGTATAAATTACAGTACATGGTAGATAGTAGTTGAGATGCGATGTGCGTGGCACGATTTTTGGTGAGATGGACTTTTGTTATAAAGTTGAATTTTTTGGATTTGAAAAACAGGTGGATAGTCCTATTTACGAATACTTCATGCCGAAATTTACAAAAAAAAAATATTAGCAGATTAAACAGGTTGCGATGTAGTTTTGCCGGACCCTCGGGCCGGTTTCTTTCCAGAGGAAATCAAACCGGGGTCGGGGGCGTCACACAATTGGCAGCTGATGAGGAAAAGAGGGTTAACGAAAGTGTGATGGAATTGGCAACAAATCATAAGACCTCAACTACAAACACAGCTGGATGCGAAGCAAGCAGTTGAGCTTGAAATTGAGAAACTTACAGGAAATCACAGCTGTCTAGGAGTCCATCGGGCAGGTGAAGTTTGCAACTATAGAAACCCAGCAAGATGAAGAAAAAACATATGCTGAAAAGGATATTCTGAAGCAACCACTGCGATAAGAGTTGTACGTATAGAAATTGGTGATTTATTGAAATAGATAATACTAGTATAACATGATGGTAGAAGCAGTGGAGAGTTAGTTTGGATATAGTTCACAACAGTTGCGGAGTTGTGGGGACTTCAGTGAAGAACTAACAGTGTTACCAAGACATACAAAGGTTGTTGTTACTGGGAATAACAGGATCAAGTCTGCTCTTGTTGGTCTTCATGGTGTTGTCAAGAAAACTGTTGGCCTTGGTGGCTAGGATTGGTTGGTGCTTATCAATGGCATATAGGTAAAGCTACAAGGAAATGCTTTGAGTGTTGTTAAAGGCCCTACTAGTGATGACCAAGATGATGATGCAATTGGACGAGTTGCAGGTCAAACCGGGATTTGTGCAGTCTACTAAGCGATTGAAGATGGTGTGTAAATGATGACAAGTAGTCCATAGACCATTTTGTTGTCTGTCGTTAACAGATACAAATGGAACCCAAAACTACTGTGTACTTGTGAATCTTGCTGGACATTCAGCATGGCATCCTATACGCAGGCATATGGGAAATGAATTTATTTGTCCGTACAACAGCTTGTATGTTCGACCAGTTAGTGTGGCATTGCAGGTGATCCAGAGGTTCCAATTATACAAAGGAAGAATCTTTACCAGTTACTTATGTGGCAGCACTTCCATGGATGTGAATCATGTTGTTCTTACTGGTGATGCTACTGCAAATGTTGTGAGAGATTACCAACAAAAGGTTCGAGAGGTGAATGAAGAAAGAAAAGCTCTTGACAAAGAGCTGGCGCGTGCAAAAGTAACAGCGAAGGAAGAGGTTTGCAGAATGAGAGAGAGGAGCAGAAGGCAAGCATCAGATTGATACAGTTGATGTGCAGAGCATGGAAATGCCAAAAGTGAGGGTAGTCCCGACCATAAAGCATGGAAGATGATTCACAAAGGGGCCTATTCCTATTTGTGAAGGTTACTGTAGTGTTCTGTTGGAAGTGACTTAGTTGTGAGTTCATATTATTTGCGAGGTCTGAAATAAAGGTGTCTATCAGACACTTGGGGCCGTCTATGCTTCAGAAGACGTAGCATCCGTGTAAGGAGTACAAAGGTGCTCAGTAAGAAAGCGACTTGGAGTTGCTAAAATGTGAAGTTTGAAAGCCAAATGGGCTGATGAAGTCACAGGTTCACGGGATCGAGTTTCCATTAAAGGCATTTTTCGGGATTGAATTTTGCTGGGGGGTAATTATTGATGTTACCTAAATCAACTCGTGAGATGTCAGGGCAGTGATTAGATTGTGATCACCTGATAGTGACTGGGGATAGTGATTCCCGAGGGAACGCCATGTGGGCGTGTTGAACCCTGTCGTGAGTGTAGACAGGATGGAAGTCATACGGGCTGTGATGATCCTTCCGAAGGGGAGATGGAGAGTGTGCTGTGTGCGCACCAAGTCCCGGGCAAGTGTGAATTGTCGGACGGGAACAGAAACGCGCCAGTGGGCGCGCAGGAAGTCGTGCCAGTGGGCACGCAGGAGTCAATGAGCCAGACGGGTTCAAGTGTCAATGTGAAGTTTAGATTAAAGAGGAGATTGTTGGAACTTTATCCAATTAATCTAAACTTATTATAAATAAATTAATTAGAAATAGTAGCCTTGACCAGGTCAAGAAATTAGTGGAGTGATTTAAGGAGTTTAGGAAACAAGTTAAGTAAATCGTGGAGGAAAACCAGGGCTATTAGTGGAGGAAAATCAGCTGCTAGTTCCCTGTTTTCGTGGTCAGATGTAGCTGATAGATTAGTATAAAGTATCATATGTATTTCTCATTCTTTTTATCACCACAACTTAATACAATGTAGTTCCTAATGTTCTCTCCGTTTGTACATATTCCTTGTTTCATTATTCTCAAATTCATAGTTTAAATCTTGCAGTTTGTTTAGAGTCTAAAATTAACATTGTAAAGATGTGTGCTCATCCATTTAAATGCATTGGAGGTTGGATTGAAGGGTAGGAGATTGTTAGTGACTAGAAAAGAATGTATTTGTTTGATTTGTTTAGAGTTTTTGATGTAATTTTGGAGGAGTTGTAGGAGATAATTCAGCTGGGCGTGGCATGCTCAAACATGCAGATATTTTAGTCTCTAGTCAAGTCATGCAGCTCAATGTATTTCTAGTGAAACCGGCGCTCATTTGAGATGTGAGATAATTTTTAAATGTGTTGTGTATTTATTTTTCTTAAGTAAATGTACGTGTATACAAGCATATAATATTTAACTTTTGCTATATTTTAGTCCATTTTAATATAAATAATTTAACATTTACATTGTTGAATTTAAATATACTAGCCTATGACCCGTGCTATGCACGGTTGTTTTTAATATATTTCATTATTATTATTTTTTAATAAAATTTTAAGTTATTTAGATATTTTATATTTTTGTTTTTTATTGAAATTTTATTTTATTTTACTTATTATTAAAGTTAATTAATCTATGTTTCTATTTTTATATTTATCCAAATGAATAAATATATCATGATTGAACATTTTTGGTTAATTATACTTTATATTAACTCATATTAAATAGATATAATATATTGCTTAGTTATTATACTTTTAATCAATTTATTAACATTAACATGATTTATCTTTAATCTTACAATTTATTTTGCGAAGAATCAAATTTACAGGTTTCTCAAACCCATATTTTTTCACGGTATAATCTTTTTATTTCTTGGCTACTTTAACCTTATAGTCAAATGCACTATTATAATTAAATATATCATATTTTCTCTTCTTTAATTTGTATCTAATCAATACCTTATATTAAATTAGAACTTAGGACTATTCTCAACCAACAATTTAGATTTATATATTGTGTTGCAGTGCACGATATTTTAATTTTACTGTAGCACACACATATATGTTTTTTTTCCAACAAACTGTACTTGTACTTCATCATTATAATATGTTCAAAAAATAATTTTGACAAAAAATAAATAATTAAAATAAAATAATATATAAATGTATAATGTTATATATTTCTTTTTGAATAATTAGGCTTATAACCTTACGTATCTCTTCTAAGAAGATTCTCGGACCCATAATCGAAATGGACAACAGAGGATAAATCCTTACCACTTGAGCTATAATATATACAATCCCATATACATAATCGGGTCAATACACTTTTCCACCTACCTCCTTCATCCCTCAGGTCTCTTCTTCCTTTCTAGCCCATCTATTTCTTCCCCTTTTTTGACCAAACTCCGACCACCATTGTCAACTATTATCACCATCAATTTTCGATCACCCATTTCTTTTTTTAATATTTACACTTTCTCATCTTCTTTAAAAATTTTAATCTATCCTTCTTGATACATACACATGGGTTGATTTATATATATATATATATATGTGTGTGTGTGTAAATATTTATTTGAAATTTGAATTCTATTGTGATGGTGGTGCGAGAAGAGCAAATTCAGATTTTGATACAATTTTTTAATAATTATTATTTAAAGTAGGTAATTTTGATATGATATTACTGATGTGGTGACTTGGGTGGCAGCGATACTGATGTGGTAGTTGGATGTGGTGACTTGGGTGGCAAGCGATGGAAAGTGATGATGGGAGGTGGTAGCTAAAGATGGTTGAAGATGGTGGTGCAAGTACATTGAGGATGTGGATCTAGATATTGTAAAATAAAAACTGTTATAAATTAAATGGGTGGCTTAATGAATAAAAAATAGATGATAAGGATTACATCACATATCTCAAGCATGATCCTAATCAATTAATAACACCAACATTCATATTCACAATATATTTTATCTCAAATTCATAGTCATATAATCATTTATCAAAATAAATATATCAAATACTTTGATGGATGTGGGGTTGATGACCAGAATACCCATGTTTTATTTCCAACTGTCCAAAATACCTATATTTAGATCCGTCCGCCCTTATACGCATTTAGAATTTGCGTAGGCAGCCTATACGCATCTGCTGAATGCGCGCACTTTATTAATTTTGATTCTCAAACCCTCGAACAGTACCGTGACTACGCATCTGTTACATGCGTGTAGGCCTATACGCATCTCAAAGATGCGTATATGAACAGTACTTCATTGTCTTCTCAGCCATGTCGGAGAACTTTTTCTGACCAAATCTTCGACTGCTTTTTCCAATCCTTTCTAGGCATATTTCACTACCATACCACACACCAAAATCATCGCACTTTTCCCCTCTACAATCCTATCTAATTTATATCCCGTTCTGTGTCTCGAATTTAAAAGGCCCAAAACCGTGCTTTCTTTCCGATTACGTTTCCGATATTCTCATACAGGCCCCTGCGGGGCCGGAAATTCAGAGGTAAAGGAGGGCGAAGGGAGAGGGAGGTCTGGACACCGTTTCTATGTCATCAGATTTTGTGGAGGCAATCGGAGCAAGGAGATCGCAGCTCGGCGAAAGAAGAGGCGATTTGAGCTCGCCTGAAACGCCGGAGCTGTAATTAGAATAATGACGTCAGCTGAAGTCAATACGCAACTTGGTGATGCGTATCCTGTAATACGCAATGATGAAATGTGTATCTCAATCAACGCATGTTGGACATGCGTAGTCCGTGGTCGAAAAGGACAGGCACGATTGGATATCGTTATTTCGGGCACACCCCACATAAATGTGGTGTAGTTTGGGCAATTTCTCATGAATGTGGATCATTTTCTTTAAAAAAAATAAATAACAACATGTATAATTTAGTCTCTTCGATAAATTTTGTTTTAAAAAAATCATAATAAAATATATAATACGATAAAATAATTGACTTCATTTCTTGGGATATATTATTTGATTTTTTAAAATCAAATTGAAATTACAAAAATAGGGGATTTCTTACCGTTTTGATACTTAAATTTTGATTTGATATTGCGGCCTACCATATATAAATGTATCTATTTTTTTGGTACTTTTCCTTTAATACATAATTTTGAATTTTTGTATTTCGGCCAACTGATTTATACAAACCTATATTTATATCTTTAAAAATTATATATTTGAATATGTATAATTATTTTACTAATATATTTTTAAAAATATATAACTATTTTAATTTAAACAAATATGCATGCTTAGTTTTTTTTATAAAAACTATTATAATATAAACACATATCTCGGTTGGTCTACTTATTTTTTGGGTCTAATTATTAAAATTTTATTTTAATGGACCTAACTATTTTTCTTATATTTAAAATGTATTTTAACATGTTTAAGTATTATAAAAATTTCTAATACTTATAATACTTTTGACAAAAATTAATATAAGTAAAAAATATAAAATTATGAAAAATTACACATTTAAGATAGTATGATAATAATATATGTAAATTATTCTTTTAAGTTACTATGATAATAATACTATATTTTACACATGTTAAATGATCATAAAATTTATTATACATCTATTGAATAAATTTAAAATTTAGATTTTAATTTTATATTTGTGAATAATTTTTTGAAATTATTAAGTTAATTAAATTGGTTATAGTTCTGTTGTTTGCCAATCAAGTAATATTTTGAATTATATCTTTACAACAATTATTAAATTTATTCTTTTATATAATATTAATAAAAAACCAATTTTGACCTATTTTAGAATCAAGATTTTTAATATTATTTTATTTGAATAATATTCCTCTTCTACGAATATCAAAATTTTTGAAAATTATTTCATTTAAATAATATTCACCTAACATTTATAAAATTTATGAATAAATTTAGTAAATGGGTAAGGGGAATCTAAAGGCATCTTTAGGAAAATAATCTAAAGTTAATCTATGAAATGAAGACACATAAGCAAAATTATTAATGCCCCTGCGGAGCCCTTTTAAATAACATGTACAAATTAATCAAAATTACTTGATTTTAATTTAGTAACTTTAGGAAATTATCTAAAGTTAACTTTAGATTCTTTTTTCCCATAAATTTATATTAATTCTAGTGAATTTAAGCATATAAATTATTTTGCAAAAGTTAGATTATTGGCATGTATGGATTTATCTTTTAGTTAGGTTGCTTACCAATCTTCGGCCGCGTCTATATGTTCTACACTTCTATATTTGTTAGGACACGACTTCTGTCGTGTAGTTCATTTAGGCGTTTTTTTATATAAAAAAAATAATAAGTCTCCTTAAATAATTAGTATTTAAATATTAAAATTAATAGGATAAAATCTAATCCCTTCATTAAAGTTTAGATCTAACGATCGATATTTGTTTCGCGATAGTAGTGACAACCAATATCCACCTTATGCTTATAATATATAGGATATAAATTTAAGCAAACAAATAAGTGATCACTTCATATATACAATCATGTATGTGTAATTACACACTTTTATTAATATACAAATGTGATTAATGAAAATCTAATAAAAATGATATACATGTTGTTGTTGTGGAACGAAAATTAGGGTGTAGTTATTGTGTTAGGGTTTGTGGAAGCTTCAAGCTTTAATGGCTGCGCTTGTGTTTCGTGACTTAAATCGTGTCCTCACAAGATGCCTACGTATCTCAGAGATGAGAATCAAGCCAAAAACGTAGTTCTAGGTGTGAAGGAGCAGGTCCTTATATAGGTGATGAAAACCCTAGAATTAGGGTAGAATTAGGAGACTTGATGGACAAGTCACAGCTTAGGCCCAATTCTAGAGCCTTCTAATTGATAAGGAGATAAGAGTTGAAGATATGTGCCTTGAAGGCTACTCCTAATATGATTTAGTTTCCTTTCTGGACTTGATTTCGAAGTCTTTTATTTGGCTGACTCATCAGCTACGAATTTATTATTTAATTAGGGTTTGTGCCCATCTGGTGGGCCCCACATTTGGACCATTCCGGGTCTAATTAATGTCACATTAAATGTGTCTTTATGGCTTACTTTTAGCCTATATCATTTGCCCCCCAACTTCTAGAAAAACTGATCAGGTTTTCCTTGAAGTTATAACGGTCTTACTCGAGACTTGGGTCGGGGTTTGTTGCTCTTACGTGAGTACTTTCAACAATATCATATTAATGTAAAGCGTGGAGCGACCGACGCATTTACGATGATGTTGAACGACACTAAACGGTGCTAAACGGCACTAGACAGCGCTAAACAGCTTTAAACAATGTTTAAACAGTGTTAAACAATGTTGAATGGCATAAAACGGTAATAACGGCACTAACCGGCGTTGAACGGTGCTAACCGACACTAATCTGTGCTAATAGGTATTAAACGGTGCTAGAACGGCACTAGTTTGAAAATATTAAATTGCGCTTCGAGCGTAAAATTATTTTTCCATGTTTCTGAAATTTTCGAATTTTTTATTTCTGAAATGTAATCATTTTTTAATGATTTTCAGAAAATTTTCTGCGATTTTTCGACCTGGATTGAGGTCGCCACGAAGTACCCAGGTCGTGAGCCTTCCGACCTCGTCTCACGACGAGAATCGAGCTCGTCCAAGGGCTGAAAAAGAGGCAGGTCGTGAGGTATACGACCTCATATCATGAACTGGTTTGAGGTCGTGTAAGGACACCAGATAGGGCAGGTCGTTCTGCTTTCGACCTCAATTTACGAGGTGAATGGAGATCGTGTAAGGTCACCAGACAAGGCACGTCGTGGACTCTATGACCTCACTCCTCGAGGTGGATCGAGGTCGTGAAGGGCCTATTAAATCACCTGGTCGCTTGACTCATGATCTCGTATTGCGAGGTGAAGCCAGTTCGTGTAAAGTTCTTCCACGAGCCTCCTCGCGTAGCCCACGACCTCATCCTGCGACGTGGATCGACGTCGTGTAAGGATGCCAAATGAGGCACGTCGTGGGATTTACGATCTCATTTTACGATGTGGATCAAGCTCATCTATAGCCCCTTTCATGGCCTTGTCGCACATCCCACGACCTCTCACTGCGAGGTGGTTTGAGGTCGTGTAGGCTATCATAACTTGGCTGTTCGTGAGTTTTACGAATTCGATCTTCGAACTGAATTGATCTCGTATAGAGAGCAAAAATGGGCCTCCTCGTGGTCTTTTCGAACTCAATATACGAACTGATTCGAGTTCGTATAAGGTTTTTCAATTTATTTACTTTTTTTTTTTTTGGATTCTTCTAGAATTCTCTTTCACATTCTGTAAGCTTCTAGATCCTGGGCTTATAATTGGGCCAATGGGCCTTAACCGGTAATAACCTGTAGCGTAGCATCAAAACCGGCTAAATGACCGGTTGTGCCGTGTATAAAAGAGTGAGAAGTAAACTTCATTTCTCACTTCACTAAAATATTTCTCTATAACTTCTCTCTAGAGCTCTCCAGCTTCAAGTAGTTTTCGGCAAGAGTTTTCCGGTGAGAATCCTTCTTCTCACGGAGGTTTCTGGGTTTAACTTGAAGATCATCCTCGAAGCTTTCATCCCAAGAATATCCATGGCAGATGACAGAGAGGCCAGAAGGTTGAGCAAGATGAGTTCTTCCTCATGAGGTACCTCTTTCCCTCCTATTCGTTCGAAATACACTTCCCTTATTGACATGATTAATCAAAGGGGGGATGAATATCCCTCCGTATCTGCCTTAGATTCTTATAACCATCATTCACATTTCTTTGATGTTGAAAAAGTTAGAAAGTTTAATAAACTCTTCAACATTCAATCCCCTTTAAAATTAGTCCCAGCTGAACCAGGGGATCGTTCTTGTCATTGGAAACCCCATGCCCTTTGCATCTATAAGGATGCTATCATGGCTGGGCTTCGTTTCCCTTTTCATAACTTTATTCCTACTTTGCTTGCGGATGTTCAAATAAATCCCTGCCAGCACTACGCCATAGATGGCCTATAGCAACCCCCAAACTGTGTTACCATAGACCCCATTTTGAAGTTACCATAGGCCAAAATAGGGCTATGGTAACACTTCAGCTGTGTTAGGTTCTCAGCAGTAACTACAGGTATCTAAGGTAACATCAAAACACAGCCTAAGGTAACATAGCAAATGTGGTTACTAAAGACCTCTATAGCAACATCTTAAACACTCTATAGCAACATAGTTTGTGTGTTACAATAGAGGATATAATTTTGCACATGGACAGCTGTGGGGCCCACATCTAGGTGGGGTCCACAATCTATTGTAACACCCTCTTTTACCAATTGTAACACATTGAGTGTTACATAATTAAAATCATTTATAACTAATTTTAATAACAAAAAAAATTATGACATTTAAATATTACATTTTCCATTAAAAGAAATTTTCAATAACATCATCCAACATCATTTCAATAACATCATCTAGTACAAAATCAACCAAATCATCCAAAAATATCTACCAACACTAGCTAATAAACAAAACTTAAAACGAACAAGTACTAGAGCTAATAAAATGGTAAATTTCAAAAGACAATTGATTACGTAGACATCATGTTCCTTGCTCTGGCATTTTTGTAGAAGTAGCAATCCTGAAATCCTCACATGATTTAATGATGTCTTGTATGGCTATGGGTCTGCAATTTGCCATCTTCTTAAATATTTCCATAGACTCGATATTTTTCCAAAGCAGAAAACCCTTAAGGAATGGCACACTGATGATTCTCCACATTATCAAAGCATACACTGGCAGAAGGTATTTCAAGTTCACCACCTTTATCATTAGAATCAACACGATTGAGACTTTCAACAGGTAAATCTCCTGGATCTGTTGACAATTGTACACATAATAAGCTCACTTGGACCATCTATTAATCACTTATGAAATATAATTCATCAACTTACTTAAACCATATGTTTTCTGAACTGGCCCTGGCTGCATCATATCATCTTTTGCAACTAGACTTCCACAATCATCTTGCGTACCATTTGCATTAGCACATTGGTGTTGGACAGGCGAAGCTCCTACATATGATATTAGAAGTTACTATTCATTACAATAATAGTAGAATAAAGCTTAGAGTTGCTCACTAAAGACGTTCAATACACCTTAGGTTAAGAGCTAGGAGCAGTAAAAGAACATAAAAATATTAGCAAAATAGTAAAAAAAAAATATTTCCACAACATTCAATCACAAATTGCATACAGAATTACAAACCTGTGAAGTGGTCTTCTATGCGAAACTGGCTATCCAAATTGACAGATTTATTATTGATGTTGATTAGTAGCTCCTCAATGCGCTTGACAGTAGAACTCACGGATTCCAGAAGCATATATGTCTAGCTCAAACCTAAAACCACCAAATAAACCAGAGTCACCTTTCCAAATGAAAACCTAATATGATAGGTTTAAGAAAAAATCATCTTTAATTTGCAAAGTCCTTTACAAAATCAGATTAAAGAATCATGTTTAGTAAATTCACAATCGTTAATAAGTGCACAGTTACCTATCATCTTCACATCTCAACAGACTTTCTTCGTACTGTTTTCTGCGCATATGCTTGAAGGAGTAATCCTCACTACCTGAAGTTACAGATACCCAATAATCATTCAACACTTGTGCTCCTAGTTCAGATCTCTGGCTTGCTGATGGTATTGGATACTGCAATAGAAGTTTTAAATGCACAATAATTACCACCTAGTACAAATGGTGGCTGCAACAACGAAAAATCAAATTAAAGGAGAGGAAGTACTGAAAGGAGAAGTTACGGAATAATTTAATATAATCCAAATTTGACATCAAGAAATCAGTAAAAAAAGATGCTTGATACATTTGAATATACCAGGATATCCAAAAATGCCTATAAAAGAAAACAGTTGGCAGAAACACATATAAAATGACACCAGGGTTCAGATTGATTACAATAATATAGGGCGTCCATGACCATGACTGGGACCTTTGTGTCGTGTACCTTGTGGTACTTATCAGAGATCCAAACTCTTTCACCTGCAACGGCACTATATATCAGAAAAATGGAGTGTACCAAGTACTAACTCTTATTACTGTATTAGCTTATAGATTTAGCAACCAGATTTTATGTGCATTATCTAACGTGTGATGCCATGTATACAAGTGTTAAACAAATTTCTCCAAGCCTGCACAGGAGAGACTAAAAAATGCAATAAGAAACTCAAAGTGTGGTAGTGAGACTACAAGGAGGCAATGAGCAACTTAGAGCGTGGTAGTCAGGGTACTGACTGAACGAATGTAATCAGATATATATCAAGAAACAGGGTCTGCATATTTGAATTCCTCTAGAAAGCAAATTATATCACTCTATGTTGAAGGCCCAACTACACGTAGACCTACAACAGTTCAGAGGAAACCTAACAGGCATACAAAGACTCTATGTTGATTTCGCATCTTTTAAATCAGAATGTCTGTATAGTTATTAATTATTATACATAAAGAGCTGCCAAGTTGACTTCCAACAACACTCACCATCACCTATGTTGTTTATTAACAATATAAATTCTTAATGATCTAACCTGCTCAATATGCTCTAGTTCCTTTTGATAGTCATCCTCTGTATATTCTAATGTCTCAAACTGAGCCTGTCTATCAGCTGGGAGATATTTCCATATTAGATTAAGAATAATATAAGTTTTTCACATTTAACAAAAAAAGCTATGAAGAAATATACCAAAGTTTCCTCGATTCACACGAATTTTGTCAAAGCATTCTGCAACCCGCATTGCAACAGGAGGGGCAAAATGAATGTCTGTCACCAGAGGGATGTATAACTGCATAAATAAAATTTTAGTGACACAAACATGATCTTATGTAGTGCTATTATTCATTAAGCAAATATGAAATCAAAAGGAACTAGAGCAAATAACAGCTCTGAAACAAATTAAAAGCTCTTAAACTAACCTTTGTCAGAAGCTAGTTTAACAATGCTATCATGAACTCCAGTGCCATCTTTAGTTGAACCCTAATTAACAATCATACAAGGAATTAAATAAATAAAATTAAAAAGTGTATATACCTGTATTTCAATTCTTCCATCACATTACTTACAGTCAGATATCTCTCACAATAACATCTTTCATAGCATGCTAGCTTCCATACAATCCACTTATAGTGACTGGAAACCCAACTACACAAAGTAAGTTGCAGTAAATAAATGAACATACTTTACGAATATCTCACACACAAAAAAAAGTATACGAACCTAGAATACCAAGCATACAAAACCAATTAAAGGGATAACTGTAAACTTGAAACCATTAATCAGCATTCAATTCCAACCCAAATTGCAGGAATCCTAAATAGCTAGAACCCTAATTAACAGTCATACAACAGTTACTAGAAAAGAATCCATAAGTTCTAATCAATAAACAATTAGGAGTGAAGAAATTGTTTTTTCAAACAATTTCAAATAAGAAAAAGGCCAAGAAAATCGAACAAAGCAAATGAACAAACTTACCCAATATATAGAATTGAAGATGAACCGCGGAAGGACTCTATCGAAGTGAGGATTGGATTGAAGAGGGAAGACCGAGCAAGAGATATATTTGGGTGAGATCTGTACTATCTATTCACTTTAAGGGCTTTGACCCATTTGTTCACTTTACTCTTAGGCGGGGGATTGAAAATTTTGTGAAAATTTCACTTCCCGGTTATAGCTAGCTCATAAAATGGACATAATATATGATAATTATAAAAATTTATTCATAATACATTGTAAAGAATGTTAATAGTAACATATCACTATAAATATTTTAATATAATCATTAATAATTTTACCACATTATTGTCAATATTATTCTAAAGCATATGTATGTAGTCAAAATTAAACTATTACTATTTTCTATCGATTTATCATATCACAAATGTCTATTATTAGTAATTTCTAAAATGGTCGTTTGTGATATATAATATTAATATAGATTTTTAATATTAAAAAACTTTAAAAAAAGTATTAAGAATTAAAATATTAATTTCTAAAATGGTCATTTGTGATGGAATATTACATTTTAAAATGTTCATTTCAATGATTTTGTTAAAATTAATTATTTTTAAAGTCAAATAATTATTAAATCTTTAATTTTAAATTAAATAAAAAATTTGTTAATGAATACTCTATGGTAACACACCTCATGGTGTTAGCCCACTGTAACACCTTTTATAACTAAAGTAACATACTTTTGTACCTATGGTAACACCACAATCAAAAGGTTGCGATAGGTCAAAATTTTGATAGCTATGGTAACACCCATAGTGGTAACACCCATGCCAAAAGGTTGCGATAGGCCATCTATGGCGTAGTGCAGTTAGTTTCAAATGCTTGGAGAGCCATTCTTTGCTTCATGGTTCTCTGTTTAAAAAACAATTTCCCACTAACTATCCCCCTCTTTAGGAAGATCTTTCAATTTAAGAATAGTGCAATCACTTATCCTGGCTGGGTATATGTCAGCCTTCATGCTACGATCCCTAATATTTACGATCCCTCTTCAATCCCTGATAATAACCCTAAATGGAAAGAAGAATTTACGTACCGTATATGGGAGGGGGGTGATTAGGGCACCCTCTTCCGTAGCTCTTTTGGGAAGGTAATCGATGGAAATCCAGAGGATATCGAACTGGATGACGCCGAAAAAGCTGCTTTCGATACCCTTACTGCAGATAAATGGGAGACTCACTTCTTCTCCCTTCTTGAGGAATTTTCCCTCAAGTCCGTGGGTCTTTCATCTGTCACTGATAAGGGTAAACCTCATCATTCTTTTACTTAACTTCTTATTCATTTGCATGCTAAATTTTATTATCATTGACTTTGCCTTTGATTTTTCAGCTGCTAAGGCCATAAACGAGCTTCAAGAGCATTTGGCTGGGGAGACTTCTCGTATGAAGAGAAAACGAGCTGCGAAGGATCCCAGGGGACAGCCCACAGAACCTGCCTTTCTAAGGCCTCATGATGCTGTTGATGTAGAAGGTGAGGCTGCCTCCTCTGCCAAATCATCCATTTTCCGGCCAGCTTGGGGCATCAGAAAACAAGATTCAGTGGTCGAAGCTACCAAGCACTCGAAGGATTGGTCCTACCATTCGATCACCCCTGCTGACTATCGTGACCTCGTGGTATCTCGTGACTTGGAGGCAGTCGAGTCGCTGGGGACTCAAGCTATTGCTACCGTAAGTTTTTTACTTTTTTAGTTTGAATGTTTCATTCTTCGTTCCCTAACACTTAAATTGTATTTTCAGAATAACACCTACTTCCAGGCAGCCATGCATCATGCCAAGTCTTGGCGAACTCAGGTCGGGACTCATAAGAAAGATCTTGATCAGGCAAAGGTCCAAGTTGCAGGCCTGGAAGAGAAGTTGAAGGCCAAGGAAGAGGAGCTGGAGAAAGCCTATTGCAGCATTGCTGAGCTTCGCCAAGGCAAGGAGGATATCATAGATGATTACATGGACTCCGAGGACTTCCAGAAGCTTATGACTAAGCATGACGACCTTGCTTATCCAGCCAACTACTTTAGTGGCTGGAAAGGGGCCTTAGATGCTATTTCTGAGAGGCACCCCGGTTTGTTCCAGATTGGGGATTTCCCTTGCCCCGAGGCTCCTTTAGAGTTGGCAAAGCTGTTAGAGTCCCAGAGGATTTCTCTTATGGAAGAGGACGAGGAGGATGGTGAGGAAGAAGAGGAGGGGGGTGATGCTACTGATAGGATTTTGGATCCTGAGCACTCCCCACTCCAGGCTGATGCCGAAGAGTCTACTACTACCACAAGCACTGATAGAGAGTCTCCAGTTAAGAGTAGTGCCAAGGCTGTCAAAGTTGCCAAGACTACAACTAAGGCTCCTTGAGTTTATCTTATGTTGGCCCTACGTGGCTTATCTTTCGTTATTTTGCTTTCTTGACTTATGAATCGTAACTTATAGCCTTCAGGCTTTGTTTATTTTAAGCATCCTTTGATTTTTCCTTTCACTTAGTTGTCCCGTCTTTGTATTTTGGCTTACTTTAGCTAGCAATTTTTAAATATGCTTTGATACATAACAGACATAAGGAATAATAACCAAGGGAGGAGAAAATCAAATTGCATTAAACTTGAAATGGGTCTGGCCCTTCTTAATACTCTACTTCCTACTCAGAGTTTAAGAACTCAAAAATGGTTTTGTCGACCTTATTTCTATTTTCCTAACACATGAATAAAGGCTGAATCCTTACAAGGATAGCTTAAACATAATAAATCTTGAGGTTAAAGGCATGCCAAGTACGGGGCACCTCATCCCCGTCCAAGGTCTCCAACTTGTACGATCCTCGTCCTAGCGTCTTCCTAACTCGATATGGACCTTCCCAGTTTGGGGCTAGTTTTCCCCTCTGGCCAACTCCAGAAGCCTCGATCTTCCTCAGAACTAAGTCACCTTGCTGAAAGAACCTCTCCTTAACCCTGTGGTTGTAATAGAAGGATGCTTTCTTTTGATGCTCCGCATTTCTGGCGTTTGCCTCATCTCTAACCTCATCAATTAGATCTAGGGCGAGCCTCATGCCTTCTTCATTAATCTCAGGTTCAAATGCCTCAACTCGAGGTGACGCATGCATGATCTCTAGTGGCACAACTGCTTCAGCTCCATAAGCTAGCAGGAACGGGGTTGCTCCGGTGGTCACTTTACAAGTAGTGCGATAAGCCCATAGTATAGGCAGCAACTCGTCCACCCAAGTGTTCCTTGAACGTTCGACCCTCTTCTTTAGTCCATCAAGAATAATCCGATTGGCCACCTCGGCCTGTCCATTTGCTTGCGGGTGTGCTACTGAAGTAAAACGAAGCTCAATAGCATTTTCCTCACAGTACTTTTTGAACTCCTCATTATTGAACTGCGTCCCATTATCCGTCACAAGGATTCGTGGGATGCCATACCTACAAATTATGTTTTCCCAAAAGAACTGGGCAACTTGCTTGGTGGTTATCTTGGCTAGAGGCTTAGCCTCAATCCACTTGGTGAAGTAGTCATAGGGAAAGGGCCAAGAATGTCCATCCCCCACATTGCAAACGGGATAGGAGAATTAATCGAAGTTAACATCTCAGGCGGCTTCCTTACAATCGGAGCGTGCTTCTGGCACCTATCACACCTCTTAACATAATTCTGTGCATCGGCCAGCATCTCCGGCCAATAAAATCCCAGACGAGTTATTTTGTGAGCCAAAGCTTTGCCCCCCAGGTGCTGCCCACATATTCCTTCATGAACCTCCTCCAAGGCTTCTCTTGCCTCTTGGGGCCTCAAAAACTTCAAGTACGGGACGACAAACGATCTCTTGTAGAGGATGCCTTCGATCAAGGCATATCTCAATGCTCTCAATGACAGCTTTCGTGCCTCTAAGGCATTGTCAGGGAGCCAACCTGTTTCAAGGTGAGCTTTGATAGGATCAATCCAGCAACCTCCTACATCAATCGGTGCTACCAACTTAGAGTTGATAGTCGGGGCCTTCAAGACCTGGAAGTAGACACTTCCTGCGTGATTCTCTATTTCAGAAGAAGCGAATTTAGATAGGGCATCGGCCTTAACATTCTCTTCCCTTGGAATGTGTTCCACATAGCATTCTTCAAACTGAGTCATAACAGCTTTTACGACTCTAAGGTATTTTGCCATAGTTTCGTCCTTGGCCTCAAACTCACCATTCACTTACGAGACTACCAATCTTGAATCTCCACACACTTTGAGGTTCTTAACCCTCATGATTCTAGCCAAGCCTAAACCGGCTATCAAGGCTTCATATTCAGCTTCGTTGTTGGTTTTCTGAAAATCCAACTTCAAAGCATACTCGACCATGAACCCATCGGGGCTTTGCAAGACTAAACCTGTACCACTAGATTTTGTTTTTGATGCTCCATCAAAATAGAGCACCCAGTATTCTTTTAGATCAAGTACAAGCGCTTCATCCTTATTTTCACATTCTTGGTTGGGTACTATCTCCTGCCCCCCGACTTCTTGGTTGCTAATGGTACATTCAACCACGAAGTCAGCCAATGCCTGAGCCTTGATGGTTGTCCGAGGCTTATACGTTATGTCAAATTCCACGAGCTCAATTGCCCATTTGATCAACCTTCCACTAGCTTTCGGGCTGTGCAATATGCTTCTCAACTGCTGATCTGTCAAGACCTCAATCTTGTGTGCCTGGAAGTATGGCCGGAGCTTCCTTGAGGCAATTACTAATGCCAAATCAAACTTCTCAATTGGGGAGTAATTCAACTCAGCCCCATGCAACACTTTGCTCACATAGTAGATGGGTTTCTGAACCTTCTTCTCTTCTCTAACAAGAACTGCACTCAATGCTTGTTCAGATACCGCCAGGTATAGATAAAGAGTCTCCCCAAGGCTAGGCTTGGCCAACAACGAGGCTTCGGCCATGTACTTCTTCAACTGTTCAAAGGCCTCTTGGCTCTCTACAGTCCATTCAAAATTTTTCACCTTCTTTAACGCTTGAAAGAAAGGCAAACACTTGTCACCAGACTTGGAGATGAATCTACCTAAAGCCGCAACTCGGCCAGTTAGCTTTTGTACATCTCGTATAGAGCGAGGTGGTTCCATGTCCAAAATTGCTTTGATCTTGTCAGGGTTGGCTTCTATGCCTCTCTTCGAAACCATCAATCCCAAAATTTTTCCTGATCCAACACCAAAAGCACACTTGGCTGGATTTAACATCATCTTGTGGTGCCTCAGCACTTCGAATGCCTCTCTGAGGTGCTTAATATGGTCAGCCTTGAGTAGGCTCTTGACTAACATGTCATCGACATAGACCTCCATGGTTTTTCCAATCAGATGAGCGAATATCTTATTCACCAATCTTTGATAAGTAGCTCCTGCATTCTTGAGACCAAAAGCCATAACAAGATAACAGAAAACACCAAAATCAGTAATGAAAGATACCTTTGGGATGTCATCCTTGTGCATCTTAATTTGATTGTAACCACTGAAACCATCCATGAAACTCAACATCTCGTGTCCAGCTGTGGCATCTATTAGGGTGTCAATCCTTGGTAGAGGAAAACAATCCTTTGGGCATGCATCATTTAAATCTGTGAAGTCGGTACACATTCTCCACTTTCCATTCGCTTTCTTGACCATGACAGGGTTAGCCAGCCATTCAGGGAACTGAATCTCTTCAATAAATCCAGCTTCCAAAAGCTTGTCAACTTCTTGCTTAATGGCCTCCTGCCTTTCAGGAGCAAAATTCCTCTTTTTCTGCTTTATCTTCTTCCGTGCAGGATCGACGTTCAACCTATGAGTTATAAGTTCGGGGTCAATCCCTGGCATGTCCGCTGCTGTCCAAGCAAACACATCGCTATTCTCTTGCAAGAATGCTGTCAATTCGCCCTTCAGGGGTTCCTTCAGAGATGCTCCTATGTATGTAACCTTTTCTGGGTCGCCTAGCTCCAGAGGAACGGGTATTAAATCCTCTGTTGGCTTTCCTCGGTGTTCATCATCACTACGGACATCCATGTCTTCAATCGGGAGTACCTGCCCCCCGACTCCATCAGCTCTTAGGGCGGATACATAACAACTTCTTGCCATCTTCTGGTCGCCTTTTTGTTCTTCGACCCCATTTCGGGTTGGAAACTTAATCTTCATGTGATATGTTGAGGCAACAGCCTTGAACGCATGAAGTCCAGTCCTTCCCAGGATTGCATTATAAGTCGAGGCTGCCTTAATTACCAGAAAATTCAACATTTGAGTAGCTTCCTTAGGTTCCTGCCCGATTGTCATGGGTAACTGGATAGTACCCTCCACCTTGGACTCAACTCCATTGAATCCGTAGATGGGCATGTTAGTCGGGGTCAGCTGAGAATCGGTATATCCCATCTTCACAAAAGCATCATGAAATAGAATGTCAATAGAAGCTCCATTGTCTATCAAGACTCGCTTTACCTCCGAGTTCCCAATCACAGGGGTTATAACTAACGGGTCATCATGGGGGAATTTCACCCCTTCAAGATCAGAATCATCAAAACCAATTACGATTTCAGTTCTAGCACGCTTCGGGGCCTCTCTCACGATGTGCATCACCTCCCTGGCGTATGCCTTTTGAGAGTTTCGAGTTGTACCGGCCGCTGTCGGGCCTCCCCAGATCATGTTGATAACTGGCCCTCGGGGCTGTGTGTTACGGTCACGATCATTATCCCTTCTATCATTGCTTCTCCTTTCGTAGTCCCTTCTTTGGGTTCCACGATCTTCACCCTTGGTGAAGTTACTCAGTTTTCCTTTGCGGATTAGAAATTCAATCTCATCCTTTAACTGCCTACAATCATCTGTATCATGCCCCATATCTCGGTGGAACCGACAATATTGATCCTTGTTCCTCTTTGCGGGGTCTCCCCTGAGTGGCTTCGGCCATCGGAAGTCCTTATCCTTCTCGATCTCCAACAAGATTTGACTTCTAGGAGCATTTAACCTTGCATAGTCAGAGAACCTTGGTCCCAAGCTCTTTTTTGGTGGCGAATCAGAGTCTTTGCTAGTTCGGGGATACTTGTCCCTAGCATCGTACTCCTGCTCTTGCTTGCGCTTTTTTGTATCATTGTTCCCCCGACCATTGCCTAATGTGACTTCCTTCTTCGTGCTATCCTCGGCCTTGATGTACTTATCAGCCCTTCGCTGGAGATCAGCCATATTCTCAGGGGGATGCTTTGCCAATGATCTCTTAAAGTATAGGTCGGTGGTACCATGCTCCAAGGCTACCATTGCAACCTTATTGTCCAGATCAGTGATGTTCAGAGTCTCCTTGGTGAACCTCTTAAGATAGTCTCTCAGACTTTCGTTCTTCCCTTGTACCACATACATAAGAGATGCAGAACTTTTCTCATGCGTTCTTCCGCTGATAAACTGACTAATGAAAGCAGCACTCAACTCCTTAAAGGAACCAATCGAGTTTGCAGGAAGCCGACTATACCATCTTTGAGCCATACCTGATAAAGTTTGAGGGAATGCCCTACACTTCAAAGCGTCACTTGCAGGCTGCAACAGCAGAGCGTTTGAGAATGTTCTAATGTGGTTTGCAGGATCACCCATTCCATCATAAGCTTTAATTGTTGGCATCTTAAACTTCTTTGAGATACGAGCATTCATCACCTCCTCAGTAAACGGGGGTGTGGGATCATCAGGATCCCCAAGTGGCATCAGATCCTTGGGGTTGCTCTTGGGGGTTTCCACCCTCGTTGTTCTTCCAGTTGGGGCGGTAGCCCTTCTTTGCCTTCTTGAAGGCCTCTCCAGATCTATAAAAGGAATCGGTCCTGATGTTGGAGGGGGTAAAGTCTGATTTGATCTGGCTTGTTCTCTGGCCATATCTTCCTTTAATCTTAAGATCTCGGCTTCATAAGCCTTAATCCTCTCAGTAGTTGTTGAAAGGAGTCCATCGTGAGTAGTTTGAGTTCTTCCTCGAGGTTCTTTACTTGCACGTCGCCTCCTTGGAGCTTCATCACGCTCGTAATCATCGTCAGAAGATGACTCATCCGTATAAGGACCAGAAAAATCGTGATAATCTCGATCTCGAATATACAGGGCATGACCACTTGATCCAGCTCCTTGGGTAGGAGGGTAGTTAGGCAGCCCGTACATCGGATTGGTGCTTATGGGGAGATCCGTAGTGTGGATCTGAACCCCTTGTGGAGGGTTGTTGGGATCTACAATCAAGGAAGAAATCCCCACCTGGAGGGGGTTAGTCCCTGGATTTGTGTGGACGATCGGAGGTAGCGTACTCTCAACATGGGAAGTCGTCCCTAGGGGTTGAGAAACTTGATACGGAACGATAGTCCCGGATGTTGGAGGTACTTGTTCAGTGAGGGGCGGAGCAGAGCTAAGAGGTAGAGCCTCGGTTGCGATTGGCTCTGTAATTGCTGGTGTCCTTCGTGTGTTAACCATGGTTGATGTTTGCTTCCCACAGACGGCGCCAAATGTTGTGGAACGAAAATTAGGGTGTAGTTATTGTGTTAGGGTTTGTGGAAGCTTCAAGCTTTAATGGCTGCGCTTGTGTTTCGTGACTTAAATCGTGTCCTCACAAGATGCCTACGTATCTCAGAGATGAGAATCAAGCCAAAAACGTAGTTCTAGGTGTGAAGGAGCAGGTCCTTATATAGGTGATGAAAACCCTAGAATTAGGGTAGAATTAGGAGACTTGATGGACAAGTCACAGCTTAGGCCCAATTCTAGAGCCTTCTAATTGATAAGGAGATAAGAGTTGAAGATATGTGCCTTGAAGGCTACTCCTAATATGATTTAGTTTCCTTTCTGGACTTGATTTCGAAGTCTTTTATTTGGCTGACTCATCAGCTACGAATTTATTATTTAATTAGGGTTTGTGCCCATCTGGTGGGCCCCACGTTTGGACCATTCCGGGTCTAATTAATGTCACATTAAATGTGTTTTTAGGGCTTACTTTTAGCCCATATCAATTGTTAAATATAAAATTCCAACAATTATATCACTCACATAATTTGAAAATGATCAAATACACTACCTACTTCAATACTACTTCACAGTCATCACATTTATTTGTAGATATAGTCTAGAATATACATTAACATTAGTTATATCTATTTTAACGGATCTATCATTTATTCTGCACAACAAAACAAATTCATATATCTACACATTTGTAAGTCTTCAACGGTTTATCCTTAATTTGTACATTTACTACTATTAAGTTTACAAGTCTTCAACGACTTAGAGCAAGTCCAACAATGTTCTAAATTGATGTCCTTAGCTAAAATTTAAGGCATTTAGGAAAAAATGTGTTCCAACAATGTCTTAGTGATGTCTTAAAACACTAGGATATTAATCACATGTCCTATTTTTAGGACACCACTATTCATGCCTTATTTCATTTTTTATCAATAAAAAAATCCACTTTCCTCCTTTTCTACCCTTCTTTTATGAAATATATTATTATTTTAATAATAAGGCACAAGGATAAGGATAAGGCATATTATTATCCGGACTATTAATTTTACAAATTTTCAACGGTTTATTCTTAACTTGTACATTTACGATTACCGGGCTATACTTATGAAGGAAGTGTCATTTTTTTTAAAGTTTATTTTCATAGACATATTGAAAAATATAGAACAAAATGTTTTTAATGTATTAAATATTTATACAATTTACACAATCTTAACAACTTACTTGCTTCTTCCATTATTTTACATGTCTTTGAAAAAATTAAGCATTTGAAAAAATTAGTTAGATAATTTTAGATTATATATCCTAAATAATTGCACTAAAATAATTTGAGGAGTGTCAACTAGTCAAACAATAGAAATTGTAATATAAAGTAATTTTTGGATTTATTTTTTTAAAACTTGACTTAATTACATAAATTAAAAGACAAATTATCAAAGTAAAACAAAATTGTACTTAAAAAATTATCAAAATATAATATTGTTTTTTTGCCAACATAAAGTTTATTTATATTTTAAACATTATTTATTTATTTATTAATTTATTTATAATAGTTGAGGTTTGTCATTTTTTCGCTCTTTTGGACCTAGTTATGTAGCAGCGTATCTTGTTTTGTGTTTGTATTGTTTGCTTTGATTAAGTGTACGTAGCTAGACGTACTGCCAGTAAAATGTCAGGCCCGCAAAGGCTTGAAAACTTCTACTTAATTAGTAAAACATCCATTACCTTAACTTTGAACAGGGCTAAAAATTATGATTATGATTTTAACTTCTATAATTATGATTTTTGTTATGATTTAAGTCGTGTGTTGATTATAACTGGCCGAATCAAAGTTAAAACCAAAATGTGGAATCATTAATTTAGAATCTATATGGTTAGGTTTTTTCTTGATTTTAATTTTATGTTGAAAAATGTTGTTGTATAATAATCCATTTTAATTTAAAAGATTTTTCATATAATAAATTAGAAATTAATTTAAAATTAAAAACATAGAGAATTTAATAGTAAATATCTTCGTAATAAATTTATTTTATTTCGATGATTTTAATAAAAATTAATTTCATCATTTAAATGAATAATTTATCAAATGTTATTTTATTTTTACATTTTCAATAATTAAAAAATTATCCTCAATATAAAACGGGTGATGGCCCTAAATGTCCACCTCCCAAATGTTTTGGTTCAAAATACCTATTTTCGGAAGGAATGACCGTGAATATCCACGGGACACGCATGTGGAAAAGGAGTATCCGGACACTCATTTGACACATGTGTGTCCTTCACAAAACACAATTCTGCATTCTTGAACAGTGCTTGGGACACGCATGTTGAGAATGCGTGTCTTGAGATGCGCATTTTCTACATGCGTGTCTCAAGCATTGTACCATTGTCCCCAGCCCTCGTCGCCGGATTTTTGTTCATTTTTTTCAATCGCTTCGTTCGTTCTCTACAGGCAACGAACACTCACATATTATACACCAAATTGTTCGTCGTTTCACCCTCTACAATCGTATGTCCTTCGATTGTCGTTTGTTTCACCGGGTTAAGAACACCCAATTCGAGCTCGTTTTCTCCGATTCAGTTTTCTGATTTGCTTGTTCACGCCCCTACAGGCCAGAAAACAACAAACGAATATGCAAAAATGTAGAGGCATGTCTGGGCATTGTTTTGATATCCTCAAAAGGACTGGAGGTGCCCGGAATTTGATGGACGTGAGGTGGATGTAATAACCCTAACTTCAGTAATGCTACAGTGGTTACATGAATAGTAAATTTCGAGGATTTAGAGAAATGTTATATAGGTACTCTATAATGGAAACATAAAATGAATAAACAAAAACCATATTAGTGTTGTACAATGGAAATAAGTGACTCGAAATGACGATAGATTCCAGAAATTCCTGAAACATGGATTTTGATTTCGAATAAGCTTCTATTGGACATTTAGGAGCATGGAAACATTATAAGAATTATATATTGAGGAATTAGTGAATTTAGATTTAACCTAGGGATTATTAAGTTAAGAGAATACCAAAGGAAATTGGATGGTTAAATGGTTTCAAAACCACTGAGATAATGAGGTACATTCGAAACGAACCACAATTAGACGAGTATGGAGATTAAGCAACCAAGATTAGTAATATAGCAAGGATACATACCACATTGTTAATTACCAAAAGTATTAGTACAATACTTAGGAAAAACAAGAAAAAGAGAATTATGAGATCATGAACATGACATCACATTCCATTAACATTTTAAGGGGGTAAATTAGTAACTTTGCAAGGTTTTAATCACTAAATATCTACCAAGCTTCCAAGGTACTCTAGTAATTAGCAAGATTAAGATGAGATAGGATCAAAAATATCAAAAGAACTCTCTCCCCCATCCATTTACAACTTTCGGCCAAAAGAGAAAAAAAAGGAGAAAAGAAAAATTAAAACCCTAGCTCTCTTCAAGATAAAATCAAGAGAAAAATCATGGAGCATCTTGGAGGATAGATCAAGACTAGCACAAAGTTTCATAGCCATCCACCATCATTTAGCAAGGTAATAAAATCATAGAAGTTGAAGATGAATAGTGATGAATAGTGTTTTCTAAGAAACTAACTTGATTTTTATGATTCTTTTAGTTGATTCAAGCTATTGTAAGGTTGTTTAAGGGCTAGCTAAGGATTATTAAGTGTTGATAAAGCTTCAAGAAGGTATAAACATGCTTGCCCTTTTGTATTTATGATGGATATTGTTATGTTTAGTGATTAAGTGATATAAAGGTTATGTTTATGATGTTATAAGTGTTTGTAAGTGGTTTGAGTTGATTTTGGAAGGAGTTTGGGAGTGTAACCATGGCTGGTAATGAAGACCACATGGTGTAGGTGATGATTATTGTGTTTGATGATTGGTTTTGGAGGAGTTTGATTTTGGAAAGCATGAAATTATAGCCGTTATAATGTCCGATTTTCGTTAGAACGAAATCTGCCCTGTTTTGTAACCCCTGCATTCGTACGGTACCTCACTGCCTAGGTTACCAATTGACCATGAAATGATAGAGCTTAGTTCATAGATCGTTTTGATATAAGGTGCATTAAAATCTGATGAACGGTTTAGGAGAAAAGTCAGTTTTAGTGAAAGGTGTTCGAAAACCGATAAACCGTAATTGTATCAACTTTGAGGCTATGATCAACCTACTTAGACATTTTTAAAAATTATGAAACTTTGGGATAATATGGTAGGGTAGTCAAAGAGACATTACCAGTTGACCTTGTAGTAAAAATCGAAATCTATAATTTATGGGGATTTTTACAGGTAAGTGTGGTCGTTAGGGGAGATAGTGAAAAACCACTGAAACTTCGATTGAGCTTATAAATGGTTAAGTTCTTGAGCCATTGGGATAATAATAATACGTTAAACATATGTTGAAGTGTAAAGGGTTTTGTTATACGAGAGGGTAGTGAGTAAGAGATGTGGTATTCTAATGATGGTCCTTCTGTGTTTATAGAAATTCCGGAGGAGGAACCAGCCATACTGTCAGGATACAGAAACCGAGGCAAGATTTTTCTATCCCTACTTTGAAGATTATTTATCCTTGGAATAAAAATGACATTATGTAATATATATATATGATGTTATTGTTGTTATGTTGCAAAGAATATATTTCTTTGATTTTGGGAAACTAAAGAGATATGGAAAGAATGGTATCAGTTGTTATCCAGGGTTATATGGTTTATAATACTATATTAAAGATATTCCTTTTAGTGTTAGTAGTATTACAAATATTATTTGATTATTAATTACTACCCTTTAAGTAGACGGAATATGATATAAAAGCATATTTGAATTCTTAAATATAAAAGAGATGTCTGAATCATAATCAGAGTATTATGTTACGTATATATTTTATAGAAATAATGTGCGAGAATGGAAATGAGATGAGTAAATGATATGTGGAAATGAAAGTGAGAAAATGGAAATGTGGAATGACATTTAGTAAATAGAATAACGATTTGACAAAAAGGGGGATAGCAATAAAAAGCGTAAGAGGCTGTGTGCTGCACAGTCCAGCAATCAATATTTTAATTCGGCCCAAGAGTTGCCGAAGGAGGATGTAGTGGTGTACCTTCCTCCAGGGGGATGTAGTGGTGGACCTTCCTCCTTCTACCGGTAGTAAAAAGGGACGGATACGGAGGGCGACTGATCATCGTGCCTCACGTATTCGGCAACAGTGAAAACCCCCAAATAGGTGAGTAAAGAATCAATGATAAAGTCAGATTGGTATACTGAAAAGAATGAAATGATAAGGTGCTAGTGAGAGATTTATTCAAGTATTCATATTACCTTGGAATATTACATGGAAAGGTCATATTGATTTTATATTATTAAGAAGAGAAACTGATACTGTATTATCCTAGATTTCTTTCTTATAATATTAAGTGGATGATGTATTATTAAATAAGAGTTTTATTATCCCTTAAAGTTTATAATTTGGTTACTACTTACATATGTATATACATGTATACTTGGTTACATTTTAAATTCTAGTTACAATATTATCTTGCTGAGCTATTATAGCTCACTCTTGCTACTTATCTAAATACAGCTAGGTATGCCAATACTGCGCAGAACGCCCCGCAAGAGGGTAAGGGAAAGGCGACCTTCTGAGAGCTCGTTAGCATCAATCCCCGAGGTAGACGACCAGCGCAAGGGGTTTAGTGGTCTTATGTATATTAAGTGTGTAAGTGTGGAAGGTTGTAATAATTTGGTTGTTGAAATGCTTCTTGTAGAAGCATCACTCAACAATGTACTTAAGTATGATTCTGGGTTTGTAATAACTTTTTAACTCTAAACTTTTATTATGGTGAATGTTGTTCTCTGAGCATATGACTGGTGTGTGTGTGTGTATTAGTGTGGGGTCAATTGCATAAGTATAAAAAAAAAACAAGAGATATTGATTTTGAATGGAAGTTGGTCCGTGATGGCCCAGATTCATGACCCCGGATTTGGGGCTGTCACAGTGGAGAACGGAGAAACGATTTTTACCTTCAGAACATCGCCGGAACTCAATTGCAAGAATGGTCAGCTGACGTCATAACGCATTCTGCTCATGCGTGACCCCTGTTACGCATTTCAGAAATACGTGTCTATCACGTATGTACAGAATGCGTTATCCGTCGATATTCTGGGCCTCTTCCACATATTAGCATATAGCTAAACTGGGTCTAGCTGTGCTAGTTCAAATCCAACTTAAGTATAACTTGTCAAACTTAGCTTATTGTTTGTATTTTTATAATTACATAATATATTTTAGCAATAATTAAGTACATCACAAATGAAAGCTATTGATTTTATTTATTGGTCAAGATTAATAATTCACTTTTACGTAAAAAATATGAATTGACAAATAAAAAACACATTCACCGGTTCCATTTTCAATGTAAACAATGCATGTAAACTGAGGCTATTAAAAAAGTACATATAACATGTACAATTGCATCCGCTAATCTATACACTTTATTAAAAGCAGAAACATTTTAAATGATATGCCAAGTATACCGTGGTATGCACAGTATGCCAATTAATTAATTAATTAATAATAACTTATTTTACTATTTGATCTTAATTTAAAAATTATTTTTTAAGTATATAGAAGGGCAATAAGAATAATAGAACTACTAATGAAACAAGTCCTCTCTGAACTAAAATACGGTATGCCAATTAATTAATTAATGTATACCGCGATATGCCATGTATACAGCGGTATGCCACTAAATATTAATTAATTTAATTAATTAAAATCATAATATTAAATATTAATTTAATTTAATAATGAAATTATATACAAGGAGTCTATTAACTAAAAATTGAAATAAAAGTCGAGAATATAGGGACTTAGGGCTCCATTAATTAATATTTAAAATATATCTATAATAGATTAATAGTAAATACAATTAATAATATAACTATTCTTATATTACCAGAGATAAGTTATATAAATTTAATTAATTAAAATAATAAAATTAAATATTAATTTAATTTATTATTGAAGTTATATACTAGGAGTCTATTAACTAACAATCGAAATAAAAGTCGAGAATATAGTATTATATACAATTTGGTGGTTCAAGATTTTATTCATTTAAAAAATTTAAAAATTAGGAATTTAAGATAATTTATCACAATCCGTGCTTCACACTGGTTATCGGCTAGTTTTAATAAATTAAGATCTAAGATTAGTCAATAAGATCATGTCCTTTAAAAAAACTTTATAAATAAATCATATTTGCAACTCTTCATTTTGTTATTTGTAACGTATTATTAGTTCATTAACTTAGAATAAAAACTTTTTTATTAGTTTTGGAACATAAAAACATTTACATTTTATTTTATATTAGTATTTTTTGCCCGCGCTCTGCGAGCGGGCGTCGATTCATCTTGTTTTTTATAAAATTTTAATGATAGAATAATATTAAAATTTAATTTGCAATTAACAGAGTATAGCAATCTGGTTAAAGATAGAGATTGTCAACATTGTATTTAGAAAGATGAAGAAAGTTATAGAATTATAATTAGTAACCTCAAAATTGACCAAGTAGGTTATAAAATTATCATTTATCTTAGAATGAGAATGTCATAATAACTGTAACAACATAAATATTTCGCGCAAAGGTCATTGAAGCATTTAGAAATAGTGGATAGGAAATATCCACGTTCTACTAATAATAGCTTCGAAATATGAAGATTACTCCACGTTCTAAAAATCCGACACATAGCTCAATCATAAACGATGAACATGAAAGGAAAGTACATTGTCCTCCTCCTTCATTAGAAAACGTAGTTTGTCATTCAAAACAAACTTGTTCTCCTTTACAAACTTATCCCAGCCTTTGGAGAATCTTGGTTTTCCACCTGAAAAAACGATTCCAACCTTCCACTTTCTTCTTTTCATTTTCAGGTACACATTCTTGACTGACTTCCAAGCATGGTTCTCAAGACTTATCCAAGGTGGAATGTACTGCGAAATAATTAAAGAAAAGGGTAACTTATATTGGTAAACATTTGACATTGATGCCGATATATTAAAAGCTGTAAGACATTGTAATTACCACTCCATGAGTATTCATATCAAAATTTGAGCTAATCAAATTAGCTTTAAAGTTTTTATGGAAGTCATCTACTCCTTCTGTTGTGTTGACATTGACTGCACCAGAATCACAATCATATGAATTGCTACTGTTGTGTTGAAGTGCTTGAACAAACATAGCACTTGATAACATACCTGTAATGGAGGTTATAGCAGGAAGAGTTTTTTCAACTGCTTTACTGGATAATATAGTGGCAGAGAATTCAGTATTATCCAAGAGCTCAAAGAGAAGAGTATCACCAATTTTCCAGTATTTGGCATTGAGTATCACTTCCATATCAACTAACTTTTTCTTAGTAGCTGAGAATGTAAACTGAAATTTTTCTCCATTCGTCAAAGTTAGATAATTTTTCTTTTTCAGCATGTGTCGAAACCGATGAACAAACACAGGAGGAATATCTTAATCAATTCATAAGAAAGTTACAATTTATAAAATACATTAGTCTAGGTAAAGTACTGACTAAAAAAAATCGCACAGTGGCAACTTAAGGACTTACAATCTCAGGTGATTCTCTATGATGTTCGTTAGTATGAACAACAAATTTCTTCCCAATTCCATTAATATTGTCTGTTATAACATAAATATATGTTAATATCAGTTATCCATTTTACTATTTTCATAGAGATAAGGTAATGTAATATAAACAGTTGGCTATAGTTTGTTACATACCTTCCGCATAAACAGGAGCTAGTCGAAACCTGTTGGATGCTGGATAATCTATTTCCATACCAGTGTCATCAAGTATGAATATAGTAAATATTCCAGTACCATTGTAGTAGAACAATGCATGGAAACCGACATCAGTTTGGAAATCATTATAAAACATAGCCAAGTTGTTAAGTTCATTTCTATCCTTGTGGAAAAGAACATTGTATTGGTATCCATTTCCATGAATTATCAGAGTGACTTGTTGTGGAACATGTTTTGCACATTCTCTAACAAAGCTGGAAGGAAATTTCTACATAAACCAAATAGGGTTATATGAATTAGAAGGTATGTACAATAATTGTGCGGTTTTATATACTTCTATAACATTTGTTTTATATACGAATCATGAACAACATTTAGGTGATTACCAATGACGTCTTTGCAAGATCCTTGGGAAACAGTCTAACCATGAATGCTGGGTGTTTGTGTTCCTGATAATGAGTTATGCCAAAAAATCCTTAGAATAAGGCTTATACAAATGAGGTTCTTGAAAATCTATGAAGTATGATAATGACGAAGGGATTAAACCAACCTGGTAATATATTATACCTCAAATACAAAATCAATTATGGTACTAAAATTCATCCTAATGTATAATAGTTGCCATTCGATATCTGCAATTCATATTACTGATACTGTCTAATACTTCTCTATGAAACAAAAGAATAAAACATCTGCATATCAAGACATTCTTTACATTCCAAAAACACAGGACAATAAAACCCAAAGAAATCGAGTAGCATAATTAACTCCAATATCCACAATTTGCATAACAATCATATACATTAACAATGTAATAAAACAATATTGATAGTTCCATTTGATTTACCTCCATTGTTAAACAGAAGATTAAGAATAAAATGGACTTGGTAAGGTTTCTTGGCAAGGATTTGTGAAGACAGAGCAGGGATTAGATTAGTGAAAACAGTATTTAGGGATTTGACATTGATAACAACAGTATTTAGGGATTTAGACACTAATAAATACGCGTTTCTTTTTTAACAACAGTAAATAAGGGTCCATTAATAAGTAAAGGCTTAGCCCATAAAAAAGTAAAAAAAAATTGAATAATCTATGTATTTTTTATCGATGTAAAAGATTTTTTTTCTTGCCACAATGATTCTATTATTTTAGTATCTGTTCTAATACATGCGTTAAGGGAGAATCGAACCTTGGTGGTTCGATTTATGATTAAGAGTATTCATTTACTGAGGTTAAAAATAGACTGTTTCTATTATGTCGGGAACGAATAATAATTATTCATTTAATTAATTAATTTATTTTTTGAATATTCATTTATCAAAGTTGTATTGTAACAAAAAAATTTAGTTGGACAGGATGAGGGAAGAGATGTAGGATTTATATAGTAGAAAAGTGTGTCAAAACATACCAACACTAAATAAGGATTGTTTACTAAGTAATGGATTAGTTCTGTACTAATTATCATCTTTTTTGCTGATTTTTTTCATGTATATAATGTTTCCATTAATGTCTTTTAGCATAATTTGTACTTGATTAGAAAACATAATCAACATGTCAGTTCGACTATACAATTTTTTCAACTAAATATTTGATGTGGTTGTTCCAACATTTGTTATAAGTACCTATAAACTTAACAACTCATGATTTTTGGTATTGATTTACCTATTTTACACAATTGCATTGGTATAATTAAGGTGTAGTTATGTGGTTTTACATTACTTACGTACTTAAGTACTCAAAGTCATTACTTATGTACTTATGTACTCAATTCATAGATGCACAATCAACCAAATGGAAGATGTTGTTTATGAAACTCAACATTTGCAATTACTTTGAGAACCAAGAACAACATAGCAAATGTTAGTCCATTTGCAATGTTGTTGGACAACAAAAATATTTTGTAATGTCAATATTGAATACTTTTCTCAAATGGACCAATGAGTTTAAACATAACAATGTTATATGACATAAACGTAGATGTGCTTAAAGAAGTACTTAATAGACATGTTGCCTCACAATTGTAAATCATATGACATTGTGGTGTGATACACAATATCCCACGTAATTCTTCAGTTGCAATATAAGATTTACTCTACATTTTGAGCATATGTATTACTGGAAAACATAACTTATTTAATAATGATTTGCGACACTAATAATGATCATGTCTAAAGCAATAACATTTATCATTGAACATAACCAAAGCAAGAAGTTTAGATTTCTTAAAAAATGTTGTAAATGAAACCAGGGCATTGCATCACCCAAAGTAAACTAAAGTTCGAAACAAACAAATTTATTGAGAAAGTGGAAATTGAAAATTATGCTGCATGAAGGAGACATCTCTTGAAACTGCAATCCTGTTCAGACCTGTATATTTACAGGAAACATGTATGATTTAGGTAATGTATCTGTACAACATGTTTATTTTTAAGAACGTTGCAAAACTGATTGAAAACATGACTTACCTTTTCCTTTTTAATTTGCTTCAGTGGGATAGGTTTCGGTGTATTTTCTTTATCAACTGCATTATCAGAGACATCATCCAGGTCCGGTATAGAAATGACAGTGTCGTCATTCAGTCTCTTGAGACTTTTTGATGTAGATTTCTCAGTATCTGGAGTCTTGGATTCAGAATTTTGAACGGAATATGTTGATGAGTACTGTGTACAAAGTGATTCAAAATTTTTATCAGTACAAACATGAAATCCAATGCTTGCAACCTTGCCAAAAAAGTATGATATGAAAAGAATGTTTAAGTTTTTTTCCATATACCTGAGAAATCTTAGAACCAAGGCTAAAATCACTATCATCTGGTTTATTGTGTTCAATGATTTCAAAACCCTTGTTGATATCAACAACTGTGCACGTGTAAGAATTCTTCTTGACATTTTCCTCATTCGTACGAATTGTTAATGTATATTCATTGCCTACAAAAATCTTTAGGCTTCTTGGAAACTCAGAATCTTTCCCTTCCTAGTGCAGCACATCAAATCAGGATTTTAAATATATAAAACTATTTGTGAAATAGTTCAAAATGTTTACGCAAATTTAAATGACAAAATGAAAATGTGTTTGCAGTGATCATACCCTATCTTCCTCTGCCAGAACATCAAACACAGTTTTACCAATTATATTTTCAACCTCGCGATCATATAAGATAAATGCAGCTACACCAGTAGAATCTCCAGCAATCAAACATATCCTAAACCTTTTTAACAAAACCAAGCATATATATGGATGAATTACCAATTTTCATAATAATAATGCAACTTACATTTGTGTAATAGAGACATGTTTGAATACCTCTTTTCAGGAAATGGAATATTTCTTTTACATTCCTCACATCTAAATTTTCCTTCAATCATATAAATTTCCTTTTGACAACTGCTGCAAGCATCATAGTTCCAGTCTTTTGTTTCTTTCACTGAACTAACAGTCACTTGGCACATAACTAATTTCTATATTCAGAATTGAAAGAACAAATTTCAGCCAATGCATAATAGAGAGACACATAAAAGAGACACGAATACTCAGCAATAAGAGATTTCAAACAATACCAGAATGTACGACTCATCAAGTGTTCGCATTTCAGCAATGGTTAAAATTCTTGGTTTCTCTGGTTCTGCTAGAACATTGTTTGATCCAGGTTGAATTCTGGTAGAATGGACCTAAGCATTGAATGAATTGATTATTAAAAGTTCATCTATTTTGAATGTACTATGTTTTATTGTCTACAATCGTATAAATATACCTTCTTTTCATTTCAGAGACACTACGATGATTGTAGTTTATGAAGAACCTTGTAGCTCCAACATTGGACACGTACGGCTCTCCTATAAACACTAATAACTTAGAGTCTAATTTTTACAATCGCAAATAATAATGCGTACTACTTTATCAGAATTATTAGACGTTAATAAGATACAATTATAACATCAATTCATAGTACGAAGTAGAGTTAATTGAATACCCTTAAAATCATTAACTCTGCAGCTAGCCACAATAACAACTATTGGGATATCAGTAATTTTCAGTATTTCTGATAAGAAGGATTCTCCCAATTTGTCCCAGAAACATGCTCTGATAGATGCACTATAAAATAAAATGTAAAGGAAACAAAATAAATAATTACTCGCATAACAATTAAGTTGTAATTAAAATCTTGACATTGATATGAGTCAGAGATAATACCTTCCATCAGTAAGAGTAAACCTGATGCAATGCTGGTCGACCTCCTTTTGATATATTTTGTTTCTAATAATATCTTGATCTTTCAGGACACCAATGATATCTACAAAAAATGACCAAACTACCAAGTTGATAAATGCTTCAAAGATACAGGAAGAATGCTACAGTTATAACCATATTTATTATACCATACCAATCAGATAATTGTTGTCAGATTGGTTGATCATCTCGCGGATATCACCGAGGTCAAAGAAATCAAATTCCATCTTACGTATCATCCTGTCAATCATCTCGGAATCTTGAAATACCATAACTTTGGTATAATTGGATAGCCAAATTTGTTTGTCATATCTTGTGCATCGAAGAGTTTCTTTGCGATATGTTTTGACTGAGAAGTTCCTTATAGAATATATCTTGCCTTCTTCAAAGGTTTTATCAAACGTATCAATATAGCTTGGCCATATGAAAGCATGCATTCTGAGATGCTGTTATCATAGAGGAAAACAAATGGATTATCAGAAAATAGAACAACACTATAACCTTATCAAGGTTTTGTACAATTACCTTATCATCCAACAAAAGCATGTTACGGCCTTTGAACTCTTTATCTCCTTTTGAACTGTAGCTATCCCAAATACGAATGACCCTAACCTTAATCGTCCAGTCATACTTACTGTCATTTAGTGAATCCAAGCTATCAAACTTGACGTTGCTCATAATGCTTAACTGCAAAACGAAGATGTATAATATAAAAAACATAAAACAGATTATACTTAAACCTTGATAAGTTTTCGATGTTACTCACGATGATGTAAACCAGCAAAGTTTGTGTGTAATTAGGTGTATGTTTATAGGTCATTTATATACGACCTCGGTATTGTTAAAGTGAGGCAAATACGCAGAAAGATGTGCCACTAATGTTAATCGTGCTATGAATACAAATCTCTTAAATTAAGCCTACATTTGTGGGATGATTATTGATATGAATTTTCTACATTTTTATGCATATCCAATATATAACTATATTATTGTCCATATAATTACAAAAATTTAGATAGTGACCTAGGAAAATTTCATCAGTATAACATTGAAGATCGTGCAAGTTTTGTTGATCTTAACAAACAAATCTTAAAGGATACGATTATCAATCTATAAAATTTAATTTTATTCATGTAAATAAAATTTTCAACAATGTTTAAGGAAAGTTGTAACAAACTTGATTAAGAAAGATTACGTTCATTTATATCTATCACAACCTTTTAACAACCTATAATTTAATTTAAATCCATATTATTTAGTATAATGTGTTATATATTGTTAACATTTTATATTTTTATATACAAATAAAATGTTAATTTAAGAAATATTATTTTTACTGTAACCAAATATCGATGTCTCAAATCGTGTATCATTTTAACATTTTTACAATAATTTTGTATTCACTTTGAAAATTGTAAGAAGAATATTATTTTTTCCGTAAATAAAAATCAAACTGTCAGAACATTTGAATAAAAAATATGAGGATTATTTTCATTTTTAATAATCCAACACTCACTATCAAAATAAAATTGCGACGTGGAAATTAAAATATTATTTTTACAACGTCAATAAAATATTGCGATGTAGAAAGTATAAAAATACGATTAAATAAAATTGTCTAATCGACAACAAATGAAATAAAAACATATTATTCTCAAAGATGCTCGTGACTTTATTCCTTCCAAAATATACTCGTATTATCACATCAGTGATTTCTTCCAAAATATAATCGTAGAATATTATTTGGTGGCTCTTCATAACCATCTGTATCAAACCTGTCACATATAGGAAGGAATAAGTATTGGAATTGATATGAAAATACTGTTTTTAAACTAATTAAATTGAAACATTATTATACCTATGGCGCAATGCGAAAACAGCAATTTCATTTGGGTTAATATAAACCTTTGATGGTGCAACATTAGTAATAGTTATTCTATCTGCAAAGAAAATGTAAATGTGAAGGAAAAGCTATGTATAAAAGACCTAATAAATCTATGTATTAAAAAGAATCATATAAAGAACTAACCCATGGAAATCAGGACCTTGACAGCTGCTAGAATTACTATAACTGGTCGTTCAATAACCTCTTCAAAAATTGGACGTAGTTCCTCTGTAATCTCTCCCCATAAGTGAACGTGTAAAGATTGGCTTTGAAGACATATAAGGACACATGATTATTAACAAAAATGAATACTAACATAATTTCATAAACAGAATAATCTGAGGATGTTATACCTTCCATTACCAAGCCTGAATCTAATCAATGGACTTATTCCTCGTGTTGTGTACTTCATCTGAACAGGTTGGATATTTTCAACAACTCCAATGACATCTGTTTCATATGCAAACATATGATTAAAAAGTTACAGTTGCTTGCATTTACAATACATATAAGCAAATAATGTGAGATAAATCACCTATTGCATAAGTACGATCTTTATGGTAATCTTCAGCATTCTCAATGATTTGGCTCACTTGGATTAATTCAAATTTTTTTGATGGTATGGAAACATCTTCAGGAATAACAATATGAACTCTGGTTTTATTTGTAAGAATGATACACATGGATGAATGAACTGCTCTGTATTGGCCAAATGCATATCTAACATTAAACTCGGATATTTCGTAAACATTTCCAACCATGATATTATTGGCAAAGGCATTCCAAATATCAAGTCTCACTAATGCTTGCAAATGGTAATTCTGTAATTAGTAAATATCATATGATAAAGTCAGAAGCATATATATTACCTTATCATTTATAGAGATTGTAAACTGCATAATCTTACTTGGTTATCGAGAAGTATAAGATTCATTAATCCAAGTACTTGTCCCTCCAAATTTCTTGTTGGCCATATTCGTGTTACTCGGACCTTAATCCTACTATGGTCCTTGGGAATGTTCAACGATTCAAGTTGATCAAACATGTCTACATCTGTAAAAAGAAAGAAAGATGTACATAAGGATGGAAGCATGGTGTAATTTAAGAAAGAATAGTGCTTAGAATATGAGTTGCAGCATGATACAATAAGTTTTAGAACTAACCCATGGGACAACCACTTCGAGAGGCAAAGGGAGAAGCACACAATTAGTTTTTCAGTTATGATCTTTATATTTAAAAGGAAGATCAATACTTATCACCTAGGCAAATTTGTTGCTAAAAATAGGAATCAGATATATAAGACACTTACAATACTATCATGATTGATTGCATTTTGAAAATTTTGCAATGTACATATAAATCCATTTAAAATATCAGAACCAAATCTTCCTATTAACATTTTTTTAATTTCGTTGGTTTAATAAAACAACAGGATTACGTACATAAGTATGACTATATGTAAAATTGTGCAAAATGCAATAAATTAATAATGCATTATACATTTAGCAAGTCATTATCATATTTATATAATATGACTACATGTTTGTTTAGTTCTAAGATGTTTTCATAGTAAAGTAAGAGGATCAAGTCCAAACAGTTACTGATGAGGCATTTGATGGATTCATGCCAAAGGCAGTCCAGGTTAAACGTACAATGAATGTTGTAACTGCTTAATATAACTAAACTATAAGTTATCTTGAATGTGGTAAGACAGTTTTAAAATCACCACATATTGTAAAACCGTCCAAAAAGTCCTAAAAATATATGACTTGCCTTCTTATATGTTATTACATTAATATATTTCCTTTTTTAAGAATTTCTTTCTTCAACAATGAGTTTAAGATCATCAAAGAGGCGCAGATACTCAAGCATCAAGAATATGTTGGTGAATGACCTTAACAACCTTAACATAACATCGGCAGAGTTGAATGAAGAAATTCGTGAAGCAAATGAAGATTTTGGATTGTTTTTCAAAAGCATGTTTGATAGACAATCTTTGCTATTTGCTCGCACCATTGGCTTAGAGGAAAAATACGGGTACAAAAAATTGTTATTGCTAGACTATTTTGAATTTCATTATAATTATACATATACTGTTTTCCAAATGTAGGAACATTACCAAGGTGTTGGAAGGTAACGGACGTGGAAGTGTTGGAGAATCTTCCCAGCAAAATGTTCTGGAGAACACTGCATATACAGAAAATGAAAGAAAGTTTGTGGAAGATACAAATACATCAATTCTTGGACATTTAAAACTATTGACAGAAAGATTGGATGAAATGTCAACAGGTTTTCAGACTTTTCAAGCAGAATGGATTGAAAAGATAAATGATTGGAAAACAAAGTGTGTGGAACTGGAAGGGCAGAGACTCCAAATGGGTGGACAACTCGTGGATTTCATCCGTAATATATAGTTCAAATTGTGGAATTTGTCCGTATCATATAGTTCAGTTTGGATAGTATTGATCAAGTCTATTTATGTTGTTGAATTTGCTTTGTTTGAATTTAATGAAGACAGGATCATGTCATTTATTAATGTTGTAGTTTGGTTGTGTCCATGTAAATATAAGCGTCTTGTGTAATGCTTTCACATATTTCTTATTGCATAGTTTACGATTTTAATTCCTCATTTTGAAGTCTAATTTTGCTAAATCTCTTCATCATTCTTTGAAGTACAGTGTTGACATAACACATTGTAAGAAAATTTAGTATATTTGTACTATGTACTGCTGAGCAAAATGATTTTAAAGAAACAAAACCTTCTAAGAATTAAAAAAAACAGAGATTGAACTTAACATGAGTACAATATGTACATATCTTATGTAATGGAGTCATATGTTAGTGAATAAAACAATGCAAAACAAAACTGAATCCGGTATCTATAATCTTTGCAACAAAGTCTATAAAATAAACATTCAAACAAAAGAAGAGTTATAACTCAATTAAATGAGAAAAAGCTTAAATGTATTTGTAAACATTTGACATACATTTACGATTGATAACAATATGAAACGCATTAACATAGAGCGAATAATGGATTCAGTACAAACATACGACAATCAATCGAAAACACATCATAAATCCATTTCCACAAACATAGAAAGTCATAAACAACCAACAAAGGTTATATTACAAAACATCAGGTCCAAAAACATAATTACTTAAATTCACATAAGCTTAAGCTTGAACAGAACCTAGGAGAACTTTGAAGAGAATGATCTGAACCTTGCAGTGAATACAATGAGTGTCCCACATGTGCTCCATAGTTATGGATTTTCCCAATGGATGATGGTCATCAATGTACTTGTCTTCAACAGTATTTGGACAGAGGGAGAACCATTGCTCATATCCTAGAGGAAATCCATGTATTTGATACATGGGGCGGGGATTCCTTGCATTTGGGCAAAATTTGAAAACAGGCAAAAGATAATCGATCTCAAACATGTTAGAATACATATCTTGAAGATAGGTCATTTGTTCGATTATCCGACTCCTCATATGAGTAACATTGAGCAAGGTGTTCATCTCCTCAGCGGTTTCATTCCTATGAAATGTTCTATAGATTGCTTTGAAAAAAACATAAGTGAATCTTGAAGGGAAATGAGTACCTAAGAGATCAGCTAAAATAGATAGATGGTGCTGAAAAGCTTGGCTCAAAAACAGGTTTCGAGTTGAATTGAAAAATTTTGCTTGATCAACATCATACCTAACAGCAAATTTTATGAACTCGTTAAAAAGATCACGAACCACCTCAATAGGCTCAATATGAAACTGGTACAATGCATCCCAGTTTAGTCTCTCCAGCACATGTTTGACCCTTTGCCTTGATGTACCAATTGCCCAAATGATCAGCAGCTTGCAAAATCCTGAGAAATTGTTGTCTTCCAGTATGATGAAGTTGAAAATCTGGCACAGAACATCAGCTCGTAAATTCTGAAAGTTGTTAGCATCCATGATATTTTTTGTATGTTTGTTGATTTTTTGGAATGATGAAGATTGAATACAAATGTGATAAGTTAAGTAGAGGCGCAGAAAAATATTTAGATGAAGCTTTATGTCTGAGCTTTGGAGAATGGGAAAGGGTGCAGTTAATTCAATCTTGTTCTCAGTCCGTCGCGTGCATGCATATATGAATCGACTGTTCAGCTACTATGTTTTTAATTAGTTTTTTTTTAAATTTAGATTAAAATTGGATACGTGAATCTAATAAAAGATTCTGAAAATATTTTTAACTTGTAAAATTGAACAAAATCATTACATGAGATGTCAGCATTATGTAAGAAATCTCGAGAGATACACCGGAATCATTGTGATTTAAATTGGTTATAGTGTACATAGTCTATAGTCTATAGTGTATATCTCGTAACTTGTAAACTTAAACAAAATAATTACATTAGAAGTCAGCATTAGGCAAAAATGCATATCTTGCAAGTTTATAATGAGCTAGTGATTTATATATGAAACTAAATATGAAAAAAGTTATGATAAAATTTTTAATGTTAATAAATAATATAGTCTCACGAATACTATACTCATACGTATTTTTGCAAATAATTATCAATACACCAATTAAAGTTGGTAAGCAAAGAAAGAATGAAAAATGTAAATCTTTGTACCTCCTTAATACTAAATAAGCAAATAATTTTTTTTTCTAAGATTACATGAGATGTCAGCATTATGTAACAAATATCTCATAGGGAACAAATCTCCAAAGATATACGGAAATTATTGTAATTTAAATTGTTTATAGTGTACATATATATTACTGAGAAAAATGGATAGCTTGCATGTATATAATGAGCTAATGAATTATATATTTATAAAAAATATGAAAATATTGACCAAAAATTACAATGATTTAATTAGAAAATTAATAGAATTTTTTTTAGAGAAACATCCAAAGGTTTAATATTCCCATCATCTGAAATAAATGTAGCCTTCACGTTATGGAAGTATTTGACAATATATCAAAAGTAACTTCCACGTATAATTTTTTTAAATTTACTTTTAAAACGTTAAAACATTTGTACAACGTAAAAAAGACACTTATTTTGGGACGGAGAGAGTAAAGAAATATTTTTGTTCAAAAAATTAATAAAGTAAAACATAATAATTTAATGTTTTTCCTGCTATATTTAATTTAAAAAAAATTAATATTTTTGTTATGTATAATTTTTGGATTTACAATAAAGTAAAGCATAATAATTTAATTTTAAAATGAGAAATTAAAATTGTAACTGAAGAATGTAAACTAATCTAAGGCTTAGATCATTCTAATATAATCTCCCATTAGAAGCACCATACACAAATTCAATGCAATAACCAAGAGGAGTTTCATATTGAACAATAATTTATGTTTTCGTCTTCATTAGTACATTAACACTTTTATTTTTACATTATTAAATGTACAATTATAATACTACATATTGAAAAAACACATTATATCGATAAAAAATAGATTTAAAATTGAAAAGAAGAATAAAAACAACTTACAATTAGATTTATCATATTATAATAACTTCGATGTTAAAAGTAATTTTTTACGTGAAAGTAAACAACAAATATGAATTTTTAATTCCATCTGTAGGAAAATTAACATCGATGCAATAACGAATAGGAGCTTCATATTTGGCAATAATACTTTTTAATGTCTTAATCAACACATATATAATTCAATTTATGCAATATTAAAACAAAATCATCACATTATATTCATAAAGACAAAACACATTATATCATTATATAATTATAGATTTAATAATTGTTTTAAAAAAACAATCAAATTGAATAGTAACGGAATCCTCATCACACATGTTCTAAGTTAGTGATCATAAATTATGATTAATTTAATAAAGAATATGATTTAAACAATATTCCTTAGCCTTATGTGTAACATTTTTTTCATCATTGTTTTTAAAAATATTAATTTTAATTTTTTTTTATTTTTGTTATTTATAATCTTTGGATTTACAATAAAGTAAAGCACATGGTATTAATTTTAAAATAGGAAATTAAAATTTAAATGAAAACTATAAATTAATCTAAGTCTTAGAGCAATCTAATCTAACGGTCACATAATCCCACAAAAATCTCTACGATTTTTTATTTTTATAATATACTAAATTAAAATAATATACACTTACAAATAATTGAGGACTAATGTTTGATATTGATTTGAATTCATGACATGGGTCCCTAATTTATTGGTAATTAATAAAAAACATAACCACTATGTAATTTCATTGCTATACACAACTAAGAAGTGAATAGAAAAGACCAAATAAATTTTTTGCATGATGAGTTCTCCGTTGCAATACAAAAGTAGTGGTAATCTTAAAAACATGATAGTATCTTTAGGAATTGAGGTAAACGATTTGTTATGATTATATTATTTTCCGAATAGTGATGAGCATACTATCTTTTTGTCAATACGATTTAGAAGAAGTGTAAATTGGATGACAGATAATGGATTAATAAAAAAATTATTAATTAATAAAAAAATTATTTTTTATTTAAATAATAAAAATAGACTTTGACTTTTACAGATAATGGATGACAGTTATTTTATACACTACGACAGTTAAAGCTATTAATTAGGATAGTACTAAAGCAGGCAATATAGGCAATATATATATACATACGTAAATATAGTAAACCAATTTGATAGGAGTTATTATAGGTATTGAAACACCAATCTTCTCTTGAATGATACTCGAATCAATATTGGAGCTCTCGACAAAACCCGAATGAATACAATGCTTCAACTAACTAAATCATCAGCAATAAAGGTATGCATATATGGAGTTGATTGTTGATTGTTGATGCATAGATGTATATATATATATATATCGCTCAAATATGATGATATATGATAAGTTCATATAATGCCTTATACTGGAATGTTCTTGATTCTGTTAAGATGCATATATAGATGTACACTTTTTTATTATCTGATTGCTAATTACTATGGTGTATGTAAGATATGGTGTATGTAAGATAGGTGAATTAACAAAAAAAAATATAATGACCTAACAAATATGCATCTGTTACTGTAGTCATCATGTGTATCCGGATTACTTTATGTGTGCTAATGTTCAATTGTAGTTAACAGCATTCTAGACATATTGGGTTTACACTGTATAAGCTTATATATTTTACAACACTTAAAATTAAAATTTCCTGTGTTTTGGTGAAATATAGGACAAATCCAAAACAAAATCTTGTAAAGATGAGTATGCAGGTATCTAATTTTGTCTCTTTCATAGTATGTTATGCATATTGATGTTGTTTTAATCATAAACACGTATTGTAACAGGGAGCAGACGGGTGATCTCAAGTTTTCTCTCGGCTAATAATAATATAAACTCTTTTGGGTCATTTGTAAGTTGAGGTTTTTGGGAAGATTTTGTAGTTATAAATTTATACATTATGCAAACTGTTGTGTCTCATTAGTAAGTATGAATTCTGTTGGTATAAAATTTTAAGATCATAATGTTGCTTTGATATTATGTACTAATTACTTTCTGCTTTCTATTATAGAGGATTCCTAAATCATTTTTTAATGATTTTGGGAAACAATTGTCATCAAAAGTGAAGATAAACTGCATGAATTTTACATGGAAAGCTGAAATCGACGAAGAGAAAGAAAAACTAATTGGATTAGCAAAGTTTATGCACTTCCATGAAATTAAATTGTACAATCTTGTACAGTTTGATTATTATGGAGATGATTTGTTTGTTACTAAGATTTTCAAGGAATCAGCTATTGAGTTAAAGTATCTAAAATGTAATCCAAAGGACTTTTTTACTGTAGTAAATCTATCTGATTTTAAAAATGAGGAGTATGAAATTGACGGCTGGTCATTGGCATACGACAAAGCACGCGCGCTATGGAATTTCAGTGCATGTCAGAATTATGTTCAATATTTTGAGTTAATGATCCAGAACGTTGATTTTGATAAACAGGTTAGGTTTGTTTTTTGGATGATTAGACAATATAAAAGTTGTATTTTTATGAGTTGTGACCATATATTATTAAAGTATTATTCCAAATATATTTGACAAACTTGTTTTTATTATTGAAAACAGATTTTAAGTCCAGATATGGAAGACTTGTACAAACAGTGGAGGGTTGGTACAAATATATATCTCAACCTTGTTGAAAAGGCATGGGAAATAGGTATTCAGTGGATGGATGGAAGATTTTTTTTGTTAAAGGATGGCATGAATTTGCTAAGGAAACAGAGGTCGAACCTGGTGATATTGTCGTGCTCTATAAGGATCCATCATATGCATCAAAAAGTTTCAATGTCTGCATTTTTAAAGGAAAAGATAAATTATTTGATGAAAGTGCAGGTAGTAGAAAACATTTTACTCTAAATAGATAGCATTGGAATTGGTTTAACTTCATAGTTCTAATTATATTATAATGTGTTTCTTCAGATTTAGGAACTGCAGATTGGAATACATCTTTTTTCAAAGTTGTATCAGAGATCTTAATAAATGATGGCTTGTTGGTATGTATTTTTTGGATTACTTATTAACATTTGATAGCATAATGAATTTTTCATGTGTGTATCCACTTCTATATGTGGATTTCTATTTGTACAAATTGTAAAGACAAAAATTATAATTTTGTAACAATGTTATGTTAATCAGGTTGTTCGTTTAATGATAAAAGATTATTATGGTCAGAAATTGAGTAATATTCCCTGAATGTTACTTATTAACATTTTATAGTATTTTGATTTTTCCATTTGTGTATCCACTTCTATATGTGGAATTCTAAGCAGTCACAGTTTGCGAAGACAGAAATCTTTCATATATTAACAATGTTATGTTAATCAGGTTGTTCCAAAAAGGATAAAAGATTATTATGGTGTGAAATTGAGTAATATTCGAAGGTTTAAAATTGCTGGTGAAGCTTGCTTCATATTTTATAATTGTAAGGGTGGTTATATTTCAAACCTTGACCAAATGCTAAAGCGCTTCAAGTTGAAGGGAAGAGAGACCATTATCCTTACTATTGATAACAACTCTGTGATAAACGAAAGGATTTATGATATTGACGGGAAAGAGATAGATTATGCAAGTCGTTGTAAGGGAATTTCAAGCACAGTCAACACTGGATGGTTTTGGAATGTTAACTGGAACTCAGACACAGGTAGAGTTAAATTTAAGGAACAATTTATCCATTGACAACATCCACATTTGTAATGATTGGATTTTCTTTATAGAATCTGAAGAAGAAAGCAACAGTGATGCTGAACAAATGCAACAGTTGGATGTTGCGGAAAGTTCCAAAAAGGTTTGAGTTTATATATATATAATTGTTTGATTTTATTGGATGCACTTCAATCTGTTTGTTTTACTATTTTTTACAAAATTTTGTAGATGCTCGTAAATAGCTCAATCTTTCCTGATTTTATCATAGTTTTGAAGCCTGAACACTTGAAAAAAGGCAAGATGGTAAGAAATTTACGCTTTACATATGGATTAGATTGAAAATTGTGCGATATCTAATACTAAAATTTAATTTACTCTTTAAATTTTTGGAATAAAAAATTCCCGAAGAAGTCAGTTTGGAACATGGTGATAACATTCTGCTGAATGTTACAATCCAATTGCCATCGAGCCGTGAATTACACGTTGGTTTTAATAGGATTGAGTAATGTTTCTATAACATTTGTACATTTCTTAGAGAAATAACAAAGTATTCTGGTTCGATACTTGTGTTCTGTTATAAGGGTGAAGGAAAGTTCTTGGTTCATATATTAAATGATGATTATTCAGAAATAGAGTACACTCCAATAAGAAACATTACAATAGAGCGACCGTTGCGCCAAGGTACGTTATTTTATACACTTAGAAACCAATAATAATCTGGTTATTAGATTAAGATTCTTCTAATTACTTTTTGACAAAAAAATGCAGAAAACCACAGTGGTGTTGGATTCAAATTTTTTGTTTCTGTTATTGGTACTGTTTATGAATCTGGAGAGTTGGTAAGTTTTTAATGTCATATAATACTATTATATGACAATATTTTGTGCCAAATGAAAATCAAAAAGTGCGTAATGTTTGAGTATTTAACCATGTTTTATATTTTTGTTTAGATCATTCCAGAATCATTTTATAAGCGCTTTGGAGAGTTCATTCCTAATGCAATTTCATTGACATTGAAGAATGGTGATACATTCCATGGAAGTTACTTGGCAAATGAGAAAATGATGTCTGGCCTGCTAGTTTTAATTCAATTAAAACATCTTGAGAGAAAAGATTTGGTTTTGTTTACCTATTGTGGAGCTGGAAAATTTGATATTGTCATATTTAATAAGAAAAAGATTGAGAGAATTTTGATTGATGATGGAGCAAGTGCAGGTAGTAATTTCTACTTATATACATTTGGCTATTAATTGTTGCTGTCTAATATAAATCGTATGCAAATAGTTGGACTGATTTTTAATGCAATTTATAAAAACAGGTATGGATTTAGACCAAGAGATGCACGATAATGCAGAAACATCTAACTTTGGTTTATTTGTGCAAGACCAACCTCAAGATCCTGTTAATGAAGAAGAGAATTTGGTAATTGGAAACCCAATTAATGCCATGAATAATACATTCACTTCATGCATGGCACCATCAAATGTGGATTTTACATCTCATGGAGTGGTATGAATAGTATTAAAACCTACATGTGGTGTTAATATGTCCTTTTTGATTATTGACAGTTTGTAATCGTGATATAATTTAATTTGTTTCAACATATACCAAGACACATCAGACCACAAAACAGAGATTGGCTAGCTGGTGAAGAGGTTTCCCTTAGAACTCCTACTGGAAACTGGCAGGTTGGCATAGTAGTCAACAACAATGGTTTGCCAAGGTTTTCAGCAGGATGGAACAAATTTACTCGTGACAATAAATTACGAAAATACCAGAAATTGGTTTTCACATTTGAGGAGGGAGATGATGGGATAATCTTTGACATCCGAAATGGATGAATATATCTAGTATTATGAATTAACGATTATGACATATTTAATGTTGCAGCTGTCTTTTTGGAATGTATGATGAAGTACTTTGATTTTGTTACTTTTGACATTGCTACTGTAATGTGGATATTTTATATTTGGTATTGGTATATTCTTTTTGCAAAGGCTAAGTTGTAAGTATTTCCACTTTAATATCTTCTATATTGTCTATATTAACATTCTTCTAAATTACTCGTATTCTGTTTAGCTATAATTAACTAAGATTACTGTGTTATATTTTTGATATTCCGGTAAACTTTTTCCCAACATGTATTATTCTATTATTCCAAATGAAATGATATTTGTGACAAAGATTGGAAAATCATTTAATGGCTATGTTTCATTAACTGACAGAAGAATTGTAAGTCTTTTAGATAGCGTGAACCATGATTACCAAATTTCATAACACCAGTAGATAGAAAATGGCAAGCAGGAGAACATGTAAAGCTCGCAGATCTTAGGCATTCTTTGTCTTCTTTGTCTTCTTTGTCTTTTTTTAAAAATTAGACCACTGTACATGATTCATTAGTTATATTAAGTTATGATAAAACCTAGATGACTAAATACTAAATTTTTAAAAGACTATTAACATTTATTTAATAGGAATGTTACATAAAAGATGTGCCATTAACTGTCATAATTTGGATAACAAATCATAAAAAATTTCTTCATAAACAATGTTACTCGTACTACTACATGTAGCTCCTTCTGGATTTTCTATAAAGAAAGTAAGACCTTCTGGAGAAGTTACACGACTCACAGCAACATACAATTGTCTGTGACAAAAAACTGGTTCTGGCAAATAGATTCCAACACGATCAAGAGACTGTCCTTGTGCCTTATTGATTGTCATGGCAAAACATACCTGAAGAGGGAATTGCAATCGAACTAAATCAAACGGAAGATTTGTATCAGATGGACAAAGCTCAATCCGTGGAATGAGATGTTTTGCTCCAGCATGACTTCCACCAATGATTTCACATATCACGGTATGTTTCATACACTTTCTGACAATCATCCTGGTTCCATTACAAAGTCCAATAGTCTGATTAAGATTCCTCAACAGCATTACAACAACACCCTCTTTCAAAATTAATTTGTGAGGAGGCATTCCAGGAACCTTGATAGAATTAAGATACTCAACCGGGAATGCAGAAGTTAAGTTCTCATGACAACCAACAGGGCATTGAACTGAATCAGCAGAATTATATGTAAATGACTCACCATTTATTCTTTGGAGTATAAGATCGTTAACATGATCAACAATTTTATTTGTTGGTGTCAATATAGCTCGCTCACGTAAATAGCTGACTTCAGTGAATCTATGTTGCAACTGAGGAAATATAGCATCAATGAGCTGGTTTAGGTCAGATGTATCAGATTGTATGCAATATTGGCCGGGTATACAGATATATTTCGAAATTTCATCCACACAACTACTATCCAAATGTGGTATTTTTCCATCACCAATATCAAGAACCCACTTACTAAAATCTTTAATCCGTCGTATATCATCCTCTGAATTACCTCGACGTAATCTCATGTTATCTTTAAGAACAAATAAATGACATTGAGACCATAAATGAGACCTTGAAATGGAGGCAGATACTATATCCGCTCGAGAACTTTACTGATAACTGGCAAGATTTGTCTAAAATCCCCACCAAGTAATACAGTAATTCCACCAAAAAGTTTGTCATATCTTTCAGCACTAACAGATTTCATTATATCACGAAGAGTGCGATCCAAACATTCAAATGCAAGTTTGTTCTGCATTGGCGCCTCATCCCAGATAATAAGACTTGTTTTTTTGATAAGCTCTGCTATGTCTGAATTATGCGGAATGGAACATGATGATTCGTCATCCAATTTCAAAGGTATTTTAAATCTTGAATGTGCTGTTCGACCTCCAGGTAATAGAGTAGCTGCAATTCCAGAAGATGCAACTGGGAGAACAATTTTATTTTCAGATCTGAGTTTAGTGATGATAGTGTTCTAGAGATAAGTCTTTCCACAACCTCCACTACCGTAGACAAAAAAGAATCCTCCATTATTCTTCTCAACTTTTCCAAGGACAGCGTCATACACCTTTTTCTGTTCAAAATTTAAATTTTGAACCAAGCGTTGGTGTTGTTCCGACATTTCTTTTTTACAATAACTTGTCTCTTCCAAGACCAGTTTATTCTTGCAGTTGTCGAGGTATTTAGCTGGAGGCATTGGCAAAGTTGGATAATTCTTTAGGGATCTACCAATAGAATTTAATAAATGCTCAATCTCTGCAAAATGTAGAAAAATAATTCAACACATATATTAATGTTTTTACACTCATATTGATAAAAAATTATATATAGATGGATTAATTTTTACCTCCAAGGATGTAATATTCCAATTCTTGATCACTTAAGGATAGCTTATCTTTCCCTGTCAATTTCCGTCGTTTCATTAATATATCATCAGACATTGGCCTCCAGTGAGATGTCCATAGTCTTAGTATGTCGCTGACCTGACAGTTAACAATGATATGAACAAAGAGGGATCGTAGCTGGCAAGGCATAGCAGTATCAACATTTTCTCGTATTGCATCATGCCATTCATTATCATCATTAAGTAATCCCATTGATGCACATGTCTCCTGGAATGTATCGTATGTATTACCTTCAAAAGACCGCAAATCTCTAAAGCATCTAGGTCCTTTAACTCGACATAATAGCATACGCAAGTACCACAACTCTCCAGAAGAATAATGGGAAGAATTCAACCTACCAACCTTCTGACCTTTTTTTCTATACTTCCATGCAGACTGCCCTGCATCCCAAACAAAATGTTCCGGAATTTCTTGATAGGTGTATTGTCTTGCTTGAGGATTTTCTCGACAAAGCTGAAAAAAAAGCTTCTAACTTGCTCTTTTTAAAAGATGCACTTCTACAAACATTTGCTAGATTATCATTATTGTTGAAAGTAACGGACTTTTCATTTGGCAAATGAAATGATAACCTTTCAACAGATATACTACGATGATGTATATCAAAACCAAATATCCTATGAGCAGCTTCAGCTCCACAAACATATCTGCAAAGATGAAAAACCTCTTTAAGATTTGATAAATAAATTGCATAAATGTTTTTAAAAGATTACAATTAGGAATGATCCTAACCTGCCGTCCAAATACATTTTAATTTCATTCCTAGCTTTGTTATTTTCTGTAGTAGAATTGCTTGAACCCTGGACCATAACAGTAGCACGATCGGGACCTTTCAAACAATACTTGAACAGGTATTTGATACAGCGACCATGATTGCAAACTTCAAGATTTATGTGACATTGATACTGAACTATCAAATCCCTATTGTAAGGAACTACCCATTGGTTATCCAAAACAGCATTTCTGACATCTACAGTGTTGTTTGTTTTCCTCCTTCTATAAGCAGGGAATCCATATTGATCAAACGTTGTAGTTGCACAATACCTATAAAGAAACATGAGTTAAAATGTATCTTAATTTTTGTAGTCAAAAAGAAAATGATAAGGCATATTGCAACAAAATAGTTGAGCGTTATTTAAGCTTACTGTTTCGAAAAACCTCTTGTACATTTATTATCTTTCATACATGGTGAATAACTGTGTTGAATACCGCAAGGACCATGCATCATATATTGTTTCACAGCAGCATATCCATTAGGATCGGATACTTTATCAGGTATTTCAGCAGATACAAAGCTGTCAATATCTTTATTCAATTTAGATTTTGCAGTAGGGTCCAACCAAATTAACATATGAGCATGAGGCAAACCTCTCTTCTGGTATTCCACAACATACATCACTACAGTTTTAGATTGAAAATTATTAGTGAGTAGTGTAAATACTAATTCATTCTTATACATGATTATCACATTAATATGTAAAAAATCAAATAATACCTGAGAGGCACTTTCCAAACCTATTTTTATTCTTTATATCATCATACAACTGGTCTAATTTCAGCTTGAACACGCGAGCAATTATATTTGGACAGTCCTCCTGTTTGCAATGAGGAAGCAATGACATCATCTGGAGAATCTTATCCCAGTAGGGATTGCATGTCATAGTTAAGAAGAGGTCTGGATATCAAATTTTCCGACATACGGAAAGGGAATCTTGGAAGTTTTGCTGCATATATCGAGCAGAGCCGACAAAGCTAGATGGTAATATGTATCCTTGTCCTACATTTTCTGCTTCAACATTATCACTGCTATAAACTATATCACACAGGTTTCGGTACAATTCTGCTCTCAGTTTCTTCTGATTTTTCCGAATATACCATAACCTAGATTGTTCAACAGCAGAAAATGCATCCACTATAAACTGATGATATAGTCTACCACCAAGTCTAATAGTATGACCTGGTAGAAGCAAAAATATTAATGAGTAGAAAGAATTATTGAAATCAATGATAATACATAATATTGTAATGAATGAGAAAATACCTTGGTCCAATCTAACCATAAAAGTATGAGAATAATACTCTCTCATGGTAACATTCTCTCTTTTCTTTTTGCGATCATCTTCACTGACACAATATTTCAGACCCTTTCTAAAACCGTCTTCACCATGCGGAAATAGTATCGGATACTGGAGTGCCATCATCAATGGATGCAGAGTAGTAATGCGTTTTAAACCATCAGTCTTACTTGAAACAACAATATCTCGGTCTTCACATTTTGGATCATCATCACCAACCATTATTACAGCAATTTCATCAGAAGGCAGAATGTGATTTTCACGACCACTGGTAGACCTTGAGATTTTCATAACTATCTTCAAATCAATAACATTATCATTCTTAAAATGATCTCTGGCCATTCTAAATTTTTGAACCAAGTGATTATTTTCTTCCAGCATTTTAATCAAACCTTCAACAATTTCAGGTTCTATCTTGCTAGAATGTTGTACATTGATTGATTTCAGTCGATTCTCAACCTCATTCTCTGTATCATAAATATACAATTGACTAAATTTTGGCGGCTCACCATCATTTGGTAACAGGCTTCCCATTTTATGATGATTAATACCACTCATTCGGAAAACTTTAGGTCCTCTACCTTTATTTACTCCATGATCTATTTTACCACCAATGGAAGAGAAATTGAACATGGCGTTGTATGACCTAATATTATGCCTGAAATTTGGACCTTTCTTCTTGTCCATGTATAAATCAAGCAGATATTTAGGAGTAGGTTTTACCTTAGGAAGCCTAATCTGACCTTTACCACAACACAAAGAAAACACAGATGGTTTATTCCTATTTCCTTTATTCACGCGCTCCCTTTCCCACATTTGAGCATTGCAATGAGAGCATTTTGATGTTGGACCTCCAAGGCTACGGTATTCAGAACAAATAGGTAAATGTCTATTTCCAACATTAAGCGCAAAACCTGGATCTCTATTGCTGAATGATTCCTTATTAGATGAAGTTGTCGCACCATTGGAAGAATGCTGCTGAGTTTGTCGTGCATTATTATGGACATCATCTTTCCACTCATTTTCCGAATGGCTATCATTTTCAGAATCACTAGAAAATATATCATCAGAATGACCGTCACTACTGAACTCATCACCATCAGACTCACTATTTGTATTATCATAAAGATCTTTTTCTGCAATAAGAAATTTTAAGTTAACTAATAATAATTGTATTAGACATAGATTCAATAATACACTTTTAGTACATACCAAAATAAGATGAAACTGGTGGATTTGGAATGAACTCAGAGAATTGTCTGGATGTTGTAGCATTCTCTCTATTTTTAGAGCTTTCATTTGGAATATCTGGCTCCGAATCAGATCCAATATCAGAATCCGGACGGAACAAATAATGAAAATCATCATCAAAATCGCTATCAACTTTTGGGTTAGTAAGAGGAATTCCATCTGCATATGAAAAAACTGAATCAAATCTAACATTCAAATAATGGATATCACCATAGTTGACATTCTGGACGGCTAGATGCATATTTACCATAATTTTCAAAATCTTCTTGTGCTGAATAATATGAATGAGCTCGGTCGCGAGAAAACAATTCTATCCTATCTTTGGAATGATGATGAGTTACACTCGGATGTGGTGTATTTGTACCTGAATTATTGCGTATAAAATTATTTCCTAGCATATATTGTATGACAGGTAGTAATTGATGCAAAATTGAAATTTTAATTGATTAATGATTTTCCATACCTTGTAAATCCATATTCAAGTTAAAATCATTTGCATTTCTATCAACAGAAATTTCTTTACCAGGTCTTCTTGAAAATTGCGGAAATTCTGATTCCTGTTTATCACCTATTATGCATTGAAAGAAGTTACATTTTTTTGAGTATAAGAAACATGTGGTTAAGATATAAATGGCATAATTCTGATAACAAAAAAGAAATATTGTTTAAAACTTAAAACTTACACTTAGTAGGATTTATATCAGTAAGTACACTCAAATTATTTTGGCTTGAGGCCAAATTAAATCCTTGGGTGGGATAAACCTGTGTTCTGTTATTGTGAATAGATGATATCCGTTTAACAGGTTCATTGACTGATTTTTTTTGTCTGGATACATCTGTAATAACATTTTAAAGAATTTACATAGATTAGACAATATATATTCAAGAATTATTCTCTAAAAGATACAGAATTAGGATTAAAAAAAATGAACGTACATTCTTTGTTCGTTATATCTGATAGAGGACTTCGATTAATCTGGCTTGAGGAAATATGTCCTTTTACTGCAGAATCAATGCTAATATTCTTTGATACATAGGTACCTGCACTTGATTGTAAAACAAATTTAAATTTATACTCCGTAATAGATAAAAATTCAAGAGAAAGAATGCATGTGCTAGATGAATATATATATATATATATATATATATATATATATATATATACATATATATATAAACCTGTAGAAGGTTCCGGAGGACTATTTTGAGCATTATATATATTGCTGTAGGTTGAAGTTGGAATGAGCTTTATTGGCCTTCCTCGCTTTTTGGGAGTTGAACCTTCTGTGTTAATACTAACAGGAGCCAATGGTGTAAACGTTGGAGTGAGCTTTATTGGCCTTCCTCGCTTTTTGCGAGTAGGATCTTCTGTATTAATACTAACAGGATCCAATGGTGTACATGTCTTAGATCTTCCACATTTGTTCACATAATCATGATTTATATGCTTTGTATGATCATTCGGGAATGTATTATATGAGCTATTAAAATGACTTTCAGAACCTATAGACAAATCACAATTATGGTAAGATAATATCTTAAAACAATACAATTAGCATCAATGTCAATAGAATTAATAAGTGTACAACATTACTTAACTTTGAGATGTATTAGCAGACGTCGGATGCCAATAGGATTTATTTCCATTGTTTCCAAAATTATTCTTAACCTTCAACAAAGGAGTACACTGTTCACGCACCTGAATATGATCACTTTGAAAAGGAGACAATGGTGTTTCTGTACAGAAACATATCTTACTAACCGAAGTAATGAAAATTTTCACAATATATAAACAAATCACAATTATGGTGATATAATATCTTAAAACAGGACAATAAGCATCAATGTCAATAACATTATTCAGTTTACAACATTACTTAACTTTGAGATGTATTAGCATGAATGGGATGAAGATTTTCTTTATTTCCGTTGTTTCCAGGATTCTTCTTAACCTTGAACAAAGGAGTACAATGTTCACGCAGCCGAATACGATCACTTCGAGAAGGAGACAATGGTGTTTCTGTACAGAATCCTGATATATTACTAACCAAAGTAATTCAAAAATCATAGAATAATGATACATTTGCAAAAATCGTAATCTAAACATACCGTCAGTAGTATTTTCACAAAAGAAACTCATTGCTTTATTTCGATTGCTGAGGATAGAAACTTTTGTTGATGAATCAACAATGCTACGTCTACCTTTTTTCCTCCTTTTGAAATCAAGATTCGACGAAACTCTGTACTCATCGTCTGGATTCGTATCATCAGTTGCAGATTTCAATTTCTTTGATTGATCGTCCATTGAAAATTTAGGATAACAATTTCATTTTCAAATTCGTATGTCTGTTTTCTGCAGATGTATGATCGTCCAGGATTAAATTTGAAAAGCAAGATAGGTTTTAGGGTTAGCCTGTATAGCGGACAATCAGGTATGATTGATTTCTAACGTGTATTACTGACGTGGAGTTAAAGTGATTTTACACTTATATCCTTTTCAAAGTTAATTTTAGAATTGAAGGTGGGAAGAAGGACATAACAAGAAGATTGTGGCAAAAAGTATTCAGGATTTATAATTTACATAGATATTGTTAATTAAATGGTTTAGTGTTAGTTACTTCTTGGGTCGTTAATATTGTGGCTTGTCGGTCGGAGAACATGATCTTACAAATTTAGACTTGTACTCCACGGTCTTTACATTGTTCTTAAACACCAGGAGAAGAAGCAGCCACGCCAAACAATGCAAATTTCAGGACCCATTTAAGTTTACATAAATAGGAAAAAGGACACTTGCCATATATATATTGATTAATTAATAATGAATTTAAAACTTTATTCATAAGAAGTTGGTCCCAAATGTTTAATATTCAAAAAAATAGTATTTATTGTCTCTCTTACCTTTAAGATACCAATTAGGCGATTACAAAATTCAATAAAAAAAATGTGTATACCATTATTTAATCTCAACCTCGCAAGATAATTCATTTTATTTTTATTGTTCCGAATTTTATAGATTTTTGTTGAAATTTGTTAAAATAAATATTTATTTATAAAACATATAAATCTATTTATTCAGACAAATATTTAATCTATAGATTTGTATTATTTTCAGCACAAATAATTAAACTTAATACTTCTAGCTAAGTTTAAAACTTTTGTTTTGACAGCTAAGTTTAAAACGAGTCCAAATCTTCTACACCACTTTACGTGTGCCACTTCATGTGCCACCTTAGGTGGTTACTTTTGATTGCGTGGTTGATGTGAATGCAGGGGGGTCCCATTCATATTAATGAGAGATGAGCCAATAAAAAACAACCATCTAAGATGGCACATGGAGTGGCATACCTAAAATGGTGTAGAAATTTGGATCCGTTTAAAACTAGCTTGAATGATAAGAGTATGACTAAAAAATGTTTAATGGAGTATACCATACTTAACCATGCATGCAAACTTATCTTAAAAAAATGGTCGGATAAATTAGTAGTTGACCATCTAATTCCAAATGCACAAATAACAAATCTTCCTAGTTCCTACTACCTTTTGACTTGGTGGATCTTGGTACTTGTATAAGGGTTCAAACTATATCCAAGTTTAAGACTTGAATTTGGTGTCTGACCATATGTTTAGCTCTATATATTCACTGACAAGGCCGTCGCGTGCCTATCAAATAATAAATCTAACAAATCCTTCTAACTATGTAGTAGGGTAAGTCAGAGTCGATCCCACAGAGACAAAAGTATCAATCACTAGTTGTTTCTGATTTAATTCGGCTAAGCAAGTAACACAATAAATATTGAGAGATTATTAAGCTAATTTTATACTAAAGAGAATTGTGTTTGTATTAATCAAATATTAAAAACATCCAGAATTAAGTATCCCCACTAGCATGAATCAATGCAATTACGATTTCCCGTCCCAATTAATCATGTACTACTCAAGAGGAAAGATGCGCCCTATAAATACCAATAACCTCTCTCGAGTATTAATGGCTTCTCTAACTTACAATCAAACCTATTCTCATGGTATCATGCAATTTAGAGACATTAAACACGGCATCCTAACTTCCTAACAATTCGTTCTACCTATTCTCATGGAGAATTTCATGTTCTTATTGGATAAATCACAACCATCTAAATCCAACTCTCGCTGATAATTAGATATTGGCTCAAACAATACACATAATCACGTCTGACATGTAATTGCTAATTAAAACAACTCAATAAGCAAGAGCAATTATCATAACCAAATTGGGGGAATTGGGAAAATCATGCACCAATCATAACTAGGGTTCAACTTAACCCTAGATTAATAATCTACTCACTCATAATTGAATTAACAAAACAAGAATAATTAATTGAACACATAATTGTAAGAATAGAAGAAAAACCTTTAATCTTCGATCTTGAAGAAAATAATTAATCTCCCCAAAAGTCTCCAGAAGAAAGAGTTACAAAAGTTCTCCTGTCTCTCTCTCTCTGTGTATCTATATGTACGTCTGTATACCTACTATCATAATCTCTAATGTTTTTATATGTCTCTAATAAAAATATTTTACAAGTACGTTTCCTAAACTGAATAGATTTCCCATGAAAATTCGTAGTTGACTCTTCCCAAGTAATTCTGGGCCGCTCCAATTGTAATATGACATCTGGACCATCTTAGAATGATAGAAAATTTAATTATCTTCGCGTGGGCAGTTGAATCACCCAATTCTGACTTGTAGAACTCGAGATATGGCCAAAATAGTGAATTGCGCGCGTGCAGCCCAACAAATCCGAATTTCCTTCTAATAAATCTCCAATTAAGCTCTTTATTCTCAAATCCTTCCAAGTTTAGAATTTCCTTGCTTCCTATAATAAAACATTAAAATCTATTAAATAAAAATCCAATTAAATGCAAAATATAATAAATATGAGGAATATAATCATATAAAATATATATAAATATACACTCTATCAAACATCCCCACACTTAGCATTTGCACGTCCTCGGGCAAATAAAGAAATAAAAACTATCCTAACTAACTAACAAACATCACTTTCGTAGATGACACGATTGCATTGAGCGTATGCAACAAGCCGTTAAACCCCTAGGCAGCCCTAGTAGGACGAGTTTTGTCTCGTGAGGGTTTATAGTGAATGTACCCACAAAATTCATCTAACCATGCAAAAGATCAATGCTAACACAACACCACACACACAAGTCCTCTCATGCCACATCAACTTAAGAATCAAAGCAAACATACGATGTCTTGGTGTCGAAAGTGCAAGTATTCACGTAGTCTACTCAACCAACATGCAGAAGGTCATAAAAATTCATGTCAAGTGTAAAAATCGTTGGTAATCATGCTAAGCCCACAAGAAATACATCTTTAAGTCTAAACCTGGGATCTCCTATGCCAAAACAAGTAATAACTCACCTTTCACTCAAAAACAAATATTCACTCAAGAACAAGGTTAAGTGCATCACTCAATTCCAACAAAATCATAAACACAACTTAACACTCGCAATCAATCTCACTCTCAACACAACATACATCACTGATGACAATCAAAAGGTCTTTATTCGGGTTGTAGCGTGGGCTAGGGACCAGGTATGTCAAGTAAAGCTAAAACAGGTTAATGTCAAAAGCTAGTACCCAACAATAATCATTATTCAATTCCCTTTCTATTAAAACAAATACTTCCCCACACTTGGATTTTTCAATATCCCTTATAATAACTTGACTAGTCGAATGAAAAAGGATCATACAAACATAAGAATGCTCTCAAATTTATTTATTTATTTTTTTATTTTTTTTCTGTTTTTTTTTTTTTTTTTTTTTCTTTTTCTTGAGAGCTAAAGAATAAACACAATGATCCAAAGATATTTTATGAATTTCGACTAGCAAGCATCAACCCAAAATTAATATTCCCCAAAAGTATGATCATCAATAACCCCCCCCTTTTTATGAACACCTTATTACTCCCTTAAGCACGATACTAGCCTTTGACAATTTAGGTTCAAATTCAATGTAAGGCCAATAGAATAAAAAGGATAATGGCAAGTAATGTAGTGTGTCACCGAAAGAATAGGATTAAGCTCAAAGGGTTAACTAATTGATCATGTATAAAAGGTGTGGAAATATGGGAAATACGAGGTTATACCTAAGTGCCTTTATCATCTCATCATCAAGTAATGTCATGCATTTCAAGAAAGATCTCAAGTAAGTGCTAGCAATGTAAACAACATGTGGACACTCAAGCAAACGAAAAATCATGCAAAAGATATGCATTTAGGCTCAAAACTCACTTGGTGTGACAAAACATAATCAATCCCAGGTAACAAGACTCTCTAACGCACCTACTTGTACTCAAAGCATGGAAACCAAGTCATCTTGCACATATTCATGTCATTCTAATCACTTACCACATTCAATTAAGTCTACCAGTTTCAACTTGCTAGTGTAAGTGTGTGCACAAGAACAAAGCACGTCACTTCTCAATCAAAAGCGTCAATAAACACAAGAATTCTACGCATGCATGGGTGTATCAAGCAAAATACAACAACTAATCAAATTGCATGGCTAGAATTATTTTTGGTATTTTTAAATTTTTTTATTTTTTTTTTAGATTTTTTTTTTTTATATATATACACTACGTTGAGAACACCTCCCCACACTTAAGCGGTTCATTGTCCCCAATGAACAAGATACAAAACTACAACTAAAAATAAAATAAAACTACACTAAAAAGAAAAGAAAGAAAACTCCCCTGGAATCAAGGTGTCGAGTGTGCAAAACCACCCCTCAGTCGCTTAGAAGCCATAATAACCAAAACTTCATTCAACAATAGCTTCACCAACAACCACCAAGAAATATCCTACCAAAAACCACCAAGCAATATCACACCAAAAATACCCAATTAACAAGAATATTACAAAACCCCCAATTGACAAGAACACAAATTCGTAATAAAAAATTAGAGAAGAAAAATCCCAACTACGAATCAAAGAGATGAACTTGTAATTAATTCCTCTTTAGAATTGAATTTTTAGAGATTTAAAAGAAATAGAAGAGGAACTGGATTTTTAGGTGGGTATATAAAATAATAATAATAATAATAATAATAATAATAAATAATAATACTAAATAATAATACTAAATATAATAATAATAATAATAATAATATTAAATAAAAAAATAAAAATAAAAATAAAAATAATAATAATAATAATAATAATAATAATAATAATACAAAATTAGAATTAGAAAAGAAATTGGTTTAGAATTTTGGAGAAAAGATGGGGGTTTTGGAATTGAAATAGGATTAGAATAGGTTTAGAATGGGGGTATAAAAAGAATGGGAGGGGAAAGAATTTTTTATTTTATAATATACAACACACACAAACACGCACAGAAGCACAGCACAGTTGAGAAAAAATTTCATCTCCTGGAACAAGCGCTAGTGGCGCGCGTGGGAGGCAATTTGCCTGAATTCCAGAGACGCCAATGCAACTTGCGCCTTACAGGGGCAAACTGCTTTCCTTCCAGTAACGCAGGCGCAAGTTGCGCCACAGGGGCGCAAACTGCCCTGTAACGCATCTTGCTCCTGCGTGACACACTCAAAATTCGATTTTTTCAATTTTTTTTTTTTTTTTTTTTTTTTTTTCTTCACACAACACTCAATTTCTTTTTTTTTTCCTACACTAATGCATGGGTTGCCTCCCACCAAGCGCTTCTTTAACGTCAATAGCTTGACATTGTCATATCAATCATTCTGAAGAAAGAGAAGACAACAGAATATCCACCTCCTCATTAATTGGTTCACCAGCTCTATAGTGCTTTACTCTTTGCCCATTCACCTTGAATGACTCTCCATGGCTATTCATCAATTCAACTGCACCATACGGAAATACCTTGCGTACCTTGAACGGACCCGACCACCTAGAACGAAGTTTTCCGGGAAAAAGTCTCAACCTTGAATTAAACAGAAGAACTAGCTCCCCTTCCTTGAATTCTCTTCGTAATAACCCTTTGTCATGCCACTTCTTTGTTTTCTCCTTGTAAAGCTTAGAACTTTCATAAGCCTCAAAACGAAGCTCATCTAGCTCATTAAGTTGTAGAAGTCTCTTCTCACCCATTGCTAACATATCAAAATTCAGACCTTTGATAGCCCAAAATGCACGGTGCTCTAACTCAACGGGAAGATGACATGCTTTTCCATAAACCAATCTATACGGAGTTGTCCCAATAGGTGTCTTAAACGCAGTTCTATAAGCCCAAAGTGCATCATCAAGCTTCATAGACCAATCCTTCCTTGATTTTGCGACTGTCTTTTCCAAGATATTCTTTATTTCACGGTTAGAGATCTCCACCTGACCACTGGTTTGGGGGTGATAAGAAAGTCCCACCTTATGATAAACTCCATATTTCTTCAACATAGCTTCAAAACGATTTTCAAGAAAATGCTTTCCTCCATCGCTAATTAAAATCCTTGGCACTCCAAATCTAGGAAAAATCGTCTTCTTAAAGAATTTGCTCACAACACGAGCATCATTAGTGGGTGATGCAATGGCTTCAACCCATTTTGAGACGTAATCCACAGCTACCAAGATATACCTGTTCTTAAAAGATGGAGGGAATGGTCCCATGAAATCTACTCCCCAAACATCAAAAAGCTCCACTTCAAGAATGCCATTGAGGGGCATCTCATTGCGTCTTGAAATATTTCCAGTTCTTTGACAACGATCACAAGAATGAACATATTGGTGGACATCTTTAAATAGAGTTGTCCAATAAAAACCGCACTGAAGAATCTTTGCAGCAGTTTTCGTAGTACTTGCATGACCACCACTTGGCAAATCGTGACAATGTGAGATTATAGAGGCAATCTCATTATACGGAACACATCTTCTAATGACTCCATCAGCACAAGATTTATAGAGAAAAGGATCATCCCAAAAGTGCTTCCTCACATCATAGAAAAATTTCTTCTTTTGCTGCGACGAGTAACCATGAGGAACAGTTCCACTAGCTAAGAAATTAGCTATGTCAGCATACCAAGGAACCTCTAGACTTGCAAGAGAAAGTAGATGATCGTCAGGAAAAGAATCATCAATTGGAGTAGATTTACCATCTTCCTCATCAAGAGTAAGGCGTGAAAGATGATCAGCAACCACGTTCTCAGCCCCTTTCTTATCTTTAATCTCTAAGTCAAATTCTTGGAGAAGCAAAATCCAACGAATCAGGCGAGGTTTATCATCCTTCTTACTCATCAAATATCTCAAAGCTGCATGATCAGTGTGAACAATAACTTTCGAACCAACGAGATAAGATCGAAATTTTTCCATAGAATACACCACTGCTAGCAATTCTTTCTCCGTTGTTGCATAATTAATCTGAGCCCCATCCAAGGTCTTGCTTGTATAGTAGATAGCATGAAGCTTTCCATCTTTCCTTTGTCCTAGGACTGCACCAATAGCTTGATCACTAGCATCACACATGATCTCAAATGGTAGATTCCAATCCGGTGGTTGTATAATTGGAGCAGAGACAAGAGCTTTCTTTAACGTTTCAAAGGCCTCAACACAAGCATCAGTGAACACAAAAGGTACCTCCTTACCCAAGAGCTCAGTAAGAGGTCGAGCAATCTTCGAAAAATCTTTGATGAAACGGCGATAGAATCCCGCATGACCAAGAAAACTTCTTATCCCCTTGACTGAAGTAGGGGGTGGCAAACGCTCAACAACCTCGACCTTGGCTTTATCAACTTCAATGCCTCTCTTCGAAACAACATGACCCAGAACAACTCCCTCTTGTACCATAAAGTGGCATTTTTCCCAATTGAGAATGAGATTAACTTCTTGACATCTATGAAGCACCTTCTCCAAGTTATGTAAGCAGACCCCAAAAGAAGTTCCACCAACTGAGAAGTCATCCATAAAAACCTCCATAATGCCTTCAATGAAATCTGAGAAAATTGCCATCATACATCTCTGAAAAGTGGGAGGAGCACAACATAGACCAAACGGCATTCTGCGGTATGCAAATGTACCATAGGGACATGTGAAAGTCGTCTTTTCTTGATCATTTGGATGGATAGGAATCTGGAAGAAGCCTGAATATCCATCTAAAAAGCAGAAGTAAGAATGTTTCGCCAACCTTTCAAGCATTTGATCAATAAAAGGGAGAGGAAAATGATCTTTCCTTGTGGCCTTATTCAATTTTCGATAATCAATGCACATGCGCCACCCTGTAACAGTTCTAGTAGAAATCAACTCACCCTTATCATTCTTCACAACGGTCATTCCTCCTTTCTTTGGAACAACATGCACAGGACTAACCCACTTGCTGTCAGAGATAGGATAGATTATACCTGCATCAAGAAGTTTTAGAACCTCCTTTTTGACCACCTCCATCATATTAGGATTAAGTCTCCGTTGAGGCTCAATAGAAGAAGCTTGCTCATCTTCCAGAATAATCTTATGCATGCAGAATGATGGATTAATGCCCTTGATATCATCAATGGAATACCCAATAACATTTTTATATTTTCTCAAGACCGTGAGCAACTGCTCAATTTGAATGTCATCAAGCTCAGAATTAACAATAATAGGATATGATTCATTAGGGCCCATAAACACATATTTCAAAGATGCAGGTAGTGGTTTCAGTTCTACCTTAGGAGGCGTGGAACTCTCCTTAACTTCCCCATGATGTAGCACATTAGAATGTTCATGCTTATATGTAGGTGCTGCATCCAAAAGCTTCTCGTAACCCTGACACTCTCCATTTTCTTCATCAACATTACCCTCAAGAACAGCTTGAAGTGGATCCTCAGATAAAAGAATTTTGGCTTTCATGTCGATCACTTCCTCTAGTGCATCCACCCTATTTACAAACTCATCCGTAGAAGGATGTCCCATTGTACTTTGCAGTTTGAATTCCATCTTCTCTTCGCCTACTTCGAAAGAAATTCTTCCATTTTTCATGTCAATGATAGCTCCAGCTGTTGCTAAGAAAGGCCTCCCAAGAATGATAGGAATATTTGCATCTTCTTCCATTTCCATGACAACAAAATCACATGGAATATAAAACTTTCCTACCTTAAGGGGCACATCTTCAAGAATTCCAAGTGGAAATTTCACAGCCGCTCCAATTGTAATATGACATCTGGACCATCTTAGAATGATAGAAAATTTAATTATCTTCGCGTGGGCAGTTGAATCACCCAATTCTGACTTGTAGAACTCGAGATATGGCCAAAATAGTGAATTGCGCGCGTGCAGCCCAACAAATCCGAATTTCCTTCTATTAAATCTCCAATTAAGCTCTTTATTCTCAAATCCTTCCAAGTTTAGAATTTCCTTGCTTCCTATAATAAAACATTAAAATCTATTAAATAAAAATCCAATTAAATGCAAAATATAATAAATATGAGGAATATAATCATATAAAATATATATAAATATACACTCTATCATTCACACTATAAGTTTCAATATGCCTAGCAAAAAGAGGAATATTAACAAAGAATATCAACCAAATAGTGGTTCAACCTCTATCTCTCACTCCTTCATAAAAGTCATAGAACTCCAAGTTTGGTAATATTTTCAAGGGGTCCGTTCCCTAGCAAACATTTGCTAGGGAACTGTTTCCCAACATATGGTTTCTGGAGTACCGTTGGATCAACACTGGACCATTGGATCGTTGATCCAACGGTCCTGATTTAAAAAAAAATTACATCGTACCGCAGAAACTTTCCGCGGTACGGAGTAATTACAAAATTGCCCTCACTGTTCACGTACCGCAGAAAGTTTCTGCGGTACGTGAACAGTAGATTTTTGATGTGAAAACAGGGGGGCATTTTTGTAATTACCCCGTATCGCGGAAAGTTTCTGCGATACGATGTAAATTTTTTTTTAAACCCCAGCCGTTGGATCAACGATCCAACGATATAAAAACCATTTGTTGTGTAACAGTTCCCTGGCAAATGTTTGCCAGGGACCGTTCGCCGCCTATTTTCAAAGTCTTTGCATTTAGCAAATACAAAAAACAGTATCCAACTAGAAGGGTTTGGGATTTTTGCAATATGCTTCCATAATAATTTAGTCTTATCCGGTTGTGGTGGAGGGGTGATAATTTCGGATATCGAATAGGTCCAGTCGACTAAACATTCGTCTATTGTAAATTTCGTTATAAATATTCTAGCATTCAAGATCCAAATTCCTTGAAAATTTTGTTATAAATTTAAAAGAAAACTTGCAACAACAAAAAATATGTAAGATTTATTTACTTGTTGGCCAGTTCCACACCCTTCATTACAATAACAATAAGACTTACTCAGTTATAATACCACTTAAAGTGGTGTTTGAGGAGGGTAGATGTACGCAGACCATGCCCCTATACAATAGGGAGACTGTTTACGAAGGACCCCCGGCCAAGTACAGAATTACAAATACAGAAATACAAATACAGAAAGGAAATCTAATACAAACTAGAAAATTTACGCACACGCAGGAGTCAAACCCCTGATCTCCTTCAAAGGAGGCCAGTGGCTCAACCACTGAACCAACATGTTGTTGGCAGTTCCACACCCTTCATTCATCACGTGCCATTTTGCCAAGTCATCTTTCCATCTCCCAATCATACTTTGCTTATTGTACTGCAGCTCCTGTTGAAGTAATTGTCAACTATAGTCTGCAGATAGAGACCTAGAGAGAGGAGAGAGAGTAAAAGCAAAGAGGCCACCTAATGACTTCCTACCCAACAATGCAAACATTAGCATTTCAAAAACCCCACCTTATATAAACTCATCAATAACATGCTAAAACATAAAGCATCAAACTTTCTTATTCATACATTAAACATTTTTTCGAATAAAAATGGATTGGATCAGGGGCAACACTGTTGGCCGTGGATCCTCTGCCACCGTCTCTGTTGCTACTTCTTGTCAGTCCGGGAACATTTTTGCCGCTAAATCTGTTGAATTTTCCCAATCCGAGATGCTGCAAAGAGAGCAAACATTTCTGTCTACCTTAAGCAGTCCTCAGATTGTTAAATACATGGGGTATAACATTACAATGGAAGACAACAAGCTCATGTACAATCTCATGATGGAGTACGCCCCGGCTGGCACACTATACGATGCAATTCGAAGTCAATACGGACGACTTCAAGAATCTATGATTGGTCAGTACACAGATCAAATTTTACGAGGCCTAGAGTACCTTCATTCAAGTGGCATAGTGCATTGCGACATCAAGGGCCAGAACATATTAATAACCGAAAGTGGAGCTAAAATTGCCGACTTCGGTTGTGCCAAGTGGACTAATCCTGAGGCCTCGGCTACCACGACAATTGCTGGCACGCCAATGTTCATGGCACCAGAAGTGGCACGTGGGGAAGAACAGGGGAGTCCAGCTGATATATGGGCACTTGGTTATACTATTATTGAAATGGCCACCGGGATGTCACCGTGGCCTAATGTCAATAGTGATCCACTCTCAATTCTTTACAAAATTGCATATTCAGGAGAATTGCCAAATTTTCCAGTTTTCCTCTCTACAAAAGCAAAAGATTTTCTCAGCAAATGTTTGCAAATAGATCCGAAATCGCGGTGGACAGCTAAACAGCTCATCAACCACCCGTTTGTCGAAGAATTCAATTTAAGCCAAAGGCAAAATCAAAAGTCCACTACAAGTTCTCCAACAAGCATTCTTGATCACAGGGCTTGGACATCCACAGAAGAATCTGAAACAATAGATGATATTTTCGAAACAAAATCAGCATCTTTATCGCGGAAAATCGGAGGGCTATGGTTAAATTCAAGAGCACCAAACTGGAAATGGGAGGAAACGTGGATCACAATTAGAGAAAATGTTGAAGGTGTGAAACAAGACAAGAATGTGGAGGGCCAGTGACATACAAGAATGGTTGGTGATGATTTGGAGCTGGACAGTCTGTAAATTTTTCAAAATCATGGGTGAAAATATTATTAGTTGTAGAAATGGTAGCAGTAAAATCTAGTTGGCTTGCACATGTACAGATAATAGTTGCAATGCAACTACTAACTAGTAGTGGTTATATATATCTAGAGGTCTAGTAACTAATTTTTTGAATATATTTCAATGAAAACGTGGTTAAGCTAAACAATAGAATAGTATAAGCGTTTTTTTTTTCTTTTAATTTGATAAAGACAGACTTGAATATAGTTTAGACAGCTTTCACAGTAAAAGAAGTCAGATTAATTATTACTTTTAATTGGATTTAAAAATATAATTCACCTCATTATTAATAACATTAGTACTGATGTATAATAATCAAAACACCTCATTCCACATTGTGTTATATCTTTGAAATGTGATTCATGAAACATGATTCACATGGAATTTAAAGGCTTATGTGCTCTAATGGCTTTATTCGCTAAAATACATTCTCCAGAACTCCTCCTATCAAGTATCTTACTTCTTACTGAAGTTGCATAAAATGTAGCAAATGACTTGGCAGACTTGCTATTACTAAAACTTAGCTAATACTCCTTCCGTTTCAAATTAGTAATCCACTTTCAAGAAAAATTTTGTTTCAAAATAGTTGTCTCATTCTTACTTTTAAGGCAATTTTTTACTTAAACTTCCCATATTATTTTTGAGTTTTAATTTTCAAGATTGACTTTATGTACTTATTTATCCAACCAATACAATAAATATGGGTAAATATGGAATTAGATCATTAATGATTAAGTTTCTTAATATGCGTAATTTTTTGAAAATGGACTACTAAGTTGAAACGGAGGGAGTAGTAAAAATACCAAGCACCGTTTGTTATTGTATGGGCCAAAGTGGACTCAGCAGCTATGACAATTTTTATTACAGATTACGTCTCTAGGCCCAACAAGGCTATTTTGATTAAGGATTGTGCACTCGGGTCCATTTTTTATTGTTGGGCTGCCAAAAAACATTCGGTGTACTTATCTATCTGCAGCAAAACTTTTGTGACTGTTGGAACCAAATTTCGTCAAGGACGTGGTGCCAATATTAAGATTTGTAGATGGGTTTTTGTATAGAGATATAAGAAGATCTCGGTAAAGTATATGGTTGTAATGGTGTGTTTAGACTGTTCTTGAGAGAGTAGTGGTGGTATGTTTTTTCCTCTCCCTCTCTCGAGATGCCTACGTACCCTTTATATAGGGATCAAGTCTACGTAGTTCTTTAGGTATAGGAATCATCAATTGATAGAGTTTCTACGCAGCACTTCTCCTAATCTTTAGGAACAAGTCTTCTCCTAATCTTTAGGAACAAGTTATCGGTGCTTTAGTCCTCGTGCGTATTATTCTCATACCATTAATATGATGCTTGTAGGACAAGATATGTAAACTCACCGCCAAACCTATAATTGTGCTGAGTTTACTCATATTGATACGTTAAGCAATACTTGTATATAGCCCGATTATTATTGGACTTCAGGCCCAATAAGTGTTGCTTCGTAAGCATCACTTTAGTATTCATCCGAATAGTGATCGGGTTTTATGGGCCGTAGTATGTATCAACACTTTATTCTGCATCAACACATTTATTCTGGATTAACATATTGAACTGAAGTGTACCTAATTTTTGTCTCTAGACCTTTATTAATCCTTTTGTAGGATCAATGGCCCAACATATTAGGTGTTATATCTTTAGTATCAACAAGTCCCCAGAATTTTGCGAAGATATACTCTTCGGATAATTCTAATATTTTGTAGTGAAAATGATCCAAAACTTTTCGGAATCGAAGTCATGTAAATAATTTACATTCTTCTGTACTCTATAGTTCTCAACATATTGTTCCTCTTGTATGCTTGAATTTTGTCCGGAACTACCTCGTTAATCCCGGTCACCTTGTTCGGTTTTCAAGAGTTATTAGGACACAATAATGCTCTGCAAGACCTTACATACCAAATTTGATGATCGGCTGTGACATAATTTCATTCTTTATAATTCTTGGGTCCATTGCTTCGTTTCTTCAGCACATGATCATTTAAAATTGATAAGTCAAACATAGAGCGGAGGCATTGCTACACTATACCCAAGCTGATGAACTTGTTCGGTTCTAGTGTATTTAAAGAGTGATGTGTTTTAACTCAAAACAGAGTTGTACAATCTGAGCATCTTTTAGACAAGTCACCTTAATATCTAGTATTAATATCACTTGCCTTTCACCAGTCGGGCCCGATCACTTTGAAGTCTTGCTTTTGCTCTCAACCATGCTGAACACTTTGTTTTTATTAATTGTCCATCCAACCTTAGCACATTATAAGCTCAAGAATTAATTCTCAATTTTTGCTTCTTTTCCACGGTACAAAAACAATGTTCCCATGTTCTTCTCGACTTTATAAAATCCACTCGAAGCTGGTCAAGTAATATCCAAACACGTGGAGCCCAGAATGAATACTTTTATTTTTTCTTGATCCATCCTGAAGACCTTGTGCTTGTATGGCTATAATTCTGTATACATGCTTAAGTAAACAAAGTGTTGATACATAGTCGCCCAATCACTTTGTTAACTATTTTCTTTAAGCAAAGCAAAACCTGGATATTTGTTCGGCTGTTGTCACTCGTTCACCTAATACTGATTGCTTATAGGGCATGAGATCTTCTGGTTTGTAGCAGCATGCTTAGTACCACTTCTTAAAGTAAAAGTTAAAATCATACATGTGAGCCATGTGTTCTGCACTCCTTCACCACCTCGAAAGTGATGCGAATAGCCCGAAGTGAAGTCAGCAATTCAGTTGTGCATAGCCCGATCACTTTTTGCTCGACATGTCTTCTATAAAGGAGTCCATGCCATATAGTCAAATTGATGCCATCCCCCATATATATATCACATTAATTTATAGCTTGCACGTAAGTCGATATTTCAACTCATTATTTATATCCAGCTGTGTGGTTTTGACTTTCCCATGTACTGACAGGCCACGTGAAAGTTTAATCAAATGGAGAAAAATTGAAACTTATCTTTCAATTATTCAGGAAGTATGTTGGTCTGAGGATGCACTAGGGGTCATAGAATAGCTCAATACGTGTCAAGCACTGATCCTTATCCCGCCATTTTTGATGCAATCACAGCCATCCATTCGTTTATATAGTCCAGGGTATTCAAGCTTCTTTGTTGGGTTTCAGTGGTAGCAGCCTCTGTATTAACATCGGTGAGTTTATATTTATCTCCGACGGATACTCTTTTTTTTTTTTACTCTTCTCCACCATTTTCAGTGCAATCTTTCTTCACCAAATACAAGCTGAATACTCTATATTATCCACAATGTTTCTCCTATTTAATCATGCTACAGCTACAGATTTTGAAGGATAGACTAACATCTTTTTAACGTTGTTTGTTTCGTGTCTTTCAGCTGATTTCTGCTGTACATTCACACTTTTCTGGAAGCTTTCCGGCGTGCATTTTATCAGCCTCATATCCCGTTTTCATAGCGGCTTCCCAAGGTGTATTTCTCACTTGATTCTTTCAAATCTTGAATGCATTTATATAGAATAATAATAATTTGGAAGTAAAAGAGTTCTGGGCCGATTTAGAACTTTCAGACCCATTCATTAACTTCCTGGACAGCTAGGTACTCTTGCACTCTAGTAACCATAACTTTTCGTAGAAAATTTCTTTTGATGAACTATTTTTTGCATAAGATTGTAGAGAGCAAGATCTTTCCACTGGTAAATGGTTTGATTCCCAGAAAAATCTGTATAAAACCAGGTTATTACTCAAAACCAGGTCTTTTATGTGCTGATTTTCTGAATAGTTTGACACTCCTTCATCAAAACACTCTAACTTTCCGCATACAATTTTGTTTGTCAAAATGTTTTTTGCGTAAGATTCTAGAGCTCAAGATCTTCCTAGGAGTATATAACTCAACACCCAGAAAAATCTGTATGAAACCAGTTTGGTGCTCGAAATCAGGTTCTCCCTTTGCCATTTTCGGAATAGTTTGACACTCCTTTATTCAAAACGCTATAACTTTTCGTATAAAAATCCTTTTCACGAACCGTTTTTTGTATTAAATTCTAGAGTCCAAGAGCTTTTCAGTGGTATATAATATGAGTCCCAGAAAAATCTGTGCAAAACCAGTTTATTCTTCCAAAACAGGCCTTTTATTACTCCTCCTGGACAGGTTTCGTAGCTTGTTTTTGCTCCATATTTATTGTACAAGCTGCATAAAATTCCTTGAAAACGGATTTGGCTATGTTTTAACTTCATGCCACTGAAAGTAATAAACTCCCAATATTGTCGTTGCCTCTTCGAAATTTAGGAGTAATGTACTCGTTTTTGGTGTTACATGTACTTTATATTGAGCATCATGAAGACTCAACCAAAGAAGCTTCTTGGTTTGAAGACGTGATGTAATCCATTTGTGCACCACTATTCTTTCATATAAATATGAGCTATATGCTTCCTTGCGTAAATTGTTGCACCATGTAGGTGTCTATTTGACTATGTTTTCACTAGCCTATATGCATAGTGGTGAATTTAAGTTACTTGACTTAGGTTAGACCCGACCACCCTGTAAAGATGTCATGCCTCCTAGATATTTAGCCTTCCACTTATTCATTTACGTACTATATTAGGTGAGCATCCCCTTCTCTTTTTTCCTAAGCGTTCACATCCTAGGCCTTCACGTGGACTTATATATAAAAAGCATTTAGGCATTGTACCTTATTTTGCTGTTGATTTTTCAACTCGAGCACTATGCCATGCTCCAATTTTCTCACAAGCCTTGTGTCAATGTCCTTAGCAAAAATTCGAACACAATTTCTGGGTTGTGTCACCGCCACTATTCTACTCTCATAGTAGTCCCCCAATCTTCAAGGCTTTAGAGTCATTATTCCGAGATTTTTTTAAATATTTTGAAAATATTAATTCATGTATCTTTATAAAATGTTTTACACAAATTGCTCGGATGGACTCTAACCTTGATGATTTTTTGTCTTGTATTTTTCAGATGATAGACTCCTTACAACCCGTAATTCATCAAAGTGATGACACCATAGATCACTTGGATCATTCTCATCTAGTTTCTCATCACTCTAGTGTTCCTGTCCCGTTGGTTCCGTCAAAAGAAACATGGTCTAATACTTGCATTTTTGAAGATGATAAATTTTATCACTTTGCCCACATGCCCAGCAGCATCACCCAAGATGTAGTAGACTCACTTAGCACCAAGTTTTTCTTTCCTGATTGCTATACTTGTGTTAACCCTTGTCCCCATGATAAGATATTTGAGGTCATTAAGAGAGGGGAAATGGTAGGGATTGGTTTGTCAAAAGCATCACTTGCTTGTGGTCTTAGATTTCCAATGCACCCATTTGTTAAACGAGTTGTGAGGAGTTCGCATGTGGGATTAGGACAGTTGCTCCCAAATAGCTTCATTCACATAAACAGCTTTTTACTTCGATGCCGAAAACAGAAAGTGAAGCCAATTCTAAATCTTTTTTGGACTCACTACAAGCTCACCACTTCAATTAAGTCTCCGGGTTTCTTTTCTATTGGGTTGAAGATTGGTTCACAAAAGTGGGTAAAAACCCCGTCAAATAATCGTGGTGCCCATAGTGAGTGGTTTTACTTAGTTGGACCTGATCTTGACAGATTCGCTAAGTGGGATGACTTTACCCCTAATGCTTGTAATCCCGTTCTTAAGACTAGCGAGAAAGCCAAATATGCAAAACTCCGAAGGGATTATGACCCATCCCAAATAATGTCTGCAGCAAAAGCAAAAAGAGAGAGGTTTCTAATCAGAATCAAAGGTAGAATCTAATCACCTTTATGCTTGTCAAGTTTTTCTTTGTTCACTGCACTTATGTTGATTAGCATTCTCTGTCTTGCATTCATGTCATGAGTTGTGTATCATCACTTTTGCACGTATGATTGAATTGCGTTCACTCTTACATTGGTATTAACAACAATCTCTTGACTTGTCAGTTTCAGGTAGAGAAATGGAACATGAGGAGCATGAGAGGAGATTGCAAGCCCAAGCGGAAGCTAAAGCACAAGCTGACAGACAAAAAAGAAGAAGGATAAGGAAGACTCCTCAGATTGACTCTTCTCACACTAATATCCCCACTATTGATCAAGTTGATGCTGTTGACTTGGCTGTTACTGTTTCGGTTGCCTCTGATTCTGTTCCTGATCCTCCTCCTGCTGATGCTTCACCTAAGCAACCTACTAAGAAATTGAAGGTGGTTGATTCTTCATCACTTAGATGCTTGCCCGAGCAGACTCCTGTGTTTGCTTCTAGCTCTTCGATTTCATTAGGGCGCACAGTGAGCTCTATGATCTCAATTTCTGGTGATAATCCAGATTTACTTGTGATGGATTCCATAGCATGTGGTGCTCAATCTGTTGCTCATGTTACTCAAGTAAAATTCTAACATGTCTTTCCTATTCTTGCATATCACTCTTGATTTATTATTATCACTTTTTCTCGGACTAATTAATTTTCTTCTTAGGGACTACTCTGGATGATCGAGCAATCTAATAAGTCTCTTGAAGAATCCAAGTATCGAGATAAGCTGAAGAGGGATGCTGATGATCGAGTCGCTGTGGAGCAAAAAAAAGTTACTGATGCTGCATCGAGGATTAAAAATCTCAAGCAGCAACTCAAGGATGCAAACAAAGAGAATGATGAGTTGAAGAAATCTCTTGCTGATAAGGAAAAGGAGCGTGCTGCTGCTGTTGAGGCACAACTCACTGCTGAGACTCATTGGTATGGGGAAGGCAAGATGGCTCGCCTTATCATGGTGCGAGATGCTGGTCTCCCTTACATGAAGTGTTTGTCAGAGTGGGAGCTCAGTATGGGAGATCCTTTTGCTGTGACTGATGAAACTCCGGTTGAGGAAGAAAGCGAAACTCCAAATGATGTTGATGACAAGAATGATTCCGATGCTACGGGCGAGAACTAGTCTTGCATTTTCTTTACTCTTTTGTGTTCTACTTTGTAGACTTGCTATTTTCGAATATTTGTAAGCCATAAGGCTAAGATAGTGATGATTTTAATTTGGTACATTCGTATGGATCTTCTCACAAACAATATGTTGATGATCACTTTGTTGGGCCTTTGTTCACTTTTATTGAACACCTTGTACCGTAAAATGCATCACTTTCAGTTAATTACTCCATCATGTTTAAGCACGTTAATTTAGTGGCATGATTCTGGAATTTTTCTCAACTAAAAATATTTGGCTTCGAACCATCATAGTATAATGAACAGTTTTTCGGTTCAGCCTCTGTTTCCAATCCTCAAAATTAATTTATTATTTTTTATTTGGATTGCACACGGATGAGAGATTGTCATACTGACTCCATGATCGTTGAAAAATAATTTGAATTTTTCAGTAATCATTGTTTCTCATCTCCCGACTTAAAAGTTGCATTAAAGCATGAGCCGGTGCATGGACCATCATAACTTCGCACTGAAGTATATAGCCGGACCATATCTATTTTCTGCCCCGAGTGATGCGTCACTTTCATCAGAAGTGATGGATCATTACTCTAAGACAGATTATTTTGATTTCCCCCAAGTGATCTTCAGTTGATCAAAAGTTTGGAGTAACTAATTTGATGCTCCCTTAGTGATCTACGGTTGTGCATAAGAACAGTAGATCACTTGTCTGGAGTAGATCAAGTCATGGTCCCCTAAGGACTTGTCATCTATTGAAGAAGTTAAGTCCCTAAGTTCGACCCATCACTTAATAACTTAACAGATATCTTTAAAGCACATAAATGTAAAATACCAAATATGAAGAAAGAACTGAAAGTTTTATTAGGCTCAAACTTATAGCTACATTGCTAATATCCTTTGCGCTAATAAGCTTTTAAATATCGGGAAATCCTATGAAGAACTTTTAAATCGTAATTTGCTTACTAAGTAGAAATCCTAGGCTTGACATGACCAAAAGTGATCGACCAAGGATGAAAAATTGATCTACTGGTAGTACTTCTTCAACTTGGCAACATTCCAAGTATTTTTTATTGGTACTCCATATGTAGTCTCAAGTCTGCAAGTCCCTATGCGAGGCATGTCCACAATCTTATATGGACCCTCCCAATTAGGCATGAGCTTGCCAAGTTGATCAGGCTTAGATGTAGCTGTTTCACGAAGCACATAGTCCCCTACACGAAACAACCTTTTCTTAACTCCAGAGTCAAAGTGTTGCGCAACCTTCTGTTGATATGCTGCTGTATGCAAGGAAGCCTCTTCCCTTAACTCCTCAGCAAGATCTGCATTCGCCCTAAGACCTTCTTCATTCTTCTCCAGATTGAACACAATGTTGCGATATGATGGCAACCCAATCTCTACAGGTACCAACGCATCAGTTCCATATGCCAACTTGAAGGGTGTTTCATTGGTAGCTTTTCTAGGAGTTGTACGATATGCCCACAACACATTAAGCAACTCATCGACCCAAAGTCCTTTAGCACCTTCCAATCGCTTCTCAATCCCTTTGATGATGGTCTTATTAGCATTTTCCACCTGTCCATTACTTTGAGGATATGCAACAGAACTAGTGTGATGTTCAATCTTATACATCTCCATGAGCTCAAGAAATTTTTTGCCTTTAAATTGAGTTCCATTGTCTGAGACCATCACTTTTGGAATCCCAAAACGAAAGATGATGTACTCCTTGACAAATTTAACCACGGCATCTTCAGTAATATGCGAGAGTGGTCGAGCCTCAACCCATTTTGTCATGTAATCAACAGCAACAACACAATAAACGGCTTGTCCTTTACCTTTTGGAAGCTTTCCAACAATATCGATCCCCCACATAGCAAAAGGAATCGGACAAAGAATCGGTGTTAACTCAGTTGGAGGTTTTCGTGGAATATTTGCAAAGATTTGGCACTTGTGACATTTCTTCACATATTCAAAAGCATCTTGACGGATAGTAGGCCAAAAATATCCCTGTCTTAATATTTTAAGGGACAAAGCCTTGCCTGCTAGATGATCAGCACAAACACCCTCATGTACTTCTTCCATTATCAACCTTGCTTCCTTAGGAGTTGCACACCTCAAAAGTGGTTGAGTCACAGATCTTCTGTAGAGTGAATTACCCATGATGATATAGTTGGCTGCCCTATACTTGATCTTCCTGGCCTCAGTTCGATCAGGTGGTAATATATCTTTCTCTAAGTAATCTCTAATGGGTGTCATCCAATTTTTGATCTGTCCAATGAGACTTACTTCCTTCCGATAGATTGAAGGTTGATGAATCTCCGTCTTATAGATTGAACCCTCGAGTGATCGGTCTTCTACAGTAGCAAGACGAGACAAAGCATCAGCCCGACAATTATCTTCTCGAGAAATTCCAATGAGGTCGAACACTTCAAATTCTTTGGCGAGATTCCTAACCTCCATAGCATAAGCCCTCAACCGTTCTTCTTTCAGATCATACTCACCGGAAAAGTGCTTGACCACAAGTTGTGAGTCACTAAATGCTTGTAGATGAGTTACCTCAAGACTACGAGCCAGCTTCACCCCAGATATTAGAGCCTCGTACTCTGCTTCATTGTTTGTTAACTTGAAAGTGAAGCGTACTGCTTGGCAAACTTCAAAACCATTAGGACTGGTTAAAATCATTCCACCTCCAAACTTTTCTTGAGCAACCGATCCATCAACAAAGAGTGACCACATTTTTGGGGTGTGGTCGTCTGGTGTATCAATTACTTCTTCCATTGGTGTCTTGAATGAACATTCAACCATGAAATCAGCTAGTGCTTGTGCCTTGATTGCTGTCCGTGACTTATAGTCGATATCATGCTGTCCAAGCTCAATAGCCCATGCTGTTAGCCGACCTGAAGTCTCTGGCTTATGTAGCACCTTCTTAAGTGGTTGATCAGTCACAACCTCAATTGTTCTACCTTGGAAGTAATGCCTTAACTTCCTTGATGCAATTATTAGCCCAAGTGCTAGCTTCTCAATATTAGGATATCGTGTCTCAGCGTCTCTTAATGCATGACTTACATAAAAAACCGGCCTCTGAATTCCTGCATCATCTTTAATCAATACGGCTCCAACCGACCTATCAGTCGCTGCAAGATAGAGCTGTAGTGTCTCATCGGTAGTCGGCTTTGCAAGGAGTGGTGGCGTTGCTAGATATTCCTTCACTTTTTCGAATGCTTCTTCACATTCAGGTGTCCAAGTAAAATCTTTTACTCCCCTGAGAGTATCAAAGAAGGGTAATGACTTCTCAGCACTTCGAGATATGAAACGCCTTAACGCAGCAAGTCGACCAGTAAGTTTCTGCACCTCCCTCTTAGTCTTCGGTGATTGCATGTTCAAGATGGCCTTTAGAATGATCACCTTTGGAGTGATTAGCTGATTTATCCCATTTCTTCTCCGGTGACCCATCCTTATGCTTCGAACGATCAGTCCTCTTTGGACTTTTATCAAGTATGCCGAGAGTCTCCTCCTTCCGATGAATATATTCAGCCCTTGTGTACATATCATTCAAGCTTGATGGTGGTAATTTATAGAATGAGGATAAGAGCTTACGACTTTGTTTGCTATCCAACCCACCATAGAAGAACCCCATAGCTTGTGACTCATCCAACGAAGAGACCTTTTCACATTCCTGCTTGAAGCGTTTCATATACGTTGCCAATGATTCATCAGCTCTCTGCCTCACATTCACCAATGATGCGGTAATCTGTCCCGTCCTCCGATTGTAATCAAAGTGCTTGAGGAACTTACTGCGTAACTGGTCATACGAGTCAATTGAATTAGGCAAGAGAGTTCTGTACCATCCTTGTGCACTATCCTTGAGGTATACCTCGAACATCTGACACATAGTGATATCGTCATGTCCGGCTAATCTCATCTGTCTCTCATACTGAGTCACATGTTCATACGGATCACCTTTTCCGTTATAGTAAGTCATCTTGGGAATTGAGTTTCCAGCTCGTGGGATATAATCTTTGATGAACCTGTTAAGTGGGGACTCGGTAGAATATTGATCAATACCGCCCCCAACTATAGCTCTCTCCATCTTCTCCAAGCGTTCACGAAGATAGGATGCCTCATCTCTACGATCTTGCTCTTGATCATCACCATCCCTGTAATTATCTCTACGACTTACACTCCCTCTCCGGCCATTATTGTCCCTTCGACCACTAGGTGATCGGGATTTATGCCGAGGGGGTGTTTGTCCGCGTCTAGTCCTTTCCCCAGATCGAGATCGTCTCCTACGAGGTGATGGTGATCCTCGTGGCGGTGATCGGTTACGTGGAGGAGACCTTCGAGGGGGCGATCCTCCTCTATCTCCATCTTCTAAGTTTTAATCTCAACCTCGCAAGATAATTCATTTTATTTTTATTGTTCCGAATTTTATAGATTTTTGTTGAAATTTGTTAAAATAAATATTTATTTATAAAACATATAAATCTATTTATTCAGACAAATATTTAATCTATAGATTTGTATTATTTTCAGCACAAATAATTAAACTTAATACTTCTAGCTAAGTTTAAAACTTTTGTTTTGACAGCTAAGTTTAAAACGAGTCCAAATCTTTTACACCACTTTAGGTGTGCCACTTCATGTGCCACCTTAGGTGGTTATTTTTGATTGGGTGGTTGATGTGAATGCAGGGGGGTCCCATTTATATTAATGAGAGATGAGCCAATAAAAAACAACCATCTAAGATGGCACATGGAGTGGCATACCTAAAATGGTGTAGAAGATTTGGATCCGTTTAAAACTAGCTTGAATGATAAGAGTATGACTAAAAAATGTTTAATGGAGTATACCATACTTAACCATGCATGCAAACTTATCTTAAAAAAATGGTCGGATAAATTAGTAGTTGACCATCTAATTCCAAATGCACAAATAACAAATCTTCCTAGTTCCTACTACCTTTTGACTTGGTGGATCTTGGTACTTGTATAAGGGTTCAAACTATATCCAAGTTTAAGACTTGAATTTGGTGTCTGACCATATGTTTAGCTCTATATATTCACACTATAAGTTTCAATATGCCTAGCAAAAAGAGGAATATTAACAAAGAATATCAACCAAATAGTGGTTCAACCTCTATCTCTCACTCCTTCATAAAAGTCATAGAACTCCAAGTTTGGTAATATTTTCAAGGGGTCTGTTCCCTAGCAAACATTTGCTAGGGAACTGTTTCCCAACATATGGTTTCTGGACCGTTGGATCGTTGATCCAACGGTCCTGATTTAAAAAAAAATTACAGCGTACCGCAGAAACTTTCCGCGGTACGGAGTAATTACAAAATTGCCCTCACTGTTCACGTACCGCAGAAAGTTTCTGCGGTACGTGAACAGTAGATTTTTGATGTGAAAACAGGGGGGCATTTTTGTAATTACCCCGTATCGCGGAAAGTTTCTGCGATACGATGTAAATTTTTTTTTAAACCCCAGCCGTTGGATCAACGATCCAACGATATAAAAACCATTTGTTGTGTAACAGTTCCCTGGCAAATGTTTGCCAGGGACCGTTCGCCGCCTATTTTCAAAGTCTTTGCATTTAGCAAATACAAAAAACAGTATCCAACTAGAAGGGTTTGGGATTTTTGCAATATGCTTCCATAATAATTTAGTCTTATCCGGTTGTGGTGGAGGGGTGATAATTTCGGATATCGAATAGGTCCAGTCGACTAAACATTCGTCTATTGTAAATTTCGTTATAAATATTCTAGCATTCAAGATCCAAATTCCTTGAAAATTTTGTTATAAATTTAAAAGAAAACTTGCAACAACAAAAAATATGTAAGATTTATTTACTTGTTGGCCAGTTCCACACCCTTCATTACAATAACAATAAGACTTACTCAGTTATAATACCACTCAAAGTGGTGTTTGAGGAGGGTAGATGTACGCAGACCATGCCCCTATATAATAGGGAGACTGTTTACGAAGGACCCCCGGCCATGTACAGAATTACAAATACAGAAATACAAATACAGAAAGGAAATCTAATACAAACTAGAAAATTTACGCACACGCAGGAGTCAAACCCCTGATCTCCTTCAAAGGAGGCCAGTGGCTCAACCACTGAACCAACATGTTGTTGGCAGTTCCACACCCTTCATTCATCACGTGCCATTTTGCCAAGTCATCTTTCCATCTCCCAATCATACTTTGCTTATTGTACTGCAGCTCCTGTTGAAGTAATTGTCAACTATAGTCTGCAGATAGAGACCTAGAGAGAGGAGAGAGAGTAAAAGCAAAGAGGCCACCTAATGACTTCCTACCCAACAATGCAAACATTAGCATTTCAAAAACCCCACCTTATATAAACTCATCAATAACATGCTAAAACATAAAGCATCAAACTTTCTTATTCATACATTAAACATTTTTTCGAATAAAAATGGATTGGATCAGGGGCAACACTGTTGGCCGTGGATCCTCTGCCACCGTCTCTGTTGCTACTTCTTGTCAGTCCGGGAACATTTTTGCCGCTAAATCTGTTGAATTTTCCCAATCCGAGATGCTGCAAAGAGAGCAAACATTTCTGTCTACCTTAAGCAGTCCTCAGATTGTTAAATACATGGGGTATAACATTACAATGGAAGACAACAAGCTCATGTACAATCTCATGATGGAGTACGCCCCGGCTGGCACACTATACGATGCAATTCGAAGTCAATGCGGACGACTTCAAGAATCTATGATTGGTCAGTACACAGATCAAATTTTACGAGGCCTAGAGTACCTTCATTCAAGTGGCATAGTGCATTGTGACATCAAGGGCCAGAACATATTAATAACCGAAAGTGGAGCTAAAATTGCCGACTTCGGTTGTGCCAAGTGGACTAATCCTGAGGCCTCGGCTACCACGACAATTGCTGGCACGCCAATGTTCATGGCACCAGAAGTGGCACGTGGGGAAGAACAGGGGAGTCCAGCTGATATATGGGCACTTGGTTGTACTATTATTGAAATGGCCACCGGGATGTCACCGTGGCCTAATGTCAATAGTGATCCACTCTCAATTCTTTACAAAATTGCATATTCAGGAGAATTGCCAAATTTTCCAGTTTTCCTCTCTACAAAAGCAAAAGATTTTCTCAGCAAATGTTTGCAAATAGATCCGAAATCGCGGTGGACAGCTAAACAGCTCATCAACCACCCGTTTGTCGAAGAATTCAATTTAAGCCAAAGGCAAAATCAAAAGTCCACTACAAGTTCTCCAACAAGCATTCTTGATCACAGGGCTTGGACATCCACATAAGAATCTGAAACAATAGATGATATTTTCGAAACAAAATCAGCATCTTTATCGCGGAAAATCGGAGGGCTATGGTTAAATTCAAGAGCACCAAACTGGAAATGGGAGGAAACGTGGATCACAATTAGAGAAAATGTTGAAGGTGTGAAACAAGACAAGAATGTGGAGGGCCAGTGACATACAAGAATGGTTGGTGATGATTTGGAGCTGGACAGTCTGTAAATTTTTCAAAATCATGGGTGAAAATATTATTAGTTGTAGAAATGGTAGCAGTAAAATCTAGTTGGCTTGCACATGTACAGATAATAGTTGCAATGCAACTACTAACTAGTAGTGGTTATATATATCTAGAGGTCTAGTAACTAATTTTTTGAATATATTTCAATGAAAACGTGGTTAAGCTAAACAATAGAATAGTATAAGCGTTTTTTTTTTTTAATTTGATAAAGACAGACTTGAATATAGTTTAGACAGCTTTCACAGTAAAAGAAGTCAGATTAATTATTACTTTTAATTGGATTTAAAAATATAATTCACCTCATTATTAATAACATTAGTACTGATGTATAATAATCAAAACACCTCATTCCACATTGTGTTATATCTTTGAAATGTGATTCATGAAACATGATTCACATGGAATTTAAAGGCTTATGTGCTCTAATGGCTTTATTCGCTAAAATACATTCTCCAGAACTCCTCCTATCAAGTATCTTACTTCTTACTGAAGTTGCATAAAATGTAGCAAATGACTTGGCAGACTTGCTATTACTAAAACTTAGCTAATACTCCTTCCGTTTCAAATTAGTAATCCACTTTCAAGAAAAATTTTGTTTCAAAATAGTTGTCTCATTCTTACTTTTAAGGCAATTTTTTACTTAAACTTCCCATATTATTTTTGAGTTTTAATTTTCAAGATTGACTTTATGTACTTATTTATCCAACCAATACAATAAATATGGGTAAATATGGAATTAGATCATTAATGATTAAGTTTCTTAATATGCGTAATTTTTTGAAAATGGACTACTAATTTGAAACGGAGGGAGTAGTAAAAATACCAAGCACCGTTTGTTATTGTATGGGCCAAAGTGGACTCAGCAGCTATGACAATTTTTATTACAGATTACGTCTCTAGGCCCAACAAGGCTATTTTGATTAAGGATTGTGCACTCGGGTCCATTTTTTATTGTTGGGCTGCCAAAAAACATTCGGTGTACTTATCTATCTGCAGCAAAACTTTTGTGACTGTTGGAACCAAATTTCGTCAAGGACGTGGTGCCAATATTAAGATTTGTAGATGGGTTTTTGTATAGAGATATAAGAAGATCTCGGTAAAGTATATGGTTGTAATGGTGTGTTTAGACTGTTCTTGAGAGAGTAGTGGTGGTATGTTTTTTCCTCTCCCTCTCTCGAGATGCCTACGTACCCTTTATATAGGGATCAAGTCTACGTAGTTCTTTAGGTATAGGAATCATCAATTGATAGAGTTTCTACGCAGCACTTCTCCTAATCTTTAGGAACAAGTCTTCTCCTAATCTTTAGGAACAAGTTATCGGTGCTTTAGTCCTCGTGCGTATTATTCTCATACCATTAATATGATGCTTGTAGGACAAGATATGTAAACTCACCGCCAAACCTATAATTGTGCTGAGTTTACTCATATTGATACGTTAAGCAATACTTGTATATAGCCCGATTATTATTGGACTTCAGGCCCAATAAGTGTTGCTTCGTAAGCATCACTTTAGTATTCATCCGAATAGTGATCGGGTTTTATGGGCCGTAGTATGTATCATCACTTTATTCTGCATCAACACATTTATTCTGGATTAACATATTGAACTGAAGTGTACCTAATTTTTGTCTCTAGACCTTTATTAATCCTTTTGTAGGATCAATGGCCCAACATATTAGGTGTTATATCTTTAGTATCAACAGTGACATTCTGGAGATTTAGGATTGCTTGCATAGCCTTTAATCTTTATCCTCAATCCAAGTCTGTGTACTTAACATTTACTGCAATCTGTATTTTTGGAAACTGTTTTTCTACACTTTATAAGTGTTGTTGCCTTGGTAACGTCCAATAAATAGGTAACACAAAACAACACTTTATAAGTTTCATGTGGCTACTGCATGAGAAGGGTTGATTTGATCAAATATAACGGCTGCAGATGTAGTGTAAGGGTTGCACAATCATTTATGCAACGCTCTTCGTGATTCTGCAACAATTTTCGTGCTTCTGCAACATTCCAAATCGAACAAACGAAACAAGTGGTGCTAAAACCTCGAACAAGTATAACCGATACATTGCTTCTTGGCCTTATCAGTAATAAAATATGTTGAAATTATTCTTTTCTTCCAAAAGTTACAATGATTCAGTTGGATTGTTTAATACAATCTGGGAAAAAAAACGAGCCAAATTCACAGACAAAGCAAAGAAGAAATTGAGAAAGATGCAGTGTACATAGACATAATAAATCTAAGCTTTTGCCTACATTTGTTGTGTTGGGTATATTACAATTACAGCAACAATGAGGCAGTGATATATATTAAAACAAGAACAGGCAATTAACCAAATGACGAAACAAGTCACGAAGGCATAAACAAGATATAATCAGAGACTGTAATTAACGAGAGAAACAAGAAAGACTTATCTCTTACAGAAGCTTTTAGCAAAACTGATAAGAGAATAAACAGCTGAGTCGCCAAACCCTTCGAGAGGACTTGACTGTTCTTGAAGAGATTATTGCTCCACTTACGCTGTGTTGGATTGCAGCAATATCACTTCCAGGATAAAACAGCACAGATCAAACCGGTCACAGAAGCGGAAAGATCAACAGCGACTAGCACCTCAGTTCGCTTGAGAATTATGTATCTCCTCTGTATGTGTTGAGAGAGCAGAGAGAAAGAAGACTACAAGGATTTTCTCTCCTTAGGATGTATCGTATATATATATTTTTTTTTATTATATAATGTTCTATTCTATTCTGTATATATATAATACCAAGAATAAAACGTAACTGATACTCCATAAAAGGAAAGTAAATATTCTGATTTAATTGCATTAACTGCATCAATATTTATTTTCAGTTACATAAGCATCAGGATTTGGTCATCAGTAACATCAGGATTTGGTGTCCATCAGGATCAGGATTCAGTACTTTATCAGGAACTGATATCCATCAGGATTTAGCCCATCAGTATCTGATGTCTGACCAAGTCCATCAAGATTTTACTCCAAGTACTGATCCAAATTTCCATCAGGATTTGATCCAAATACTGACCCAAATTTCTAGTACTATTGTAACAAATAAATCTGAAACCTGTTAAAATAAATCAATATCTAATTTAAAATCAGTTGCAGATCATGGGCATGAAAACTTCCTCATGGGCATGAAACGTTTCTGACCAACCAAGTATACATTCATGGACATGAAAAATTTCTCATGGGCATGAAACATTTCTGAATATCCCATCTCTTTTGATGCCTCTTCATGATCATGAAATATATATCATGGCCATGATTTCCATCTGCAACCTGATTTCAAATCTCCTTCTTTCAACTCAATTTATCTATGGATTACACTAAGAAAATGTCTTAGATCCAAACATGAAAGTTTAAGTCCTCATTACAAGGAACAACCTCCACTTGTTAGTTTCTGGAAATTACATCAAGAACATATTATAAATATGCCTCAAACTTTCCATTTTCTAACAATCCCCCACGAATCCATACAGAAATTCAAATACATATCTATCCTCATCATGACTTGTTTTTCAGAGTAGGTACCCTTCCGGGTTTGAACCCTCCTAAGTCCTCTACTTCGATGGCTACCGGATTCGGATGGAATATTTCACCTTGAATCTTTATCTGTTTGGTATAACCACACTCCATAGACGACGACAAGTCAAAGGCTATGGTGCTAATCTACGGCTTTGAGACGTTAATGGTCATGTCTCGATCCTGTTCGTCGAATGTTTCAAGGAATAACCCTTTCCTCTAATTGCGACCACACAATTACATTTGCTTAGCTGGGCATCTCCAGAGATGTACTGCTAGCATCTCGTCATATGACTTGACCCCATTCAGAGTTCAAATAACTCTTGCTATTCTGGCAGTGACAGTACCTTTTAGGTTTACAGGGGATAGACTCCAGATACGTGAGTATCAATCTATGTAGTTAAAGGTACAACCAATTCACCCTTACAACTTGTTATTACCACATTGAATACACTTTCGAGGGATCTCCTCTCATGTGTATTGGGTTCCCGCTGTAGATGAATTATTATGGGCTATCAGTCCCATCCCCAACCTAGACTTAAGGACTACAGCATGCTCAAGACCTTTAGTCAAAGGATCAGCTAGGTTTTCTTGAGTTCCAATAAACTCAACAGCAATAATCCTTTCAGACATTAAACCCCTTATAGACTTCAGTCTAACTTGGATATGTCTCTTTGTTTTCACATTATACTTCTTGCTGTTAATCTTGTCGATAGTTGTACGGCTATCACAATGAACAGCAAAAGCAGGAAGTGGACGACTTACTACAGGTAACATTGACATAAGTCCATGTAACCATTCAGCCTCAGTCCCCGTGGCATCTAATGCACACAACTCAGCCTCAAAAGTAGACCGAGTTATAATAGTCTGTCTAGAAGACTTCCAAGACACTGCTCCACCCGCTAGGGTAAACAGGTATCCAGTCACTCCATTGGAACCAGACTTCTTAGCTATCCAACTTGCATCACTATATCCCTCTAGCACTCCAGGAAACCTCATGTAGTGCAAACCAAGATATATGGTGCCTTTTAGATATCTAAGTACTCTATCAAGAGCATCCCAATGAGTCTTGTTTGGACAGCTTGTATATCTTGCTAACTTAGACACTGAGTATGAAATATCCGGCCTAGTACCATTAGCAAGATACTGCAAACTCCCAATAATCTGAGAATACCATAATTGAGACATAGGAATTCCTGAACTATTCTTGACAAGGGCAATTTTAGGATCATACGGAGTACTTGCAATTCTACAATTTGAATAACCATACTTCTCAAGTATAGATTTCTCTATATAATGAGATTGTGACAAGGTTATTCCATCAGTTGACTGAGTCAACTTGATACCAAGAATCACACTAGCCTCTCCCATATCCTTCATTTCAAAATGCCTTTTCAAGAACCTTTTTGTCTCTTTAATAATCTCAATATTGGTTCCAAACAACAAAATATCATCCACATACAGGCACACAATAATACATTCATTTCCTTTAACCATGTAATAGACACACTTGTCACTTTCATTAACTACAAATTCTGATTCTAAAACAGTTTCATCAAACTTTTTATGCCAGTCTCTTGGAGCTTGTTTTAAGCCATATATAGACTTGATTAACTTACATACTTTCCTTTCATTTCCAGAGGCAACAAATCCCTCAGGCTGATCCATATAAATCTCTTCTTCAAGTTCACCATGAAGAAAAGCTGTCTTTACATCCATTTGATGGATGATAAGACCATGTACAGAAGCCAATGCTATGAGCATTCGGATTGTTGTCATTCTAGCAACTGGAGAGTATGTGTCAAAGTAATCAATGCCTTCCTTTTGCTTAAAGCCCTTAGCTACCAACCTAGCCTTATACTTATCTATTGAGCCATCCGGGTTCATCTTCCTTTTGAACACCCATTTACATCCTATAGTAGAACACCCAGGAGGTAGATCAACCAACTCCCATGTTCCATTAGAAACAATAGAGTCAATTTCACTTTTTACAGCACCTTTCCAGTACCTAGATTCTAAAGAATCCATGGCCTGTCGAAAAGTTAAAGATTCATCCTCGATATTGTAAGTGATAAAATCACTTCCAAAATCCTTGACTACCTTAGCACGCTTACTCCTTCTAGGTTCCTCTACTTCATTAGGAGTAGAGCTACTACCAGGATCTACCCCCACATTTGTCATCCTTTCCACATGATCAGGAATGGACCTCGATGTGTGAGTGGGATCATCATCAGGAATACCCTCAGGTATACCAGTCTTCATGGGGAACACATCCTCAAAGAATGTTGCATCACGAAATTCAACTATGGAATTAGGCACTATTCCATCTATGTTAGATTTTAACACTAAAAATCTCATAGCTGTAGTGGTTTCCCTATAGCCCAGAAAGATGCAATCAACAATTTTCGGCCCTAGTTTCTTTCTCTTGTGTTCAGGGACAAGTACCTTTGCAAGGCACCCCCACACACGAAGATATTTTAAACTAGTCCTTTTCTCTGTCCATAATTCATAAGGTGTCTTGTCCATGTGTTTAAGAGGAACTCTATTCAGAATATGGCAAGCCGTATTCAGAGCTTCTCCCCACATGTACTTAGGCAACCCAGAATTAATCAACATACTATTGATCATATCTTTAAAGGTTCTGTTCTTTCGTTCTGCCACCCCATTAGACTCAGGTGTGTATGGTGGAGTTACCTCATGAACTATACCATTGCTATTGCAAAATTCATTAAACGAGTTACTCGTATACTCACCACCTCTATCTGATCTCAAACATTTAAGTACTTTACCAGTTTGTGTTTCAGATTCAGTTTTGAACATAATGAAATTATCTAGTGCTTCATCTTTATGTTTAAGCAAATAAACATAACAATATCTACTACAATCATCTATAAAGGTAATGAAATATCTATTATGTTCCTTGGTCAAAACACCACCAAATTCACATATGTCTGTGTGCACTAAATCTAACACATTCGAATCCCTAACCACATTATGAAAGGGTTTCCTAGTTTGTTTAGCAGTCACACATACTTGACATTTAGATTTCTTATCAATGGCATGTTTTGGAATCAACTCTAAGTTCATCATATTCTTTAGAGCACCAAAATTCAAGTGACCAAGACGAGCGTGCCACAAATCAGATGATTCAACACAATTAACAGAAGGAACAACATTATTATTAATAAAACTGCCCAAAACAGGCTCAACATTTATTAAAAATAATCCATTAGACAAGTAACCTTTGCCAAAGAATACACCAGTATTTGTAATAACTATTTTATTACATTTCAAAGAAACTTCAAAACCATTCTTAACTAAACAACTTCCACTTATTATATTTCTACGAATATCAGGAACGTGATGCACTCTAGTGAGGGATAGAACACGCCCATAAGCGAACTTCAGGTCCACGTTTCCTATTCCAAGTACTTGAGCTACACTCGCATTCCCCATCGTCACCGTCATTCCATGAGTCTGTTGATAAGATACAAATAGAGTAATATCAGTACAAATATGTACATTAGCTCCAGTATCAATCAACCATTCATGAGACGAATAGGTGGAAAGAAGTACAGGGTTGTAGGTCACATACCCGTTGTCAGTTTCAGAAGCAATAGCCTCACCAACAACCATATTAACCGTAGGCCCACCAGTGGTTCCAAGCACAGTGTTAGCTTGTGCTCCCACAACAAGTTTCTTAGCTTTCTTTTCAGGACAGTCCTTGCTCCAATGACCAACCTGTCCACAAGACCAACATGGTTTGTTTGCCTTTGGTTTCTTAGCCTTGTTCTTGTCCTTAGACTTAGTGTTTTCCTTCTTAGTGACAGACTTCCTTTTCTGTCCTACAATCACTACATTCACCTTCGAACTCCCAGCATGTTCAACAGGCATCATATGTCCCTGTTTGGACTTATGTTGTTCCTGCACAGAGATGTCCAACATCAGGTTTGTCCAAGTGATCTCTCATTTCTGTCTTTTCAGGGAGAGAGCAAACTTTTCCCAAGACTTAGGAAGCTTTTCAATCACAGACATAACCTGAAACTTTTCAGGAAGGTCCATACCAGACTCCTTCAAAGCATGTACCAACATCTCAAACTCATGCACCTGTTCAGTCATGGATTTAGTATCTACCAGTTTGAAATCAAGGAACCTAGCCACAGAATACTTTTCCAACCCTTGCGAGTCAGTATTATGTGTCTGGTCAAGCTTCTCCCATAAGAGCTTAGCAGTGTAAGAGTCAGATTAATAAACATCGAATAGAGTATTCGCTAAAGCTGCCAGAATTGCTGCCCTAGCCACCCCATCCTTTTCCTCCCACATGGTATAAGCCTTAACAGTTTCAGCTTTCTTCTTAACCACAACTGGTTTCTCATACTGCACCACCGGCCATAGACCCTTTACCGTTAACCACAATTTCATCTTTTTCTACCAACGAGAAAAACCAACACCCCCACCGAATTTATCAGGCATACCTGACATATCGATAGGCTGTGGGAAACGGTACGTAGTCCAATCAATAGTGGGTACAGTAACACCAGACCCAGAGCTAGTCTCAACAACAGGAGTTTCAGTTTCGTTAACCATCTTGTTAATATACCCAACATGTTGATCATAAAGAATGATACTAATTTTACATCACAAGGGGCTTACAACAACATTCTCTAACTACACAGAAGAAACACAAAATAGATGACAATTACAAATATTTAAGGAAAAAAAATAATAGTTCCAACTGCACAACCTAGCTCGCCATTGGCAGGGTAAGGGGAAGTGTCATGCTGTGTGAGCCTTAACTTTATTTTAACAACTATAGATCCATGGTTAAGAAACACACCTTCTAGGTAACCATCACCAGAAATAGATGCATTATTGTGAATCTTTAGTCATTCAGTTGCGGAACTAGAAGTAGTAGGAATGAGATCGTCACATGGTCTTAAAACTAGATCAGCATTGATAGCACTAAACACCATTAAGACAAGAATTACAAGAACAGAACATGCAGATAGGATCATCATCAGCATGTAAGCTATGAAGCTTTTTACTTCATGGGCGTACTCAGTGGAAGATAGTGCCAGTATCGTTATTGGATAAGAGTAAGCCCACCATGCAACGTTGAACTTCCTCATTGATTTCTTGAATAAGTATGGCCTGCATATCTATTTTTTATTTGCAGAAAAAAAAATTCAGAAGATGAATATGTATAGATTTAACCTGTACTCTGTTGCCATTGCATAGACATAACTTGTATGGTAGTAAAACAAAATGATAAGGGACTTGACTGTTGTACTAATTCTCAAGGTCTTCTCTAAAGATTTATTGTAACAATTATTATCTTGCATAGTTGTTAAGACGAAAATGCATATACTTGAGTTTGCAAAAGCACACTTGCATACTTCTGCTGAAGTTGTTACTATCCCTCCGTCAACGTTTATTTTTACGCTTAAAAGTGACAGCTTAGTTACTAATTAATCCTATTATATAATAATCTGATTCAAACTATAAACAGGGACACTCTGTCTTTATACTAGGTAGCTAGGTACAATTCTCACCAGGGAAATGAAGAGAAACAGTGAAAGAAAGAAGAGCATCTTCGAAAAATAGTCATATTTTCCGGAGATGGAGATCCAAGATAAGCTGGCCATGCTTGGAGCTGCAATGAATAAAAAGAAAACAGGTCGTAACATAGCAGGAAGGCCATCACTCCCAGCTAATCTTTGATAAAGTGTATTAAAGAGTACTAAATAGTGTACCATCCCCAAAGAAAATATACAAATTGCACTCTCTGTCCATCCCATTTCTGCAGCTGCTCTGGCTCCAACCAAATTACCAATTACAGATAATTGGCTAGCTGGATTCGCCACAGTTGATAAAAATTGCTTACCTTCCGTAAACCATTGACCATACATCTTAACATCTAGAGCAACTATAGGTACAACAAAAATCCACCAAAGTAGTAGATAGTACACAGTGTTTGGGGTGAAAAATGGTACTGATTGAAGCAATAACAACCATGATATCCAAGGTGCAAATAAGTAGTTCACGCCAACATGATTCAAGAACTCATTTTTCACACTCTCGAAGATGTAGAAACACTTTAGTATATAAAGTATCGAAAACGATGCTAATGTTAATAATGCTAGTGATCAAAGAAGGATGAAGGCTGCAGAAGGGAGCACGTTCAACATGCGCCTATAAACGTGTGCATCTTTGGGTGGCTCGCTTAGATTTTTCCATAGCAACACCTGGCTACATATGGAAAGGGTGATTCTGAAGTAACCAGCATGGAATTTTGTTAATATTGGCGTAACTACACTTTTGATTGTTATAGGAATGTTTGCTCGTTTTTTGGCTGCAGGGACAGTGGGTGATTCAGTGATCACTAGTTGAATATTAGATTCTATTGGAAGCATTCTAGGAAAGGTTTTTGTTTAGTATTACAATGAAGAATCTCTAACTCAACATATGTAGTAGAAGAGATGTAGGTAATAAACATTTCTAATGACAGATCTTTAATAAAGGAATACAGTTCATGTACATTGTTCCACTTGTTAATTAAAAATTGGCAAGTGAAAGTGAAACTTAGGAACATGTTATTTTGAATCTCATCGAGCCAAGTTTTTTAACACCTCAAGGATACTAGGACGACACTCTGATCAGGAATAATTGTTTGTACAATTTTCACTTGAAATTAACAAAAATTCTATTTTGTCTCTACTTAAGAACAAATAACTTTTTTTACTGTAATTAAGGATCACCCTTGTGGTTTGAATTCAACACAACTAACTGAATTTTTTCATGAAATTCAAAAAAAAAATGTCATTTATAAAACAATTGTATTTCCACTGATGAAAGTTGATCTTTATACCCTGACTTTTTTTTTTGTTTTGTTTGGTAAGAACAATCACAGTAGCAGCAAGTAAGTGCACATTTGGTATCATTCTTTATCATTATGCTGTATAATGTATATTGGCCTTTGCTCCATAAAGAACACTCTTATATAAAGAACAATAAAGAACACTATAAAATCATTTACTCCAATAGATCCATTGGCCCCGCCAGGGGCACCCAATACAAAAAGTTCTTATTTTTTTAGGCTCTATCCATCCAGCAAAAAAAAAAAAAAAAAATGAAAATTTTACTGTTCATGATGACGTCATCGATGAACAGTAAAATTTTCAATTTTTTTTTTTTTTTTTTTGCTGGATGGATAGAGCCTAAAAAAATAAGAACTTTTTGTATTGGGTGGCCCCGCTAGGGGCAATGGATCTATTAGATATGAGGTGTTCTTTGTTGTTCTTTATTTAAAGTGTTCTTTATGGAGTCCAACCCAATGTATATTACACAAATATCAAAATCACAATTACATTTATATTTCATAAGAGCTTTGTCTTTTTACACGGTTCCAAAATGGAAAAATTAGAAAAATCAAGAGTAGTTTTCAAGGTTCAAAATCAAAACTAATATCTACGAGGGAAGTTTCTAAATAATATATTTTATGAAATTGTCTGGTGTGACCTTCCTTCTAGTTAAAAATGTGGAGACACGGTCTATTTCTGCTTAATGTTTAACAGACATGCATTTCATAGTTGACACACATTACACATAACTAGAGTGGTCCAAATGAATTAGGACATGTACTGACAAAATTTAGAAAGGAAAATTTTAGAATGTTTCAAATTAAATATCACGTGTCATGTAATCTACCATTATTTTAGAAAACAATTTTCTTCTCTTTAATTGCTTTTGTTTTCGGTTTTATTCAAGACATGCGATTTTCAAAACTTACTGTTGTCAAAATTAGGCACCAAAAAATGACAAATTGATCTAAGATCAAAATTCTAAAAAACAGCTTCAGTGGACTTAGGAGGTGTTTGGGGAACTTTTTTTCAGAATAAATCAACTTATTTTAAGACAAAGTTAGAGATTCCTAACATTCCAACTTATTTTCCAACTTATTTTTGCAACTTATTGAATCTCAAACATACATTAAATACTTGTATAAAAAAAGATTATCAAAATATACAATTATTACCCGAAAATAAATCCATAAATCTTTGAAAAAAGTTTTGCCAAACGGGCTCTTAATAGTGTCTCCAAAGAAAAAGACAAACAAGCTAGGATCTCATCCATAATGGAGAAACAAAATGCAATTTCTTGAGTGGGATAAGTACGACCGATCTAAGTAGAGGTTTGCGAAAATATCCACAGTATCCTTTGCATTCCTATGGATTAATTGATCCTCCTAAGGTACTTGCTGATATTGTTGAATCCACAATTGGTGCCGTATATATCGACAGCAACTCTTCAATGGATATTACGTGGGAGGTATGATCTTCGACTTCTCTAGGCTTTTGTTTTTCTCCCCTTTTACATTTCTAGATTCCTGAGGGCGATGGAGCTGGCTATTTGAGTAGGTCAATAATATAAAAGTACAGAATAAATTTCCAGTGGCTATATAAACCCTCGTATTGACAATTGATGTTTGGGATTGTACATGCACTTTGCTGCAGTATAGAACAGCTGCGTGTGTGTGTGTGTGTGTTGGTCAAATTATTCAGGACGTGGTCTGGGCGGTCTCTACCCAGTTTGAGGCTGTAAGCCAAATTTCAGTAGTAGGCCCTCCTTATGTCTAAATATACATATGAAACTTAAATAAAATAAAATATAAAAATATTTAAGTCTCCTATTTAAGTTAATATGTTGAATTAAATTTTACAGTTGACATTTTAAATTTTTGAAAATGGGGCTCACAGTTTTAATGTTATTTGAAATATTTTAATCAATTTTTTAGTGCTATTTGTACAGATACTGAAGTCGCACATTTGTGTGTGCATCAGCAGATTCTTGCGATTTCGCAATTTGCAGCTTTGTATATTTAATATTTTGCTCTATCAAACAAAAGAAAAAATTTAATATTTTGCGACTGTTCATTAATAATGTTTTATCTGCATCAGTTTTAGACATTGGCAGATTGTACGGAAGTTGTAAATAGCTATATTTATATTTTCATTCTTGGTATAGGTTGCCAAGGAATTGCTCGAGCCCATGATTACTCCAGAAATGATACAGGAAAATCCCGTAAAGAAGCTTCAAGAGATGTGCCAGAAGCAGAGACTCAAGGTACGTTTTAAAGATCTATGGTTAAAAAAAGGGACTTTTGAATTTTACGTTGACGATCAGCTAAGAGGCAAGGGTGAGTACAGAGCCAAGAAAGAAATCGCTTTAAACAGAGCAGCAAATGATGCATTCAATGACATTGCAAGGAGTTTTAGTGTTAAAGATGAGACTGAAAAGTAACAAATGTGGAAACTTCCAGGATTCAGCTAGAGTCAAGTAGGATTGATGTCTCACTCCAATCTGATATTCCCTCCAACCCTCAAGCAAATTCCGAACCCAGTGTTCAGAAGTCTCAGTTGCATAAACTATGGTTAGAGGAACGACAATCCAGCTATCTACATGCCGGATACCAGCTATAGACATGCCGAAAAAAGAAACCCCCAAAGGACGAGCAATACCCCAGCTATCTACATGCCGGATACCAGCTATAGACATGCCGAAAGTGAAGACCCCCCACAGGTACAGAACAATCGATTGTGAGTTGTGAGCTCTTGCAATAATCGTCCGCATCCCAGCTTCGATGCAGACTTTCCAAATCTCGTGGACCTTCATCAAACCAAACAAGCCAAACAAACTCTCACAAGGAGAGACAAACAAACTCTCACAAGGAGAGACAAATAAACCCAATTAATGGGTAAATAACTCAAAAAACTCACAATCCTCACAGAAGGAGGATGATTATTGAAAGAAGCCATTTCTTGGACAAAATCTTTAAAGCACAATTATCACGTGCTAATAGTTCAATTATTGGTCTGCGAATTGTGTGGTTCTTTTGCTTGCAAATGCTACATTAATTCTATGTCAGGCTATGGAGAGTGGTCTGTCACTCATCCTATTTTATTAATCATGTACTCGAGAGTGATAATTTTTAAGTAATGCAAGTACGATTTGTTCAAAAAAAAAAAAAAAAAAAAAAAGTAGGATTGATGTCTGAAGAAAATATTGACTAGAGTTAGTATAGGCAAAAATTAATAGTGAGAATATAGTGATGTCCCATGAATCATTTTCGGAGTAAGATTTTTAGAAAATAGAGAAATATTGAATTTGCCAAAAATTGCATAGCGCAATTATGTTATCCTTCGAAACTCAAAAGTTATGTAGCAATACATTCTTAATATGGCTAAACAGATGTTTTTGCATTGGACAAAGAATGGAGGGCATGTTTGTACTTATGCCTTATAAGGCCATAAGCACTTATGGGGTGTTTGCCAAAATAAGTTTTAACTCAACTTATAACTTATTATAAACCCATAAGTTGAATGTTAAGAATTCTTAACTTTCAACTTATAACTTATAACTTACTAGTTGATAACCCGTGCGAAGCACGGACCGAGTTTTTTTTTTTTTTTTTGAAATTGCTCATTTTTCTTTATTTTTTATTGGCATTGAAATTTTTAGATTTTATCATTTTATATAATCTGTTAATAATAATATTAATTTTTTGTTTTTCTGTATTATTAAATATGAAATATGACATTATTTGTTATCTATATTATATATTGTAAACGAAATCATTATTTTTATGTAGTTATTCTCTAGAATTCCTTCCTCGAAAGGAATTTAGATCCAACATAAATTGTACCAAGTTTCTTTTTTTCTTTTAAAATTTTAGTTCATGGTTGTGTAATATTTTTCTTATATCATAAATCGTACCAAGTTTCTTTTTTTTCTTTTAAAATTTTAGTTCATGGTTGTGAAATATTTTTCTTATATCCAATTTCATAACTAAATTGTAAATTCTATTAAATTTATGTATTAACTTTTTTTAAGTTTTAAGTTGTAAATTGATTTGTAAATTGCAGTTGTTGTGTATAGTATTTTTTTTATCACCAAGTTCTTCGTTTTTTTAAGAATGATTTTTTAGTTATATAAATTGCATATTAGTCAAATTTTTTCCAAGTGTTCTTAACGTAATTATGTGTGGATCGTGCAATTGTTAGCAGGACCGTGCAATTGTAAGCAGATTTGGCATAGGTTTTATATTTTAACTAAAAAATAGCATAGAATTTTAGTAGAATTAGGAGTTTAGGGGTGAAACCAAAATAGAGTGCGAACCAAAAAAATAGTGAAACCAAAATATGGTGCGAACCAAAAAAGTAGTACCATTAAAAAGGGGTTTCGCTTATTAATAAAGGTTATAGATTCTCGATATACGCAATATATAATATCCTTCAAATCTTCAAAACCATATATCTCTCGATCCATTCATTAGAAAATTGATATTTATATATCAAATTTCTCTATTCATCGAGATCTATCCATTGATATCCATTCATTAGAAAATATTGTTTTTTATATATAAAAAAACAATATTTTGAAAATTATAAAAAAAATTAACTTATAAGTTCTGATTTACCCAAACAATCTACTGATTATAAGTTCTGATTTAACAAATACTCTACTGACTGCTCTACTCATCACTTATATGACATAAGTGCTTATAAGTCATAAGCTACTTATTTTAAGATACCCCAAACATACACTAGTTTGTTTTGGTTTTTTCAGTTTTCGATCGAATTGATTCCCATAATGAGTTTTTAAAAAAAATGTTTTTAGAGGAGGGTACTCGATTCAAATTTCAATTGATTTAAACAGATAATAAAATTGCAAATTGGATATTCATTGTAAAAATTTATGAAATCATTGAAAATACAAATGTAGATGTGAAAAATTATATTATAAAAATATAAGCATACATTAGCTTAATTGTATGTATGATAAAGCCCATGTTAACTTTTGACCACCATTGTACTTTTTTTCTCTCTTACCACTTATTAATGGGGTGTTTAGGAGAACTTTTTTTCAGAATAAGTCAACTTATTTCAAGATAAAGTTGGAGATTCCTAACTTTTCAACTTATTTTTCCAACTTATTGAATCTCAAACATACATTAAATGCTTGTATAAAAAAAATTATAAAAATATAAAATTTTTATCCGAAAATAAGTCCATAAATCCAAAATAAAAGTAGTGCCAAACGGGCACTAAGTCACCTGCTTTGTTTTATCATCAATTTAGCATCATTTCATTATTTATTTTATGTTTAACTAAACTACTTTTTCAAATTAAATATAATAATAATATTTAAAAATGTTCAATTTAGAATGCAATATTAACAAAAATTACATTTTAATTTATTAATTTGTCTCTTTCAATTTTATGAAATCTATTGCATCTTTTTTACGATTCTTAAAGTAAAAATTAATGTATTCTTTTAATATTACATATTTTTATTTTAATTAGGACCACGAGTATGTTAATTTCATTTTGATTCTTGTACATTACGATAATTCACTTATAACAAAATATATTTCAATTTAAACAAATTTAATTTTTTTAATAGTTTATAATAATTTACCAAATACTTGATCGAACTTATAAATAAAACTTTTTTAACACTTATATATCACTTATCAAATATAGGTGAAAAGAAATTTATTTTAAAATTACCCAAACGACCTCTTGAATAACGAGCTAGAATTGAAAATCTAACTTATTTGCACATTGCATCCTTATATTTAGCCCCAAATTTAATTTACACTCAAAACTTTAACAATTTCATTTTGCATCCTTTGAAAGTTTCGAATCATTGCATTTCGCACCTCTTTAACAATTTTATGTTAACTTTAATCGTTACTATTAGTCAAAATGAGAATATTTTGATCATAATTAATAATGATATTTGAAATTAAATTATTTCAATTACCATTATAATTTTTAAAATTTTATATTTATCAAAATTTTATCTATAATTTAACAAATTTTTGAAAATATAATTTATAATTCTTTTTTTTTAAAATTACATTACTAAATTCTTGTAAAATATTGTTTAAAATATAAACTATTATTTTTAACATTTTCAAAGTATTCTTTAAAAATATATATTATAAATTTAAGATTTAGTTTTTTTAAACATTTTTAAAAAAATCAAATTTTAAATTTCGTTTCTTTATTTTTTTTAAAATTTGTTATATAACATAATAATTAATAACTGAAATATCCTCATTTTGATTAACGAGCGACAAGGTGTTCAAAAGGGTAAGGATAATAATGTATAGGGATTGCAAAATGCAATTTTTTAAATTTTTTTTTGTTTAAAGTAAATTTCAATCTAAATACAGAAATGCAAAATACAAATATAGCATGATAATAAGAAAAATCAAAATAGAATATTAAAAAGTATATTAAGAGCGTGTTTGGCTAATTGTGCTTAAAGAAGAAAGCTCATTTAAGGATATTTTGCTCTGTTTGTGTAACTTGCTTAAAACTGGGCTTTAAGTTTAAAAACTCCATTAATTCATAAGTTCCTTTTAGGTACTTTTGACTTATGACTTATGACTTATCCAATATTTTTTGTTTTTGTTTCAGGACTCTTGTAAAGTTTAAATATTATGAATTTAAATTTTTTTTAAGTCAAATTTCATTTTAAATCAAAATTATTAAATCCCTATTTAACTTTAAGTAAAATTACCCAAACACATTCATTCAACTTAAAGCAAACAACTGTACTTTCTCCATTAAGTTAAAAACACCCCCATTAAATCAAAAGTAACTTATTTTAAGCAATCTCAAACGATCTCTTAGTTGCCGGGTGCAGAAAACATAAAAAAAAGCCGCACACACGAAAAACAAGAAACATCTGAAGTTAAAATGCTTTTCACATGAAACAGACAAGACAACCCCCAACGTGTTATTCCGGTTGCGGATCTACCTTATGTCGAGGGTACTCGGCCGAGTACCCTGGGTTTTCAATTTTTTTTTTTTCGTATATATACTAATAAGTTGCATAACATATATAGAAATAGCTTATATCAGCTGTTTTGATGACAGAGAAGCGAAGTAGGAGGTACCAATTTCGATTGCTACCTCCAACATTTTTACATTTTTTGCTGATTTTTTACGTTTTTTGTTTTAATTTTGTCCCATATTGATGGAAAATCAATGTAAAATCACTCAAACATCTATATATACATTTAACTTGCTAAAATTTTGCTTCCAATTAACAAATCTTGGTTAAATGTTTTAGAACATTAGTTTATATCCTAAAAAAAATTTCACGATCCGCGCGAAAATACCGCACTTCGCACGAGAGCCAAAATTCCGAGTACCCTGACCTAAATTTCTGGATCCGCCACTGTGTTATTCTCACATTGGCCTGTCCGTTACTTACCGCACTGACTTCACACTCTGCTTTTCAAACAGAGTTTTCACGTCTCCCTTGCATATGTTTCTGCTTATTACAACTCACGCAGGACAGATGTTTGGTAAAATGCCGCATCGAAATCATAAAATTCACTGCTCCAAATTTAACCATGTACCCTTCACTTAACTACACTTCCTATGCACGTCACAACATTTACTTGGTAATCTTGTAGCACCCCATCAAACATATATACTGTATAATATGACACTAAGAGTGGTGTATTCAACTGAGATTCTGTTGGATTTTAATGGATTGATAATAATCCATGAATTTTAAAAAATTTTGTAAATTTATGGATTGTTTGAAATCAATAACAGATTCTACATAGATTATTTTAATTCTATATAGATTTTGTTCAATTTTAATGGATTGATTTATCAAGATTTCTATGGAATTAAAAAATCCCACAAATTATACGGGATTGATTTATTAATATTTTTTATTTTATAATATCCATGTGTAAATTAAAGATAATAATTTATATAAATAGTTCGAGATAGTATAAAATCAATATAGTCCAAAGTAAAAAAAACAAGATTCAGAGTAACAATATTTCACACAAAAAAAGAGATTCGAATAATAAATTAAAAAACATCAAAATATGTTTATTTATCTAGTACTTATCATCTTTCCCGTTCTCATCATCGTCCTCTTCATTTATCGCATTAAGCGGCCTAGTAACAAATAAATTAGATAGATCCGTACTCTGGTTTACAGCAGCATCATACAAGTGTTTTGACGACTCTAACGATCTTATGTATTCGATGTAGTCCTTTAGTTCAGAGATCTCCGTTATTGTAATTACAGTAACTAAAAGAGCACCAGTATACATTAACATAATATTATGTAACAATTAACTTGCATTCTCCCTTTATTTATGTAACTATTATTAACATAATAGTTACTCGACTTTTTGGAAGTTACTTTAATGAGTTTTGATTGCATAGAAAATATTATTTTTTTTCAAAATATTTTTTTTTGGAATAAAAATATACAATCAAAATTTTAATTTACATTTTTTTTAATAAAGTACGTGCCAAAAATTCAAGCGATTTTAAAAGAAACATAAGAAGTATATATTAACATGAAATATGATTTTAATTTCATATTTTTTAAATTTCATATTAAGAGCAAAAAAACCTTCTAAAGTTTAGGAGCAATAATAGATTAATGAAATTAGTAATATTAAATATTGTTAATTCTAAATTAATTTTTAATCATGGTTAAGAAAAAATTAACTAGAAGGGATTTTTTGTACCCTAAAATAAGATAAAGGGGTGTATTTGATCCCTTTAATATTACAAGGGTGTATATGTTCGTACACATATATTACAGGGGTATTTTTGCTAGTTAACCTTTTACTTATGATTTTTTATTTTCAATTAATAATTTATTAATTTTCAGTAATCCATCAAAATCTTGTCTATTAGGGAGAGATTTCACGTAGTTCAATTTATATATAAAATCTCCTACAAATCCTTTAAAATCCTTGAGTGTTGAAAATCTATCAAAATTTGAATAACTTGAGATTTTGTTTGATTTTTTTAAATCTCAATTGAATACCTACAGATTTTAAAATATTTTTTTAAAATCTCAATTGAATACTCATAGATTTATAAAGATTATTTTAAGAAAAATGCTAGATGTACCAAAATGGGGTAGCAAACAATTGTTAGCAAATTATGTGTTATTTCTTGATTGGTTATAGTTGCAATGGGGGCCATCCAAAAAAAATATTTTAAAATGACAACTAAATAGTGCCATGTGGTACCCAATTTTGGTACCTGATTTAGTACCTGTAGCACTACTCTTTAAGAAAAATGCTAGTTGAATACCTGCAGATTTTAAAAGATTGTTAAAAATCCCAAATGAATACCTGCTAATTTTGAAATTCCATTAAAATTCAATAAAATCTCAAATGAATACATCCCTCTAAATTCGTATTTTCAGAATCTTGGTTAGAACATCAAGATTAAGACATCTTTGATTTATTTGTCTCTTTTCGTTATTTGTTTATTGTTAAGGCTAAGACATATATTTATGGTTGCTTCAAGAACTTCATTTTACTAGCTTCGAATTTCACATGGTATTTTTAGCACAAAGACATTTTAAGTATTTTCTTGGTAAGAGGTGTGTTAGCTAGATTGATTTGTAGTATAGAGGCATGAACATGAAGAAAAAAGCAGCTCATTCTTCTTCTGCTTCGCTTTCTCCGCTACGTCGCTTGAGGATTGGCTCAAGGTTCTTAATAGTAATTTTGGTCCTCCTTTGCTTTTGCTCCATATTTGCCTTTCATCACTTTACTAATCATATCCAAGTCACACCCAAGATAGCTTTTATGTTCCTTGTTCGCGAAAATCTCCCCCTCGATTTTCTCTGGCATAGTTTCTTTAAGGTTCATATCTCCACCTGTTATATGTATACATATATGCACACCAGTTTGTTCTTAACTTTTATAGTTTGATAAAAAATAATAGTTGTGTTGTCAATGTTTGATTTGATGACCTTGCAGAATGCAGATGCTGCAAAGTTCTCAATCTTTATACATTCAAAGCCTGGTTTTGTCTTTGCTGAGTCAACCACAGTTTCTGAATTCTTTTATAATCGACAGCTGAGTATGAGCATCCAGGTGATTAATTCGTGGACACATAACAATACTCTTAATGATACCCTTCGATATGTTAAACCAATTAGGCTCTAGCTAAGCCAAGTGTTTTTAGGTCACTACTTTCCTTATCGTTCTTATAGGTGGGTTGGGGAAAACCTAGTATTATAGAAGCAGAGAGATTGTTACTGGAAGAAGCTCTTGCTGATTCAGACAACCAGAGATTCGTTCTCTTGTCAGACAGGTTGCTTTGATATGCTTTTTTTCCCTTGTGATTTTTTTACTACCTAACTGCATATTTCCACGAATAAATTTTAGTTTGATTTTTTTTCTTCGCAGAACTAATTTGTCTTTCGTTTTTTTTTTTTGGCACAAATGCAGCATATTAGTAACTCAACATCACTAGAAGAGTAAAAGTACAAACCTATAAACAAAAATTACTACCCTAAAAAGTCCTTTAATAAGAACTTAAAGTTTATATGTTGACTACTTGACTCCAAGTTCCATGTAGCTTTGCAGCAACTTACTTCAGGTGTATTAGACTGTAAATAGATATGAAACGAACTTTTGTTCATGCTGAAAGAGAAGGATTCTGTTCTGTGATAGGGTTTGCCTAGGAAACTATAGTAGTTGATCCCTTTCTGGCTAAATAATTTGGCAGATGTAAAAAATAAACTGAAATTGGGGACTATTCTGTTAAGACCTTTCGAGGCCTGCTCTTTATATTGATGTATATAGGTTGCCAGGAGACAGTATAGAAAGAAATGAATTCTTTTATTAATAAACACACGCACACACAACCAGGTGCTATTCGAGAGACCTCCCACTCCACAAACACACTTTAATCAATCTTATTTCTTCATGCCTCAAACATACAAATGGCTTTCCTATTTATAACCCCAAAAGTAACTCGTAATCCCTAAATTAAAGCTGAAATATTATTATGCCCGCCAAATCCTCCCTTTCAAATCCGTAACTGATGTCCACACTAGTTATTCAAATTTGTAACTGATTCAATATCTATTGTGTTTATTCCGTTGCGTGTTGCCTAACATATTAATATTCATTTGGGACAAATTTTGGGAAACATTTTTAGGTTCGCTAGCATTACTCATTCATATATGGCCTCTGCTTCAAAGACATTGCCCAATTGTAGTTATTTTCTACTCCTTGTTGTTAGTGGACCGTATCTTTGGGAATAATATTATTAATTAGAAATAATATTGGGCAATATTATTAACTACGTACATAAAAAACTTTTATTATTGGTAGCCCATGATAAATTGTCAAAGATTATACGATAATAAAAAAGACTTTGCCTGTTACTATCGAGGAACTTACGAAATAATGCTAATTTTTCTTTGAAATAATTTCATAGAAAGTGCTAGTATAATTTCTAATGAACTAATTTTGCATGTAGCATTAGTAATGTATTTAGTTATTGTTAATCAATATCTTTAGAACAACTTCTTGATACTGACTTCATAAATGTTAATTTGTCAAGAAATCATGGATCAGTGTTGGTTGCATTGGGAATATTTATTTATTCTAAGTTCACAACAAATCTCTAAGTGTCGATTCGTTTTTCGCACTTTTGCAGCTGTGTACCTTTGCACAATTTCAGTTACGTGTACAACTATCTCATATCTTCTCCAAGAAGCTATGTAGAAAGGTAGTATTTCATAAACATAAATATAATGTAGCAAAATTATGTTGTTATTTTTCACGCACTTTGCAGTTTAGTGGGTTTCTATTAAGTTTTTATTCTGTTTTACAGTTTCATTGATCTAAATGAGATACGTTACACCACAAAAATGCTTCCTATAATACCAGAGGAGAAATGGCGTAAAGGATCCCAGGTCCATATAGATTCTTCTTAATCTTCTTTGCCAGTCTTATCTGAAATACTGAATGTGTGCAAATTGTAAAACTACAGAATGTGTGCAAATTGTAAAACTATTATTGAAACTAGTGTCACCTTCTTCCTCTTAGAAAGTAATGAAAGGCCTTTATAAGGATATGAAGGATCCTTGACTAATGACTATACATTTCACTTTTCACCAACCAATTTTGAGAATGGTGTCCATCTTCTTCCATATTATTAACAAGAACCAAGATCACTATATAAAGTTTGCCTTTCTGCATTATGCTCTGATTTAATCTTTTATTGGTGTGATTACTGCCCCTCCCCCTCATATTTCAATCTCGTGTAACAATTGTTGATTAAACTCCAGTGGATTGCATTACTAAGAAGACATGCAGAGATGATTGTACATGATTATACTGTTCTTCCCGTCTTCAAGAAATTTTGCAAGGTAAGCCACACAGGCTCGTTAATTTAGTCTATTGTAGTTTGCGTTATGTTTACATAGCTCAAGATTTGTAGAATGCCAAGGGAAAGATTGTTTAAACAGTCGATATGATTTATGTTTTATCATGTGATAATAACCTGTTTACCATTATTTTTTCCTTTCAGCAACGACCTCCTCTGGACATCGTTAAAGCAAAAATGACAAATGCATCAGTATGTGAAGTTTGTTTCTTAATTTTCAGTTTTTACAGAAACTAAACATAACGCATATTTACCTTGAGTTTTGCACCCTTCAATGTTCCATAACAGCTGGTTAACTGTTTTAAGTGTCTCTTTTTTGGGTCAAAAATATCTAATTCAGACAGAGCATAACTGTATTCCAGATGAACATTATGTGCAGACATTATTTATGGTGAGCTATATTCTGTTTTTATCTATTTTGTAATTGTTCACTTTAAAATTCAATTATTTCATCAAGCTACATATTTTAGTAGTATGGCTAAATATTCTATCCTTCTGACAAAATTTACTATTTTGTAATATGTCACATTGTCATCCTAAGACAACACCAGAATATGGGGTCGTTTCTTCCTAGATATCTTCTGATTTTTATATATCAACTTCAATAGTTCTTTTCATGATAAGACAAAAAAATGTTTCCTTCGTGAAGTTTGGCCTTTGGGTGTTCTGACCAGTTTAACATTTCCTTTTCTGACCAGTTAAAAGCGCTTGAGGATGAAATCTTCCGGAGGACGTTGACGTTTTCCTTATGGAATCATTCTACTAATAAAACAGACACAACTGGTTGGCATCCTGTTACATTCAATTATGAGAATGCTGAGCGACAATATATCGAAAAAATTAAGGTAATTTACTATTCTTAACTTGCCCTAGTAGGCTTCTAATGATATTCAAAATTAAATCATACTTAATCCTTCACAGTTATTTCAGTGATCAAGAAACCTTAAATGTTTATCATACATCTTGTGGCTGACCCATAATAATTATTCAGGGTAATCGAAGGAACACTGTTTATTTTTTTTGTTTGTGTGTAACTTTTAAATAATATTATTGTAGTGAATTTCCTTGAAATACTTTATAATGTATGTTGTAAGATACATCATACTAGTGTAACTTATAACACGAAGATCTGAAAAAAATATACTCTACAAAATATGCTAAGATTTTAACGCCGCAGTTGCTGAGAATAGCCGTACATTAATATTAAGAATGAAACCAAATGAATCTGGATGAAATTAATGATATAATACAAAGAAAAGGAGCAAATGAATTTGAAGTTGAAAAAATACAAGGCAAGTAGCTTAGAACCGGAAACAAATGAAATCCAGGATGCTCGGCTGTCAGCGGAGTACCACTTTGGGTCCACTCCTGCATCAGTTGTAGTGTCTCAACATATCTTTTTAAACAATGCTTTGTATCATTAGCTCTGTGATTACTAGGAATGCTTGGATGCTCTCTAATTATGTAATAGCTCACAAGGCAAAACAGCATGCACTTCTAGAATATTGATATTGGTACGAGTTTTCTTAGATTTAGCAATTGGCAATTGCATGATGAAAGTGTGGTGTAAACTTGAAAAATTCATTCAACACTTTACATCAAGTGGCTTGGCCCAGCAAGACCACTACAGTTGCTTCATCTTTTCAGGGTCTGGCAAGTCTACAGGTATTCATCACTATAAATAGAATGAAATAAAATTAAACTGTAGATTAATACATCATACAGATAGTAAAGGATAGCCAATAATAGGAGTAGTTACTTTGAAAAACATGAGAATAAAGTCCTATGGCCCAAGGGAATGTCCTATTATTTGTTTTTGTTGTTGATTCAAATGCTTGCAAATTAGTTCTTCCAGTATATCTCTGTATATATTATCTCAGATCTGTCTCTAGATAATGTTATTCTTAATCAAATCTTAACAGGATATCAAGAATATTTACTACGAATCTGAACACCGGACAGAGCGGTGCTACAGTGATTCGATCAATACTCCTTGTTATTTATTTGCAAGGAAGTTCACGCCAGGTGCAGCCCTCCGCCTGTTAACTGATGGAGTGGTCGGCCCCTATGATCCAACCATATTGTTAAAGCCTGGACAAAAATAGACTAGTTGCACCATGATTTTGTGAACCTGATTTAGGTAGATAGAGATATGTATTATGTATATGCCATGAGAAAGAGATGTCCATTTCTGCGTTTTGTAGAAACTGGATAGAAGGCTCAGTGACTAAACAAAAACGAACGAGGGCCCTTTGCATCGTAAGTTGATTTTTTCATTTGCTTTTGTTTTGTTGCGGCACAGTTAATAGTAACCTTGTATGTGTACTAATCAGGTTAACTACAATCAGTCAATCATCCAAATAATAATTTAACAGAAATGGTCAGCAACAAATAATTATAATTAACATACCATATTTTGAAAAATTTTATCTGACACGTATATAGAGATGAGTTCCCATGTACTACACATCAAAAATCCCCTGTTATACACATATGCTTACATAAAATATGTGAAATATGATATGATACAATAATTATTTACTCATAAACTGTCAATGACATCAACAATTACTCCTATTTACTTATGATCTGTCATTATAATATAGTTCTTGTTTGGCAAAACTTTTCTTAAGGTTTATGGACTTATTTTCGGATAAAAAATTAATATTTTGATAATTTTTTTTATAAAATTATTTAATATATGTTTGAGATTCAATAAATTGCAAAAATAAATTGGAAAATAAATTGAAAAGTTAGTAATATCTAACTTTATCTTAAAATAAGTTAACTTATTCTGAAAAAAAGTTTCTCAAACACCCCTATAACTTTTTTTTTGTCAGGCGGTGTAACTTAATTAGGTGCATATTCCCTCCATTTCTTTTTAAAGTGTCATTTTTTGACCATACACACTTATTAAGACCAATAATTATTAAATTCTTTTATCATTAATGTAATTTTGTTTTTCAATTTTATCCTTCAACTACCCTATTAAGTTTCTTTTGTCAGGCTTAGGTGTACTAAACAGCTAATTTGGTTGGGTAGTAAAGGATTGTTATTCTCGAACATGGGTATATTCAGTGCAGGTGGTTTATTTATAATTGTTCTCAATCTCTGAAATGGGGTCCGGTTTGGTGCAAACGTATGCACCAAACTGTTTATGGAACATACGATTCCAGAGTCGTTGGATCGTTGATCCAACGGCTCTGATTTAAAAAAAAAAATTCATCGTACCGCAACAAATTTCCGCGGTATGAGCAATTACCAAAATGCCCCTACTGTTCACGTACCGCAGAAACTTTCTGCGGTACGGTGAACAGTAGATTTTTGATATGAAAATAGGGGGGCATTTTGGTAATTGCCCCGTACCGCGGAAACTTGTTGCAGTACGATGAATTTTTTTTTTTAAATCAGAACCGTTGGATCAACAATCCAACGGCTCTGGAACCGTATGTTCCATAAACAATCTGGTGCATACGTTTGCACCAGACCGTTTGCCCTCTGAAACGTGGATCTGACAAATTTACTTATGTTGTTTGACCCCTTCTGTGTTTTTAGTTTCAAGTTTTTCTGCAAGATTTTTTTTGGGTTTTATGCATTTTCTTCTTTGTGCGTGTATATATTGCGATAAATCTATGCTCGAAAACCATTTTTAATGGATATGTGATAATATTAAAAACCAAGTAAATAAGGTACAACATAAGATGGTTCACTTTATATAAGGTGGTTCACGGGCTAGAGCCTAGAATTCCTTGTTTGCTACCTCCACAATTGGTGTTGGATTTTTTGTATTCTGGATATTTAAGGTGTGTGCAAAGGCTTATGAAGTCATTCAAACAAGTAAAGGTGGAGTTTATCAGGAGGGCAAAAAATCAGGGAGCAGATGCCCTCGCAAAAATGGGTTCGTGACGCGAGGCTACTTTACTTGGGATTATCCCCTTGGAAATTCAAAGTAAACCTAGTGTACCAGAAGAATTTGTTATGGAAATGGCGAGCCAGGAGTCAACATGGATGGCCCCTATATGGGGGTATGTAAAGAATGGGATGCTACCTCAGGATAAAAAAGAAGCGAGGTGGGTCAAGTATCAGGCGGCTCGCTATGTTATTTACGACGAGGTCTTGTATCGAAGAGGGTTCAACACTCCACTCTTGAGGTGTGTAGATGGTGAAGAATGCAACTATATTTTGAGAGAGGTTCATGAAGGAATATGTGGCAATCACTCGGGGGGTAGTTCCCTAGCTCAGAAAATTCTACGACAAGGGTATTTTTGGCCCACATTGAAAAGGGATGCTTTTGAGTTCGCTAGGCGATGTGACAAGTGTCAAAGATATGCAAATTTCAGTAATGCTCCAGTTGCTCACCTCACCTCACTGATGAGCCCTTGGCCCTTTGCCTTGTGGGGAATAGATCTTATTGGCGAACTCCCTAAAGCTAAGGGAGGGGTAAAATATGCAGTGGTGGCCGTGGACTATTTCACTAAGTGGGCCGAGGCCGAGCCCCTTGCTACCATCACAGCTAAAAAATTGAAGGACTTCGTATACAGAGCAATTGTTTGTCGCTATGGGATTCCATATCAGCTCATTTCAGACAATGGGAAGCAATTTGATAGCAAGGAGATGAAAGAATTTTGTGAGAGTTTGGGAATCAAGAAAAGTTTCTCTGCTGTGAGTCACCCTCAGACAAATGGACAAACCGAGGCCATTAACAAGATCATCAAGCATACTGATAAGTGGATTTTATATCCACTATTTGCATTCCATTCGTACTTAAAACGATTGCAAGTTCTCAAGTTTCGTGTTAGTTTGATGTGTTTTCATCTAATTTGTGTAGGTTTCATAGTCGGGCGGCATTGGTGTTGTTGGTGAAGTATTGGTGGTATTCTGTGAGCTTAAAGTAGAAATTACAGGAAGACCAGGGCAAGAGAACTCGGGAATTTGAGCTCAATGCGCATACATCACTGTTTTGGCCATAACTGGAGTTCCAGATATCGGAATTGGGCGATTCAAAAGCTCACGCGAAGAGGAGAGAAAGCTCTACAATTCTGGACAGGGAGTTGGAGGCGCTCTTGCGCGATTCCAGGCGCTACAGCGCTGTTTTCAGGCGCTCTTGCGCTAAATCAAGAGCAACAGCGCTCTATGTCGAGCAGCAGCGCTAGATCGGGCGCTATGGCGCGACCAAGACAAGGGCAACAGCGCTCGGAACAGGGCAATAGCGCTTGGGAGAAGCAAATTCCAGGAGAAAGGTAGCGCAATAGCGCTCCATTTAAGCGCAGCAGCGCTCGAGCGGCTTGCTTGGCAGAATTTTATTTCTTTAAACCGGGTCGAATTGTATTGGGCCTATTTTATTTGGGGCTTTTCCTGAGACTATTTGAGTATCGTTAGAAACCTAAAAAACATATCTATCATGAGTAGAGATTGTACTTCATATCATCGATCATTATTTTCTTAGAACAATTTCAAGGGAATTCTCCAAGCTAGTGACAAGCAAGGATTATTCTTGGAACTTTTGTACTCTTCTATTTTGGGGATTTATTTCTAAACTTATTTCTCTCTTCTATATTTATTTGCTTGTTTTAGAATTATGTTATCCATAGAACCCATGATGGGGATTAGGTCGATTATGGGCTAAATCGTTATCATGGGGTTTTAATGGATTTTTCTATGGATTCTAGTAATTGAGTGTTATTTATGCCTTGGTGTGTGATTGATTGTATTGATTGCCTAGTATGTTTATGCTTATTCGTTATAGGTGAGTCGCGAACACCTGTAATTGTTTGTTTAATCCTGGTGAATGCGAAAGTGGATCTAGGGTTTAGAACAATTCATGCTAGCATAGGTTTTTGCATGTGAAGAACATGTATTAAATTGTGGTGTAATTCTACCCGTCTTGCACTGACTATGTGGTTTTATGGATGCTTGATTTTAAACCGATGTGTGTTCAATTGCTATAGACATATAGGGACTACACATATTTGGTGACTACTTGACTTCTATCAATTGTGGATGATCAGTAGGATGGTATATGCACAACGAAAGTTGGTGTGTATCAGTTTAGTGCATCTAATCAGTAATCAACTCGGTCACATGCTAGGCTAAAGGGCATAAGATTATAGATGAAGTAGTTAATGAAATTGAAATCCCATGTTTGTTTATTATAAAGTTAAAGTTAAGTTATTTCCTCGTAATTGGCTTAGTTGGTAATTAATCATTAGTTAAATCAAAACCAAAATTGTGATTGTCTTAGCAGTGAGTGTAAATCATAAGCTGGTGTATAAGTGAACATAACGAACAATTTGAGTCTCTGTGGGAACGAATCCTATTTACCATATATTACTTGTTGACCACGTTCTCTTGCGTGAATAAGTGCGAACAAGTTTTTGGCGCCGCTGCCGGGGACTCGGTTCATTGTTTGTTTAGTTTATGATCTTGTCATCAATTTAGGTTAAATTCACTGACTCAGACGTTTTTTTTCTTTTTATTTGATGGATTATTGGGAGCAGGAATTCGTAATTGTTTGTGAGCTGTGTGCAGGTGGACATTACACTCATCAATGTGAGTATAACAGAAACCGGCCAAATTTCAGCTGGGACTACAATCAGAGTGGTATGGAGCAATCCCAATATCCATCCTACCCGCTCCAAAATCAGCAGTTTGGAGATGATCCATACAGTCCAGGGGGAATTCAGCAGCAACAAGGGCAACAATTTCAGCATCAGTATGCCCCAGTGCATCAACACTTTCAACCTCCTGAATTTCAGCAGCAGCAATTTCAGACTTGGTCTATCCAACAGTCGACCGAAGAAGCTGAATTAGAAGAATTGAGGTTAATGGCTAAAAGCAATGCATTGTCTCTCCAGACAATAGGAAATCAGATTGGTCAACTAGCAACCTTGCTAAACAGTCTTCAGGGAACCCTTCCAAGTGACACGAGAGACCTAGAGGCAGAGCAGGAGGACAATAACATGCCTATCAATCTTGATGAGCCATTCTTAGCCATGGGTAAGACTTTGATCGATGTTCAGAAAGGAGAGTCTGAGGGCGAAGATGAGGAAGAAGCAGAACAGGAAGCTGATAAGGAAGAAAGGTCAGAAAATGCAGTTCTGAATATTCAGCCACAACCACATCATTTGCAATCTGAAAATGTTGAAGATGTTGAGAAGAAGAATTTTGAAATTGTGTTAGTTGAGAGCCATGAACTTGTTGAGGTGTCTCAATTAAATTCTGAACATGAAGGATATATGGAAGAATCTTCACCAATATCAATGAAGGATGTTCTGGTTTATGATAAATTAGAGGATAATTTGTATGCAGATCCACTTGAGCAGCCTATGTTTCTAGAATTGGGACCTGAGAAGAATGAAGACGAGCATCTAACGTTGTTAGAGGATAATTCGCAAAGTGTTGGAATGATGCATTGTTTCGAGTCACTAGAAGTGCTATCTGCCGAAGGCAAACCTCCAAAAGCCTCTATCAAGGAACCACCTGACTTGGAACTGCAGTTGATATCCTCTCAATCTCAGGAGTTTGATTCGAGTTCATTTGTATCATCTTCTATCATCATCTCAGCAGAATTACCTCCGGACAAGAATTTTGAAAGGGTTATTTCAAATTTTCGTGACAGTATGCGCTCTGCAGATATGCAAAATTTTTTAGTGGACAATGCGATTGGTTTTGTTGAGAAGCGGAGAAGGTTGACATCTCCAACCTTATCCACTATTATCTCAGTAGATTTACCGCCTGATAAGGAAGAAGTACGTTTGGCGGCTTTACAAAAGCATACAGGTAGTGGATGGATGATTTCAGATAATCAGGATATCATCTATTCGTTGGTTATTCAAATATGGTGTGGGAACAATGTAACGGACACTTTGGAAGAGCGAAAGAGGTTGAAGCTTGTCGTCAATGACGTTGCTCCGAAGAAGATCATTAAATGGCCTTATAGAGATACGGTGTAGAAATTTTTCAAGAGGAAAATCGTGGCCAAGTCTAGCTAAAGACATTAAAGAAAGGCGCTTCGTGGGAGGCAACCCATGATTACTTGCTTTCTAATAAAACAACAGTTGTGTTGGAGCCTCCACATCTATCCACCACCAGACACACCACCCGAGGAGGGTGGAGATGCCGACGAGTAGGGGAGTATCTCTTGTACCCTTTAAATTTACCTTCAATGAGGACATTGCAAATTTTAAGTTTGGGGGTGATTTTATGGTATGAAGAGCCATTGCATTGCATATAGTTGCATATTCATGCTAGTTCATGTTAGTATTTTTGCATTTAGCTTTACCATGCCATTTAGAGTGTATTTAGGATGCCATGTCATATAGTTTATTTAGGAGTGTAATATCATGTTGTTCATGCATTTCACATGATTCCACTTGAGTGTCTGTTTCTGGCTTGATAGGTCGACGTTAATTTGAGTGTGATGACAATGAATAGAGGGTTGATTTAAGTACTGATGAAATTACTTGCATGTGTCGGGAACACAATCTTTTCACGGTCTCACTGTTTGCTTTTGAGCTAGATCGAGTCATACCTTGTTTGGCTGTTGAGATTTAATCACTTATTTATATCTAGAATTTTCGTTATTCCCTCGATGGCGTAGGAGCACTTAAGTATAAGTTTGGGGGAAAATAGGGATTTCATGCTAAGTGTCGTGTCGTAGTGTAATAATGGCTAGGCGTCAAATGGCTAGTAGCCGGCTCATATTTGATATGAGTAGTCTAGGGGGTGAGACAGTGCACCCATGTGAAAAAAAAAGGCAATAAAAAGAGTCAAAAGAAAAAAAATAGAAAAAAAATAGAAAAGAAACAAAAAAGAAAAAAAAGTATAAAAAAAAAGAGTTGTGAGAATAAAAAAATGAGGGATTGTGAGAGTGTGTGTATGCTAATTGGCTAGGGTGAGCTCTTTAGTACTCGAGCAAGTAAGTTCGAGGGGATTTTATGCCTAGTGACTTAAGACTTTTCCGGTCTGGGATCCACTAACCTAACGCTCGCTACAAGGGTGCTATTGTATAAGCCTTTAGGGGTCTCACTCATTGCACAGTCAAAAGCATGTGTGTTTTGTGTTTTGTGATGTTTTATGTAGTAAAGCATGAGTCTTTGTCTACCTTAAATGATGATGGCGGTGTCTTTGAGTCATGGAGTGTTTAAAGTTCATTCTGTTTATAAACATGTGATTGTTTTGGCGAAGGATGAGTTATGTATTTTATCTAGTTTCAAGAGTATATTTAGTGAGAAATGCACACACCACGTTTCCGAGCATGTATGGTTAGTATACGGGGCCTTAGTCGAGCTCTGTTTGGAGTTGTTGCATTCTTTGAGGCGTTTGCTTGTTGAGTTGGTTTCGGTAGCTTCTGTGGGATCATTGCATTAGGACATGTTCGCATTATCATGACATTTAGTTATTAGTTGCATTCATTCATCATTTTAGGGTTGAGTTTGCATTGCTTGAGGACAAGCAACGGTTTAAGTTTGGGGGTTTGATAAGTGGATTTTATATCCACTATTTGCATTCCATTCGTACTTAAAACGATTGCAAGTTCTCAAGTTTCGTGTTAGTTTGATGTGTTTTCATCTAATTTGTGTAGGTTTCATAGTCGGGCGGCATTGGTGTTGTTGGTGAAGTATTGGTGGTATTCTGTGAGCTTAAAGTAGAAATTACAGGAAGTCCAGGGCAAGAGAACTCGGGAATTTGAGCTCAATGCGCATACATCACTGTTTTGGCCATAACTGGAGTTCCAGATATCGGAATTGGGCGATTCAAAAGCTCACGCGAAGAGGAGAGAAAGCTCTACAATTCTGGACAGGGAGTTGGAGGCGCTCTTGCGCGATTCCAGGCGCTACAGCGCTGTTTTCAGGCGCTCTTGCGCTAAATCAAGAGCAACAGCGCTCTATGTCGAGCAGCAGCGCTAGATCGGGCGCTATGGCGCGACCAAGACAAGGGCAACAGCGCTCGGAACAGGGCAATAGCGCTTGGGAGAAGCAAATTCCAGGAGAAAGGTAGCGCAATAGCGCTCCATTTAAGCGCAGCAGCGCTCGAGCGGCTTGCTTGGCAGAATTTTATTTCTTTAAACCGGGTCGAATTGTATTGGGCCTATTTTATTTGGGGCTTTTCCTGAGACTATTTGAGTATCGTTAGAAACCTAAAAAACATATCTATCATGAGTAGAGATTGTACTTCATATCATCGATCATTATTTTCTTAGAACAATTTCAAGGGAATTCTCCAAGCTAGTGACAAGCAAGGATTATTCTTGGAACTTTTGTACTCTTCTATTTTGGGGATTTATTTCTAAACTTATTTCTCTCTTCTATATTTATTTGCTTGTTTTAGAATTATGTTATCCATAGAACCCATGATGGCGATTAGGTCGATTATGGGCTAAATCGTTATCATGGGGTTTTAATGGATTTTTCTATGGATTCTAGTAATTGAGTGTTATTTATGCCTTGGTGTGTGATTGATTGTATTGATTGCCTAGTATGTTTATGCTTATTCGTTATAGGTGAGTCGCGAACACCTGTAATTGTTTGTTTAATCCTGGTGAATGCGAAAGTGGATCTAGGGTTTAGAACAATTCATGCTAGCATAGGTTTTTGCATGTGAAGAACATGTATTAAATTGTGGTGTAATTCTACCCGTCTTGCACTGACTATGTGGTTTTATGGATGCTTGATTTTAAACCGATGTGTGTTCAATTGCTATAGACATATAGGGACTACACATATTTGGTGACTACTTGACTTCTATCAATTGTGGATGATCAGTAGGATGGTATATGCACAACGAAAGTTGGTGTGTATCAGTTTAGTGCATCTAATCAGTAATCAACTCGGTCACATGCTAGGCTAAAGGGCATAAGATTATAGATGAAGTAGTTAATGAAATTGAAATCCCATGTTTGTTTATTATAAAGTTAAAGTTAAGTTATTTCCTCGTAATTGGCTTAGTTGGTAATTAATCATTAGTTAAATCAAAACCAAAATTGTGATTGTCTTAGCAGTGAGTGTAAATCATAAGCTGGTGTATAAGTGAACATAACGAACAATTTGAGTCTCTGTGGGAACGAATCCTATTTACCATATATTACTTGTTGACCACGTTCTCTTGCGTGAATAAGTGCGAACACATACCTTAAAAGCTAAGTTTGAGGAAAGTAAGGGTAATTGGCCCGAGGAGCTACCAAAGGTCTTGTGGTCATACAACACGACACCAAGGTCTACCACAGGCGAGACTCCATTTTCTTTGACATATGGGTACGAGGCCATGGTGCCCGTGGAAGTAGGGTCAGGCTCGTTCAGAAGGGAACATTACGACCCCAAATCAAACGAGGTCAATCATAGGCTCTATGTTATGCTAAAATTACGCAAGCGCACGTAGTCACAAGTAATATATAAGGTTAAGTCCAAATTCGTTCCCACAGGGATCAAATTATGGTTTTATTCAGTAAATATGCCTATGCAACAATGTATGGTTTTAACTCACTGCTAAGAAAAGTAACAAATTGGGTTTGATTATCTAAATTATACTAAGATGCGAATTAATAAACTAAGAACTAAAATAAAAATCGAATTACTTATATGAGAATAAACATGGAATCCTAGTTTCATCATTTACTTCACTTAGAGTTGCAGCCTTTAATTAAAACATGCGATGGTTTTGATATCTGATCGGATAACACGAAAAGAGTAAAAGTTACCTCTCGGTATACTAGTACCAATCTACACATACATCCACAAAAGAGATAGAAGATGAATAGGCACCTATTATGTTTAGACCCTATATCTCTATAGAATTTGAAAACATAAAGGTTGAAGCACAAGTTATCCACTTAGATCACATAGGGTAGCATAATATCTCTATTCATGCCACAAATCATGATGCTTAACATCAACCTATCCTATGCTAGCATGGCAAGTTCTAAATCTCAAGATCCAATCTCGTTTAGCAAGAGATTAACAATTCAATTTAGATGTTAGCTACTCATCTAAAAGCATTAAGATTAACCATACGAGGATATCAAGAATTCACCACACATAAATCTTTAAGGCATGCAAACTACTAAGCTACATAGATAAATCCACTAGGATCCCATGACAACGATTAGTTCATAATTAAACCTTTCGTCACCATGGGATTTGATGAAAACATGGTAAATAACAAGATAAAGAAGATGGATAAAACAATAATAGAATAAGGTTTAGTGAACAAATCCGTGAAAGTAACAAGCATCCAAAAGATACGCCTCCACAAAGGAATACAAGAAAAACTAAATCTAGATCTTCTTGTCGTCACGATCCTCGCCTTGGCTTCTCTTCCTTGTGCTCTGAACGAAATCAGTGTGTAGATTGTGTAGGTGATGAATTTGATGTGCCCCAAGGTGTGTATTTATAGCCCCAAGTGCCTCCTTGACCAAGCAATTACCGTAATTAAAATAGGATAGAATTCCGGTAATTTTCCTTTCTTGAATGGAATAGAATTGCAATTCCCATGTTTAAGTATGATTCTGGAAGTTTCTGGCCGTTCAACATCTTCCATAATGATTAGGAATAGAAAACAAGGTAATTTCCCATTAAAAATAGAATTCTGACAGCTCCTGGGAATTTTCTGGCGCAGCTGGGCGCGGCCGCGCGGAATTCTAGTGTAAATCTGGCGCCCCCGCGCTGCTGAAATTTCTAGCATTTATCCCAGCGCGCCCGCGCGGCTTTTTAGTGTATTTTCGGCGTGGCCGCGCGGAGAACTCTGCTATAAATCTTTTTATGCTCTAGAACATTCTCCGAGCTTCGCGTGGACAGCTTACGGGCCTCAAACGGACTTGTAGAACTCCAGATATGGCCAAAACAAAGTGGACTGCACAACCTACCGGCAAATCTGAATTTTCCACAATTTTCTCATTTCACTTCCATTTTCTCTTCCGATTCTTTTGCCACTTCCCGTTCTTCAATTCTTGACTTATGAATCCTCATGGTAGCTTAGGGAAATTCACCATCCTTCATTCCAATGCTCAATTCCACTCTAATATCGTTTAGAAACACCACACTAACCGATAGCTACAACCCTGCACAACTACACAAAACACATAAAAAATACAACAAACTTGAGTCCAAGACAATCAATTTAAGCCGATATAGAATGTTCCAAGTGGATATAAAATCCACTTATCACACCCCCAAACTCAAATCGATGCTTGTCCTCAAGCATATACAATTACAACTAACTAACTAACTAACTAGTACCACTTCCGTAGGTGATCACGGTTGCATTTGGCATATGCAACAAGCCCTTTAAACCCCTAGGCAGCCCTAGTGGACGAGTAAGGTCTCGTGAGGGCCTATAGCGAATGTACCCACAAAATCCATTTAACCTAATGCAATGCAATGCAAATGCATGAATGCAACTACTATGAATATGCAAATATCCCTTTCAAACTCACCAAAACCAACTAACAAGCAAATATCTCAACGAATGCAACAAATCCAAGCAGAGCTCGACTAAGTCCCCGTATACTAACAATACATGAACAGAAACGTGCGTGTGTGCAATGCTCATCAGAAATACCCCCAGAACTAGGTCAAAAATCATACATGCTTTCCGTCAAGACAATCACAGGTTTATAACTAGAATAGACTGTAGACACTCCATAACCTAGGAACACCTCCACCCTTATCCAAGGTAGACAAAAACTCATGCTTTATTACTATGACACATAATACTATATACAATACGCATGCTTATTTAACCGTGCAATGAATGAGACCCCAAAAGGCTTATACAATAATACCCATGTAGCGAGTGTTAGGTCAGCAATCCCAAACCACAAAGGCTTTAGGTTACTAGGACTAAGTCCCCTCAGACTTAATTACTCGAGTATTAAAGAGCTCACTCTGGTTAATTTTGCATATAACAAACAAATAAAAATTGGACTCTTTTTTTTTTCTTTTTTTTTCTTTTTTTTTTGAAGATCTGGAATGAGCCTTTCTCATTTCCAACCCTAGACTACTCATATAAATATGAGCCGGCTACTAGCCATTTGACGCCTAGCCATTATTAACAACTAGCATGAAATTCCTGTTTTCCCCCAAACTTAGATTTTAGTGTTCCTACGCTATAAAGGGAATAACGAAAATTCTAAGAATAAACAAGTGATTAAATCTCAAAACATCCAACAGGCATGACCCTAACCTAGCCCAAAAGCACCCCAATGAGACTGTGTAATAATTTTGTTTCCGAAACATGCAAGTCAATTACCTAGGAACTATAAATCAGCCCTCTACTCATCATCATCACACCCAAATCAACATCTACCTATCAATCAGAATCAGCTCATTTTAAGGGATCATGAAAAATGCATGTCATGAAAATGCAACTAATATGAACTCACATGGTAATAAACAAACAATAACAAAATGTCCTATATGAAACAAACGTAGATAATACGAACATAAAATGCATGATTACTACTACTAATATGCAAAGCATGATATCCTACATGACACAATAATAGAACAACAACTACTAATCCCTCAAACCACCCCCAAACTTAAAATATTCAATGTCCGCATTGAATGGAAGTAAATACAAGGGATAGTAGAGAACATACCTGACTACCGAACACATGGGTTGCCTCCCAAGAAGCGCTGTCGTTAATGTCATTTAGCCGGACAAATATGATTCAAATCATGGTGGCTCGAAGATTGCATTTGACTTGTCTTTAGCAGAAGAACCATTCACCCATTGTCTGACAACCTTCTTGCTATCTTCCCACATCTTTTCTAAATCAAACTTCACTTTGCCTCTTCCTCCAATCGACTTTTTCTTTTTCTTCTTCACGCCTCTAAGGTGCTTATTTGATTCAGACGGCTGGACAACACTCTCTTCTACTTCATCATTGGTCATCCACCTTCTTAACACATTATCTTGGCACACTTCAAAAATCACCAACTCATCATTCAGAAGGACATATTTCAAATGGGATGGAAGTTTTCCAAGCTTGACATTCGAGAGATCTCGAACTGAAGATCTGTCAATGGAATCACTGATGTGATGTTCGAGCAAGTGTGTGTCCGACTTTTCGCTCAACAACTGATTAAACTTCTTTTTCTGACCCGTATCAACCATTTCCACACTACAACACTCTTCATCATCTGTCGGAAATTTCATGGCTTTGAACACATTAAAGGTGACACTCTGATCTTGCACCCTCATTGTAAGCTCTCCTTTCTGCACATCAATCAAAGTCTTTCCTGTAGCCAAGAACGGTCTTCCCAAGATTATGGGAATCTTCTTATCTTCTTCGAAATCCAAGATCACAAAATCAGCTGGGAATATGAGTTTATCAACTTTTACCAAAACATCCTCTACTATACCCCTCGGATAAGTGATCGTCCTATCAGCCAACTGCAAAGAGATGTTAGTTGGCTTCGGCTCCGGTAGACCAAGTTGCTTGAAAACAGACAAGGGCATGAGATTAATGCTAGCTCCCAAATCACATAAACATTTGCCGAATGAAAGGTTGCCAATAGTACATGGAATAGTGAAACTTCCCGGATCTTTCAGTTTAGGTGGCAACTTCTGTTGCAGAACAGCACTACACTCCTCCGTCAATGCCACTGTTTCAAAATCTTCCAACCTTCTCTTCCTTGACAAAATATCCTTCATGAACTTTGCATATCTTGGCATCTGCTCCAACGCTTCAACGAAAGGAATGTTAATGGACAGTTTCTTGAAGACATCCATAAATTTCTGAAACTGTTTCTCTTGACTCTTCTTCAAGCGTCCAGGAAATGGCGGAGGTGGATAAATCTGATTATTCATTGAAGATTGCTCCGGAATAAACTTTTCAACAGGTTCCTTGCTCTTCTCACCATCAAGCTTATCAGCCACTAAATCAGATTTCTCAATTACTGGCACTGCAGATTTTTCAACCTGCCGATTCTGAACATCTTCATCTGCTTCAGTTGCTGATTTAGGATCACTCGTGACTTTTCCAGATCTCAAAGTAACTGCATTGACCTGTTCCTTGCTTTCCTTCCTGCCTGGATTACCCATTGTATCACTTGGAAGAGTTCCTTGTTGCATATTTACCAAGGCACTTGTAATCTGCCCCAACTGGGTTTCCAAAATTTTCTGGCCAGCTTGTAGGTTCTTTACCGCTATCCACACCTCATCTGATTTATCATTAGATGATTGCCCCATATGAGCCTGGGGCTGTTGCTGCTGAAATCCCGGAGGTTGATATGATGTCCTTGGAGCATAAGGCTGTTGATAGCCTTGATTGAATGGCTTTGCTTGCTGATAAGGCTGTTGAGTACTTTGATTATTGCTCCAGCTGAAATTGGGATGATTCCTGTTGTTAGGATGATAAGTGGCTGGAACCGGTGCAGCAGGTCTCTGGAAATTACTCACGAACTGTGCTGATTCAGAAGAGATAGCACATTGATTCGTCTCATGTGCGCCCGCACATAACTCGCAAACACTAGCCACCTGCTGTACTCCATAATTTGCAAGAGAATCCACCATCATAGCAAGAGCTTTCAACTGAGCCGTAATCATTGAAGCTGTATCTACTTCCAAAATTCCCGCTACTTTGCCTTGAGAAAGTCTCTGGGTTGGATTCTGGTATTCATTAGCAGCCATCATCTCGATAAGTTCATAAGCTTCATCATAGCTTTTCGCCCAAAGAGCTCCACCTGATGCTGCATCTAGCAAAGGCCTAGATTGTGCTCCCAACCCATTGTAGAATCCATTAATAACCATCCAATCAGGCATGCCATGATGAGGACACTTCCTTAGCATCTCCTTGTAGCGTTCCCAAGCCTCACACAAGGACTCGCCAGATTGCTGTTGAAATTGAGTCAACTGATTCCTTATTGCTGCAGTTTTCGCCATCGGGAAGAATTTAGTAAGGAACTTCTGAGCAAGATCTTCCCATGTAGTAATGGAACCAGGTGGTAGAGAGTGTAGCCAGCTCTTAGCCTTATCCCTCGGAGAGAATGGGAAAAGCCTCAACCTGATAGCATCATCCGTCACACCATTACACTTGAAAGTGTCGCAGATTTCAATAAAGTCCCGAACATGCATGTTTGGATCCTCCGTAGAAGCTCCCCCAAACTTGACTGAATTCTGCACCATCTGAATTGTGCCCGGCTTGATTTCAAAGTTGTTCGCTGCAATAGCTGGTCTAACAATGCTAGACTGGATATCATTAAGCTTCGGCTGAGAATAGTCCTTCAAAGCCTTAGCTGCTGCTGCATCTGCCATTGCTACTGTAGTTTCAGTCTCCTCTTCCTTATTCTCTAAATTCTCTACAAGATCGTCTTCTGCCAGTCTTTGTAAATGAGCTTGCGCACGTGTTTGCATACAAACTTAAGTACCTGCAAACACCACGAAACAAACAAACAACGTAAGAATCCGAGTCAGTGAACGCTAACGACCACTGATGACAAGCACATAAACTAAAATAAAAACACCGATGATCCCCGGCAGCGGCGCCAAAAACTTGTTATGCTAAAATTACGCAAGCGCACGTAGTCACAAGTAATATATAAGGTTAAGTCCAAATTCGTTCCCACAGGGATCAAATTATGGTTTTATTCAGTAAATATGCCTATGCAACAATGTATGGTTTTAACTCACTGCTAAGAAAAGTAACAAATTGGGTTTGATTATCTAAATTATACTAAGATGCGAATTAATAAACTAAGAACTAAAATAAAAATCGAATTACTTATATGAGAATAAACATGGTGTTAGAAATGATTGATGAGAACAGTGTTTGGAAGCTATAGTGACAAAACAGAGTTTAGCTGGAAGCAGTCAGGATTTAGTTAAACTCTGACTGGAAGCGCAAGAGGTTGTTAAACTCTGTAGCGGTATTGTCTGAAGAGTCAACAGTGTTTAAAGGTTGATGCAAGATAAGTATGGAAGCAATATCTTTGAAGATTGGAAAGCTGTCAAAGAGATTGAGTTGACTTGGAAGACTGGAGCAATCGTGATTGATATCAATTGTATAGCTTGATTATAGGAGAATCAGTTACTGATTGTACGAAGCTGTATGTTCTATAAATACAGTTAGGTTAACCCTAGAAGGGTAATCGAACATTGAAAAATTCATTGATTGTAACCTAAGCAGCTCTCTGTGAAATTTACATCACTGAGAGAGGAATTATTAATTCCAAACAGTTTTTAATTGTTAAACAGTGTGTTCTTGTTAAGTTACTCATACAGTATTTGATTGCTTATTGTGTATTCGACCTAACAAGTGGTATCAGAGCCTAATCTGTTACTTTATTACAGTTAAAGATCCAAACACAATAGTAATCAATGGCAGAGATACCTCCACCAACTGAGAAAACCCCTACTACTGTTAGTAGGTATGAAACAATAAGGGTTCCAATACTTAGGCCATCAGAGTATGCAATCTGGAAGGTAAAAATGACCATGTTTCTGGAAGCCACAGATCCAGAATACCTTGATAGAATTTATGAAGGTCCTCACAAACCTACAAAGTTAACTGCTGCTGCTGCTGCTGCTGGTGAGGAATCAAAGGTCATTCCAAAAGAAAAGAAAGATCTAACTGCTGAGGATCTTTCATCTATTGCAAAGGATGCAAAAGTGAGACATTTACTTCACAGTGCATTAGACAATGTTATGTCTAATAAAGTGATTAATTGCACAACTGCAAAGGAAATATGGGATGCACTTGAGGTTAGGTGTCAAGGAACTCCTGCAATCAAGAAAAACAGAAGAAATATACTCACTCAGGAGTATGAGCACTTTGAGGCAAAGTCTGATGAAACCATGACAGAAACATTTGACAGATTCTGTAAACTGCTCAATGATTTGTCATTGGTTAACAAAGAGTATGATTTAGAAGACTCAAATCTCAAGTTTCTTCTTTCTCTACCTGAAAAGTGGGATGTGAAAACAACCACTATAAGAGATAATTATGAACTTGGTGAAACAGAGATTGATGAAATTTATGGGCTGCTCAAAACCCATGAATTGGAATTGGAGCAGAGAAACAAAAGATCAAGTAGAAAGTCAAAGTCTGTTGCTCTTAAGGTTGAGGAGAAACCATCAAAGAAAGAGGCATCAAGGAGAAAGGCAAAAGGGAAAGCCTTAGTCATACATTCAGAGAATGAGTCATCAAACACTGATGTTGACTCAAACACAGATGAATCATCTGATTCTGAAGATGATGAGGAGATGATGCAAATGGCTGCATTGATGGTAAAGACCTTCAAGAAGATGGGATACAAGAACTTCAAGAAGGGAAAGAGATTCTCCAGGGACTACTCAAAGTCTGACAAGAAGAATTTCAAGAAATCTGAGGGAAAGGACTTCAAATCTGGTAAGAAAGATAAGTCTGAAATTCAATGCTACAACTGTAAGGAGATGGGTCACTATGCTCCTGAGTGCAAGAAGGGTAAAACTGAGAAGGCACTCTACACCAAAGGCAGAGATTGGGCAGACACTTCAGATTCAGATGAGGAAGTCAACTATGCTCTCATGGCTACTACTCAGACTGAAAATGATGATATTAAGGTACCCCCAACTACCTATGCTTATAACACTGATAATATAACTGAATTGAGAATCTATCTTAAAGCATTGCATATCAGTTATAGGGATCAGACTTTAGAAAATGAGAGGATAAAGACTGAGTGCTCTCAACTCAAAGAAAGAAATAAACTTGTTGAGGAACAGCTAGAGAACATGAATAAAATTCAAAAAGAGAGAGATGATGCAGTGTTTATTGAACAGGAGTTGCTAGGTAAGTATAAGCAACTAGAATCTGAATTGGAGGATACTAAACACATCATTAAAACTTGGACACACTCTGGTAAAGACACTCAAGAAGTGTTTCAGTCAGATACAGTAGGTCTAGGTTACTCTGAGGGAGATGAACTTAGATTTGAAAATCAAGTAAAAGTTAGACCACATCGTTCATCTGAAGGTAATGTCATGGGAACAGGTGGACCTAAGACTGAAGCACGGAAAAAGGCTGTTAAAGAGTCATATGCTAAAACTTTTGTTAAAGAGGCTAACATTGGTTTAATGACAGATAAACAACTCAAGCATAAGCTTAAGGAGATAAAATCTGTCAACAAACAGAGATTGCCTAAGAAAAACAAAAATGGAAAGGTAGGCATAACATCAGGAATTAAGCCAATGCTTGCTTCATTAGCTCCTAGAAAAACATGCTTTAATTGTGGTAGCACTAATCATCTTGCTAGTTTCTGCAGTAAGAATAAGAACATTAATTCTTTACCCTCTAAAACCGCAGTGAAGAGTGATTATGTGAGAACAAGACCACAGACTTTATGTAAACACTGTGGAAGTACATGGCATTCTATTTACACTTGCAGAGATTATCATGCTATTTACTATAATTACTATGAACCCAAACCAAATTTGAAATGGGTTAAAGTAAACTCTGCAAATGTAAACTCTGAAAAAGTTAGCTTAAACTCTGATAATGTGAATTCCGCTGCAAAAGCTAACAGAATTAAGAAAGCCAAAGGATCCAAGCAAGTCTGGATCCTTAAAACTAATAATCAGTGATTGTTTGTGATTGCAGGGCAACAGGGTTAGTACCCTAGTCGTGGACAGTGGATGTTCATGACACATGACAGGAAATAAAGCCCTGCTATCAGAGTTTGAGGAGAAAGCTGGCCCAGAAGTTTCCTATGGAGATGGCAACATAGGACATACACTGGGATATGGCAATATTAATCTTGGAAATGTCATCATCACAAATGTAGCTCTGGTTCCAGGACTCAAGCATGATCTGCTATCTGTGAGTCAAATCTGTGACAGAGGATATCATGTAGATTTTCAACCTGAATATTGTCAAGTGATCAGCAAATCTACAGGGAAAGTTGCTCTAGTTGGAAACAGACACAATAATATCTATGAAATTAAATTGTCAACAAACACTGATGGCAAAGCAGTGTGTCTGTCTTCAAGGATGTCCAGTGAAGAGAGTTGGAAGTGGCACAAGAAACTCTCTCATTTGAACCTGAACAACATCAATGAGCTAATAAAGAATGATCTTGTGAGAGGTTTACCAAAGTCCTTGTTGAATGTAGATCTTGTCAAAAGGACTGTGTGATTCTTGTCAAAAGGCTAAACAGAGAAAAGCCTCCTTCAAAAGCAAATCTGAGTCTTCAATTGTTGATCCTTATCATCTACTACATGTTGATCTTTTTGGTCCAGTGAATGTGATGTCTCTTGGAAAGAAGAAATATGCTCTAGTCATTGTTGATGAATATACCAGGTACACATGGGTATATTTTCTTGCAAAGAAGGATGAAACTGCATTAACACTGACAGAACATATATTACAACTGGAAAAAGGGTCAGAAAATCAAGTGAAGATAATCAGAAGTGACAATGGAACTGAGTTCAGGAATTCATCAATGGAAGAATTTTGCAAGAGTAAAGGGATAAAATAAGAGTTTTCTGCACCTGGCACTCCACAACAAAATGGTGTAGTGGAGAGGAAGAACAGAACCTTGATAGAAGCTGCCAGAACCATGCTAGATGAAGCAAAGTTGCCAACATATTTCTGGGCAGAAGCAGTTCAAACTGCTTGTTTTACTCAAAATGCAACACTGATCAACAAGCATGATAAAACACCATATGAAATGGTGAAGAAGAAGAAGCCAAATCTAAAATATTTTCATATTTTTGGATGCAAATGCTTTGTGTTGAAGACTCATCCTGAACAGTTGACCAAATTTGACCTAAAGGCAGATGAAGGAATTTTTGTTGGCTATCCACTGTCAACTAAGGCATTCAGAGTTTATAATCTGAGAACCAGAGTGATCATGGAATCAATTCATGTGTCATTTGATGACAAGAAAATAACTGGACTTGAAGAAGTAAATGAACATGATCAACTGCACTTTGAAAATGAAGATTTATTCTCTGAAAAAGTAAACTCTGATCAGACTGATTTGACAAACTCTGTTGATCTAAACTCTGAACCTCTACTGGTAAATACTGAAGAAACTCTTCAATCAGAAACAAGGGAAGAATCAGTTGAGGGGGAGCATGAAGAATCACATCAAAGTGATAATTCAAACACTGAAAGTGACTCAGTTGATAATTCTGAATCAAACTCTGTTGATTCAAACTCTGTTGATAATTCTGAGAAGTCACATTCAGGGGGAGCATCAGAAAATGAAGAAAGGCACCAAGAAAATCAGGAGAGCATGGATCAAGGGGGAGGATCATATGATGACAGAAGCAATCTGCCTTCTGCAAGAAAATGGAATAAATCTCACACACCTGATTTGATTATTGGTGATCCAGATGCAAAAGTAAGGACAAGAAGTGCAACAACAAATGAATGTCTGTTTCATGCATTCTTGTCACAAACTGAGCCAAAGAAAGTGAAAGAAGCTCTTAAAGATGCTGACTGGATAACAGCAATGCAAGAAGAGCTAAATGAATTTGAAAGAAATGAAGTGTGGACACTTGTACCAAGGGCCCAAGAACAGATCCATTGTTGGTACTAAATGGGTTTTCAGGAATAAAACTGACAGTGAGGGTGTTATCACAAGGAACAAGGCAAGACTGGTTGCAAAAGGCTACTCACAACAAGAAGGAATAGACTATGATGAAACATTTGCTCCAGTGGCAAGATTGGAGGCAATCAGAATCTTTCTTGCATATGCCTCTCACATGAAATTCAAAGTGTTTCAGATGGATGTAAAAAGTGCATTTTTGAATGGAAAACTTGAAGAAGAAGTGTTTGTGGAACAACCACCAGGTTTTGTAGATCCAAAACATCCAGACTATGTCTACAGATTAGACAAGGCACTCTATGGACTTAAGCAGGCACCAAGGGCATGGTATGAAACCCTTGCCAAATTTCTACTAGAAAGTGGATTTCATAGAGGTACTATTGACAAAACTCTGTTTTACTTCCAAACTGGTAGTGACTTGCTTTTAGTTCAGATATATGTAGATGACATCATTTTTGGATCTACTAATGATAAACTCTGTAAGAAGTTTGCCAAACTCATGCAGTCAAGATATCAAATGAGTATGATGGGAGAGCTTAGTTATTTTCTAGGCCTACAGGTGAAGCAAACAGATGATGGAATTTTTATAAATCAAGCAAAATATACCAGAAACCTTCTCAAGAAATTTGGTATGCTTGATTGTTCATCTGCAACAACTCCCATGGCAACTGCAACAAAATTGGACAAAGATGCAGGGTCATCAGTAGATGTGACAAGTTACAGAGGAATGATTGGTTCTTTACTCTATTTGACAGCTAGCAGACCTGATATCATGTATGCAACTTGTTTGTGTGCAAGATTCCAGGCAGATCCAAGAGAACCACATTTAACAGCAGTAAAGAGGATATTTAAGTACCTCAAGGGCACTATAACTTTGGGGCTGTGGTATCCAAGAGAATCAGAGTTTAAACTTCTTGGCTACTCTGATGCAGACTTTGCTGGATGTAAGATAGACAGAAAAAGCACCAGTGGAAGTTGTCAATTTCTGGGTGACAGCCTTGTTTCCTGGTACAGCAAGAAACAGAAGTCAATATCTACATCTATAGCTGAAGCAGAGTATATTGCTGCTGGTAGCTGCTGTGCACAGATTTTATGGATGAAGAATCAACTGCTGGATTATGGATTAAGGTATATCAAGATACCTATTTACTGTGATAATCAAAGTGCTATTGCAATGACAGGTAATCCAGTGCAACATTCAATGACAAAGCACATCAGCATAAGGTATCACTTCATCAGAGAGCATGTAGAGGAAGGCAACATTGAGCTTCACTTTGTGTCTACAGAACAACAACTTGCAGATATCTTCACCAAGCCATTGAGTGAAGCTACATTTACAAGACTGGTCAATGAACTAGGAATGGTCTCTAGTTTTGACTAGAGATGTTGGTTAGACTCAAAAACTTATTGCTCATGTTTTCGTTAATTTGTTAAGTGCTATGTGAACCTTAGTATTAAACTCTGTTCTGCATGCTTATGTTTAAAACTTGTTAAACTCTGTCAGCATGTCTGTCTGTTAAACACTGTTAATATGTTGGATACACTCAGTGAATTCAGAATTGATTATTGTCTGAATGAAAACACCAATGAAGAAAAATGTATGAAGCATGATTCTCAGTAAATAAATCATGATTCTTTCTGAGTCACTGTAATCTAATCAGACTTTGTGCAGTAAATCAACACAGCATGATACTGTTTCATATTTATAGCATCTCTTAGTCCTAAACTCTAAGTCTATGAATATTGTGTGCATTGCCTCTCATAAATAATTTTGGTTATTGATGAACTCTAAACTCTGATTAGTGACATTCTGTTTCCAAAGGTATGGTTCCTGATGATTCCTTGTTTGTACTTGTGAAAATCATAAAACTTGAGATGTGTCATTGATTAGTTTGGTGAGTTCAGATTCATGTCTACACCCTGTGAGAATTTGAGCCAAATCAGTGATTGATACATTTTCTATCAATCAGTATTTATTGTTGTGTGATATTCATCAGGAAGTATGTTTCTCTAGAACTTGTATTAAACCATTTTGAGACTACATGATATGTGTGTGCATGAAAATGATAAAGGCAATAGGATTCACCATTTCTTCAAACACTGTTCAAAATTCTGTTGAACTTTGTTCAAACACTGTATAAACACTGTTCATAATTTCCATCTTTAGTAAACCTCTTTGAGCCTTATTAACTGCTCATTTACTTATACTCTGAAGTGTAAAGAGCAGTTATATTTTTTTTCTCAAGCAGATGAGTGTCTCTCAAAGAAAAGAAAAGTTTATTCAGTATATATGCTAAATAAAAAAAAAATAATAAATAAAAAATAATAATAATAAAAAAAAAGCATATATACTGATCTTGTACAAATATGTACTAACATTGTGACTGAACACTTTGTTCTATTAAAATGTTCAGCTTGAACTCACTCATGAATAAATCATCTTTTTCATCTGTTTGATCTTATCTCACTACAACCTTGAACAAAGTCCTTTTGATTGGTGCATACATGTATTCAAAGTAGTGTAGAATTGGTGGACATTCAAGCATATGGTAGATTCTGCTATTTCTGATTGAATGTGAGTGTAAACACTTCACCTAAACACTTGTGTGTTTGAGAGTTTTGTGAGATTATCCAGTTCATGACTGTTATTCACTGAATGATACTCTGATTTCTATCTCTTGATCTTTTTGTCTTCAAAGACTGTGTGCTTACCTGGATAATCATGGACATCAAAGGGAATAGAAGTTTTCAGATTTCTGTATTACAGTAACTACAGAGTTTAGCATTCATCAAACAATCAGTGTTTAATATGAGAGTTTGTGCATTCAGTGTTTATTGATTTCTGTTATGGATTTTATGAAATATTAGATGCTCTAAAAATTGATTTTAGTAAACTCTGCTTCACACACACTGATACTCACAACTGTGCAATTTTTGAAAGGGTTTTAGTGATAAAGTTGGAAAATTGATAAACACTGTTGAGTTGTGTTAAGTACTCTAAGGTACATTTTCATTGAGATGATTTGACTATTTTGGAGTAATTGAGGTAGTTGACAACTGTTAATTAGTGTAAGTGTCGTGATTATAGGAATGACAGCGGTAATTATTAAGTGATCCATTGGTTGTTTGACACGTGTCTCATGATAGTGTCCCACTCACACATTACTCTACAACAGTTGCGCGCTTTTACTAAATAAACGATTGAGTTTTAATTTTACTCTAATCGTCTTTAGCCTCTCACTCCATATCGATTCACATTCACCCACTCACAGTTACTTGCATAATCATTCACTTTCAAAATTCTCATATACTCTTCTTCACATTTTGGTAAACACTTACCGTACATCTTTTCTCTAAATCTCTTTAAATCATATCTTACTAATGGCAACTAAAGCGTTTGATGCAGCAGGGTTAGTTTTTCTTCCTAGTAACTATGCAGCACCACTGGAGACTGTAAATGCTCCAGAGGCGTTTCATGTGTTCCAAAATTTCTTGAAAGACTCTGAAATAGGGAAGGCTCTAACTGCACCACCAACATTATCTGCATCACAAATTGCTGCTTTCTGGACAAACTCTGTATATGATGATGGAGAAGAGTCTGGCACTCCCACAATCACTTTCACTCATGATGAATCAGAGTATATCATTACTCCAACTACTGTTAGGGATGCTCTGGATTTTGAGACACACACTTCTTACAGTGTTGTTGGTCATGATCGCTTGAGGACAATGTTGGAGCAAATTGGATGTGCAGGAAACTTGAATAAGATAGGGTCTTTGAGACGGCCAAGTTTGAGAAAGGAATGGAGTTTCTTCTTCGATTGCATCACAAGAGCTTTTGGAAAGAAGACAACAAACTGGGATGCACTTCCTCTTGACACTCTCCAAATTGGTCATGCTCTATTATATGGAGGTAATTTTGATTTTGGTAGACTAGTGCTAATGAACTTGGGAGAACGTTTGTCTGAGACTACTACTGTCTATTTTGCTCGTTTTTGTCAATTGCTATTTACTGCCTGTGTGCCTAACATTCCAATTGATGAAGCTGATGTTATTCAGCCTTTTCAAGTTGCTAAAAGAATGTTTTCTGATTTGACAAACAAAGATGTTACTAAACAGCAAATACCAGATATGTTTATGCCTTTAGTCTTACAGAACTATGTAAACCAACCACAAGACTCTCAATCACCACAACAAATGCCTGAACCATTAAACACTGAAACCTTAAACTCTGAGCCAGCACCTACTGAAACAGCCAAAACCAAGCCAAAAAGAAAGAAACATACTGCCCAAAACACTAAACACTCAAAGGCTAAACAGACACAACCTGGAGCTGTTTATACAAGAAGAATGAAACAAAAGGCAAACAGACCTTCATTTTCACCACCTAAAGAGAGCTCCAGTGAAGATGAAGAGGAGACTGTAGTGCCTCAAGTCAAGAGAAGGAGATTAGTTCTTTCAGAGTCTGATGATGAGCAAATTGTTGAAGCTCCAGAGGTGGTTTCACAGCAAACACCTACTGTTGAGGTTACAGTGAATGTTGAAATACCTGCAGAGGTTGAAATGCCTGCAGAGGATATTGTGGCTGACAAAGTTGAAATACCTGCAGAGGTTGAAATGCCTGCAGATGATATTGTTAATGTTGAAATACCTACAGAGGATAAAATGCCTGTAGAAGAGGATCACATAGATGGTTTTTCACCAGTGCATGATGTTCTTGATTCAATTCTTGATCCTATCTCACCTGTTGATCATGTTGAAGCTCATGGTGTAGCTAATGAGCCTGCAGTAAATGTTCCTGAAGCTGCAGCATCACACACAGAGCTGGTATCTACTGCTTCTCCTATTGCAGACAAAGGTGATGAAGTTGATCAGGCAACTAAGATAATTTCTGAATCCATACCTGTTGAAGCTACAAAGGTAAACTCTGTTGCAGAGCCTGTGCAACATGAGGTGACTATGGAAAAGGTTACAGAAGTTGTTGAAGAAACTGTGGCTGACACTGCTCAGCACAGTGGTTCTTTAAAAGGTGATCAAGCTAAAGATGCAAGTGCTGAAGATGAGTCTGACAGTAGTGCAAACTCTGATTCTTTTGTGAGTGCACCAGCACAGACAGATAATAAGCATACACCTTTTGATCAGCCGTGTCCATCTCATGCAGCTGAAGTAGAGCATCTAGCTAAATCTGCTGAAAATTGGTATAAACAAGACTGTATTTTTCCAAAAGGGAGAGCAGCTGAGTTTGTTAAGCAAACTGCAAAGCAAATTTCAAATCCAGAGATCTTATCCTGTTTAAAGGCAACTGTGGTACAAGTCAAGACTCTGGAAGGCAATTTTGCTGAAACAAAACAAGAGATTACTTCTTTAAAGACTGAGATACAGTCAAGAGAATTGAAGATGGAAAGAGAGTCCAAAATAAAAGCTGTCCAGCTGTCTAAAGTTCAAGACACTCTCTTTGCCAGGCTAGGAAAAGTTGAAGAAAATCAAACTGCTCTGTTTTCTAAGGTTGAGTCTATTGCTAACTCTTTGGAGCTCATTACATCAATACTCATTCCTGATGATGTCAAAAAGGGGGAGAGAGTTGCTAAGTCTAAATGCAAAGTTTCTCAAACTCTGACTCAAAAGGATGATGCTGGAGATGGAGGGGCAAGTGATAAGAGTAAGGTCTTAAACTCTGAAAGGCAAACTCTGAGATCTGGCAAATCTTTTAAATCACAGTCTGTTGGAATAAACACTGAAACTCAAGGTACTTCAAAGACCAAGAGTTTGGAATTAATTTCAGATCCAAAGACTGATGAGGAGTTAGCTGTTAAGCTTTTCATGGAAGAGAATGCAGAAGGAGTTACTTTAGAAGATGCTAAAGCTGAAGAGAAAAGTCTACAAGAAAAGCATTTGAAGACTTTAAAGTCTGATAAGTTGAAGAAGAGAGAAAGTGGTTAAAACTGCAAAGCCTGTTCTTAAAGGCATTAAAATCAAAGAGAAATTAACTGGCATTGAAGGAGAAGAAAAAGAAGAAGAAGATAAAGAAAAGTTGATCAGAAAGTCTTCTCTTGATGCTAAATTGAAGTTAAAAGGGGTAATGAATGAGGAGAACAAAGGCAAAATGATTGTTACAACCTCTGTTGCCACACAAGTTGTACAACCACAAAGTAAACCCTTACCTGGTTTTTCAAGGCCAAAGATTCCAGTGCAAGAAGAAGCAGGAGTGACTGGTGGATATCAACATAATGCTGCATGTTCAGGAAAGCCACCAGGTAGAAATACTTCTGGATTAGGTTCAACAAGAGATTTGAGATTTAGTAACAGTCCAAGAGATCCCTCTGCACTTGTATCTCTTGGTTCTGGTATTAATCAAGAAAATCTAGACAAGTTGGAGTCAGTTCAGCTAGTTCGTCAAAGAAGCTTAGACATTCACTTTCTGTTATACTTTATGGCAGATGGGTCAGTGTATAGAGTGAATGAAGAAGCAATCAAGCTAAAATTATTTGAGGAACTTCAGTATGTCTTACATATCTTCAGAGTCAGAAATCGACAAACACAGCTTATTGCTAATTCTATAAGGAGGTATATGCAGAATGCTAAAGTTGTTACAGGAACAAAGTCTGCTGAAAAGTATGTTCCTAAGTACAGAGATTGGAATGGCAATCTGATAGAAATGAAGAAAGGGACTACAAAGCTGAAAACAGATCTTGGAATTACTGTTTTGGATTTCAATGTAAAATCTGAAGAGGTGAAATACATCAGGTTGGGAAATGAGATGAGAAGAAACAAGATCTATGATCTTAGAGCTGCTATTTTTCAAACTGATGAGAATGATCCAGATTTGAAAGAGATCAAGGAAGCTATGGAGATTGAACTTGAACATGCTGAGAGAAGGTTGTTGATTGATTATCTCAGAACAGCTCCTGATCTTGAGGAAGTTAGGTAGACAAAAGTTGTAAGTTTGTTAAGTAAAAGTTTAAACTCTGTTTGTATGTTAAACACTGTAAAACTTTGTATTTGTTTTGACATCATCATTTACTGTAAACTTGTACATTTTTGCTAATGGACAAGTTGGGGGAGATTGTTAGAAATGATTGATGAGAACAGTGTTTGGAAGCTATAGTGACAAAACAGAGTTTAGCTGGAAGCAGTCAGGGTTTAGTTAAACTCTGACTGGAAGCGCAAGAGGTTGTTAAACTCTGTAGCGGTATTGTCTGAAGAGTCAACAGTGTTTAAAGGTTGATGCAAGATAAGTATGGAAGCAATATCTTTGAAGATTGGAAAGCTGTCAAAGAGATTGAGTTGACTTGGAAGACTAGAGCAATCGTGATTGATATCAATTGTATAGCTTGATTATAGGAGAATCAGTTACTGATTGTACGAAGCTGTATGTTCTATAAATACAGTTAGGTTAACCCTAGAAGGGTAATCGAACATTGAAAAATTCATTGATTGTAACCTAAGCAGCTCTTTGTGAAATTTACATCACTGAGAGAGGAATTATTAATTCCAAACAGTTTTTAATTGTTAAACAGTGTGTTCTTGTTAAGTTACTCATACAGTATTTGATTGCTTATTGTGTATTCGACCTAACACATGGAATCCTAGTTTCATCATCTACTTCACTTAGAGTTGCAGCCTTTAATTAAAACATGCGATGGTTTTGATATCTGATCGGATAACACGAAAAGAGTAAAAGTTACCTCTCGGTATACTAGTACCAATCTACACATACATCCACAAAAGAGATAGAAGATGAATAGGCACCTATTATGTTTAGACCCTATATCTCTATAGAATTTGAAAACATAAAGGTTGAAGCACAAGTTATCCACTTAGATCACATAGGGTAGCATAATATCTCTATTCATGCCACAAATCATGATGCTTAACATCAACCTATCCTATGCTAGCATGGCAAGTTCTAAATCTCAAGATCCACTCTCGTTTAGCAAGAGATTAACAATTCAATTTAGATGTTAGCTACTCATCTAAAAGCATTAAGATTAACCATACGAGGATATCAAGAATTCACCACACATAAATCTTTAAGGCATGCAAACTACTAAGCTACATAGATAAATCCACTAGGATCCCATGACAACGATTAGTTCATAATTAAACCTTTCGTCACCATGGGATTTGATGAAAACATGGTAAATAACAAGATAAAGAAGATGGATAAAACAATAATAGAATAAGGTTTAGTGAACAAATCCGTGAAAGTAACAAGCATCCAAAAGATACGCCTCCACAAAGGAATACAAGAAAAACTAAATCTAGATCTTCTTGTCGTCACGATCCTCGCCTTGGCTTCTCTTCCTTGTGCTCTGAACGAAATCAGTGTGTAGATTGTGTAGGTGATGAATTTGATGTGCCCCAAGGTGTGTATTTATAGCCCCAAGTGCCTCCTTGACCAAGCAATTACCGTAATTAAAATAGGATAGAATTCCGGTAATTTTCCTTTCTTGAATGGAATAAAATTGCAATTCCCATGTTTAAGTATGATTCTGGAAGTTTCTGGCCGTTCAACATCTTCCATAATGATTAGGAATAGAAAACAAGGTAATTTCCCATTAAAAATAGAATTCTGACAGCTCCTGGGAATTTTCTGGCGCAGCTGGGCGCGGCCGCGCGGAATTCTAGTGTAAATCTGGCGCCCCCGCGCTGCTGAAATTTCTAGCATTTATCCCAGCGCGCCCGCGCGGCTTTTTAGTGTATTTCCGGCGCGGCCGCGCGGAGAACTCTGCTATAAATCTTTTTATGCTCTAGAACATTCTCCGAGCTTCGCGTGGACAGCTTACGGGCCTCAAACGGACTTGTAGAACTCCAGATATGGCCAAAACAAAGTGGACTGCACAACCTACCGGCAAATCTGAATTTTCCACAATTTTCTCATTTCACTTCCATTTTCTCTTCCGATTCTTTTGCCACTTCCCGTTCTTCAATTCTTGACTTATGAATCCTCATGGTAGCTTAGGGAAATTCACCATCCTTCATTCCAATGCTCAATTCCACTCTAATATCGTTTAGAAACACCACACTAACCGATAGCTACAACCCTGCACAACTACACAAAACACATCAAAAATACAACAAACTTGAGTCCAAGACAATCAATTTAAGCCGATATAGAATGTTCCAAGTGGATATAAAATCCACTTATCACTCTACTTAGACATGATTCAAGAGTCAAGAGAAGAGGCTCAGTTAAGGCTCGCGGCTTATCAAAGGCGAGCCGCAAGGCATTATAATGGAAAGGTTCGCGTGCCACATCTTTGCGTAGGGGACTTGGTGCTTAGGAGAGTGATGCCTAACACTAAGGTCTCGTCTCATGGGGTCTTTGGAGCCAATTGGGAAGGGCCCTATAAAGTTTATGGTGTCATCAATGAAGGGACTTATTATCTAACTGATATGGATGATAAGGTCATGCCACGAGCTTGGAATGCAGAACATTTGAGAAAATACTACCAGTAGAAGCTTCACTCCTGGTGGTCTCCATCTACTACTACTTAGCATGAATAAATTCATACAAAGTACTCGGGGGGTAGTGATCATATAGACACCTCCTCGTTATGATGTAATGAAAGTTGGGCTTTGTCCCTAGTATTTATATATATGAAGTTTGTTCTCCAAAAAAGTTGTGCAAATTTATTCTTTTGTCAGTGTTAAAAATTTTCAGGACTAGGCTAGCACAGCGTATGCAAGGCCAAACACCCCTCAGGTCAACGAGGTCACGAGCGTGCACTTACTGCGACCTGAGGGAATGTCTTCAAAGTTTAGTTAAAAAGTATCTCCTCAAAGAAGTTCAAAGTTTAAAGAAAAAGAAGTCAAGGTGCGACCTCAATCTCCGGATCGTGTCTGCGACCTCGCAAGGAAGGCATCGCAAGTCTTGATTCCAAAGAGACAAGGTCCACCTTGAAGTTTAGCAAATTAAAAAGAAAAAGCTACAAATTCTACAAGGGAAGCTACTTGCTAATATTTCAGAAACATAAAGAAGGCAAGCTATCTATAAAGCAAAAGCAAATACAAGACATGAAGAAATGAAGATAGTCATATAAACACAACAGTTTTTGGGTCGCTACGCGAGCCCAACATACTTCAAAGTTATCAGAAGGTTATCAACAAAATATTACAACTTGCGAGACATTCAAGGGGTGTCCGCATCCCCAGTTCAAAATGTTGGAATAAAATAGATTATGTCGTAGCCTCATTGGGTTTCTCTTGGTTAGCAGCATTGGCCTTGGCAGCCTCGCTGGCGATCCTGGCATCCTTGGCATCTTCTTCAGATATCTCCTTGCGGAGGTCAGCTGCATACTCAGCATTGCCAGGACCAAGCTGCGACCAGTCAAAATCAGGAACCTTCCTAATGAAGCTCTTCATGAAATCAGCCTGGGCAGCTTCCTCAATCTCCTCGCGATTGGCTTCAGCAGCAGCGAGCTCTTTCTTCAGATTGGACAGCTCCTCCTCGTGCTTCTTCCTCAGCTCCTCCTCGGTTAAAGCCTTATGGAGGGCTGTCTTTTCATCACCAACTTTTTTAAGCTCGGAGCGAAGGGTCGCTGTATCAGCCTGCAAGGCTCGCTTGTAGCTCTCCATCATAAGCTTCTTTTCTTCCTCAGCCTTGACTTTCAGGGACTTGACCTCTTTCTCCAACCTCTCATTAGCCGAGACAACGCATCTTAGCTCACGCAGATGCGAGGCCTGACGAATGAAGCCTTCAGCTAGGCATTTTGAAACTGCCTCAGAGTTTTCAATTAGCTCAGCCCTCACCCACTCAGTGCACTCCTCTTCAGTAGCATGAGTGTATCCATGCTTAGCATATAAATGGTGTACTGGTGTTGTATCAGCAGGTTTTGTTACCTGAGGCAGAGAACTAGTCTTACGCTTTTTTGGAACGCGCTCAGGGGTCGTTTGAGGAGGTTGAGGAGCGACCTGGACAGTTGTCGATGAAGGGGGAGGAGGAGGAAGATCGTTTCTCTTCTTGGATGGAGTGGCCGTTGGATTTTCAACAGGGGCCTCCTTGTTCTTTGTACAAAAAGGAGGCCTGCGACTACCTTTTCCTGACATGTCTACAAAAAGGAGAAAGTAAAAGCAGTTAGACATGATTATTGTGAAAAGTAAAAAAAAAAATGCGAAGACAGTAAAAGACAATTACTATGAAGAAGTTATTGAATTACAGTATAAAGTATTCTTACTTTCTTCCACTGCCACTTTAGAGGACGAGGCCTCCTCTCGCATTTTTCTTTTTAGCGAGGCCTTCCTCGCACTTGAAGGCCCCACCTCGGAAGGAAGCACGATCCCCTCCTTTAGGAATCTGCATTCAACCAGGTTTTCTAAGGAAAGGAGGGTTCGTACATTCCTGTCTTCGCAAGGCATCTTCAACACATCATCAGCTCGTGTTTTTTCTTCGCCCTTAAGGACGGTTCGCACTTGGCCTACTGGAAGATAGTTAAATGAAGTCTTTATTCTGGGCACCTCGTGAACGTAAAGATAAGGCCCCTTCCATGAGCCTGCGTTACTTGGAGCGCTGTGGTAAAGGTTTTTCTTATTGAATTCTGGCCAGACCGAGAAGTAGACATAGCCGAAGTCAGATGGCCCGCATCTCTTCAATTGCAAAAAATAGCCCATGGTCCTTGCATCAAGGGGGGGATATCTCAACTTATGATAGATGATGTAGAGGGCTATCATTGCTCTATATCCATTGGGATTGATTTGGATGGGAGCGAGGTGGTAGGTCTCGCACACATCTCTGATGAATGGATGGAGAGGCGAAGAGACGCCGATTTTCATCATGGCAGACGATAACACCATACGAGGCACTCTTCCTCCGTTTTCTGTATAATTGAAGCGGTAGCATCGCATTGAAGCCTTTGGCAGGATAATTTTGCCTTCAGGTCTGTATGTGTCGACCGCCTTCTTCAAGGACTCGGCATTAAGAGTTGTGGATAAGTCCCTGCATCCCAAGATGCGAGGTTGACCAGGCTTCACTTTCGAGCCCTCTTCAATATCTTCGGGGCGAGGTCCCCCAACGTAAATGGTACCCTCTAGCTCCGGTTGAGGGGTCGGTATGTAAGGTTGTGGGGAAGCTTCAGGAACGTAGTCGTAATCTTCAAAGTTAACTACTCTAGCCACTTCATCGAGGCCACCATCGTCAGAGGAGGGTTCCTCATAATCGGAGTCATCGGAGTTCGCCTCGTTGTCACCTCCACCCTCGATCTCGTAGTAAGCATGGCCAAGGGAGTCTATTGATGAGGTGCTGGTCAGTACTATGGGGCTTATGTTGAGAAGATTCTTGTTGAGAGGAGAAAGAAGCTTGGGGACGCTGGAAAAGAATTCCTGCCCTCTCTTCAGTAGTTTATCAACTTCACCCTGAACTGACGAGGTTTGAATAGCTAAGAGAATATTGACAGATTGACTTTGCGAGCTGGAGGGTCGTCTGGTTCTCCATGTGTTTAGAGGGGTCTCTCGGGTAAATTCCTCCTGGGACCATTGAGGATCCATGTATAGTTTGAAGGAGTTGGTGCTTGCACTTGTGGCCTTAGCAATGTTTGCAGCCGCTCGCTCGCTGATGGAGATGTGAGGAAGGGGTGAAGGAGTCTTGGAGCTATCGCTAGACATCTGAAAAGATGGTGGAGTATTAGTGTGTGCACTTACAGAATATCAAAGAAGATAAAAGAAGAAAAAATGTTTAAAGAGAAGGCTCTAAGTGTTCTTACTTCGTACATGAAGAATAGGGGGTCGCGTAACTACTTTATTTTGAGATCGTGTGCCTACTTACTAAAGGATTCGTGTTCTCAGGTTTAGCGAGGTAGGGCTCGCAGTGTAAAATTAAATGTGTGGGGTCGCAATTAGTAGGGCTCGCATCGCATGTAATTTTCAGCAAATATTTACAAAATTACGAGCTACACATGCATAATTTATATGAAGAACAAGAGAGAGAAACTTACTTTTTGATGAAGAAAGGTTGAAGATCTTGAGAAAGATTGGCCTCGTTCTTGATTGATAGCGAGCTGGGTTTCTGTTTGATCCGGGAGCAAATTGGCAGCACTTCGGTATGGTGTTAATAAGGAAAGTGACAAATGATTTGAAATTTGAGGTTTATATAGTAGTGAGGAGAGAGACGGATGTGCTACACGTGTCATCATCTCAGCAACTGTGACCAGATCTAGAGACGCGCCAGCTGTTAGCAACTATTCGAATTCATTGGGCCTACGATGAGAGCCCATAAAGGAGTAATGGGCCTTGGCCTCGCATTCAATTTTCTAGAAGACATTCTTTGAGTCCACATCGCATTTCTAATGGCAATATGGACTCGGGGGGTAGTTGTTATGCCTGAATTTGGCATAAATCCTAAACAGGCTTAATGGGCTAGAATATCAGTACATCTCACATAATGGGCCTAAGAATGAGGAATGGGTCATTAAAGTCCGCCATCACAGGGAAGTTCGTTACATTATTTTACAGTAGGTCGCCAGCGAGCCCTAAGGTATGGGTCGCAGTTCACGAGGTCTAGCGAGGCCTAGAGGTCCAGCGTGGCCTAGCATGTTATTATAAAGGCTTATGGTCAGGCCCAGCGAGGTCGCATAAGTAGGTTATCTCCATGCAGCGAGGATCGCCTCGCATGGTTAGACCCAGCGAGGTCGCATGCGAGGCCATCTAGTCAGTTTCGCCAGTAAAGATAATTATAGCATTAAACAAGCTGTGGGTTCCCCTTCATGGGCCATGGACAGAATAAATGGGTAGAAAAACAACCCAAGGAGATGACTAGTGGATTTGGGCCAAGCCGAGCCCATAGAAACCCTAGCCCATCTAGATAACTTCTTCTCCAAGAGAACTACGTTGGCTTGATCCCTATAAATAGGGTACGTAGGCATCTTATAAAGGATGAGAAACAGTTCACCACTGATTATCAATACACAAGAGCAGCCACATCAAAACACACAAACCCTAATCCCAATTCTTCTTATAGCAAAATATCCGTATTTTGCTCCGTAAATCCAGTAACCTCCATAAATATTGTTATACAATATTCTCCCTATAACAATGGATATGTGATAATATTAAAGTATCAAAATAATCCAATGTGAAAATAAATTTGGAATTCGAATCCTTGCAATTACATAAGAATTATTTACTTAAATTTCTTTAGATTCACATCGATTCGATTCATTATAAATACATAATATTATAAAATTTATTTAATTTAATATTTTTAACTTCATTTCGGTTCGGTCTCCCCTATAACTACATAATTACATAATATTTATTTATTTCTTAATATTAATATCTTAATTTTTACTCATGTCCAATCTGTGTTCGTGTTTATCATAATAATTAGTTGAATTGTCATAAGCATATTAATTGTAATTATCTTCCTGTTATTGTTAATTCACCACGTGATCATCGGTTTAGGTTAATATCGTATAATTAATTAATTGGTTATATCAACTTCAGAGCTTATTTATATAAGAACTCTTAATAAATTGTACTCCACAATACTAATACCATCAGCTTGGAAGACCATCTCTCTTGTTATCACAAGTGGTAGCATATCAATAATTAAATATTGGCTTATACAATAATTAATTACCACTAAAATACATCCCACTTAGGTAATCATATATTATTAGCCTGTTTGGCACAACTTTTCATAGGAACTTATGGAATTATTTTCGGATAAAAATTTTATATTTTGATAATTTTTTTTAATACAAGTATTTAATGTATGTTTTTTTTTTTCTCTAAATTGATATATATATTAAAAGAATAGGCAGGGATTTACCCTTGCTGAGATCAGTACAAGGATTGAACTATCTAGGAGCAATCTACAAAAAGATTGCACATAGAAAGCAACAGGAGCTAAGGGCATAACAACCCGAACAAAAAACTAAGAAACTATATAAGAATCTATCCAAGTGTTGAATGTTTCAAAATTGTGACAGTGATGAACCAAAGACAGGAGTGACATCGAGCCTTAATGTCCATCACTATTCCATTTAGAAGCTTCCCAGGACTGAATGTTTGAGATTTAATAAGTTGGAAAGTTAGGAATCTCTAACTTTGTCTTAAAATAAGTTGACTTATTCTGGAAAAAAGTTTCCCCAAACACCATAGAAGCCTAGCCTTTTTAATTTTTTTTCTTTTAATTAAACATTTCTTATATTTTTTTTACTTTAATTCTACTTTTTGCCTTTAACAAGTAACACGTTTCATATATATTACTCCATCCGTCCTAGTTTATGTGATCGTTATTCTTTTTGGGACGTCCCAAAAAGAATGAATCAATTATACTTACTATTTTTGAACACCACTTTTCACTATTACACCCACTACCACTCTATTTTATACTTCCTCCGGTCCATTATATAAGGCATTTGACTTTTCTATACGTAACTTTAGGTGCTTTGACTACATAGCTAAAATAATTATTTTTTAATTTTTCTTTTTTTGATTGAAAATATAGTATTTTAATTTTTATTTAGAAAAAGAAATTTTAAAAAATAATAATTTTAACTATGTATTCAAAGCACCTAAAGTTACATGCAGAAAAGTCAAATGCCTTATATAATGGACCGGAGGGAGTACTCTCTTTTTATTAAATAAACACTATTACACCCACTACTTTCCTCCACTATCTCAAATTTATTATTAAATATTGATAGGTCCTACCACTTTACCCACTTTTCAACTAACTTTACTCTTTTTTACTACTTTTTTCTTAATCTCCGTGAAAGTCAAACAAGATCACTTAATTTGGGATTGAGGGAGTACAAAAAGTATAACTAAAAGAAAAGAAATAAAAAAGGATGGGCCTCTATCTCTTAAAAATGGGATATTTTTTTAGTACTCCCTCCGTTCCAATAGATTGTTAACACTTTCTATTTTGGGATGTCCCAATAGATTGTTAACATTTCCTAAAATAGTACTCCATCCGTCCCATTTTATGTGAACATCTTTCCTTTTTGGTATGTCCAAAAAAGAATGAACATAATATACTTACTATTTTTGAACACTACTTTTCACTATTACACCCACTACTTCTCCACTTTTTTATTAAATAAACACTATTACCCCCACTACTTTCCTCCACTATCTCAAATCTATTACTCCTATTAAATAATGATAGGTCCCACCACTTTACTCACTTTTCAACTAACATTACTCTTTTTCTACTACAATTTCTTAATCTCCGTGAAGGTCAAAGTGGTTCATACAATATGGGACAGAGGGAGTAAGTTTTAACACTATTACACCCACTACTTCACTTATTTTAACAATACTTTACACTATTACACTCACTACTTAACTTATTTTAACAATAAAATCACTATTACACCCACTACTTTATTTATTTTAATAATATTACACCCATTATCTTGGTTTTCGTGCAAAAAACAAATGTTAACATTCATTGGGACGGAGGAAGTAGTAAATTAGTGTATAAATCAAGATTTATATTTTAAAATGATGGACATTTGACTTTTTAACACATATTTTTAAGATTTTTGACCATATTATTAGGATAACTTTCTTTGAATTTTTTCTACAAACTTAAATATTATTTAACTATTATAAAAAATAATTATGTTTACTATATGATAAGTCTAAAATGCGTGTTAAAAGTAAAAGTGTCACTTATTTCCATTACCTTTAGCGTCCACAGCACTATTACCATTAGCTTGGAAGACAATCTCTATAGTTATCACAAATGGTTGCAGATGTATAAGAAAATAATTTGAATAGTAGCGTATTGAAGATGATATTTACCATCATTGATTAAATAGCCGCCCAGGTGTTAGATAATTTTTTCTATATATATCAAAGCAACAAGTAGATACAACCACAAATACATACCAAATTATTCATATATTCCCTAACATAATCATGTCGACTAGCGAAAAAACACCACCACCGCTTCCTCAATTGCCGGTCCGTACAATTCCCGGCAGCTACGGGTGGCCCGTGTTCGGGCCATTCGTCGATCGTTTAAACTACTTTTGGTTCGAGGGAGCTGACACATTTTTTAGGAAGAGGATGGACAAGAACAAGAGCAGCGTGTTTCGAACTAATATTCCTCCCACATTTCCATTTTTTACGTCAATTAATCCGAATATAATTGCTGTGCTTGATGTTAAATCGTTCTCTCACTTGTTCGATATGGAGCTTGTGGAGAAAAAAGATGTATTGGCCGGAGAATACATGCCGAGCACTAGCTTAACCGGAGGCATACGTACTTGTATCTTTCTTGATACCACTGAGCCCAGACATGCTCAGGTATGCATATTTGCATGTCTTTAGTTACTTCATTTTAATCCGCTACTCGCATGAGATTTCGAGATGTACAAATTACAAACTATGTATTCCGCATGTTAGTCTGCTTCTTCAATTTTTTAGATAATGAATTTCGTGCTCAGGTATGCATAATGCATTTATTTAGTTAATTACTTCAATTTTATCCGCTAGCTACTAGCATGAGATTTCGAGATGTAAAAATCGAGAGTTCAAGTATCTGTGGACAGGAAACATCCAGGGCCGGCTTTGACCCCATGCCACACATGCAATGGCATGGGGTCCGTTGGGGAAGGGGGCCTATTTTTTTAAAAAAATTGTTATATCATATTATATGTTTATTAGTTTCTATATATAATATAATAAATAATTTAAAATTTGAATAATAAATATTAGAAAATACCACTAAAAAATCTATTTTTTGTATCACAAAAACCAAAATATCACAACCTTCTATAGGATTATAAACCCCATTTAGTCTAAGAGATAGATTATGTATCTGGTTGTTCCGTTCCAAACGACCAAATAATCAATTAGTAATATTATGGAACTCTTTCATTTAAGGAGCAAAGCGAATTGTCGAACTAGGAGCTCCTTCAAGTGCAAAATAAAAAGAGGAAAAATAAGAAAAGTTTGCATGTGGATAGTGACAAATGCAAAAAGAAAAAATGGGAGGCCAAAATAATTAATAATTGAAATAATTGTAAATCTATGTTCGAAATTATATTTACAATACATGAATTATTATTCAAAAGTTAATTAATGATTTTTTTTCCCGAAATAGTAAGCAAAAAACGAGGGTCAAAGACAAGCCACTAGTAGAAAACTGACCTTTTACGTCGGTTAAATAGGTCTTTTACGTCGGTTAAATGGCGACGTATGGGCTGGCGACGTATAAGGTCAGAGTCTTATACGTCGGTTAAAAAGGCGACGTATATTGTACCCTTTTACGTAGGTTCTTCTAAACAACCGACGTATATTGTACCATTTTACGTCGGTTCTTCTAAACAACCGACGTATATTGTTATCCTTTTACGTCGGTTCCTCTAAACAACCGACGTATATTGTTATCCTTTTACGTCGGTTCTTCAAAACAACCGACGTATAAGGTCGAAGAAGGGCGACGTATAATGTCTAAAAAGCCGACGTATAATGTCTATGCTTTTATACATCGCCCATGTGGGAACCGACGTATATTGTCCACAAATTTTAAAAAAAAATATTTTTTTGTTTCTATATGCCAAGGCCCGAAAACCTGGTAAACAATTAAAATAACATGCTTTAACAAAATTTTGTACAATGCAAAACCTGATTAAATAACATAATTACTGTTATACACTTAAAAAAAGTACATCCAAAATGTTCACAAATTCTCAGTCTAACGGGTCAACAATATGTAAAGATAATTGAAATTGCTATTATAACATGTAAAGCCATGTTCTATCCGGTTCCAGCCATCAGTTGAACTCCAGTGATACTCAATCAGTTTACCATCTTCCGAGAGAATAAAAAGGGAGCCTGTTAACGATGTCAATGATGGGCGCATAGCAGTCCCAGGTACTCTTGACAGAACCAAGTGTTTTGATTGGTAATGCTCATGCCAAACTTCCAGTGACATGTCTTCCTCTTTTCATAGCAGTGCAATTTATCCACTGAAGTTCTGTACTGCTTCTTTCTCTAATAAGAAGATTTTTTTGCTCATCGATCAGAAATAAACTTCCATTGTAGTTTCCAAGAACACCTTTCATAGCTTTCGGATGTTCATGCCTCATCCAGAACCACATATTTTCAGCACTTAAATATTCAAAAAGCAATCCACCATCAGTTATAAGGAAAAACGATAGACCCCTGAACATTACTGGTTGTGCTCTGCTTCCCTTCCGCCTTCTTATTGCTGATCGTGTAGCATCTGTATCATCTGGTTCATCTTTTAAGCCAATAATGCAATTTGAAAGTCCTCTTGATTCGGTGCAATAATCTGCATTCCATCCTTCTGTTTCTGAGGCATCTAATATGGACCATATATACTTTATTGTTGGTTTTCTAAGACTATAACCTACATAAGGCCCTGATTCCTCACCTCCTATGCCTGGAAAATGCAACTCTCCGAGCCTGCCATCATCTAGTGGGAAAGTCCTTTGTCAAGAGAAGCAGAGAAGTAGAGTGAGCTCCATATATTCCATGCACACTAAACCCCAGAGATGGCATCAAAGACGTATCATCGGTCGATCCTTCTATCCATATATGCTTCTTCCACATTGGTTTCGAGCTATTGTCATATTCATATAGGTCACCTGTAAACTAGAATTTTTATTTCAATATTTAGCTAGCCATAAATCTTGATCGTAACAGTCATGCACAAACACAAACAGCTTACCTTACAGTAAAGAGTATATCCGGTTTAACAGTACCGACATCAGCTATGGTTGCAACATTTGCACCAGGAGGTCTCCCATGATTAGCAACCCACTCTTGGTGCAGAAATAGATCCTCCTAATATAAGAAGTATAAAAAATGTAAAATATCCTGGTTTCTATGGCACAGATAATCAATGTCAAGAAAGGAAATAAAGAGTCATACAGTTTATACTAATTACTCAAAACACAAGTTACTGGGGCTTTTACTATATAAGGTTTGCATAGGGAATGTTCTTCCTGGTATATGGAAGATTGGTACACTGCAAAACACAAGTTAATCAATTGCACAAATTAATACAGAAGCAATTCATAGATGATTGCATTACCCAATCGTTTTAACACAATAATATTACCTTCTGAAAAAAAGTGAGAATTTTTCAGCGCGCATTTAAAGTGGCAGATGTCACTAAATATAAAGCAATTTTGCAAACCAGTCAATATCTAACAAATACATCAATTACAACTGGTTCGAATTACAAGTAGGAAAAATTTGAATAAATCTCAACTCAAATTTAACTGACACAAATATAATTTTATCTCTTTATTTAACTTCATAATATCATATCATGGGAGAAACTTTGTAATTATAAGTTGCTTTCTCCTTGTCAAGTATCAGTAATCTTGGCGACAAATGTGTACATTTTATATATAATTTCCTGTTCTACCATGTCAAGAACCATGCCTAAGTATCTTTCCATAAAATCAGGTTTTTGGAGATGTCTGAAACACGTAAGAATTATGACTTGACACTTTAAGCTTATGCAGCCAGATCATACATACATCTCTAAGCACAAGTTTAGTTCATATAGTGTGTGTGTGTGTGTGAAAATTTTATGTCATTTACCTTTAATACAAGTTCTTCAAAGCATTCCTGCCAGACTTCATGTACTGTACAATATTAGCTTGTCTGCTCGATCATGTTTGGAGGAGCTACTCTCATTAACCCAGGGAACAACTTTGACATCAACATCAGTCGCAAAAACAGAATCTAATTTTAAGGGTGAAGTCTGGGGAGCAATAGTCTGTTCTGCAGTCTCCGATCTGTCCATTTGTGAAGTGTCTTGACAAGTGGATGGAAGTTCCACAATCAGTTAAGGTATTAATATCATGTATTATCTTAGGCTAGGCTAATTCAGTCTATCATGTTACTATTAGTTCTGGAAATGTAGTTACATTGAATTCTTCCTTGCAAATATTAGGAATATAATATACACGGAAAATTAAAAGATTAAAATGACCTTAATTTAGCTATGTAAAGATTAGTTAGTATACCAGTGAAGTTACAGGACATTGGTGCAAGCACATATACATACCTTCAATTATCTTGCCAGTTTCTCCTGTATATACCACTAGAATGGAGCAAAGTCGCTTCAAATCCTCCGGTTGGATAATTCCTTCTAGAAGAGACCTGAAACACCAAACAACTCATTTGTCAACAAGTGACTAACAACTTGTTAATCATCTGTAAAGATGATCTAAATAAACTTTGACAAGGACATGTAATCATACCTGTATGATTTTGAAGGACCCGGGGATGCAGAGTTGCCAACACACGAAAAAGATAAAGAAGCGGGTGCAGGTCCTCTAATATTTTACAAGAGGTAAAACAGGTTAAGTTTAGATAACTATGATTAGGCAAGTTAACTATGTACAGTTGCAAACCTTAAAGCACTAAGCTCCCATCATGTCAGAGTTGGATTAGAGGAAACAAGTAAAAGTTACAAATGCAAGAACACAGTCAATACATTATCCCAACGTTACAAGAAGACACTCTTTAAAATTAACGTATAATATAAACTCATTGCAATAAATTACAATCAGGATGACCTTTTGATTCTTATTTTTTCTTTTTCATTGCTAGTCGTATAAGGAGAAAAAGCAAAAAAAAATAGGTAAACAATAATGATCTCAATTATAAGAAGGGATAACTGTTCATAGTTCAATAGAATGAATAATATAGAAAATTTTTGCAAGCACCACTGATAAATTTTTCCTTATCTTGAAATTGATGTTCATCTTTGCTTCTCTCTTTTGCAAGTTTTCTCTCGTACACTATTTCTTGTTACTATTTCTTGTTCACGCTCTCGTGCTTTAGACTTATCGATTAGTGCTTTAATATATCTGGACTGCAATGTTTAAACATGAATAAAACCCAATGAGAACTTAGAGATACATACACATACACATACATTAAGTTCATCAAAAAACCGTGTCCTCGTAAAAAAGGCATATGCTTGTGATCTAATCCAATCTTAATTAAGGAATTAAAACTTACCGGCCTCTTCGCCTTATCCCGAGTAGTTTTATGAACAGCAGCCTGCTTCATCTCATCAAAAACTCAACAATTAAACTATGAAAATTAAACAACTTAAATGAACCACGAAAGTCAACAATTGAAGCATAAGAAAAGAGAAAAAAGCTTACGTCTTTGTTGGACTTGTTTTTAGAGGCCTGGCGCGAAATAACTCTCTCAACGTCGTCGTCGTCTTCATCGTCGAGAAAAGCGGGGGGAGGTCGACGCGGTGGTCTCGTCGCCGATAAGCGGTTCGATTGAGAAACAATTAAATAAAAGATACAAAAGTAAAGAAACACATAAATTGATAATTACAAAAAAGGGTTTGTATAGATTACCTCGTCCTTAACCATTTGAAGAAGGGATTTATTAGTGAGTAACCCAAGAGAAGCTAACACCCCATAAAACCAATTGAAAAAGAAACATATGTAATATTAATAATTCTTTTTCTCACGTTTCGAGTGTTTGTGAGAGAGAGATTATCAGGAGTATAACAGCCGGTGAATTGGGAACGAAGAGTGTTTAGGGCTGAAGAGAGAGAGATTGGGATTGATTAGTGAGTACTGCTGAAGAGTGTGTACAGCGGGTAGTGTTTGAATTGGGGAAGAAAAGTGTTAAGGGCAACAACTGAAGATTACGTTTCTAATTAACTTAAAGGTTTTATACGTCGGTCATATAAAGTGCGATGTTAAAATGAAACTTTATACGTCGGCTTTTCCAAATCCGATGTAAAAAAGAATTTTTATACGTCATTTTTTACTCAACCGACGTATATAATAGTATCATATACGTCGCCTTTTACTCAACCGACGTATAAAGTAGCATTATATACGTCGCCTTTTCCTTAACCGACGTATAAAGTGACTTTATACGTCGGTTTATTCTTGAACCGACGTATATAACTGCTTTATACGTCGCCTTTAGGCGGAACCGACGTATATAACTGCTTTATACGTCGCCTTTGGCCAGAACCGACGTATAAGAGGCGATGTAAAAGATCAATTTTGTACTAGTGAGCATTGAGTATTTTTTTCTTAAAAATGATAGAAAATTCAAGAAAATTATGCAAAAACAAGATTACATATAAAAAGTTAAAAATATTGGGAAAATTTGCAGTAGAAATGGATTTAACCCTGTATTGTGACCTCCTAAACCAAAATTTATATTCTAATCATGTACCTAATATACAAGCCACACGTTAAAATAAATACTAATACTTTATTTCAAATTTTGGGGCGGGGCCTTTTAATCGTCGGAGCCGGCCCTGGAAACATCCGTGTATGTAAAAATCCGAGTACGTAACAATTTTTCTGAACTACATATGTATTGTTAAGCTTACTATTTTTGACAATATTTGCAGCTGAAGAACTACGTTTCGGACATCCTAAAACGGAGCAGAAGCATCTGGATCCCAACTCTCACCACAAACCTAGACACCATGTGGGACTCAATCGACTCCGACATCCCCAAATCAAAATCCGGCGACACTGCCTTCGACGTGCCTTTAAAAAAGTTCCTCTTTAGCTTTCTAACTCGGTCCCTAACCGGAGCCGACTCATCGAAATCACCCGAATTATCCGAAAAAGGATACACTTGGCTCGAACGCTGGCTCCTCATTCAACTCATCCCCACCATCAAACTAGGCCTTTGTCAGCCTTTCGAACAAATCTTTCTCCACTCATTTGTTTACCCTTCTTTTCTGGTCAATGGTGGATACAACAAAGTAGCCGAGTTTGTACAAAAAGAAGGTTCAGAAGTCTTGAACCGAGGTGTAACCGAGTTCGGACTCAGTGAAGAAGATGCACTTCACAACCTTATGTTTGTACTAGGGTTTAATGCATTTGGTGGACTTTTAGCTTTTTTTCCAACTCTTTTGAAAATTCTTGGAAATGATAAAGGGTTGCAAGAGAAGCTTAGGGAAGAAGTAAGAGATACTGACTCACTGAGTTTTAACTCGGTCATGCAACTCCACCTGGTCAACTCGTTTGTATACGAAGCTCTCCGACTCAACCCTCCTGTGCCTTTGCAATTCGGGAGGGCGCGGAAGGATTTTACACTGAGTTCACATGACTCGGCATTCGAGGTAAAGAAAGGAGAGGTGCTTTGCGGGTACCAACGTCCTTTAGTTATGAGAGATGGGAAGGTGTTTGATGATCCGGAAAAATTTGTAGCGGATAGGTTCACGAAAGAAAAATGGACCGAGTTACTGAGTTATGTGTTCTGGTCGAATGGGTCACAAACCGAGTCAGCTAGTGCGAATAATAAGCAGTGTCCTGCTAAAGATATTGTACCTGTGACAGCGGCTTTATTTGTGGCTCATTTGTTTCAAAGGTACGATTCATTCACGGTTGATTCTTCTGGCTCCAAGATCACATTGCTTGAAAAGGCTAAACATGTATGATATCTAGCTCAAGCATCGGTTCGAGTTCGTATTCGAATTTATAGCTAGTGGCTGGTGCAGGTGTGAATATTCGGTTATTGAATTTTTTAAATTTATCATTCGAATAAAACAACTAAACATTATGGTACGTGTTTGGGCCTGTTAGGAAAATTGCGAGCTTCAAAGTGTACTTTTTTAGGTAAGGCCCGCAAACATATGTTTTTTACTGTTTAAGCAACATACGGTTCCAGAGACATTGGATTAATCATCCAACGGCTTTGATTTTAAAAAAAATTTGTATCGTATCGTTTTGCGGTACGAATAAATTACCAAAATACCTCCTGTTTTAACATAAAAAATGTACTGTTCACCGTACAACGGAAAAATTACCAAAATGCCCCTATTTTCACACTACAGTTGAGAGCATTTTGGTAATTTTTCTGTACCGCGGAAAATTTATACGGCACGGTACAATTTTTTTTTAAATCAGGACCGTTGGATGGTTGATCCAACAGTTATAAAATCGTATTTTGGATAACAATACTCTGCATACATTTGCAGGAGACCGACCCCTTTTGGTAATTACTTGAAAGTGTTATTTGTTTGAGTTGCGGTGTTCAATTATATATTTGCAACTGATAATTAGCGCGTCTTTGGTAGAAATTGATTGTCACACGGTAGTTCAGGCAATTAAAGTAGTTCCTTGCATATACATAATGTCTCCTTTCGGAAAATTTCAGTAAAATTTTATGCAATAATATCTGAAAAATGTATTATTATATAGAGATTTTCCTAAATAGAGGTATTGCTGTTTCACAGAATGCAACGATCTTGTGCTGGAGTTGGAGGATGTGACATTATTTATTAATGTTGGTATAACAGTTAAAATTTATGATTTTAAAATATTTTATTTACTAATTTTAAATTCGTATAATGGACGGATCTTTTTTAATATTAATAAATATATAAATGATATTCTCAAACAATTTTCTTAAAATTTATATTTATTAAAATTTATTTAATAATTATCTTTATCGTCCAAACAAAATTCAAAAAATTATCTTTAATTTAGTGATAATTTAATAATTATTATCAAACTAAAATTACTCAAAAGTTGAAGAGAGAAAAATACGAATTTTTACATTGAGAATTCTTTCCAATTTAAAAAAACTACTTATAGTTGGTTTAGATTATTAAAATTTACTTTCGGTATTTGAATGTAATTCTACTATTAATCAAATAAACTTACTTGTAGTATTAGATTTAATTCTATTTAATTTAGAAGAACTACTTATATTTGGTTTAAATTATTAAATTTACTTTTTGGTATTAAAATATAATCCTACTATCAGTTTAGCAAAAAAAAAAAAAAAATGTTCCTACTATTAATAAAATAAATTGTTTAATATTAGATCCAACGAATCACATTTATTGATATTTTAAAATTCAATGATTCATACTCAATTGTACTATAAAAAATTGAATAAAATCCCGTTTACGCTTATTATATATAAGGATATAATATGATAATTTGTAAGTTTCTTGTAGAATGTTTTGACAAGTTATGGAAAAAATATTATAAATTATTTTTAAGAAAGTATAAATCATCAGCTTAAATTTAAGGAATTCAATTTCCATCATTTCACACATTCAGTTTTTATTATTGAATTATCAAATAGGCATCATTTTCATCCATGTTTTCTTTTTAGATCTTCCTAGTTCCTATGACACTTGCACCACATTGACCAATAACCAGTGTTTCAGAAATCGCTAGGCGGTCCAGGGCGGTTGGGGTACCTCCTAGCGCCTAATCGGGTAGGCGGGAATTAATCGGATGGATTAATCGGATATTATAATAATATTTAATATATTACTCTAATTTACAATTAAACATATCATTTTAAATAAATTAACAGGATTAATCGGATTTCAAAAATCGAATCGGTTGGTTACCTTCCAGAAGATTAATCGAGGATTAATCGGTTGAATCGGGGATTTTTAGAACAGTGCCAATAACAAAGACTCCGCCCCACAAGAATTTTAGAAGTCAAATATTCAATCCAATTTTAAAAATAAATAAATACAGTCCTATTAAACATATAAATTACAAAAAAATATTATTGAAAAATATATTCAATTCACAATAAAGTTTTTTAAGATTAAATAAATTAAAAAAAATCTATTTAAAATTATTAAACCTCCAGTTTGATTTTACTAACCTGGTCAATAACTTATATTAAACGGACGGGCATGATAAAAACAATCTAAAATTTAATATAAATTGTAAGCTTTATTAACTCTGTTTTCAAATTTTTAGCACCAACAAAAAAAAAACTCTGTTTTGAAATTTACCCTATCATTTCCAATAGTCAATACCATCTTTACCGTGGTAACGGTAAAACCCAAACAAACCATAAAATTTGAGATTCCAAATGGTCTGTTAAAAAATGTCCAGGCCGTGCTCCGAAAAGAATCCGGATCACTATCCACCTATGATCCTCACGACCCGTCTATTCATCCCCTTCCCTCACTCGACGCCTCGATTTCCGAGCTCGATAAACTGTTGTTGTCGGGGAATTCTATAAGATCATGTTTGTTTTGTGGGATTATAGTCCACGGATTATAATCTAGACATTATAATCTGTTACGACTGTATTTCGCCGGACCTAAGTTCGGTCGGACCTGCAAATGAGAAGAATGCGAGGGTTTGGCCCCCCGATTCACCTCCGGTGTGAGAATAAATTAAACGGTTTTTGATGAGTAATATTGAACGTAGAGAGTTTGTGTTGTGTGTAAATTGTGTATGAAGAATTAAAGAATGAACCTGACTTAAACATATTCTTTCCTCTAGGCGGTTACCCGAAGAGTGGGCGTCGTGTGCCGACGTGTCCCACGTTCGCAGGAGGGTGAACTGTATGACCGTTGTTGATATCTGGGCTGGACGAATATGGGCTTCCATTCGGGCTCGAGGCACTGGATTATTGGTTCGGCCCATTAAGGAGATGGGCCTCTAACATGTCCCTGGGCTTCGTTCGGAGTTATCCTCAGGACGGAGGCTAAAGCCTAGGCCCATCTTCGGAGTTCACTCTTCGGACGTCTTATTCAGATAATAAGGACGATGGACAAGGTTGAAACGTTTCCTTGGAAGCCGTTTCCCCTTGTGGTTAACAGCTGTCTAATCTCGAGATTCACGCTTTAATCTCCGCCGTTGAATACGAAACGGCTCTGTCCAAACGTCACACCTCCCCTTCTTAAACTCATAATCTCTTCCTTTTTCACTTTACGCACAAAACATTTCTTAAGCATTTGGAGCAAAAACTTTTTCACAAAAGCATTTTGGCAGCAATTGGAACCGTCGTTTCTTCACCAGTTATCTTCGATTCTCCGGTTCCGGTCGACGTTTACGCCCAAGCGGTATATCCTCAGGAACTCAGTCTTATTAGAAATCTTCAAACCAGTAAGTGCTATTCTCTCCTTTGTTTCTTCATTATATACCTGTATACTATATATTCCTGCACGTATCTTCATGTATGTATCTGTATGTCTGTATGAAATCATTTGAGTTTGTTATGTGCTAAACGAAATGCTCACATGTCCAAGAAGCTTTTAGATTCTTTTTGATGCGCTCTTTTCCTCTAGTATTGGCATTCCCCAAGATTCTAGAACCGGTCCGAAGATAATTTGGGCAAGAACTTCCTTCGGGATCTTGAAACCTTAAGAACAATTTTCGGACCATTTCGATCTTTGGTGGCTTCTCTTAGAATGTCCTAATTCCCGTAGTTTTTAGGTTTCCGACTTCCTTCACCTTAGATCGTAGGATGCTCCGACCGATCCTGGCTCACTGTACTCGGCCTCCCCTCTTTTTGTTTTCTTCTTCTTTGTCCGAGTACAAGGCTAATGTCTCTTCATTTCCGAATGCAGGGACATGGATCGGTCAACCGAGGGTGCTGGTCCTTCGGAGGTTTCGCCCTTCAGCGACGCCAAATTATTCCCAGCCGCTAACCTTCGGTCACAGCTGACCGAGGAGCAAATTGAACGCTTTCATTCCAAGTACATGGTGGAGAAGAATGTCTGGTACTTCTTCGCACCGCGGAAGAAGGACCGCATCTAGCACAACCCCGAGATTCCCGCTCTCTGCGGAGGGAGCGTGGCGACCGGTATTTCTGAGATGGCGTTCAAGTGTGGCTTCCGGTTACCGATGTTGCCGATCTTGAAGAAGATACTGAAGCAATTGAAGATTGCCATAGGGCAGTTAGACCCGAACAGTTTCTTCCACATCAACGCTTTCCAAGCTCGGTGTCTGGCCAAGAAAATGACTCCAAGGACAACCTTGTTCTGGCACCATTATGAGCTGCGAAGGAACTCGAAGAGCAACGGCTATTACACCATAGCCCATCGAACTGGTAGGGCCGATTGGGCTCAAACCAACTCTAGCAACAAGGGGACTCATGAGAGCTGGACATGCATTTCGGGGCCGAAGATGGAGAAATACGGCCGATGGTATGATTTAGACCCGTCCAGGTTGACATATCCCAACCTGTTGCAGGCGGACGTACACGACTACCGCCTACTCTGCGAGCTTGACATGGGCAAGGTCCCACGATCGGACGACAGGAATAACGAATGGCTGGTCGCCCTTTTTATCTTGTCATAACATGCTTGTTTTCAGCTTTATATGTTTGGGCAAAGATATTTGTTTTCAATTTCAATCTTCTGCTGTGTAACACTCCGTTGTATTGTGCAGTGTCTTCTCTTCAGGAGATTATTGAGCGCAAGCGTAAGAAGGCGGTTCAGATTTCTACAACCGATACGGCCGAAGAAGAGGCTGCTACTCATCCGACCGATGGGGAGGGGAAGTCGGTCCCCGATCAGGGAGAGAGAACTGAAACTCCACCTGTTTCTTCTCCTCCTCGGGACCTGATTTTGGACTTGGCTACCTCGACCGATTCCCGAAAGAGATTCCGGATGCCGATCCGAAGGTGTATTCTCCTCCTTGGGGAGTTATCGAGACTGACCAGATCATTGTCTCCTTGGGGAGTTATCGAGCCGATAGGCCTACGTTTGCCAAGGCGAACGACCTTGAGGCTTGTACCGAGATGTTGGCTTTGCTCTCCATGGTAAGCTTTTTCTTCTTCGGTATTATTCCTTCCACTTGCCTTCAATGTTTAATTCTTTTCCCTTGTTTGTTTCTAGGGGGTCTCTTGGTCAGCCGTTGTGGCCGAATGGATGGAGGGGATACAGAATAAGCTGGAGGCGGCCAACCAACTTGAAGTTCGGGCAGTCAAGGCTGAAGAGGACCTCCGGAATGCAACCACTGACTTAGAGAGGGTCACCAGCCAGGCTAACTCCTTGAAGGCCGAGAATGATTCCTTGAAGGAAAGGTTGCAGGAGATGGACGCCTTGAGGGCTAGGGTTGAATGGAGAAACAAACAACTCAAAGCTACAAGGAAGAACATCCGGAAACTGAAGAAGACCCTTGAGCTGACCGAAGAAAGATGCTATTAAATGGGATATGATGGCGCTGTGCTGAAGGCACATTCTCTAGGCCTCGATCATACTCAGCTGATTGATCTTACACTCGGGATGACGGATCCGGTCGGTCGGGAGGAGTCTGATCAACCTTTAGAGGTTTCTTCGGGCAAAGATGAGTCTCTTTCCGACGAACCTCCAGCTGACGAAGTCTTGTAATTTTGTAGATTTTTAATGCCTTTGGACTTGTAATGCTTAACTTTGCCTTCGGGCTCTCTATTTGTGCCTTCGGGCTTGTAATACTTTACTTTGCCTTCGGGCTTGTTTATTTAAGTTTGCCTTAGCATAATATCCTTATTTATGCGTCGTCGGCTTCGGCCTTAATTTGGCTTTTGCTTTTGTTCATGCATCTTTAGCTTTGATTTGCCTTAGCATAATTTTCTCTTTTACGCATCTTCGGCTTCAATTGGCCTTAGCATAATTTTTTTCTTTTACGCATCTTCGGCTTCAATTGGCCTTAGCATAATTTTTGCTTGTTCTTATGCGTCTTCGGCTTCATTTTGCCTTAGCATATTTATTTTACTTTTATGCGACTTCGGCATTATATTGCCTTGGCATAATTACTCATATGTTTGTGCATCTTCGGCTTCGGCCTAGCATGTATGTGCATTTTTGGTCGTAACCTAGCTATCCCCCAGTATTTAAGGGGTTTTGTAAATGATTAAGGTCTCGTTCGGTCGGCTGAAAAATATTTCTTCCCAGCCTTAATTAATGTCAAAGCAACTTGAATACTAAGACAATTTTGTAAGAGGTCAAATTTCATTCGGTCGGCCCTAAATTTGGATTCGCCAAGTATTTGTAGCTTAAAACGCAATGTACTTGAACACTACCAATAAGTTAAAGGGCGCATGTTTTATACGGTCGGCCCCAAACATGGGTCTATTAAGCTTAATATTGCGTACTTAGCTTTTTGGCTGTAAATGTACTTAGCTTAACAATAACGGATAAAAAATGGAGCAAAACAATCTTTTCATTAATCATGCAATTCTTACATAGATTCGATTACAGATTGATGCTATCTTATGGAATTCAGAATAAAGTTGCATAAAACAAAATACTGAAGTAAAAAGTAATAAAATTTGTCCAGTAAGCTTACTGGTAAAAACGGCGAAGGCGAGCGGCATGCCAGGTGTTTTTGATTGGGCTGCCATCCGGATGAGCCAATTTGTAGGTGCCCGATCGAACCACTCCAATTACCACGTATGGACCTTCCCAGTTGGGCATAAGCTTGCCCTTTTTGGCTGGCATGGAGGTGGCTAACTCCCGAAGTACTAAGTCCCCGACTCGGAACGATCTCTTCTTCACCCCCGAATCATAGTACTGGGCTGCCTGCAGTTGGTACCTTAAGTTTCTTTGGTGGGCAGCCTCTCTTTCTTCTTCCAGTAAGTCCACATTCGCTCGGAGTCCGAACTCATTTGTCTCCACGTTAAACACTTCTGTTCGGTAAGACTCTAAACCATCTTCAACAGGTAGAAGGGCATTAGTCCCGAAGGCCAGTTTGAAAGGCGTTTCTCCGGTTGAAGATCTTGTAGTGGTTCGGTAAGCCCATAGGACCCATGGTAGTTCTTCAGCCCAAAGTCCCTTAGCTTCCCCTAGCCTTTTCTTGATTCCATCAAAAATAATTTTGTTGGCCGCTTCGATCGCCCCATTTCCCTGGGGATGCCCTACCGAACTGAACTTCTGTTTTATCCCGAATTGAGCCAGGAATTTTCTGAACTTGCTCCCAATGAATTGAGTACCGTTATCGGACACACACACCATAGGAATGCCAAACCTCAAGATGACCTGTTCTAGCATGAATTTCTTCGCGGCCTCTTCGGTAATGGCCGAAAGGGGTTTTGCTTCTATCCACTTAGTCATATAGTCGATTGCCACAATACAGTACTTCGCTTGCTTAGTGCTGGTGGGTAGGATCCCCACAATATCAACCGCCCACATAGCAAATGGAATCGGGCTAAGGACTGAGGACATTTCTTCGGGTGGTTGTTTTGGTATTGTGCTGAAAAGTTGGCACTGTCTACACTTCTTGGCATATTCGGATGCATCTTCTTTCATCTTTGGCCAGAAAAACCCTTGCCTGAGAATTTTGAAGGCTAACGATCTTCCTGCCAAATGCTCTCCACAAATTCCTTCGTGAACCATCTCCAAGGCTAGTTGCTGTTCAGCTTGGTCTAAACACCTAAGTAGTGGTTGGCTTGCCGATCGTCTAAATAAGCGGCCCCCGACCAGAGTGTAATTTCCCGACCAATACTTCACCTTCTGTGCTTCCCTTCGGTCAAGTGGTAGGGTACCTTTCTCCAAGAATGCCCTGATGGGAGTCATCCAATTGACCCCTTGATGAATTTCCATGCACTGCTTCTTGTCTATCGAAGGCGTCTTTACTTCGGTCAGATAGATGGACCCATTTAGGTTCTGGGTTTCTGCCGAAGCTAGCCTTGAGAGGGCGTCTGCCCGACTGTTGTTTTCTCTGGCTACTTGGGTTAACTCGAAAGTTTCAAACAACAAAGATTGTTCACGTACCTTAAGGGCATATGCCTTGGTTCGGGGATCTTTTTGCCCATACTCTCCTGAGAACTGTTTTACCACCAACATGGAATCACTGAACGTCCTGATGTGCTTAACTTCCAGATTTCTCGCCAAATCTAGTCCTGCCAAAAGTGCTTCATATTCGGCCTCATTGTTCGTCAACGGGAAAGTGAACCTGATAGCTTGACAAATCTCAAATCCTTCTGGGCTTGTTAGAATTAACCCTGCCCCGCACTTTTCCTTGGCGACCGACCCGTCGACAAACAACTTCCATTTTCCCGGTGTCTGAATTATTTGCTCTTCTGGAGCCAAGTCGTTCGGCCCCGAGAAAGAGCATTCTACCATGAAATCCGCTAGTGCTTGGGCTTTGATCGAAGTCCTTGGTGTATACTCCAAATCATGCTCCCCCAGTTCGATCGCCCAAGCAACCATTCTGCCCGATGCCTCTGGCCTTTGCAAGATTTTCTTTAACGGCTGATCGGTTACAACTTTGATCGTCCTTCCTTGGAAATAGTGCCTTAACTTTCTTGCGGCCATTACCAATCCATAGGCAAACTTCTCTGCATTCGGATATCTTGTTTCTGCATCTTTGAGAATATGAGAAACATAGAACACCGGATGCTAGTTCCCTTCGTGCTCTTTGACCAACACGGCTCCGAGTGTTCGGTCGTTCACAGCCAAGTACAGCTGCAATGTTTCTTTCGGGTCGGGTCTCATTAAGAGTGGAGCTTTTACTAAGTACTCTTTAACCTCCTCGAATGCTTTCTGGCAATTCGGCCCCCACTCGAAATTCTTGGAGCCCCGAAGTACTTCAAAGAATGGTAAGGCCTTTTCGGCCGATCTGGAAATGAACCTCCTCAGGGCTGCTAGCCGTCCGGTCAGCTTTTGAATGTCCCTGATCGTCTTCGGCGCTTCCATGTCAATGACTGCTTTAATCTTCTCTGGGTTTGCTTCAATTCCTCGGGCACTAACCATGTATCCCAGAAACTTCCCATTATTTACTCCAAATGTACACTTGTTCGGGTTGATCCTCATGTTGTTTCTTCTGAGCATTTCAAAACATTCCCTCAGATCCTCGGCATGATCCCTGAAAAGGGACTTAACAATCATATCGTCCACGTAGCACTCCATGTTCCGACCGATCTGGGCTTTGAACACCTTGTTGATCATCTTTTGAAATGTTGCCCCGGCGTTCTTCAGGCCGAAAGGCATCTTTATATAGGCATAAGTGCCATTCGGTGTGATGAATGCTGTCTTTGGAATGTCCTCGGCATTCATGGCAATTTGGTGGTATCCTGAGAATGCATCCAGGAAACTGAGTATTTAATGCCCCGAAGTAGCATCTATCAGTTGATCATTGTTCGGCAAGGGATAGTGGTCTTTCGGACAATGCTTATTCAGGTCGGTGTAGTCCACACACATTCTCCACTTGCCATTTGATTTCTTCACCACCACTACATTCGCCAACCAATCGGGATAGTCTATCTCTTCGATGAACTTTGCTTCCAGCAATTTTTCAACTTCAACTTGAATTACTTTCTGCCTTTCCATGGCGAAATTCCTCTTCTTTTGTCTTACGGGCTTGGCTTCGGGAGCTACATTTAAGCAATGTTTGGCCACCGCAGGGTCAAAACCTGACATATCTTCGGGATTCCATGCAAATACGTCGTGGAATTCCCTAATGACCTTGATGACTTTCTCTTTCAATTCCGGCTCCATGCTTTTTCCAATTTGGATCATCTTTCCCGACTGACCCATGTACAGCTCTACATCTTCGGTTTCGGCAGCCGACTCAGCAATCGGGCTCGACAGGTCGGCCCCAAATTTTTCCAACTCAATGTTCAGTAGTCGGTGGCTGCCCCCAGTGTCATTTTCTCCTCTTTTCCTTTTTCCAGCTTCGTTCATTTCAGCGTCCTTATCTTTCTCTAGATCCTCCAGCATAATAATTTGGGCGGCTTTTTGATCGCCCCTCATTTCTCCGACCCCATACTCGGTCGGGAACTTCAACTTGAGGTGGGGAATGGATGAAACAGCCTGAAAGAGTGACAAGGCTGGCCTCCCCAGGATCCCGTTATATGGGTTGTCCACCCGAACGATGTAGAACTTTGCCTCCTTAACCACAGTGTACGGAGCTTTTCCCAACAAAATATTCAGCGTAATCGTGCCTTCAATCGGTACAGGTTGATTGCCGAAGCCGTACAGTGGTGCCTCATGGCACGGCTCCAGCTGTTCACCACCCAAGTTCATCTTGCAATACGTTCGGTGATACAATATGTTGACCGAACTTCCCTCATCGACCAACACTCTCCAAATCTTATTTTCCCCAGTTACGGGGTTTATGACAAGAGGGTCTTCGTGTGGCCATATCACGTCTTCAAAATCATCTTCCGTGAATGATATCGGAAGTGCTTGTTTGGCGGCATTTGACTGGTAGAGATTGTAGATTTGCCTGACATACTTCTTTTGGGCTGTTTTGCTGTCCCGATCAAGGATGGTTCCTCCGGATATAGTTCTGACTTCGCCCCTATATTTTTCTGAACCTTCAGCATCTCTGTTATCTCTCTTCTTTTCCTTTTCGTCTAACCTGTCCCTCAGATCTCCCACAAACTTGGTCAGTTCCCCGTCTTTTATCATTTTCTCAATCAGTTTCTTCAAGTGGTAACATTCATCAGTATTGTGACTTTTATCCCGATGATAATCACAATATTTGCTGTCGCTTCTTCTATTTTCAAGGGTCTTTAACTTGGGTGGTCTAACAAAGCCAGGTTTACCCTTTATCTCATGGAGAATCTTCGAGATAGGTGTGTTCAGTGGTGTGAACACGGTACTATCCCTATCTCTTCTTCGTTCGGCCCCTTTGTCGGACATCGTATCATTCAGTCTGCTCTTAATGTCTCCTCGACCCCTTCGGTCATCCCTTCTATCATCCCTCCGGTCATCCCTTCTGTCATATCTATCATTTTTTTTGTTCTCCTTGTACCCCCCAATTGATTCTAATTTTCTCCTAATAGCCTCTCCTCTCACATATATATCATTCAAAGATTTGGGAGGCATATCGTAAAGAGAAGATCGAAGCTTCTTACCTTTAACAGGGTCGAGGCCTGCTGCGAGGAATCCAGCTGCCTTGACTTTATCCAAGTTGGTCACCATACCAGCTTCTTCTTTGAACCTTGCTAAGTAATCACCCAAATCTTCGTTCGGTCCCTGCCTGCAGTGGATCAGGGCTTCCGTATCCTTCTCTCTTCGGCACAAATGTGAGTAGTGCCTCAAGAATTTTTTCTTTACTTGTTCATATGAGCCTATCGACCTAGGTCTTAATGACCTGTACCACATGGATGCATTCCCCTTTAGGTAGGTCTTGAACATCTTGCAGAGCATCACATCACAATGCCCCATCCCAATCATGAGCGATTCATACTTTTCACAATGGTCTTTGGGGTCACCCTTTCCGTTAAATTCGTTCATCTTCGGGAACTGCCTTCCGGGAGGCGGTCGAAAATGTTCAACGTCCTCGGTCACCACTGGCTCGTGGCTAACCTTTCTCTCTCCAAACATGGCCTTCTCAATCCTTCGGATGCGATCGTCCGTATGTGCACCCTCCTCCTCCGAATCGGAAGAATAAACTACCCTTGACCGGGTTCTCCTCGAGTTTGATTCAGAGTCCCCTGACTCATCTTCATCATTTCTGGTTCTTGGCCTCTTATCTCTTCGGTCATCCAACCCCGGGTCTTCGGCTTCTAGAGCCTCGCGGAGTGCCTTCTCCTGTAACTCGATCTCCTCCCTTTGGAGCTTAAGGGCCTCTAGCCTTAAACGGTCGGCCTCCCTCTTTTTGGCCAGACGTTCGGCCTCCCTGCTGCTCTTCTCTTTTTCTATCTCTTTTCGTTTCCCCTTGGCCTTTTGTTCCTCTCGCCACTTCATGAGTATCTCCCGTTGCTCTTCGGGAGACGGTATGTCCCCCTCTTCATCAAAAATCAGGAGCCTTGGGGTGATGGGAGGAGTGATGCGATTATTTCCGGCCATAGTGCTATCGTCAGCTGTTGGTATCTCGGTTTCATTCGCCATGATTGATTGTATAACTCAGCACAAACGTATCTCTACGTTCCCACAGACGGCGCCAAATGTTACGACTGTATTTCGCCGGACCTAAGTTCGGTCGGACCTGCAAATGAGAAGAATGCGAGGGTTTGGCCCCCCGATTCACCTCCGGTGTGAGAATAAATTAGTCGGTTTTTGATGAGTAATATTGAACGTAGAGAGTTTGTGTTGTGTGTAAATTGTGTATGAAGAATTAAAGAATGAACCTGACATAAACATATTCTTTCCTCCAGGCGGTTACCCGAAGAGTGGGCGTCGTGTGCCGACGTGTCCCACGTTCGCAGGAGGGTGAACTGTATGACCGTTGTTGATATCTGGGCTGGACGAATATGGGCTTCCATTCGGGCTCGAGGCACTGGATTATTGGTTCGGCCCATTAAGGAGATGGGCCTCTAACATAATCATTTCAATATTATCCTAAGGATTATAATCCTTTCAATTATCCAAAACTATGTTTGTTTAGAAGGATTAAATCAAGGATTGGATTATAATCCTTTAAATTTTAATCCTATGTTTATTTTGAGGGATAGGATATGGGATTGGACTATTATTCTTTAAATTTGCTAATTCCATGTTTGTTTGTCATAGGATTATAGTGAAGGGATTATAATCTTTTAAAAATTGGCTAGGGAATTAAATAATACCTCCTCCAACCAAGTATTAGAGAGGATTATAATCCTATCCTCCAATCCAACAAAACAAAGATGGGATTGATATTTTAAAGGATTATAATCCTTGAACTAATCAAATATGATTTTACAAAACAAACATGGAATTAAATTTTTTAAAGGATTATAGTCATATCCCTTACTTAATCTCATGAAACAAACATGGCCTAAGTTGTTCACCTCAAAAGCAAAAAATTACAAAAGCCTCGATTTCTTGGGTTATGCAAAAAATTACTTTACATGGTCTTTTAGATTTTAACATTGCATTGTCGGATGAGTCCGAAAAGCCTAAAACAAGTGTTAGAAACAAGGCTTTGGACCTGCAGCGCAGATCTTTGAATTAAACTGGAGCTTACCTGGGGAAATAAATTTCAAAATCTCCGAGTATGGTGTATAGTGTACCTGATCAAGGACCAGTAACAGAGCATGTTAAGAGTAGTCAAAGTAAAATCTTTGTAGGTGAAGAGAAACTTGCTTCATCTATAACTATTTCCACAGGTGATTCTGTAGTTGGGACATCCAAAAATAATGACTTCAAGGTGTCTCGGCAGGATGAGAAATTTATAGGAAGTGTTGACGCGAAAGATGGTCCCTCACCTGGCGACATAGAACTACAACACTCTGATGTTGCTGAATGTGTTGGCGATAATGAGTGCCAAGTCAACAATGCTAGTGCACCTAGTGACAGCACCATTGATAGACATGACAGTTCACTTGATAATTAAATAGTTTATCAGACATAAATTGTACTGAAAATTGTTCTGCATCTGCCTTGAAAGGAAGATATGCCAAAACACTGGTGATGATGAGAAGATCCAGATGATATGTGTCGAATTATATCTATAGCTTACAAGACATTGAATTTAGTAGCTTCTCATAGTCGAGTCTATTCTTCATCTCACCTGATAATAAAACGGTGCTGTAGTTGTCGGGTAAAATTAACTAAACAACGCAACAATGAGGCAGTGATATATATTAAACAAGAACATGCAATTAACCAATTAACAAAACAAATCACGAAGGTAAAACAATATAATCAGAGACTGACATATAACAAGAAAAGAAGAGAACTTATCTCTCACAGAAGATTAGCAACAACTGATTAGAGAGAAAGAACAGCTGAGTCGCCAAACCCTTCGAGAGGACTTGACTGTTCTTGAAGAGGATATTGCCCCACTTACGTTGTGATTGGGTTGCAGCAATATCACTTCCAGGATAAAACAGCACCGATCAATGGGTTCACAAATACACCAGAGATCAACGACGACTAGCACCTCAGTTCGCCTGAAAATTATGTATCTAACTGTAACAGAGTGTAATTGCAACCAAGGGTTTTTCCTTAACGTATATCAATTCTCAACGTTATATCTTCGATATATATAATACCCAAAAATAAAACGTAAGAGATATGCCTTAAAAGGAAAGTAAATATTCTGATTTAATTTCATTAACTGCATCAGTATTTACTTTTCAGTTACAGCTGCATCAGGATTTAACCATCGTCAGGATCTAAGATCCATCAGTATTGGTCATCATCAGTATCTGATCCATCAGGATCTGATGCCCATCAGTATTGGGTTATGTTCAGAGTCTGTCCATCAGGATTTGATGTCTGATCAGCTCAATAATCCAAGTACTGATACAACAGTAGTAACATATAAAATCTGATGTTCTGTTAAAATAAATCAATATTCCAGGTAATAAAATTCCTCGCCCAGGTCGCCTCACGTACGCGAGATGCCGAGACATTCGCCCAAATCGCCCTTCGACCCGACCCGAGTCGTGTCGTGGCATGGCGTGGCGTGGCGAGGCGGGCGGCGGCGACGCGCGTGTGTGTGTGCGCGAGGCCCACTCTACATCCATGCACACCCACATGCCTTAGTAGTTGTGCACTACACTTGCACATGGAGCTATATAAAGCCACCAACCTTTCATACCAATTCTATGTGGGACTCAAGTTATTTCAACTAAATAACCCACATAACCCATTTCAAGCAAGTAACTTCAACTCAATTTATTTATGAATTCCACTTAGAAAATGTCTTAGATCCAAACATGAAAGTTTAAGTCCTCATTACAAGGAACACACTCCACTTGTTAGTTTCCGGAAATGACATCAAGAACATATTATAAATATGCCTTAAACTTTCCATTTTCTAACAATCCCCCACGAATCCATACAGAAATGCATATCGATTCTCATCATGACTTATTTTTCAGAGTAGGTACCCTTCCGGGTTTGAACCCTCCTAAGTCCTCTACTTCGATGGCTACCGGATTCAGATGTAATGTTTCACCTTGAATCTTTATCCGTTTGGTGTAACCACACTCCATAGATGACGACAAGTCAAAGGCTATGGTGCTAATCTACGGCTTTGAGACGTTAATGGTCATGTCTCGATCCTGTTCGTCGAATGCTTCAAGGAATAACCCTTTCTTCTAATTGCGACCACACAATTACATTCGCTTAGCTGGGCATCTCCAGAGATGTACTGCTAGCATCTCGTCATAAGACTTGACCCCATTCAGAGTTCAAATAACTCTTACTACTCTGGCAGTTACAGTACCTTTTTAGGTTTACAGGGGATAGACTCTAGATACGTAAGTATCAATCTATGTAGTTAAATGTACAACCAATTCACCCTTACAACTTGTTATTACCACATTGAATACACTTTCGAGGGATCTCCTCTCATGTGTATTGGGTTCCCGCTGTAGATGAATCATTATGGGCAATCAGTCCCATCCCCAACCTAGACTTAAGGACTACAGCATGCTCAAGCCCTTTAGTCAATGGATCAACTAGGTTTTCTTGAGTTCCAATAAACTCAACAGCCATGATCCTGTCAGACATTAGACCCCTTATAGACTTCAGTCTAACTTGGATATGTCTCTTTGTTTTCACATTATACTTCTTACTGTTTATCTTGTCGATAGTTGTACGACTATCACAATGAACAGCAAAAGCTGGAAGTGGACGACTTATTACAGGTAACATTGACATAAGTCCATGTAACCATTCAGCCTCAGTCCCCGTGGCATCGAATGCACACAACTCAGCCTCAAAAGTAGATCGAGTTATAATAGTCTGTCTAGAAGACTTCCAAGACACTGCTCCACCCGCTAGGGTAAACAGGTATCCAGTCACTCCATTGGAACCAGACTTCTTAGCTATCCAACTTGAATCACTATATCCCTCTAGCACTCCAGGAAACCTCCTGTAGTGCAAACCAAGATATATGGTGCCTTTTAGATATCTAAGTACTCTATCAAGAGCATCCCAATGAGTCTTGTTTGGATAGCTTGTATATCTTGCTAACTTAGACACTGAATATGAAATATCCGGCCTAGTACCATTAGCAAGATACTGCAAACTCCCAATAATCTGAGAATACCTTAATTGAGACACAAGTACTCCTGAACTATTCTTGACAAGGGCAATTTTAGGATCATACGGAGTACTTGTGATTCTACAATTTGAATAACCATACTTCTTAAGTATAGATTTCTCTATATAATAAGATTGTGACAAGGTTATTCCATCAGTTGACTGAGTCAACTTGATACCAAGAATCACACTAGCCTCTCCCATATCCTTCATTTCAAAATGCCTTTTCAAGAACCTTTTTGTCTCGTTAATAATCTCAATATTGGTTCTAAACAACAAAATGTCATCCACATATAGGCACACAATAATACATTCACTTCCTTTAACCATGTAATAAACACACTTGTCACTTTCATAAACTACAAATTCTGATTCTAAAACAGTTTCATCAAACTTTTTATGCCAGTCCCTTGGAGCTTGCTTTAAGCCATATATAGACTTGATTAACTTACATACTTTCCTTTCATTTCCAGAGGCAACAAATCCCTCAGGCTGATCCATATAAATCTCTTCTTCAAGTTCACCATGAAGAAAAGCTATCTTTACATCCATTTGATGGATGATAAGACCATATACAGAAGCCAATGCTATAAGCATTCAGATTGTTGTCATTCTAGCAACTGGAGAGTATGTATCAAAGTAATCAATGTCTTCCTTTTACTTAAAGCCCTTAGCTACCAGCCTAGCCTTCCTTTTACTTATCTATTGAGCCATCAGGGTTCATCTTCCTTTTGAAGACCCATTTACATCCTATAGTAGAACACCCAGGAGGTAGATCAACCAACTCCCATGTTCCATTAGAAACAATAGAGTCAATTTCACTTTTTACAGCACCTTTCCAGTACCTAGATTCTGAAGAATCCATGGCCTGTCGAAAAGTTAAAGGTTCATCCTCGATATTGTAAGTGATAAAATCACTTCCAAAATCCTTGACTACCTTAGCACGCTTACTCCTTATAGGTTCCTCTACTTCATCAGGAGTAGAGCTACTACCAGGATCTGCCCCCACATTTGTCATCATTTCCACATGATCAGGAATGGACCTTGATGTGTGAGTGGGATCATCATCAGGAATATCCTAAGGTATACCAGTCTTCATAGGGAACACATCCTCAAAGAATGTTGCATCACGAAATTCAACTATAGTGTTAGCCACTATTCCGTCTATGTCAGATTTTAATACTAAAAATCTCATAGCCGTAGTGGTTTCAATATAGCCCAGAAAGATGCGATCAACAGTTTTCGGCCCTAGTTTCTTTCTTTTGTGTTCAGGGACAAGTACCTTTGCAAGGCACCCCTGATAAGTGGATTTTATATCCACTTGGAATATTCCGTATCGGCTTAAATTGGTGTATTTGGCCTCAAGTTTGTCGTAGTTTTTATGTGTTTTATTTACTTGTGCAGGTTTGGAGAAATATCGATTATGGCTGAATTTTCCGTTGATTTTGGAGTTGATCATGCTATGGAATGAAGAATGGTGACTTAATATCAACTATCAAGAGTTTTGCAAGTCTTTGGATTGAAGAAGGGAAGTGATTGCAAAAGGAACGGAAGAAAACGGACGAAAAACGAAGAAAATTACAGAAAACGAACCGCCACCAGCCAGAGGAGCGCTGGCAGCGCTCTCAGAGCGCAGGCTGCGCCTGCACAGTGCACGAACAGAGAGGAGAGCGCAGGCTGCGCTGCTTCAAGCGCAGGCAGCGCTGGTGCGGGGAAAAACTGCTGAAAAATGACCGTTTTGCCCTTATTCGAGTTTTAATTGTATTTTTGGTACCCAAACCTATTTCCAATTGTATTCTAGGTTGTTTTTCTCGCTGGGTAAGATATCTAGGCCTATAAAAACACATCTTAGCATTGTAATTTATATAGTTTTTATTATTGTAACATAGCTTAGATCTGCAAGGGAGAGAAGGAGAGAAGGATTCAACGCTCGTGACAAGCAACGGATCTAGATCTACTTCATCCTTTGTGTTATTCTGGATTATAGATTTGTTTTCTCAACTCTTCGTTTTAATATTATTGTTTCTTTCTTTCATATTTTATTTAATATCATGTTTTCATCTAATCCCATGGTGACGAAAGGTTCGATTATGAATTAATCGTTGTCGTGGGATCCTAGTGGATTTATCTATGTAGCTTAGTAGTTTGCATGCCTTAAAGATTTATGTGTGGTGAATTCTTGATATCCTTGTATGGTTGTTCTTATTGAATTTAGGTGCGTCGCGAACATCTAATATGTTAATCTCTTGCTAAACGAGAGTGGATCTTGAGATTTAGAACTTGCCATGCTAGCATAGGATAGGTTGATATTTTAGCATCATGATTTGTGGCATCAATAGATGTTAGGTCCAAATGTGTTGTAGAGGGGGGGTGAATACAACTTTTCGATTATGAGAAGCAATAAATACGATGCAATAAATGAACACACAGATTCAAGGAATATATTTCTTTATATATAACTTGAAAAGGTTGCTACAACATTCATTACAAAGTATAACAGAAGTTCAGAGAGAAGTGAATGATTCTAAGCTCTGTGAATACTCTCTCTCTTTTTCTTGTGTTTTTCTCAATATTGCTCACTAACTAAAACATTACACAAGTGCTTCTATTTATACTACATGTAATCTATGACCTGTAGTCTTCAAAGACTAAGATGTACGTGGCCCAATGATGTCCACATAAATCTTGTCTTATCTTGAAAGCTTGGAAATCTGCCAATCAGAAGATGCCATGTGTCATGTTGAAGCTGCACTCTAAGTAGAACTTCTACTTGAGAATTTCTACTTAGCCATCTCGAAATTCTAAGTAGAACTTCTACTTGAGAATTTCGACTTAGCCATCTAGAACATTTAGTACTTAGAAAATATTCTGGTCTTCAACTTGAAACTTCAATGCACATCTTGAGCTTGTGATATCTTCATATCTTCTTTGTTCTTCTACAAGCTCTTGAACATGGATCTTTATTACTGACATAAACTTGCTATCAATGTCCTGACACTTGATGCACTGGTCTGGTTCATAAGTGACTAGTCTTGATAGTGTTTCTGCTTCTTGAATAAATTACCATATTCACTTAGTAACTTGGCTTTCCAATATTTGCTTTCCTTCTTGTTCACTTGAAATCAATTGGTCTTGTTGATACTGATAGTTATGATCTTGAATCTCGAATTCTCAAATCACTGAGGCCTGAACAACTTTGACTTGAACTTCTCTCAATGATTTCTTCTTGGCTTGATCATAGTTAACATGTTCAATTGTATCAATTACCTTGTCTTCATTTAGTGTTGATTTCTTGTGACTTCTTGTTCTTGATTGTCTTCTGGTTAAGTATCTTTTCTTTTAATTGAGTTACATTAGTTATAGTGTTACAAGTCAATACACTCTGCCTTTCAATCTCCCCCAATTTGATTGTCTAACAATGACATTCAAATTAATGAAGGATAACTCAACTAAACAATGAGACGAGAAAAGATAATTAACATTACATTCTTGAAAAATATACAATTGAAAAGTACTTGAAAACAATACAAAGAACTTAAACTAGAAACAGAATTCGAACCTCGAATTAAAGATCATTTGAATGATTCCTATCACCTGGATTATTTCATATCTTTTAGTCAAACTTATATCACCTTATTGGATTCATTCTAAGATGAATTTTCCTCAAGTGAGTTAAAGCAACCGAAAGACATGAAGTTTTTCCAACTTCAAGTTCACATCACTCTGACCTTTAACCCTAATTCCGTTTCCTCTTCCTAGCTTCAGCAGCTTGGTCCTTTTCTTCTTTCTGCCTTCTGCGCTTCTCCTCCTGCTGCTTTTGTTTCTTATATACTGGATTATGAAGTTGCGTCCACCTAGTATTCAACAAACTTACTGCTTCCATCTCTAGAGGGTTCCTGGGTTCTGGGTAAGGATGTTTGAAAAGCCTTCTGAGTTTGTCCACCTCCTGAGTAGTCCTGATCTCTGGAATTTCCTCAAATTTCTTCATTATAAGCCGAGGTTTCCTATGAGTTTTATCAGCTTTAAACTGACAATAGATCATTTTGGGATAGCCTATGACACGGTTAGTATTGTGGACACTAGCCGCATCTCGCTCCAATCGCTTCTTTTCCACTACTACATCAGATAGGTAACTCACGAGTCTCTGCTTTTCTGTCACATACTTAACTTCCACATCTTCCCATTTGAACAAATATAACACTTTCTCCAGAAATGCAGCATCTTGAGTCTGCAGCAGCCATTGTTTACTCATATGCAAGAATGTTTGATTCTGGTCTGCATCTATGAATACTAAGGCATCAGCTGTATTATCAACAAAAGAGTGTATCCAGTATACACTGTCTCTTCCTGGAACACCAACTGCCTCCCTTATCTCTCCTTGTTCCAGTTCTCCAGTAGGAAGATTCAGAGCTTCATCAACATTCTTCATTGCTTGAAGAATATTCCAATTCCTCTCTATCAGCTCTGGTTCAATCTTCACATTATCAAGAGGGTTCGGAGCAATGACATCACACTTCCACACCTCATTGCTCTTCTTGAGTATGACACTTTCAATGATCTTCACTGATTTATCTTTAAGCTCAGAAGCGAATCCCTTACCCATCATCTGCCTACAGACAGCCTTAAGAGATTCCACTGAAAGTTCCATTAAGTCCTTTTCCTCCAGGCTCACCCTCTTCATTTTACTGTCGACCACCATCCGGACAACATTTGGATATGCTGAGAATTCTGGACCCTTGTCCTCTGCTAGCCGCATTAACTGATCCCTATACAGAATGCTTAGATTCTCAGAATGAGAGTATTGAATTTTTGTTGCTAGCAAGAACAACTCTGATGCAGATCTTCTCGTCATGAATTGATCATCCACATACATGAAAGACATTGGGACTCCTTCTGTGAAAGACAAAATAACCTGCCACTCCTTTTGCGTTGAATTGTATCCAACCCTGACTTTAGAAATTAATCTCTTTAAAGCATTTATGTAGTCAGCAGCCATTGGATTCTGCAAATTTAGGTTGTAGAACAGATCATCTGCTTCCTTGTTATGATCTCCTTTTGTACATGGTCCCATCAATATCTTTCTTGCGTCATCCCACTTCTTCCCTATCCTTCTATTGTCCAGATCAATTTGAGGATCAGCTAGCCTTGCAAGCTCATAATCGTACTGCTTCCCTTGTAGCTCCACTTTCTTTTCCTGAAACGCAGCACGATCTTGCATTGCTTTCATTTTAAAGAACTCAGCTTGATCTAAGGCTAACTGTTGAGCTTCAAGGGTTTCCTCATCAACAGTAATTTCTTCAGGCAATCCGAAAGACATTCCAGCACCTCCACCTTGATCCTTCAATGATCTCTTTATAGCATGTTTCAACGGTGCGTCTTCCATATCGGAATCTGAGTCAAGTACCTCCTGTACTTTTTCTTGATGACTCAGATCAACGAATGGCTCATCTTGCTCAATCGCTATTGCCTTACCCTTTTTCTTTCTTAGAGCCTCTTCATCAATAGACGGCTCAATTTCCATTTCTTTTACAAGATCAGCTTGTTCTGGAATTTCTTCAATTTGAACTCCCTGCTGTCTCGTCTCCTTTATACTCTCCCCCTTAGGTGAGTTATCCTGAACTCCACCCTGGTTTCTAGATCCACCAGCTGTATCAAAATCTTCAAAACCAGAACCATAGGGTTCTGCTCCACTAGCACCACCTGTACCAGCATCGGGGGGAGGTTGTTGCGGCGCGAAACACTCCTGGGGCACAAAACTTCTGATTGCGAACATAACTCTGCTTATCTCCACAGCCAGATTATCCATTGTAAGCTCCATTGCTCCCATCCTGTCATTCAGGGTGTTTCCCAAGACACCAGCAGCATGGCCCAAGTCATTTACCTGATTTGTCAAAACAGTAAAAGCTGAAGCTTGAATTGCCATTCGTGCTGCGTAGTCGTCAAGTGCCCTTTGATTATTTCCAACATTCATTCCTAACTGCCCCATTGACTGCCCAAACTGCTTCATTTGATTTTCCATAGAAGACATACGAGATTCAAGATTTTCAGAATTAAGGGACGGTGTTTGGTTTAGGTGACCTCGCTCTAATACTCGTTCTGTTGGTATTTGGCGCTCGGTTTCGGGCCTTAAAAATGAAGGTCCCTCTCTCCCTAACCTCTCACACACACTCCCTGTCTCACGCTCGTGTATGTCTTCAATAATTGATCCAAAATATGAAGAAGTACCTGCAGAAACTTGATAAGAAATATAATTTGCAGTTATGGGATCAATTGCTGTTTGTTCCTGAGTTGGAATCTCAGGCTGAGAGGCTACAAAGTGTTCTTGTACAACATCAGAACCGATCCTCTTTGTAGCATCAGTACGTACCGGTGAAGGTACGGCTGAAGTTTTTAAAGCTTCATGTCCTCTTGAAGTAACAGCATCTTCAAGAGGTACATACTCATCATCAAAATCAAAATCCCTATGTGCAGATTGTTCAAGGGGTGAACCACTCGCGTGAGGTGGAGTGGTTGCGTGTGACACTCTAGGGTTTGACCGAGGTTTAGAAGTAGCAGCATGAGAAATTTTGGCTTTCTTTCGAGTAAGAGGCTGCTCTTCGGGGTCACTCTCCTCATAATTTCCTACATCTATATGTGCTGGCTGTTTGGATTCCGGTGACTTAGGTGACAAGGAATTAGAAATATAGCTCTCACCCTGGGATAGATCCTGCGGGCTAGCAGTCTCTTGGGTCTGGGAATCAGAAACATAGGAAGAGGAATGAGTGGTATGTAGAGAGAGATTACCTGAATCATTACCTTGTTCGTCACCGCTTTGCTCATCAGGAATCCCTTCAAAGGCCTCAGCATGAGCAGACCGATTCTGAGCATGTGATGAAGCTTGCGAGAATTCCATCAAAGTGGTAACTCCCTCATCATATGTAAGCCACTTTTGTAAGGTATCAGGAATAGACATCGGTTTTCCATGATGTTTATCCTGATTTTCAACTGTTGAAAGTGACTTAGTGCCCATCCCTAGCGGTGCAGATGATGGACCACTGGCAAAACTCCGTCTAACTGCAAGAGCATCCTTCGGTACTAAACCATTGATCAGCATCTGTAGGAACCGAGGAAACCAGCAGACAACATCTGTGGTGTTGAGGTCTCTGCTTGCAGGAGATCCCATCACAGCCACTATCTCAGAGAGAACTATTCGTCCATAATTTATATCCAGCTCTCTTGCTAGGGCAATTCCAAGGTTTTGCATGGGAATGGAAATTTGATGATAATCGCTTTCTCGTGCCCGAAAACATCTTGTGATGGCCTCGAAAAAGTAATTCCATTCCACATGAAGAAATTGTTTTTGAATGTTTCCAGTGATCCGGCCAGTCGGAGGATAACACCCTATTTCTTCAAAGAATCTGAGGCGTTCTGCAGCTGTAGGTTCTGAATCATAAGCATCTTTAATGGGGAATCCCAGAACCTTGTTGACAATTTGTTCAGTCACCACATATTCCTGACCCGTTAAGGTAAACCTGAAACCAAAGGGGGTTGATTTGCTCCCAAAAGAAACCGCACTAGTCCATAATTGCTGTAAAGCATCATGCACTAGTGTAGGTTTAGCAGTAAAAGCATCGCTAGCTTTGGAATACAAATTGAGAAATCGTATCCAAGACTTAAAGCGCGGGAGTTGATCACCAATTTCCGTAGAAATATTATAAAAATTGTTTTTGGCAAGTGAAAATTGGTGAGCCATTTTAATTAAAAGTTTTTCCTTAAAAAAAATTTTTGAATTTTAATTTTAATTTTCGAAAAACAATTAATTAAACAATTAACCGTTATATCCCTTTTAATTTATCAAGAACACAAAAGTTCCTTTTTGAAAAATCAAACTACGGGCTCCAACAAACAGTTAATGGAAGGCAAATTTCGAACCAGTGATTAAATCTGCTTTAACAGTGAGGTATGTGTGTGTAAAATCGTTTTTGAACAGATCTGTGAAATTGTGTGTATATATACGTGTGTATATATCTCAAGAGAAATGAATCGTTACACAAACACACAAAAACAGTGATTAATGATGACACACAGGTTATAGCAGTCTAAAAATGGGCATCAATTCGTTGTCCGTATGAGATTTGTCACAAAAATCACGAATCAATGGTTGAGAATATGAAATCGCCTGTATGTATATGTGCGGCTGTAAAACTCTATTAGGTAAAAGTGAAAGAAAAGATCGAGTTAGAGATGTATATATAGACATGAATGTGCAATGACAGAAATGCCCCTGAAAAAAAAATGTGAAAAACACCAAGTACATACAGGGAACACTCAAGTCGAAATCCTATCTCGAAGTCTATCTCGAAGTCTATCTCGAACTTTTTAAGTCGAACTTCGAGATAGAGTTCGAGATAGCTGTTAACTCGAAAAACTTTACCATTTAACTTATAAACGACCATGTAAACAGCACACACCAACCTTACTAGGGAAACCTATCTCGAAATTCAAGTAGAAATTCGAGATAGACTTCGAGTTAGGAGTTAACTCGAAAAATCCCCTTAAAACCAACTGAGAGCTCTATCTCGAACATCAAGTCGAAATTCGAGTTGAGTTTCGAGATAGAGTCTAACTCGAAATTAATAACTAACTCGAAGTTATTCTCTCAGATCATTTCAAAATATCCCCAAAAATGGAAATCACATCTCAATTTCGAGATGGAGTTCGAGATAGAATTTATCTCGAATATTTTGAAGAATAAATAAATAGGCACACTGGTAACTCTAAGTCGAACTCTAAGTCGAATTTCGAGTTGAATTTCGAGATAGAGTCTAACTCGAAATTCTTCCCAGACTTAGAATTTTCAAAACTTCACTCTGGAAGCTCAAATCGAAATTCAACCAGAATTTCAAGATGAGTTTCGAGATAGGAACTAACTCGAAATTTTGAAGATACTTATAATAATTTGACAAATTTTCTTTGAAAAACTCAACAATTAATTTTGCCAAATTAATATAAATATCAATTCAAGGATTTTTAATATATGACATAATTAAAACATTCCTTGATAATTCTAAGGCCTCTAATTACATGAAAAACACAGGTAAATTCATCTAAAAAACATGCAAAATTTAGAATAGTATGAATTTAACTCCCCCTATGTTCATGCAATCTAACAAGCATAAATTCAAATATTTGTGCTATAAAAGACACTTAAAACACACTGAATTCATGCAAAATCACACTATATGCATCCTATAATAATCATTAATTAGGCATTTTAAAGTCTAAACACATAATGATTAAATAGCTTGCATATACCAACATAACCATGGATTTTACAGATATAAGGCTTTACTAACTTGTGTTAAGCATTCCCAATTCACCAACCAACCTATTGAATGTTACTTCATCAAGAGGTTTGGTGAATATATCTGCAATTTGTTGCATTGTGGGCACGAAATGTAGCTCCACAGTCCCCTCCTCGACATGTTCTCTTATGAAGTGATACCTGATGTCGATGTGCTTGGTTCTTGAGTGATCTACAGGATTGTTGGTTATGGCAATGGCACTTGTGTTGTCACACATAATTGGAATTTTCTTGTGCTCCATGCCATAATCTTTCAATTGGTTCCTCATCCACAGTATTTGAGCTACACAGCTTCCAGCAGCAATGTACTCAGCTTCAGCAGTAGAAGTAGATACTGTATGTTGCTTTTTACTTTGCCAGGACACCAATCTTCTGCCAAGAAATTGACAAGCACCAGATGTGCTTTTCCTATCAATCCTGCAACCTGCATAGTCTGAATCCGTATAGCCAATTAGATTAAAACCTGTATCTCTTGGGTACCAAATTCCTAGATTTGGTGTGCCCTTGAGATACCTAAAAATTCTTTTGACGGCTATGAGATGTGATTCTCTAGGATCCGCTTGGAACCTTGCACATAAACAAGTCGCGAACATTATATCGGGTCTACTTGCAGTTAAATAGAGAAGTGAGCCAATCATACCTCGATAGCTTGTGATGTCAACTGGTTTACCTGTTTTGTCTTCATCAAGCTTCGTGGCTGTTGCCATGGGAGTCTTGGCTGCTGATGCATCTTCTAGATTGTACTTCTTGAGTAAATCTCTGACGTACTTGGATTGACAGATAAAGATACCATCTTTTCTCTGACTGATCTGTAACCCAAGGAAGAAGGACAGCTCTCCCATCATGCTCATCTCGTATTTGTCTTGCATTAGCTTAGCAAATTTCTCGCACAAGCGCTCATTCGATGACCCGAAGATAATATCGTCCACATAGACTTGAACAAGTATTAGATCATTCTTCACATTCTTATAGAACAATGTTTTGTCAATTACTCCCCTAGTAAAACCACTTTCAATTAAGAATACAGATAGGGTTTCATACCAACATCTTGGGGATTGCCTGAGGCCATAGACAGATTTGAAGAGAAGATACACAAAATCTACAAGTTCTGGATCAATGAAGCCAGGCGGCTGTTCCAGATACACTTCTTCTTCTAACTCTCCGTTCAGGAAGGCACTTTTCACATCCATCTGGAAAACCTTGAAGTTCTTATGTGCTGCAAATGCCAAAAACATCCTGACTGCCTCAAGTCTTGCAACTGGTGCATAGGTCTCATCATAATCAATTCCTTCTCGCTGAGAATAACCTTTTACAACCAAACGAGCCTTGTTTCGTGTTACAAGTCCGTTTTCATCCATTTTATTTCTGAATACCCACCTTGCTCCAATTACTGATTTGTTCTTTGGTCGGGGTACCAGTTTCCAAACTTTCTGCCTTTCAAACTGATTGAGTTCCTCTTGCATTGCAATCACCCAATCAGCATCACCAAGAGCTTCTTCTATTTCTTTAGGTTCAAGCTTGGATAAGAACCCAGAATAAAAGCAAATATTAGCCAGGTCAGCTCTTGCATTTCTTCTAGTAGACACACCAGCATCTGGATCACCAATAATCAATTCAAACGGATGGTCTCTATTCCATACTCGTTCTCTTGGAAATTGTCTTGATGATTCAGCATGACTTTCTGAATTGTGGTGCTGACTACTTTGAATACTTTCACTAACTCCCCCTGAGTTAGTGCCAGCTCCTACAGAACTAGAGTCAACTCGACTCGAGCCTTGAACAGTAGTCCTTGAGCTGCTATTTACTCCCCCTGAGTTGTTGCCGGTTCGTACTGAAGATGTCTCTCCTGATCTTGTAGAATTAGCTTGTTCACTAGACTCAGGTTCTTCACGTACACTTGGAACATTTAATGGGACAACCAACTCAGGTTCATCTTCAAATTCTTCTAAGTCCAGATTCTGAAATTTTAGGGACTCAGGTTCATTAGAATCTCTTGAAATTGATGAGAGTTTGGTATCGTCGAATCTGACGTTGTAGCTTTCAGTCACTTTTCGATCATTTACTAAGAACACCCTATAAGCTGCTACCACATCTGTGGAGTAACCAACAAAAATTCCTTCACGAGCTTTTGCTGCAAACTTGCCTAGATTTTCATCATCTATAAGTACATAGCATTTTGCTCCGAAGACATGAAAGTATTTGATTGTTGGTCTTCTTCCGTTCATTAACTCACATGGTGTCTTTTCTTTATCTTTTATGATCAAGGATCGATTTTGAGTGTAACACACGGTACTCACTGCTTCTGCCCAGAAATACAGAGGAAGTTTCGAATCGTACAACAAAGTTCTTGCTGCTTCAACCAATGTTCTATTCTTTCTTTCAACTACTCCATTTTGCTGTGGAGTTCTCGGGGCTGAGTACTGACGACGTATTCCTTTAGATACACAGAAGTCATTTAGCACTGCGTTTTTGAATTCAGTGCCATTGTCTGATCTAATCGTCTTCACAGTAAGTGTTGAAACATTCTCAATTTGAGTGATGTGATCAATGATTAAGAAAGGTACTTCGTCTTTCGTCATTGCGAACAATACCCATGTATACTTGGAGAAGTCATCCACGATTACCAATGCATATCTTTTCCTAGACAGAGATAGGACATTCACTGGGCCAAACAAATCCATATGAAGAAGTTGCAGAGGCTCAGTGATACTAGAAATTTCTTTGCTTTTATGCGAGGCTCGCTTCGACTTTCCCATTTCACAGGCTTCACAGAGTCCTTTCGGAGCTAACTCCATTTGAGGTAGATCTCTCACCAATTCTCGCCTTGCGAGAGCATTCATCGTTTTGAAGTTTAAGTGAGATAACTTTTTGTGCCATAACCAGCTTTCATCATCCGAAGCTTTGCTGTAGAAACAGGTGACTTCATTCTGATTTGCTGAATCCATGTCTGCAACAAAAAGATCTGCCTTTCGAACTCCTCTCAAAGCCAATGAACCTTCCTTGATGTGAGTGATTGATACACCTTTCTTGTTGAAGACAATTTCGTAACCTTTGTCACAGAATTGACTGATACTCAACAAATTATGCTTTAATCCCTCAACATAGGAAATATCTTCAATGATGACATTGCCAGTTTTCAGTTTGCCATATCCCTTTGTCACACCTATGCTGTCATCTCCAAAGGTAACATAAGGGCCAGCTTTCATAACCAACTCTGTAAGCAGGGACTTGTTTCCAGTCATATGCCTCGATGCTCCACTATCTAGCACCCATATAACTTTATTTCTCTTTTGCTTAATGCCCTGCAATGACAGATTGATTAGACTTTCTTCGGAACCCAACTTTGATTGGGCCCGGCTTTTCGATAAGATTTAGAATCAACAGATTTAACAACAGGAGATGCACTTTTCTTAACATAACTAGAGCTTTCGACTTCCTCCTTTCCTTTCTCAGACTTGACATATTTATCAGTCCTAGGAGAAGGTTTGTCACTCCTAACTTTAGGAGGACTGACAGTCTTGGCTCTCCCAAACTTCTTTTTGTTGTTTGAACTAGCAGCAGTATTTGAGCATGACTGGCTAGATGCATTCATTAAATTCACAAAAGTTTGCATGACATTAAAAGTGCATGGCATACAATTAGGTTGACCACACTGTGCATGATTCTGATGCAGATTATTCATTGTATGTGTGACAGGCATGGCATGTGCAGCAGGAACATTTATGTTAGCTTTACATGCATAAGAAAGATGTTCAGTAGATTTGTAGTGATAACATGCTTTCTTTATTCGTTCAGCCTTAACCTCTTTTATGCCTTTCTTCCCTTGTTGTTTAACAGCCTTAGCTCCTATTCCTAGTCTAGATTCATCACTAGGGAAATTGATTTTAACTTGTTTAATAGGAGTTATAGGTTGTGCTTTCTGACGATCTTCCATCTCAATCTCATATCTAGCTATCAATTCAGTCTCTTCTTCTTCTATTCTAGGAACAAGGTGTTTGTAGATGGGTTTGACAGAAGATTTAAGAATGCTAGGTGTTTCCTTTTTAAGGTCACTGGAGCTAGGATCGATATGTCTCTTGCCTTCTTTCTTAGAAAGATCAGAATAATCAAGTCCTACACCTACTCCAGTTATCTTCTTAAATACGTCATTATCTACATACACTTTACTAGCAGCTAGTTTGTAAGCTTCACATTTAGTTTCTAACTCAGCTAGTTTGTTCCTTAAACATGATTCTATTTCTTCCTTAAGGACGAGCTTGTGTTCCAAAGATTTAATAAAATCTCTTAGAGAAGTATCTACAGTGCAAGCGGCCTCTAACTCTTCCACTTTTGCCTCAAGCATTCTGCTTTTGGCGACAAGTGTTTTCTGTTCCTTTTGAGAAGTGTCTAGGCTTTTGCACAACATGTAGATCTCTTCGCTAAGAGCGCCGTTCTGTTCCTTATAATCATCAATAGACATTTCTACTTTAAGGGTTAGAACTGGTACCTCTGGTTCCTCTGATGTCTCAGCCATGAGCGCAAAGTTTGCTACATGAGTAACATCTTCCTCATCTGAATCATCCCAAGCTCTTCCTTCTGTTACTACTAAAGCTCTTTTACCATGTTTTTCTTTCACCAGCGATTCATACTTGCTTTTGAGGGCTTCAAATGTCTCTTTTGGATAAGTCTGTTTAGGCTTTTTGCAGTCCGAGGCAAAATGTCCAGGTTCACCACAATTATAGCAATTGAACTTCATTTTGAAATCCAACGGAGATTTGTAGCTGGTACTCTTGCCTTTGCTTTTGTAGCCTGATGAACTACCACCACCCTTAGCAGCCCGATAGTAAGATGAAGAATTTCTCTGTGGTCGGTTGCTCTTTCTAAATCTCATGTTGCTGAACTTCCTTGCCATGTATGCCACGACACTATCGTCCATGTTGTCCAGCTCTTCTTGGGTGAAGTAGTCATCATCACTGTTAGATGCACACTCGTCATCATTATCAACTTGATGCGGTGCAGGTGATGATTTAGGCTTTGCTGCAACCATTGTCTTCTTAGACTCCTCCTCATCAGCAACTAATCCTGATGCAGTTTCTTTTCCTTTTGAATCATTGTCCCATGCTTGATCTTGAAGTGTCTCCAGCTCATAGGTCTTCAGAATTCCATAATATTCTTCCAGAGAAGTTGTATGCAAATCTCTGGTTTCTCTGATTGCGTAGACCCTATGTTCAATGCTCTTTGGCTGGTTCCTCAGATATCTTGTATTGGTCTCAACCATGGGGAGAGTAACACCTCTCAGATTCAAATCCAATACCAACTGACTGAATCGTAGATAGACATCTGTTATGCTTTCTCCTTTTCGTATTCTAAAGGTGTCATACTCCATCTTGAGTATAAGTGTCTTGTTGCTTCTAACCTCTGCAGATCCTTCCATGACAACTTCTATCTTGTCCCAAATTTTCTTTGCTGTATTCAAACCTTTGACTATGTTGAACATTTCATGATCAAGAGATTCCATCAAGGTTTGTCTTACAGAAGTATCATAAGCTATTTGCTCCTTGTCAGCATCCGTAAAGTCCGCTGCCTTTTTAGGCTCAGACCGAGCAGGTATAACCTCCTCTCCTTCCGTACGCTCAGGAATAGCTTTCATTGGAGCAAATTTACCCTTTTCAAGGACTTCCAGATACTCAGGGTTAATAGTCTCTAAGTAGAGTCTCATTCTGAAAACCCATTCTTCATAGTGATCTCGGTTGAACATTGGGATCTTGAAAGAATTTTTAGGAGCCATTTCAAATCTTGTCACTAAAAAATTCTAAGTACCCAAGACTAGGCTATGTAGAATATCTATGTAGAACTCCTGCCAAGTCGAAATTTTTCTAAGTAGAAATTTTGCTCAAGTCGAAATTCACCAAGTAGAAATTGTCCAAGTCGAAATTCTATGTAGAAAATCTCAAGTCGAAATTCTATGTAGAACTTTTTTGTCCTTAGAATAATTTTCTGCAGATTACTTTAATATTGAATAAACAATATCACCTTTTTTGACTTTTGATAACTTTACACACCGAAAGTGACTAACCCACTTGCTAAGCACTGAGTACACTTTCTTTTGCTTTCGGCCAAGGAATAATAATCAAATCAAAAGTACAAAAACACCTTTTTGACTATCTTTGTTTGTTTGAAAAAGGAGATCAAAAAGTTGTTGGGTTATCTTCTTTGACAAGAACAGATGATGAACACTCAAGAACACCAAATATCAATGAACCCAGATTAATTCACAAAAATTAATTAAAATACACCCAAGCCAAATAATCACACCTGGAGTATTTAAATAATTTTTCCCGGATGAGTTTTCACTGGAAACGAATTAAAGCACACTTTTCGAAAAAAATGAAAAGTAGATCTAGAAAATGAAAACTCACGATTCTTCTACCAAACACAAGGATCTATGTTTTGTATGTTAAACATCCGCTCTGATACCAATTGTTAGGTCCAAATGTGTTGTAGAGGGGGGTGAATACAACTTTTCGATTATGAGAAGCAATAAATACGATGCAATAAATGAACACACAGATTCAAGGAATATATTTCTTTATATATAACTTGAAAAGGTTGCTACAACATTCATTACAAAGTATAACAGAAGTTCAGAGAGAAGTGAATGATTCTAAGCTCTGTGAATACTCTATCTCTTTTTCTTGTGTTTTTCTCAATATTGCTCACTAACTAAAACATTACACAAGTGCTTCTATTTATACTACATGTAATCTATGACCTGTAGTCTTCAAAGACTAAGATGTACGTGGCCCAATGATGTCCACATAAATCTTTTCTTATCTTGAAAGCTTGGAAATCTGCCAATCAGAAGATGCCATGTGTCATGTTGAAGCTGCACTCTAAGTAGAACTTCTACTTGAGAATTTCTACTTAGCCATCTCGAAATTCTAAGTAGAACTTCTACTTGAGAATTTTGACTTAGCCATCTAGAACATTTAGTACTTAGAAAATATTCTGGTCTTCAACTTGAAACTTCAATGCACATCTTGAGCTTGTGATATCTTCATATCTTCTTTGTTCTTCTACAAGCTCTTGAACATGGATCTTTATTACTGACATAAACTTGCTATCAATGTCCTGACACTTGATGCACTGGTCTGGTTCATAAGTGACTAGTCTTGATAGTGTTTCTGCTTCTTGAATAAATTACCATATTCACTTAGTAACTTGGCTTTCCAATATTTGCTTTCCTTCTTGTTCACTTGAAATCAATTGGTCTTGTTGATACTGATAGTTATGATCTTGAATCTCGAATTCTCAAATCACTGAGGCCTGAACAACTTTGACTTGAACTTCTCTCAATGATTTCTTCTTGGCTTGATCATAGTTAACATGTTCAATTGTATCAATTACCTTGTCTTCATTTAGTGTTGATTTCTTGTGACTTCTTGTTCTTGATTGTCTTCTGGTTAAGTATCTTTTCTTTTAATTGAGTTACATTAGTTATAGTGTTACAAGTCAATACACTCTGCCTTTCAATAGAGATATTATGCTACCCTATGTGATCTAAGTGGATAACTTGTGCTTCAACCTTTATGTTTTCAAATTCTATAGAGATATAGGGTCTAAACATAATAGGTGCCTATTCATCTTCTATCTCTTTTGTGGATGTATGTGTAGATTGGTACTAGTATACCGAGAGGTAACTTTTACTCTTTTCGTGTTATTCGATCAGATATCAAACCCATCGCATGTTTTAATTAAAGGCTGCAACTCTAAGTGAAGTAGATGATGAAACTAGGATTCCATGTTTTATTCTCATATTAGTAATTCGACTGTAATCTCTTTTCTTAGTTAATCTTTAGTTTGATAAATAAATTTAGTAGTTAATAAAAATCCAATTTGTTATTTGTCTTAGCAGTGGATAAAAACCATACATCGGTGCATAGGTACATTAATTGAATTGAACACCATTCTAGATCTCTGTGGGAACGAACTTGATTTAATCATATATTACTTGTGACAACGTGCGCTTGCGTTAATTTTGCATAACAAGTTTTTGGCGCCGCTGCCGGGGTTCATCGGTGTTTTTATTTTAGTTTATGTGCTTGTCATCAGTGGTCGTTAGCGTTCACTGACTCGGATTCTTACTTAGTTTGTTTGATTCGTGGTGTTTCAGGTATTTAAGTTTGTATGCGAACAAGCTACAAGCTCGTTTGGAAGAACTGGCGGAAGGCGATCTTGTAGAGAATAAAGAGAATAAGGAAGAGGAATCTGAAACTACAGTAGCAATGGCAGATGCAGCAGCAGCTAAGGCTTTAAAGGAGTATTCTCAGCCGAAACTCAATGACATCCAGTCTAGCATTATTAGGCCAGCTATTGCAGCGAACAATTTTGAGATTAAGTCTGGCACAATTTAGATGGTGCAGAATTCAGTTCAGTTTGGGGGTGCTTCTATGGAGGATGCCAACATGCATGTTCGGGACTTTATCGAGATCTGTGATACTTTCAAATGTAATGGTGTGACGGATGAGGCTATCAGGTTGAGGCTTTTCCCATTCTCTCTGAGGGATAAGGCTAAGAGCTGGCTATACTCTCTACCACCTGGTTCCATTACTACATGGGAAAATCTTGCTCAGAAGTTCCTTACTAAATTCTTTCCTATGGCAAAAACTGCAGCATTAAGGAACCAGTTGACTCAATTCCAACAGAAATCTGGCGAGACCTTGTGTGAGGCTTGGGAACGCTACAAGGAGATGCTACGCAAGTGTCCTCATCATGGCATGCCTGATTGGATGGTTATAATGGGTTCTACAATGGGTTAGGAGCACAGTCTAGGCCCTTGCTAGATGCAGCATCGGGAGGAGCTCTGTGGGCAAAGAGCTATGATGAAGCTTATGATCTTATAGAGATGATGGCTGCTAATGAATATCAAAATCCAACCCAAAGGCTATCTCAAGGCAAGGCAGCAGGAATTTTGGAAGTAGATACAACTTCAATGATTACAGCTCAGTTGAAGGCTCTTGCTATGAAGGTGGATTCTCTTGCTAATTATGGAGTTCAGCAGGTGGCTAGTGTCTGTGAGCTATGTGCGGGTGCACATGAGACGAATCAGTGTGCTATCTCTTCTGAATCAGCACAGTTCGTGAGTAATTTCCAGAGACCTGCTGCACCAGTTCCAGCCACTTATCATCCTAACAACAGAAATCATCCCAACTTCAGCTGGAGCAACAATCAAAGTGCACAACAACCTTTTCAACAGCCTTATCAGCAAGCAAAGCCATTCAATCAAGGCTATCAACAGCCTTACACTCCAAGGGCACCATATCAACCTCCAGGATTTCAGCAACAACAGCCCCAGGCTCATGTGGGGCAATCTTCTAATGAAAAATCAGAGATGGATGATTTGAGGATGATGGTGAAGAACCTGCAAGCTTCTCAAAGGATCTTGGAGAATCAGATGGGGCATATTACAAGTGCCTTGGTAAATATGCAACAAGGAACTCTTCCTAGTGACACGGAGGTTAATCCAGGCAAGAGGGAGGTCCATGAGTAGGTGAAAGCTGTGACTTTGAGATCCGGAAAAGTCACGAGTGATCCTAAATCAGCAACTGAAGAAGATGAAGATGTTCAGAATCAGCAGGTTGAAGAATCTGCAGTGCCAATAATTGAGAAATCTGATTTAGTGGCTGATCAACTTGATGGTGAGAAGAGCAAGGAACATGTTGAAAAGTCTACTCCGGAGCAATCTTCAAAGGATAATCAGATCTATCCACCTCCTCCATTTCCTGGACGTTTGCAGAAAAGTAAAGAGAAATAGTTTCAGAAATTTATGGATGTCTTCAAGAAACTGTCCATTAATATTCCTTTTGTTGAAGCATTAGAGCAGATGCCGAGATATGCAAAGTTCATGAAGGATATTTTGTCACGAAAGAGAAGGTTGGAAGAATTTGAAACAGTGGCATTGACGGAGGAGTGTAGTGCTGTTCTGCAACAGAAGTTGCCTCCTAAACTGAAAGATCCGGGAAGTTTCACTATTCCATGCACTATTGGCAACCTTTCTTTCGACAAGTGTTTATGTGATGTGGGAGCTAGTATTAATCTCATGCCCTTGTCTGTTTTCAAGCAACTTGGTCTACCGGAGCCAAAGCCAACTAACATCTCTTTGCAGTTGGCTGATCAATCTATCACATATCCTAGAGGCATCGTGGAGGACGTTTTGGTGAAGGTTGATAAGTTCATCTTCCCAGCTGATTTTGTTATCTTGGATTTCGAATAAGACAAGAAGATTCCCATAATCTTGGGAAGGCCTTTTCTAGCTACGGGTCGTACTTTGATCGATGTACAAAAAGGAGAGCTTATAATGAGGGTGCAAGATCAGAATGTCACCTTTAATGTGTTCAAGGCCATGAAATTTCCGACGGAGGATGAAGAGTGTTGCAGTATGGAAATGGTTGATACGGGTCAAAGAAAGAAGTTGGATCAGGTGTTGAGCGAAAAATCGAATATGCGCGTGCTAAAGCATCCTATCACTGACTTCATTGACAGTTCTTCAATACGAGATCTCTCGAATGTCAAGCTCGGAAAACTTCCATCTCATTTGAAGTATGTCCTTCTGAATGATGGGTTGGTAATTTTTGAAGTGTGTCAAGATAATGTGTTAAGAAGGTGGAGCATGGATGATGAGGTAGAAGAGTGTTCTTATCAATCAACTGTGAAGCATAAGCACCTTAGAGGTGTGAAGAAGAAAAAGAAAAAGTCAATTGGAGGAAGAGTCAAAGTGAAGTTTGATTTAGAAAAGATGTGGGAAGATAGCAAGAAGGTTGTCAACCAATGGGTGAATGGTCCTTCTGCTAAGGACAAGTCAAATGCGATCTTCGAGCCACCATGATTTGAATCATATTTGTCCGGCTAAATGACGTTAACGACAGCGCTTCGTGGGAGGCAACCCATGTGTTTCGGTGTTTTCAGGTATGTTTTCTACTATCCCTTGTATTTACTTCCATTCAATGCGGACATTGAATATTATAAGTTTGGGGGTGGTTTGGGGGATAAGTAGTATGTATATGTGTTAGTAGTATTTGTGAGTCATTGTGTTCATATAGATATCATGTTTTGCATATTAGTAGTAATTCATGCATATATTTGTTCGTATTATCTATGTTTGTTTCATTTAGGACATTCTGTTATTTTTGTTTTACCATGTGAGTTCATTTTAGTTGCATTTTCATGGCATGCATTTTTCATGATCCCTTAGGACGAACTGATTCTGATTGATAGGTGGATGTTGATTTGGGTGTGATGATGATGAGTAGAGGGCTGATTTATAGTTCCTAGGAATTGACTTGCATGTTATGGGAACAAAATCAATTACACAGTCTCATTGGGGTGCTTTTGGGCTAGGTTAGGGTCATGCATGTTGGATGTTTTGAGATTTAATCACTTGTTTATTCTTAGAATTTTCGTTATTCCTTTTATAGCGTAGGAACACTAAAATCTAAGTTTGGGGGAAAACAGGAATTTCATGCTAGTTGTAAGAATTGTCAATAAAGGCTAGGCGTCAAATGGCTAGTAGCCGGCTCATATTTATATGAGTAGTCTAGGGTTGGAAATGAGAAAGGCTCATTCCAGATTGAAAAAAAAAAGAGAAAAAAAAAATCAGAGAAAAAAAAAAGAAAAAAAAAGAGTCAATTTTTGTTTGTTAATGCAAAATTAACCAGAGTGAGCTCTTTAATACTCGAGTAATTAAGTCTGAGGGGACTTAGTCCTAGTAACCTAAAGCTCTTGTGGTTTGGGATTGCTGACCTAACACTCGCTACATGGGTATTATTGTATAAGCCTTTTGGGGTCTCATTCATTGCACGGTTAAATAAGCATGCGTATTATATATAGTATTATGTGTCATAGTAATAAAGCATGAGTTTCTGTCTACCTTGGATAAGGGTGGAGGTGTTCCTAGGTTATGAAGTGTCTACAGTCTATTCTGTTTATAAACCCGTGATTGTCTTGACGGAAAACATGTATGATTTTTGACCTAGTTTTGGGGGTATTTCTGATGAGCATTGCACACACGCACGTTTCTGTTCATGTATTGTTAGTATACGGGGACTTAGTCGAGCTCTGCTTGGATTTGTTGCATTCTTTGAGATATTTGCTTGTTAGTTGGTTTTGGTGAGTTTGAAGGGGATTTTGCATTTTTCATATTAGTTGCATTCATGCATTGCATTGCATTAGCTTAAATGGATTTTATAGGCCCTCACGAGACCTTACTCGTCCACTAGGGCTGCCTAGGGGTTTAAAGGGCTTGTTGCATATGCCAAATGCAACCGTGATCACCTACGGAAGTGGTACTAATTAGTTAGTGTAATTGTTTATGCTTGAGGACAAGCATCGGTTTAAGTTTGGGGGTGTGATAAGTGGATTTTATATCCACTTGGAACATTCCGTATCGGCTTAAATTGGTGTATTTGGCCTCAAGTTTGTCGTAGTTTTTATGTGTTTTATTTACTTGTGCAGGTTTGGAGAAATATCGATTAGGGTTGAATTTTCCATTGATTTTGGAGTTGATCATGCTATGGAATGAAGAATGGTGACTTAATATCAACTATCAAGAGTTTTGCAAGTCTTTGGATTGAAGAAGGGAAGTGATTGCAAAAGGAACGGAAGAAAACGGATGAAAAACGAAGAAAATTGCAGAAAACGAACCGCCACCAGCCAGAGGAGCGCTGGCAGCGCTCTACAGAGCGCAGGCTGCGCCTGCACAGTGCACGAACAGAGAGGAGAGCGCAGGCTGCGCTGCTTCAAGCGCAGGCAGCGCTGGTGCGGGGAAAAACTGCTGAAAAATGACCGTTTTGCCCTTATTCGAGTTTTAATTGTATTTTTGGTACCCAAACCTATTTCCAATTGTATTCTAGGTTGTTTTTCTTGCTGGGCAAGATATCTAGGCCTATAAAAACACATCTTAGCATTGTAATTTATATAGTTTTTATTATTGTAACATAGCTTAGATCTGCAAGGGAGAGAAGGAGAGAAGGATTCAACGCTCGTGACAAGCAACGGATCTAGATCTACTTCATCCTTTGTGTTATTCTGGATTATAGATTTGTTTTCTCAACTCTTCGTTTTAATATTATTGTTTCTTTCTTTCATATTTTGTTTAATATCATGTTTTCATCTAATCCTATGGTGACGAAAGGTTCGATTATGAACTAATCGTTGTCGTGGGATCCTAGTGGATTTATCTATGTAGCTTAGTAGTTTGCATGCCTTAAAGATTTATGTGTGGTGAATTCTTGATATCCTTGTATGGTTGTGCTTATTGAATTTAGGTGCGACGCGAACATCTAATATGTTAATCTCTTGCTAAACGAGAGTGGATCTTGAGATTTAGAACTTGCCATGCTAGCATAGGATAGGTTGATGTTTTAGAATCATGATTTGTAGCATCAATAGAGATATTATGCTACCCTATGTGATCTAAGTGGATAACTTGTGCTTCAACCTTTATGTTTTCAAATTCTATAGAGATATAGGGTCTAAACATAATAGGTGCCTATTCATCTTCTATCTCTTTTGTGGATGTATGTGTAGATTGGTACTAGTATACCGAGAGGTAACTTTTACTCTTTTCGTGTTATTCGATCAGATATCAAACCCATCGCATGTTTTAATTAAAGGCTGCAACTCTAAGTGAAGTAGATGATGAAACTAGGATTCCATGTTTTATTCTCATATTAGTAATTCGACTGTAATCTCTTTTCTTAGTTAATCTTTAGTTTGATAAATAAATTTAGTAGTTAATAAAAATCCAATTTGTTATTTGTCTTAGCAGTGGATAAAAACCATACATCGGTGCATAGGTACATTAATTGAATTGAACACCATTCTAGATCTCTATGGGAACGAACTTGATTTAATCATATATTACTTGTGACAACGTGCGCTTGCGTAAATTTTGCATAACAACCCCTACACACGAAGATATTTTAAACTAGTCCTTTTTTCTGTCCATAATTCAATAAGTGTCTTGTCCATATGTTTCAGAGGTACTCTATTCAGAATATGGCAAGCCGTATTCAGAGCTTTTCCCCACATGTACTTAGGCAACCCTGAATTAATCAACATACTATTGATCATATCCTTAAAGGTTCTGTTCTTTTGTTTTGCCACCCCATTAGACTCAGGTGTGTATGGTGGAGTTACCTCATGAATTATTCCATTGCTCTTGCAAAATTCATTAAACGAGTTACTCGTATACTCACCACCTCTATCTGATCTCAAACGTTTAAGTATTTTACCAGTTTGTGTTTCAGATTCGGTTTTGAACATAATGAATATATCTAGTGCTTCATCTTTATGTTTAAGCAAATAAACATAACAATATCTACTACAATCATCTATAAAGGTAATGAAATATCTATTATGATCCTTGGTCAAAACACCACCGAATTCACATATGTCCGTGTGCACTAAATCTAACACATTCGAATCCCTAATCACATTATAATGAAAGGGTTTCCTAGTTTGTTTAGTTGTCACACATACTTGACATTTAGATTTCTTATCAATGGCATGTTTTGGAATCAACTCTAAGTTCATCATATTTTTTAGAGCACCAAAATTCAAGTGACCAAGACGTGCGTGCCACAAATCAGATGATTCAACACAATTAACAGAAGGAGCAACATTATTATTAATAAAACTACCCAAAACAGGCTCAACATTTATTAAAAATAATCCATCTGACAACTCCTCCAGAGATTGTAGGGACCAGGAAATACATATCAATCTCAGAAACATGGGCATGTGCCAATTTTCCATATGTCTGGCGGACCAGTCCAGGAGAAGGATGAAGGGGAGAGAGACTCATGTCGTCCTTGTTCTTCTTTAGTGGTGGTTCTTAATGAAGACTCGTTATCTCAGTTGATTTTTTCCTGCTAGGATGGAGGGAAGAAGATGATTGTTGATAGAGTATATTTTTATATATATTCTAAATGATTTTATTCTCATATTTATTGTGTTTTGCATTGATTTGGATTTTTATTTAATAGATTTTATTGTTTTATTGTAGGAAATAAAGAATTCATAATTTGGAAGGATTTGGAGCAAAAAAAGCTATTTTGGAGATAAAATAGGAGAAAATTCGTATTATTGGGCTACACGGGTTGCCTGCACTGTTTAGGCCATATCTTGAGTTCCAGAAGTCAGAATTTGACGATCTTACTGTCCACGCGAATCTTGTGGAATTATCTTTAATTCAGAGGTGGTCCAATAAGCAAAATCGAGCTGGAAGAGCCCAGAAACAGAGGAGTAAATATAGTTACGAATTTTAATTAAGGAATCCTATTCAGTTATGGAATCCTACTTGTAATTTATTTAGAGTATTAAGATACTTTTATTGGGCAAGACTTTTAGAGCCTATATAAACACATCTAGGGTATTATTTTATAGAGGAAAAAAAAGGATGTAATATTAGATCAGATAATATAGTTTAGAGTAGATTAGTATTATTATTAATTGGAGATGTAGAGAAACACCATGACTCTTCTTTTGGGTGACAACATTGAAGTTTGAAGGTTTTGTTCTCCTAATATTTTCTTTGTTCTTATTAGTTTAATTATGTTTTCTTGTTTTACTAGTTGTTTTACTTGTTTAATTATTAGCGAGTAGTTATTTCTAGGGCTTAAAGGGAAGCCATGTTTGCACTAATATTGATATGATTTTCATAGTGGTTTGATTGGTTATGGTTAATTCTGATTGATATGTTTTAATCATTAATTTGTGTAATTGGCCAATATCATGGATTAATTATATGCAAATAGGGGTATGGATCGAGAGATTTACTTACTTGAGGCACACATACGATTAGCAGAATTGAATTTGAGTGCGGAAGCATCATTGGATTTCTGAGAGCATTAATTCTTGGAAGAGATTAACTTGACTCTAATTACCTGATTGATTGAATTACTAAAAGTGGTTAATTGTGTTGAATGTTTCGAGAGTGTTAATGCTTGAAAGAGATTAACATACTCTAGTTATAGGATCACATTGATTGCTTTAGCTTAAGAGCCAATTGTGTAAGCATGGTGGACGTGATTGCCCTAGGTTTTAAATAATTTGTTTATCATCTGTTTAATTAGTGTTAATTTAGTTTAATTAGTTAATTAATAATTTCACATATTCGTCTGACCCTTGAAACAATTAGCGATAACTGAAAAGGAATTAGTAGAACCTGTCTCCTTGTGGATTCGACCCGCTTGCCATCTGTACTAGCAATAGACACCGTGCGCTTGCGGTTATGTATAATTTGACATATCAAGTTTATGGCGCCGCTGCCGGGGAGACAACGAGTTTCTATTGATTTTAATTTAGTTGTTTAGATTGTTTCCATTGTCTCATTGGAACTTTTGTTCCAATTGAGGCAGATTTTACGTTTTCTTGGCTTTGTTGAGTGTCTACAGGTTTGCAATGGGTGAAGTTGATACTTTTGCACTCTTATCTTCCCTAGTAGAGGCACATACTCGAGAGATTGCCATGTCGAAGACTACAGAGCCCACTATGCGTCCAATGAGTATCAATGAGATGTCACAAGTGGCCCCTAAAACTTACAACTTCTGTCAAATTTGCGGTGTGCAGGGTCACTATGGTTTTGAATGCTCTTACAATGTCTATAATTCTCAGAGTGCTCAGTTGGGACAAATGAATTCTTTTGAAGAAGGATATGGGTACAATCAGTATTCAAACACTTTTGATCAAGAATGCGTGAATCAACCAGATTTCTACTACCAGGACAATGGTGCTCAAAATTTTTCATATCATAATCAGCAACAGTTTGAGCAACAATATTATCAGTCATATGAGCAGCCGCCACAGCAAGAATATCAATATCCTCCTCTACAAGAAGATCTACATGTTTCTCAACCCAGTGTAGATGTGCAAGCTGATCAGACAAATGAGATGTGGGATATCTTGAATAAACTGCTAAAGAGTTTTGAAGAATTAGAAACTCAAAGTTTGGCGATTGAATCTCAAATTGCACAGTTGGCTAACTCTTCTACTACAGGGCAGCTCGACTATTTACCATAATCATCTATCCGATCCGAAGAGGACCTGACTGCTATCAATCTCACAAGCGATCAGGAATATGATAGTTTCTCCATGTATGTTGATGATGAGGCCATTGATAAAGAGAAGGAGCATGCCACCGATGACAAGATCAATGATGTTGCTGCTACCGACACTACTAGAAAAAGTAGAATAGACATCGCCCCTTTAACATCGGTTCATGATGTCCCCGATGTAAAAACTGTCAATAACATCGTTCAAAAAATAACTGATGTCTTTAATATATTATAAAATCACATTACCATCCAACCGATGTCATTGACATTTCATTGAAAAATCAATGGCATCGGTCAGGAAAACAACTGATGTCTTTGATATATTATGACATCGATCGAAAATAAACCGATGTCTAAAGTAGGCTTTAAAAAATTTGTTATCCGCGCCCACACAATTAACTTTCCCCATTATCCAAATAATTCCCCCATCATTCAGACAATATTCCCCCCTTAGCAAATTTTTAGTTCCCCCCATTTTTTTGAGCCAATATTCACCTCACCCAACACAAAAAACATAAAACCAAAAACAAAAAAACTCTCAGCTCTCTCTCGACCTCACCTCTCTCAGCTCTGCTCGACCTCACCTCTCTTTCACTTTCATATACACAGACCGGAACCGAAACCCTAATTCACTCCTTCACTTTCTCTCTTTCTCTCTTTCACTTTCTCTTTCTCTCGCTCTTTCACTCTCAACCGAAAACCCCCAATTTGTAACCCTAATTTGTCATCGATTTGACCAATTGAGTACACTTGTTCAATTCACTGCTGAAATCCATTTGTTCACTGCTAAAAAGATTGAATCGGTAAGTGAGTAAACTTGGTGAATCCATTTTAAAGTTCTGTTTTGAGTATTAAGAATTATGATGTTTACAATGCTTTTTTTCCTTCTAGAAATTTGGCGGCTTGTCTTATTTTTATTAGGGCATAGAAGAAGGATGAAGGGTGAGTAGTTTATATGTATTCATGTTTTAGTTTATAGATTGTCTATATTGTACATGTTTGTTTATATTTAGTATTTGAGATGATGAAAGGGGTTTGTGGTTTCAGGGCATGCGAATTGTTTTATTACTTGAAAGGTGGACAAGTTGATTACACGGGAGGAACACAGTAAAGCTTGTGGACATGCCCAATTTGGTCGGATTAATGCAAAAGTTTATTTTTTGTTATTTACTTGATTTTTTTTAAAGTGACCTAAGTTTATATTGTAATAATATATTATTTGCTTGGATTTTTTAGAATATGTGGGCACAATCTTGAGTGGGATGGAGATCACCTAATTCATTTTCTTATGCCTGTTTTGGTTGGTACAATTGTTCTCTGTACTTTCTCCGTACATTTTCTTATATATTCTGGTTTTGTGAGGTTTGTTAGTCTTTGATATCTTAATCTCTCTAACTTCTATGTTCTAGAATTTCACCTTCAATGCTTTAAACCTGATCAGTAGGTGATGTGCTTTCTGGAACAACTTCAAGTGGAATTCACCATGTCGGTGCTCTGGAAGGGTGGTGATCCATTGGCAAGTTTAAAGCGTATTGGTTAGTTTTCTCTTAGAAGTAAATATTATAAGAAAATCATTCTTTCTGAAATTACTTCTAATTTACCTGGTGCTGTATCATATATTGCTCGCATATTTTATTTTTTCATCGTTGAAATCAAACTCTACTCTAGAGTTTTGAGTTAAAATTTTGCTTTTCTTTCTTGTAATTCTGTTATTCCAATCCTATAACTAGTCAAATAGTAGCTTGAATTTATGCTATCTCATGTATGCAATTTAATGGAATCAATTGGACCTTGAGCCATAAAAAATAGAGAAAAGACCCTGGTTTTATTAAAGTCGTTTAGTATTTCAGGAAGCTATTATTCATAAACCTGGTAACTGCCTATGGTATATGTTAATCAAGTGGTAGACTTATATTAGAACATAGTAAAACGTGTATACGGTTATATGATAAACAAAGTAACCAACATCATCTTTCTTTTCTGAATCTATGTTATGTTGAAAATGGGCATGTTTGTACTAACAGATTCATTGAGGTTTACATCTGCATTATCAGTGGCTCTGGAGGTTCTCTTTCTAGTTGTCACAGTAGGAATCACCGTCTACAAGTTGTTGAGTGGGAATATCATGATGCCTAGATTGCTGCCAGAAGCTACTGATCTCACTTCAACCCTTAAACTATTTACCGTAGTCCCTGTTCTTGTCGCGACATATATCTGCCATTACAATGGTATGTAAGCTTTTGTAATTTTGCTGTGTCTACTTATAATGTAACTTAAATACAAGGCCTATGCCATAGATGGTTTTCACAGAATTCACAAGTGCATCCCTAGTGTAGAATACCGGTTAGAACATCATCATCAAGGTTTTTTCTATGCTATTACGGATCAGCCTCTTTCTGATGAGGATGAGTTCTTGAATTACGTAGTTAGATAATGTTGGATGTACGTGAAGATAAATGGGAGGTAAACTATATTCTTACGTAATTAAGCATTTTTCATAATTTTAACTTTGCCTTTGTAAACTTTTGGTGATTACATATATTTGCATAGAAACTCTTGATGATTACATTGTTCTGGTTATTATAGTTACAATAACTTTCTTCTTCCTATGCTTGGATTTTCTTCCTAGTAATCTACTCCTTATATTCAACTACTTCGATTTTTGAGTTTTTTCTTGCTAGACTATTCTTGTTCCAGGTGAAAATACCATCATAGAGAACATTGACATTTTTAATGAATATCTGGTCCTAAAGCTTGAACGAAATGGTTTTCCTGCACTATGTTCCATTAAATTGCCAATTGATGGAAGTTCCAAGGTATAATGTCTAGCTTCTTTATATGTGCTTAGTAGATTAATGAAGGCTGTTAGAAAGGAAGTATCACGTGTATTCTTTTGTGATAAATATTATGTAAAATGGGTTTGCAATTGTAAAAAGTTATGTTAGCTATGTAATATGCTATCAAATAAACAAACAAATTACAACTCCACTTCATAAGTAATTAATTATATTAAAATCATTGAAGTTATTATTATAAAAATTAATATTCTATCATATAATTGAATTATTTATATTTTATAAATATTATAAAATTTTGAATAAATTTAGAAGGAAAAGATTTTAAAGTAAATTAGTTTATGAAAACTAATAAATTTTGATTAAAATCATTAAAAAATTGTAGAAAATAAGAGCTTGTAATAATTATAGATTATTATAAATTAATTATAATAATTTTATATCAATAAATTAAACTAATTTTATAAAATTTTCAAATAAAAAATTAAAATTAATTAAAAAACAACATGTATATGTAGAGTTGTACTTTATGAATTGTCTCTGTTTTTTCTTGTTACAGATTTTTGAGTCCGCTCTCTGTTGTGTAGGAAGTATAGTAAGAGATTATACCTGAAATCAAGATAACAAAAACAAAATACCAAAAAGATGTTTCGAGGCACGTGAAAACCACGCTATCCTTAAAACAGATAAGCCCCTTTCGTGTGGTGCTTGAAGGTTGTTTGTGGCTTCCGTCTCCCAGGATACAACGAAACGAGGTGATCTTAAGCACTAGAGATCCACCTCCTACGAACCGAACAAACACGCTTTCTATCTCCCAGAAACCGAACCTATAGCTCTAAGAATAATGCAAGATATACTATAGGAAAAAACTTGTAATCTTTTGTGTCACAAACCAAGATGCCAAAATCTCCTTATATAGGAGTAAAAAATATGTAACTTACATGGTAATTAATTTTGTAACTTATACACCATAATAAGCAAATCACTAATGCACCATTATTTTGTGAGTTACAAAATTAAAACACATAAGTTACAAAAATAATGTGGGAGTTACAAAACCAAAATAATAATACATTTCAAATTTATTCAAATATGCCAACAATCCCCCACATGAATAAAATTGACAATGTAAAATGACCTTTGACACGGAGATAGAGCGCACGGTAGAAACCAGCATAGGATAGGTAGGCGTACACCCTTGAACCTTCCCTTGTAAGAACATATTTACATTTCTAGAATTTCAGTAGTCGCGTTGACCTTGAACTGCCCTTCTATATTGTGAAATGATGATACATCCCCCACTGGAGTCTTTCCCTATATTTGTTCAGTTCTCACTGTTAAACCCATTTTGGTCCTGAGCTTTAGCCTGGTTCTGTGAGTTTTTCCCAGAATTAGCCCCCACAATTCCTTCTTGAAGCGACCCCACTTCACTCACATAGGTGATCTCTTGAATAATACAAACGTATTATTTGTTCGCCATATCGACACATAAGGATCATTAAAAGCATAGCTTAGACTTATCCAAATTTTATCACTGTTTTTTCATCATAGGAATGGACCCGGGAGTAAAACCCCCACAGTGATCTTCCTAAGTCGTTACAGTTAGGTTGTCCCATTGAACCAAGATCTTGGGATCTCCAGTCAACAAGGTTGGGTTTCCTTTGCATCAACTTTTATTATGGGCTTTAGTCCCATTCCTTTCGATGATTTCTCAACTAACTCTCTTGTTAACCCTTTGGTTAGCGGATCCGCAGTGTTATCTTTTGACCTAATATGATCAATAGTGATAACTCCAGTTTAGAGTAGTTGTCTAACGGAATTGTGTCGACGACAAAGATGTTTCGACATTCCATTACAATCATTTTCACTATACTCGTGCATCTTCACTTTGGCATATATCATATTTTGGTAATCACTTTACCAGTCATCAACCAAGACTTCAATTCGTCATTGACATTACCAATTTTTAGCGTCCCAAAAATCAATAATATCAATTTATCTCATTACCAAGTTTAAGCGTCCCTAAACTGGCAACACTCATTCACTCAGTTACAAAATTTGATCATCCTCAAAATGGCAACTATATCGTTTATTATGAAGTCATAACATATCGCAACAATATCAAATTTTATATGCCAATTTTCGTATCTATGTTGTTCCAAGCAACATAATCACCAAAATCCAGACTTTCGACTCTTGCCTTAGCGAAAGAAACCAAGAAAGACTGTTCCAAAGTTCATTGATGTACTTCTAAATTTCACAACCCCGACAATTTAAGTATCATCTTGATGAACCATATTCTTATAACTCAAGAATATATCATAAAGTAAGTTAGGTCTTCACTTTTGACTATAATCTTTTAATTATCAGTCTGACCTTTTACTTTTCTTTGAACCATATATTTATTTTCTAATTTGAAAATTCGTTTGGGCCCAAATGGCATCTATCTCGCAAGAAGATCCATCCATATATGTATTAAACACGATTCTGTCACATAGAATCACTTCTCTCATAGAAACACATAATTCTAATCAATTTCTCTATTGACATCCATTTTCTCATAGGATCATCAGAGAATTCTCATAGCTTCTCTCAAGTTTTGAGGTTTACCTTCAAACAAAATTTCAAACATTTTTTGGACTAACAATTTTTTTTAAAAAATCTTTTGCTCTCTAGGTTCAACCTCACATTCATCCAATAACTCATAATTTTATTTGGATAAATTTTAATTACAGATCTACAAGGAACTACTAGCTCATCAAAGAAGCATTCCTAGATTCCGTAATTGCATTTTAATGATCTCACAAATTAGATCCATTTGCATGCTACAAGATATCATTAGACTCAAACGTTGTCTATATATCCATCCTAAATACCTCAATTGGTTTTGGATCTCTTTTTACCTTAATAGGTATTGGTATCATGACATTTTCAAGATACCCCCACATTTCGAATATTTCTAAGAAAGTCAAAATGTATTCCAAAATTAATAGGAACCAATTATTTCCTTTCATAAGAAAGACTACTCCATTCTTCTAATGCGAGTAAAGTGCAGTGTCCTCACAACATTTACCACCAAAATCACTAATTACCATCTTAATTTTCTATATTAAGTTGGTTTTCAACCTCAAGCTTATAGAATAATTCTTTACTATAATGCTTCATTTTATACTCTTTAACGAGTAAAGTATTACTATCAAGTAATCACACAACTTGATACCACCTCTCACTAGAGCAGGTTTCACGTTATTATCATGTTCACAGAACTTTCTTTATTCTTGAAAAATTCAATTATTGAATTGTTTTTTTTTCCAAATTTCAATTTGGTTCACAAGAGAACCTAATTTTATGGCTCACCAACCAGTACAACCAGAAGAGGTCCGAGGAAGAACATAAACTTCCAATAAACCCACATTCAGTGATCCTTGATCAACTGATGCGTTAGGGTTAACAACATTCTGGATTTCTCCACATTTCAGCATACAGAGCTGACCGCAATGCCGTATTAGGTATCACACGGATCACCATAATAGGCTCGTGTGTCATTGTCTCAACAGGCCGACACCAACATGAGAATTAACAAATTAACTGGAGGAACAAACCCAACCAGAAAAATATAAATCTCATGCTGACCCATAACCTGTACTTTATAGGTACCAGGCCGTTAGGTTTTTAACGTACTGAATATCCACGAAGGATTTTAGTTCCAATGAACTTTCTCAACAATAACGGCTACACAAGAAATCCGAGTGGTTCCATCAGACTCATCTTCTTTCAGCTTAGGTGCATCCTCGGTCAAGAACCTCACAAAATTCAGCTCACTAAATCTCTCTGGTTTTCCGCTTGAGCGGTTACCGGTACGACTATATTTGGCACTACAAGGATCGCCGCATTAGGCACATTCACTACCTTTGCAGTCACACGCCCGTCACAAGACAAATATAGAACAAATATAGAATTTGTACTTTGCAAAATTCCACAAAAATATAGAATTATTTTTTTTTTCAACAAAAACAAATTTGCCATGTACAGTTATCAAACATATCAAAGCTAATTTTTTTTTTTTTTCAAGAAAAAAAAACCATAATCCACTAGCTTGATATTAACATATAGATTATATTTTTTCTGAATTAAATACATCAAATTTGATACCTCCATAAATAATTCCCAAGGGTTGGAGGGGTCACAGCGGTCCCACTTAATAACCAACTCCTAGACAGAATTATCTTCTATCAATATCAAAAAATAGTATGTTCTTCCAGAAAAATATATGTACTCATATATTTGTCCAAAAAATTTTTTTTTCCCCCAAATAAAAAATAAATAAATAAAAAACCAAAATCAAATTAGCACATTTGATTCACATAAATATATTCATAATCTCCATCAGTTACGAAACAAAATATTACGCCGGCATTTAAAAATTTTAATGCCAAAATAATTTCATAACATCCATATTAATGTCTATTAATATACACACATCATATCAGTTACAAATAAACCCAAGGCATTAAAGACTTGTACTTTTAAACTTATACGAGCTAATCACGCCACCGGAGAAGCAATCGAAACATGACAATAAAACCATAATACAATTTTAATGCTCAAACTAACAAATTTTTTTTTTTTTTTAAACAGAAGCATGGGGCATTGCAACAAATAACATGGTAGTATCTCATAGTTGCATAACAAACCAATTCATCCCGGAAGTGAAATACATCTAGATTAGTGTTTTTTTTTCTTCCCAGTAATCCAGCCAAAGTGCATAGTTATGCACGAATAACAGAAACCCCACACAAGCATTTAAAAATTGGTCATACATATCCAGAGCGTTACAAGAAAAATCTTAATACTCATTTATAAACGAACCATGTAATCATGTTAAAAGCTGATGTTACATAATCATGGAATAAAAGCATGATATATTGCTATAATACTCAAATAGTCATCAACCATAAATTACCAACAAGTTGCTAAAGATACCAAGGCCAATAATCATGACAACATAATTTTTTTTTCTTTAAAGAAAAAAAAATGTTCTAAAAAAAAAAAAAAACTCAAAACACAATCCAATGTGGTAAAACTACTGTTATAAGATCACGCCACCGAACATGATAGGGTAATAAAATGAGTAGCAGATGATAAGTAACGATACTTAACTAATATGCAAAAGTGTGACAGTAGCCAAACCTAAAATAATACCTAAGGCCCAATAAAGTAAGCTGATATAAATTAACCATATGAATACAAGATAAAATGCATATGGAAACAAAAACCAAATACCCCATGCATAGTCCATATTAGTAAACACTAATATAACAAGGCTGAACAATTGAACATGCATATAAATCAAGAACAAATCATGCCCGAACACAATTTTATAATAAATCCAAATTAGAAACCACTATACTCTCGTATAACAAAATTACACAAATCAGTTTATCACCTAAACTCATTTATATGAATTAATATATCTGTTTTAAGCTTGTAGGAAGTATAGTAAGAGATTATACCTGAAATCAAGATAACAAAAACAAAATACCAAAAAGATGTTTCGAGGCACGTGAAAACCACGCTATCCTTAAAACAGATAAGCCCCTTCCGTGTGGTGCTTGAAGGTTGTTTGTGGCTTCCGTCTCCCAGGATACAACGAAACGAGGTGATCTTAAGCACTAGAGATCCACCTCCTACGAACCGAACAAACACGCTTTCTATCTCCCAGAAACCGAACTTATAGCTCTAAGAATAATGCAAGATATACTATAGGAAAAAACTTGTAATCTTTTGTGTCACAAACCAAGATGCCAAAATCTCCTTATATAGGAGTAAAAAATATGTAACTTACATGGTAATTAATTTTGTAACTTATACACCATAATAAGCAAATCACTAATGCACCATTATTTTGTGAGTTACAAAATTAAAACACATAAGTTACAAAAATAATGTGGGAGTTACAAAACCAAAATAATAATACATTTCAAATTTATTCAAATATGCCAACATGTTGTTCCCTTGGTTTCCCTAGCTGGTTTTGGACTGTATGAGTTTGGGTTCTCTGGTGTAAGCTATACATATATACATGTGTTTTGTTTTAATTATGTATAAATTAATTATTCTATTTGATTCGTAGATTCTTGGTATCCTGGAAGTATTGGTTGAAAAATGCTATAAGAGTATATTCATCTATCTCCCGAGAAAGGTATACTATTTTAACATCTTAAAAGTGATAGAAGTTTTATTGGCCTGTAGGTTTTATTAGTGTAAAAAAATGGCTACGTGGAGTATGATGGTTGGATCCTTGGAAGTTGGAACTACTATATATATGCCTGAATAGACACACTCCTTTTAGTCCTTGTAACTTGGTATATGCAGTTAGTATCTCATTAGTGATTTATTTCCTGCAAGTCTATTATGTATGCTTACTGATCTTTGTATCATCCAGTCTCGTGTGTTCTTACAATATACATAATTCGTAGTTTATTGTTATCTGTCAAATACGATGTTTCTGTAACTGAATAATGATATGTATCATCTTGAAGAGGGCCAGGACATTGCTGCTAAAGTGTGGTTGGATAGAAATGAACTAGTAACATCTGCACATACCATTATGCAGCACGTGGAACAAGATGTTATGCAGTTCATGGAAAAAGATCATTCGCTCGATCTCAAGCTTCATTGTTGTTATGCATCTGATTTTGGAAGACTATACATTATTGGTGTTGTTCCAGTTTTGGTTTGTGACTTAGTTTTTGTTCCTCTCGTTGAGTGTTCTCTTAGTTTTAGAATATGTGGACTTATTTTGAACAATTGTAATGAATGTCTTTGTTACATTAATATACAAAGTTTGGTTTTTTTTATTTATGTGAGAATTTCTTTCTTAATTTGGTTTGTGAGAATGGTTTAAAATTATATATGTTACTGTTTTGGCATCGGTGTCACATTGTTGATGCTTTTAACATCGGTGTCTAACTGTTGTTACTATGTATGATACACATCGGTTATATTACAGTAAATGATTTCTAAAGTACTTTTTGACATCGGTTAGTTGCTTGTAACTGATGTTACAGATAGTATCTAACATCAGTCAATTTCCAGTGAACGATGTGATAGATACTCTTTGACATCGGTTTAAAACCGATGTGAAAAGGCTTGGAACGATATGATAGATACTCTTTGACATCGGTTTAAAACCGATGTGAAAGGGGTTGGACCTTTCTCTACACCCACATAGACATCGGTTGAAAAATGGTCAGACATCGGTTTTTAGCCGATGTCTATTGACCTGTTTCTAGTAGTGCGAGAATAATGTGACTGATGATGAGGCTACAAAGGAAAGCAATACAGAGATGGTTGTTGTTTCTCTTCCACAACCTGTGACTAAGCTACCATATATTGTTGTCCAAGAAGATCTTTCTCAAATTTTGGTAGATGATCCATACAAAGTGGCTCCTACGTTTGAAGCTCGAGGAGAGGGAGAAGATGGAAGTGTCGGCTTAATCTTTGATGTGATAAGCCAAGATGTCCGAATGACTCCAGTGAAAGTGAGGAGTGGAGAAAAACCACCACCAGAACCTCAACCTTATGTCAAGGGAGTTCAATATTTTCGTGGTGTAGAATTTTATCGCTGTTTTCTCACAAAGTTTTCCAAAACTGCACAAGCACTCTCTCTATTGCTTATTAATGACATATTTTATTTTGCTGATGCTTGTTTGGAGACTTTCTGCAGGATAAAGACAATCACTAATACTCTTGATACTTTTTGTGGTGACGAGTTTATGATCGAGAAATTGGATATTCCGTTTTCATCGGAGTATTTTTGAGGAGGTCAAGCTAATGACTCTAAATAAGCGCTGCTTGGGAGGCAACCCAAGATTTCATTGGAGGATCGGTGCACTTCATGCTTTTGCATAGGGGAGTACTTCTTTCCTTCTCTTTCATATATAGTAGAATTGCTTAGTTATTTGTTCATTCCAAGCCTTGTTGTGTACATTATTCCTTCATCTTATTCTAAAAAAAAAAAAAAAAAACAGAATTTCAGGATGCGCCAGCGCATCAGGCGCCCAGCCTGCGCAGGAGCGCCCAGACACGCAGGTTGAACCTGCGTGTCACCCTTGTTTCCGCGCCTCTCACCCCTGTAACGCAGCCACAGGCTGCGTGACAACCCCTCTGCCCAGAATTTTTCCCGAAAAATTGTGTTTTTCCTCATAAATTCAACCCCAAAACCTATCCTAACCCAAATTTCTTTGATTCCTAATTCATATATCTATCCTACATCAATTCTAAACCTCTCCAAATCTCTCCTACACTCTAAATTTTTATTTTCATCCTATCCATATTCTTTTATATATGCCCACCTATAAATACAAATCCAATTCCTCTTCTATTTATTTAAATCTCTAAAAATTCAATTCTAAAGAGGAATTAATTGCAAGTTCACCTCTTTGATTCGTAGTTGGGATATCTCTTCTCTATTTTATTTTTTATTACGAATTTGTGTTCTTGTAAATTGTGGGTTTTGTATTATTCTTGTTAATTGGGTATTTTTGGTGTGATATTGCTTGGTGATTTTTGGTAGGATATTTCTTGGTGGTTGTTGGTGGTGAGTGGGTGGCTCCTAAGCGACTGAGGGGTGTTTTTCACACCTGACATCTTGATTCCAGGGGAGTTTTCTTTCTTTTCTTTTTAGTGTAGTTTTATTTTGTTTTTAGTTGTAATTTTGTATTTGTTCCTTAGTTCATTGGGGACAATGAACCGCTACAGTGTGGGGAAGAGTTCTCAATGTTTAAAAAAAAAAAAATTAAAAATCCAAAAAAATTAAAAAAATTGAAAAATACCAAAAATAATTCTAGCCATACAATTTGATTAGTTGTTGTATTTTGCTTGATACACCCATGCATGCGTAGAATTCTTGTGTTTATTGACGCTTTTGTATGAGAAGTGACGTGCTTTGTTCTTGTGCACACACTTACACTAGCAAGTTGAAGCTGGTAGACTTAATTGGATGTTGTAAGTGATTAGAATGACATGAATATGTGCAAGATGACTTGGTTTTCATGCTTTGAGTACAAGTAGGTGCGTTAGAGAGTCTTGTTACTTGGGATTGATTATGTTTTGTCACACCAAGTGAGTTTTGAGCCTATATGCATATCTTTTGCATGATTTTTCGTTTGCTTGAGTGTCCACATGTTGTTTACATTGCTAGCACTTACTTAAGATCTTTCTTGAAATGCATGACATTACTTGATGATGAGATGATAAAGGCAATTAGGTATAACCTCGTATTTCCCATATTTCCACACCTTTTAAACATGATCAATTAGTTAACCCTTTGAGCCTAATCCTATTCTTTCGGTGACACACTACATTACTTTCCATTATCCTTTTTATTCTATTGGCCTTACATTAAATTTGAACCTAAATTGTCAAAGGCTAGTATTATGCTTAAGGGAGTAATAAGGTGTGCAAAAAGGGGGTTTTTATTGTTGGTCATACTTTTGGGGAATATTGATTTTGGGTCAATGCTTGCTAGTCGAAATTCATAAAAATATCTATGGATCATTGTGTTTATTCCTTAGCTCTCTTAAAAATAGAAAAAAAATAGAAAAAAAAAAAAGAAAAAATAAATTTGAGAGCATTCTTATGTTTGCATGATCCTTCTTCATTCGACTAGTCAAGTTATTATGTAAGGGTTATTGAAAAATCCAAGTGTGGGGAAGTATTTGTTTTAATAGAAAGGGATTTGAATAATGATTATTGTTGGGTACTAGCTTTTGACGTTAACCTGTTTTAGCTTTACTTGACATACCTGGTCCCTAGCCCACGCTACAACCCGAATAAAGACCTTTTGATTGTCATCAGTGATGTATGTTGTGTTGAGAGTGAGATTGATTGCGAGTGTCAAGTTGTGTTTATGATTTTGTTGGAATTGAGTGATACACTTAACCTTGTTCTTGAGTGAATATTCGTTTTTGAGTGAAAGGTGAGTTATTACTTGTTTTGGCATAGGAGATCCCGGGTTTAGACTTAAATATGTGTTTCTTGTGGTCTTAGCATGATTACCAACGATTTTTACACTTGACATGAATTTTTATGACCTTCTGCATGTTGGTTGAGTAGACTACGTGAATACTTGCACTTTCGACACCAAGACATCGTATGTTTACTTTGATTCTTAAGTTGATGTGGCATGAGAGGACTTGTGTGTGTGGTGTTGTGTTGGCATTGATCTTTTGTATGGTTAGATGAATTTTGTGGGTACATTCACTATAAACCCTCACGAGACAACACTCGTCCTACTAGGGCTACCTAGGGGTTTAACGGCTTGTTGCATATGCTCAATGCAATCGTGTCATCTACGAAAGTGATGTTTGTTAGGACTTAGTTTTTATTTCACTTATTTGCCCGAGGACGTGCAAATGCTTAGTGTGGGGATGTTTGATAGAGTATATTTTTATATATATTCTAGATGATTTTATTCTCATATTTATTGTGTTTTGCATTGATTTGGATTTTTATTTAATAGATTTTATTGTTTTATTGTAGGAAATAAAGAATTCATAACTTGGAAGGATTTGGAGCAAAAAGAGCTATTTTGGAGATAAAATAGGAGAAAATTCGTATTATTGGGCTACACGGGTTGCCTGCACTGTTTAGGCCATATCTTGAGTTCCAGAAGTCAGAATTTGACGATCTTACTATCCACGCGAAGCTTGTGGAATTATCTTTAATTCAGAGGTGGTCCAATAAGCAAAATCGAGCTGGAAGAGCCCAGAAACAGAGAAGTAAATATAGTTACGAATTTTAATTAAGGAATCCTATTCAGTTATGGAATCCTACTTGTAATTTATTTAGAGTATTAAGATACTTTTATTGGGCAAGACTTTTAGAGCCTATATAAACACATCTAGGGTATTATTTTATAGAGGAAAAAAAAGATGTAATATTAGATCATATAATATAGTTTAGAGTAGATTAGTATTATTATTAATTGGAGATGTAGAAAAACATCATGACTCTTCTTTTGGGTGACAACATTGAAGTTTGAAGGTTTTGTTCTCCTAATCTTTTCTTTGTTCTTATTAGTTTAATTATGTTTTCTTGTTTTACTAGTTGTTTTACTTGTTTAATTATTAGCGAGTAGTTATTTCTAGGGCTTAAAGGGAAGCCATGTTTGCACTAATATTGGTATGATTTTCATAGTGGTTTGATTGGTTATGGTTAATTCTGATTGATATGTTTTAATCATTAATTTGTGTAATTGGCCAATATCATGGATTAATTATATGCAAATAGGGGTATGGATCGAGAGATTTACTTACTTGAGGCACACATACGATTAGCAGAATTGAATTTGAGTGCGGAAGCATCATTGGATTTCTGAGAGCGTTAATTCTTGGAAGAGATTAACTTGACTCTAATTACCTGATTGATTGAATTACTAAAAGTGGTTAATTGTGTTGAATGTTTCGAGAGTGTTAATGCTTGAAAGAGATTAACATACTCTAGTTATAGGATCACATTTATTGCTTTAGCTTAAGAGCCAATTGTGTAAGCATGGTGGACCTGATTGCCCTAGGTTTTAAATAATTTGTTTATCATCTGTTTAATTAGTGTTAATTTAGTTTAATTAGTTAATTAATAATTTCACATATTCGTCTGACCCTTGAAACAATTAGCGATAACTGAAAAGGAATTAGTAGAACCTGTCTCCTTGTGGATTCGACCCGCTTGCCATCTGTACTAGCAATAGACACCGTGCGCTTGCGGTTAGGTATAATTTGATATATCAATTGTCGAAGAGGCATTGTGAGAGTGGTCTGCTAGGATGCTGTTAACAAAGGAAAATTCAAGCATAAAAAGTACTAGTACGAGGCTGGGACAAAAAGTTAAAAAAAAAGAAAAAAAACAAAACTTGCGGACCGCGTGGATACAACATGGAAACCAGGACCTCACGAGGCTATTCAATGTTATTCTTTTGCAAAATACCACATGTGGGGCCACATGTGATGTTTCTTTTTCAAAATGGAAACCAAAACATACACACTTAATATTCAAGCTGGTGCAAATTGGTTTGCGAGGAGAATTAAATTTACAAAGCAAGTAGACAGCTTGTATGGCAGAAAAATAAAGCGTAGCGAGGTGGCCAGTACGAGGAGACATGGGCTCGTATTAAATTAAAAATTGAAAGCTGTCAAGCGAGGAGGCTTCCCGACAAATTAAATAATTATTTTGATTTTATTTTTAAAGAAATTTTGAAGACCAAAAAAATAGTTCTCCGCTACATCTACGTGCACCGAAGAACTGGGGGGTAGTTGCTATGCTTGAAAATTGATACAAACTCTAAGCAGACTCATTACAAGAATTGAGGAGGCCTCACGACGTATGAGGCTTCGAGGAGGCCTCGCGACGTATGAGGCTGCGAGGAGGCCTCACAATGTAAGAGGCTGCGAGGAGGCCTCGCAACATATGAGGCTGCGAGGAGGCCTCGCGACGTGTGAGGCTGCGAGGAGGCCTCGCGACGTATGAGACTGCGAGGAGGCCTCGCAATGTAAGAGGCTGCGAGGAGGCCTCGCAATATATGAGGTTGCAAGGAGGCCTCGCAACATATGAAGCTGTAAGGAGTCCTTTCAACTTACAAGGAGGCCTCTCATCATAATAACAAGGAGCAGAGGAGAACACTCTCATCATACTTTAAGAAGACCTGAATATATAGGTGAAAGCCTGAGCTCACACATTAGCATGACAGAAGATATAATTGTAACAACTTATGACTGCAAGGCCCTATGGGGTCGCCTCTCAAGGTCCTTGCAGGACCTCATTACGCTTGGAAGAACCCTTCGAGGTTACCATCACTCACTTATACATGGCTTCGCATTAATTGAAAGACACACACCACATGTCATCATCTTAACAGCTGGGAGAAGATCTCGAAATACGACAGTTGTCTGCAACCATTAAAATTCATTGGGATCGCGATGCAATCCCAGGCACTTGAGATAGCTATGATTTCATCTACAACAATCTATAGCGAGCACATGCCTCGCATCCAAGTTTTGACAAGCAGTTTTGACTCCACATCGCATTTTTAATGACAATATGGACTCGGGGGGTAATTGTTATGCCCAAATCTCGGCATAAGCCATAAGCAGGCCTAATGGGCTAAAATAGTGGTCCGCAACTCACAATTGGCCTAAAGATGAAGATTGGGTTACTAAAGCCCACCACCAGGAGTTAGTTCAATATACTATCAAGCACAATGTGGAAGTTTGTGACCCCAAGCTGCGGGTTGAGTTCGCTAGCAAAGTCCCTAGTATGGGATAGCATCTATCATACATGTTTCTCTATAAGGTCCAGCGTGGCCTAGAAGTCCAGCGTGGCTTAGAAGTCCAGCGTGGCTTAGAGGTCCAGCGTGGCCTAGAATACTCTTATGAATGCTAGAGGTCCAGCGAGGCCTATATCATATGTATTATGAAGGCTTACGGTCAGGCCCAGCGTGAACCACCTCGCATGACTAGCCCGATGAGGTCGCATGCCTGTACCAACGAGGTCACATGCCTGTACCGAAGAGGTCCCATGCCTGTACCGACGAGGTCGCATGTCTGTACCCAGGAGGTCGCATGCCTGCACCCACAAGAGGTCGCATGCCTGCACCCAAGAGGTCGCATGCCTGTACCGACGAGGTCGCATGCCTGCACCTATAGGGTCGCATGCAAGGTCCTCATAAGCTCTCCATTAGCCTCGCAAATGAGGTCATACGATCCGAGCATCATGCTAGCCATGGACAACCTTTTATGGGCCATGGGTCATGAGCAGAATAAATGGGTAAAATATATCAGCCCAAGAAGACGTCTAGTGGATTTGGGTCAAGTCGAGCCCATAGAAACCCTAGCCCGTCTAGATAACTTCTTCCGTAAGAGAACTACGTATGGATTGATCCCTTTAAATAGGGTACGTAGGCATCTTGTAAAGGATGATTGATAGTTCACCCCAGAAAACACCATACAAGATCAGCCACAAACAATCTCCAATCTCCTTCCGTGTTCTTCGTGTTCTTAATTAGCAAAATATCCGTATTCTGCTCCGTGATTCCAGCAAACCTCCAAAATATTGTTATACAATATTCTCCCTATAACACATATAATAAATTAATTATTATTATTTTAAGATGATGTGATAATTAATTTATAAATTGTTGATCTATTTGAAATTTTACATATTTAATGTTTTCTCATATGTTAAACTAATTTTAATAAGAATAATTAAAATCTTTAACCACCCATCACATGTTAAGTTCAAACACAAATGCTCAACACTAATTATTTATTATTGTACGTGGTAAACATATTTTGGATGCGTATAGATGTTTGCCAATTTTTTTTTTTATCAATTCTTTTTTAAACAAACTAAATTAATCTTAAATTGATTTTCGAAAAATATAAATGATCAATATATTAAAAAATATATAAATGACTGAAATACATTAATTTTTGTGGATAATAAGTTTATTATCTCTAGTACGCGGTGTAATTTATTTATTTTTCTCTAACTGACAATCCAAAATATGTCGTTTACACATAACTCCAGAACTCCATATCTACACATAACTCCACAATTCCATATCTGCATGGATTGGATGGATTTCATATTTAATTGATTCAATTAATATGTATCGTTTAAAAGTACTTATATAAGATCACACATCGTAACGATATTCACATCCAATCTTTCAATTATTATAAAAAATAATAAAACTTTAAACATCTATGGATTTGTATTCTGAAAAGTCTAATGCTTACTCATCACATGAAACTAAAATTGGTGGATATACTCGAGATGGATGGACTTTTGAAGAGAATAAAATATTTGAAAATGCCATGATAAACTTTGAAGACACTAATTCTATGCCATTTTTTCAACATGTGGCTTCCTTAATGCCATGGCAAACGATTGAATCCATCCAGAAGCATGGGAAAATTCTGATGGAGGATATGGAACTTATCAAGTCATCTGATGGTAATTTTGAAGATCTTGTTGAAGAAGACATGAGAATGGAGGACGAGACTAGAAAAGTGATCACTCCTAGGCCTAAAAAAAAGGGAATACCATGGACTGAAGAAGAACACAGGTAATATGTTGAAACATTTTCCATTTAATCATCCATTCGATTATTAATTAAATTCTAATTTTTAATTGATACGTATGTTATTTACAGGTAATGTGTGCTTGCTGTTTAAAAAAGTATATATCCACACATAAGGTAAGTGAAACGTCTTTGCTACATATCATATGTGAAGGTTAGTTTAGTTTATGTGACATACAATATTTTTGTCATTAATAATTCTGTCAATGTACACCAGGTTATTCTTGAGAGGCTTGGAAGAGGAGGGTAAAGAACGATGGAAAGCCATATCAAGGAAATACTTGCCCATGAAAACACCAACTCAAATTGCAAGTCATGCTCAAAAGTTTGAGAAGCGCAAACACACAAAAACTCCTCTTTAAAAATGCAGGTCAAGTATCAATGACATCCAATTATACTCTGAACCCGTCTTTTCTTTGAATTCTCAGAGTTATCAACCAAACCAACCAGACTTTTTTTTGGGTTCTCAGAATTTCCAGCCAAACCAACCAGGCTTTTCTTTGAATTCTCAGAATTTCCCAAATCCATTCAACTTTCTTTCCAATTTTCTGGGGGATTTTCAGCCAAATCAATTTAACTATTCCTTAGATTTTCAGAATTCTCAGCCAGAACAAATTAACTTTCCTTTGGAATCTCATAATTCTGAAACAAATCAGCTAGAAAATGAAAAATCATTTTGAGAATGTCACATATTACAATCATGTGAACAACAAAATTAATATGGTGTTTAATGGCTTGGACTTTAGGAATGTTGGGGAGCATTATCATCTTTTTTCTTTTGTCAGCAATAGTCTCGCTATCTAGTCGTTGTTTTGGTTTCTATATGTTGTTGTAGTGTTTATTTTCATGCATATGTATTATGTAGTGTGTGTCCTGGTTTCACTTCTCCTATTACAAGCGGAGAAGTTATCTTTTCTATGATTCTATCTATGTTATTTGCTTATCAAAAGTAAAATAAAATTGTTTAACATATTTATCCTGTGAATGTTTCATTGCTACAGGGGAGCCTGATCTTTAAGTACAAATTTGGACTTTTATCTTGAATTGTTGTTCTTTTACTTCACAGTAATGTATTACATATTATATATATAAATAAATAAAATAAGTAGTAAATTAATTATATATATAAATAAAAAAGCAGTAAATTAATAATAATTAATCAAACTGATTATTTACAAAATTATTTTCTACTGGGTAGGAAGATTTCTTCGAAACCAGTGTTCGATTATTTTTAAAAATTAATTATTAATTGCTTGATACATGAATTATTAAAATAATATATTAATAATTTGTTAAATTTAAAAGTGGTTTACTAAATTCAAATATTGTGATTGTGTAGAAATCAAACTATCGATAAACTTTTGAACGTGCTCATTGACATAAAAATAATGAGTAGTGCTACATGTACCAAATTAGGTACCAAAATTGGGTACCAAATGACATGGCAACAAGCATTTCCAAATATTTTGATTGGATGGCCCTGGCGGGCCCAGTATAACTATAACCAATTAAAACAAAGCCACATCATTTGGTGACAATTTTTGGTACCTAATTTTGGTACCTCTAGCATTTTTCAAAAATAATATGATTACATTGTTTAAATAGAAAAATAATATTCAAGATTCCTATAATCTCTCACCTATAATCTCTCAATAATATCTTATTCTTGCTATTCAAGATAAACGAATTCACACTCCTAAAATCTCTCAATTACGATTGACCAAATCATGTAAACACTTTATTTCTATAACTAGAATATCAGGATATATGTTTGAATTAAACAAAATATCCCAACAATCTCTCCCTTAATTCAAACATGTATGATGCATCCGTCCAGCCCGTATGGCTTTTAACTGAGCCCGTATGGCTAATTCAATTGAGCCCGTATGGCTAATAATCTTCTCTGCCCGTCTAACACTTCAACTTGTTTGCCCGTCTGGCACTTATCGTGTTTGCCCGTCTGGCACTTTTCGTGTTTGCCCATCTGGCAAGTTCACCTCCATTCGAATTCACCGAAAAATAGAGAACACTCGAATCCAGAGATCATTGCATTCCAAGCAACAATATCTCTCTCAGACATTCCATCAAACACCTTCCGTGTCCCTGCCTCCATAAGTGTTCCATCTCGTTCTGCATGGCCTTTTGCCATTCTATCTCGTTTTCTGCCTTCAGCAGTCTTCTCCGGCATCGCCTCGTCTTTCTCGGCAACCCCATACTACACATGCATCCCATACTACACATGCAGCTTTGCCACCATCCTTCTGCAACGTCTACCTGAAACTATCACTTATTCTGCGCCTTCACCACCAGCGGCGACTTCACCACCGCCTGGCGGCGGAACAACAAAACCTTGCTCTAATACCAAATGTAGAAAAATAACAATATAACAATATATGTATTGATTGTTTGATATGAAGACTAAGAAACAAATCACACAAATATGCTTACAATATACTTCTCATTCATATGAAAATAATAGGATTACATTGTTTAAATAGAAAAACAATATTCAAGATTCCTATAATCTCTCACCTATAATCTCTCAATAATATCTTATTCTTGCTATTCAAGATAAACGAATTCACACTCCTAAAATCTCTCAATTACAATTGACCAAATCATGTAAACACTTTATTTCTATAACTAGAATATCAGGATATATGTTTGAATTAAACAAAATATCCCAACAGATTGTGTGTGGACTACACAAGTTTTTAACTACAAATGAGAAACTATCAGATATGCAATAATTATGCTGGAGCAGCTTTTAAAATTGTCTTTAATTTAATCTCTAGATCAAGTCAATCATGCTATAAGCAGGAACATTTTGTATTCGTACATCCACCATGGCTTTTCTTAATTCAGCAGCATTGTCCCACCTATCAGCTTCTGCATATACACTTGACAGAAGTACATGTAGTGGTTGCAATTCAATAATTCTTTTCGCCACTTCATTCCCTAACTAAACGGGTCCATGCATTTTGCAAGCACCCATTAGAGCTCCAAGAACAGATGCATCCGGCTCAAAAGGCATCCTTCCGATAAATTCTTGTGCTTCTGTCAAGAGCCCAGCTCTGCCAAGGTGATCGACTCTAAGCCTAACTCCACGAGATTAGCCAACTCCACGAGATTAGCCCGATCACAAGTGACCAGGACAGCAACACAAGTAACCTCGTTTGACAAATGTAACTTTAAGTTGGGTATAGAGGGCCTCAGGAAACATGCATAAAATGTAACTTTAAGTTGGGTAAAAGAGATGTTGCTTTGACAAGAGAAGGAAAAGCGTGACTATAATTGGTGGAACTTGAAGAACAAGCATGTGTTTGAATAAGACTAATGAGTTGTGAGGTTGATGAATGTTAAGGTAAGCTCTAGTAAGAGTGTTGTAAAGATGTGTGCTCATCCATTTAAATGCATTGGAGGTTGGATTGAAGGGTAGTAGATTGTTAGTGACTAGAAAAGAATGTATTTGTTTAGAGTTTTTGATGTGATTTTGGAGGAGTTGTAGGTGATAATTCAGCTGGGCGTGGGCGTGGCATTCTCAAACATGCAGATTTTTTTGTCTCTAGTCAAGTCATGCAGCTCAATGTATTTCTAGTGAAACAGGCGCCAATTTGAGATGTGAGATAATTTTTGAATGTATTGTGTATTTATTTTTCTTAAGTAAATGTATGTGTATACAAGCATTAAGCATATGATATTTAACTTTGGCGGACGGTCCCTGGCAAACATTTGCCAGGGAACTGTTACACAACAAATGGTTCCTATACCGTTGGATTGTTGATCCAACGGCTGGGGTTTAAAAAAAAATTTACATCGTACCGCAGAAACTTTCCGCGGTACGGGGTAATTACAAAAATGCCCCCCTGTTTTCACATAAAAAATCTACTGTTCACGTACCGCAGAAACTTTCTGCGGTACGTGAACAGTGAGGGCAATTTTGTAATTACTCCGTATCGCGGAAAGTTTCTGCGGTACGGTGTAATTTTTTTTTAAAATCAGGACCGTCCAGAAGCCATATGTTGGGAAACAGTTCCCTGGCAAATGTTTGCCAGGGAACGGACCCCTTTAACTTTTGCTATATTTTAGTCCATTTTAATATAAATAATCTTTTTTGTATTTGTTAACATTTACATTGTTGGATTTAAATATATATATATTTAAGCAAACAAATAAGTGATCACTTCATATATACAATCATGTATGTGTAATTACACACTTTTCTTAATATACAAATGTGATTAATGAAAATCTAATAAAAATGATACATGTTGTTAAATATAAAATTCCAACAATTATATCACTCACATAATTTGAAAATGATCAAATACACTACCTACTTCAATACTTCACTGTCAACACATTTATTTGTAGATATAGTGTAGAATATACATTAACATTACGTTATATCTATTTTAACGGATTTATCATTTATTATGCACAACAAATTCATATATCTACAAATTTATAAGTCTTCAACGGCTTATCCTTAATTTGTACATTTACTATTATTAAGTTTACAAGTCTTACATTTACTATTATTAAGTTTACAAGTCTTCAACGATTTATTCCGACTATTAAATTTACAAGTTTTCAACTATTTATCCCTAATTTGTACATTTACGATTACAGGAGATAATGGGTTATACTTATGAAGGAAGTGCCATTTTTTTAAAGTTTAATTTAATAGACATATTGAAAAATATAAAACAAACTGTTTTTAATGTATTAAATATTTATACAATTTACACAATCTTAACAACATACTTGCTTCTTCCATTATTTTACATGTCTTTGAAAAAATTAAGCATTTGAAAAAATTAGTTAGATAATTTTAGATTATATATCCTAAATAATTGCACTAAAATAATTTGAGGAGTGTAAACTAGTCAAATAATAGAAATTGTAATATAAAGTAATTTTTGGATTTATTTTTTTAAATCTTGACTTAATTACATAAATTAAAAGAAAAATTATCAAAGTAAAACAAACTTGTACTTAAAAAAATTATCAAAATATAATATTATTTTTTTGCCAACATAAAGTTTATTTATATTTTAAACATTATTTATTTATTTGTAATAGTTGAGGTTTGTCGGTTTTTCGCTCTTTTGGGCCTAGTTATGTAGCAGTGTATCTTGTTTTGTGTTTGCATTGTTTGCTTTGATAAAGTGTAGACGGTTTGTAAAATGTCAGGCCCGCAAAGGCTTGAAAACTTCTACTTAATCATTAAAACGTTTTTTACTATCATTAACTCCCTCTTTCTATTCTATATTTTTACTTTTACAAAAATACTACCATTTTTGTTTTTATAGAATCAATTTTTCAAAAATACTACCTTTCCTAATATAACCTCATATGCAACCTTATATATATATATGGTATGCAAACTAATCGTTGGGAGATGAAGAAAAATGTGGTGAAATTAGATTTAAAAAAAATATCACCGATTGACGGGAAAAATCAAATTAAAAATGGAGGGGATTAGGTGTGATTCTGTGTGTGAGGGTGTATTTGATTAGTGTGTGGGTGCCCCTGGCGGGGCCATTGTGAAGGAATTTACGGACGAGCGGAAGCGTGGTATAACAATTATTCCGTAAAAACCATGTATCGTGCATATAGAAAAACATATAAAAATGAAATAGCGGAGGGATCGTAACCATACCTGGAAAAATCGAAGCTTTATAATCTATGGTTTTGATGGTTGCTAGCAGTTGCTCCTCAGAGTGTGAAGCACTCTACCGGTATCCACCAAGATTAATTCTTCGACGAAGCCTTTTTTTATAAAACTAAGCTTTTATAAAAATGGAGGTTTGATCTTTTTGAGAGAGAGAGAGAGAGAGATGAAGGTGGAGGCTACTAGGGTTTTCACAAAACCACAAGTCATTCTAAAACACCTCTCATCTCATTCTTTATATAGGGCTCATGTAGGTTTAGTATAATTAATATATCATGTATATATTAATATATATAAATCCCACAAATTGTTTAAATAATAATTAAACTATTTTAATCATTATTAAAAACAACTTGCTCTCTCAAAATACCTTCATCAATAAATTAATCTTTTTATGGTGTGACCCTGTAGGTTCAATATTAAGCCGGTAGTAGAAATAAATAATAATAAACTTTTTATTTATTATTTATATGAATTCTAAAATTCATTAAATATAATTAATGATTAATTATATTTATTCTACATCGTGAGTGATGCTTCTCAACATATCGCGACTATCCGGATAATATGAATTCACTGCTTAGAATACCAAGAACCTGTCAGTGCTAGTTACCGTACAATCAATTCCTTCTACCCTACAATATCCCGATTAAATACAAGGCATGGATCGCGTGTCAAGCCTATCAAATTTAATCATATGATTTCTTATTCATAATGCAAAGTTCATATTAATGCAAATTAGAAACTCATTTCTAATTTCATACACTCTGGCCAGAGATTCCGGAACTAGCATCATAAGAATAGCATAGGATATTCTCTTCCTTACTAGAAGGGGTAGATCCTTTATTGACCGTTAACTATCTCCATACACAAATCCCTATGCCCAGAATAGACCTAATGGATGTCCTTGAGACTAAGGACTAAACCAAAGCATAGTTCATTATATACAAGATTACTCTAACGATCTCAAGTCTAAGGACACTTGTACAACTATCACTCAGTGAACAACTATCGACACGTGAGTAAACTCCATTAGTTGTTCAACTTATCGAGTCATGTTCAGTGAACTTATTCCTTAATAAGCACCTACATACTAGCTATAGTGTCGCCACACAAATGCCTATGAGAACAGACATCCTCCTAAAAGGAGCAAGCATAGTATGTACCAATCTTTGCGGATTCACTAACTTCCGATTAGTTATCCTATGATCGGGAACTGTTTAAGTCTAGAGTTATCATCTTCTAGATCTCACTATTATAATCTCATTATAATTCTAGAAGCTTTACTTTAAACCATGGAATATCTTATTTAAAACACTTTAAATAGATAAAGCCCGTAATAAAAAACAAATAAGTCTTTTATTAGTATTAATGAAATCAAATAAGAATACATGAAAGTTCTTCCTAACTCATCATACATGATTGGATTTAGGACAAACACTTTCAATCTCCCACTTGTACTAAAGCCAATCATTCTAGTATCTAATACTCATTCACTCATTATGACGATCGAAGTGAATCTTAGATTGCGGCTTAGTGAGTGGGTCTGCTATGTTGTTATGTGTGTCAACTCTCTCAATGTTGACATCTCTACTTTCAATGATCTCCCTATCAAAAGAAAGCGCCACAAAACAGTTTTGCAGCGTCACTTGCATCTATAAACTCTGCTTCCGCTGTTGAGTCAGCCGTTGTAGGCTGTTTGGAACTCTTCCAATTAATCGCTCCAACCTTCAAGGTAAACACGTACCCTAACATGGATTTGCTATCATCACTTTCTGATTGAAAACTAGAGTTGGTATAACCCTTCTATTTTTCAACCCAGATCCACTAAAACCAAGAAAAATATCCTTAGTCCTTCGCAAGTACTTAAGGATGTTCTTCACTTCTTTCCAGTGGTCTTCACCTGGATCCGACTGATATCTGCTCGTCAAATTAATTGAATGAGCAATATCATGCCTAGTACATAACATCGCGTACATGATAGATCCTATTATCGAAGCATAAGGAATCTTACTCATACGCTCTCTTTCCTCACGTGTCTCATGAGACATCTTCTCGGAAAGGGATACTCCATGGCTCATCGATATGAGACCTCTCTTGGAGTTTTTCATGCTAAACCTTTTAAGCACTTTCTCGATGTATGTACCTTGGGTAAGACCTATAATTCTTCTCGATATATCTCTATAGATCTTCATATCGAGAATCTAGGATGTCTTTCCCAAGTCCTTCATAGTGAAGTTCTTTGATAGCCACACTTTGACTGATTGCAGCTTCGGTATGTCATTTCCTATAAGAAGTATGTCATCCACATACAACACAAGAAATGTTACCGCGCTCCCACTAACCTTCTTGTAAACACATGGTTCATCTATGTTTTTGATAAAATCAAACTCTTTGATTGTCTCATCAAAATGGATGTTCCATCTACGAGAAGCTTGCTTCAATCCATATATGGATCGCAAGCAAAATCCGAATTGATTTGAGTAGGGCTACATGCAAAAAGTTTCATCAAAGTCAATCCCTTGCCTTTGTCTGAATCATTTTGCCATGAGCCTAGCCTTGTAGGTCTCCACATAGCCATCTACTCCAATTTTTTTCTTGTATACCCTTTAGCACCCAATAGGCTTCACATCCTCTGGTGCTTCAACCAAGGTCCATACTTGGTTGGCATACATAGAATCCATTTCGGATTTCATGGCACTCTGCCATTTCTCTGAGTCAATACTATGCCACATAAGGTTGTTTAGTTTGAACAAGTGTTTCCTCTTGAACCGTAGTAGTTTGTGTTTCATGAACTTCTTTAAGTTCAATTTTGCTCCCACTGTTCCCTTCAAGGATAAACTATTTTTCTAAGAAGGCAGCATGTCTGGAGACAAACACCCTATGATCGGTGTAAAAGTGATACCCTAAAATCTCTTTAGGATATCCCACAAACCTATATTTTACGGATCGAGATTCCAGCTTATCATGGTCAACTTTCTTGACATAAGTTGGACATCCCCAAATCTTAACGTGTTTAAGACTCGATTTCCTTTCTTTCCATATCTCATATGGAATTTGAGGAACAGATTTGGAAAACACCTTATTCAGTAAATATGTTGAGGTTTCCAATTCATAACCCTAAAGTGATACTGGAAGATCTGCATAGCTCATCGTGGATCGAACCATGTCTAACAAAGTTCAATTTCTCCTTTCAGATACTCCACTCAACTATGGAGTGTCCGGATGAGTCCACTGGGAGACTATACTATTTTCTTTGAGATAATCTAGAAACACATCACTCAAGTATTCATCTCCTCGATCTGATCGAAGAGCTCTAATACCTTGTTTGGTTTATTTCTCTACTTCATAACTGTATTCTTTGAACTTTTCAAAGGCTTCAGATTTGTATTTCATCAAATACGTATATCTAAATCTAGATCAATTATCTATGAAAGTCACGAAGTATTAAAATCCTGCCATGGCTTGCGTAGACATTTGTCCACATACATCTATGTGTACCAATACCAGCAACTCTCTAACGCTCTCTCCATGTCCACTAAATGGAGATTTGGTCATTTTACCCAATAGACAAGACATGCATGTAGGATATGATTCAAAATCAAAGGGTTCCAGTAACCTTCCCTTATGCAATGTTCGAAGTCTATTTTCACTAATATGACCAAGTCTGTAGTGCCATAAGTAGGTAGGATTTTCATCATCCCCTTTTTTTTTCTTTTATTATTATGTTCAATATAAAGTAAAACATATTCTATGTCACATACATACAGACCGTTATTTAAAGTTCCACTACCATAAAGAACATTATCTCTGAGGATTGGATGTTTAATATTCTGAATAATAAACGAAAATCCATCCAAGTCTAACATTGGAATAGAAATAATATTCCTCACATTCGAGGGAACAAAATAACAATTATTTAAAATAATAGTCTTGCCCGTAGGCATATGTAAATCAAATGACCTTACAGCTACGGCAGCAACTCTTGCTCCATTACCCATAGAATCACCTCCTCTTCCCAAGAGCCCTACTTCTCCTTAGTCCTCGTAACGAATTGCAAATGTGAGAACCACAAGTAGTATCTAATACCTAAGTAGAAGTTGATTTAGTGACATGTTTACTTCAATCATAAACATATCTGAATTAGAAGCGGTAGTCTCACTAGCCTTCTTCACCTTCAGTTCTGCAAGGTAAACCTTACAGTTCCTCTTCCAGTGCCTCACCTTGTTACAGTGAAAACAAACAGCATATCCCAGCTTCTTAGCCCTTGAGAACTTTTCTCAAGCTTCGAAGCCAGTCAGCATAGTTGGGATCAGTCAATATGTGAGCATCTAGTATGCTACGGAGTGATTGTGCAGAAGACCTAGTGTATATATCTATATATATTAAGTCTGCAAATGATATACACATAACAACACTTAGCAAATATTCAATTTCATTATTAAAACACTATATGAATCGGGTCTTTATTCATAAGTGGCTCCCACTAGTTTATCTAATTTATACAACCCCCTAAGTGAATAAATAAGCATTCAAAATGCTAGTGGGAATAGGGATCCTACATTCCATCACACAACCCCGGCTGTGGCACGAAACGCCATGTGATGTTCAGTAGGCAGACAACTCTTGTCAATTACATCTCATGTTATTCCCTAATAAAACTTTAGCCTCTTGAATAATTGAGTCACGGCTGTGGCACGACAAACTCAATATTCTAAGTCAAGTCTAACCCAACATTCTGTACAATTGAATCAGTCTCCAATAGCCCACGGCTGTGGCACGTAACGACCAATAGATTCTAATTCATTGTACACATCTCTATGTAATAGACAAGTATTTCTTATTTCGAAATCAAAGCCCTCGGCTGTGGCACGAAACGACAGTGATTCAAAAATGAGAACTACTTTCTACCATGTTGGAAGGCTATGACCGACACAAGCCCGTTGTGTCATTGGCCAATTACTACTTGATATTTATAAAAGAGGTTTTTATTATAAGGTCACGAAACATTTTCGTATAAACCTATAAGTCTAACGTGTTTTAAGTTTAATAGATAATCTAAATCTATAACAAAAACATGAAAAATCTCAATATTATTAGTCAAGTCAAATCCAACATTTTGTACAATTAAATTAGATTCCAATAGCCCACGGCTGTAGCACGTAACGACCACTAAAATCAAATTTTGTACACATCTAATGTAACAGACAAGTATTTTCATGTTGATCGGTAACAAAGTCCTCGGCTGTAGCACGAAACGACAATGCACCGAAAACAAGAAATACTTTCTGTCATGTTGGAAGACCATAACCGACACAAAACTTTTTGTGTCTATGGCGGATTACAACTTGACATATATAATACATAGATCTCATCTTCTCTGTTATTAACCAATAATTAAAACTCTTTTAATTATTAATTCTATTTCTAAACTCTTTAGAAAATTAATCTCTCCCTTAATTTAATTTCTTAAATTAAATCAATAATTAATAATATTAAGATCACATCTTAATTATTTTATAATCAATTAAATCTTATTTAATCAATTAATAAAATTGCTAACTAATTATTCATTTCATAAATAAATAATTATCAGCCATTATTAATTAACTAATATTATTTAACAATCATAATCATATTATAAAGAGATTCTTTTCTTCAATTAAATATTTCAAATCAATAATCGATAATCAGATGATTCCCAGATCGGGGGGAGCATTGTCAAGAGGCCTCACTTAATACCCCTTTCTTACAGATCGAAATCCGTTTTTGACAGAATCATCCTTTCTCTCAATATTGAAAATTCATATTTAATTACGTGTTTCATAAACACAAGAATCTCATGATTGTATTCATAATATAAATATTAAGGCAAGAAACGATTCCTATTCTAGATTTTCTAGAGCACGCCTTATATTGATTTAAGTTCACCTAGATCTATCATCGCATGGTAAACTTAGGTATATATCTCATATATAAACATAAATAAATAAGTAAGCATGCAAGCAATATCATGTCACACATTGATATAATGATGTATGGATTTATTATAGCATTTAAAAGCAATTTAAAACAATTAAAATATGCTTTAAAACACTTCCAGTAATATAAATATTTCAAAAATATTATATAAAAAATATTTGACCACTCCATTAGATCCGTCTCGGAAATACGAATCCAACGATATATTGCACGCCCAAAACGGAGTTACGAAACTCCCAAAAAATCAAATTTAATGTGGACAGAAGGGATGTAACGCATTACAAGAATGCGTTACTACAATTGAATACTCTTTAATCGTGTAACGCATGACGCTCATGCGCGACAGATACTGTCACGCATTCCTCAAATGCGCGACACACTGTTCCCCGCGACTGTGCCCCACGCGCGCGATAACAGAGCAGTTTTTTTTTTTTTTTTTTTATTGATTATCAGAGGCGACCGTTGCACATTCTGTGTGTTTGTTGCCGTTACTGTGTGAGCACTCAAAACAAAAAAACTGCCGAATTATGACTATCATAACTACTGTAATAACCTTTTATTATTATCTTTAAAATTTTGATATTAATAAATTAATTAACAATTAATTAATAAATTAATATAAAAATATAAAGACATGATTTCTGAAAATCAACAGTAGCTTAAAATTATCAAATCAGCCAGGGTCCCTTTGCAAATTTTAATTTCATAATATTCACATGCATGATTATTTTATGAATTTTAATTAAAACAATTTTAAAAAATTCATAACAAATAATCTACACATCACAAAATTATGAAAAAAATATCTAGATGATCCATAACACTTATAGAACCCAGATCAATGGTCAAAATCTCATGCAAATATTATTTTGAATTAATTCATAATTAAATCCAAATAAACTTGCAAAAATCATAATAAATCCATACATGCATAAAAAAATCTGAAATTTTTTTATATGAATCTCTATATGCAGAACCTGGCTCTGATACCATTGAAGGAATTTACGGACGAGCGGAAGCGTGGTATAACAATTATTCCGTAAAAACCATGTATCGTGCATATAGAAAAACATATAAAAATGAAATAGCGGAGGGATCGTAACCATACCTGGAAAAATCGAAGCTTTATAATCTATGGTTTTGATGGTTGCTAGCAGTTGCTCCTCAGAGTGTGAAGCACTCTACCGGTATCCACCAAGATTAATTCTTCGACGAAGCCTTTTTTTATAAAACTAAGCTTTTATAAAAATGGAGGTTTGATCTTTTTGAGAGAGAGAGAGAGAGAGATGAAGGTGGAGGCTACTAGGGTTTTCACAAAACCACAAGTCATTCTAAAACACCTCTCATCTCATTCTTTATATAGGGCTCATGTAGGTTTAGTATAATTAATATATCATGTATATATTAATATATATAAATCCCACAAATTGTTTAAATAATAATTAAACTATTTTAATCATTATTAAAAACAACTTGCTCTCTCAAAATACCTTCATCAATAAATTAATCTTTTTATGGTGTGACCCTGTAGGTTCAATATTAAGCCGGTAGTAGAAATAAATAATAATAAACTTTTTATTTATTATTTATATGAATTCTAAAATTCATTAAATATAATTAATGATTAATTATATTTATTCTACATCGTGAGTGATGCTTCTCAACATATCGCGACTATCCGGATAATATGAATTCACTGCTTAGAATACCAAGAACCTGTCAGTGCTAGTTACCGTACAATCAATTCCTTCTACCCTACAATATCCCGATTAAATACAAGGCATGGATCGCGTGTCAAGCCTATCAAATTTAATCATATGATTTCTTATTCATAATGCAAAGTTCATATTAATGCAAATTAGAAACTCATTTCTAATTTCATACACTCTGGCCAGAGATTCCGGAACTAGCATCATAAGAATAGCATAGGATATTCTCTTCCTTACTAGAAGGGGTAGATCCTTTATTGACCGTTAACTATCTCCATACACAAATCCCTATGCCCAGAATAGACCTAATGGATGTCCTTGAGACTAAGGACTAAACCAAAGCATAGTTCATTATATACAAGATTACTCTAACGATCTCAAGTCTAAGGACACTTGTACAACTATCACTCAGTGAACAACTATCGACACGTGAGTAAACTCCATTAGTTGTTCAACTTATCGAGTCATGTTCAGTGAACTTATTCCTTAATAAGCACCTACATACTAGCTATAGTGTCGCCACACAAATGCCTATGAGAACAGACATCCTCCTAAAAGGAGCAAGCATAGTATGTACCAATCTTTGCGGATTCACTAACTTCCGATTAGTTATCCTATGATCGGGAACTGTTTAAGTCTAGAGTTATCATCTTCTAGATCTCACTATTATAATCTCATTATAATTCTAGAAGCTTTACTTTAAACCATGGAATATCTTATTTAAAACACTTTAAATAGATAAAGCCCGTAATAAAAAACAAATAAGTCTTTTATTAGTATTAATGAAATCAAATAAGAATACATGAAAGTTCTTCCTAACTCATCATACATGATTGGATTTAGGACAAACACTTTCACATTGATCTTAATACATCTAATGGCTAGGATTAGTACCTTAGTTTTCTTCAAAAAATAAGTTCTCTTTTGAGCACTTGCCTATATTTATATATATATATATATATATATATATATATATATATATATTAGATTTCAAACGTCAAAAATGCTAAAAAATGCATATTTTTGAAAACTGGGAAAATTGGAAATTGTAAGTTTTCAGTTGCACCCTTTGCAACCTCATTTGTAACCTCATTTGTAACTTCAGGGCGGCGCCAGCTGTGTGCCTTTGCAACCTTTGCGATCTCATTTGCAACCTCATTTGTTGCAACGGAGGTTGCAAATGTTGCAAAGGAGGTTGCAAAGGCACACGGCTAGCGCCGCCCTGAAGTTCAAATGAGATTGCAAAGGAGGTTGCAAAGGTTGCAAAAGAGGTTGCAAAGGCACACGGCTGGCGCTGAAGTTACAAATGAGGTTGCAAAGGTTGCAAAGATTGCAAAGGAGGTTGCAAATGAGGTTGCAATTGAAAATTGGAAGTTGCAACTTACAGTTTCCATTTTTTTCCAGTTTTCTAAAATATGTAGTTTTCAATCTAATATATATATATATATATATATATATATATATATATATATATTAGATTCCAAAAAAGTGGTCGAAAATGACATCTGAACCCCGGAACTTGCAATCAGAAATTTGTAGCATCAAGGAAGGTAGTATTTTTGGAATTTTGAAAACAAGTTCGGTATTTTTAGAATTTTAGAAAGGTTGATAGTATATATTTAAAAATCTAATAGTTGACATGGGTAGTTTTGAAACTATCCCTAAAAATTATGATTATGATTTTAACTTCTATAATTATGATTTTTGTTATGATTTAAGTCGTGTGTTGTGTTGATTATAACTGGCCCAATCAAAATTAAAACCAAAATGTGGAATCATTTATTTAGAATCTATATGGTTAGGTTTTTTCTTGATTTTAATTTTATGTTGAAAAATGTTGTTGTATAATAATCCATTTTAATTTAAAAGATTTTTCATATAATAAATTTAAAATTAATTTAAAATTAAAAACATAGCGAATTAATAGTAAATATCTTCGTAATAAATTTATTTTATTTGATAATTTTATTTAATAAAAATTAATATCATCATTTAAATAAATAATTTATCAAATTTTATTTTATTTTTACATTTTCAATAATTTAAAAATTATCCTTAATATAAAACTAACTTAAAGTTTTCAATTATTGAATCAAGATACTTTATATAGCTGAAGTGGGTCTAGTTGTGATAGTTCAAATCCAACTTAAGTATAACTTGTCAAACTTAGCTTATTGTTTGTATTTTTATAATTACATAATATATTTTAGCAATAATTAAGTACATCACAAATGAAAGCTATTGATTTTATTTATTGGTCAAGATTAATAATGCACTTTTACGTAAAAAAAATTATGAATTGACAAATAAAAAACACATTCACCGGTTCCATTTTCAATGCAAACAAAGCATGTAAAGTGTAAACTGAGGCTATTAAAAAAGTACATGTAACATGTACAATTGCGCATCCGCTAATTTTAATAAATTAAGATCTAAGATTAGTCAATAAGATCCTATCCTTTTTAAAAATAACTTTATAAATAAATCATATTTTCAATTCTTCATTTTGTTATTTGTAATGTATTATTAGTTCATCTTTGTTTCAAAAAAAAATGTATTATTAGTTCATTAACTTAGAATAAAAACTTTTTTATTAGTTTTGGAACTGTTATGCCCAAATCTGGCATAATAATTATCATGATTTAATTAGCTAAATTAATGATTCATTATCTACAATGGGCCTCGAAGATGAAGATTGGGTCACTAAAAGCCCACTGTTGGAATCAGCCCAGCCTAACTACAGGGCCACCTCGTTTCTTATCAAGTACAAGGGATCGCTTCTTGCTATCATCATATCTACAAACCAACACAGGATCGCTATCTCACTCTCTGTTAGAAGGCTCATAACTAGACCCCGCGAGTTCATATGAGTATTCATACATTTGGATTCGCTTCGCGGGACTCGACCCCTCGAGGTCGCATGCCTCGCTTATGCTGCATCTCTACTAGCCTCGCCAGTGAGGTCACATTCTTGTTCATGCGAGACCGTCGGTTTCCTTCTATAAACCATGGATCATGGATAGGGTTAACAACTCATTGCCACGTCAGCCCTAATCTAATGGGCTTGGGCTATGACTTATCTTCTAAAAACCCTAGCCCGGCTAGGTAACTTGCTACCCAAGAACTACGTACGGCTTGATCCCTATAAATAGGGTACGTAGGCACCTTGATAGGGATGAGAAACACTCCACCCTTGAAATCACCTATCAAGACCAGCCACATCTATACACACAAACCCTAACCCTTATTCTTCTTTTATAAGCTTTATATCCGTATTTAGCTCCGTTAATCCAGCAACCTCCTAAAATATTGTTATACAATATTCTCCCTATAACATTTGGCGCTAGAAGGAGGGCTAGTCATTGATTGGGAGAACGATGACTAAATCACACAAGAAGAGAAATGGTGAAGGGGGAACACCGGGATCGCATAGGAGGAATAAGGATGATCCCCAGAAGGAAACACTAGAAGGCGAAGCGCGTAATGAGGGGATCGAGGATGAATTTGAGAAGGATAAAACGCCCCCTGTCGTTCAACAGGTGGCCTTGCCTGGCGAAGTCATGACATTTTTGAAAGGCCTTGGTGACCAAATGATCGAGGTAAGAGAAAAGATGGCCAAGATGGAGAAGCGGCACAGTTCTAGGGGCTTCAAAAGGAATACAAGGACAGGGGATCGAACTCACCAAGCAGAAAGTAGCAAGGGTCCCGCCAAGAAGCTAATTGAGGACTTTGATGATGTGGTGACGGATTGGACGAACCCCGATTGGGAAGAGGAGGTAGCTACTATGTATAAGGAGGGATCGAAAGCGAAGCCCGCCTCATCAGAAGGACGGTCCGTTAGTGTCTTTGACCGAGTTGGAAAGAAACTCAGCGAGCACGATCTCCGTCTCAAGTTGGTAAAGCTCAAAAATAACAAAGATGGAGGGTCTAAAAATAAGAGTAAGGGCTCTCATCAACCCTTATCTCCTCGAAAAGATCGTGAGCGGTCATATCATCGCATTGACAGACCCCCCTCTCCTCGCAGAGAGTGTGAGCGGTCCCATCATCGCGAGGACAGACCCCCTTTCAATCGAGAGCGTGAACGATCCCAACATCGCGAGGAAGACCCTAAAAATAAGGATCGCATGAATGACCAAGAAGAGTCTAGTGCCCCAAAAAAGACTCAATCTCATCATGCAAGTACTGGAGGAAAGAAAGATGGAGACAAAGAGGCCAGGATTGGGGATTATAAGTTAGAAGAGTTAAAAAAGGCATTGGATGCGATGAACAACGAGAAGGGGATTTTTAGCAATATGGGTTCCTCCTCGCCCTTCACTCATGAGATCCGCACTGCTCCATTGCCTGCAGTATTTCGAGGTCATCACTCTGACATGACCTATAATGGGGAGACTGATCCAGCTGAGTTCGTTATACGTTTCAACAATGAGATGGAAGTGTATCAAGTATCATAGTTGGCGAGGTGTAGGTTGTTCGCAGCTTCGCTAAGGGGAAGTGCCCAGCAATGGTTCTCGAAGCTGGGATCCCTAGTTGTCATAGATTCTTGGGAACAGTTCGTGGACATCTTTATTAAACAATTTCAATCTTCAATGCTCTATGCACCCCCTGTGTCCACACTGGCGAATATAAAGCAGAAGGAAGGAGAGACTTTGCACGACTACTTCAAGAGGTTCAACGCTGAAGTACCTCGTGTGCGAGGTGCTAATGACGAGGCTGTGAAGAATTTCCTTATTGCGGGGGTAAGGGAATGAACTAAATTCTGGGAGAAACTACAAGAGCAAACCCCTGTTACACTTTCGGAGTTACATAGGGTCGCTGAGCCCTTCAAGCGCGTTGAGAAATCACTGGCAGATCTAAAAAGGAATAATGAAAGGAGTAGCAGTTGGAGTAGAAATAGGGGAGTAAAAAGAAAAGACTCCAGAAGTCCAAGGCAAAGACGGGATCGAAGCCGAAGCCCCAGCCCAAAAAGGAGAGAACGCGATCCCTTGAGGCGATCCCCTCCTCGAGATCGCTTTGCTAGAAATGAAGACAGGTTTGTCCCTCTGGTTGCTCCGATTGAACACATTTATGCTGTCAATGCAGACAAAGGAATGTTCAAACGACCCACACCAATGGGTTCAAAGGGAACTGCGGACACTAGCAAGTATTGTGCCTTCCATGAACAAGCGGGGCATGCTACTAACAATTGTTGGCAACTTAAGCAGCAAATTGATCAATTAATTCGGGATGGAAAATTAACTGAATGGGTGGTTCGTGAAGCAAAGAAGCACCAAGGGAATCCCGGCAAACAAGGAGTGAGGTATCATGCTGTGCCACATGAGAAGCAAGATGAGCCCTGCAAAGACAGGGAAGAGCGAGCTGGAAGTATACATGTAATCATTGGAGGTCCCCACATTGGGGGGGAGAGTAATAAAGCTAGAGAAAGATATGCACGCGAGGCCAGGGACCGACCTCTCACTAATGTGCATCATCTACAAGAGCGACCTCCAAAGTTGTTTAAAGGCGAAGACACAAACATTATGTTCACTGAGGAAGATGCGAAGTGGGTTCATCATCCCCACTCTGATGCACTTGTGGTTCGGGTTCGCATTGGGTCCCAAAATGTTTATAGGGTCCTTGTTGATAATGGAAGTGCTGTGAACATTCTTACATACGAAGCCTACAAGAGGATGGGATATGTTGATAAGGATCTAATACCCACGGTGGGGAATCTTTATGGGTTCACTGGAGCATCTGTTAGTGTTAAAGGCCTCGTTCGGCTCCCCATCACTCTAGGGGACGAGCCTTGCATCACCACACAGATCGCTGACTTCATGGTAGTAGATCAACCATCTGCTTACAATGCCATAGTGGGAAGGCCCATCCTGAAAGAAATGAGGGTGGTGACATCTATCTATCACCTCTCTATGAAGTTTCCCACTCCTCATGGTGTTGGTTGTGTGAAAGGAATCCAACATGAATCTCGTGAATGTTATAACAATGCCTTGAAGGCTGCAGAAAAGGGGGGTGGCTCTGTGCCAGGAAATATGGAATGTAATATAATATCAATTGAAGAACTCCCAGATGATTACTTTGAAGGCTTGGGTATCTAGGTGGAACCGATCCCAGGGGCGCTCATGTTAGAGGCCTCGCAGCCTGTGTTAATTCTCCAGGAGGGAATCGTTGAAGAGGCTAGTGACGATGAGGAGAGCCCAGAACAAGCTGTAGTGCGAGCCCGAAAGGGGAAGTGGGTTCGCAAGGAAACTTCAACCTTGGTAGACCTGCCTAATGGAATAACTCAAGAGACCACAATAATAAATGAATACGGACATGTGGGAGCGATCCCTGCTACAGAAACGATGTCGGCCTCACCACAAAATGGGATCGCGAGGAGGAATGAAGCAGAATCTAGCACGGCTCGAGAATTTGAACTTTATTTAGATCCTCGCATCCCAGAACATGTTGACCGAGCCGGGGCCTCAGAGGATACCATCTCTATCTTAGTCGATGCCAAAGATCCGACCAAGGTACTGAAGGTCGGGTCGCAACTTAATCCAGGGCTTCGCGAGAGGCTCGTCAGTTTTTTGAGAACCAATTTGGACGTGTTCGCCTGGTCTCACGAAGATATGATTGGAATTGATCCTAATGTTATGTGCCACAAACTTAACTTGGATCCAAGCAAAAAAGGAATAAGGCAGAAGAGGCGACCCATAAGCGGTGAGCGAGCCGAGGCACTCAAAGAAGAAGTTGACAGACTCCTCGAGGTCGGCCTCGTTAGGGAATCTTTTTACCCTGACTGGCTCGCGAACCCCGTTCTTGTGAAGAAGCCTAATGGGAAGTGGAGAACATGTGTGGATTTTACTGACCTCAACAAGCATTGTCCCAAGGACAGTTTCCCACTACCAAGGATCGATCAGTTGGTGGACTCAACAGCTGGGCACGCACTTCTTAGTTTCATGGATGCCTATTCGGGGTACAATCAGATACCGATGTATGGCCCTGACCAGGAGCACACTTCGTTCATCACTGATAGGGGTCTCTATTGTTACATAGGGATGCCCTTCGGTCCTCTCAATGCTGGGGCCACCTATCAACGGCTCGTTAATATGATGTTCGAGAAACAAATTGGGAAAACAATGGAAGTGTACGTAGATGACATGTTGGTAAAATCTAAGGAGGCCGGGGATCACATCACTCACCTCGCAGAGATGTTTGACATACTGAGAAAATACAGGATGAAGCTTAACCCCCAGAAGTGTGTGTTTGGGGTCGAATCTGGGAAATTCCTAGGGTTCATTATCAATCATAGAGGCATCAAAGCGAACCCTGCAAAGTGAAGGAGGTTCAGACACTAGTACAAAAATGACCTTTTACGTCGCACTTAAACAAGAGCGACATATATACTACTCTTATACGTCGCATTATCTTAAAACCGACGTATATTCATCTTTTGTATATATCTTTTACGTCGGTTAATTAATTAACCGACGTATATGATTGACATATACGTCGGTTGATAAAATGCCGACATATAAAACTACTTTTTACGTCGCATATTTGGAACCCGACATATATTATACTACTCATATACGTCGGTTGATAAAATACCGACGTATAAAAACACTTTTTACGTCGTATTTCTAAAATCCGACATATATTATGTTAATCATATACGTCGGTCTTTTTATCGATAGACGTACTTTAGACTACTTTACTCTTTTATTTCCCCATTCTCACTCTATCTTCTTCAATTCGCTTCAAGCTCGTGGGTTTCATCTCGATTCAAGCTCGCTGATTGATTCAAATTTATGATTTGTTTCAAAACCCTAAGTCTTTAATTCGATTTCATTATAAATTGGGGTTTTTAAATTAAAACCCTAAGTCTTTAATTCATTTTTATTGCATGTGTGTATATATGTACTAATTGAAGCAAGTCGCGAGCGTTGATTTTAATTTTCGATTTTCAATTCAATCTCAGGTATGTATATGTGTTGTTTAAATTTTAATTTTGTATCCGTATAGTGTATGTATCAGGAATGAGAGTATGATTTTAGTGTATTGTCTATGTGTCTCTAAACTTTGGTGTATTGTAGTTCCTCTTCCTGGTGTATTGTGTTTCCTGATGTGTGTGTGGTGGATATTATAGATCCTCTGTTCCATCTTCATGTTTAGAAATTATATATGTGAAATACTAGTAAACCTGTTATGCATTACTTATTTTCATAAATGTGTAAAATACATATACTGTAATTTAGAGAAATTGCTAAACAATCAACATTAAACTCTGTTCTCTTGCCTAGTCTTGTTCACAGCCTGTGCCAGATGCTCATGTTCCAGTTATGAAGTTCAAGTTCGACGGAATATCGATCGATCTTCTGTATGCCAGTGTTTCCCTTTTGGTTATGCCAGACGTAAGTTTCAAGCCATAGCTCCTTTGAATTATTTATTGCTTTTACCAAGATGACATTTGAATTATTACTAGATGTCTTAACTATTGATTTACCCTTTATTTTTGCGGTACATCTGACTGGTGCTCCTTTTTTATGACCCGAGATAGTATTTTTGGTCCCTACATTAATTGGGAGCAGTTGAATACCCATATCCCTTATCCACTATCGACTGATGTGTAATCAGTTTCTTTCCCTTGTAATTTACCATGGTCATTACTTGTGTTTTTAAATTGCATAATTGCCAAACTTTTCGAATTTTAGTAGGCACACCTTGATAGTATCGACTTCTGTCTCATTGCAGGGCTAGTGGCTAGTTCCCACTAAGATAAGCAAAGTATGTTATGTCTTCATTGTAGCAGCTTTAGCTTATTGATGTATGCATCTTATGCCGATATCAGATCACAGAATGCTAACTTAACTATCTACAGGACTTGGATATTTCCGATGTGTTCGTTCTTTACAATGTTGACGAACCAACTGTTCGTAGTCTTAGTGGCTGCAGGGTTGCTGACCAGATTAGTTATATTTATTTAATTTGTGTAATTAATTGTTCTGTAATCTTGATTCTGTGTGTGATTTGAAGCTTGTAAGCAAGGCAGAGGCCATGACTCTATTGTAGACATAAATTATATTGATACCTTTAATTAGCCGCTGAATAATAGTATTTATTAATGCTTTATAATTTGTGCGACTGTGTAGAACCTTAAAGTGACAAATAGACACAACACAAGGTAGGATGTCAAATAAGTGATCCCAAATAGTTTCATTACTTTACCTCCAAACTTTGGTTCATTTAGCAGCCAATCATTCTTTAATCTTTAATCCTATCAAACAAAATGTACACTTTACAACTGGAATACACATTAAAAACACATCTGATGACCTTTTTAATTTTTGAACCTTTATTCATTTTGTTTCAAGTTTATAATTGTAATGGCTAATTTTATAGAATGATGATTTGATTTTGGCAGCTCTAATCATGTTCTTCAAACTCCATTTCAGGGTTGGATTATGGCCATTGTGAGTTGTTGGCATATTAATTATGGTTTAAGTTTTCAAGCCTGATAAGAATCTTGTCTTTATAACACAATTTTTGGTGATTGCTTTTGCAGGTCATGGCACTTTTAAGCGGTTTTGCTGGCGTGTACACAGAGGTAACTGCTGTAGCCTTTGAATTGTTATCTTCAGATTAGTTTCTAGATTGATTTGACTAGAGTCCTAATATTTTTATACAGTTAGATATTTCAGAAGCCATGAAAATGGGATTTTAAATAACACCACACATATTTCTTTGAAATCGTCAGACAACTATCCTAGATATTCACTGTTGTAATTATACACATTAAAACAGTTCTGATATTTGTGTGCTGCAGGCTATAATTAAAAAGTGACCTTCCAGGAACATAAATGTACAAAACTTTTGGTTATATGTGTTTGTGATGGCCTTCAATGCTGTAGCAATACTGACCCAAGATTTTGATGCTGTCATGAACAAGTAATTTTGTTTTGCTTCTTGTTTTTTCATAATAGTAGGTATGTGCATGTACCCCGCATTTACATTGTAAATATACGAGGATCATATTGATAAAGATTAAGGTTTTGTGGTAAGAGATTATGAAAATTGTGTAGATATTTTTGTGTGTATCTAGGATTTATGGCACGGATCCCTTCCTTTAGTTGTCTTACATGTGTTTGATTTTTCTGCGAAATGTGTGCTGGTAACTATGTATCGTTAAGGTCTTTGAAATCAGGAATGGAAAGGCCTGAACAAGAACACTATTATGGATGTGTACAACATCATGTACACTATTAGTATTTGCTCTATCCAAGTAATTCCTATATGTGATTTATGTTACATCAGTTAAGCTACATTTAGGATTTTAAGTTTTATATACTATGAAGTAATATTTTCATGTATTCAAAAGAATCAGGCACGCCTGGTGGAAGGCTATACACATGACACTGCTATTGGGTCCTTCACGACCTTTTCGTTATACAACTGATGGCATATCTCGAACTTGCGATATAGTCATATAGTTATTATGTTAGATTAAATTTTCATTAATTTATGCTGCTTATAACAAATTCTCATCTTCAAGTGTCTTGCTGCTAAAACTTTTTCTTTTTAATAACTTGATTATGTATCCTACTTGTTATGTTTTTAGAAGTTTACTGATGATGATCCAAAGTCTCCTGTGCTTGGTGGTTTCGCATGGTTCCCTAAAGTTGATTTTTAAAAGATGAAAAGCAAGAACTTGCAGGTATTGAAGATCGAGAGAAAAGGTAGATTACTTAGTCACATTCTCCCTTTCTGCAGTCCTGTGTAAAACTACTTCTACCATAATCCTGTTGTTTTTTATGTGTAAAACTAACTTGATTTCTGTAACATTTGGTTTAAAATTTGTAACCCGTGATTGAGCAGGCTATAATCCTATTGTTTTTTCTATATTTTTCTTTATCCCTTTCCTTGTAGCAGTTTGATCCCCGTGGAGCTGCAATTAAGTCATCTTCTTTAACGGAGTACCCATGGAGCCCCAGGTGGGATGCATCTTCGCTCACTGGCTTCCTGAACAGCCAAGTCGTGCAAAGAATTTGCTCATTGTTTGGACCACAACCACTACTTATCCTCAATTATAATACTTGTACAGTCACACTCAATATATCAAAAATGTATAAACATTGTATTGTGATTGAATTTGAAAGTTGAGAAATTTCTATTATTACAAGATTTTGGTTGTACAAATTTTGGTTTTTGATTGTTTAATAAGAAAAAAAAACTTTGATAAAAAAATTTTGCATACAAAAATAAAAGAAATTTTTTTTTTAAAAAAATTTTTGTGGATAATATACGTCGGTTTTTGGACATTATATGTCGCCTTTTTTTTACATTACACGTCAGATTTTGCAACATTATACGTCGCCTTTTTGGACAATATACGTCGCCTTAAACATTATATGTCGGTTTTTTGGACATTATACGTCGCCTTTCTTCAACATTATACGTCGGTTTTTTTCAACATTATACGTCGGCTTTTTAGCGACGTATATTTAGACTTTATACGTCGCCTTTTTAACCGACGTAAAAGACTCGTAACTTTATACGTCGCCCCTCTATACGTCGCCATTTAACCGACATATAAGACATATTTAACCGACGTAAAAAGCCAATTTTGTACTAGTAAGAGTTTAACAGGAAGGGTCGCGGCACTCAATCGGTTTGTTTCCAAGTCATCAGACAAGTGCCAAGAATTCTTCAAGGCAATCAAGAAGGTGGGGAAGGATTTTGAATGGACCCTGCAGTGCGAGGAGTCATTTCAGAAAATTAAGGAGCATTTGTGATCGCCACCTCTACTCTCCAAGCCTCGTGAGGGAGAAACACTCATTGTGTACCTCGCAGTGTCAGAGCATGCGATCAGTGCTGTTTTGGTTTGCGAGGAGGAAAAAGTTCAGTATCCTATCTACTATGTTAGTCGACGAATGATAGAGGCAGAGACTCGCTACACTAATATGGAGAAACTTGATTATGCCTTAGTATTGGCCTCGCGAAAGTTAAGGCCATACTTTCAGGCTCACAAAATTGAGGTTCGCACATCTTATCCTCTAAGACAAGTGATGCATAAACCAGAAACATCAGGAAGGCTCTTGAAGTGGACTGTGGAACTGAGTCAATTTGACATCGAATATAAGCCACGAGGGCCTCTAAAGGGCCAAGCTCTAGCAGATTTTATACTTGAATTTCCTCCCTACGTTGAACAAGGTTCTTGGGCTCTCATACCGATCCCTGAAAAGGCGAGTAGCGAGGTCAAAACTCAAAATTCGGCCTCGTGGTGGGAACTTTTTGTGGATGGTGCCTCTAATAAGGAAGGAGCGGGAGCAGGGATCGAGCTTGTTACTCCCGAGGGTCGCAGAATACGAAGCGCAATTCATTTCACATTTGGAGCATCTAACAATGCAGCTGAATACGAGGCCCTAATCATTGGTCTCAAACTTGCAATTGAAATGAAAATTGAAAATCTCAATGCGTACAGTGATTCTATGCTTGTTAGGTCCAAATGTGTTGTAGAGGGGGGGTGAATACAACTTTTCGATTATGAGTAGCAATAAATACGATGCAATAAATGAACACACAGATTCAAGGAATATATTTCTTTATATATAACTTGAAAAGGTTGCTACAACATTCATTACAAAGTATAACAGAAGTTGAGAGAGAAGTGAATGATTCTAAGCTCTGTGAATATACTCTCTCTCTTTCTCTTGTGTTTTTCTCAATATTGCTCACTAACTAAAACATTACACAAGTGCTTCTATTTATACTACATGTAATCTATGACCTGTAGTCTTCAAAGACTAAGATGTACGTGGCCCAATGATGTCCACATAAATCTTGTCTTATCTTGAAAGCTTGGAAATCTGCCAATCAAAAGATGCCATGTGTCATGTTGAAGCTGCACTCTAAGTAGAACTTCTACTTGAGAATTTCTACTTAGCCATCTCGAAATTCTAAGTAGAACTTCTACTTGAGAATTTCGACTTAGCCATCTAGAACATTTAGTACTTAGAAAATATTCTGGTCTTCAACTTGAAACTTCAATGCACATCTTGAGCTTGTGATATCTTCATATCTTCTTTGTTCTTCTACAAGCTCTTGAACATGGATCTTTATTACTGACATAAACTTGCTATCAATGTCCTGACACTTGATGCACTGGTCTGGTTCATAAGTGACTAGTCTTGATAGTGTTTCTGCTTCTTGAATAAATTACCATATTCACTTAGTAACTTGGCTTTCCAATATTTGCTTTCCTTCTTGTTCACTTGAAATCAATTGGTCTTGTTGATACTGATAGTTATGATCTTGAATCTCGAATTCTCAAATCACTGAGGCCTGAACAACTTTGACTTGAACTTCTCTCAATGATTTCTTCTTGGCTTGATCATAGTTAACATGTTCAATTGTATCAATTACCTTGTCTTCATTTTGTGTTGATTCCTTGTGACTTCTTGTTCTTGATTGTCTTCTGGTTAAGTATCTTTTCGTTTAATTGAGTTACATTAGTTATAGTGTTACAAGTTAATACACTCTGCCTTTCAATCTCCCCCAATTTGATTGTCTAACAATGACATTCAAATTAATGAAGGATAACTCAACTAAACAATGAGACGAGAAAAGATAATTAACATTACAGTCTTGAAAAATATACAATTACAAGTACATGAAAACAATACAAAGAACTTAAACTAGAAACAGAATTCGAACCTCGAATTAAAGATCATTTGAATGATTCCTATCACCTGGATTATTTCATATCTTTTAGTCAAACTTATATCACCTTATTGGATTCATTCTAAGATGAATTTTCCTCAAGTGAGTTAAAGCAACCGAAAGACATGAAGTTTTTCCAACTTCAAGTTCACACCACTCTGACCTTTAACCCTAATTCCGTTTCCTCTTTCTAGCTTCAGCAGCTTGGTCCTTTTCTTCTTTCTGCCTTCTGCGCTTCTCCTCCTGCTGCTTTTGTTTCTTATATACTGGATTATGAAGTTGCGTCCACCTAGTATTCAACAAACTTACTGCTTCCATCTCTAGAGGGTTCCTGGGTTCTGGGTAAGGATGTTTAAAAAGCCTTCTGAGTTTGTCCACCTCCTGAGTAGTTCTGATCTCTGGAATGTCCTCAAATTTCTTCATTATAAGCCGAGGTTTCCTATGAGTTTTATCAGACTTAAACTGACAGTAGATCATTTTGGGATAGCCTATGACACGGTTAGTATTGTGGACACTAGCCGCATCTCGCTCCAATCGCTTCATTTCCACTACTACATCAGATAGGTAACTCACGAGTCTCTGCTTTTCATTTACATACTTAACATCCACATCTTCCCATTTGAACACATATAACACTTTCTCCAGAAATGCAGCATCTTGAGTCTGCTTCAGCCATTCTCTACTCATATGCAAGAGTGTTTGCTTCTGGTCTGCATCTATGAATACTAAGGCATCAGCTGTATTATCAGCAAAAGAATGTATCCAGTATACGCTGTCTCTTCCTGGAACACCAACTGCCTCCCTTATCTCTCCTTGTTCCAGTTCTCCAGTAGGAAGATTCAGAGCTTCATCAACATTCTTCATTGCTTGAAGAATATTCCAATTCCTCTCTATCAGCTCTGGTTCAATCTTCACATTATCAAGAGGGTTCGGAGCAATGACATCACACTTCCACACCTCATTGCTCTTCTTCAGTATGACACTTTCAATGGTCTTCACTGTTTTATCCTTAAGCACAGAAGCGAATCCCTTACCCATCATCTGCCTACAGACGGCCTTAAGAGATTCCACTGAAAGTTCCATTAAGTCCTTTTCCTCCAGGCTCACCCTCTTCAATTTACTGTCAACCACCATCCGGACAACATTTGGATATGCTGAGAATTCTGGACCCTTGTCCTCTGCTAGCCGCATTAACTGATCCCTATACAGAATGCTTAGATTCTCAGAATGAGAGTATTGAATTTTTGTTGCTAGCAAGAACAACTCTGATGCAGATCTTCTCGTCATGAATTGATCATCCACATACATGAAAGACATCGGAACTCCTTCTGTGAAAGACAAAATAACCTGCCACTCCTTTTGCGTTGAATTGTATCCAACTCTGACTGTAGAAATTAATCTTTTTAAAGCATTTATGTAGTCAGCAGCCATTGGATTCTGCAAATTTAGGTGGTAGAACAGATCATCTGCTTCCTTGTTATGATCTCCTTTTGTACATGGTCCCATCAATATCTTTCTTGCGTCATCCCATTTCTGTCCTATCCTTCTATTATCCAGATCAATTTGAGGATCAGCTAGCCTTGCAAGCTCATAATCGTACTGCTTTCCTTGTAGCTCCGCTTTCTTTTCCTGAAACGCAGCACGATCTTGCATTGCCTTCATTTTAAAGAACTCAGCTTGATCCAAGGCTAACTGTTGAGCTTCAAGGGTTTCCTCATCAACAGTAATTTCTTCAGGCAATCCGAAAGACATTCCAGCACCTCCACCTTGATCCTTCAATGATCTCTTTATAGCATGTTTCAACGGTGCGTCTTCCATATCGGAATCTGAGTCAAGTACCTCCTGTACTTTTTCTTGATGACTCAGATCAACGAATGGCTCATCTTGCTCAATCGCTATTGCCTTACCCTTTTTCCTTCTTAGAGCCTCTTCATCAATAGACGGCTCAACTTCCATTTCTTTTACAAGATCAGCATGTTCTTGAATTTCTTCGATTTGAACTCCCTGCTGTCTCGTCTCCTTTATACTCTCCCCCTTAGGTGAGTTATCCTGAACTCCACCCTGGTCTCCAGATCCACCAGCTGTATCAAAATCTTCAAACCCGGAACCATAGGCTCCTGCTCCACTAGCACCACCTGTACCAGCATCGGGGGGAGGTTGTTGCGGCGCGAAACACTCCTGGGGCACAAAACTTCTGATTGCGAACATAACTCTGCTTATCTCCACAGCCAGATTATCCATTGTAAACTCCATTGCTCCCATTCTGTCATTCAGGGTGTTTCCCAAGACACCAGCAGCATGGCCCATGTCATTTACCTGATTTTTCAAATCAGTAAAAGCTGAAGCTTGAAGTGCCATTCGTGCTGCGTAGTCGTCAAGTGCCCTTTGATTATTTCCAACATACATCCCTAACTGCCCCATTGACTGCCCAAACTCCTTCATTTGATTTTCCATAAAAGACAAACGAGATTCAAGATTTTCAGAATTAAGGGACGGTGTTTGGTTTAGGTGACCTCGCTCTAATTCTCGTTCTGTTGGTATTTGGCGCTCGGTTTCGGGCCTTAAAAATGAAGGTCCCTCTCTCCCTAACCTCTCACACACACTCCCTGTCTCACGCTCGTGTATGTCTTCAATAATTGATCCAAAATATGAAGAAGTACCTGCAGAAACTTGATAAGAAATATAATTTGCAGTTAAGGGATCAATTGCTGTTTGTTCCTGAGTTGGAATCTCAGGCTGAGAGGCTACAAAGTGTTCTTGTACAACATCAGAACCGATCCTCTTTGTAGCATCAGTACGTACCGGTGAAGGTACGGCTGAAGTTTTTAAAGCTTCATGTCCTCTTGAAGCAACAGTATCTTTAAGAGGTACAAAATCATCATCAAAATCAAAAGCCCTATGTGCAGATTGTTCAAGGGGTGAACCACTCTCGTGAGGTGGAGTGGTTGCGTGTGACACTCTAGGGTTTGACTGAGATTTAGAAGTAGCAGCATGGGAAATTTTGGCTTTCTTGCGAATAAGTTGCTGCTCTTCGGGTTCACTCTCATCATCATTTCCTACATCTATATGTGCTGGCTGTTTGGATTCCGGTGACTGGGATGATATAGAATTAGAATTTGAATTAGAATTTATATAGGGTTTGACTGGGATGATATAGAATTTGATGGTAATCGCTTTCTCGTGCCCGAAAACATCTTGTTATGGCCTCGAAAAAGTAATTCCATTCCACATGAAGAAATTGTTTTTGGATGTTTCCAGTGATCCGGCCAGTCGGAGGATAACACCCTATTTCTTCAAAGAATTTGAGGCGATCTGCAGCTGTAGGTTCTGGATCATAAGCATCTTTAACAGGGAATCCAAGAACCTTGTTGACAATTTGTTCAGTCACCACATATTCCTGACCCGCTAAGGTAAACCTGAAACCAAAGGGGGTTGATTTGCTCCCAAAAGAAACCGCACTAGTCCATAATTGCTGTAAAGCATCATGCACTAGTGTAGGTTTAGCAGAAAAAGCATCGCTAGCTTTGGAATACAAATTTAGAAATCGTATCCAAGACTTAAAGCGCGGGAGTTGATCACCAATTTCCGTAGAAATATTATAAAAATTGTTTTTGGCAAGTGAAAATTGGTGAGCCATTTTAATTAAAAGTTTTTCTTTAAAAAGATGTGAATTTTAAATTTTAATTTTGGAAAAACAATTAATTAAACAATTAACCGTGAGAACCCTTTTAATTTATCAAGAACACAAAAGTTCCTTTTTTGAAAAATCAAACTACAGGCTCCAACAAACAGTTAATGGAAGGCAAATTTCGAACCACTAATTAAATCTGCTTTAACAGTGAAGTGTTTGTGTGTAAAATCGTTTTTGAACAGATCTGGTAACTTTTGTGTGTATATACGTGTGTATATATATATATCAAGAACGATGAACCGTTACACAAACACACAAAAACAGTGATTAATGATGACACACAGAAGATATCAGTCAAAAAATGGGCATCAATTCGTTGTCCGTATGAGATTTGTCACAAAAATCACGAATCAATGGTTGAAAATATGAAATCGCCTGTATGTATATGTGCGGCTGTAAAACTCTATTAGGTAAAAGTGAAAGAAAAACATCGAGTTAAAGATGTATATATAGACATTACTGTGAAATGACTAAAATGTCCCTGTTAAAAAATGTGAAAAACATTAAGTACATACAGGGAACACTCAAGTCGAAATTCTATCTCGAAGTCTATCTCGAACTTTCTAAGTCGAACTTCGAGATAGAGTTCGAGATAGCTGTTAACTCGAAAACCTTTACCATTTATCTTGTAAATGACTATGTAAACAGCACACACCAACCTTACTAGGGAAACCTATCTCGAAATTCAAGTAGAAATTCGAGATAGACTTCGAGTTAGGAGTTAACTCGAAAATTCCCTTTAAAACCAACTGAGAGCTCTATCTCGAACATCAAGTCGAAATTCGAGTTGAGTTTCGAGATAGAGTCAACTCGAAATTATTCAATAACTCGAAGTTATTCTCAGTTTATTTCAAAATATCCCCAATAATGGAAACCACATCTCAATTTCGAGATGAAGTTCGAGATAGACTTTATCTCGAATATTTTGAAAAATAAATAAATAGGCACACTGGTAACTCTAAGTCGAAATCTAAGTCGAATTTCGAGTTGAATTTCGAGATAGAGGCTAACTCGAAATTCTTCCCAGACTTAGAATTTTCAAAACTTCACTCTGGAAGCTCAATTCGAAATTCAAGTCGAATTTCTAGATGAGTTTCGAGATAGAAACTAACTCGAAATTTTGAAGATACTTAGATTAATTTGACAATTTTTCTTTGAAAAACACAACAGTTAATTTTGTCAAATTAATATAAATATCAATTCAAGGATTTTAATATATGACATAATTAAAACATTCCTTGATAATTCTAAGGCCTCTAATTACATGAAAAACACAGGTAAATTCATCTAAAAATCATGCAAAATTTAGAATATTATGAATTTAACTCCCCCTATGTTCATGCAATCTAACAAGCATAAATTCACAGATTTGTGCTATAAAAGACACTTAAAACACACTGAATTCATGCAAAATCACACTATATGCATCCTATAATAATCATTAATTAGGCATTTTAAAGTCTAAACACATAATGATTAAATAGCTTGCATATACAAACATAACAATGGATTTTACAGATAGAAGGCTTTACTAACTTGTGTTAAGCATTCCCAATTCACCAACCAACCTATTGAATGTTACTTCATCAAGAGGTTTGGTGAATATATCTGCAATTTGTTGCATTGTGGGCACAAAATGTAGCTCCACAGTCCCCTCCTCGACATGTTCTCTTATGAAGTGATACCTGATGTCGATGTGCTTGGTTCTTGAGTGATCTATAGGATTGTTGGTTATGGCAATGGCACTTGTGTTGTCACACATAATTGGAATTTTCTTGTGCTCCATGCCATAATCCTTCAATTGGTTCCTCATCCACAGTATTTGAGATACACAGCTTCCAGCAGCAATGTACTCAGCTTCAGCAGTAGAAGTAGATACTGTATGTTGCTTTTTACTTTGCCAGGACACCAATCTTCTGCCAAGAAATTGACAAGCACCAGATGTGCTTTTCCTATCAATCCTGCAACCTGCATAATCTGAATCCGTATAGCCAATTAGATTAAAACCTGTATCTCTTGGGTACCAAATTCCTAGATTTGGTGTGCCCTTGAGATACCTAAAAATTCTTTTGACGGCTATGAGATGTGATTCTCTAGGATCCGCTTGGAACCTTGCACATAAACAAGTCGCGAACATTATATCGGGTCTACTTGCAGTTAAATAGAGAAGTGAGCCAATCATACCTCGATAGCTTGTGATGTCAACTGATTTACCTGATTTGTCTTCATCAAGCTTCGTGGCTGTTGCCATGGGAGTCTTGGCTGCTGATGCATCTTCTAGATTATACTTCTTGAGTAAATCTCTGACGTACTTGGATTGACAGATAAAGATACCATCTTTTCTCTGACTGATCTGTAATCCAAGGAAGAAAGACAGCTCTCCCATCATGCTCATCTCGTATTTGTCTTGCATTAGCTTAGCAAATTTCTCGCACAAGCGCTCATTCGATGACCCGAAGATAATATCGTCCACATATACTTGAACAAGTATTAAATCATTCTTCACATTCTTATAGAACAATGTTTTGTCAATTACTCCCCTAGTAAAACCACTTTCAATTAAGAATACGGATAGGGTTTCATACCAACATCTTGGGGATTGCCTGAGGCCATAGACAGATTTGAAGAGAAGATACACAAAATCTACAAGTTCTGGATCAATGAAGCCAGGCGGCTGTTCCAGATACACTTCTTCTTCTAACTCTCCGTTCAGGAAGGCACTTTTCACATCCATCTGGAAAACCTTGAAGTTCTTATGTGCTGCAAATGCCAAAAACATCCTGACTGCCTCAAGTCTTGCAACTGGTGCATAGGTCTCATCATAATCAATTCCTTCTCGCTGAGAATAACCTTTTGCAACCAAACGAGCCTTGTTTCGTGTTACAAGTCCGTTTTCATCCATTTTATTTCTGAATACCCACCTAGCTCCAATTACTGATTTGTTCTTTGGTCGGGGTACCAGTTTCCAAACTTTCTGCCTTTCAAACTGATTGAGTTCCTCTTGCATTGCAATCACCCAATCAGCATCACCAAGAGCTTCTTCTATTTCTTTAGGTTCAAGCTTGGATAAGAACCCAGAATATAAGCAAATATTAGCCAGGTCAGCTCTTGCATTTCTTCTAGTAGACACACCAGCATCTGGATCACCAATAATCAATTCAAACGGATGGTCTCTATTCCATACTCGTTCTCTTGGAAATTGTCTCGATGATTCAGCATGACTTTCTGAATTGTGGTGCTGACTACTTTGAATACTTTCACTAACTCCCCCTGAGTTAGTGCCAGCTCCTACAGAACTAGAGTCAACTCGACTCGAGCCTTGAACAGTAGTCCTTGAGCTGCTATCTACTCCCCCTGAGTTGTTGCCGGTTCGTACTGAGGAAGTCTCTCCTGATCTTGTAGAATTAGCTTGTTCACTAGACTCAGGTTCTTCACGTACACTTGGAACATTTAATGGGACAACCAACTCAGGTTCATCTTCAAGATCTTCTAAGTCCAGATTCTGAAATTTTAGGGACTCAGGTTCACTAGAATCTCTTGAAATTGATGAGAGTTTGGTATCGTCGAATCTGACGTTGTAGCTTTCAGTCACTTTTCGATCATTCACTAAGAACACCCTATAAGCTGCTACCACATCTGTGGAGTAACCAACAAATATTCCTTCACGAGCTTTTGCTGCAAACTTGCCTAGATTTTCATCATCTATAAGTACATAGCATTTTGCTCCGAAGACATGAAAGTATTTGATTGTTGGTCTTCTTCCGTTCATTAGCTCACATGGTGTCTTTTCTTTATCTTTTATGATCAAGGATCGATTTTGAGTGTAACACACGGTACTCACTGCTTCTGCCCAGAAATACAGAGGAAGTTTCGAATCGTACAACAAAGTTCTTGCTGCTTCAACCAATGTTCTATTCTTCCTTTCAACTACTCCATTTTGCTGTGGAGTTCTCGGGGCTGAGTACTGACGACGTATTCCTTTAGATACACAGAAGTCATTTAGCACTGCGTTTTTAAATTCAGTGCCATTGTCTGATCTAATCGTCTTCACAGTAAGTGTTGAAACATTCTCAATTTGAGTGATGTGATCAATGATTAAGAAAGGTACTTCGTCTTTCGTCATTGCGAACAATACCCATGTATACTTGGAGAAGTCATCCACGATTACCAATGCATATCTTTTCCTAGACAAAGATAGGACATTCACTGGGCCAAACAAATCCATATGAAGAAGTTGCAGAGGCTCAGTGATACTTGAAATTTCTTTGCTTTTATGCGAGGCTCGCTTCGACTTTCCCATTTCACAGGCTTCACAGAGTCCTTTCGGAGCGAACTCCATTTGAGGTAGATCTCTCACCAATTCTCGCCTTGCGAGAGCATTCATCGTTTTGAAGTTTAAGTGAGATAACTTTTTGTGCCATAACCAGCTTTCATCATCCGAAGCTTTGCTGTAGAAACAGGTGACTTCATTCTGATTTGCTGAATCCATGTCTGCAACAAAAAGATCTGCCTTTCGAACTCCTCTCAAAGCCAGTGAACCTTCCTTGATGTGAGTGATTGATACACCTTTCTTGTTGAAGACAATTTCGTAACCTTTGTCACAGAATTGACTGATACTCAACAAATTATGCTTTAATCCCTCAACATAGGAAATATCTTCAATGATGACATTGCCAGTTTTCAGTTTGCCATATCCCTTTGTCACACCTCTGCTGTCATCTCCAAAGGTAACATAAGGGCCAGCTTTCATAACCAACTCTGTAAGCAGGGACTTGTCTCCAGTCATATGCCTCGATGCTCCACTGTCTAGCACCCATATAACTTTATTTCTCTTTTGCTTAATGCCCTGCAATAACAGATTGATTAGACTTTCTTCGGAACCCAACTTTGATTGGGCCCGGCTTTTCGATAAGATTTAGAATCAACAGATTTAACAACAGGAGATGCACTTTTCTTAACATAACTAGAGCTTTCGACTTCCTCCTTTCCTTTCTCAGACTTGACATATTTATCAGTCCTAGGAGAAGGTTTGTCACTCCTAACTTTAGGAGGACTGACAGTCTTGGCTCTCCCAAACTTCTTTTTGTTGTTTGAACTAGCAGCAGTATTTGAGCATGACTGGCTAGATGCATTCATTAAATTCACAAAAGTTTGCATGACGTTAAAAGTGCATGGCATACAATTAGGTTGACCACACTGTGCATGATTCTGATGCAGATTATTCATAGTGTGTGTGGTAGGCATGGCATGTGTAGCAGTGCATGCATAAGAAAGATGTTCAGTAGATTTACAGTGATAACATGCTTTCTTTATTCGTTCAGCCTTAACCTCTTTTATGCCTTTCTTCCCTTGTTGTTTAACAGCCTTAGCTCCTATTCCTAGTCTAGATTCATCACTAGGGAAATTGATTTTAACTTGTTTAATAGGAGTTATAGGTTGTGCGTTCTGACGATCTTCCATCTCAATCTCATATCTAGCTATCAATTCAGTCTCTTCTTCTTCTATTCTAGGAACAAGGTGTTTGTAGATGGGTTTGACAGAAGGTTTAAAAATGCTAGGAATATCATTTTTAAGGTCACTGGAACTAGTGTCTATAGGTCTCTTCCCATCTTTCTTAGAAAGATTAGAATAATCAAGTCCTACACCTACTCCAGTTATCTTCTTAAACACATCATTATCTACATACACTTTACTAGCAGCTAGTTTGTAAGCTTCACATTTAGTTTCTAACTCCGCTAGTTTGTTCCTCAAACATGATTCTATTTCTTCCTTAAGGACGAGCTTGTGTTCCAAAGATTTAATAAAATCTCTTAGGGAAGTATCTACAGTGCAAGCAGCCTCTAACTCTTCCACTTTTGCCTCAAGCATTCTGCTTTTGGCGACAAGTGTTTTCTGTTCCTTTTGAGAAGTGTCTAGGCTTTTGCACAACATGTAGATCTCTTCGCTAAGAGCCCCGTTCTGTTCCTTATAATCATCAATAGACATTTCTACTTTAAGGGTTAGAACTGGTACCTCTGGTTCCTCTGATGTCTCAGCCATGAGCGCAAAGTTTGCTACATGAGTAACATCTTCCTCATCTGAATCATCCCAAGCTCTTCCTTCTGTTACTACTAAAGCTCTTTTACCATGTTTTTCTTTCACCAGCGATTCATATTTGCTTTTGAGGGCTTCAAATGTCTCTTTTGGATAAGTCTGTTTAGGCTTTTTGCAGTCCGAGGCAAAATGTCCAGGTTCACCACAATTATAGCAATTGAACTTCATTTTGAAATCCAACGGAGATTTGTAGCTGGTACTCTTGCCTTTGCTTTTGTAGCCTGATGAACTACCACCACCCTTAGCAGCCCGATAGTAAGATGAAGAATTTCTCTGTGGTCGGTTGCTCTTTCTAAATCTCATGTTGCTGAACTTCCTTGCCATGTATGCCACGACACTATCGTCCATGTTGTCCAGCTCTTCTTGGGTGAAGTAGTCATCATCACTGTTAGATGCACACTCGTCATCATTATCAACTTGATGCGGTGCAGGTGATGATTTAGGCTTTGCTGCAACCATTGCCTTCTTAGACTCTTCCTCATCAGCAACTAATCCTGATGCAGTTTCTTTTCCCTTTGAATCATTGTCCCATGCTTGATCTTGAAGAGTTTCCAGCTCATAGGTCTTCAGAATTCCATAATATTCTTCCAGAGAAGTTGTATGCAAATCACTGGTTTCTCTGATTGCGTAGACTCTATGTTCAATGCTCTTTGGCTGGTTCCTCAAATATCTTGTATTGGTTTCAACCATGGGGAGAGTAACACCTCTCAGATTCAAATCCAATACCAACTGACTGAATCGTAGGTAGACATCTGTTATGCTTTCTCCTTTTTGTATTCTAAAGGTGTCATACTCCATCTTGAGTATAAGTGTCTTGTTGCTTCTGACCTCTGCAGATCCTTCCATGACAACTTCTATTTTGTCCCAAATCTTCTTTGCTGTATTCAAACCCTTGACTATATTGAACATTTCATGATCGAGAGATTCCATCAAGGTTTGTCTTACAGAAGTATCATAAGCTATTTGCTCCTTGTCAGCATCCGTAAAGTCCGCTGCCTTTTTAGGCTCAGACCGAGCAGGTATAACCTCCTCTCCTTCCGTACGCTCAGGAATAGCTTTCATTGGAACGAACTTACCCTTTTCAAGGACTTCCAGATACTCAGGGTTAATAGTCTCTAAGTAGAGTCTCATTCTGAAAACCCATTCTTCATAGTGATCTCGGTTGAACATTGGGATCTTGAAAGAATTTTTAGGAGCCATTTCAAATCTTGTCACTAAAAATTTCTAAGTACCCAAGACTAGGCTATGTAGAATATCTATGTAGAACTTCTGCCAAGTCGAAATTTCTCTAAGTAGAAATTTTGCTCAAGTCGAAATTTCTCTTAAAGTAGAAATTGTCCAAGTCGAAATTCACCAAGTAGAAATTGTCCAAGTCGAAATTCTATGTAGAAAATCTCAAGTCGAAATTCTATGTAGAACTTTTTGTCCTTAGAATAATTTTCTGCAGATAACTTTGATTTTGAATAAACAATATCACCTTTTTGACTTTTGATTACTTTACACACCGAAAGTGACTAACCCACTTGCTAAGCACTGAGTACACTTTCTTTTGCTTTCGGCCAAGGAATAATAATCAAATCAAAAGTACAAAAACACCTTTTTGACTATCTTATTTGTTTGAAAAAGGAGATCAAAAAGTTGTTGGGTTATCTTCTTTGACAAGAACAGATGATGAACACTCAAGAACACCAAATATCAATGAACCCAGATTAATTCACAAAAATTAATTAAAATACACCCAAGCCAAATAATCACACCTGGAGTATTTAAATAATTTTTCCCGGATGAGTTTTCACTGGAAATGAATTAAAGCTCACTTTTCGAAAAAATGAAAAGTAGATCTAGAAAATGAAAACTCACGATTCTTCTACCAAACACAAGGATCTATGTTTTGTATGTTAAACATCCGCTCTGATACCAATTGTTAGGTCCAAATGTGTTGTAGAGGGGGGGTGAATACAACTTTTCGATTATGAGTAGCAATAAATACGATGCAATAAATGAACACACAGATTCAAGGAATATATTTCTTTATATATAACTTGAAAAGGTTGCTACAACATTCATTACAAAGTATAACAGAAGTTGAGAGAGAAGTGAATGATTCTAAGCTCTGTGAATATACTCTCTCTCTTTCTCTTGTGTTTTTCTCAATATTGCTCACTAACTAAAACATTACACAAGTGCTTCTATTTATACTACATGTAATCTATGACCTGTAGTCTTCAAAGACTAAGATGTACGTGGCCCAATGATGTCCACATAAATCTTGTCTTATCTTGAAAGCTTGGAAATCTGCCAATCAAAAGATGCCATGTGTCATGTTGAAGCTGCACTCTAAGTAGAACTTCTACTTGAGAATTTCTACTTAGCCATCTCGAAATTCTAAGTAGAACTTCTACTTGAGAATTTCGACTTAGCCATCTAGAACATTTAGTACTTAGAAAATATTCTGGTCTTCAACTTGAAACTTCAATGCACATCTTGAGCTTGTGATATCTTCATATCTTCTTTGTTCTTCTACAAGCTCTTGAACATGGATCTTTATTACTGACATAAACTTGCTATCAATGTCCTGACACTTGATGCACTGGTCTGGTTCATAAGTGACTAGTCTTGATAGTGTTTCTGCTTCTTGAATAAATTACCATATTCACTTAGTAACTTGGCTTTCCAATATTTGCTTTCCTTCTTGTTCACTTGAAATCAATTGGTCTTGTTGATACTGATAGTTATGATCTTGAATCTCGAATTCTCAAATCACTGAGGCCTGAACAACTTTGACTTGAACTTCTCTCAATGATTTCTTCTTGGCTTGATCATAGTTAACATGTTCAATTGTATCAATTACCTTGTCTTCATTTTGTGTTGATTCCTTGTGACTTCTTGTTCTTGATTGTCTTCTGGTTAAGTATCTTTTCGTTTAATTGAGTTACATTAGTTATAGTGTTACAAGTTAATACACTCTGCCTTTCAATGCTGGTCACAGGCCACATTGGATGTGGTTGGCAAGCTAGAGGACCTCAAATCGAACTCTATCTGTGATGTGTACATAGATTGATGAAATCATTTAAACAAGTCAAGGTAGAATTTATCAGGAGGGCAAAAAATCAAGGCGCTGATGCCCTAGCAAAATTGGGTTCGCGTCGCGAAGCCACTTTACTTGGAGTAATACCTTTGGAAATTCAAACGAAGCCTAGTGTCCCTGAAGAGTTTATAATGGAAGTAGCGAGCTCAGAACCAACTTGGATGACCCCTATATGGGAGTATGTGAAGAATGGGGTACTACCTCACGATAAAAAGGAAGCAAGGAAGGTCAAATATCAGCCTGCTCGCTATGTTATTTATGATGAAGTTCTGTATCGAAGAGGGTTCAACACTCCACTCTTGAGGTGTGTAGATGGCGATGAATGTAACTATATTCTGAGAGAGGTCCATGAAGGTATTTGTGGGAATCACTCAGGGGGTAGTTCACTAGCTCAGAAAATTCTTCGTCAAGGATATTTTTGGCCCACACTTGAAAGGGATGCATTTGAGTTTTCTAGGAAATGCGATGCCTATCAAAGGATCGCTAATTTCAGCAACGCACCGGTCTCCCAACTCACTTCGCTCACGAGCCCATGGCCCTTTGCTATGTGGGGGATCGATCTAATTGGGGAACTACCCAAGGCTAAAGGGGGAGTTAAGTACGCAGTAGTAGCAGTGGATTATTTCACCAAGTGGGCCGAAGCTGAGCCACTTGCAACAATCACTGCCAAGAAACTAAAGGATTTCGTGTATAGAGCAATTGTGTGTCGCTATGGGATCCCTTATCAACTCATATCAGATAACGGGAAACAATTTGACAGCAAGGAAATGAAGGAATTCTGTGAGAATTTGGGGATCAAGAAAAGTTTTTCAGCTGTTAGTCATCCTCAGACAAATGGCCAAACTGAGGCAATCAACAAAATAATCAAACACACTTTAAAGGCGAAGCTGGAAGAAAGCAAGGGTAATTGGCCTGAAGAACAACCAAGGGTCATGTGGTCTTATAACACGACCCCAAGGAGTACTACTGGAGAGACCCCATTTTCCCTTACCTATGGGTGTGAGGCCATGGTTCCAGTGGAAGTTGGTTCGGGATCATTTAGAATGGAACATTATGACCCTGAGTCTAATGAAGTTAATCATAGGCTCTATCTGGACGTGATAGAGGAAACTAGAAGCGAGGCTCAGCTACGCCTCGCAGCTTATCAGCAACGGACCGCAAGGTATTACAATGGAAAGGTCAAAGTACGATCCCTACGTACAGGCGACCTAGTTCTCAGAAGGGTCATGCCTAACACCAGGGTCGCGAGTCATGGTGTTTTTGGTGCTAATTGGGAAGGACCCTACAAGGTTTACGCAACTCTATCAGAAGGAACATACTATCTCACTGATATGGAGGACAAGGTCATTCCGCGAGCTTGGAACGCTGAACACTTGAGAAAATACTATCAGTAAAAGCTTCATTACTGGTAGCCTCTATCTATTTCTACTACTTAGCATGAAAAAATTCATACAAAGTACTGGGGGGTTTTTCTTTTTCTTTTTATAAAATATAAATTTAGCAAAAAAAAAAAACACAGGATGTAAGTAGTATAGCTAAGGTAACAGATATATTAAAGTATTATATATGAAAAGAAGAAATTAATATATCATGAAATGATGAATAAATCTATCAAATATCAAGTCCAAGTGAAATTATTCTCTTTTCAAAAAAAAAAATCAAGATTTGAATTAATAATTTTCAATCCTATCCTTTTTAAATTGAAAATAAATTACAAACATCACTCTTGTCAACTTTTCTTTACTTTTTTTGACAAAAACTTATGTCCATATATATATATATATATTATGATCTGTAAATTGAAAGTGGGGAAAAAGAATCTTATAGATCATGATATAAGTTTTTGTTAAATATTATTGTTATTTAACTTCTTTACGACTGTACTCATAGAAAAACTCCATCATGTATAATTTTTACGTACATCTATATTGTAAGTTACTATTTTATTACAGTAATAATTTTAATGATATTGATGATAGAAATTGATTTTTTTTTTCTGTAAAACAATGATTGATATAAATCATTAAATTATTTAATTTTTTTTGCATTTACTTATTTTTATGTTATATATATTTTTTAAATTTATTTTGCATCACTTACAACAGACATTCATTTAACAAGCCATAGACCAGCCTTAACTGATCTTCTCTTCACCTCCACGACCCTCACGCTCTTCTTATTTTTCACCTCCTCAATCTCCTCTCTTCATCCATACCTTTTTTTCAATCGATCTGTTCCTCCCTGCTTTCAATGGGTTCGGCCAACTCAGAGCACTCTGGCTCTATGAATTCTGAGGAATTCGCTCAGTTCATAGGCCACAACTATGCTGCTCAGCTTCAGCCTGCTTCTTTTTTAACCAGATTTGAAGAGGACAGTTTATCTCTTCAGTCGTTGGATGTCTTGGGTTCTCCCCTTTCTCCTAGGACTCTACAACGAGTTCATGAGCAGACCCAGCTAATCCTAAATGATGGCACGGTGCAAAACACTACTGGTCCTATAGAGCTAGACTCTTCACTAGCCTCTCATGGTGGTTCGAATGAAAAACTTGATTTACCAGTGGATGTAAATTCTGGTATGGACGATTTGGAAAGTGAAGCAGCTCAAGACTCTACCAAACATAATATTGCTCATCAAGCTTATGTTAATTTGGAGGAGGGTGAATTTCGAGTTCCACCTCAACCGACTCAAAACAAAGCAACATGGAGCAATGTCGTAACAAAGAATATTGTAAATCCTAATCCTACTCCGGCAGTTGAGGATGAGGCGATTATTAGCTACCATGAGGATGGCTCTGCATCGGTCAAGTTCTCTCGAGAGTTCATGGTACAGGCTCAAAAAAGATGGGAAACAAGCATTATAGGCCACTTCATTGGAGGTAATTTTGCTTTTAAGTTTGTCCGCGAACAAGCTCAGAAAATCTGGAAGAATAAAGGTTTAACTGGCATTTTTTATAGTTCAAAAGGCTATTACACGTTTCGATTTAGTACAATGGAAGAGAGAAATATGGCGTTAAACCTTAATGTGGTTCAGATAGGGGGGAAAACACTATACTTGATGCCTTGGATGGAAGGCTCAAAATTCAAACGGAATGTGGTTGACAAAGTACCTTGCTGGATTAGATTAGTCGATGTACCATATTCACTATGGTTCAAGAAAAGTCTATCAGGCCTAGCTCGTGCGATTGGTCGCCCCCTCAGATTTGATGAAGCGACTGCAAAGTTTGAGCCTTTGAAATATGCAAATGTTCAAGTTGAACTTTCGTACTCATCTCCAAGACCTGACTTTATATGGGCATCTGTTTTGAATATTGATGGTGTTGAAGAACAGGAACGTGTTGAAGTCCAGTATTCGCAATTACCATATTCATGTAGCTTATGTGAAGCATTTGGTCACTCTTTTGCCAGGTGCATAAACAATCCTAACAGAGTTAACAAAAAACAGAAAAAGTCTCAAAATGGGGAGGCGAATGATGGAGCATCGGTTTCAGGATCCAAGCCGGTTTCTCCGGGAAAGACAGAGTACCTAAATAATATGGAAATGGTACCATATACCATAGGCCAATTCTGTGGGTGTGATGTAGTAATGGATGAGGATGATATTCTGAAGGAACTGGAAACAACTGACAACCTAGAGGAGTTTGACAAAGTCTCAAGGAATTCAATTGTCTTACATGATAGCTCTGTTGATAACTACGGAATGGAACATGTAAATGAAAAATTGGTGGAAGTTATGGAACCACTAGCGGTTGTCAATGGTTTTCATGCTCTATCGGACCTGGTTGACGAACATATTAGTACATCTACACACTTTACACATTCTCCGGATAACAAACAAAAGAAAGGGAAGGAAACAGCTACAACGTCCTCTTTGATTGTTGATCTTAGAGTTCCGAGTAAACCTTCCATTCCTAGGCCACCAAAGAAGAAGGAGAAATCAAATATCGAAAATGAAGGCTTCACACAGGTATCCTACAAACGTAGCCCCAGGTTGGCAGGTAGGTCAACAACTTCTAAACGTTTCCAATGAATTTGGCCTCATGGAACGTTAGAGGCTTGAATAAGAGTTCCCATCAATGAGAGCTCCTTAATTTTATTTCTGTAAATTCTCTTTCATTTATTGGTTTAATGGAAACTAGAGTTAAAGAAAAGCATTCAATCTTAGTTTCAAAGAAGATCAAAAGATCTTGGAGATGGTTATTTAATTATGATCACCACTACAATGGTCGTGTATGGGTTGGTTGGGATCCATCTGTCTGGCATATCTCTCTTTACACAAAATCTGCTCAACACATTACCTGTTTTGTTACGTTTCTTGAGAAGAATATAACCTTTATGGCTACCTTTATTTATGCTTATAATGAGGCCCAGGATCGTGTTTCTCTCTGGCAAGATATAAATGCTCTCAGCTCGACTACCATGCCTTGGTGTTGTCTAGGGGATTTTAATTGTATGCTCAGTCTTAATGAAGTTCAAGGGGGAAGGGAACATTGGACCCCGGGGATGCAGGCTTTTAAGGATTGTATCTCAAATGCTGGTCTTATCTCTATAAGGACAGTAGGGGACTTATTTACATGGACGAATAAACGGTCTTCAGACCCAATTTTCAAGCATCTTGACAGGGTACTTGTCAATGGTTCTTGGATAAATACTCACACGGAGGGTTATGTAGTGGTCAAAAATAGAAGCATTATGGACCACAACCCTCTCCTCTTGTCCGTGCCTATGCAACTTGCTCATCACAGAAGGCAATTTCAGTTCTATAACTTCATGGTTGATCTCCCTGATTTCCTTTCCACGGTCTCAACAGCATGGAATTCGAATGTTTTGTTTGGCGATCCAATGGCCATTCTGTGCAGAAAATTAAAGGATGTAAAACAAGCTCTGATTATTCTCAATAAAAGGCATGGGAATTTGCAATCGAATGTGCAAGCTGCTCGAGACGCTCTATCTGCAGTTCAAGAAAATCTTATTGTTGCTCCCTCAGACGATCTTCGTCACAGTGAGACTGTTCTTATTGATACTCTTAATCAGGCCCTCGCACGGGAGGAATCTCTCCTTCTCCAAAAGTCAAGGGTGAAATGGTTGTCAAAAGGAGATGGAAATAATAGATTTTTCCACAACCAATGCAAATCTAACTGGAACAAGAACAAGGTACTAGCTCTGGTTAATAGCTCAGGACTACTAAAGCATGGCCAAAGGAATTGTGCAGATTTTGCTGTGGAATATTACACGAATTTCTTAGGATCTCCTTCCCCACAACCATCATTTTCGGCAAACAATAATCTTCTTGAGGGTATTGATTCCCCTACTATCACTGCAGCCCAAGCGATTTGCCTGGAAGCTCCTGTTACTAGAGAGCTTATCTTTGCAACTTTGAAGAATATGGGTAAGAACAAGGCCCCGGGGCCGGATGGCTTTAATTCCGAATTTTTCTTGGCAACTTGGGCCATTATAGGTGACTGCTTTTGTGATGCAGTTCTATCTTTTTTCAACGACCTTAATATGCATAAAGGTATAAACTCTACTAACATTGCTCTTGTTCCTAAAGTTGCTACCCCTACGCATATGACTGATTTTAGACCTATATCTCTATGTACTGTCGCCTACAAGTGTATTGCAAAGATCATTGCGGCTCGGCTTAAATTGGTCCTGCCTGGTACTATTGATATTGCTCAGTCAGCATTCATTCCGGGCAGAAATATATCTGACAACATCCTTCTAGCTCAGGAGTTATTCCGTGGTTATGACAGAGTATCAGGGGCATCACGATGTGCCTTGAAACTAGACCTACACAAGGCTTTCGACTCGGTTAGATGGGATTTCATTATTTCTATTCTTCATAAAATGAAGTTCCCTGCTCGGTTCATTAACTGGATTAGTCTATGCATATCAACTCCCATGTACTCTGTAAAGCTCAATGGTACGACACATGGTTATTTTAAGGGTACTAGAGGCATTCGACAAGGAGACCCCTTGTCCCCTTATATCTTCGTTATATGCATGAATATCCTATCTCAAATGTTGAAACCAAAGCCTGTGGGTTTTAAACATCACTGGCGATGTAAGGAGTTAGATTTAACCCACTTATTTTTTGCTGATGACGTCCTATTCTTCAGCCATGGAGATCGAATCTCAATTTCTCACATCATGGACTCTGTCCATAATTTTTCTCGAATGAGTGGTCTTGTCCCAAGTGCTATTAAAAGCTCAAGCTTTTTCTGTGATTGCTCTCCCTCTCTTGTCACTTGGTTTGATGAAAAGTTTGAAATTCCTCGAGGAAACCTTCCTGTGCGTTTCCTAGGAGTTCCTCTTATTTCATCTCAGTTGTGTGTGAACGATTGTATGCCCCTAATTGAGAAACTCACTAACAGAATATCTACTTGGACTGCGATTTTCTTGTCCTTTGCAGGTAGGGTTCAACTGGTTAGGTCTGTCCTCTTTGCCATGCAAGCTTTTTGGTCAAACCATTTCATCCTTCCAAATACAATTCATGAAACTGTGCAGTCTATGCTTACCAGGTTTGTTTGGAAAGGCAATATTGATGATAAAGGGGGGGCAAAAATCGCTTGGAAAACAATCTGTTTACCTAGAACGGAAGGTGGTTTGGGACTAAAGGACACCTCTGAATGGAACAAGGCTCAAATAATTCGACACCTGCTAAAAATCATTACTCGTTCGAATTCTCTATGGGCCAGCTGGGTTAACCAAACTATCCTAAGGCGTAAACATTTCTGGACTATGTCCATCCCACAAGACTGCTCCTGGATATGGAAGAAAGTGTTGAGATTGAGAATTTTGGTTATGCAGTTTATTACCTACTCGATTGGGGATGGCTCAACCATATCTCTATGGTTCGACCCCTGGTGGAACAACTCATGTCTTGCTACAGATTCGACAGCACCTATCATATCACAGTGTGGTATGACTGCAAGGGCCCTAGTTAAGGATATAATCACTTCTGGAACGTGGAGGCTTCCTCAACTAATTCACAGACGCCACCATAGAGACCCTGTTCTACTGAACTGGTTGGAGAACTTCAACTATCCAGGTATTAACCTTAACTCCCGGGATAGAATCTTATGGGATGGTATTGACACAAAAAAGGTAAAAACTTGGCATATTTGGGAGAGCATCAGGCACCGTAGCCAGCAAGTTGTTTGGTTCCATGCTGTGTGGCACCAACTTAAGATTGAAAGGTACGCTCACCACCAATGGATTCTAAGCCACGGGAGGCTTAGTACTCTAAATCGCCTCGCTAGGTTTGGGATTGTTCTTGATCAACAGTGTTTCTTATGTGTTGGAGGCCGTGAAACGGACTCTCATCTCTTCCTACATTGTTCTTACAGCAGACATGTCCTTGCCTTGATCCTCTCCAACTTTAACCAGGGTATCATTGGCAATACTTGGGCTGATTTTCAGCAAAATCTTATGCTTATTCAAGATGTTCCTATAAGAAGAATAATTCTTCTAATGGTCCAAATATTCACCTACTATATTTGGAAAGAACGAAACGCTAGGAAGCATGATAGGGGTGTTACTGCTCCGAAAATTCTTTGGAGGGGTATAATAGCGGACACTAGAGCTAAGCTTGCTTCATCTACTTGGTACTCTAAACTTGTAATAACTAGGCCTGATTTAGTTATTTGATCTGCTATGTTTTCTTGTTTCCACCATTGTATTATATTTCAATCAACTTGTGATTGATTATAGATGGTTACTCTATGGCTTGCCATAGTTCATGGGTTCTCCCTATTCTTTTAATATATATAAATTTAGCAAAAAAAAAAAAAAAGACTAAAGAGGGCAGTCCCATTATTCTAACAGAGATTATAATGCTATATTATCCATTGTTCTCAAAATCTTCTCCAATGTAGGGATTATTTGGTCATATATATATATATATATATATATATATATATATATATATATATATATATATATATATAGGCAACGATTCTAGTGAGAACAGGTAAATCCTGGAGAACAATGAGAACACAAGATCAACGGTCCAGATCATTTTATATTTCTAAATTTAGATTAAAAAAGAATTAATTTTCTTTTTAATTTTAATGTTGAAAAAAATACTTCGTGTGGGCAGTTACATCTCCAGCATTTGAATTTTAGAATGCAGTTACCATAATAGTGGGAAAGTTCATATCGATATTTCAGAGACACTCCCTTCCATATCAATTTCACCACGTATGCGTACTATTTTGTTCATCTGCTGATCAAAGTCACATAAGTTTCATGGAAACGGGTATGTTTTATTACATTAACTGATTAACTTATGTACATAGTACACTTGTAATCACAACATGATGATTTTGAGTGCAAACTTGAGATTTCTTTAATGAAAATGTGTAAACATTGTTGGATGAAATCAGTATGTTCATGTAGTTTTTTCCTTTAATTTAGAGTTTTCACGTGTATCATGCTATATTAGATTTCATATGGGTTATTCTTCTGCATAACAACTTGAATTTGGTTGTTATACTTCTGCATAACAATAACAACTTTACTTTTATTCTTGTAGAAATTGGTAGTAGCTCTTCAGCAAATTTTGTTGAAAAAGAGACAACTAATGTTACAAATGAAGAACATCTTGTTGATTCGGAGACAACCAATGTAACAGATGAGGAACATGACAATGATTACACAATTTTTACATCTCCAGATGGTCGTGCATATTATACTCCTAGATGTGATGAAAATCTGAAGCCAACTAAAGATCGTTTTTTCTCAACTTTGGATGACGCTTTTTATTGCTATGAAAATTATGGTCGTGTATGTGGCTTCACTGTACGGAAGAGTACAATTAGGTATGATAAGCAAGGAAATTTTAAGCATCAGTACATTCTCTGCAGCCATGCTGGTAATAACGAAAGTAATTTGGCACTTTCTCAAGTTGCTGCTGGATCCAAGACCAGGCAGAGGAGAACCACATCTCGCAGATGTAATTGTGATGCAAAAATAATTTTAAAACCTGGTATTTCTGGTGGTTACATTGTTGGATCATTTCATGAGGTACACAATCATCCATTCACACCTATAGAAGGCAGACAATTCATGCGATGTAACAGAAACGTATCCTTCTATCATCAGAACTTTATGTCTGATCTAGCCAAAGCAAATATTGGTCCTATACGAGCTTATAATGTATTAAAAGAAATGGTTGGTTCATTTGAAAATGTGGGTGCTACCCCATCAGACTTCAGAAATTTCAAACGGGATGTAAAGGCACGCGTTGGGGAACATGATGCAGACATGATACTTGAAAAATTCAGACTGAAGCGCGAGACATCAAATAATACATTCTTCTACGATTATAAAGTAGATGCGGAAGGGCATCTAACTGGCTTGTTTTGGTCTGATGCAATTGGTAGACGCAACTATAGTCTTTTTGGGGATGCACTCTCGTTTGATCCTACCTATCGAACTAACAGGTCACTTTATTGATACATAAGTACCTTTTCATTTATATGTATCTAACTTTTATTTTTTCATAGTTCTTATTTAGTCTTTTGCTACTTATCTGAGCATAATATTAACTTCAAATCATACACAATATCTCCTGTGATGTAATGTACTTCTATACTAAGCTAATTATCATTACTTTCTGACTTTTTAGGTATAAAATGGTTTTCGTACCTTTCACCGGGGTGGATAATCATTGGAATAATGTAACTTTTGCAGCAGCACTATTGGAGAAAGAAGATTATACCAATTTTGAATGGGCTTCAGAAGCTTTTGACAAAGCTATGGATCATCCACCCCCATGTGTTATTACTGACCAAGATCTTGCGATAAAAAAGGCAATTCCTCTTGTTTGGCCTAAAACAAAACACCGTTTGTGCATGTGGCATATTATGAATAAACTCTCTGGAAAGGTATATTTCATTGATTTGATATTATTATGTATTAACTTTCTTATTACTTTTAAAATTAATTAGCATAACCAGACACCAAACCAATTTGTGTTATGTAGATACGACCATCTCTTGCTTCAGATAAAAAATTTATGGAACGAATGAAATCTTTAGTTTATGCTGACCACCTAACTCCAGAAGAGTTTGAAGAAGGTTGGGCTGTTCTTGTTCAGGAGTATGAATTAGACGACAATGATTGGCTAACAGATATGTATAACATGAGGGAAGAATGGATTCCTGCGTATTTTAATGATGTTGAAATGGTTGGTTTGCTGAGAACAACCTCAAGATCAGAGAGCTCAAATTTTTATTTTCAACATTTTCAACAAAGTGGAGACACCTTGATTGAATTTTACTCACGCTATGAGAGTGCTATTGACAAACAGCGTCATCGCAATAAGGAAGCCAACCAGGATTCCGAGGCTATTCCTCAAGTTGAAACCCTTGCCAAAATTGAAAAGGATGCAGCACAAATTTATACACGCAAGATTTTCTACTTTGTCCAGGAGGAAATCAAGTCTTCGACTTCCCATAATACAATCGATGAGCTAATTACCATCGATGGTGTTAAGCATTTTAAAATCTCAGATGTATTAAGGCAAGACAAAGTGTTTGAGGTATGTAGTACTAAATTTCAATTCTCATTACTACATAATTTCCAGAGGTGAGTTATTTGTATTTATATAAATTTTAACAATTTAATTTGTTAATTTTAGGTGACGGTCAAACTATCTGATTCTGAGGTGAAATGTTCGTGCAAACTATTTTTTAGAAGAGGATACTTATGCAGCCATGCATTCACTGCTTTGTTCCAGTGTAGAATTTCCACTATTCCTCGTGTTTTTGTCAAGCCTCGTTGGACCAAGAATGTAGAACGACGCCATTCAGTTATTCGTTCTGATGAAGTCTCTAAACATTGTGAAAAGAGTGATCGTGTTAAGTTGAAGCGAACACAAATGTGGTTTGATTTTCAGGCGTGTATGAGTCACGTTGGTGAAGATGAGGAAAAAGTAGACAAGATGCAGTTGAAAGTCACAACATTGAAAGGTGAAACCATAGATTCCAAAAGTGACCCAACACTTCATCCAAAGAGTAGAAGCATTGATCTGGTACTTAGGTCTGAACCTAAAGGTAATGTTCAAGTTCAAAATCCCAACATTAGTCGGAACAAAGGTTGTGGCAGTAGAATTAAAAGTGGTAAGGAAATTTCAATGAATGCTAATAAAAAGCGAAGGAAATGCAGTCGATGCGATCAAGTGGCTGGACATAATGCTCGAAGTTGTCCTGGCAACTAGCTTTTATTTTTTAAATTTGTTATCAGTTTAATGTTTATGTTAATTGATAACTTTATAGACTTATTATATCCATTACTTTAGGTTGTTCTCTGTTTGTTTAAAATTTCCTTCGAGACACCAGTTTAGCTTGCATGAAACCAAGTGTCTGTTTTATGTAAATATTAATTTCTAAAGAATGTGATAGTTGTTATGCTGCAGAATCATCACGACTGTATGTGAATAGTTAGTAGTAATGTGGTGCAAATTCTGATAATTTCTTGTGATTGTTTGGTGATAAGCTAATAACCCTTGTATGGTTTTAGAAATTAATCAGCTAGTTTAATTATATTTTATCATCTATATTTTCCACAACAAATTGACTAGCTAGCAGCACTGCAATATTGACAATGTTCATTTTATCATGTTATTATTGATGATTGTCTAATGTGAAGTGTGATTAGTTCGTTTTAACATGTTATTATTGATGATATAAATCTACAAAAGTTACTGATTAGATTAAGAACAAAGTACAAAGAATTGTGTGTTGAACAACACTAGTTAAACAGTTTATACTTATCAACTGCTGCAAAATGTACAACGTAAGTGTTTTGAGCACTAGTAGATTGTAGATGTTTCAGGTTCGCCAAGTAGTTCTCGTGTATAGCAAAACAACTTGGTTTTACCTTTTGGGTAGTCATTTGATAGGACCTGAGAGGAATACATGGAGATGGTAAAGGAGTCATTCGGAGACTTGCATAAAGTAGGGAGGGTACATTTCTTAGTGGAATGTACTTAACTTTGATTCTGACCATTAAACCTAGAGCAAGAATGGTACTAATGACGCACTTTTAATGCCGACATTCTAAAACAGTGTCAATACAGAGTTACTAACACTTGATAGTGACAATTGTCCATATATTATTAACAGAGGGTTTCTGGTTTTTGAAGGACAGTTGAGAGGTTTATTGTTGTTGCACGTGGAAAATGCATGACATAAGATAGGTGTGATGTGGCTTAGCTTTACGTAGAAAAAAGCAACCGTAGGTTAACACCATAAGTGTGTATTTTGGGATAACTATGAAATTTCATATGACAAGTTTATAAATTAAGGTTTTCCATTGTATTAAGTTGGTTTTACTTTCACTACGTCATAAACAGCCTACGGTAACACAAAAAAAAATGTTACAGCAGGTACATTTTATGTTACCTTAGGCCCATAAAGTAGCTAAGGTAACATTTTTCTCATGATAGCTCTCAGCATGTTGCCTTAGGTGTCTAAGGTAACATCTTTGATCCCTAAGGTAACATGCAGTTTTATGTTACCGTAGCTTGCTATAGTAACAAAAGTGAGGTCTACCGCAACTTAATATATATGTTACCTTAGAGGCCTAAATTTTTTTTAAAAAAGTGGGGCCCACTGTTTGAGCTACTTTTGTTGGCTAATGTAACATTTCTATTAGCTAATGTAACATCTTTTCCAGAAAAAAAATTGAAAAAAATTGCACATACATATTATGCATCTCAAATTAAATATCCTAATCATCCAAAAATGGTTATCTTCCAAAGTCATAAGTATCACCCCAATATCATCACATTTAACAAAAATAAATATTTTCTAGTACAAAGATGATAAATAAAAATTCTAATAGTCATTTCTTTTTTCCACTCTTGGCGGCATCTCCGAACTGCACCCATGTACCAGTGCTTCATGTGTTGTGATCTTAAGTTCCACATTCCAGGATTGTCTAGGAATGTATAAATTGCAGTCCATCCTCCTGGATACACTTGAACTGTAGAACGAACAACCGGATCAAAGAGATTGTAGGTGCTACGCGAGTCTGATGTCCATTCTCCGTCTCCAAACCTGTATAACGTTTGCACAATTCCAAATTATGTATCTGTTTTGATTCTTTAACATTCTTTTTTTTGTATTTTGCATAGTATAAGGTCATGAAAGATGTAAATTGGCAGGACTTAACAAACTTCACATTATTTCATGTGTTTATGAAAACATTACTTATCTTGACATTAACGATTTACCATTGCAATGAAGAACTTACCCAACCACGTAGAATCCGAATCCATCCAAATGCCAAGAATCTAAATCTGTAAGTTTTTCCTGCATATCATAATGTAAATTTTCAGAATGCTAAACTCAATGCCAGGCAGAAACAATTATAAAATTCACAGCAGTACTGTAAGACCATCAAATAAGAATCATAAAAGAATAGCCAGCTACATTTTAAACTGGAATGTGATCAATTAAGATTAATCATGACTAGTGATGCCACTAACCTTTTGTTACGGTGAATGACTCAGAACTTTTTGAATTCACATTCCCATTCCCATATGGCCCTTTGCCATTCATCAGAAGAACATCAGGAACATTTGCAGATGACATCAGATTGCTTTCCACCGCAGACCTATCAATATATTAATAACCTAACCTGACATACACATACCGACAATTGCCTCACCTTGAGGTTGTAAAATCACGGAAAATCAAAACTCATACAAGTAACTAACAGTAATTGATTAATAAACCAATACACAAAAAAGCAGAAAAGACGCTTGAAGAGATCATACATGTTAAACAACAGAGGTAATCAGTCAGTTATATATAACACGTAGGTCTAAGCTTTTCACAAAATAGGAAAGACGTAAATGTAAATAACAAGCAGAAAAGGAAAAACCAACAATTGAAAGGGATAAAGACTGTATATATATTTCAAATCCATCAATTCTTGTCATCATAAAAACCAAACATGCATAAGTTTTCTGAATGTACCTCACAGACAATATCTTGAGCAGTAACATCTTTAAAATTTTCCATATTATCCTTGGGGACAGAATACTCATTACAAAACTGCATTTGAAAATGTACAACAAAAATATTTTAAAATCTTCCAGCATGCTGAAACCCCATAGTTAATGCTAGTTTTAAACTGGAAAGGACACTCATACATAACTAAGCTCCACATAATATCTCTAGAGAGAATTTCGTTACCTGATATAGATCCCTTCGGCGAATACGAAGGATCAAATCGTTTGATTCCTTTAGTTCCTGAACTGGAGCTGTCTCAATTGTTTTAATTATAGAAAGGCTGTACCTTCCAATATTGAGAAGGATCCTGAATATGAGATGCAATTTCAAGATAATCAAATATGAGATAGATTAATAATAACAAGAAGTTAAGTACCAATTGAAAGTGAACTATTACAACAGAACAAAAATAATGATACAAGGAGTAAAAAGTGAGAAATTTTGGCAAGTGAATAATTGAATTTTATCTCAAGAAGCACCCTTAAGTATTAACAAAAGTCAAAATTTTCTTATCCAGGGCATTCAAATACACACTTTGTAAACTAAAATAAATACACACTTTGTAAATTTTTCGGATTTAATCTTGAAAACAAAACTAAAACAAGCACATACACAACATATATACAACAAATATGCAGCAAAATCATAAAAATAACTGTGCTATAAAAATCGTTTACCTCAATTCATTTTCAGCTTGAAGAATAGCATATTTTAACTGTTCACCATGCTTATATATAAGATTTGTTTCCTTCTCATCATGGTCCTGTTGAATTCGAAAAATCTATAAAATAGGCATATTAAAAATTTGTACAGATGTCATTCCAATAGCACTAGAAATAGAAGCATCAGTAAAAGACATTTAAATTAGTAACAAAGTTGTACAACATTCAAGCAACAGGCGACCAACTATGGTCCTTTTCTCCAGCTACATTATGAATTCCCCTGAGCATGTCTAACCTACATACAAAATAGCAACATATATATACTCCTATTTATATGAAGGATTGTGCATTCAAGTTGGAACTATACAATCATGTCTGAAGAAACTTCACTGATTTAGATACCACTGTATAAAATTAGAATGTATATTTAAATTCTAACAAATTCACTATAGGGTTAAGACAAACAAATTTAGCTGACCAATGCACTCAAAAGTTGGTGATATTTTTTTTGGCCTCTAAGTTCTTGTTCAGAATTTATAAAATTATAAATATAGAAACAGATAAATACATTGAAAACTAACACAACACAACACATACATACAAACAGATGCAAGCATAGAAATATTCGAAGGAGAGAAAAGGGTTAATACTTACGAATCGTAGCCCCAAATCCACCTGATCGAAGGCCCAAATCCACTTAATTGAAGCCCCAAATCGAAAGCTCAAGCTGGAGAAGGCCTGAAACTGAAAGTAAACAAAAATTAGTTGAATCTTAAGTGCAAAAATTGATTAAATTAAACAGAAATTAGTGAACCCCTAATCAGAAAAAGCCCTAAATTGAAGAAGCCCCGATTTGAATCCTCAAACCGAGGGGAGGGGTATATTCAATTGAGCAGCCTCAAACAACTGAAGTACGAGAGAGAAGATTTAGAGAGGTTCATGAGAGAAGATTGAGGGAGAAAGAGACGTTTGAGAGAGAGAGAGAGCGTGCGAGAGAGAGAGGGCGCCAGAGAATGAGAGTGAGAGGCGGGGTATGGGGTTTATTTTGTTTTAGTGCAAAGATTTCAGACGAGCGGGATAATTGGCCGCTTAAACATTTCACTGGGAACCGTGCATCTTCTTTTTTCCAGCTTTTATTTTACAATTATTTTTTTTTTTTTGTTTTTTATAACATACGTTTTACATTTAATAAATAAATAGAACTTAAACAATTATAACAATTAAATACGTTGATATTAAAAAAAACTCGTTCGATAGGTAAACTCTTACTTTTTAAAAAAATGAAATATTATAAAGGTAAATGTGATTTTCAAATAATTAAATAATTTTTGGTTAAAAAAAATCAAAATTGAGTTTATTAATGATCTAAGGTAACATATCATGTATGTTGCTAACATCCAACACTTTAAAGCTAAGGTAACATCATGTTTGTGGCTAATGTAACACAAAAAACAAAATGTTATATTAGGTCCAAAGTGACATGCTAAGGTAACATATTCTAGTAACATCCATGAAAAATATGTAACGATAGTCCATTTATGGCGTAGTGTTTGTTATTCAACTAAACAAGTCAAATGGTAATGTTCACTCCAAGGTCAATAATTTAAGGAGCTCGCTGCACCAAATTCAAAATGATTTGATGTCTAATTATTCTGATGAGGGATTGCTTTTATTGGAACAACAAGCAATTCAAGCTCTCAATAAGGCGATAGAGGATGAAGAAAAGCTGCTCTATCAAAAATCCAGGACTACTTGGCTTCGACTGGGAGATGGAAATACCTCCTTCTTTTTCAATCAAGTCAAATCCCACTGGAACCACAACAAGATTCTTGCAATTAAAAATGAGAACGATGATTTTGTGCAAGGACACTCAAATGTGGCCAAGGTAGCTGTTGATTATTTTACCAACTCCATTGGGTCCAATGCTGGACGATCTCAGGAGCTGGACTTCTCTTCTGTCCACTGCAACACTCTCACAGACACTCAGATTGAGGGATTAATTAGGCCCTTCACCAAGGATGATGTGTTTGCAACTCTAAAGAAAATGAAACGAAACAAAGCCCCGGGCCCTGACGGTTTTAATGTGGAATTTTTCCTGGCTTGCTGGCATATTGTTGGTGATTCTTTCTGCAAAGCAGTTTTATCTTTCTTTGACACAAATTACCTTCACAAAGGGGTGAACTCCACCAGTATTGCTTTGATCCCAAAGGTGCAATCGCCTTCAAATATGAAAGAATTCCGTCCTATCTCGCTGTGCACGGTAGCCTATAAATGCATCTCTAAGCTTATGGCTAATAGGCTAAAAAGAGTGCTTACTTCCCTTATTGACCCTGCTCAATCAGCTTTTGTTCCTGGTAGATCAATATCTGATAATGTGATTCTCGCTCAAGAATTTTTTCGAGGCTACACTAGAGACACTGGTATTGCTAAATGCTCTCTCAAAATTGACCTTTATAAAGCCTTTGACTCAGTGCAGTGGGATTTTCTGCTAGCAGCTCTTGAAAAAATGAGATTTCCATCTCGATTTATTACTTGGATCAAGTCTTGTATTTGTTCTCCTATGTACTCTGTTAAACTGAATGGCTCTCTCAATGGCTACTTTGCTGGTGCTAAAGGACTTCGACAGGGTGATCCCCTATCTCCATATCTATTCACCATTGCCATGCAAATCTTGTCATGCATACTTAACAATGCTCCAGCAGACTTCAAATACCACTGGAAATGCAAGGAAACTAAGGTGAATCACCTCTTTTTCGCAGACGATGTTCTTTTCTTTTCTCATGGTGATCGTAACTCAATTACGCATATTATGAACTGCTTGCATATGTTTTCTGGTTGGAGTGGTTTACTTCCAAGCATGTTAAAAAGTAGTTGCTATCTGGTTAATTGTGATCCAAGTGTTGTCTCCTGGTTTGATAATACTTATGGAATTCCCCATGGTGAGTTGCCAGTCAACTTTCTTGGTGTCCCTCTCATCTCCTCTGAATTAAGTGAGAATATTTGTACGCCTCTCATCCAGAAAATTACTTCGAGAATGATGTCTTGGACCAATTTATTCTTATCTTTCGCGGGAAGGGTTCAACTTCTTCGAGCAGTAATCTTTACTATGCAGTCCTACTGGACAAACCATTTCATGCTGCCAAAGTGTGTTCATAAGCGTCTTCGATCAATATTTACTCGATTTCTTTGGAAAGGAGACCACACTAAAATTGGTGGTGCCAAAGTGGCCTGGAAAGTGGTTTGTAAACCTAAAAATGAAGGAGGTCTTGGTCTAAAATGCCCGGTTGAATGGAACCAGGCTCAACTTATGATGCACCTGTGGAGACTTGTCACTAAACGGAGATCTTTGTGGGTTGACTGGGCTACAAAAATTGCCCTTAAAAGATCTCACTTCTGGACAATGTCCATCCCTACGGACTGCTCATGGTTCTGGCGAAATCTTCTGAAGCTAAGAAATATTGCCCTATCTCATATTTCTTACAAAATCGGCAATGGACGGTCTATATCCTTTTGGCTAGATCCCTGGTGGCTTAACAGGACCATTGCCTCTTCATCTAAGGACTGCATCATCATTAACTCGGGGTCTAACAAGCATGCCACGGTGGGTGACTTCATTCAAACCGGGGAATGGCTTCTTCCAAGAGTCAATATACATCAGCACCGAAACTCTCGTCTTCTATCTAGTTGGTTAGCAAGTTTTTTATATCCCAATTTTGATCTCTCTCAAAATGATATTATTCTCTGGGATGGAGCTTCTAAGGTTACTACTTGGGTCATTTGGGATTCTATTCGAACTAATGGCGATGGAGTTACTTGGTTCAATTCTGTATGGTTTAAGCACGGAATAACTCGCTATGCTCATCACAACTGGTTACTCTGTCATGGTCGCCTTTATACTCTTATGAGACTGCATTCCTTTGGAATTGCTACTTCAATTCAGTGCTTTCTTTGTGCTGGCGGAACTGAAACAGATTCACATCTTTTCTTACAGTGTCCCTATTCACAATTTATTTTAGAGAATTTGCTGGCTCCTCTTCGTATGAGCATCAACTATAATCAGAACTGGGCTTCTTTTATCACTAGTTTATACCACTTGAGAACTGGAGATCACAGAACGGTAGTTCTACTTGCTCTACAGATATTCTCTTATCACTTGTGGAGGGAAAGAAATTCCAGAGCCCATGACAAAGGTGCACTTAGTCCGTTCAAACTTCTTGACGAAATCAAAGCTGATCTCCGAGCACGCCTGACCTCAATTCCATGGTTTGCAAATTGTAACAGATCCTCTTTGCACTCTTGGATTATTTAGGCTAATCCTCTTGTAAGGGTTATACCCTAGTTCCTTTCATGCTTTGATTTGCTTCTTCGAGTGATCCTTATTCGCTCTTGGATAGCTTTCTTGTAATCCTTTCTTTTCTATATAATTATCAATTTAGCAAAAAAAAAAAAAAAAAAACTTATTAGAGAGAAATAAATTAGTCCAAGTGATCTGCTTGTTTGAGAAACTTAATTAACATTCTATCTTTGATGTCCAGATCCCTCTCTTAAAAGTTTGAATCTGTCACAAAGTTTTAAATTTAATGTATAGCCTTTTACAATTGGAATTGGAATGAGTATTAATGTGAAATGTTGATGACCATTTTTGGAAATTGGGATGATAAGGAAATTGAGGAGGAGCAGCTAGCACATGACCACGCACACACACAGATATGAATGGTCATTTGAGGATTATATTATGGTTATTTTTTGGTTGAATCTGTCACCATATGTTATTGGGTCCCATGCATATGGTAGAGCGATGACATGTAATGGGCTCATGCAATGTTGGCTGTTTACACGGTGTTGGACTTCCAAGCACTTCCTCACAAAAAGACCTAACAAAGGTAATTTGCCTCCCGTTAAAATTAAGGCACAGGATTTAGTTGCATTTATGACCAATTTTTTTATTACAATCGAAAAATGTTTTCTAGCAATGAAGTTTATGTTAATATAAAAAAGGTTTAGTTTAATTGAATTAAACTTCTTATTCTGTGTTGTTATGAACTGTAAATTTAAAATTGTAAACAATGCATAATGTGTCACAATGGAAGTCAGAGCGTCAAAAATAGTTGGGGGATGTACTTAAAAGCGCCGAATTGTGATGGCATCGATCCTTCATCTAATAATGTGTAGGTTTTTTCCTTTTCCTTTTTTTTCCTTTTCACTTCCAATAACTTTCCTCTTTACACATTACCGGCCGAATCTACCACCTTTGAGCTCGACACTTATCGAATATATCAACAAACGATGTAGGACAACTTTCAACAACCTTTCCCTTTACACATTGGGGCTCGATACCAGCCGAATCTATCACCATTCTATGTGATCTGGCTCCCTCTATTATGGGGTAGCTCATACTCTTTCTGGACGCATTCGGGAAGCTCATATCAAATTGTCATGGATCGCTTTTCAATCATAACTCCAATACCGCTTGTTGCTAAGTGAGCCTTAACATGTCCGTTTTGGGTTCAAACTATATATATATATATATATAGGTCTTTGCTCCATACAGAACACTCTTACATAACAAACAACAAAGAACACCTTAGATCTATTAGATCATTTGGCCCCGTCAGGGGCACCCAATACAAAATGTTATTTTTTTACCCTCTATCAAACCAGCAAAAAAAATAAAAAATTTACTGTTCATGATGACGTCACTGATGACGTCATCGTCATGAACAGTAACTTTTTAATAATTTTTTTTTTTGAGATGATGGATGGATAGAGGGTAAAAAAATAAGAACTTTTTGTATTGGGTGGCCCCGCCAGGGGCAATGAATCTATTAGATATGAGGTGTTCTTTATTGTTTGTTATATAAGGTGTTTGCTATGGAGTCCAACCCTATATATATATATATGCCTAATGATCAAATAGAAACCTCCCTTAAAATAGAAACTTGAAACCAACACTAAATAAATTATATTTCATTAGCGTGAACAGTATTTTTTTTTTGGAGCCTAGAATATTATAAACTTTTTATATTGGGTACCCCTAGTGTGGTCATTAGATTAGCTTTAAATATTAGATTAGGGTTTAGTTTCTAGTTTCTATTTTAATTTGGTTTCTATTTGAGTAAGACCCTATATAGTATATATATATATATATATATATATATATAGGGTCTTGTTCTAATAGAAACTAACTTAGAATAGAAACTAGAAACTAAACCTAAATTAAATATTTCATGCTAATCTAATGACCAAATTAGGGGTACCCCAATACAAAAAACTTATAAAATTCTTGGCTCTATTCAACAAAAATATAAAAAAAAATTAAAAAAAACTAAAAAAAAAGTTACTTTCACGTGATGACGTGGCACATGAACAGTAACTTTTTTTTTTATTTTTTTTTTATATATTTGTTGAATAGAGCCAAGAATTTTATAAGTTTTTTGTGAAGGTGCCCCTAGCGGGGCCATTAAAATAAATGAAATATAATTTATTTAGTGTAGGTTTCTAGTTTCTATTCTAAGGTTGGTTTCTATTTGAACGCTAGCCTATATATATATATATATATATATATATATATATATATATATATATATATAGTCTCAGTGAGGAACTTCTTATATTAGTAACTGAGTAACTTTTAATCCTAACCCTTAGATTAAATCAAGAAAGAAACTGTTACATACAACTATAACCTAGAACACGTGATTATAACATAACAAAAAACATGATAAAGTACACGTACAAACATTAAGTATCACAATTAACAAATCAAAATTACAGAAAACAAAAAATCCCACGCAAATTTTTTTTATTAATATTCTTGAATGTAAAAAAAAATTTATAGAACACAAAAAATTTGAAGAACAAAAGGAAATATACAGAACAAATCAAATACGAAATACATAAAAAATTTAGAACACAAACACAAAAAGGTTATAAAATCTCAAAACAAACTTTTTATAAATATCAATGAACACAAAAAAAAGAATACAAACACAAATCAAATATTACAGAACACAAAAAGTTTACACAACAACAAAAAATGATAGAATACAAAAAAATACAGAACATTAAAAAATTACAGAACAAGAGAAATATATTGAATAAACAAAATACATAACACAAAAAATTGAAGGTTTTAATATTTACAAAAATAAAAGATTTATAAAATTTTATATAAATACAAGAAAGTGATTAAGAAAAATTTAAAACACAAAAAAAAAGACATATGAAACATAAATTTAATTTATAAAACAAAATAAAAAATATAAAAAAATTAAAAATATAAAAAATTAAAACTACAGAACACAAGAAAGTTGTAAACACTAAAATATTAAAATATTGAACATAATAATATACAAACATAAGTTAGTATAAAAAAATATTAAATAAAACAAAAACTGGAAACAACAAATTCAAGTAAAAATTACGGAACATAAGAAATTTATAAAAAACTATAATGTATAACATAAAAAATATACAGAACAAAATTAATATACAAAAAAAGTGAATATCTAAAACAAAAATAAAAAACAAAAAAAAAGTCAACATAGAAAATACTCAGTATAAATAAAAATTATAGAACACAATAAATTTACAGAACGCAATCAAATACAGAATGAAAATATAAGAATTATATCACTTTCTTATAAAGTATTTTATATTCCATAAGTGAAAAACTAAAGTGAAACATACAGAATGAGAATGAGTACATGATACATTAACATTAACTCATATTATAATTGCTATTAAACATGTGTGTGATGTGTTTAAACGTGGGGTGATCAAACATGTGTGTGACATGTGTGTGATGTAACGTGGGATGATGATCACGTGTAACGTAGTTTAAACTAACCAATGAGAAAGGGTTACTAGGTTACTTAAATAAATTAGTTACTCATTGAACCCTCCTCTATATGTTTCTAGGCATAAATGCCTCATACTAATTAAGTAAACTGGTTGCATATTAACAAGTAATATGTTCCTCCCACAAAGGATGTGTGATAGTTCCAAACATATTGTTAGACTAAATCTGGTATATATTGAAAACGTTTATGGAATACATGTGTACACTACAACAAAAACGGTCATTTCCTACCGTGTGATTGGTAGGAAATTGCCATAAATTGGCAGGAAATGGGGTCAATTCCTACCAACTGCGTTGGTGAGAATTGCTCCGATCTGAAATGAGGGTTGGTAGGAAATGGGGGTTGTTTTCAAAAAAGGTCCCACATGCCATGTGGATGCCCATGTGGCTGGCCACATAGACAGCCACATGGCAATGGACCCGAACACGTCATCGACCACGTCAGGTGCTACGTCAACAAGTTCGTGGAGGGATACTTTTCTTTTTGGATCAACAAGTGGGTGATGGTTTAAGTTGCATAGTACGCAAACTGGTCAAATTTAAAACAATCAAATTCAAATATTTTATTTTAAGATCTTTTATTAATATTAAAATGAATATTAATAATATTACTATTATTATTATTATTATTATCTTTATTATTATTATTATTATTATTATTATTATTATTATTATTATTATTATTATTATTATTACTATTATTATTCTTATTATTGTTATTATTGTTATTATTATTTGTTGATTTTCAATTTTTTTCCTTTTTAGATGTGTGCATTTCTATAAGATGTTCTATTGACCTCCATATGGTTGGATAGTTGATAAATAAATTTAAAAAAAATGAAACACGAAACCCTGTTTAGGGCAGGCTTTCGTGTCAAATTAATAGTTAATCGTTAAATTATCAAATCAAATATTTTTTAATTTTTGAAATTTTGACAATAACATTAAATATAATGGATATTGACCTCCGTATGATTAGGTCGTCAAGAAATAATTTTTTAAAAATCGAAACACGAAATCTCGACGAAACCCTGTTTAGGGGTTTGAGTGAGACTACTAGTTAACATTTAAATTACCAAATCAAATAATTTTTTATTTTTTGAAATTTTGACAGTAAAATTAGATATGATGGATCTTGACCTCCGTATGGTTGGGTCATCGAGAAATCATTTTTAAAAAAACGAAACACGAAACCATGACGGAATCCTGTTTAGGGGTTCGAGTCAAACTAGTAGTTGACCGTTAAATTACCAAATCAAATAATTTTTTTATTTTTGAAAATTTTGGAAATAACATCAGAAACGATGGATCTTGACCTCCGTATGGTTGGGTCATTGATAAATAAATTTTAAAAAAAAATGAAACACTAAACCCTGTTTAGGGGTTCGAGTCAAACTACTAGTTGACCGTTAAATTACCAAATCAATTATTTTTTTATTTTTTTGAAATTTTGACGATAACATTAGAAATGATGGATCTTGACCTCCGTATGGTTAGGTCGTCAAGGATTAATTTTTTAAAAATTGAAACACGAAATCCACACGAAACCCTGTTTAGGGGTTCGAGTCAAACTACTAGTTGACCGTTAAATTAACAATTGAAATATTTTTTTTTATTTTTTGAATTTTTAGCAATAACATTAGAAACGAAGGATCTTGACCTCCGTATATATGGTTAGGTCGTCAAGAAATAATTTTAAAAAATCGAAACACGAAACCTGGACGAAACCCAGTTTAGGGGTTCGAGTCAAACTACTAGTTGACCGATAAATTACCAAATCAAATAATTTTTTTATTTTTTGAAATTTTGGCAATAACATTAATAAGGATTGATGTTGACCTCAGTACGGTTGTTTTGTCAAAAAATATTTTTTTAAAAATCGAAACACGAAACCCGAACAAAACTCAGTTTAGGGGTTCGAGTCAAACTACTAGCTGACCGTTAAATTTCCAAATCAAATAATTTTTTTATTTTTTGACATTTTGGAAATAACATTAGAAAGGATGGATATTGACCTTCGTATGGTTGTTTCGTTGAGAAATATTTTTTAAAAATCGAAACACCAAACCCGGACGAAACCATGTTTGGGTCGGGTTGTACGAGATTTTAACAAAAACATAGTAAAAGTGATGCTTCCTATAACGGGGCACGATCCAGATTCACTGAATAATTTTTTTTGAATGATTCTTCGACGATCGGACCGTACAAAAGTTAATAAACACTCATTTTAGTGTTGGAAAAAAATAATTAAAAAATAAAAATGTCGGGTTGTACGAGATTTTAACAAAAATGTAGTAAAAGTGATGCTATCCAGATTCACTGAATAATTTTTTTTGAATGATTTCTTCAATGATCGAATCATACGAAAGTTAATAAACACTCATTTTAGTGTTGGAAAAAAATAATCAAAAAATAAAAAGGTCGGGTTGTACGAGATTTTAACAAAAACGTAGTAAAAGTGATGCTTCCTCTAACGGGGCATGATCCAGATTCACTGAATAATTTTTTTGAATGATTTCTTCAATGATCGAATCATACGAAAGTTAATAAACACTTATTTGAGTGTTGGAAAAAAATAATCAAAAAATAAAAAGGTCGGGTTGTACTAGATTTTAACAAAAACGTTGTAAAAGTGATGCTTCCTATAACGGGGCACGATCCAGATTCACTGAATAATTTTTTTGAATAATTTCTTCGACGATCGAACCGTACAAAAGTTAATAAACACTCATTTTAGTGTTGGTAAAAATAATCAAAAAATAAAAAGGTCGGGTTGTACGAGATTTTAACAAAAACATAGTAAAAGTGATGCTTCCTATAACGGGGCACGATCCAGATTCACTGAATAATTTCTTCGACGATCGAACCATACAAAAGTTAATAAACACTCATTTTAGTGTTGGGAAAAAATAATTAAAAAATAAAAATGTCGGGTTGTACGAGATTTTAACAAAAATGTAGTAAAAATGTTGCTTCCTTTAACGGGGCACGATCCAGATTCACTGAATAATTTTTTTTGAATGATTCTTCGACGATCGAACCGTATGAATGTTAATAAACACTCCTTTTAGTGTTAGGAAAAAATAATCAAAAAATAAAAAGGTCGGGTTGTACGAGATTTTAACAAAAACGTAGTAAAAGTGATGCTTCCTCTAACGGGGCATGATCCAGATTCACTGAATAATTTTTTTGAATGATTTCTTCAATGATCGAATCATACGAAAGTTAATAAACACTCATTTTAGTGTTGGAAAAAAATAATCAAAAAATAAAAAGGTCGGGTTGTACTAGATTTTAACAAAAACGTTGTAATTAAAAGTGATGCTTCCTATAACGGGGCACGATCCAGATTCACTAAATAATTTTTTTGAATGATTTCTTCGATGATCGAACCATACAAAAGTTAATAAACACTCATTTTAGTGCTGGGAAAAAATAATCAAAAAATAAAAAGGTCGGGCTATACGAGATTTTAACAAAAACGTAGTAGAAGTTATGCTTCCTGTAACGGGGAACGATCCTGATTCACTGAATAATTATTTTGAATGATTTCTTCGACGATCGAACCATAAGAATGTTAATAAACACTCATTTTAGTGTTGGGAAAAAATAATCAAAAAATAAAAATGTCTGGTTGTATGAGATTTTAACAAAAACGTAGTAAAAGTGATGCTTCCTCTATCGGGACACGATCCAGATTCACTGAATAATTTTTTTGAAAGATTTCTTCAACGATCGAACCATACGAAAGTTAATAAACACTCATTTTAGTATTAGGAAAAAATAATCAAAAAATAAAAAGATTGGATTGTACAAGATTTTAACAAAAACGTAAAAGTGCTGCTTCTTGTAACGGCACACGATCCAGATTCACTAAATAATTTTTTTTGAATGATTTCTTCGACGATCGAACCGTACCAAAGTTAATAAACACTCATATTAGAATGTTACCACTGAGCCACGATAAACTTTGTTTTTAAGTATACAAATCAAGTATATGGATGCAAATTATTATTTTTCGTAATAAGGCTATTTCCCACTAATATTGGTAGGTTTTGACGTGATAAGGCTATTTCCTACCATTATTGGTGGGAAAAGAACCTGGGAAAATGACATTTATTTTTATTTTTAAGAAATTGTTTATTAATTTGAAAATTGTGAAGGATGATGATGTGGAAGGTGGGGTCCTAATTGGTCCAAAATACGGCGAAAACCTACCAATATTGGTAGGTTTTGATGTGCGAGGGAAATTCAAATTTTTCACAAATTTTTGGCGGAAACTTAACGATCAAAACCTACCAATATTGGTAGGTTTTGATGTGGGCGATAAATTCAATTTTTTCGTGAAAATTTTGGTGAAAACTTACGTGGCTACTTACGTGGATGGTGGGGGTACCATCATAGTCAAAACCTACTAGTTTTGGTAGGTTTTGATTTCCTACCAAAAATTGGTAGGAAATGGCCTTGGCAAAATTACATTATTATTTATTTTCAGAAATTGTTTATTAATTTAAAATTTGTGAGGGAAGATGATGTGGAAAGTGGGGTCATTTTTCAGTCAAAATGTGACCAAAACCGACCAAAGTTGGTAGGTTTTGTTTTCCTACCAAAATTTGGTAGGAATTGATGCTTGCGTGTACAAAATCTGGGTCCCACAAGTACCATTTCCTACCGACTCGAACGTTGGTAGGAAATACTCACTCATTTCCTACCAATTTTTTTTGGTATCACTACTACAAATTTAAACTTAGAAAACGTCGCTTGCATAGCGCTTTTTGAAATACGCTATACAAGTAAGGTGCTTACATAGCGTTTTACATAAAAACGCTATATAAGTTATTATTTATAATTTTGAAAGAAAATATAAATTAAACAAAAAATACTTAAATAGCGTTTGTTTCAGGAACGCTATGTAAGTTCATATTTGTATAACGCTTTCTTAAGCGCTATGATAGTTAGCATACTTTAAGTAATATTTTACTACTTTTTATTTATTTTTTAAGCACTTCTATAGCAATATGCCAATATCCTAAATTCAAAGAAACCCAATTGAAGGCTTGAAGCCGCCTGTCTCTATTCTATCAATCTATCTGCATCTCTGCTGTTAGAATAGATACGTATATAGCACATATATAAATCATCCCCGAGAAACATCTTCTTGAATCAAACCTATCTATACAGACTACGGTCGATCTTATGATTTGCGGGAAGAGATTCAATCGAGCTTCGAGATTTTAATCGATCTTATTACTTGACTAATTCACTGAAGCCTATATCTATGATTCAGAGTCTTTATCTATGAAGCATCATCGGGTGCAAATTCGTCTCACTGAAACTTCATCTCTCTATTGGGCTTGAATTTAAAATTCAAATTTTATCTCTCGAGTTAATATTAGGGTTTTGAGTCTATTGGTTTAATTTGAGGTATGCCTTCTGTTTGTTTGAGTTCTTATTTGCTTAATTGACTTGTGTTCTGATTTAGGGTTTGCATTCCACTTTTTGGATTTTTCACCTTTAAGTGTTTGTAAATTTTAGGAAAAATTGGAATTATGTATTTGTGCCAATTCTTTTGCTTTCCTCCTACTTTCGATGTCATCATATTTTGGTAAGTAATCGCCTTCCGTTATGTTCATGATCGGAACAAATAAAAATTAGATTAAAATTTTAGGAATGACGTCCAAATATTAGAAATTAGATACCTATCAGAAGTTTCATCTAAGTTTAAACTGATGTACAAACATTCGTAAAGAACATTGTAATTCGATTGATCAATTTAATTGAAGGATTTTTAGAACGGTGGGCGTAGCTGAATAGGAGTGCGTGTTCTCAGGTTATACCAAAGGGTGTTACTATGACTGCTTTGTTGGATAAAGCTGCTGCAATTGCTTTGGCTTAGCAACCCGTTGTGAATCCTAGCTGTAAAGATGGTAAGACTTTTACATACAACAGTAGTATAATATTGCAGTCGCTATGGCATTCAGTGGTGGGTTGATCATGCATGTTCTTCTGGATGCTGATAAGGTAATGCAGTTTGTATAATCTTTTATGATGTTGTATGGTGTTAGAATTGCTGAACGGGTAATTGGAGTATATATATAAGCAAAGGAAACAGATATCCAATTATTGGGCATTACCTAATAGATTTTTTTTTATAAAATTTAACGATCTTACTTTACTTGAACGGTTATATATTTCTTTTTTACAGCTACGCAGAGAAAGAATTGTTGACCGGATGAGGGCCTTGCAGGAGCTTGTTCCCAGCTGCAACAAGGTTTGTATGCTGTAGTTATCGTTCTTATCTTATTTTATGTCCTCCTATCCTACATTTGTTCGATATTATGGTCTGCTTGCAAAAGAAGAATTACACTTTTCTTTTCCTCGAGATGTGAACCTCTGGATAATTGTCACCAACTCTATATGAATCAGACGCAATTACATGTAATCACAAGCGTCACTACGCATTGCTCCTACTATTCTTTTTCTGTTATAGGGAAGTAAAAGTGATGAGTTATCTCCTTACCGTGTATGTAATGTTATATTCTCCTACCTGTTTAAAGTTTAGTGTCTACAATCTACTGTCATGTTACTCAAATTAATTGTAAACTCAAAATGAAATCCTTTTTGTGATTAGGTTTGTTCTTAGCAAGTCCACTCATGCCTTAATGTTTCCATGTTTATCTTTAAATATGTACAAATTTGGCAAGACTCTTTTTTTTGTGGAAATGGTGCATTATTAGCATGTATAAGCTTGTTGTCCAAATTAAGTTATGAGTACAAATGAGTATATATGCCCATGTGTGTATGTGTTTTTTCACCGTCATGAAATAATACCCTTTACTAGTGCTGAAGAATCCAATATATTTGTGTTTTTTCTTTTGCAGCAGTTTAAGATCTCTTATATTTAAATTTTCTTTTATATATGCCTTTAAAATTTATATAGGGGGGCATGACTGGAAATGGAAGTGATCGTCCGGTTTGGGAGAACTGGTCAAATGATGATATAGAAAAAGAAGTAGCAATTAGAAGGTAGTGATTGCTGGAAATACTGCTGGTCAAGGTCAATAGTGAATTTTTTTTTCATTTTTTTTTCTTAAGTGTCTATCCTTGGTCCGTATCAAAACCCTGAAAAGAACCTTTTTTATTCAAATTACTGCAAGCTGTGTGCATTGGGACCTTCCAAAATCTTGCTAATGTGGGATCCTTGTGTACATGATTTTATTTCTTTTCCTAGAGCTTTACCTGCTAATGTTAAAAATATCCTATTTTATATTGCCAGGGGATGCTGTTGTTAATGTTTATATATTTAAAGGACCCTCCATTTATTAGGATAGGTGTACTTAACTATTAGTCTAATACCTTATTATTAGAGAGATTTTAATTAATTTTCTTGATCTCCTCTAGATCGACGAACTTTGCGTTATACTGGTTCTGGGTACAGGGACATATACGCTGTCCAATTTATGTATGTTTGGAGTTAACCGGTTTGACATTATCCTTCCTCCTGGCCAGGTTAGTATCTAGATTTACTTTTCACTCTGTCTGCTGATAGCTTTTTTACTCTTTACCAGCGTACTTTATAGTAAAAGTTATCATGGTTGTTGGAGCATCTAATTTCTGATATGTATACCAATGTGCAATTATATGGGTTTAATTGTTGTTTCAGTTGAACCAAGAAATAGTTTCCATGTACTTTGTTCTGTATTTAAATTTTCTCTACTTTAATGTCATTAAATCATATTTTCTCCACTTCAAATGTTACTTGCTTTCTTTTGCAGGGTTGCGGTGGATCATTTTGTTAAGAGCTTATAGTATATCACTGGTGACTATGGGCTGCAAGCATGGGTGGATGTGCAGACATGCATAAGGCTCCTACCTAATCTGTGTTTAATGGACGATGGATTTGACATAATTCCTGCGCTGTTAGACAAAGATGGTTCCTATATGATTGTCAGAAGGATGGGCATTCATGGGCCCTGCTAGAGCATTCAAAAACTTAATAGCTCCTTCAGATCATTTTATGTATAGTTTTAGGGAGAATATGAAAGCGTACTGACACTTATCGTTGTTTGTACAGTTTATACCTTTTTCTTTGAATTAATGATAATTACAGTTTGGAGTTTGATTATGTCATTGGTAGTTTGTTTTTCGTTGTATTTATGAATTTTTAAAGATTTTAACAGGTATACGAAAGAAAAATAATAAATTACTAATTTTCAAAAATTGTATTACTTGCATAGCGTTTTTCCAAGTGCTATTGAAGTGATGCACTTAGATAACACTTACTTGTATAGCGCTTTAGAAATCGTTATCTAAGCACATTACTTGCAAAGAGCCAAAAAAAGCGCTATGTAAGTCATATGTACTTGCATATCGGCGGCTTACATAGCGCTCAAAAGCGCTATGCAAGTTCAAAAAAAAACGCTATGCAAGTGCAAATTTGTAGTAGTGTATGTTTTATGTGGTAGGAAATGGCTGTTTTTGTTGTAGTGGTAATTTAATTAAAGAGTTTTGCATAAGTTTTTTAATTATTCATGCTGATGGCCTGATGTGAAATTTAATCTTGCAAAGGTTTCCAAAATTAGGATAAATAAGTTTATGGGGCAATAAACCGAGTTAGCAAAAATCAGCGATTACATCGATCTTCGTTCAAAAATACAGTGCAACATATCCAAGCGAGAAAACATGCTTTGAGTTGTGGTAGGTGTAGCAATAGCTTTTCTTTTCGAATAGTTCAGAGGACGGAGGGATGGTTGAGTGCTTTGAAGAGTTTTGGAGGGGTTGTTAATATTATTTGGTGCTGGCAAATTTTGTCTAGGGGATCTAAGTAGCATTGACTAACGTTTTTCATAAATTGCCTATACCTTTTAAGGATCATATGTAAAGAGAAGCATGCGATTGCAATGCCTTGTAATTTGTCATATTTTTGGCTTGTGTCATTGATCTCTGCATTTAATTTACTCTCAAAATGCAAGCCTAAAATTATAAAATTGAAGAAAAACGACTCATAAGTCGAAAGGCATATATGAAATAGCCAAGTCTCAATCTGGAAGTTAAGTATTTTCCTATACTGTAGAAGAGGATATAGCATTGTAAAATTCCTAGTACAGGCGGATATATATAGCATTGCAAAATCCCTAGTACAAGCTGTGTGTAATGGCTTATTACGTGACATATGTTTTAATTATTCATCGAATTTTATATGGTAGGTGCTAATGTACGTACTATAATCATCTATTAATATATAGCAATCTTGTTGGATTGAATAAATTAATATATTTACGGTGATATGTACTACTTGAATTGTATATATAAAAACTAGGTTATTGTTCCATGGAGAACCATTTTATATGGAGAACCATGGATCGAGAACCCTCTCCATTAATTTCAACCATTAGATATTTAGATTCAAATCAAATCCAACGGCTTATGATAATTCAAAATTAAAAGAAAATACAAACAGAAATTATATAGTTAGTTAAAGGTCATAACTTTCTCTCTCTTTAAAATCTCTCTCGCCGATATCTCTCTGATCTCTCTCTCGCACGTTCCTCTCTCTCGCAGTCTCTCTCTCTCTCAATCTCTCCTACATATCTCTCGTACTCTTTCTCTAACTCTCTCTCCATGTAATTAAGATTAATCTGAGATGGCGTCTTCGACAAATCAAGTTCCGTGTTCTTCGAATCAAGCCGATTGTTCCTCAAATCAAGCTCAAATATGTGATTATGTTGACCTTTAGTCCCTCTCAGGTTCAATTTATAAGCAATTTGTCTTGTTTTTAAGTTTTTTAATTGTAATTTATGGTTAATGTAGGTGTTTGTTGTTTAATTATATGTATTTTACATTGAACAATAATCTTGTTATTTACAGTATGAATCATGTAGTTTTCTTGGTTCTATTATAGAACCATAAAACCAAAACAATATACTCCTTCTGAAATATGTAATTTTGTAAAGTGGTTTTGTTTTATAGTTTTGGTTCTACTGTGGAACCAAATGATTTCCGTTGCATAAGGTTATGATCATAAACAACCTTTTTTAAAATTATGCATGTCATTTGGTTCTATTATAGAATCATAATATTCGATATCTTTAAATGAGTAGTCTTGTAATGCAATTTTGATCTATAGGTTTTGGTTCCACTCTAGAATCGGGAATAGTTGCAAAGCGACAATATATGTAACTTGGTTATGCTATATAATCAAAACAATAAATATCTTTAATCAGTAATTTTGTTGTATAATAGTGTTTCTACAATAGAATCATATATATATTATAAATATATTGGTTATTTAATTAGTAAATGTTACAGGGAAGAATGAATTAGTACTTTTAACTTGGTGAAATCCATATAAAACCACTGGTTTATTGCAATCAAGAAAGTGAACACAAAGAGATAAGACAGTATGGTGCAGCAGGTTAACTCTAATTAAGTACGTTATCATTATTGTGCACTTCCTAATCCGTAATTTTTTTGGGTTTAGCTTATTGTCATTTGTCAGTGATAGAGTATTGCATATAAATACTAGCTTTTCTGATTGAATATGCCTATTTAATTGCCTTGTGCAGGGACCTGATATGCAGAACTTCAAAAATTATGATTCAGGCACTTTAATTGGAATCTGGCATTTCAGATCTCATGCAGACAACCTGAGGGAAGCAGCATTGCCAGTCAAATACACAGAAGAGGTAGTTTTCATCATTTTTAGTGACTAATTGCTTTGTCTGAACCATCAGATTTCTCTTTATTATTCAACTGCATCTTTTTTGTATATAGCAGAACCTGAGAAACTTAGAGTTTGAGTGGATCAAGCCGTGTTGTTCTTGGTTTGAATCACCAAGGTCTAGTTCTTTGGTCATTTATGCTGGCGGCGAATGGTGTACATACTCTATATATGTATTCGGTCTCTTTATCATTCCTTTTAAGTACAACTATTGGATGCTTTATGTATGTGATAACTGACAAGCTTACATTAAACTGTAATTTATAGTCACTGGGGGTTGCAGCTTCTTCCTTCCTATTTTGTTCTTTGCTAGTGTATAATATCTTTAAGATGTTTCCTCATTTCTTAATTTTATATTTGATCCAGGAAAGCGACACAGAAAATCTAGACTCCAATTCTCGTTGAAGTCTATTTATGCTCATATAATTGTAGTTGAGAAGTTGAATAACAGTTGGTCTTGTTGTGGCGGCTCCACCATTTATTTCAAAGCTGAGGTGGCACTGAAGGTTGGTGAGTGCAGTGAACACGCTTTGGTCATTTCTGGTATTTTGCACAAAGATGAAATTTACAATTTACATGTGAGGTTCATTGACATGGCCAAAATTGCTGCTAGATTCTGTGAGAAAGAAGAGATTACCAAGGATATTAGTAGATTGTGGTGTGAGTGGATGGGAAAGAATGATATTGAAAATGAAGATATCCTTATCGCTGAGCATGACTTTGCAGTTGTTACCTTTCCGTATGACTATGATATAGGTCGAAAGGTGTTGTTCGCTGATGTGCAACCGTTTCTTTTACCTAGTTCTTAGCAAGTAAATGGAAAAGCTACCAAGATGAAGAGGAAATCATTTTCTGATCGAGAAGATATTGGTAAGTTTTTGGGCAACAGTCAATATGATTCTTCCGGTGATGAAACAGTAAAAATAACTTTATAACCAATAATTGTAATTGTGGTGTACATATTATTAGTGTTTAGGTAAATTATAATATTATTCTACATTGGAATCAATTTTTTCGCCAATATACAATAGTATGATAATTAACTTTTTTTGATAGATTAGAATTTTTGTGTAGTTGTGTGCAAATTTTTGATCACTAAGGTTGTGTTTCATTTAGTTGGTAGCTTATGTCTTTTGTCATTCATTGGATGGCAGACACATGGACATCTCTAGTCAGAATCTTTTATTATGATTTATTGTCGAGTGGTTATATTACCTTGTGGAGCTTGATGCATTTTATTAGTGTTACAATTTTGGACCCAAGGAATTGATCTTTTATCTCTTATACTACAGGTCATGATACCTTCAAAAACTTTACCATGAAAATCGCACATAATCTTCAAGCAACATGAACCGTGAGGCAAAATAAATGAAAGATGAAGTCTACCATTTACGAGGACCTTTTGAACCTACAATTGAAAGACTCGAAGGTGAGCCGATAAGTTTTATTGGACACTCATGCTTATTTGGAAAAATTTGAAGTGAGAGGAATCATAATACTGGTCTCCAACATTTGGGATTAAATTTTGATGCAGTAGATTAGTTGTAATACCATTGTATTTTATTATTATTGTTACAAGAGGATTTTACATTGTTATAGTTGTTCTTATTATGTTAACTTTTTATATTTTACTTTTGAACAAAAGCAACATTTTGTATTTTAGAAAAAAATGATGGATAAATTCTAATAATGGCAACTCTAATTTATTTTCTGCCTTTTTTCCTTGGCACTCAATGACTACAATACAAGTCGAAGTAGTTTCTTTCAGGAGTTGTGCTATATTGTCCTTCAAACTACTAATTGTCAAGTAGAGCCATTACATAATGAATTCTTAAAAATTGCAATCTACAAAAATGCAAAAAAATCAACTTTCTTTGTTTGAAATAAGTCTATTTACTTGAAAAAAACTTGAAACATGTTGTAAAATGACCAATTCTTATAATTTAATAAAGCATTTCATATTACAAATATATAATTGTAGTGAGTTGTATTATATAATTAAAATTACAAAAAATGGCAAGTCGAGTTTTCCATTATAAGGGACATGCTTTTAGTAACGACCAAGATATATTATAAAATATTGCCTAACCTTGTGCTTACTCTTTCATATGAATACAAAATACAAATTAGACCAATAATCAACTTCACTAGATTGCCAGTGTCAAGTAAAAAAATCTATCGATAAATCAGGATGTAAATTTTGCTTTGATATATTTGATAATTGGGACAGTTTTTATCAATATCGGATCAGTAGGCGATATATCTGGTACTAAACTACAAACACCCATGAAGATTGTATTAGTAGCAGGATTCTGTTAAGAATTTGAGCACTAATATTGATTGCGGCCAATGTGTGGCCACCCTCCCCAGAAGTTGTCATCTTTATTGATTCGGTTGATATAGCATCTCAATCTCACTCACCGACCATCAAGATCTCGATATAGCATATTCTCGATCTGGCATGTTCTCAATCAACCATAATTAAGCATTTATGTGGAACTATCGGTGATAGCATTTAGAGAGCTACAACGTTGTCCATATCTGCACCAACACTAACAACTAGAAATAACACAGCTCATGAAGAGAAACTAAAATGCAATGCAGCAAAACTTTCTATATCCTAAATCTCAATAACCCCCTGCCTTGAGATAGAGTAAACAAGCTACATTCCCAGAATAAATCTAGCTAAATAGCAATATGAAAAATTCACCATTTGAAAACAGTGCCCCAAATGTAATGATTCACTACAAGAAATTTGATTTTTACCTACTAATCGTAAATGTAGGTGAAGGTATTTTATTTGTAGGTAAAGAATATTAATTACCAATAAAATATTGGTAGCAATTGGTAGGTAATAGATGGTGGAGAAAGAGTATTTAGCTACACATATTTATATTGGTAGGTAAATATCATGTGGACCCCATATTGATAAATAAGAAATAAAAATTGAGCTGACATGTCAAGTGACCATGATGGTCCATGTGGCACCTAGTGAGTAGTCCACATGGCATCACATCAGTGATCCACGTGGCACTAAAAGAAGGGTCCATATGGCAGGTCGAGATTAGTTTTATATATACCACAACTCAAGATTGCAAACAAAAAAAAGTATTCTCAGTTCAATTCGCATAAATATAAACTATGTAAATATATCAAATGCACAAATTTGGGAAAAATATTATAATTGTTCTATTAAGATTTAAAATATAATACTCCGTAATACATACATAGTGAACAACGTTTACAATGAATGAGAAAAACACATCTGTACATCTTTGCATCCTATCTACTCCTATTGAACTACGCTGTGTTTGCCATATCTTCGTTTGCAGCTTTGAGTCATAACGACATAACCAATAGGTCCTCCATAGTTTCTTGTTATATGAGATGATATTTTGGCATTCTTATGAAGAATTTCTCCCGTGCTTCCTGCAAAGATAATAAAATAGAAATCCATTAACAATACTTCTAATTGTAGATTGATAAAAAAAGGAAAAGATAAAATGGATGCAGTAACAAAACTAGGATTGGAAGACCACCTTCATGTTAATCAGTTAAACACGTCTTGTGAGAATAACTCCAAAGATAGTATTTACCGAGATTATGATACATCTATGTCGATGCCTGCATTGATTCTAGTACAGCAATACCCAAATAAATTAGTCACCCATCTTAATTATACACATATATAATGGCATAAGTAATTAAAATGCATTGATATATATAACATAGTAACTTACATATATTTTTGGTTTCATGATTCACAGTGGCGATGCACGGTACTTTAACGACATACCTCTGCATTTAGAAAAAGATGAAAAATTAAGATCGAGATACATAGATAGAGAGAGTAGAGTAATGAAATCTGAAAATGAACTACACAGACTACTTGGTTGAGATTTTATTTCAATAAACAAACCACGTCTGTTACCCTTCCCCGATATAGTGGCACTAATTACGTGCACTGTCAGTTATTTTTTTCATCAAAAATATTTTAAGGGTGCACACTGCATATGTTCCTTATGAAAAAAGAGGTACGTTTTTTTGTAGTACTAGTTTTTTTGTTTGAAAAAAAGAGTCACCATTTTTTTGTACTTTATTTTTATATGTTATTATTCTTTTCTCAAGGTTTGATAATATTTTACCTATTTTCATATAATTTTCTCTTTGTTAATTATAATTGTACTCCCATGCATTCTCCTTTCTTTGAAAAAACAATTTTTTAAAAAAATTACTCCCTTTTCCGTATATATGTATTAGTAGTATATTGGATTTTTATAAAATATATTAGTATATAATTATATATATTAATATAAAGTACAATTTAAATATATGATATTAGGGGAGTAATTTATTAAAGGTACATATTATTTTGGTACATTATTATTTGTAGATAATATTTAAATCAATTTAATTTATATATCTGTGATGTGAGATTAATAAATTATAATATATAAATTGATATAATATGAAACAAAGAAAGAAAAAATGGTACATAGGTGAACTTACGGAAAAGTCCATCTGAAGCTAAGAAATTTTTTCGCTAGTTGATGTTAAGAAATTTTGTGTATAAATCATAAGGTATAAATTGTGTTAAGAAATTGCATGCATTTGTATATTTTAAATAATCTCATAAGCTCATAAAAATTTTAATGTATCTAGAGAACCACAATTTTACAGAACCACAATTTTACAGAACCACAATTTATACCTTATGATTTATACACAAAATTTCTTAACATCAACTAGCGAAAGACCTAAATTAGTTCTATTGTTCAAGCTCAACCTCAAATTTTTTGATTCTATTACATAACCTTAATTTCAAAATAAAATGTTGGGAAAATAAATAAATTCATACATGAATCCACTCTAAAACCAGAACTTTACAAAATTGATTCTATTACATAACCTTAATTTTAAAACAAATTTTGGCAAAAAAATAAATTCATACATGAATCCAGTCTAGAACTAGAATTTTACAAAACTGCCTCTATTACAGAACCATTTTTTATAACAGATGTAGTTACACATAAAATTAACTATAAACTCGCATTCTACTACAGAATCAAAGTTATAAGCAAGAAAAACTGACTAACATCATTAAATACCTACAAAATTAGATCTAGTTAAACATGAATATACATTTATAAAAACAAAATCACCTAATAATACCTATTCTCCTCGGAAACATTTTAATCTCTACTTTTCTCTAGTCAATTGAGATTAACCTAAAAAATAACAAAAAAAAAACTAGTTAAATTATAAATTCAAAGTCAAAAAAAAATGTAGAATCATTACCTTTTGGTTTTGTAATTGACGAGCAAAACTCAATTTGAAAATGAACCTGGATTTGAAGATGTTTCTGGTTGTTTATTGACTGTTTTTTCGTTGAATTTGTGTGTGTGTATAGTGTGTGTATTGCTGTTTGCAGAGGCATGGTCGGTGGGTCTGCGTGTATTAGTTTTAACGATTTCATATTTAACTTATAAAATATCCTAGCTTTTAAACTAAATTACACTTTTGCCATTAAATAATTGGATCGCTAAGATTGGTTCTTTCCAATTCTCTATATAATATGGGTCTACTTAGAGTGGGGCTCATAAAAACTATATATAAATATAGATATTTAGTGTATATAAGTCGGTTGTGTGTCTATTCACACTCCAAACCAACTACCTAATCCCCTATAATATTTTGGTGAGAGAAAATCAAATCCCTTATTTTGGGGAGAGAAAAGCAAACCCTTATAATACCACATCATCATTTTTTCCTTATAATATTAACATAAAACTCTCCAGCACTCCCATTTCTTTTCTATATTACCTAAAATATTGAATAAATAATATTTTTTAAATTATAGGTAAGGAATATAGGTAATAGCGTTAGAGTAAAGCAACTTTTTGATTCCTTATCTTTTAGGTAACTATTATATTATTATATTTTAGAGCAGTCCAACAGCTTCCCTATATTGCTTCCACTTCAACAATGTGCTAGTGGTTCCCTAAAACACTAAGGACCTCTAGCCATTCCCTACTTTTGGGGAACCACTAGCCATCCCTAACTTGATTTCTATCAATAAAAAATTCATTTCCCTCCATTTTCAATATTTGTCCATATATCATTCTCTAATTGATTTCAAATTTATCATTATAATAATAATAATAATGAGTGAATATAGGGAATGTTGTTGGAGTTGATGTACAAAACAAGGTTCTTAAATCACTAGAAACCACTATTTTATTATATTTTTAGGAATCAACTAAGGAGTTATTGGACTTGCTCTTAGGGAAGCAAAATAAGGGTTTCCCTTCGGCATCCCGAAAACGTCCGGGTCAAAATATCTCACTACCAACCAACAGACATCATCTGGCTGGGTATGCAGGTACTAAGAGTCCTCACACTACCAACCAACAGATATCGCATATGGCCGGTTGGGTCTTGCCGGTATCAACAACGAAAAAAATGTAAACAGCAACGTAACTAGCCCCAATCGAAAGCTTAGGTCGGAGGACTTTAGTGAGTAAATCGGAGATGCATTGAATTGCCTGGCAGCCCATGCATTCAGACTACATTTACCAGTAGCTTCCAATCGGGGCGGACACCAGACCACCCACTTTCACATCGCGTTCAGTTCGAGCTGGGCGATGACAAGTTTGATATGATTGGGCATAAAGCGTCTATAGGCGTCTTTTTAAGTCCGCCGTCAAATACCAGGGCTCAACCTTGGACAGGCCGTGGAAACTACCAAGCTGGAGTACAGTAGGGGCAGAGGGAATTTCCATATGGGATACTCGTAGTAGGCTGGACCAACTCCGTACAAGTGCTGCGTAGAAGTTTCGGCTAGAATGATTGGGAAAGATCAAACCCATTTAAACCGCTTACATCACATTAGTAGTAGCAAAGATGCTCTAAACATTGTAATCAAGAGATTGAGTACAGAGTTGTTGATTCCCATTATTGTATATTTAGTTCACCTCCTGGATAATATTTACTCACCATTTTCATGAATCATGAGCACAACTTTACGATATATAGTGTAGATGTTATTTGTCTCAAAAGGCTTTTATGAAATAGTGTATTAATAATTCTATATATAATATCATCCATTCATTTATAATTTCCTTATTAAAAAATTGAAATACGTCTGTTGTATTATCACTACAAGAAATCTGGCTATAGACGACACCCCTCAGACAACACCCATGGAAAAAAGTGTTGCCCGAAATGATCAGACAACTAGTATTTTCGTGCTCGAAAAAGTATTGTCTAATCCTACATTCACACAATGGGCCAAAACCAGGGGTGTTGTGTAAATGCATAAGTATTTTTAGATCAGACAAGTGTTTTTATGTCTGTTGTCTAAGTAGAATTCATACAATATGTTATCCATAGTGTCGTTTGACAGTGAACCAACACACAACATTTTTTAGAAATATTATGTGAATGAAGCATAGACAATACTTCGTAAAAAGTATTGTTAGAATGAGACAAGTGGTTTTCAATGTGGTATTGTGTAATGATATTTAACACAAGTGCTTTACATAGTGTTGTATGAACTTAATCCAACACACAACAGGTTCTGGCCTATTGTGTGTTTCAACTCATACAAGTGTCTTCTGTTTAAAACTGTTGGCTAATGAACTGTACATGGAAAAAAAACATATTTAAAAGATGACTAACCTACCAAATTGGCATCCAACAAATCAACAAAAGCCAAACAGAAGAAAAACCCAAAATTTTGTTTCTCTATGCCCATACCCAAAAACCTGTTAAACAATCAAAATAACTTGCTTTTAACAAAATTTTGTACAAACAAAAAACCTATAATAATTAAAATTTCCATGTATATTATTCATCATGTCTTGATAAACAAGTTGTACCTACTTTAGAAAGTTCAAATGCCAACAACAAAGGCAATTACAATTATCAATTTGACAGAATTTAAAAATATTGCTCCTACTTTAGGTGTTTCGAAAACAAGGCCTGCTTCTTGTGGACTCGAAGCTGCTCTTATGTCGAGTGAATAATAGCACGAAGCTTCTTTACCAAAGCAGAACAATCATCTTGCACCTGCTTGCCTTTAACCAACGTCTCTTCCATTGCCTTTGAGGATTCTGCTTTTCAGGTTTAGTCCTGAGCGCTTCTCTGGAGCTAACTTTCCCTGAGTTTTTAGCAGGTTGTTGCTTAATTCTTGGATCCTTTAAAAACAGAGAAAGATATTAACATGATATAATAGGTCATGATGACATGTCAACTTGACAAAATCACATGTGGCAACATGAAAGAACTGCAATGTAATTAATGAAATCTAAACAGAAGTGCAGGTTTTGCAAGAGATGGTTTTACAATAAGATGCAGTTTGACATTAACATCAACCAAATCCAGAACTTTGATTACAACATAAAAATGCTCAGTGTGACATTATATCCGATTTCTTTGCGGAGGGTACACATTATACCACTGTTATGTATCTAAAAACATATCATATTTGGTTAGTTTTTTAGCACAACACTTGGGCACTAAACTACCTTGAACCATCAACAAGATCACCCGGAGGAAGCTTGTTTCTGTCAGAAGGTTTATGGTGCTTTCCTTGATACATATGGTCATTCCTAGGTGGCTGAGATGCATTCATTGGTCTGTCATCTGGTCGGTCTCTTTTCAGGCGCTGACATCTTTCTTCACGTTCCTAATAGTACAAACGTATATAAGTGACTTAAACACAAAGTTGCAGATCGGTTTATCAAGGAAATACATAAAATCATGCACAACTATCCCTGTATGAGACAAAATACAAAAGAATTTATATTCATAAAACAGTCTGCTTGTGGTGATTAAACAATCCAGAATGGATTGTATCTTCATTTATTTATTTTGACAACTTTTTTCCTATACTTTCTTGTAAAAAATGTATATGACTGGAACAAACACCGGCTTTACATTTCTTAATCTTTACTCATTAGTATCCTGCATAACGAGGTCGTGGACTTCAGAACCCCTTCTTATCCACCCGTTGGCTTATATAGTATTCATTTTTCAAGAATAGGAACCACAACAAAGCACAAGGAGAACTGGAACAATCAACTAAAAAAATTACAGTAAGAGAGCGTAGTGTACCCTTCGTAATATATCAACTGCACTCTCAACATGTTCTGCGTGATTCACATGTTCAGTATGTTTTTCTGATGCACTGTATCCTTCAAAATGCTGTTCAAATGTATCCTCCTCGTCCTCTGGTAGAGGAGGGGCATTTAAATCCATGATGCCAATCATTCACGAGCACCAGGAAACATTTACAAGATCTCCAATCAATGAATGGTGCTTCCACTAACAAAATAGACAACATTAAAATATTACTTATATTTAAATAAATAATTAAAGCATTAAACAAACTTACAATACTTGCAACCCCTATCTTAGTTAAATAGTAGTAATACTCAATTAGTAATAATCAAATCCGAAGCCATACTCGACTTGAATTTGGGAAGCAATGTCCTTAATGGTATCATACAAAATCCGAAGACAAAACTTCATACTCAATTAGGTTCACAAACAATAAACAAAGTAGTAACCTGGACGAGATTGAAAGAAGCCGGCGACAAGAATTCTTAGATGGAAGCTCTGATTGAATACCAAAAACCCTCATTCAAAATCCCAAAATAAATATCCCCAAATGGAGACAACCATTTGGGAGATGCACAGCAGCTTCGATCAGAGTCGTGAATGGAGATCATGCTAGAGTCGTGAATGGGTCAGTATGCCTTCTTGTGCTAGAGTCTGTGCGGCTCTCTTCACCTTTCCAAACCACTCGTCGTCGAGATTGTGGCCGTGGAGATAGAGAGTTTAGAGAGAGAGTGTGAAGGGGTGGTGTTGATAGATGTAATTGGAGGTGCACAGAGGAATGAAATTGATAGATGTAATTGGAGGCTGGTGATACACATCACATGTTTTAACGGTTAGGATTTAATCCCTAATTGCATGAACGACTAAGATTGTCTCGGTGTTACATGTCATCAATCCAAACTATCTCCTTTCAGCAAATTGGAGTACGCCATGTGTCACTGAATTACAAATCAGCAAAATGTACAAATATGTGTATTATTTATCAAATATCTATTTCTTGTAAATTAAAAATAAAATGATAAATTTATATTTAAAAAATATCAATATATTAGATATATATTAGATATATATTGACATCCATACGGTTGGATCATCGAGGAATAATTTTTAGAAAATAGAAGGAACAATCTGTGACAAAGCACTAGTTATGAGTATTAGTCAATGTACTAGTGATCTACTAAGATCTCCAACCAAACTAATTTTTTATTTTTTAAAAATTTGGGAATATCAATATATTAGATATATCTTAACATCCGTATGGTTGGATCGTAGAAAATTGTTTTTAAAAAATAGAAACCATAATCAGTGACAAAGCACGATTTAAGGGTACTAGTCAATATACTAGTGATCTACTAAGATCTCCGACCAAATTATTTTTTTATTTTTTGAAAAGTTGGGAATATCAATATATTAGATATAGCTTAACATTCGTACGGTTGGATCGTTGACAAATAGTTATTAAAAAATAGAAACAATAATCAGTGACAAAGCACTAGTTACGGGTACTAGTCAATATACTAGTGATCTACTAAGATCTCCAACCAAATTAATTTTTTATTTTTTTAAAATTTGTGAATATCATTATATTAGATATATCTTGACATCCGAACGGTTGGATCGTCGAGAAGAATTTTTAAAAAAATATAAACAATAATCAGTGACAAAGCACTAGTTACGGGTACTAGTCAATATACTAGTGATCTATTAAGATCTCCGACCAAATTATTTTTTTATTTTTTGAAAATTTGTGAATATCATTATATTAGATATATCTGACATCCGAACGGTTGGATCGTCGAGAAGAATCTTTAAAAAAATATAAACAATAATCAGTGACAAAGCATTAGTTATAGGTACTAGTCAATATACTAGTGATCTATTAAGATCTCCGACCAAATTATTTTTTTATTTTTTGAAAATTTGTGAATATCATTATATTAGATATATCTTGACATCCGAACGGTTGGATCGTCGAGAAGAATTTTTAAAAAAATATAAACAATAATCAGTGACAAAGCACTAGTTACGGGTACTAGTCAATATACTAGTGATCTAATAAGATCTCCAACCAAATTAATTTTTTATTTTTTTAAAATTTGTGAATATCATTATATTATATATATCTTGACATCCGAATGGTTGGATCGTTGAGAAGAATTTTTAAAAAAATAGAAACAACAATCCGTGACAAAGCACTAGTTACGGGTACTAGTCAATATACTAGTGATCTATTAAGATCTCCGACCAAATTATTTTTTTATTTTTTGAAAATTTGTGAATATCATTATATTAGATATATCTTGACATTCGAATGGTTGGATCGTCGAGAAGAATTTTTAAAAAAATATAAACAATAATCAGTGACAAAGCACTAGTTACGGGTACTAGTCAATATACTAGTGATCTATTAAGATCTCCGACCAAATTATTTTTTTATTTTTTAAAAATTTGTGAATATCATTATATTAGATATATCTTGACATCCGAACGGTTGGATCGTCGAGAAGAATTTTTAAAAAAATATAAACAATAATCAGTGACAAAGCACTAGTTACGGGTACTAGTCAATATACTAGTGATCTAATAAGATCTCCAACCAAATTAATTTTTTATTTTTAAAATTTGTGAATATCATTATATTATATATATCTTGACATCCGAACGGTTGGATCGTCGAGAAGAATTTTTAAAAAAATAGAAACAACAATCCGTGACAAAGCACTAGTTACGGGTACTAGTCAATATACTAGTGATCTATTAAGATCTCCGACCAAATTATTTTTTTATTTTTTGAAAATTTGTGAATATCATTATATTAGATATATCTTGACATCCGAACGGTTGGATCGTCGAGAAGAATTTTTAAAAAAATATAAACAATAATCATTGACAAAGCACTAGTTACGGGTACTAGTCAATATACTAGTGATCTATTAAGATCTCCGACCAAATTATTTTTTTATTTTTTTATTAGATATATCATTAAATTTTATTATATAGATATTTTTTAATAAAAAGCTAGTTAATTTAATATCTTACAAACCCTGTTATAGAAATCGCCCGATTTCTGAAAAATCGCCGATAAATCGGTCAAAAATCGGTTAAAATTTTGGAACCGATTCGACCGATTTTGCAAAAATCGCCGATAAATCGCCGATTTTTCAATCAAATCACCCGATAAATCGTAAATCGGTACCTCAACCGAATAGTTCCGATTTCCGAAATCTGCAACACTGCTTACAAATAAAAATTATTTTATAAAAAAATTTATTTTCATTTCCCTCATCTTCTTTCCCACCTTCGTTTTTGAAATTTCAGTAACCTAAATTCCCCCTAGCTAAATTTCAATTGCCCCTTTCAGTTTATTTCCCCCTTTATCCCAGATGTTTTGCCCGCCTTGCACCAAAATTTTCCCCCCTTAGTCAAATTTTCAGTTCCCCTTAATCAAAACAAAACATCCGCAAAGCAGAACAAAAAAATAAAATTAACAACCCTCTCTCTCACTCATCCCTCTCTCTGGCGAACCCTAAATCTCACCCTCAAATCATCACAATCTCAACCTCAAATCCAAATATCTCACCCTAAAATCTCAAAGCTCAAATCTCACAACTCTCAAAGCTCAAATCGATTTGTTCGAAACCCAAATCGATTTGCTTAAATTGATTTGTTCAAGTCTTGAAACCTCAATTTGGTGAGTTTCTCTCTCCCTCTCTCTCTCTCTCTCTCTCTCTCTCTTTCTGCTGTATTTATGCACACGCATACATTAAGTGTTTTCTGATAATTAGCAAAAAAAAATGTTTTCTGATGTTGGATTGGTATTGCAGGGTTGGAAAGACATCTTTGATGAATCAGTATCCTTAAATTTCAGATCTTTTTCACATTTATGTATTTGACCGAGTTTATTGATAGAGGTTTGAGTTTATTGAAAAACAACTCGGTATTTTCTCGTTCGCGCTTTTGCTCTTTCCGGTGACGTTGAGGTATATAATCTATCTCAATTATATATAAACGCAAATGCACATATGTACATTTATAGTGTATTAAATAGAGAGTGTTAGGATTTATTTGATCGAACAGCTTATCCGTGTTAGGATTACTGAGGCATGTTTTACTCGTTAGAGCATCTTAGTTGAGCCGTTTATCAGGTATGATTTTCATTTGTTTAATATGTTTATACTTGATTCAAAAATGATTGAGAAAATCTTTTTTCGTTAGTATGTCTAGTTGTGCAGTGGTCTAGATGATAAGTTACAAGGCAGTTTCTGAATTATAAGTGTTTTATATTGTTGTACGGATGATTATCGATTGAGCTACTGGTTAGTTGCTTTGAAACTTGTTTTGATTTTATTAGAGAATAAGGTTGATAGTTTAATTGTTATAATGTAATTTTACATATTTTTGTGTGGCTGTCATGAATTTGTGAGTGACGTGATACTATTTGAGTGGTCAAATGATGATGAATGATATTTTTGCTACAATTCTGATAGAGTTGTTTGGCTCTGCGATACGAGGCCTTGGTCATGAGGGAGATGAAGTCGAGTAGCAACCCCAGCTGGCTACATGTTTTGTACGGAGAGTGGTTCACTTTTGCAGAGCATTGTCTGGATAACAAATTTCATTCTATTGCTATTAAGGTAAAAAGTTATAACATTGTTGTGATTATCTGGTTCTGGAATTGATGCGATGGCATGACATTCAGATTTATACAGCTGAAAGTTTTATATAACTGTAGTTCAATTAATTAAAGGTTTGAAGCTATGCATTTTAATGTCATTTTCTAATACTAATACAAATCTCTCTCGTGTGTACAGGTGTTCTGAGGGAGAAAAGAGACAGTCCACCGTTGGATTATTTGTTCAAAATTAAGTCTTTTTCTTCCTTTCGCCAAAATGGTTTCAAAAAAATTGAGAGTAACAAGTTTGAGGCTGGTGGGCACCAATGGTATGTACATTTGCATGCGCACATTTGCTTGTTCTTGTGTAATTGCCTGAATAAATTTATTTTGTCAGGAAAATTTTGTTCTTTCCGAATGGCGATGATGAAGTCTATGGAGATTATATCTCCTTGTACCCTTTGTTGAGGCATACAAAAAGTATATCCTGGTTTCACTCGTTCACCTGGGCCAGGTATGAATTATTTTCTCTTACATGACAACTTGAAATTTACAAAGGAATTTGAAATAGGTTACTTTAGTTTGATAGTAAATTAAATTAGTTTGTTTGTGCTATGCTGAATAAAGTTGAAGTTATAGTTTTTTAACCCAGGAGAATAGGACTCTGTAAAACTTCGGGCCTGTAAGAGAAGGTCAGAATGAAGTAGTTGAAATAGTTGATTTTTTATTTTCTTTAGTTGTTTATGTTACTGATTTTGGAGGATAAGGAGTAGTGACATTTTGAAGAAATTAATGGTATAAATTACCAGAAAAGTAAAAAAATCTCATTTTTTGTTGCAACAGGTCCCCAAGAGGCTTTTACTATACCTAGATTTTTTAATTTTTTTTGCTAATTTGTTCCATGTTTAATTTGACTTGTGCTAATGTGTTTACTATACCTAGATTTATGAAGGCATTGAGACAAAGGTTTCAGATATATATTACTTGCTTGGCTCCTGGACATGTTTTTGTGAATGGGCTAGTTGCCTTTTTAGCTGCTGCTTGTGTTCTGCAATCACTGTCACTTTTTTCTGATAGGTTAAGATGGTGAGCCTCTTTGGCAGTTCTTGGGATGCAATTTTGTATTTATACTCTTAAGAAAATATAGAGAATCTCTAATATGAATACTACTATATCAGCAATACTTACTAGGTAATGTCTATTTGCTCATAGGTTTGAATATGTCCCTGTATCTTCATTTACTTCCTATGTGAAATTTGTAATGGAACTTCTGTTCAGTTGCGTACTTCATTGTATTCTGGCTAGATTCTTTACGTGGTAGTTATGTCAACTTTGTGATATTGGTCCTTCTGAGAATACAGGTTGCAATCTTTCACTGTTTTTAGAGCTGTCGAAATCCCTCGGGAACTCTCCTGCTGAGAAAGTGAAAGCACATTGGCTTTTGTCAGGCCAAGAAGAGGGTTAATAGTAGGACTAGTATGGCATAGAGAGAGGAGATTATTAGGAGGACAATTTATATTTCTATTTATTGATCAACAGGTAATAAATTGGTGTGGCATATCTTTTATGCTTCTATTGTCAAATAACGGTAGTAATGTTTGGCTGTTGGCTTTAGGTTACGGAGGAACAACTTGTAACTCTATTTATTGGTTGTGGCCTGTGGGCAGGTAATTCCTTGTTTTATTAAGCTTATTGGAACTTTCTTTGTTCTTGCTAATGAAAGAGTGTCTTGCTGACTTGTATATGCAGTGGTATGACTTCCAATACATGTTCCATTTTGCAGTGGCGACGCAGAAGCAACTATGGCATGGCTGAGCTTAATGATATAAGGACCGACTTGGCGAAGTATATGTTGAAGCACCTGGCTCATTGAACTTTGTCGTCTTTTATTGAAATTGGTATTTTGAGTTGAACATGTACTTGGTAGTAGCGTAAATTAAACTTTTAGTCCGTCTCTTTTGTGGATGTGTTAACCTAAAAATATGACTTATGTATTAGTTGTTTTGGATGTGGATAGACTTTAATTATTTACTTGGTTGGTTGGTTGTGTACTTTTTTTTGGTGGTGTTGGCGTTATAAGGTGAAAAATTGCTTCTGTTGGTGAATATTGGTCGTAATGGATGGATGGATTGAATTAGTTTCTATTGTTTGTTTCTAGCATTTTCATTTTATAGTGTGGTTTGGTTTTCTTTACATGTCTTTTAAGATACTTTTAGCCAATGTCCACCTGTGTGGAAATGACTCACACAACAGGAAAATAAAAACTACTTAATGTTAACAGTTGTAAAAAATGAAATCAAACAACATGTACCATTTAACAAAGTAATGTGCGAGAAGAATACACACGATAGGTTCAAACCCACAAAACTGTTGTCTCTTTTAACAAATAACAACATGTCATACTCTGCAAAACTGTTGTCTCTTTTAACAAATAACAACATGTTATACTCTGCAAAACTGTTGTCTCTTTTAACAAATAACAACATGTTATACTCTGCAAAACTGTTGTCTCTTTTAACAAATAACAACATGTTATATACTAAGAAAGTGTTATCCTTCCTACTCTACAACAACATGCCATATGAGATAACATGTTGTACATCTAACCATAAAACAACTCGTTTTTGCTAAGAAGCCATTGTCTTTACTGCTTAAAACAACAATATATTCGTTAAAACGTGTTGCATTATTGGAGCTTTGACAACAGGTTTCCAAAGAAAGTGTTGTCGTTTCTGGGTATCAGACAACTCTTTTCAGGTGGCTTTTACTTGTCTTTCAACTCTCACACGACAGTTTGCTGTGTGTTGTCTGAGGTGTGTATCAGACGACTTTCCGATAGTCAACAGTTTTCGGGAGCTTCAGACAACACGTTTTGCCAGTTGTCTGAAGCAAAAATCCTTGTAGTGTATAATTAAATTAGAATTATGAATCCTCTCCCGATTCTTTACAATTCCTAAAAATACAATTAAAGATTGATGGCTCTCTCAATTATGTTAAGTACTCAACAATAGATTAACAAAGTAGAAAATCATAATTTAATCACATCATCATTATATCCAATAAATACTACCTAATTCCTGGATTAGAAAATTAATTACTCATACAGAATGAAAAAATCAAACATAATACATATAGCATAAAAACCATGATTACAAAGAGATTAGAAGTAAGAATATATAACTTGATGAAATATCTCGAACTTGGAATGAATTCCTTCAATTTTAGCTCAATAAGATTATCTCTAATCTCCTCTCCCAATATATTTTATGTCTCTCCAACTTGGCTATTCTCTCTTTTATCCTCTCCCAATATATTATATGTCTCTCAATAAATTAGTAATTCTAATATAAAAGTATTTCTAATGTATTTTCTAGAAAATAAAATCCATTTACTAAAATAAAATTGATTTTATCTGTGAAATTAGTAGTCCAAGTTACAAATATGTTCTAGACCGCTCCAATTGTAAAACGAGTATTTGGCCATTTTTAGTTAAAAAATATAATTCTTTTTTCTTCGCGTGGGTGTAAAATACCAAATTTTTTTAATTAGAAACTCGAGTTTGGCCCAAATACTAATTGGACGCAAGCCCTCCAACAAATTTAAATTTTCACATTATTTAAGTCCAAATTAAATTCTTTGTGTTCAATTTCCTTTAAATTTAATTAAGAATATTTATTTCTCTACATTCAACATTAAAAATAAGGGCTATTTTCATAAATATATTGTCAAAAGTAATTTTTTTCAAAAATACCATCATCTTCTTTCAAAAATACCATCTTCTTTCAAAAATACCATCTTTCCTCTTTCAATCCAATTTCCTTACCCAGAATTCGGATGAACAGTACTTCCACCTGTGTACTTTTTTTTTTTTTTTTTTTTTTTTTTTTTTTTTTTTTTTAAGGTGGGATGCTATTTTGGTGGATTTGGGTTGTAGGGCCCCGCAGGGGCATATTCAACTGAATGCAACCACATTCAACCAAATGCAACCACATTCAACCAAATGCAACTTTTTTTTAAGGAGATGGGTGATTTTGGTGGATTTGGGTTTCAGGGCCCCGCAGGGGCATATTCAACTAAATGCAACCACATGCAACTAATTGCAACTGAATGCAACCACATGCAACTAAATTTCTGATTTCAAGTTCCATTTGTCAGTTGTTATTTTCGACCTCATTTTTGAACTCTAGATATATATATATATATATATAATATATATATATATATATATATATATATATATATGGTTCAAAAATGAGGTCGAAAATGACAACTGACAAATGGAACTTGAAATCAGCAACTGAATGCAACTGAATGCAACCAAATGCAACTAAATTTCTGATTTCAAGTTCCATTTGTCAGTTGTCATTTTCGACCTCATTTTTGAACCCTATATATATATATATATATATATATATATCCAGAGTTCAAAAATGAGGTCGAAAATATATATCCAGAGTTCAAAAATGAGGTCGAAAATGACAACTGACAAATGTAACTTGAAATCAGCAACTGAATGCAACCACATGCAACTAATTGCAACTGAATGCAACCAAATGCAACTAAATTCCTGATTTCAAGTTCCATTTGTCAGTTGTCATTTTCGACCTCTATTTTGAACTCTATATATATATATATATATATATATATATATATAGGGTTCAAAAATGAGGTCGAAAATGACAACTGACAAATGGAACTTGAAATCAGCAACTGAATGCAACCACATGCAACTATTTATATATATATAGTTGAATGTGGTTGCATTTGGTTGAATATTGCCCCTGGCGGGGCCCTGCAACCCAAAATCACCCCATCTTAAAAAAAAGTTGAATGTGGTTGCATTTGGTTGAATATTGCCCCTGGCGGGGCCCTGCAACCCAAAATCACCCCATCTTAAAAAAAAGTTGAATTTGGTTGCATTTGGTTGAATATTGCCCCTGGCGGGGCCCTGCAACCCAAAATCACCCCATCTTAAAAAAAAGTTGAATTTGGTTGAATATTGCCCCTGGCGGGGCCCTGCAACCCAAAATCACCCCATCTTAAAAAAAAGTTGAATTTGGTTGCATTTGCCCCTGGCGGGGTCTTAATCCCAAAATAGCATCCCATCCTTAAAAAAAAAAAAAAAAAAAAAAAAAAAAAAAAAAAAAAAAAAAAAAAAAAAAAAAAAAAAAAAAAAAAAAAAAAAAAAAAAAAAAAAAAGTACACGGGAAGGATGTGTCGGTAGAAAGGGGGAGGGGGGAGGGTTAGGGTTAGGGTTGGTATTTTTGCAATTTTGAAACTTAGGTTGGTAAAATTGCAATTAATTCAAGGAGATAGTATTTTTGAAAATAGAAACTTTAAACCTGGTATTTTTAGTAAATACCCTAAAAATAATTGATGAACATCCAAATATTTATAAAATTATATAAATTAATGAATCAAATTTTTTAAATATATATATATATAAATATAGACTATACCCGTTGCCACATGCATTTTTCTTACTAAATTTAGCTTTAACAAGAGAAGTACTTAATACCATACCGGTGTTGAATTTAAGAAAAATCACATCGTGTTACAACTATTAATAGTTGGATGACTTTTTAACTTTTGATTCTAGACTTTTGGCTTTCACTAGCTTACAACTTGTTAGGTCCCAGACAAGGGACAACCCTTTGACGCAGCGGAATAACATCCAAAGAGAAGACTTTTATATAGAACTCATACCAAGTTCTACCACCACAAGTTATAAGATATAACACAAGACAATAATCAAAGTAAATAGTAAATCGAAAACACAAAGAAGAAGGATCTTGTTGGCCAAGTGAAAAAGCCCTTTTTCTTGTATATATTGATACGTTTCTGTTTTCTGTATAGAATATCACAATCATCAAACCTAGCTAATTCACTACCGTTTACATATCATATTAATTCATTATGGGCCTAGTTTAAGAACTAACCCAAAAACAATTTTGGGCCAAAAATACCCGCTCCAAGTCGCCTCACCACAGGGAGCTTAATCCACACCAATGTGCAACAATCCCTGCCCCTACCTCAATAAACAAACCTTCTGCACCTCCAAATCCGATCTCCACCGTTCAGAATTTATATATATGAGTAAGGAAGACGTTGTCCAAAATTCAGGGCGATCCGACAGTTGGAACTCGGGAAAACGCAAAAAATAAAACAGCTAACGCAACTAGAAAAATTTCTACGAATTTTTCACATTAGCACCAAAAACTAGCCCAACCTTTCAACCTCACAATTCTCCACCTCGTACATCACTTGATAAACCTAAAATTATAGACGAACACTGAGAATACCATGAAAGCCTTGATATGTAAATCCCAACCGACTGCGCCATATTACCATAGCTGCCTACGTACCCTTAACCAGGATCAAGACACCGTAGTTCACACCATGGGGTGAAATCTCCACTTCACCCCAACACCTCCCCGAAGGGCAATCAATACCGAATGATATTGAGCAAGTCCAAGCAATGTTGAACCTTGCTCCCTGCAGGCAATGAGACTAAATCCCCAGTTTGTTTCTTTTCCAAAGTCTCCGTCTCTTCTTCCTTTGCTACCAACCAACTCTCACTATTACTATTCCGAATAGCTTCTTTGTAGGAAATAGGCTCACCAACCTCCACCGAGAGTGAATACTCTACTGCATTAACCTGTCGGTAGTGTTTCAAACCCAAGCTTTTGAACTTGTTTGTATGCTCGTTTTGGACTAGTAGAAGCCAAACTTTCCTCGAACTGTTGCCGTTCGCGTACCTGCACATTTTCTTGCTCAATAGTCTCATATTCAAAATCATCATCCTCATTATCATGAGTGTCTCCATGATCTTCCTGTTGAACATGACTAGAACCTGGATGACTTGCAGATTCTATCTCAACCACTTGAGACTTAGAAGTCTCAATGTCACCACCACTAGTCACCTTAGCTTTCGGAGAAGCTACGATAGTTTCCTCATCAAAAGTAACATCCCTGCTGATTATGAACTTAGAATCATCAATAGACTAAAGACGATAACCTTTTGTACCTGGTGCATACCCCAAGAATATAGCCTTCTTGGCCTTCGCATCAAGTTTTCCCTCATCAACATGGTAGTAGGTTGTGCACCCAAAAATTCTAAGTCTCCCATAATCTGCATTTTTTTTATTTGACCATGCGTTATAAGGTACATCTCCATCTAAAGATGCATGAGGTGACCGGTTGACAATATAGCGAGCTGTATTAATTGACTCCGCCCACCATTCTTTACCCAACCCAACATAGGATCGCATACACATTGATTTTTTCCGCAACGTGCGATTGAGCCTTTTCGCAACCCCATTCTTCTGTGGTGTTTTTCTGACTGTCCAGTGTCTAACAATGCCTTGCTAGTCACAAAACTCCTTGAAAGCACCATCTGTAAACTCTGTACCGTTATCAGATCGCAGTGTCTTCAACTTTTTACCAGTCCTGTTCTCAACCATTGTTTTCCACTTCTTGAATATGTTGAATACCTCATTCTTATGTTTCATGAAATACACCCAAACATACCTAGAATAATCATCAACAAAAGTGACAAAATACCTCGAGCCTCCCTTGGAAGTGACTGAAGTTGGACCCCAAACATCCGTATGCACATAGTCTAATATACCTCTGCTTCTATGTTTACTTGCCTTAAACTGAACCAGGTGTGCTTTACCATACACGCAATGCTCACAAAAATCCATGCAAGCCTTTTTCAAGTTCTTCAACAAACCCTCTTCACCAAGATAATTTAGACCTTTCTCCGACATATGCCCTAGCCACCTATGCCATAACCTAGTGCATTCACATGGGTCTCCACCACTGCCAGTAGTTGCAATCGCTACACTATCAGTCACCGTTGTACCCAAAAGCGCATAAAGCTTTCCTCGAGAAATACCTTTCATCACAACCAAAGAACCACAAACAACTTTCATCTCACCGTTTTGTGTAACAATTTTACACCCACCAGAATCCAAATCACCAACAGAAATAAGGTTTTTCTTCAATTTAGGGAAATGTCTCACATCCGTCAACGTTATTACCACTCCATCATGCATCCTAATCCTTATAGAACCAAGTCCTACCATTTTACAAGCATGGTTATTTCTCATCAAGATGGTTCAACCTCCAACACCTCTATAAGTTGTAAACCAATTCTGATTCGGACACATATGGTAAGAGCTACCAGAATCGAGAATCCACTTATTTATGATTTCTCATTCACATGTGACAGAATAACAATCATCACTGCCCCTTCCTCTGAAGCATAACCAACCTCGTCTTTCTCTTGAATTTTTCTGGTATCCTCGTTCTTGTTCTTCTTCCAAGCAACCCTTTTATTAGGACAATTTGCTTTGTAATGCCCAGGATCACCACACTTGTAGCACTTTCTCTCCGTAGGAGGTCTAGAATTTTACTTAGAGTTGCCTCCCCACCTTTTTCTCGATCATTGCCTCTACCCCTTACAAACAACACTTGTGCCTGTTCATTATTACCACTAGTATCCATACCACTAGTTGTAATCTTTCGAAGATCATCCGCTAGAAGTGAAGTTCTAGTCTCATCCATCGTAAGAGTGTCACCTACAAGCATCGAAGTTTGTACAAGGTTCTCATATGACTTCGGCAATGAAAGAAAGTAACAAAAGTGCTTGATTTTCATCACCTACCTCCACATCAATATCCTTCAAATCTGATATGCACCTATCAAACTTATTGATCTTGCAAGTATATAGTCCCGACTTTAAATAGATTCAATTTGTTAGAGTCTTCGTCATGAAGTTGGACTCCAACTTTATCCAAACAGCCGCAACCGTTTTCTCACCATCAACCAAGAATGCAACATCTCTCTTGAGGAATAACATGATTGAAGCCCATGCTTTGAGATCTAATTCTTCCCAGTCTTCATCCGACATATCCTTGCCCCCCTTTGCCTTACCCGACAAAGCTTTGTGTAACTTTTGCGAGATAAGCAAATTCTTCATCTACATCCTCCAATAGGAAAAATCATTCTTCCCATTGAATTTCTCTATCACGTACTTCCCAACCTTGACTACACCGCCTGTAGAAGCAATACCTAACTCGTTTCATAACCAGTCTCTCTCAGGAATTTCACCAAACACCTTGTGTTTGACACACAAGACTCAAACCAGAAACACCTCAAATCGGAGCTTTACCACCCAAATCTGATTCTGGCTCTGATACCAATTGTTAGGTCCTAAACAAGGGACAACCCTTTGACGTAGCGGAATAACACCCCAAAGAGAAGACTTTATGTAGAACTCACACCAAGTTCTACACAAAGTAGAAGGATTTTGTTGGCCAAATGAAAAAGCCCTTTTTCTTGTATATATTGATACATTTCTGTTTTCTGTATACAATATCATAATCATCAAAACCTAGCTGATTCACTACCGTTTACATATCATATTAACTATGGGTCTAGTTTAAGAATTAACCCAAAAACAATTTTGGGCCAAAAATACCCGCTCCATGTCGCCTCATCACGGGGAGCTTAATCCATACCATGGTGCAACAATCTCTGCCCATACCTCAATAAACAGGCCTTCTGCACCTTTAAATCCGATCTCCACCGTTCAGAATTTAGATACATGAGTAAGGAAGACGCAAATTCAGGACGATCTAACCATTCTTTCACCCTCACACAACTCCATAGACTTTTAGTTTTTATTTACTTGTAACTCTATGGTATGAAGCCTATATAAAGATGTTGTTTGTATCTTGTATGGGAATGAATAAGATAGTCCATTGATATGCTCCTCTCAAATTCTAAATATTTTATCTATAATACTATATTTATAATACATCCAAGTTATTTAAAGGTCTTTGATCATCTTACATATATTTTTATCTATTCTCGTAATCGTACTAGCTAAGTTAAACGATTAATGCTTATAGTGCTCTTGTGTTTGTTATTGTGGTGAACCAACGGTGACATAAGATGATAAAAATTGCACATTTGAAACTTGTTTCAATTTTACAATATTCTTCAAAACATCTTTTTTAGAAGAAAAATATAAAATTAAAAAAATTAATATGCATAAATTTAAATTAATGATAATACTTTAAATAATATTATTAAAATGTTAAAAAGTAAAAGAATATATTAAAGGATATTTACCAAGAATAGTAGATTTAAAGTTTCTTTTTGCAAAAATACCACCTTCCTTAATAAATTGCAATTTTACCAAACAAGGTTTCAAAATTGCAAAAATACTAGGGCCCCCTCCTCCCTCAATTTCTCTCTCCTCCCCCTGATCAACAGACGCCGCCGACCACTTCTGTCCTTTTTTTTTAAAGATGGGGGCTATTTTGGTGGATTTTTGTTTGCAACTCAATGCAACCACATTCAATCAAATGCAACCAAATGCAATCAAATGTAACTTTTTTTTAAAAAGGTGGGGTGATTTTGGTTGATTTGGATTGCAAGGCCCCGTCAGGGGCAATATTCAACTGAATGCAACCACATTCAACTTCTTTTTTTAAAAAAAAAGTATGGTGATTTTGGTGGCTTTGGGTTGCAAGGCCCCGCCAGGGGCAACCACATTCAACTGAATGCAACCACATTCAACTTCTTCTTTTAAAAAAAGTAGGGTGATTTTGGTGGCTTTGGGTTGCAAGGCCCCGCCAGGGGCAATATTCAACTGAATGCAACTGAAATCAGAAATTTAGTTGAATGTGGTTGCATTCAGTTGCTGATTTCAGGTTCCATTTGTCAATTGTCATTTTCGACCTCATTTTTGGAATATATATATATATATATATATATATATATATATATAGTCCTACTCTACTACAAACCAAAATTAACTACAAACTAAAAACCAAACCCTCATCTAGCATTTCAAGCTAATCTAATAATCAAATTAGGGGTACCCCAATACAAAAAAGTCTTATAATTCTACCCTCCATCTATCATTGAAAAAAAAAAATTAAAAAAAACATTTTTTTTTAAAAAAAATTGATGACGTGGCAGCAGATTTTTATTTTTTTAAAAAAAAATTTAATTTTTTTTTTGATTAATGGATAGAGGGTAGAATTATAAGACTTTTTTGTAAAGGTGCCCCTGGCGGGGCCCTTATAAATAATGAAATATAAAATATTTAGTATTAGTTTGTAGTTTGTATTTATGTATTGGTTTGTATTTGAGCAAAAACCTATATATATATATATATATATATATATATATATATATATATATATATATAGTCCAAAAATGAGGTCGAAAATGACAACTGACAAATGGAACCTGAAATCAGAAATTTAGTTGCATGTGGTTGCATTCAGTTGCAAATTTAGTTGAATTTGGTTGCATTCATTTGAATATGCCCCTGCGGGGCCAGGAAACACAAATCCACCAAAATAGCCCCACCTTAAAAAAAAAAAAAAGAAAAAAAAAGGTACAACCGAGCTTCACAGAAAGAAGGGGGAGGGGAGGGTTAGGGTTAAGGTTAGTATTTTTGCAATTTAGAAACTTAGTTAGTAAAATTGCAAATTGGTATTCTTAACAAAAGTAAATGTGCAAAAATTTACTTTTTCCTATTTATTTATGAAAAGAGCCCTATATTAAATGGGGGTATATCTGCTTTCAAAAAAAAAAATGGGGGTATATCTCTGATTTCCTCACCATAGATTATTTATTTAAAGGCCGTCTTGCCATACATCAGAACCAACTAATCTCTTCCCTTATCATTTATATACCTAAGAGCATCTCCAATAGACTCTCTACTCAAGCTCTTAACTCAAAAAATGAGGAGAGAGAATGAAAATGTTGTTCCAAGAGACTCTTAGTGGCTCTTAAAATCATTAAGAAACTTTTCTCTCTCCTCATTTTTAAGAGCCACTAGTAGCTCTTAACTTGTATTTTAATAATAAAATATACATGTCCACCAATTCTTGCACAGCTTTTCGTTATAGTGGAATTAATTTATGAATAAATTATAAATAAAGAGCTAATATAAAAGGAATTGTTGGAGTTTGACACATAAACCAATGTAATAACTTAGTAAAAGCCATTTATTTATATTATTTTGAAGAGTGAATTTAGGAGTCTCTTGGAGATGCTCTAAGCAAGAAATCAACATCTCCCCACTCTCTTGTCAATCATGTCGAATTCCAAATTCACTGCTAATGACAAAGAAAATATATCTGAAAACCAAACTCCGGCGACTAGATATCCTTGTCCTCACTCCTCCAAAACTTTCTCTACTCCTATGGCTGTGGTTGGGCACCAAAATGCTCACAGAAAGAGGCGTGAAAATCGAACAATTTTCACCAGCCAGGGAGTGTGGGGCCCATCTTCACCCGCATTGAGGGTGGAGTCTATGGCCACCCAGCCATCTTTGGTGGGACCAGTAAGGGAATCACCTCCTCCAATCTCCAGGATTAATTGTCATTACCTTCAGGCGAATTTTGCCATGATGTGGAGAGAAGAATATCTTCAGACAGTAAATAACAAAGAAAATGTATCTGACAACCCAATTTCTGCGCCTAAATATCCTTGTCCTCACTGCTCAAAAACTTGTAGAATCAGATCATCAATCACTCACAAACAATACAGCAAACACAAACCACACACACTTGAGTCGAAACTCGGTTTTGTATTTTATTAAACTGAAAGTTCTAAGAACAGAAATCCTAACTACTTCTACTTATAAACTAAACAAGATAACCAGAGATAAAATAGGAACGATTACTACTACTACCCGTTCCAACCTCTCAGCTATATCCTCTCCTAAACATCAGCTAACAACTACGACTAAGTCTTGCTGTCTTAAAACAAATAAGCTCAGCATTTATTTAATTCAACTAAATAAGGAAAAACAAAGTAACTAAGTAACTCGAGTTTAGATTAATCTTCTCAGGACTCCAACAAGCTCCCCCTTAATCTGAACTCGATTGTAGGTTTTTCACACCCAGCAACTCCCTCATGCCTTCAAACCTTGCTCTTGACAGGGCCTTGGTTAACACATCTGCTCTCTGCTCATTAGTATTAACATGCTTGAGCACAATCTCACCTCGCTCCACACATTCGCGTATAAAATGATACCGAATGTCTATATGCTTACTCCTCCCATGAAACACCGGGTTCTTTGCTAAATCTATCGCGGACTTGTTGTCAATATAGAGAACAACTGGACCAGGCTTGATGTCCGTTATTTGTCTCAAAAGATTGTACAACCAGATTCCCTGACACGCTGCAGCTGTAGCTGCCATAAATTCGGATTCGCAGGAAGACAATGCAAAACACTTCTGTTTCTGAGAAACCCAAGTAATCAGATTTTCATTTAAGTAGAACGCCATACCTCCAGTAGATTTCTTATCATCCAAATTGCCTGCCAAATCGCTATCTGAGTATCCCGACAGTAAATAGTTTCCATCCCCTTTAGTGTAGACTAACCCATAGTCAAGTGTTCCACTCACATAACGTAGAATCCTCTTTGCTGCTTCCAGGTGCATCGAGGTAGGTCTCTCCATAAAACGACTAATTATTCCAACTGAGAATGCTATATCAGGCCTTGTAAACACGAGATATCTCAGCCCCCCTACCATACTTTTGAACACTGTTGGATTGACTGCTTTACCACGTTCATCTTTATCAAATTTGACCATAGGATCCATAGGATAATTTACAGGATTACATCCCTTCATGCCAGCCCTTTCAATCACCTTTTTCGCATACGCAGACTGCTTAAGTTCGATATAACCACTTCTTTGTTCGACCTCCATGCCCAAGTAATAAGACAGTTTTCCCAAGTCACTCATATCAAATACATTATTCATCTCCTTCTTGAACTTTGCTATATTAGACACACTGCTACCAGTTACAAGCAGATCGTCGACATAAACAGCAACAACCAGAACCTCACCCCCTTCACGTCTTGTGTAAACAGCATATTCATAAGGACATTTGATGAATCCCAAGTCCTCCAAACATTGACTTAATCGAGCATACCAGGCCCTGGGAGCTTGGCGTAGACCATAAAGCGCTTTCATCAATTTGTAAACCTTGTATTCATGACCTTTTTTCACAAAACCCTCGGGTTGCACTACATAGACCTCCTCCTGAATCTCTCCGTTCAAAAAGGCAGATTTGACATCTAAGTGGTGTACTTCCCAGGAGTTTTTTGCTGCAAGAGCAAGTAAGAGTCTTACAGTTTCAAGACGCGTAACAGGGGCGTAAACCTCTTCATAATCAACCCCATACTGTTGCACATAGCCCTTCGCGACTAACCGTGCTTTGTGCTTTGTAACATTACCATCGGCATCCTTTTTCACTTTAAATACCCACTTCAAGCCAATGGCCTTGTGGCCATGTGGTAGTTCTGTCAATTCCCATGTCTTGTTCCTCTCAATCGCATCAATTTCTGCCTTCATTGCCTCCTGCCACTCGTTCTCTTTCATAGCCTGTTTGTATGTAGTGGGTTCCTCAATTGCTAACATCATTAGTTCATCCTCATCTAGCTCAACTTCAGGTGCCTCATCATATACATCACTCAGCAATCTCATTCGTATAGGAGTAACCTTTTCACCTCGAGCAATTCTTTCACATCTGCTTTCAGTACTTCCAGTCGAGCTACCAGTCCCAGCTATACTTGACTCACTACTCGATCCAATTTCATAACTCCCAGTAGTTGAGCGACTGTGGCTGTCTGTATGCACTGGCGTAGTCACTGGTGTAGATTCTCCCTCTGAATTGCCTCCCGTTTCCAAGACTGATGAACCATCTGCTGTCAATTCAAGGAGGGTAAACGTGTTGAGGTCGTTATCAGTTCCCTGAGATTGCAATTTCCAGGGCCAGCCTTTTGACTCTTCAAAGACAACATCACGACTCACAAGAACTGAATTGTCGGTTGGATCATACAAACGGTGAGCCTTTGTCCCTGGCTCACTTCCAAGATAAACCACAACCCTGCTACGGTTATCCAATTTTTTTGTCTGCACGCTTGGTATTTTCATGTGGGCGACACACCCAAAGACTTTGATGTGTTGGAGGTTTGGTTTCTTACCCTTTCGAGCTTCATAGGGTGTCTTTCCTGTGATTACACGAGTAGGTAACATGTTCAGAATATAAACTGAATGCCTCACGGCTTCTCCCCAGAAAATTGAAGGCATCTCCATACCCTTTAGAAAGCTTCGTGTCATGGCCACCACCGTTCTATTTCGTCGTTCCACCACCCCATTCTGTTGTGGTGAGTATGGAGCAGTATAGTGCCTCTGAATTCCAGCCTTTTCACAGTAATCTCTGAACATATTTGAACAAAACTCTCCTCCACGATCAGTCCGCAATACTTTTATCTTACATCCTGGACCCTTTTCAACCAAATTTCGGAAGTTTTTAAAGGACTGAAATGCCTCATCTTTGGTCTTCAACAAATACACCCACATGTAACGGCTGCAATCATCCACTAACAACAGAAAATATTTATTTCCAGCCGGAGTTGGTGGTGAAAACGGACCACAAATGTCCCCATGAATCAGTTCAAGAACAGCCGTTGCACTGAAATTTGCTTGAGTTGGGAAGGGTTTTCTGGTCTGTTTTGACATCAAACACCCCTCACACACTTTCTTTGGTTGCATCAACTTTGGTATACCATAGGCCATTTCTTCTTTAGACATAAGAATCAAGGCAGGGAAATTCACGTGACCAAGGCGAGAGTGCCAAAGCCAAGATGTTTCTTCAGCTTTTGTCAACAGGCACACGGGTTTACTGTCCTCAATCGTGATTTTATACAACCTGTTATTTGTACGTTTCACTTTCATCACCAACCTCCCCTGATTGTCACGAACCCACAGAAATTCACCTTGCAAAACAACTTTGTTTCCCTCCTCTGATAATTGTCCTAAGCTGATAATGTTATTTCGAAGAGAAGGAATAAAATATACCTCTTTCAGATGTTGAACTTCACCATTTTTGTAGTGTAGGGGTATTGAGCCTTTGCCTTGAATTTTCACTGTAGACCCATCTCCAAACCGTACTTCTCCGGTTACATTTTCATCCAAAACGCTGAACTTTGCTCGATGTCCAGTCATATGGTTGCTTGCTCCATTATCTAGGTACCAGACGTTCGTATCAGCACCCCTACTTCCATCTGATTTCACCTTTTTTATCACATTCTCTTCGTTCAGTAGTACAACCACATTTTCCCCTTTTTCACATTCAGTCAATAACAACGTGGGCTCATCCCCGTCAGTATCAGTCTGTGTCAGGTTAGCTTCAGTTTTCATCTCCCTTTCTCGCTTTAACTTGTGACATTCAGCTGCAAAGTGGCCGAATGTTTGGCAATTGTAGCACCTAACACGACTCTTGTCACGTCCCCAACGTCCTTTTGGGTTTGATGATCCATCTGTGGCTCCTCTTCCAGGCCGATTTCGCCATTCTTCCCTTGTGAGTAAGAGTTTCCCCTCATTTCTTTCTTTTTTCATCCATTCTGCCTCTGTTAGCAACAACTGATCTCCACTAGTTCCAATCTGTCTTTTTAATCTCTCTTCATGAGCTTTAAGCGACCCAATTGCTTCTTCTACCGTCATCGTCTCTAGATCTCCAAATTGCTCTATTGTCGAAGCGATTTGTAGAAACTTAGACGGAGCTGCACGAAGTAGTTTCTTCACGACATAGCTTTCACTCAACGTTTCCCCCAGAGCACGAATGTTTGACACTAGACCATTCATTTTCATGTAGAAATCGTCGAGACTGTCACTGTCCTTCATGTTCATCGCCTCAAACTCCGCCTTCAATGTTTGGATTCGTGCCTTCTTTACTTTCTCTGCACCTTGGCACATGGTTTTGATCGCCTCCCAAGCCTCTCTCGCTGTTTTCTTTTCTGCCAAAGACAACAGCACATCTTCTGGGATCCCTTGGTAGATCATAGCCAAAGCTACTTTGTCCGTCTTCCCTTCGACTGTGACCTTTGGGTCAGTGTTCTCAACAGCGTCCCATACTCCGTGCGCTTGCATATACACCCTCATTTTCATGGACCAGGCAGTGTAATTCTCTCTTGTCAATGTTGGATAGCTCAAACCAATTGACCCTCCCTTAAGCTTGTTCACATCCATTTCCGCTGTCTCTCTCACACACAAAACAACGTACTCACGCCTGAATCTCTGATACCAAAATGTAGAATCAGATCATCAATCACTCACAAACAATACAGCAAACACAAACCACACACACTTGAGTCGAAACTCGGTTTTGTATTTTATTAAACTGAAAGTTCTAAGAACAGAAATCCTAACTACTTCTACTTATAAACTAAACAAGATAACCAGAGATAAAATAGGAACGATTACTACTACTACCCGTTCCAACCTCTCAGCTATATCCTCTCCTAAACATCAGCTAACAACTACGACTAAGTCTTGCTGTCTTAAAACAAATAAGCTCAGCATTTATTTAATTCAACTAAATAAGGAAAAACAAAGTAACTAAGTAACTCGAGTTTAGATTAATCTTCTCAGGACTCCAACAAAACTTTCTATACTCCTATGGATGTGGTTGGGCACCAAAATGCTCACAGAAAGAATCGTGGAGTGCCAGATTTCTTCCAGCCTTCGGTTGCACCACCAGCTCCTTCAGATGGACCATCCAGGGCTTGCCTCATGGTCGCTGAAGAGGAGGAAGAAGAAGAGACAAATCTTGATTTAGATCTCAAGCTCTAGGTCTGTTTAGGGGATATTATCACTATTCTGGACTCTATTGCGCGCAAGATTTACTGTCTTTTTCTTTTGTTGGGTTTTACTAAGAACTCTATTCTTTACTTTTTCTAAACTAGTCAATCAAACATCATCTAATATTTCATCTTGTTCCATTCACATACGTTGGTTTATTGTTAGTGAAAATTATAAAGTTGCAACACTCAATTTTATTCAACTCGGGTAACAAACTAGTAAACAAAAACATGTAAGGTTGTGTGAACAAAATTATATTTTAAAAATAATGTATTTTTGGTTGCTGTATTGGTTAGCAGACGTTTTTAAAAATTAGTCTTTATTATTGGATGTTTTGTTGCATATCCTCTCTATATTCATTTATAAAAATCCAAAATTGATTAATTTGTTAGGACCTCAAAGTTTGTATGTATTTGGATTTTTGTCTTAAAAATAATTTATTAACTTTAGCTGTTCTTGGTTTTCTAGGTAGTTGTTCAGCACAAATCTGACTAATGATGTTACAATGTAATAAATAGATAATACATGTAAGTAACTGTTAATGGCATAGATAAAGGAGATCTAACATAGTAATTATTATAATTTTACTGTATAGGTAACAAAGAAATACAGTATTAATTAGATCAAAAACTTACTGCATATAGATTGTCTTTTTACATGATGAAGAGAGTTGATACTACCATAGTATAGTAAAAAAAAAAAACATGTTCACTTTTTAAAGAATTTTGTTGTTGTTCTAAGCAATTGAACTAATTGCATATTTAAAACTTGTTTTTAAAATCTTCCAGATATTCTGCTGGGACAAGTCTTTTTAAGAAAATACATATAAATAATTATTGATCATGATTGTGAAAGATAGGAATGAATATGGTTGAATCTAAAGATTTAGTGGTAATACTTTAAATGATATTGTTAAAATGTTAAAAAGAAAAAAACGTATCATTAAATGTGATGTATATCTGGTATGCATCTTTTGAAATCTGGTTTATGGGGTCTTTCTCACAAAATCAACTACTTATAGGATGCTCTACGTTAGAGAGAACTCATCTCTTCCCTTCTCATTTATACCCGAGCAAAAGAAATAACCCTCTCCCGGCTCTCCTCTCAATCATGTCGAATCCCAACGTTAATGCTAATAACAAAGAAAACATTCCTGAAAACCAGATTCCAGCGCGTAGATATGCTTGTCCTCACTGCCCTAAAACTTTCTCGACCCCAATGGCATTAGGTGGGCATCAAAATGCTCACAGACAGAGGCCTGAAAAGCGACCCATCTTCACCAGCCAGGGATTGTGGGGCCCATCTTCACCCGCATTGGGGGTGGAGTCCATGGCCAGCTGGCCATCTTTGGTGGGACCAGCAAGGGAATCACCTCCTCCATTTTCCAGGAATTGTCGTTTCCTCCAGGAGTATTTCGCCAGGATGAAGAGAGAAGATTATCTTCAGACAGTAAGGTCTCCTCTGTCAGCCCCTTTGGCTCTCCCTCCTCAACCAGTCCCCTTGGTTCCCCCTCCTTCATCAGCCCCTTTGGCTCTCCTTCCTGCTACGGTTCCCATGGCTCCCTATCCTCCACCAGCTCTCTTGGCTCCTCAGGCACAACCTAGAAGTACCATGTTTTTTGGAGTGCCAGACTTCTTCCAGCCTTCTGTTGCACCCACAACTCCATCAGGCGACGGAGCGTCCAGCGCTGGCCTGGTAGCCACCGAAGAGAAAGAGAATGAAGAAGAAGAAGATGAGATGGATCTTAATTTAGATCTTAAGCTCTAGGTCCAGAGATCTAGAGATCTTATATGATATTTGTTTCCAATTAGTTTATTATGATCTTTTACTTTTTCTATGTTTAAAACTGTTATGGCAAGATTTATTGTCTCTTAAGTTTTTGCTATTATTTTGATTGGTTATGCCAGGACCATACAATTAGTACCAAATTGTTATCAAATTGGGTATCAAAAATTATTAACAGATGACATGGCATTATTTTGATTGGTTATAATTATAATGGTCCCGCCAGGACCATCCAATTAAAACATCTCAAAATGCCAAGTAATTAGTGTCAATACCTCTAGCACTATTCTTTTTAGGGTGAGGATCCTCTGTCCCCTTTTTCGTTTCTTCGTGCCCTTTTTGCGTCTTCTACCCTCGCAGGGCCCATTGTAAGAAAAATGGAAATAAAAATATTTTATTTCCATTTTCCTTACAATGGGCCCCGCCAGGGACACTCATTTTGTGTAAGGGACACAAAAGGGCGCATGGAGAAGGGTACAGAGGATCCGGACTCTTCTTTTTAAGATTAAATAGTTGCTTTATAAAAATAGGCTGTTTCATTAATCATAAATAGATTTATTGTTAATGAAAATGATAAGACGACTTTACCATTAATTTTTATTTAACTCAAATTAAAAACTTGCAAACCAAAATACCCAAGGTTGTGGGAACACAATTACATAAGATTGCAATCCTGCACGTGAAAATGAAGATATGTATTGATCCATATAATTGGGAAGACAAATGGATATTTAAGATGAAAATCATAATGATATTCAGAATTCAAATAATGTGAAAGTGTCAAAATTGATAAATTCTGTGTATTTTATTATGCAAGTCTTTACAGTATGATGTTATTAAATTATAATATATAACAGTTTTACATAAAAAGTTATCTTTGATTTGAAAAATAAATTTATAATATTTTAATTGACATATCAAAATTATCAATACTCAAAATAATCAAAATTGTATAAATTTGTAATAAGATCCCCTCTTAATGTAAAATGTTCTTATTAAAGTTAAGTTATCATTTTCCTCTAACATAAAGAAGTTGAGCTATAGATTTCGAAGGGTCAAAAGGATGTTTCTCTCCGTAGCACACCACCGGAAACAACCATAATCCCAGCTTTGACCACCCTTTTCATCACCATTTTCCTCCCCACGACTCTCACGCTCTTCATAACTTTCTTCTCCCCTCTCCACTCTGTCTATTCATACCACTTTTAAGCCCGATCTACCTCTGATGGGTTCTGTCAACTCGGAAAACTCTGGATCTATGAACTCTGAGGAATTCTCTCACTTTATTGGTCACAACTACGCTGCAACAGCTTGGCCTGTTGCTTTTAGACCTCACTTTGAGGAAGATGTTGACTCTCTAAACACGGCTGATGTAATGGGACCACCACTCTCTCCACAAACTTTGCAGAGGGTTCAGGAACGAACTCAACTGATACTTAATGATGGATCGGAACAGATTGCAACGGGTCCTACAGCTGCAGCATCGTCGATAGCCTCTCAGGGTGGTTCTAATGGCAAGATTATCTCACCGGTAGAAGTAAACTCTGGACTGGCTCAAAACATAATAAACCAAGCTACTACTACGCAGAGTGACATCCCTCGACCAGCGGCTCTACCCCATAATGTAGGTGCAGCTAGCAATAGCAAGGATTCTCAACAAACCAATCAAGCCAAAGAAACTTGGAGCTCTGTTCTAGTTAAAAATGTTGTAAACCCACTTCCTACCCATGAACTTGATGATGAACCCATCATCAACTACCATGAGGATGGTTCGGCCTCAATTAAATTCTCTCGAGAATTCATGGTTCGAGCACAAAAGAAATGGGAGACAAGCATTATTGGCCACTTCATCGGAGGGAATTTTTCATTCAAATTCGTCCGTGAACAAGCCATGAAAATCTGGAAAAATAAAGGTTTGAATGATGTATTCTATAGTTCAAAAGGTTATTATACCCTACGCTTTAACACAATAGAAGAGAGGAATGTGGCTCTAAACCTCAATGCAGTTCAGATTGGTGGAAAAAACTTTTATTTGATGCCTTGGATGGAAGGCTCAAAGTTCAAACGCAATGTGGTGGATAAGGTTCCTTGCTGGATTCGATTAGTTGATGTTCCATATTCACATTGGTCAAAGAATAGCCTGTCCTCAATTGCTCGTGTCGTTGGACGCCCTCTCAAATTCGATGATGCTACGGCCAGGTTTAAACCATTGAAATACGCAAACGTTCAAGTTGAGCTCTCTTACTCATCACCAAGACCTGACTTTGTATGGGTTAGCGTATTGAATGTTGATGGTGTAGAGGAGCAGGAGCGAATTGAAGTCCAGTACTCACAGTTGCCTTACTCTTGCAGCTTATGTGAAGCCTTTGGCCATTCACTGGCCCGGTGCATAAACAATCCAGACAGAGTCAACAAGAAACCACGGAGGGAGAATAAAAATCAAAATGCTGGTACTTCTTCGCCAACTTCAAGCCATGTTGCACCGTCCAAAGCAACATTTTTAAACAATATGGAGATGGTGCCATACACCATAGGACAGTTTTGTGGTTGCGATGTTGTTATGGACGAGGACGATATCCTAAATGAATTGGGAAATATAGACAACCTGGAAGAGTTTGACAAAGTCCCATTGCAACAAATTGCTATGCAGGATGACACAATGATCAACCACGAGGATGTAGATCATGTAGATGTAGATGATGTAGATCATGAGGCTGATGTGGTACAAGATATGGAACCATTGGCCATCGCTAATGGATTTGAGCCACTGTACGAGTTCAAAGAAGAACAAGCAACTGTCCCAACTACTCGAAGGAATAAAGTGAAGTCACCAGTAAAGGAAGCAACTTTATCCTTGGTTGTTGATCTTAGTACTTCTAGTAGACCGGGCATCTCTAAACCTCCAAAGGGTAAGGCTAATGCAGTTCTTGTCAAAGGTCAAGAGGTTGATAAAGACGGATTCACACAGGTCTCATACAAACGTAGCCCCAGGTTGGCAGGTATGTCAACAACCCTCAAACATATACAATGAATTTCGCCTCCTGGAACGTTAGAGGTTTGAATAAAAGCAAACATCAAACTGAGCTCATTAATTTCATTTCTGCAAATTCTCTATCCTTTATTGGCTTAATGGAAACTAAAGTTAAGGAAGGAAATTCTATGTTGGTTTCTAAGAAAATTAATAAATCCTGGAAATGGCTTTTTAATTATGATCATCACCATAATGGCCGTGTTTGGGTGGGTTGGGACCCATCAATATGGTGTATTTCTTTGGTATCAAAATCTGCTCAACATGTAACTTGTAAGGTTACTTTTCTCGAGAAAACTATAAGCTTTTTGGCAACTTTTGTTTATGCTTACAATGAGGCTCCGGATCGAGTCTCTCTTTGGGAAGATCTTATCTCTCTCAGCTCCACCAACTTGCCTTGGTGCTGTTTGGGGGACTTCAACTGTATGCTCAGTATAAATGAAGTTCGTGGAGGTAGGGAGCACTGGACCCCTGGAATGCAAGCTTTTAAAGAATGTCTCTTTAATGCTGGCCTTGGTTCTGTAAGGACAGTGGGAGATCTTTTTACCTGGACTAATAAACGTCCTTTGGATCTTATTCTCAAACGTCTTGATAGGGTGGTTGGCAATGGATCTTGGATCAATACTCACACGGAAGGATATGTTATTGTCAAGAATAGAGGCATTATGGACCACAATCCCTTGCTCTTGACCGTGCCTATGCATCTTGATCGTTTCGGAAAGCCTTTTCAGTTCTATAACTTTATGATTGATCTCCCTGATTTCCACTTGACAGTCTCCCAGGCATGGAACTCTACTATCTTCTTTGGAGACCCAATGGCCATTCTATGCAGGAAGTTAAAGGCAGTCAAACTTGCTTTAGTTGATCTAAACAAAAAACATGGGAACTTGCATTCAAATGTTCAACTGGCTCGTGAGGCTTTAGCCAATGTCCAGGAAAACCTTGTTACTTCTCCTACTGATGATCTGCTTGCTAGAGAAACAAACCTCATTGCAAACTTGAATAAGGCCCTCTCGGAGGAGGAATCTCTCCTTCTTCAAAAGTCCAGGGTAAAATGGTTATCAAAGGGTGACGGTAACAACAGGTTCTTCCATAATCAATGCAAAGCAAACTGGAACCGTGGCAAAATTCTAGCTTTGTTTAATCAATCGGGAGAATTGCTTCATGGTCAAAGGAATTGTGCAAAAGTTGCTGTCAATTACTACACTGAATTCCTTGGGTCTCCATCACCTCCTTTCGACAATGATAGGTTGTTACTTGATGATGTTGTTTGCCCAACCATATCTGAAGCCCAGGCTGTGAACCTTGAATCTCCTGTTTCCAGAGAACTCATTTATGCAACTGTAAAGAAAATGGGAAAAAACAAAGCCCCCGGTCCTGATGGGTTTAACGTGGAATTCTTCCTGGCAACTTGGAACATTGTTGGTGAATGCTTTTGCGATGCTGTCCTATCCTTATTTAATAACCTCAATATGCACAAGGGTGTAAACTCTACCAACATAGCCTTAATTCCAAAGGTCGCAACTCCTGCTCACATGCATGATTTTCGTCCCATCTCTCTCTGCACCATTGCCTACAAATGTATCTCCAAGATCATTGCTACTCGTCTTAAATCTGTTCTCCCTGGTGTCATTGACATTGCTCAGTCAGCTTTTATTCCGGGGAGACACATCTCGGACAACATTCTGTTAGCCCAAGAGTTATTTCGTGGCTATGACAGAGAATCGGGGCCTTCACGCTGTGCTCTAAAGCTAGATTTACACAAAGCGTTTGACTCTGTTAGGTGGGAGTTCATTTTTGCTATCCTTCAAAAGATGAAATTCCCTCCTCGCTTTATCAACTGGATTCAACTATGCATTTCTGGTGCCATGTACTCAGTCAAGCTTAATGGAACGATCCATGGTTACTTTAAAGGAACCAGGGGCATCCGCCAAGGTGATCCAATGTCCCCTTACATCTTTGTCTTGTGCATGAATATGCTTTCTCAAATGCTGAAGCAGAAACCTAGTGGGTTTAAACATCATTGGCGTTGTAAAGATTTGGATCTCACACATTTGTTCTTCGCTGATGATGTTCTCTTCTTTACTCATGGGGACCAAATCTCTATATCTCACATTATGAACTCTGTTCGGAAATTTTCTCAGTTAAGTGGTTTGGTCCCGAGTGCTTTGAAAAGTACAAGTTTCTTTTGCGGTTGCCCTAATACAACTGTCAACTGGTTCGATGAATGCTTTGGTATACCTAGAGGCAGTATTCCTGTGCGCTTCTTAGGGGTACCACTCATTTCCTCTCAACTATGTGTCAACGACTGTATGCCACTAATAGAGAGATTAACTTCTAGAATTTCGGTATGGACTGTTTTGCTTCTTTCTTTCGCAGGAAGGGTCCAATTAGTAAAGTCTGTTTTGTTTGCAATGCAAGCCTTTTGGTCAAATCATTTCATACTCCCTAATGCTATTCATGATTCAGTCCAATCCATTCTCACAAGATTTATCTGGAAAGGTAATTCAACTGATAAGGGGGGTGCAAAGGTTGGATGGAAAACTATATGTTTACCCAGAAATGAAGGTGGGTTAGGTTTGAAGGACACATCTGAGTGGAACAAGGCTCAGATTATTCGTCATTTGATCAAAGTGATCAATCGTGCTCCTTCTTTATGGGCCAGCTGGATCAATAGAACAGTCCTTAAACGCAAGAACTTTTGGACTATGAGTATCCCCTCAGATTGCTCCTGGATTTGGAAAAAGGTTTTGAGGCTTCGACCTTTGGCTCTTCAATTCATTACCTACTCGATTGGAGATGGCACTACAATATCGCTTTGGTTTGATCCATGGTGGAATGGTTCATGCCTTGCAGGTAACGCAACAGACCTTATCATTTCTCAGTGCAGCATGAATGCTAAGGCTACGGTAAACGACATCATCAGTTCGGGGGTTTGGTGTTTACCAAGACAAAACCAGAGGCATCACCATGTTGACCCTGCTTTGTCAAACTGGCTGCACACCTTCACATTTCCAGCCTTCAACATCTCTTCTCGTGATGTGATCTTATGGAACGGTTCAGACAGTCGAAAGGTTAAAACATGGCACATTTGGGAGGGGCTCAGACACCGTGGCCAGCAAGTTTTATGGCATCAAGCAGTTTGGCATCAACTTAAAATTGAACGGTATGCTCATCACCAATGGCTGCTAAGTCATGGCAGAATTAATACTCTAAATCGCCTTGCTAGGTTCGGTATTGTGCTTGATCAACATTGCTTCCTGTGTGTTGGAGGTCGAGAGACTGATACTCACCTATTTCTGCACTGCACTTACAGTAGATATGTCCTATCTATGACTCTCTCTTCTTTCAACTTAGGCATTGCTGGACATACTTGGCTAGAGTTTCAGCAGAGTCTCCTAGCTATCCAAGATGGGCCTAAAAGAAAGGTGGTTCTTCTAATGGTTCAAATTTATACCTACTATATCTGGCGCGAAAGGAACGCAAGAAAGCATAATAGAGGCGTCTATGGTCCGAAGCTCCTCCTGAAGGGTATACTTGCAGACACTAAAGCAAGGCTTGCTACGTCATTGTGGTTCTCCAAAATTGTTTGTAACAGGCCAGACTTAATAGTTTGATTTTCGCTTTGCTGGCTTTCTTTCTTCAATCTGTTTTCATAGATTGACTTTAGATAGCATATCTATGGCTTCATAGATCATGGGTATTTGCCTTGTATATCCCCCCCCCCCCCTTTTTCTAATATATATTAATTTAGCGAAAAAAAAAAAGTTATCATTTGAAAGGCAACGGCATGTAAATTACATACTTGCATTACAAGAAATATAGGCATTTCCGACGGATTTTTTGGCCTGTTTTTTGTCGGAAGAATTCTTCCTTCCGACAGAATTCGTCCGTCAGAAATTTGCCATCAGTATTTCTTGTAGTGTTGGTAATATTTTGTATTATAGTGAATTGATTTTTAGAAAAGGTTCTTAAGATTGAAAAGTACATCTCTCAAATTTTAAAATGTTATTCTTCTATATATTATAATTCATTTTATTTTGTTTATTGATATATAAGTCTTACATATATAATTAATATTTATAATTATTTAACTTTATATGTTAGGTTCAAGGAGAATTCTGAAAAAACAAAATACCTCATGATAAAAGGTAAATATGAAAGTTTGAAATCCTAAGTTATTGCGCTCATGGGTCTTAGAAAATCAGCTGGAAATCCTAAGTTATTGGGCTCACGGGCCTTAAAAAATCAGTTGAAATATAAATTCCTCAACTTCTAGTAGGGAGTCAAAAAGCAAGAATTTGTGCAAGTCAAGACCTAGAGTCAAGGCCCTAAATTGGACTAAAATAAATATGTTTGGGCTTGTTTATTTTGGATTGACTCTCCTTGCTGTATCATGTAAAATTAGTTATTAGAATATCCAAAATATTATCATTATTATAATCAATTAATATTTTTGAGAGAAAATTTGAGAAAGACTTCATTTCACGATTCAAAATTTTTCATCAAAATTGTATGGTTTGGATTATTAACATATCACTACTGCAAAAAATAATGCAATAGATATTGCCCCTATTGGTCAATTGATGTTAAAGCTGTTTGATATTTACGATATTTGGTTTTCGTGCATCAATTGTGCATCAATTTTGAAAGTAAATGTTGTTTAATCCCTCTTAATCAAAACTTTATTTTCTCCCTTTTCTAGCTCACTCACTTCTCTCCCTCTCACAGCGCTTTCACTCTCACCATGTTCCCTTCCGTCACCATCTACCCATCTCGTGAAACCCTAATTACCTATTCATCTCTATGAAACCCTAATTTCACGAACCTTAATTACAAAACTCACGTTTCAGAATAAAGCACAAACCCTAATTCAATTAAGCTTCATTTAAGCACAAACAAATCAATCATAGCCTGGAGTTCTATAGCTTTTTAATCTTTCAACCCATCTTTACTTTCTTTGTTCGGTTCGAATTTTCAAAGCTTTATTTTAACATATCTGAATTTTTTTATTTCTTTATTTTTAAAACTTAATTTTCTCTAATTATCTTATTTTCTTCAACATATCTGAATCTTTTTTGAGCTTTTAATTAACTTTGAGTTAGTAGGATATTAACTCTTTATTTTCTATCTATCTTCAACATTTTTTTTGTATGCATGTATATTTTCTGATTTGTAGGTATATATGCATTAAATATATTATTTGTAAGTCTATTCCCAGCTTGTACGTTTTCTGGTATTTTTGTATGCTTGAATATTTTTGTATATATGCTTGCTTTTATTGTATGCTTTGCTTTTTATATAGTTGCCCTCTATATGTTGATAACATCTATTACACAGTTTCACACAACATACTCGATAACAATTACGACAAAAATTCACACAATACATTCTATAATAAATATCAAATCGATGTACACTAGATTATCAATAACTCACATAATCTAAATTCTGAATCGAACAAACAAATCTTAACATCAAATTCTTATTTTAATTCCCACAGTTCTAAATTACGGTCACACTAAATCAGTGACACGGTTCTATGTTAGATGGGGCCGGTTTACGTATTTAAGTGTTCCGGAACGTGCGTAAACTAGTTCTATGATTCTATATGCCACACTATCCAGTGACCGGATTCTATGATTCGATACGCAACTAAAACTGGGGAATCAAAACAATGTTTTTAACTTATCAATCACATATCAATATCATATTTTCGATAACTAAAACAAATATCTAACATGTAATTAAATAATATAAAACATGTTTCAAATTAATACGGAGCAACGAATAGTTACTTACAACTATACGGAGCAACAAATAATTACTTACACAAATATTCAAGATAATGTAATCAAATAATATTAAGCAGGTTTCAAATTAATATATACGGAGCAACGAATAGTTGCTTATCTCAATTACGCAAATCAAGAATTCACATAATCACATAAGAACACATGTACAATCCTTAGCAACCCATCAGAAGCAGAACATATAAAATCTTGAAAGATTCCATGATTACAATTCTGATCAGATCTGTATTTAGCCTTTTTGACCATCTAAACGATGTTTTCTTGAAAAACTCAAAGAACGAAAGTTGTAGAGCACGAAAAGACCTTTCCGAAAAGTCCAGAGTCAACGAATTCTGACTTACGATGAAGTTTCTACAAATTTTACAAGAATGCTGAATTGTGTTTATAAAACCCTACGAATTTTGTCAAAAGATGAGGAAGAAGAATATGATGTATTTATAACGTTACAAAACCCTATGTCCAAACCTACAAGTAATCTGTATTCAAATCCCATCCATATTTTAGGCCGAATTAAGCTAAACCAATTTTAAATCCTATTTATTATCTAATTGTAATCTTTTTATTCTCTTATTCTTTATTAATATTATTCTAAAAATTACGGGATATTACATACTATCCTCCTTAAAAAGAATTTGGTCCCCAAATTCTCCAACAATCCTAAACTCCAAAAAGTTCGTGATACATATTCCTAAAGTCTAGTCCTAAGGATCGCATCCTAGAGAATATACTAGTCCCATACCTAATACACTCCGAAGGACAGCTTGCTCTTGATACCAACTGTAACATCCCGACTTTTCAGACTTTTAATTCTAAATCGAAAACTAAAACAAATAACAATTTTATTAATCCAAAAATCCCTTACAAAGGTACTTATTACAAAAGCACAGCTAACATCTATCGAAAAGTCAATCTAGCTCAATTCTAAGATCCTCGAACTCCAATGCTATCGAACCCGATCGTAAACCGAACCTGAAATATTAAAAGAATGAGCTACGAAGCCCAGCAAGCAACTAACGTCTGACGGCTCAAAATAATATTTTTATATTTTTCAAAAACACGATTTTCACATGTAGCACATAACATCTATCACACAGTTTCACACAACATACTCGATAACAATTACGACAAAAATTCACACAATACATTCTATAACAAATATTAAATCGATGTACACCAGATTATCAATAACTCATCACATAATCTAAATTCTGAATTGAACAAACAAATCTTAACATCAAATTCTTATTTTAATTCCCACAGTTCTAAATTACGGTCACCCTAAACCAGTGACACGGTTCTATGTTCGATGGTTCCAGTTTACGTATTTAAGTGTTCCGGAACGTGCGTAAACTAGTTCTATGATTCTATATGCCACACTATCCAGTGACCGGATTCTATGATTCGATACGCAACTAAAACTGGGGAATCAAAACAATGTTCTTATCTTATCAATCACATATCAATATCATATTTTTGATAACTAAAACAAATATCTAACATGTAATCAAATAATATAAAACATGTTTCAAATTAATACGGAGCAACGAATAGTTACTTACAACTATACGGAGCAACATATAATTACTTACACAAATATTCAAGATAATGTAATCAAATAATATTAAGCAGGTTTCAAATTAATATATACGGAGCAACGAATAGTTACTTACCTCAATTACGAAAATCAAGAATTCACATAATCACATAAGAATACATGTACAATCCTTAGCAACTCATCAGAACCAGAACATCTAAAATCTTGAAAGACTCCATGATTACAATTCTGATCAGATCTGTATTTAGCCTTTTTGACCATCTAAACGATGTTTTCTTGAAAAGCTGAAAGAACGAAAAGACCTTTCCGAAAAGTCCAGAATCAACGAATTCTGACTTACGATGAATTTTCTACGAATTTTACAAGACTGCTGAATTGTGTTTATAAAACCCTACGAATTTTGTTATAAAAGATGAGCAAGAAGAATATGATGTATTTATAACGTTACAAAACACTATGTCCAAACCTACAAGTTATCTGTATTCAAATTCGATCCATATTTTAGGCCCAATTAAGCTAAACCAATTTTAAATCCTATTTATTATCTAATTTTAATCCTTTTTATTCTCTTATTCTTTATTAATATTATTCTAAAAATTACGGAATATTACACATTTAGTGTCTATTATATTCGACAGATTTTTCTATCTTATTTATAATTTTGAAATTTTCTCACTAAATTTTAAATCATTTTGCCAAAAAACTGGTTCCCGCTCAATTTATATATTCAACGAAATTGTTGTTAAATATAACAATAAATATAAGACGGATGCCGTAGTATTTAAGATATTTTTAAAAAAATTAATTAATTTTTTAATCTCAAAGTAAAAGTTTCACAATCCAGTCACATATGATTTACCATAATACTCTATAATTTTTATTTCATGATACGGACAAGATCTTTTGTAATTTTGTTCACTGTTCAATAGAACACACATTTTCTCAAGCATGCATATATAGTAACTGAATCAATAAAGATAAAGTAATTATATAAAGAAAAACATGTCATTTCCTAAAAAAAATGAATGTCATACATATCCATTATTCTTGCATCCAACTACATTCTAACCTAATAACTACTTCAATTGCATCCTACACCATAGGATTTTACTACATCCCATCCTAGTGTGCCACATAGATTATAAGGGGAAAATGATGATATATGTTGTTTAAATATTCTTTAGCCTTGATGTACCTTATCAAGGTAAGGTCCTTCATGCTGTAACACCTCCGAGTCTTGCTCGTCCACTACAAAGTATAACCATGTAAGAGTTAGCACATATAATATTTAATATAGTTCTTAGCTTTCATAGTGTACCAATTGTAATTATAAATTTTCAGCCAAATCCATGAAAATGACAAACTATACCATACTAGTAAATGTCATAAATAAAGAAGGACATGAACAAGTAGGTACTACCAAAATCTTGTATTGCACTTAACATCTCATTCTTAAAATTTTCACTGGCATTGAAGTTCCTTAAACATAAATTATCTCAAACACATACAATGTCCATGGTTTAACAATCAAATATAGATTTTGTCCAGAGGACATATGTATCATCTATAAGTAACTAATTAAAGCTATAATTTTATAAGCATATCATAAATAAGAAATAAATTAAACAACCATATTATGTGTTAAGCAGTTACTATCCAAAATATATCATAAAGAAGATCAGAACCAATATGCTCCTCCAAAACCAAATTAAGTATAGTCAAATTTGATCACAACTAATATAGTAAAAAGCGCATAACTTACATCATGAAAATATATATACATCAATCTATCAAAGCAATTTCAAAAATTTCTCTACACAACTAATTAGATAACAGAAAACAAGTGATATCATAATCGACAAAATAAAAGGGATATTGTTGGGATTTTTAATCTAAACTTATAATTTAAATAAAAGATATTATTAGAGGTGTTAAAAAAGCAGTTATGGAGAGTTTTTAGGAGAGTAGTGAATAAACTCACGTAGTTGATTTAGTCTAGGATGCAGTTAGTAGTTCTTATTTTTATGTTACCACCTTTGTGTGTTTTGTTCTACTTAAACATTATGTAATCAGTTCAGTTGAATTAACACAGAACATTTAGTTTCACTTCTGTTGTTCATTCCTTGGCTTCGGCTAAGGTCTTTTAATTTCAACATGGTATCAGAGCCGGCGTTCCTTGAGGTGTAGCAAATGATTTCAGAAAAGAAGCTCCAGGAGTTGAGAAGGGTTGTGTCAAAGAGAGAACTGCGGGTTTGTGTATATGTATATACTTCAGTGGGTATGTGTATGCTTGGGTGCTTTGATGTCATCTCGGTCCATTGTAGAGCTGGTATACAACAATGGATAGGTAAAGTTGCAGGTGTGGGAGCTTGAAGAAACAGGTTCCAAGTTATCAAGATCTGGCATGTGAAAGAAAGTGGCAGAGTCTAAAGATTTCGTGGAGAGTTTGTTTGGAAAAGATGTCCGTTGAGGAATCTATAGGGCGTCTTTAAGCACATGATGACTGACTTCGTGGGAATGACGGTGATAACACTAGCGGGCAAATTTTGTAGACGTCTGAGTGCAGACTTGAAGAAAGAAAAGCCATACGGGCTTGTGAAGAAAGCCATACGGGCTGATGAACGCCAAACGGGCGAAGAAGTTGTTAGATGGGCAAAAAAAATAAAAGACCTCTATTGGGTAGTGATGTTTTTGGTGGAAAGTTTCGGGTCTTCTTGCTCTTAGGTTAAAGCATTTGAACGTTGTCTGAGTGTAGACGAAAGCAACAATGTGTTGCTGATAGCAAAAGTGCAGACGTTCAAATGATCGAGTATGCAAAGCATGATCCCGGAGTTTAAGGATTTGTGAAGACAAGCTTAGATTAAGGGGGTGATTGTTGGGATTTTTAATCTAAACGTATAATTTAAATAAAAGATATTATTCGAGTTGTTAAAAAAGACTGGAGAGTTCTTAGGAGAGAAGTGAATAAACTCACGTAGTTGATTTAGTCCGGGATGCAATTAGTAGTTCCTATTTTTATGTTACCACCTTTGTGTGTTTTGTTCTATTTAAACATCATGTAATTAGTTCAGTGGAATTAACACATAACATTTACGTTCACTTCTGTTCACTACTGGAAAAAACGGTTAAATACAACGGAATAAATTCAACGGGTAATAAAATCAATCGTATTCCGTTGATTATATGGTCAATGGCCTATGAACTTTGACTGAGCCTCAAATTCAACTGAACAAATTCAACCGACACTAAATTCAACATAATAAAATCAACCGAAATCAAATTTAACAGTATCTCGTTGAATTTACTTTTGCCATTATTTCATCAGGCCGCAAAGTTCCCACCAAAAGTTAAATTCAATAGAATAAAATCAACCGATATCAAATTCAACAGTATCCTGTTGAATTTACTTTTGCCATTATTTCATCAGGTGGCAAAGTTTCCACCAAAAGTTAAATTCAATCGAATAAAATCAACTGAAATCAAATTCAACAGTATCTCGTTGAATTTACTTTGGCCTTTATTTCATTAGGCGACAAAGTTCCCACCAAAAAATAAATTCAGCAGAATAAAATCAACCAAAAATAAATTCAACAGTATCTCACTGAATTTACTTTTGTCTTTATTCAGCTGACTTTGCTTTGCAAGAAAGAATTTAATTTTTTTTAAAAAAATAGATTGATTGTCAATTTTATTATTTCAATTGTTTTTCTATAATATAAAAAAATCTTTAAAATATGGACAAACAACAATACACTTTAAATTTTATTTTTACTCATAATAGGTGAAAATTAATCTTTGATTTTTAAGAAAACCATAAATATTTATTTGATATATAATTTTAAATAAATATTTTAAATACTCTATAATTTATAAAAGTCACAAATAATTCACTAGAATGTAAAATTTACATACCTAACATTTTAGAATTTACTAGTCAAATCAATAGTTGACTACTAATTTCACTATCCAAATTTATTTTTTATTTTTTTAAATTTTACAAATATTACTAAATTAGACATATATTGACATCAGTTCGGTTGGATCGTCGATAAATATTTTTAAAAAAATAGAAGCAACAATCTTGGATAAAGTACTAGTTAGTAGTACTAGTCAAATCAATAGTTGACTACTAATTTCACTGTCCAAATTAATTTTTGATTTTTAAAATTTTTGGTGATATCACTAAATTAGATATCTGTTGACGTCCGTACGGTTGAATCGTCGATAAACATTTTTTAAAAAATAGAAAAACAGTCTGGGACAAAGTACTAGTTTGTAGTATTAGTTAAATCAATAGTTGACTATCAATTTTACTGTCCAAATTAATTTTTTATTTTTTAAAATATTGAGAATATCACTAAATTAGATATATATTGACTTCAGTTCGGTTGGATGGTCGATAAATATTTTTAAAAAAACTAGAACAATAATCTGGAACAAAGTACTAGTTAGTAGTACTAGTTAAATCAATAGTTGATTACTAATTTCACCATCCAAATTAATTTTTTATTTTTTAAAATTTTAGAAATATCACTAAACTAGATATCTATTGACGTCCGTACGGTTGTATCGTCGATAAATTTTTTTAAAACAATAGAAATAACAATCTGAGACAAAGTACTAGTTAGTACTACAAGTTAAATCAATAGTAGACTAATAAAATCACTGTCCAAATTAATTTTTTATTTTTAAAAATTTTGGGAATATCACTAAATTAGATATATACTGACATCAGTTCGGTTGGATCGTCGATAAATATTTTTAAAAAAATAGAAACAACAATCTTGGATAAAGTACTAGTTAGTTAGTAGTACTAGTTAAATCAATAGTTGACTACTAATTTCACTGTCCAAATTAATTTTTTATTTTTTAAAATATTGGGAATATCACTAAATTAGATATATATTGACTTCAGTTCGGTTGGATCGTCGATAAATATTTTTAAAAAAACTAGAACAACAATCTGGGACAAAGTACTAGTTAGTAGTACTAGTTAAATCAATAGTTGACTACTAATTTCACTATCCAAATTAATTTTTTATTTTTTAAAATTTTGGAAATATTGCTAAATTAGATATCTATTGACGTCCGTACGGTTGGATCGTCGATAAATATTTTTAAAAAAATAGAAACAACAATCTGGGACAAAGTACTAGTTAGTACTACTAGTTAAATCAATAGTTGACTAATAATTTCACTGTCCAAATTATTTTTTTTTAAAATTTTGGGAATACCACTAAATTAGATATATATTGACATCAGTTTGGTTGGATCGTCGATAATTTTTTTTAAAAAAATAGAAACAACAATCTTGGATAAAGTACTAGTTAGTTAGTAGTACTAGTCAAATCAATAGTTGACTACTAATTTCTCTATCCAAATTAATTTTTTATTTTTTAAAATTTTGGGAATATCACTAAATTAGATATTTATTGACGTCCGTACGGTTGGATCGTCGATAAATATATTTAAAAAAATAGAAACAATAATCTGGGACAAAGTACTAGTTAGTAGTAATAGTCAAATCAATAGTTGATGACTAATTTCACTATCCAAATTAATTTTTTAATTTTTAAAATTTTGGGAATATCACTAAATTAAATATCTATTGACATCCAAAACATAAGCCAAAAGATGAAGTGGTTTTGATATTTGGATTAGTATCTTTATTTAATTTCAACAATTTCAAACAAATACTTCCACATGCTAGAAAAATATGAAACTTGGAATTGGTCTTTTAAATGATATTTTCCATGCATGATTAAATTTTCGTAATTTATTGATAACTTTTTTCCAGAGTCGAATTTTGAGCCGAAAAGCCCGTACATTGAAAAATCCAACGGTTAAACAAAGTTCAGTGAATTTTGACCAAATTTTGAGGGAATAATTTTCTTAATATTCCAAAATGCTGGGCAAAATTTATAAAATTTAGAGCATTTTTTATTTTATGGGTATTTATTTGATATATTAAGTAGTCTCTTTTTTGTTGCTAGAAGAAAAATTGAAACATTCTCTTGAAAACATGTGGCAAGGTGTTATCGGTTGACACCATAGCACATGGATTGTCATCTGTTAAGTTATTTATAGCCCTTGATTAAAACCAAAGAAACATACATCAAACGATCCATATTTAAGAACACAAAAAAAGGCCCCACCCACCATTATCACCCACCCTCCATTATCATTCACCACTTCATCAGCTTCTTCAGCGTCAATCTCTCTCTCTCAATTCTCTCGCTCTCTCTCATTGTACACACATATATACATTTATTCTTCAAAAAATCATATCTTACAATCCGTTCATCCAAAATTAGTATGTATCTTCAGATTTCGGCCAAATAAATTTCTTGGTTAGTTTTTTATTTTAATTCAATTTCAAATATTATAGTGTTTTTGATGATTTTTTTCTTGCAGGGTTGTAGCTTAGAGCCGATTACAACATATACATTAATTTCATAATTTTTTGAGAATATTTTATTTTGCCGAAAAATTCATGGGTTGGCCGGAATTGGAGTTGTAAAATGTTCTTCGAAATTTTGTTTTAGCTATAATATAGTTCGTTGCTTGGTGATGCTTGTATAATTATTTGGGATTTTTCAGATTTCATTTTATGTTGCTGGATAATGTTAAGTTGACCAGAAATGGTTGAATAAATTTTGTTTGAAGTTCCTGTTGATGAGTGGATTTCGTAAATCAACTTATGAGAGGTCTACAGGTAGTTGTATAAGCTAGCGATCAACTGTTCTGTGAAAGGTTTGGGTTGTGTTTGTGGGGGTTGAGCTGTGCTCGAGGGTATCTCCAATAATCTCAAGTTCCTTTAGAGAAAATCAGAGAGCTGAATGCGTCTTACCCTTGAGGTGCCTACGTACCCTTGTATATATAGGGATCAAGCTCACGTAGTTCTAATGGGACTTTGTTTCTTACTGGAATAGCTGTATTCGGTCACTTAGTTCGTGTAGGACTCAGGTTCCTTTAGAGCCTTCCACGAACTAGTTGGCTAAGTAGAGTAGAACTCGAGTTCGTACCCTACTATGATTCTCTCATTGGTTAGAGTTATTCTAGGATCATCTGCGCCCTAGAATTATACTCAGATACCAATTCGTTTATCTATTCTAGATAGCTTCTAGAACCTTCTGTTGGCAACTCGTAGGAACCTGGTGCTCAGGAACCTACATCTCAGGAGCCTGTTTCTCAAGAACCTCCTTATTTCGGGACATATCACTTAGGGACCTCCCTTTAGGTATCAGTACCTGCACAAATAACAAACTGGTTAGTCTGACTCTTCTCATGCTTTTGTCATCTCTGTGGCTATTGCTATGCTAACTCGAACTCTTCTGCTGGGAGGAACCTGGCCTTCTAATACTCTGCTTAGCTTCCTGACCATTGGGAACCTCCTGATACTCATACTTCATTAGTCATTTCTTCTATCTGATCTTCATAAATCGTACTGGATCAATCTTCTAGCTCGTATGGACCGATCTTTATAGCTTAATGGGCCTAAATCTAGCCCATGGAGATTTTGGGCACAACAAGTACCCCCCGGTTCCTTGAAGTCATGTAATGTGAAAGGAACCTATTCTACGATCAAAGGTTCAATGCTAATCCATTCTGGTGACTATACCTCGCTTCAACATTGTATTTCCAAGACTACATGAGCTAACTCGGCATAGGAAACAGGACATAGAATATTTTCAGCTTGATATAATCTTGAGTAAGCTTCCTTTGTATTATGGAACCTGTTATCTCGCTATTTTCTTCTTCTTTCTTCAACTCTCGAAATTTACTCTATGTTTGCATTCAACTTCCCGGGGAATCTTACTTGTCAGTCAACTCCACGCCTCTTTAAATTTAATAATTTAAGAGGGGATAATGGTTGGTTGTAGAAGATAATTCAAAATTTGAATTGAACTTATCACTTACCAAAGCTGTAGTTAATGTGTAAGTTCCCAAGGTTCACACGCTTCCCACGCGTGTATCTCTTCATTTTATCGCTCCAGTAATGCGTTGCCACGTGTACAAACTGTTTCCCATTTACCTCGACTATTTAATTATCTCTCAACCCCTCAGGTCCGTTTTTACCTTTACCAATCACTTGCAAAAACTTTTTGAGAGAAAACAAGAGGAGTTCAACAGTCATCCGCTTAATTCATCTTCTCCGTCGCCGTTCAACTCAAATCAAGGTATGGTTTTGACTTATTTCTTTCTACTCTCTCATATCCTTGTCTCGTTTTTCAATCATCTGTTTCATTGGATTGTGCATGCCGTCGTTTTCTTTGTATGTATTCACATGTTTTTTAATTTGCGTAACTTCTATTGAGATCTCCTATAAAATTTCCTGCTTGTTAATGCATAACTGTTTGAGCATCTCAACACCTTAGTATCTCTCTTAGGTTCCTGACCCTTCTTCGCCTGTCTTTGCAGATGTCTTCTGATTCGACGCATTCAGACCATCATTCTTTGATAAACCCTGTTTTTACCAAATCAGTCAGCAATAGGACCAGGTCTAAAATCTCTATCCCAGACTTAGGTGAGCCTCAGAACATCCTTATTAGACTTCCAACTAAACAAAATAGAACTCTAAACTCCCCTGATTTCATTGATTTAGGAGACGATTGGCCTTCTGACGAGGAAGAAGTGTCAAAGCCTGATCAGAAAGTACTCCCTGAACCCGATTTTGACAATGAGATAACAGTCGAGAGAGAGTCATATAAACAAGAGATTGTGCCTTTCTGTGAGAAAGTTGATTCGTCCATGACTTCAGCTAGGTTAGAGAAGTTGTGGGAAGAGTGTGTTCGTCCAACCTGTCCGATCATTGTTCCAGAACCTGGTGAGAGGGCTCACAGGTTCGACACTAAAGTTCCTGAACGTGGTATTCCTAATGCAGTGACCTCTGCCGCTTTTTTTAGAGTGGGTGTTTATTTCCCCCTCCATCCTTTTCTTCAAGAAGTTCTCGACTTTTATGGCTTAGCCCCTCTCCAACTGACTCCCAATTCCTACAGGCTAGCCATGAGCATATATATTCTGTACTCCAGTCTGTTCACCACTCCTTTATCTGCACCTGAGTTAGGTTATTTCTTCAGAATAAAAGATACTGGAAAAGGTTCCGGTTGTTTTTATCTAACCGCCTGGCCCTGTCATCAAGGTCAATGTATAAAAGGCATTAAACAAAATTTTGATCAATGGCAGGAGCAATTTCTTTATTGCTATGACTGTCCCCCTATCCGTTTCCAATTCAACCATCGTCCTCATGTTCCCAAACAAACATGTCTTTCTGGAGTCTGTCTTGAAAGAGCTGAAGAGGCTTTTAAGCATTCTTCATCCCTTAGGGATTGTATGATTCTATTAACACCTGAGAATCTCGTCACCCTAGGTTTTCTCCCTGCTTCCCCTGGTAATACTTTATTTTATTTGTCTTTTATTGCATTCCTGCAACTATGTTCATTTTTCTCATGCTCTTTGTCCATCCTGACTTACTTTCTGACTCTGTATTCACAGGTATGGCTCCCAAGGTTCCTTCTTTCATAAAAAGATCCAAGAATGTTGACGAGATCTTCAAGGTTGAAGATAAGGAGGTTTCGCTTGCTGCAACTCCTATCAACCAAGTTCCCACTCCAGCTTCAGTCCAGCCATCTAGTTCCTCTAAGCGTAAGCTAGCTCAGGCTACACTTGATCTTTCTGGAAGCTCCCAAACCAGGTCCATGAAAAAAGGGAAAGCTGTAAAGATTGAATCGGCTGTGGCCCAAAATCAATTCAAAGACTTGATTGACACACACGTGCTTCCAGAAGCGGTTGCCAGCTGGGCTAAAATGGATACTGTCGAAGCTATGCATGCTATGAGGTTCTCGGCTGCTCAGAATGCTTTCTTTACTCTCCGCTTTTGCGATGATATTGCCGAGAAAACTCAATATGATCTTCGGTTACAAGGAGAAGTTTCAAGGTTGAAGGAAGAGTTGATTGCTATGGAAGGTAAGGTGAACATAGCCACTGCTGCTGTTCGAAAAGCAAAAACCGTTGAAACCTCACTAAAGAGTAGCAGGGATGAGCTTCAGGGACAGGTGAAGAGTTTGCAGGATGAGAAATTGCCCATGCTGGAGAAAATCAATGGACTAAAAGCTCAGGTTGATGCTTTAAATGCTGCGGCCGCTACTGTCAAATCATCCATGCTCGTCCAGGAAAAAGCTAGGTATGATGAAGGTTATGACAAAGGCGTTCGTGACTACATGAGGTCCATGTGGGAGAAAATGCCCGAGCTAAACTGGTCTCTCCTAGGCGAGGACGTAGTGGGGATGATCAAGGATTTTGAGAATGAAGTTGCTGTTGCAATCTCTGTACCTCCCGTGAAAACGGTTGAGAGGTCTCCAGGTGCCAACCCTGAAACTGCAGAGGTTCCTGCTCCTGAAGTTGTTCAGCCTATCCTTCCAACTCCTCCTGCTGTCACCAAGGGTCCCGATGAAGTTCCTCCTTCGTAAGTTCAACAAGATCCTTTAAAAGCTTTTATAATATGATAACTTTTGATAACTTTTGATGAGGTCGCGGGCTCCTCGTAACGCCTCGCAAAATGTAATTTTAAATTTGGTTTCCATGGCCTTCGTGCCAATAACTCTTTATGCTGGTTTTCTGGGTCTTCGTACCCATAACTCTCTTTATGGTTTATGATAATTATCTGCTTTTGCTGCATATCTATGTCACATATTTGTACCTATGCGCTTCCATCATTTTACCTTTATTCCCCCTAACAATTACTTAGTGTCCGTACTTGTGCATTCAAGCTTACGTGAGCTAGCCCTTTGTAAGAAACAGAATATACTCGTACTTTCACTTTATAATTTCCCAAAATAAAAGGCAATCAAATCGCAACAGCTCACTTGTAAGCTTAAACACGTCTTTTCCTATGCTTCACTCAACATTTTCAGAGTCGCATTCCGAACTAAAAACCCTTTCTGATAACCTTAGATCCTAAATAGTTTGACCAGGTTCCTCGACCATTAAACCTGCAAAATAAACATAAAACAAAAACTAGTTAAGGTTAGTAAAATTTCTTTTGTTTAATTCGGGTCATCTCTTGGAAAGGTTGCCTGCTCGGCTCCCAATCCTTATCTCCAGGTTCCAACATGCCTCGAGGCATATTGGTCCTTTTTTTTCTCTTGGAAAGGTAACCTGCTTGGTTCCCAATCCTATTCTCTAGGTCCCAACATGCCTCGAGGCATGTTGGTTCCTTTTTTGGGCCTCGAGGCGATTCTAGGAACCTGTGTGCCGTTCTGGGAGTCCACACAGATTCCTCTTCTTCATGTGTCAGGCTAGACATCTTATGAAGGTAAATGCTAAGGATTTTATCCCTTCTTCCCATGTGCCAAAGACGGTTCCACATGAGGGAGAGCTTATTAGGCTTCTCTTTAAGAACAAGTGTGCCGGTCAAGGCTCCACACAGGTTCCTTTAGGTGCCTTTTTGTCAGGACTTTAGGTGCCTTTTGTCAGGACTTTAGGTGCCTTTTGTCAGGACTTTAGGTGCCTTTTGTCAGGACTTTGATTCACGTGCTCGAGGAACTCGAGGTTTTTCAATCACATTTGCTCAGGAAGCTACCTGAGGCTTTTCTCGTGCCCAGGAAGCTACCTAGGGACTTTGCTCGATGTCCAGGAAGCTACCTAGGACTTTTTCTTGATGCGTGCTCGGGAAGCTACCCAAGGCTTAATTCATACTCAGGAAACTACCTGAGGCTTTGGAATATGTCAGTCATTCTCAATTTGCATACTCTGTCGAATCACATTCATACTTTCAATGAACAGGGACCTGTAAGTCTGGGTGACCTGCAAATACAATACGATGCTACAGGAACCTGTTAGTCAAGGTAACCTGTTTCAAAATACAAGTACTAAAACTAGCACTTAAAAAGTTTCAAATTGGCATATGAAAAAGGCTAATCATATCATGCACAATACTGTCTAAGTAGGAATACTACCCCCCAGTTCTTTTGGGTAATTATTGTTACGCAAAAGAACTATTAAGGAGCTATAGCTGTAAAGAATGCACTCAAAATATTCAACGTAGAGCTATCTATCGCTCAATACTTTAAAAAGAAATTGTCTTGCAAGTAGGGAGGTTCACATCAAGTACCCCCCGAGTATATGCATAATCAAATACTAAAATCAAAATGCTGTTCAGCTATAACTAATAAGCTGCCTTTATTCTTGGCTGAAAGAGCCTTACTTCTCCTAAGGAAGAAAAACATAAAAGAGTTACTGATAATACTTCTTGAGATGTTCTGCATTCCAAGCTCTCGGAATGAGATTCCCATCCATATCCATCAAGTGGTAGGTTCCTTCCCAAATGGCTGACTTTATCTGGTGAGGTCACTCCCAATTTGCTCCAAAAGCTCCATGTGCCAGAACCCTGGTATTTGGCATGACTTTTCTCAGAACTAGGTCTCCAACTTTAAAAGGTCTTGCCTTCACCTTTTTGTTGTAATACCTTCGAACTCTTTGTTGATATGCTGCTAACTTCACTTGCGAATCTGCTCTCAACTCTTCGACCATGTCCAAATACAGTCTTTGATTGACCTCATTGCTCTCGGGATCAAAATACTTTCTTCTCAAGGAACCTGTTCCAACTTCCACAGGCACCATAGCTTTACAACCATAAGCGAGAGTAAAGGGAGACTCACCAGTTGTAGCTCTAGGCGTGGTGTTATACGACCAGAAGACTCCAGGAAGCTCCTCTGGCCAGCTTCCTTTCTTATCTTCAAGCCTCGTCTTCAAAGTGTGCTTGATAATCTTATTCACTGCTTCAGTCTGTCCATTACTCTGCGGATAATACACTGCTAAAAATGCCTTCTGAATTCCAAACTGCTCACACAACCCTCTAAGCTCTCTACTATCAAACTGCTTCCCGTTGTCAGAAATCAGTTTCTGCGGAATGCCAAACCTGCATACAATGGCTCGAAACACGAACTCCGTCAACTTTGATGTTGTAATCTTAGCAAGTGGTTCTGCTTCTGCCCACTTTGTAAAGTAATCAACTGCAACCACTGCATATTTCACTCCTCCTTTTCCTTTCGGGAGTTCTCCAATGAGGTCTATTCCCCAAACAGCGAATGGCCAAGGGCTAACAATCGGTTTGATAGGTGCTACAGGACGATTATCAAAATTTGCAAACCTCTGACAATTACTGCATGCCTGCACGAATTTTGTAGCATCTGCTTTGATGGTTGGCCAATAATATCCTTGTCGAAGGACCTTCATGGCTAAAGAATTACCCCCCGAGTGATTTCCACATACTCCTTCATGAATCTCCTCGAGGATATACTTGCATTGCTCTCCAGTTACACACTTGAGCAAAGGTTGATTGAATCCTCTTCTATACAGAATTCCATCATAGATTACATACTTGGCTGCATGATACCTCAGCTTCCTAGCATCATCTTGACCGGGAGGTAGTTCCCCTTTATTCAGGTAACGATATATTGGGGTCATCCAGGAATCTTCAACTGGAAACTCGATGTTCATCACTTCTTCTTTGAAAACGCTAGGTTGCTCCTGAATCTGGAGTGGAATTACCCCCAATAATGTGGATTCTCTCTGAGATCCTAACTTGGCCAATGCATCTGCCTTGGTATTCTTTCCTCGAGGTATTTGATCTAGCTTTACCTTTTTGAACCTTGCGATCAACTCCTGGGAGTACCTCAAATATAAGTCTGTTCTTGGCCCTCTCGCCTGAAAACCACCACGAATCTGCCAAACTACTAACATCGAATCACTGAACACTCTGATATTCTCCACTTTCATCTCCAAAGCTAACTTGAGGCCTGCAATCAATGCCTCATATTCTGCATCATTGTTCATGGCTTTAAAAGCAAAATGAACTGAGCTATAGAGTTGCTGCCCTTCTTGACTAACTAGTTCTATGCCTGCACCTGCTCCACCACTGTTAGCAGCTCCATCCACATATAGTGTCCACCAAGGTGCACAGTTGTCATTGTCTGCCTGTTTTTCTACTACTTCTTTTGGCCCCTCCTGGCCGGTGACCTCTACATGAGATGGAAACTCGATTAAGAAATCTGCTAGAGCTTGAGCTTTGATTGCTATCTTTGGCTTATATTCTATATCGAACTGTCCTAGCTCTACAGCCCACTTTAACATTCTCCCAGAAGTTTCTGGCCTATGCATCACTTGCTTAAGTGGATATGAGGTTCTTACCTCAATCTTGTGAGCTTGGAAGTAAGGTCGCAGCTTCCTGGAAGCCAAAATCAATGTGAAAACCAGCTTCTCCATTCCTGTATACCTCGTTTCTGCATCAAGTAACCTTTTACTAACATAGTAGACTGGGCTCTGCTGTCCATTCTCTTCTCGAACCAGAACTGCACTAATGGAATACTCTGATACAACCAAGTAAAGTATCAATGTTTCTCCATCCATAGGTTTGGCTAACAGTGGGGGGCTCCCCAAATGCTCCTTTAACCTTCCAAACGCTATCTCACATTCTGCTGTCCACTCGAATTTGCTTCCTTTCTTTATAGCTTTAAAGAACTCCTGACACTTATCAGTGGACTTCGAAATGAACCTATTCAAGGCTGCAACTCTTCCTGTAAGGGACTGAACCTCTCTCACAGTTCTCGGCGACCTCATATCAATCAATGCTTTAATCTTGGCTGGGTTGGCTTCGATACCTCTGTGGTTCACCATGAAACCCAGAAACTTTCCTGATTCTACCCCGAACACACATTTTTGAGGGTTCAGCTTCATTCTGTACTTTCGCAAGATTTCAAACATTTCTTCTAAGTGCTTTACATGGTCAACAGCCTCCTTAGACTTAACTAGCATATTATCCACATATACTTCCATAGTATGGCCAATTTGATCTTTAAACATCATATTTACTAACCGTTGGTATGTGGCTCCAGCATTAATCAATCCAAATGGTATGCATACATAGCAATAAAGACCTCTATCCGTAATAAAAGAAGTGTGCTCTTGATCAGGTTCATACATAGGAATTTGATTGTAACCTGAATATGCATCCATGAAGCTGAGTAGGGCATGTCCAGCTATTGCATCCACTAACTGATCAATTCGTGGCAGCGGGAAACTGTCTTTCGGGCATGCTTTGTTGAGATCTGTGAAGTCCACACAAGTTCTCCATTTCCCATTAGGTTTCTTTACCAAAACAGGGTTTGCCAACCATACTGGGTAGAAAGATTCTTTAACCAATCCTGCATCCAATAACCTGTCGACCTCTTCTTTCAATGCCTGAGCTCTTTCTCCACTAATTGGTCTTCGCTTCTGTCTCACTCCTTTCTTTTCTGGATCAATATTCAACTTATGACACATGACCCTTGGATCTATCCCTTCCATATCTGCGTGACACCATGCAAACACATCCAGGTTCTTGCCCAAAAAGGTAATGAGAGATTCCTTTAAGGCTGGGTCAAGTTGAGCTCCAATCTTCAACACTTTTGTACTATCTTTGTCATTGATCTTCACATCCAAAGTTTCACCAGCTGGTCCAGCCTTGACCATGGTTTCTGGCATTCGAGGATCTAAGTCTACCTCCATCTCTGTGGTTTAGTCCTCTTGAGGTTCTTGGACTTCGTGCATGACATTCCTTCTCTTTGATACTGGATGACTGTCTTCATTGCTTCCATTATGTTTCAGTTTTCGGGATTTTTCTTCATCCAATCCTTCTGCCATACACACATCACCATCCTTGTCCGTAGGAGGTGCACTTTCTATCAGCAAATAAGGGGTATCTGGTCCCCGAAAAACTGGAATCTCAACATGAGGTTCCTCTTCTATGATCTCTTCAATTCTTATAGCTCTACAGGATGCTGGTACAAAGCCTTCCAAGGGCGTACTACGCAGATCGAGCGTTATTTTATCTGGGTTCTTTCCAGGAAAATCATTAGGAACCTCGTCCATGGGTTCAGGCAATTTAGCAGCCTTAGCAGCATGTTGCAAAGCTTTGGTGTAGCACTCTCTAGACTCATACTGGCATCCTCGAACTACACCAATTCCATTTGGTGTTGGGAACTTCATAGTTAAATGATAAATGGAGGTTACCACCCTCATCTCCTTCAAAATGGGTCTTCCCAGAATAGCATTGTAATTCATATTCTCTTCTATAACAATGAATTCTGCCAGCTGTGTAATGCAACATGGTTTGTCACCTAAAGTTACTGGCAAACGAATCTTACCTTTGATAGGAACCTGATTATTAGTGAATTCGTACAAGGTATCGTTTGTTGGAGTTAAGTCTTTATCCAGAAAATGCATCTTCTTGAAAGCTGAGTAAGATAGCAAGTTTACAGAGCTTCCATTATCAACTAGCACTCGATGAACCTCATAAGACCCGATTCCTGCCTCAACCAGTAAAGCATCGGTATGGGGATGGTGCACCCAGGAAGCATCTTCTTCAGTGAAAGTGATATCTGCATCCTCTCCTTCAAACAGCCTTGGGGACCTCTGTGACAGATTGTAAATACTGGTCAAAGGACGTTCTTTAGCTTCACGGGTATACCTCTCCATGGCACTCCTGCTGCTTCCTCCAATGTGGGGACCTCCTATAATTGTGCGTATGCATCCAGCCTTAGGTGGTCCTTCCATCACGACAGGTTCCTGTGTCTGTGTCTTCTGAGTCTTCTCATCTCTATACTTTTTGCCTTCTTGAGCCACCCATTCACTCAACTGCCCTTGTCTGATTAGAGTTTCAATTAGGTCTCTGAGGTGACGACAATCTGCAGTATTATGCCCATTGTTATCATGAAAGTCACAGTATGGGCGTTCATTCTTATTCCCTGGGGGACCAGTTCTGAAAGGCTTCTTAAACCATGAGGACTTCTCATTCACCGCGTATATGCGATCGATCGGGGCTACCAAAGGGGTGAAAGTTTCATAGACAGGTCTCTCATGTTTGTTGTTGTTATAGGAAGCTGGTGGCGGGACCTGACCCATGACAGGTTTAATAGGATTCACAGCTTCAGGCTTCACCTAGGATGTACGACTAACCACCTTTTTATTGTCACGACCATTGGGGCTTCTTTGTCTCAATCTCTTACTTCCACTTTGCCTTACGAAATCTGGATCCTTTTTTAATTCAGCCAGAGATTCCTCCACCAGACGGAAGGGTTCTGCCTGGGCATAAAAATCTGCCAACGTCTCTGGTTCTTTTCCTTGAAGTGCTTTCCAAAAGTCCGAGCCTCCTTTGACTCCTGAAATTAAGAAATTCTTTATGGTTTCCTCAGATGCTTTCCTAACCTTAGGAACCTCTGCATTAAACCTCTTGAAATATTCTGTCAACGTCTCACTAGGTCTTTGCTTGATATTGGCTAAGGTATTGGTTGGTGGTGCGAACGCAACAGATGCTCTAAATTGAGTGACGAAGAGCTTCCCCATACTTGCCCAAGAACCAATCGAATCAGCAGGTAACCTTTTGAACCATTGATGGGCTCCACCCTGTAGAGTTGCAGCCAGTAACCTGCATCGGGTGGCTTCCTTCACTTGATAGACATCCATCTCTGTGTCGAAACGACTAAGGTATTCAATGGGGTCAGTAGTTCCATCGAACTTCAACTCATTCGAAGGCCTATAAGACCTAGGCAGAGTCAACTTTCGAACCTTCTTGGTGAAAGGAGAAGCAGTTATAGGATTCACAGCAAGATTCTTTTCGTCCTTGAGTTGAGCCAAAATTTTCTTGACATCTTCTGCTGTCACCTCCCCAGTAGCTTCCGCTTTCATCTTTTTACTCGTTCCTTCCTCCTCTTGCGACTCTGCAGTGCTTGATTCTTCAGTATCCTCATCTGAATCCGTGCTTTCTTCTTCAACTATCTCAACAGATGGGTCTTTATCTTTCTTCTTTTTCTGTGAGGAACCTCCAGTCTTGGTTTTCTTCTTTCCCTTGGACCCTGTACGGCCCTTGCTAACAGTTTTACTCTTCTCAGGATTCTCTAGTTCTTCGTCACCATTATTCTGCTTTGGTTCTCCACCATCTTCTGGGACCTCCTCTCCATTCTCAGATTCTTCTTCCTCAAAGTTCAACTGTTTCGGAGTAACCTTCGACTTCTTGCCTTTCTTTGCCTTCTTTTTCTTCTTTTTACTTGAAGCCTACTGCAAAGTCGACAAACGTTCTCCCACAGTCTTTAAGATTTCCATCATAACTGCTTTAGTAACCTTCGGTGCTCTGGGAGGAGATTTGTTCCCCTCGTGAATCTGTCGCTCAGAACGGGTTGCTTCGCTATCAGAGTTGCCTGACATCTTTTCCACTCTTAAGATATTAACTATCCCCTCCTTCTAGCGCCAATGTTGATGAGTGGATTTCGTAAATCAACTTATGAGAGGTCTACAGGTAGTTGTATAAGCTAGCGATCAACTGTTCTGTGAACGGTTTGGGTTGTGTTTGTGGGGGTTGAGCTGTGCTCGAGGGTATCTCCAATAATCTCAAGTTCCTTTAGAGAAAATCAGAGAGCTGAATGCGTCTTACCCTTGAGGTGCCTACGTACCCTTGTATATATAGGGATCAAGCTCACGTAGTTCTAATGGGACTTTGTTTCTTACTGGAATAGCTGTATTCGGTCAATTAGTTCGTGTAGGACTCAGGTTCTTTTAGAGCCTTCCACAAACTAGTTGGCTAAGTAGAGTAGAACTCGAGTTCGTACCCTACTATGATTCTCTCATTGGTTAGAGTTATTCTAGGATCATCTGCGCCCTAGAATTATACTCGGATACCAATTCGTTTATCTGTTCTAGATAGCTTCTAGAACCTTCTGTTGGCAACTCGTAGGAACCTGGTGCTCAGGAACCTACATCTCAGGAGCCTGTTTCTCAGGAACCTCCTTATTTCGGGACATATCACTTAGGGACCTCCCTTTAGGTATCAGTACCTGCACAAATAACAAACTGGTTAGTCTGACTTTTCTCATGCTTTTGTCATCTCTGTGGCTATTGCTATGCTAACTCGAACTCTTCTGCTGGGAGGAACCTGGCCTTCTAATACTCTGCTTAGCTTCCTGACCATTGGGAACCTCCTGATACTCATACTTCATTAGTCATTTCTTCTATCTGATCTTCATAAATCGTACTGGATCAATCTTTTGGCTCGTATGGACCGATCTTTATAGCTTAATGGGCCTAAATCTAGCCCATGGAGATTTTGGGCACAACAGTTCCGTGTTGGTGTATATATAGATTGATGTATTGTGGTCTGTATATGTTATTTTCGGTTTTTGGACGTTTTTGTTTTCGTCGAATTTTGGATCCGGTACCGGAATCTGGGAATAATCCGACAGTGTTCATGTGTGTTCTTCTTGGGCCATCGAATTTTTTTTAAACTGTTGTTCCTTAAATTCAACTGGATTTGGTTGAATTTAACATATTAAATTCGACTTATTTCGGTTGAATTTAAGTGAATAAAATCAACGGAAATTGGTTGATTATGGCGGAATTAATTTTAACAATTTTCGGTTGATTATAATATCGTTGGCGGGAAAATGAAATTCTGGTGAAATTAAAAATTCAAATTCAAATTTTTTTCGAAAATGTCCAAGATCATTTTCAACGGAAAAGGGTTGAAAATGGTGCTAACAAAATCAACGGGAAGTCGTTGAATTTAACCTTAAATTCAACCGAAATGCTAATTTCAACAGCCTTATATTCAACCGGAAGGATTCGGTTGAATTTATGGTAAACTTAACGGGATCCTGTTGCAATTATACTAAATTGAACAGAATTTTGTCCGTTGAATTTAGCCGCTTTTCTAGTAGTGTTTTTCATTCCTTGGCTTCGGCTAAGGTCTTTTAATTTCAATAGATATACAGAATTAAGCCTCTTATAGTTTACAAACACAATACATGTGAAAATCGTGTTTTTGAAAAATATAAAAATATTATTTTGAGCCATCAGACGTTAGTTGCTTGCTGGGCTTCGTAGCTCATTCTTTTAATATTTCAAGTTCGGTTTACGATCGGGTTCGATAGCATTGGAGTTCGAGGATCTTAGAATTGAGCTAGATTGACTTTTCGATAGATGTTAGCTGTGCTTTTGTAATAAGTACCTTTGTAAGGGATTTTTGGATTAATAAAATTGTTATTTGTTTTAGTTTTCGATTTAGAATTAATAGTCCGAAAAGTCGGCCTGTTACAAAATGTGTGACGGAATATCTATCAAATATTATATGTTAAATACCACGGTCCTTGTTAAAAGTTATCCCTGCAAAGCAACGGCTCCCTTCCATCTCATTTAGCATAAATAGAAGGGAATGGTTGTTAAATGTAACGAAATTGATTAAATTTCGAGGAATTTGTTCGGTCATATTTAACCACTTCCTTTCCGATCCCTTGTAGTGAACGTTCTACAGTAAGACCTTATTGAATAAGTGCCTAATTAGTTTGTAAATTTTGCTAGCTACCGTAAGACCTTAATAAATAAGTACCTAATTACCATTGGCACTAGCTTGTCATTGTATAATTACCTTTACCAGCCGATTATAACTTTTCTGGTAGAGGTGACACCAACCCTATACTAGATTTTGTATATGTAGTTAATTAGTTAGTTGTATATGCCAAATGCAACCGTGATCACCTACGGAAGTGGTACTAATTAGTTAGTTATAATTGTTAATGCTTGAGGACAAGCATCGGTTTAAGTTTGGGGGTGTGATAAGTGGATTTTATATCCACTTGGATCGTTCCAAATCGGCTTAAATTGATTGACTTGGTTTTAAGTTTGTTGAATTTTTGATGTGTTTTGTGTAGTTGTGCAGGGTTGTAGCTATCGGTTAGTGTTGGTGTTTCTAATCGATATTAGAGTGGAATTAAGTATTGGAATGAAGATGGTACACTTGTGTTATGCTACCAAGGAGTTACATGTGTTATGGTATTGAAGATGTTAGCTAATGCAAAAGAAACGGAGGAGAAAGGAGCAAATTGTGTAAAATTCGGATGGTTGCGCAGTCTACACTGTTTTGGCCATATCTGGAGTTCTAGAAGTCCGTTTTCAGCGATCTTACTGTCCACGCGAAGCCTGGGGAATTTTCTTGAATTCTAAAGCAATCCGGCAGAAGTCAGCCGTGCAGACTGCGCCAGAAACCACGCAGACTGCGCCAGAATTGTTGGAAAACAGAATGTAGCCGCGCAGACTGCACCAAAATGGGACAGACTGCGCCAGAACTCACTGCAATTTACTGTTTTGCCCTAATTCGACTTATAATTGTATTTTAGGCAGTTTCTTCTAATTCTAATTGTAATTTAGGATATTTTCTTGCTGGGCAAGACTTGGAGTGCCTATATAAACACATCCAACCCTTGTAATTTGTATCATTAGAGAACCATTACATATCAATTACTTAGATTTATTTGTATATTTTCATACTTTGTTTTTATCATGGTTTCATCAGATCCCATGATGACGAGAGGTTGGATTATGAACTAATCGTTGTCATGGGATTCTAACAGATTTATTTATGGAGCTTTAGTATCTTGATGCTTTAAAGATTTATGTGTGGTGAATATTTGATATCCTCGTATGGTTATGCTTAATTGATAGATGCGTAACTAACATCTAATTTGTTAATCTCTTGTGAAGTGAAAGTGGATCTTGAGATTTAGAACTTGTCATGCTAGCATAGGTTCATAATTGTTTATCAATATGATTCGTGGTGTGAGATGAAAATACTTATACTGCCCTGTGTAATCTTAATGGAAAACTTGTTCTTTAACCGTTATGTTTTCAAATTCTATAGACATATAGGGTCTAAGCATAATTGGTGTCTATTCATCTTCTATCTCTTTTGTGGATGTATGGGTAGTTTGGTATACGTATGCTGACAGGTAGCGTGTACTTGTTTCGTGTTATCCGATCAGATATCATAACCATTGCATATAGTGATTAAAGGCGTCAGATCTAAGCAAAGTATTTAATGAAGTTAGGATTCCATGGTTTATCTTGCAGAAGTAATTTGATTCCAATTCTCGTTAGTTAGTTAATTCTTAGCTTGTTAATTTATTTCTTAGTTAATTTAGTTTATTAAACCCAAATTGTTATTTGTCTTAGCAGTGAATAATAATCATACATTGTTGCATAGGTACATCTACTGAATTAAAACCATAACCAGATCTCTGTGGGAACGAACTTGACTTATTCATATATTACTTGTGACCACGTACGCTTGCGTGATTTAGTGCAAACAGGAACCGAGGCAATGTTACCAATTGAAGTAGGCTCCCCTTCCCACAGAGTGATTAACTTCGATGAGGTTACGAATGAAGAAGGGCTACGAGCCAATCTGGAGCTAGTCGATGAAGTCAGAGACACAGCAGTACAGAAAATGGAGAAGTATAAAGAAAAAACAAGAGAGTACTTCGGAAAGAAATCGAGGGTCAAGAACTTCCAAGTCGGTGACCTAGTACTCCGGGACATGGAGGCATCAGACCCCACAAACACTGGCAAACTCATGCCCAAGTGGGAAGGCCCGTATATTATCAAAGAAGTACTCCGCCCCGGGACTTACAAGCTCAGTCACATGGATGGCTCCGAGGTGCCCAACACATGGCACGGCCACAGACTCAGAAAATATTATCAGTAAAGCCAAGGACTCCAGCTAGAGCAAAAATCATTTTGTAATAGGAATGCAAAAAATGTTTGTAATCATTCAAAGCTATCAATCAAAGTTCGCAGTTTACTTTTCCAATGTTCCTTTTACAAAACAAATTCCTACTTGGAAATTTTGCATAATTTCCAAGTATGGCTGAACCCCGGGTCAAAGGTTATTACCTTGGCCCGGAGCAACCAATTCCTACTTGGAAATTTTGCATAATTTCCAAGTATGGCTGAACCCCGGGTCAAAGGTTATTACCTTGGCCCGGAGCAACCAAAAACAAATTCCTCCTTGGAAATTTCGCATAATTTCCAAGTATGGCTGAACCTCGGGTCAAAGGTTATTACCTTGGCCTGGAGCAACTAAAAACAAATTCCTACTTGGAAATTTTGCATAATTTCCAAGTATGGCTGAACCCCGGGTCAAAGGTTATTACCTTGGCCCGGAGCAACCAAAAACAAATTCCTACTTGGAAATTTCGCATAATTTCCAAGTAGGGCAGAACCCCGGGTCAAAGGTTATTACCTTGGCCCGGAGCAACCAAAAACAAATTCCTACTTGGAAATTTTGCAAAATTTCCAAGTATGGCTGAACTCCGGGTCAAAGGTATTATCCTGGCCCGGAGCAACCAAAAGCAAATTCCTACTTGGAAATCTTGCATAATTCCAAGTATGGCTGAGCCCCGGGACAATGGTTATTACCTTGGCCCGGAGCAAAATAACTAATACACAATTCCTGCTTGGAAAATTTACGTAGTTTCCAAGTTTGCGTACTTGGAAAATTCGTCTAAACCCCGGGCCGTAAGGATAGTCCCTCGGTAGTCCCTCGGCCCGGGGCTACTCACACCTACAATTTGAAATATCACTGACCACAAACTCCCTTATCTGGTTTACCCGCATAAGGGAGTGGGGGGCAGGACAAGCCACACCAAGCTAAAGTTACACAAAGATAAAAGGCAGAAAAACATGGTTACAAAAAAATGGATAAAGAGCAGGCCGGGCTGACCAATAGCCCGAAACACCTGAGAGTTGAAAAGTTATAACAATTCAAATGAAAATAAGTTCAGCAAATGATGGAAGAAGTAAGGATTACATGGGCATAGCCAGAATTCTGGAACGTAGCCAGTGTGGTAAATCAAGATTTAGGAGGAGGAGAGGAATCAGGAGCACCATAAGGTTTAGGCTCGACTTCGCCCTGGGCCAAGGCATCCTCGGCAGCAAGGTACTCTGTGATGAAGTTATCCCAGATAGCAGTCCCGGGATCGGTCTTGAACATTTTTTCAGAGATCACCCAACAGCGGTGAATCTTTTTTGAAGCCACTGCTGCCAAGTCATCATCATAGGCATCCGACTCCTAAAACTCGGCGATCACTTGCTCCTCGGGCTTCTTGGACTTTAGCTCGTCCCGGAGCCTCTTCACTTCGTCCCTATACTCCTTCACCTTGGCCTTGGCAGCATCTCTCTCATCAGCAAGAGCCTTGGCCGTCTTCTGGAATTTGTTGGCCTCATCCTTAACAGTCTTCCGCAGTTCGAGGAGCTCTGTCCGGGCAGCCTCCGCCTCCTTCTCCATCTCCTTCCTCTTCTCGGTCACCGAGCACAAGACATCCCGGGCCTCCTTGATCGTCTCCAACTCCCGGCATGCAGCAGCAGCAGTTCCAGCCATCCGGACCTCGAGCTGCCAAATACAAAAATACGATTTGAGAAAACAAGACTAAAAACGTGCGACATAGAAAGAGCTCGGAGTAGAGTATACCTGGCCATAAACTGCCATCATATCTTGGAATTGGGAGATGGCCGGAGTCTTACCTATTTCCTCCCACTCCAGCTTGCTGGGAAGATCAGCCAGGAAACCAATGAAGTTCCGCTCCTCCGGGGAAACAGGCGCAGACTGATGAGGCCCGAAGTTCGCCCTCTTCAAGCTACCATCAGCCGCAGGTTCCTGCACTATCTCGCAATCGGAGAGCATGGTCCCAAATTTTTCAGCCTGGACTGCAGAAACCCTAGGCCCCTTCCTCGGGACCAGCCCGGAATCTTCAACCCTGTCTTTTGTAACCCCCAGCTCTGGAGTCACCTCCGGGTTCCCAGGGCCCCGGTTCTCCGAGCCACCCTCCTCGTTGTCCCGCGACCCACTAGCCTCCCCGGGGGCCTTCGTATTGTCGCGGACATGGCCGATTTTCGGAGAGCAGCAGCCAGGGACCTGTTTGCCTTGCTCATCTCCACAAATTGCTCAAACCCGGGCTTATAGCCGGGAAGACCTGAAAAAGCAACAAAAGCACATTAGTCCGGAGCAAAACAAAAACCACAAAAACTAAACATAAGCCAAATATAACCTGAACTTACATCCTATCCTGAAAAGATACTCATGACTCATGAGATCATCCCGAGTCACCTGCCTCTTCAGACCTCGACAGAAGGCATGAACCCATCCCATTGCTGCATCCTGAAGGTCAAAAACCTCGAAGTGCATAGCCAAAGGAGTCTCCTTGAAGGTGGGCATGAACCGGATATCAACGCCCCAGAGAAAAACGAATTCACCGTTCCAACCCTTCAGAGATGGAAGCATTCCGAGAGGTTTGGAGGCTGAGTTGGGATACCCACAAACCGTACCCCGGAACCTAAACTCAAACATGGGCACGTTGTTGGATTTTACCAGCTGAAAAAGATGGTGGAAAAGTTTGAAAGTAGGTAACACCCCGGCCTTCTCGCAACAACCCAGGAAATAAGAAATCCACTTCACCGCATTCGGGGTCAGCTGGGTGATGGGGATCCCATACTCAAACAGGCACAGGGACTTGACAAACTGATGACACCTAGGCCCGTACCTCGACCTCAGGTGCTCCAACCAGACTCCGACCCAACCTCCCTCGGGCCTATGGTATATCTTCTCCCTAGGCTCAGGCCATCTCCACTCAATATCTTCGTCCAAGTGAAACGTGGCCCGGAATATTGGATCCCACTCCACTGGCTCCTCCAAATACTCAACCCTGAATGGCCCCACATCCATCCCGGAGCCTGGCTTACTTCCGAAATTCGAATCCAGAAAGGCCTTGTCATATTGGGTCATATAAGCGACATCCGGGTTCTGGGCGAACTTCGTACTCAGGTCCCTGAAAAAATATGCCTGTGGGATCCCCGGATCTCTCCGGACAAAGTAGTATTTAGAATGGCCCCAACTGCCATCCGGCTCACTAAGGCTAAACCCCAGGCCCATATCCTTCGTCACTATATTTGTAAGAACCGGCAAACTACTCTTCCTCTTCTTACCCATTATGCACCACTCTAAATCTACTAGATCAAGATTGCTATCCGAAGAACTAGCACTACCAGACGAACTACTGGGGTCGGAAAGGGGGTCAAACACTCACCGGGCAGTCACACCAAACTTCCTAACCATAAAAGTATACACTACCCCGAGCTACCCACCAAGCAAGAATGTAAAAATAAGAAACTACGGAAAGGAACCTACCCCGGAGATGATGATACAATAAAGCTAAAATGCAAAGAAAGCTGGAGTGAGGAGACTTACAGAAGAATGAAGAAACCGAAGAAGCAAAAAGCTTGAAAGCCCGAAGTGCACCTAGCCCGGAGTTCAGGTCCTCAGAGAAGCAGAATAACGACAGCAAATCGAAAACTCGTAAAAGACAAAAGTGAGGGGGGAAGCCACTATTTATAGGAAACACAGAAGTGTAACCGCCACCACACGTGGCGGCCCAAATCCTGGCCCATTATCTCCACAACCCGAAGATAGTAGATGACGGCTGTTTCCAACCAACCTGTGGAAAATATCACCAAAAAAAAAAGAGAAAAAATAAGAAAAGAAAAGTTTTTAGAACAAAACAAAATATACATATATATGTATATACATCACTCCTAGCCCCGGAGATGCGCTTTTCAGCACACACCCCGGACCTGGGGGGCAACCAAAAATCGAATATTTCTTCTAAGTCACCCAAAGTCACGAAACTTTGGACTTGTGAAGATAACATTTCACTCCTAGCCCCGGAGATGCGCTTTTCAGCACACACCCCGGGCCTGGGGGCCGACCAAAAAATAAATATTTCTTCTAAGTCACCCAAAGTCATGGAACTTTGGACTTGTGAAGATAACATTCCACTCCACTCCTAGCCCCGGAGATGCGCTTTTCAGCACACACCCCGGGCGCGGGGGGCAATCAAAAAACAGAATCCCTTCCTCAAGGCAAGAGCGCTAAAGTATACTTACTACTCCCCCATCCGGAGAATCCGCATGAGGGAGTGGGGGGCAAATGATAGGCTGGAAATAGCCCAGGTCCAGTTAGGCCCAACTTATGAGAATAAGAGCAACCCAGCCCAAGCCAGTGGGCCCCGGGCCCGGAGTCACCGCCCCGGATCAGTGGACCCCAAAGTGATGACACCTGACACACGTGGCAGTCCAGCTCGGCCGACATCCCCACACGTGGCACTGACCAGCATTAAAGTCCAAGCGACAGCATGTGTCAAATCATGTACTCAACAACACTGCCACACTCCAGTCAACGGTTCCCACAAATAGGGACACGTGTCCTATATCCCGGGAATCCAGCACCTTGTCCCCCGGATCCAACGGCCAGGAGTTAGGGGTTAGACATTATTACACACCTACACACATTTATTACTTTTGTGATACTCTGCTTGACTATTATATTCCAAAACCAACTCTTATTCTCACGCCGGAGGCACCTCGGGGCAAAACCCCCCTCCGGTGTTGTTTTGCAGATACCCCACAACAGCTACACCACTTCCATGACAGGAGTTGGCGAGGAAGTACCCGGTCGAGATTCAGAGTTATCAATTATTAATAATAAAACAATGTTTATTAATAATAAAAAATGTAAAAAAACACACAAAACACTCTCTTATTAAACACTCTCCTGTTAATAAAATTTAAAAAAAAAACACACACACGCCACTCCTCTCGATCAAAACTCTCGGCTAAATCTTTGCTTACCCGGGAATGTTTTTAGGTAGATAAAATATTAATTAAATTTATTTTTAATTGAACTAAAATTATGGCTAAAAAATAGGGTTGAACCAAACTACCAAACTACCAATTATCCCCTAGTTTACTTATTATAGTATAGTATATTAATTAAATTTAATTTTAATTGAACTAAAATTATGGCTAAAAAATAGGGTTGAACCAAACTACCAAACTACCAATTATCCTTATTATAGTATATAGTATAGATGGGGTGTTTGGGAAAACTTTTTTCCATAATAAGTTAATTTATTTTAAGACAAAGTTAGAGATTCCTAAGTTTTTTCAAAAAAAGTTAACTTTTTTTTTTGTAATTTATAGAATCTCAAACATTCATTAAATACTTGTATAATTTTTTTTATCAAAATATGAAATTTTTATCCGAAAATAAGTCTATAAGAACTTAAAAAAAGTACAGCCCCCATAATAAGAGAGATAATAAGCCAGGGCACATAGGTCATAAGTTAAGGATTGGACTCCTACCAACTACCTAATTAAATAATATTATTTATATCCTATTAAATAAAAAATTAAAAAAAAATTATTATAAAAGTACTATCCAATAATATAAATATTGATACTTGGAGTGTTCTACTAATACTTGGCTTTTGATTCGGTACAAACTGTACTCCGGTACAGGTTCAGCATTCAACATATATAGCCAACACCATTAGCAGATGGGCTCTAATTTTACCTAAGTGAAATTCCCCAGGGAAGTGATTCATATTTTAGAGATTATGTATAATTTTTATTTTTGGCATGCCATGTAGATTTTATCCATAATTTTGGTCAGTGTACTACCAAAATAATCTTAACCATCGAATCTATTTTTTTTTTAAAATAGACGATCAAAATAATATCATATTAAAAGAGAAAATTATTATCTAAAAAGGTTATAATTAGAAAAGGTTGCATTAGAAGTGAATTTTAAAAAGAAAATTATAATCTAAAAAGGATATAATTAAAAAAGGTTGTATTAGAATTGAATTTTATTTACTTTTTTATTAGTATTAAAAAAATGGGTGAAGGCCCTAAATGCCCACCTCCCAAAATAAATAGTCCAAAATACCAATATGCGCGAGGGAGGGTCCAAAATACCGACCAGATGCGAGCATCTGGGAGATGCGTGTACAGGACACGCATGTGCCAGATGCGTGTCTTTCGTTAGTGAACTAATCAGCTGCATATGTGTGTCTCAGCATACGCAATCTGATAATGGGTACCTGTCGATACGCATCTGTAAGATGCGTATGCCCCTGCGGGGCCGACATCCAGAGAAGCAAAGCTCTGGCGACAATGGCGATTAAGGTGAGATTTTCGGGGATTTTCTTCCCCTCCAGTTCAGCCATTAATACTCATTTTCCAATCACGTTCTGTATAGCAATCGAATCGCCTTCCGATTCTTTACAAAGCTACACTAATTTTTAAATCATTATAATGACATATTGTATACGCCCAAATCAAACCATTCCGATGTCATTTTCCGATTGTTTCAAATTGCCCCTGCGGGGCCAGAAAATGGGAGAGATGTTAGCAGTGGAGAGAGATAGACGTAGTGGTGGTGAGAGGTACAGAGAGAGAGGTGCGAGATCGAGATCGAAAGGTGGTTATAGGTACGGAGAGAGAGGTGGATGAAGAAAGATCGACGAAAAGAGGTGATGAACAGTGAATAGGAGACACGCATGTGAGAGTCGGGTGTCTCGTGGGTAGATAGGGCCACCGTTCCCGCAGATCAGTAATTCGGGCCATGGGACTCCAAATCTTGGCATTTTTGGCATTTTCTCTAAAAAAATTCATATTTAACATTTGCGCGCTATCTCAGATTTGGATGATTTTACGATCCACGCGAAACTCACAAAATTATCTATAATTTAGTGATGATTTAATAATTATTATTCAAATAAAAAGACACTAAGAATCTCAAGAAGAGTATAATTACGAATTTTTGCATTAATCCTATTCAATGTATAAGACCTTGATAATGTTATTCAATATAGAAAACCTAATTATATCCTGATATATAATTATATCCTTATATATAATAAGCATAAGAAGGATCTTATCATAATTTTGGTTTGGTCACTGTACTACTAAAATAATCTTAACAGTCGAATCTAATATTTTTAAATATAGACAATCAAGATTATATCATATCGAAAAGGAAATTATATTCTAAAAAGGATATAATTAAAAAAAGGTTGTATCAGAATTGAATTTTAAAAAGAAAATTATAATATGAAAAAGATATTATATCCTTATATATAATAAGCATAAGAGGGATCTTATCCATAATTTTCGTCACTGTACTACTAAAATAATCTCAACCGTTGAATCTAATATTTTTAAAAATAGACGATCAAGATTATATCATATTAAAAGAGAAAATTATAATCTAAAATGGATATAATTAGAAAAAGTTGCATTAGAAGTGAGTTTTGTAAAGAAAATTATAATCTAAAAAGGATATATTTAGAAAAGGTTGTATTAGAATTGAATTTTAAAAAGAAAATCATAATCTGAAAAGGATATACTTAAAAAAGGTTGTATTAGAATTGAATTTTTTAAATTTTTTATTAGTATTAAAAAAATTCATATTTACTATTTGTGATCTATCTTGAGATCTATAAATCAGATTTGGATGATTTTACAATCCACGCTAAACTCATAAAATTATCTTTAAATTATTGATGATTTAATAATTATTATTCAAATGGAAACACTCATACTCTCAAGAAAAAATATATTTACGAATTTTTGCATTAATCTTATTCAATGTAGAAGACATACATTGATCTAATATTCAATGTAAAACTTAATCATATATGATTTAAATCACTGACATACACATTTTCGTATTTTAATATAAATACACTTTTTAGTTTATAAATTATAACATATTAAAATACTAAAAAAAATTGATGTTAGATCCAACAGTTTTCTTCTATTTATTTTAAGATCGAACGGTTCTGATTTATTTTGTCGTACGGAGACTACCGATTATCAAAGTTTTGGATAAAATCTCTCCTACATTTATTTTGTCGTACGGAGGACCATACTACCGATTATCAAAGTTTTGGATAAAATCTCTCCTACACTTATTATTAAAATTTTATTTGGTTGTTAGTAGATCAATATTCAAATAATAATAAGGATATTTTGATAATCAAAACGAATAAAATCGTTAAATTGTTAAACGAATAAAATCTCTCCTACATGGGTTTAATTGGAAAAAAATTGTTAAACCATTACTAAATTAAAGATTATTTTATTAATTTCATGTGGGCTGTAAAATCGTTTAATTCAAATTGTAAGAATTCAACATAGAGTATAAATATTAAATTGAATGTGTAAAATCTTATATATATATATATATATATATATATATATATATATATATATAGGCCTTTGCTCCATAAAGAACACTCTTATATAACAAACAATAAAGAACATCTTAGATCTATTAGATATTTTGGCCCCGCCAGGGCACCTAATACAAAAAGTTGTTATTTTTTTACCCTCTATCAAGCCAGCAAAAATAAAAAAATAAAAAAAAATTAAAAGTTTACTGTTCATGATGACATCACGTCATCATCATGAACAGTACATTTTTATTTATTTATTTTTATTTTTATTTTTGAAATGCTGGATGGATAAAAGGTAAAAAAATAAGAACTTTTTGTATTGGGTGGCCCCGCTAGGGGCATTGGATCTATTAGATCTAAGGTGTTCTTTATTGTTTGTTATATAAGGTGTTTGTTATGGACTCCAACCCTATATATATATATATCAATTTTTTAACAATAATTTGATATGTTAATTAATAACATATAAAATTAAAAAAATTAATATAATTATAGATATTAAAAAAGGAGTCGTGCGTTGCACGGGTTATAAGCTAGTAATTAAAAAAGATACAATTTAATTTAATTTATTTATTTATTAATATTAAAAAAAGTTCATATTTACTATTTAGACTTTATCTCGAGATCTACAAATCAGATTTGGATGATTTTATAGCCCACGCGACACTCATAAAATTATCTTTAATTTAGTGATGATTTAACAATTATTATCAAATAATATTTTTCATCTATTTTTTTTAGGATCTAACGGTTCTTATTTATTTGTGGGATCTAACGGCTTTTATTTATTTTGGTTTTATTTATTTATTTATTTTTATTATTTATTTTTAATAATATTTTTATTTATTTTTCTTATGTGGGTGGTTTAGTATGCTTAGATCATTATTCAAGTATATTTATTTAAAGTAATAGGAAATAATTTATAATAAATAATAAGATATTATCTAGATCCTATTAAAATTAATAAGATATAATCTAGACCGTTTATTAAAATTTAGATCTAACGGTTAATATTTGTTTAGCGGTAGTAGTGACAACCAAATATTCACCTTATGCTTATTATGTATATGATATAAATTAAAAACTATCTGAAAGAAATAAAACAATTACTAAAGAATTAAGTTTAAGATTAATTTCCAACAATCACTCCCTTCTTAAACTTGACTCGTGCAATCCTTCCAGCCGGTCTGGCTTTTAAACGGAGCCCGTATAGCTATTAAACTGAGCCCGTACGACTACTGAACTGAGCCCGTATGGCTATTTCAACTTAGCCCGTCTAACAATTTCATTTTGCCCATCTGGCATGACCTTCGGTGCCCATTTGGCAAGGTCTTCGGTGCCCATCTGGCATGACCTCCGGTGCCCATCTGGCAAGTTCTCCATCAGCCCGTTTGGAATTTGCTGCTCGTATAGCACCATCTCTTTGGTCTTCTTGTACCCTTTTTTGAGAGTAATAAGACTGGTTCATCATCATCAATCTGAACAACATTTGCTTAATGATTTCTTTCACTGTCATAACCTGCATTCATGTAACTTCTGCCACATCTGCCGTTACAACCACGACCTCTACCGCGTCCTCTACTCCAGTGTCCTCCGTTGTAGCTACTTCTACCCTTCTGGTTTGGAAATGACTCTGAACTGGCTCCTCCATTGGACCTTGATATCCATTCCTCCTGAACAGAACCACCAAGGATAGAATAATAGCAAACATCGCCAGAGCCTCCTCCTCGATCCATCAATGCAGGCACATCTCTTACAAGACCAGCCTGCTCTCTTTCTCTCGTCAACACCCATGTATAATTAGGATCCTTTCCTTGAGCATCTTTGCATAAGTCGGTCATGAGCCACCACAGCTTTTGACGTCCAGTGCCCAGTGACCGTGACGCCAATGCCTTGCGGCATTCGCGACGCCAACACCCAGCGACAACCCAAGGATCGGAGGGAAGGCTGTTAAGCCTTAATAATTTAGAGTCACGGTGCAACATAACAATCTTAAGGACAACTTTAAAAGCAAATTCTTTACGAGAGTGATGATGAGGGAAGAACAGTGAGTAAGTCTGGATAAATGGACGGGGGTGCAAGTGTTACCTTCATGTGTTTGAAGGCTAAGCCACCACACCGTTAGGAACCACTACAACAAAACACGACTAATTTCGACCAACTCAAAATCGTCGAAAATAGCTATTTTCGATCGTATATGGTCGAAAATAGCTATTTTCGATCGTATATGGTCGAAAATAGCTATTTTCGACCGAAAATAAATTGGTCGATTATAGTTGAGTCGAAAATGAACAAAACGGTCGAAAATAGCTAAATTGGTCGATTATAGTTGAGTCATACTCACTATTTGTGTCATGAATCTTACCCTATTTTCACTAATTTTCCATTCTTTTATTTTTTCCCCCATTTTTATCTAGCTTGTAACATAAATTAAAAAATTAAATAAAAATAGGAAAAATGCCAATTTTTGAACATAAAATTTGGTGGTATGATCGACTACGTGGAACGTACCCCATTAATAAATATTTTTTCATGATGTGTACAAACATTTAAATTTTTAATAATATTTTTTCAATTTCTCAAAATAATAAATTAAACCGAATTTGGTCACAGTTAGCTAAATTCGAACAAATATGGTCGGAAATAATTTTGAATGATTTGAAAATTTTGGGCGGCAAGCTAGTTTCCAGCTTTTTGCTAAGTGTGAAATAAATTTTCCCGCTCACCCCAATTGCTAAATTCGATCAAATATGGTCGAAGACAATTTTTCAATTGGCGGGAGCTTTCCCTCCTACTTTTGGCGGCTACTAAATTCGACCATATTCGTTTGAATTTAGCCGGCCCACTAAATTCGACCATATTCGGTTTAATTTAGCCGGCCCACTAAATTCGACCGTACTAAATTCGATCAAATTTGGTTGAATTTAGCCGATCACATTAATTTCGACCATATTTAGTTGAATTTAGCCGACCTTACTAAATTCGACCAAATTTGATAGAAATTAGCCGTAATTGAATTAATTTGATCGAAAATGACCCCAATGTCTTGTTGTGAACAATCGTCACAACGGTACTAAAACAAGGAAGATTAAGAATTAATTAACAAGGATAGAATTGAAAGTTTGGTGAAAAAATGAAAATGAAAGAGGGAGAGAATAGACAGAAATTAAAGACTCTAATTGAGAAAATATTTTGTGTTAATGATTTTTAAAATTTCTTAATACTAAAAAAAGAATATTCTTTTTTTCCCTGACCTTTAGAGCCTGGATATTCAACTTCAAACAAGGTTAAGAAATATCCCTCCTCATCAACGTTACATGATTTAACCAGGCCACTAAAAGGTTATTAATAATATGCAGCATTCCAAAATTTTTAATACCCTAATTGTTTTCTTCAAAACAATATATCCACCTTCTTTTTAAGTTTGATTGGCACATTTGAAAATTTCCCAAGCTAACAACATAATTTGACACTAGTACGGATGTTCTTCGCCTGAACATATACGTAGCAGAAGAAACCTTCTATCTGGCCTACAGTAGTGGAGTGGCTTTTTGAGTAAAACCTAAAAAGAAGAAAAAATCAAAACATTCAAGTTTATAATTAAGTTTTAAATAAGAAATACAAATTGATAGCTAAACGATTTGCCAAACGTATGAGAGTTTTTTATTTTTTGCTAAATTAATATATATTAGAAAAGGAGAGAAAAAATACAAGGGATTAACCCATGTTCTATGAGGGCATAGATAGGACTATCTAAAGACAATCTGTGTAGAGCAATTGTGGATAGAAAACAACAAAATGAACAATAAATCTATGAGCAATCAATCTATTAAACTATTAAATCTGGCCTAGAACAGACAATCTTCGAGAACCACAATGATGTAGCAAGCTTAGCTTTAGTGTCAACAATTATTCCATTCAGGAGAAGCTTTGGGCCCATGACACCTTTGTTGTGCTTCCTAGCATTCCTCTCGCGCCAAATGTAGTAACATAGATTTGAACCATTAGTAGAACCATCTTTCTTTTTGCTCCATTTTGGATAGCTAGGAGACTTTGCTGAAAATCGAGCCAAGTATGTCCATTAATACCTAGATTAAAGGATGATAGAATCATATAAAGCACTTGTCTGCTGTACGAGCAATGTAGAAACAGGTGAGAATCAGTCTCTCATCCACCAATACATAGAAAGCACTGTTGGTCGAGAACGATACCAAACCTAGCTAGGCGATTTAGAGTGTTGAGTCTGCCATGACTTAGTAACCATTGGAAGTGGGCATATCGTTCGATTTTCAGTTGATGCCAAACAGCTTGATACCATATAACTTGTTGGCTACGGTGTCTGAGACTCTCCCAGACGTGCCAGGTCTTAACCTTTCGAGTATCCACACCGTTCCATAATATCACATCACGAGAAGATAGGTTAAATCCCGGATATGTGAAGGTCTGCAACCAGTTAGCCAAGGTGGAATCAACGTGGTGGTGTCTTTGGTTTGGTATTGTTAAACACCAAGAGCACTAGTACTTTCCATAGCACTAGGAACTAGGCCACTTAACCGATAAAATTTTTCAACAGAATCCATAATGTGTGATATAGAATTTTGGTCCCCATGACTGAAGAAAAGCACGTCGTCAGCAAAAAACAAGTGGGTAAGATCAAGGTCCTTGCAACGCCAGTGATGTCTAAAACCCATAGGCTTTGGCTTCAAAATCTGAGAAAGTATATTCATACACAAGACAAAAATGTACGGGGACATTGGATCTCCTTGACGAATGCCCTTAGTACCTTTAAAATATCCATGGATCGTCCCATTGAGCTTAACTGAATACATGGCACCACAAATACAAAGTTGAACCCAACTGATAAAACGAGGGGGAAATTGCATTTTTTGAAGAACAGCAGTAATGAAATCCCACCGAACAGAATCAAATGCCTTATGTAGATCTAGTTTAAGAGCACATCTCGAGGACCCTGTTTCTCTATCATAACCACGAAATAATTCTTGAGCTAACAGAATGTTGTCAGAGATGTTCCTACCCGGAATAAATGCCGATTGAGCAATGTCAATGACACTAGGAAGAACAGATTTCAAACGAGCAGCAATGATTTTGGATATACACTTGTAGGCAATGGTACATAGAGAGATCGGTCTAAAATCACGCATGTGAGCCGGAGTTGCAACTTTAGGAATTAGCGCTATGTTGGAAGAGTTTATACCTCGATGCATATTGAAATCATTAAATAGAGAGAGCACAGCATCACAGAAACAGTCACCAACAATGTTCCAAGTGGCCAGAAAGAATTCCATGTTAAAACCATTCGGGCCTGGTGCTTTGTTTTTACCCATTTTCTTGACAGTAGCATAGATGAGGTCTCTAGAGACAGGTGCTTCAAGCATCGCAGCTTGTGCTTCAGAGATAGTGGGACAAACAATATCTTCAAATAATGGGCTATCATTATCGAAAGAAGAAGCTGGAGACCCAAGAAATTCAGTGTAATAATCTACAGCAATTTTTTGCACAATTTCTTTGCCCATGTAATAATTCTCCCGATTGATTAAACAAAGCTAAAACCTTGCCCTGGTTCCAGTTTGCTTTGCATTGATTATGGAAAAACATGTTATTTCCATCGCCCTTAATTTATAGTAAGTTAAAAAGTAGATCTTACAATCCATGTTTCTATCTTTTTCATGATTTGTTTCATGAAATTAAGTTTGGTGCTACATGTATCATAACATAATACCATTTTCTTTATTTATTATTAAATTTTTAATTTTTATAAAAAAATTAGATAAATTTGATATCATATGAAATTTTTTGCGAAAATTTCCTAATACATAATACGTGATTTTACAAAAATTCATACATTAATTAATGACCATATAAAAATCGGATATTCATAATCTTATAAATATCTTTTAGATTTCGCAAAACTTATTACAAATATCTTGCTTCATGATGGTGAAATGAGAACAATCCATTTATTTGTAGATTTTCTAATTCTAATAAATTTATTATGGTCAAAGTTCGTAAAAAGATATCATGAAAATCCAAAAAAAATACTCATATATGATATCCAACTATATCACAATTTTTATGAATATAATGCATTTAAACTTCATCTATTTAGTATAATGTATTTAAACTTCATCTTTATCTATTTAAAGGTAATCATACCAATCAGTCACTCACCACACAATTTACTATATTGTTATTGTACAAAATTAATCTCTCTTTCAAGTCATGTCAAGCTCCTCTTCTCAAAACGACCAAAACCCAAACAATACATCACAAATGAAACCTATTTATCGTTGTCGATACTGCCCTCTTACATTCTCCACCTCCATGGCCCTAGGGGGACACCAGAACGCTCATAAAAGTGAGCGTGCTGCTGAGAAAAAAATGTCAGAATCCACACAAAATCATCACTCATCTTCTGCAGCGACAATCTTGGAATCATATTCCTCTTCCTCAAGGTGGTTGGAACAGTTTCCGGAGACGTTGAGAAGGAGGAGGATGGAGGAACATTTTGGTTCAATGATGTTTGCTACTCTCTCAGCCCATATGGCTCGTCCCTCAGCCCCTATGGCTCCTCATCCTTTAGCTCTTTTTCCATCAGCCCCTATGGCTCCTCAGCCGTCAGGCCCTTTGGCTCTTTTTCCAACAGCCCCTGGTCCTTCTCAGTCTGCCCCCTTGGCACCTCCTCCACTGGCAGGTATGGCTCCTCCTCTACAAGTGCCCTTGGCTCGTCCGCCCGATGCTAGAAGTACAATTATGTATGAGTTCTTGGGACCTTCTGATGCAGCAAGAAGTGCTGGTGTCCTTGCTGCGGCAGACCAAGAAGAGTTGGAAGAAGAAGAAGAGGAGGAAGAGGCAGAAGAAGATCTCAATCTAGATCTTAAACTCTAGGTTTAGAGATGATTTATGTTGATCATGTTTCAGTTTCAATTTATTTTTAATTTGTTCAAGTTACTTGCTGCATTTGGTTAATTGAATATTGCATGAATATTTATCGACTCGGTAGCAAGATTTGTTTTGTTGGTCTTTAATTGCCCTTCTTTGTAATGACCCTGTTCTCTTTACTTTTGGATATCATTCCATTGTTTCATTTAACATCTTGGTATTTAACTCTTTCAATTGATTTCTAAAAACTTCTGATGTTGTTAAAAATTTTATGAAGGCTCTGCACCCAGGCCCATTCATACACTCTGACAAACACAAATATCTGATTAACCCAAATAATCCCAATATTATTTGTAAGGCTGGGACAATTACTGACATATTCTTGGTTGTAGAAAACATTTTTTTTATTGAAATATGGCCAATGTTTTGTTATTTACCTTATTTTAATCCACTAATAAAATATAGAAACTTGGTTAATTAATTTATGTATCTTGTTTTATATATCAAATTAATTAATTATTATATGTGAAAAAAATAATGTCATGAAATGAAGCATAAATCAATTAAATATTAAATGGGATAATATAAGTGAATTCAGAGAAAAATCTTAGCTCGAAAAGAAACAAATTGATATATGTAACATTTATTGACGGGTGATAATATCTTTCTAATCCTATCTAATTTTAAATTGAAAATACTCCCTCTATTCCATCCATTTCTTTACAATTTCCTTTTTGTACCGTCCCACCATTTCTTTACATTAAGTTTTAACACTATTACACCCACTACTTCACTTATTTTAACAATACTTTACACTATTTCACCCACTAATTAACTTATTTTAACAATAAAATTACTATTACACCCACTACTTCACTTATTTTAACAATAAAATCACTATTACACCCACTACCTCATTTATTTTAACAATATTACACCCACTTTACACCAACTATTCTTGACCTCAGTGTCCAGCCGCCATCTAAAGAACTAACTGGGACGGAGGGAGTAGTTACTTTAAAATATGTTTGAAATGTCACTGTTCCTCTGAACTTTTCGTTGCTTTTAGACTAAAATTGAAATCCAGGTTCTATGATGTATGATGTATATATTTTGGAAAAGAAAATTTTTTAGATCACAAATTAAGTTTTTTATTATTGTGATTTATAATATTATTATTTAACAATCGTTTTTCAACAATTTGACTATAAGTATGGGAAGTAATGTATAATAAATTAATAATTTAATATTGAAATTAATTTTGCTTATGATGTTGACGATTGAAATTAATTTTATATTTATTGTTAGAACTTTGTTGATTTAAATCACTAAATTATTTAAGAAAATCATGTATCTAAGGTTAGTCCATCTTATAATAACAAGGTTACAGGATAAATTTTTAAATTTAAGAAAAATTTTCCGTATTAATCAAAATTCCACTTAAAAATGTATAAAAGTACGTGTGTTAGAACCTCAAGGGAATTACACCATCTCAGGTTTATTTTTCTCATTATTTAAAATAAATTATTTTTATTTTTATTTAAATATAATATAAAGATCGTCTTAACATTAATGATTACTTTCACATATTTTAGTATTGAAATTTGTTGTTGTTTAAGAGGATCTCCATAATCTCAAATTTAAAATCACTTACTAACATGTATTAAATTTCATCCTGGAAGAGAATTTAAGTTCCAGTCCCCACCATCCCAATGTTCTCACAATCCTAACATAAAATTTAAGTTCCACTTCCGATCATCCAAATATTCAAGATATGAATATGAAGGTAAATTATTACCAAAAATAGATGCAAATGATCTACTTTACAGTTAGAAAATGGATTGGCTTACTCTAACATCTAAGGCCATAGAGAGGGCTTTGATAGTTTGATTACTTAACATTAATAAGTTAATTTAAATATATTTTCTTGGAATATATTTGATTTACTCCCTCCCTTCCATTTTATATGACACTTATTCCTTTTTGGGACATCCCAAAAAGAATGAACCTACTAAACTTACTATTTTTGAACATTACTTTTCACTATTACACCCACTACTTCTCTATTTTATACTTCCTTTTTATTAAATAAACATTATTACACCCACTACTTTCCTACTTTACACATTTTTTATACATCCAATTACACCCACTTTCACAACCAACCAACCACATGCTACCACCTAGCAAGTCAAATAGTATTTTCTTAATCTCCGTGAAAGTCAAACCATGTCTTACAAAATGGGACGGAGGGAGTAATACTTTTTTATGGGGTAAAATTTAGAATCAAAGTTTTAAAGACTAAAGAGGGCCGTTCCATTTTCCTACACAGTACAGCAAATTTTAATATAAAATCCGTTGTTCTCCAAATCTTCTCCAATGCAAGGATGGTTCAGCCATTCATGTGATAATCTTGTTTTTTTTTTGGATCAATGTGATAATCTTGTTAGTCAGTACATTTGATACAAAAACAAAGAATAATATTAAGGTGTTGTTATTATAATTTAAGTGCCTAAAAAATGTCACCTTTTCAATCCATTTTTTTTTAAGAAAGAAATTTTAGTTCATGATTATATTTTGAAAGTCTTACCTTAGCTTAAGAGAGTTTTGGACCCTGTCCCCAAACTTTGACTTCTATCTTAATTTATTGTGGTTATATCTTAATCCATATCCTAAATTAATAAACCCATATTTAAGGTTTCAACAAGCGCGGTGATATATGTATTTAAACACATCATGTTTATAATTTATTATTACATTATTTATATTTGTTATTTCATTAGTTTTATGTGTTTCAATATTTATTATGTTATTATTTTTATTTTAATATTTTAATATTTTTTTCTCATATTTTTAAATTTTAATAATTATACATATCGTAGTAATAATAGATTTTAAAAATATTTTTATCCATTTACATAGGATTTCATAATAAACAGGTAAAAGATGCATTATGTTCCATGTAACCTAGCTAGAGTACTTATGTAGAAAAAGCAAACATAGGTTTCAACTTTTTTTATACTTATAAAAATGAAATTTCCATATAAAACTCCATATAAAAACCGAATCATGTTCTACATACCTGTTTCAAACCATATAAAATTTTCTTAAGTATCCATAATCTTTTCCTTCCATAACATATAGCTTAGGTTGCTGAACATAAATCTCCTCCTTCTTCAAAGGATAAGTGCAAAACTTTTCTTTTTCATTTTCACTTTCAATGTCATTTGCATCTTTGATCACACATTCATTTCGACCAACAAATTTTGACAGTATTAAGTACAAATAATACATCATTGATAAATATCGTACCTGAAATTCTTTTAATGTCCATTGTGCCTTTTCCCTGGATTGCAATATATTTTCCATTTCCAATCTTCACTTTGGAAGCCACTGAATTGTCTAATTACTTAAAATTTCTCGATCAAACGTTATATGGTTGGTGCAACTGATGTCAATCAACCATTTTGCACTTGAATGGTTTGTTTCAAAATAAGAGGCTACAAAGATTTGTTCTTAATTCCTCTCCTTCGTCAGCTAACATTCTTTTGGTCCAAATTCACTTATTTTTCTTACATTTTCACATTGTTGATCCAAATTTCTCCAACATTTGAAAGGTGGATGACCCTTTCTTCCATAATATTTACAAGGAGGGAAATGAGATTGTGGTCCTTTACTTGTGTTGGAAAAATAAAAAAATGCAGTTCCATTCTTGTTCTTGTCATTTCTTATCCAATATCTTCATTGGATTGGCTAAACATTGGCAGATAATGCAGTTTCAACAAATCATTCAGATCTCATAAGCCTGCCTTGTTCTTGGGTCTATAAAGCATTCATCAATTCGACCAAACTTATTTTTGACAGGTCTTTTAAGTTTTACAACGAATATATGGAAGCGTCAAATCTTTCGGGAAGAGTAATAAGAATTTTTTAACTAATCTTAAATCTAAAATTTCAGTAAAAAGTAACCTTACTTTGTTTGTGATAGCTAGTTTTTTGTCAAAATATTCTTTCACCATTTCGGAATCGTTCATCTTTTGGAGTTCAAGCTCTCTAGATTCAGTATTTTCATTCTTTAATTTTCTTTTTTCTCTCATAATCAATTTTTTAGAAAGTTCCAAATTTCAAAAGCCAATAATCATGATTTTGACAAAAATTTTAGAGGAGACTACAGCAAATATTATTGCTCTTGCCTTTAATTTTCTTGATTTCTTCTCCTTGTGCCACATGATCTGTAGCAATCAACTAATTAAGGATCTCCGTAGTCCTCCTCCACTACTTCCCATAAATCAATTATCTTCAGATGAGCCTCTATTTTTTTTTTATCTTAACATGATAACCTTCATCATTGAAAATTGGTGGTGTTAGTACGATAAATTAAGTTTTTAAATTCATATGAAAAAAAAAATAAAGATTAAAAATTGCAATCACAGGATCACTCAAGAAGAAAGCTCTGACACCAATTTATTGAAATTTTATACAAATTTGAGAAACTGATGTGTGCAAAAGAGAACAATATAATCTTTTGTGAAAAGACTTAATGTTTGGACTGTGCATTCGGTTAATAGTAACCAAAATTGATTTTTTTTCAGTTAACTGAAACCAAAAAGCAATAAAAATGATAATCGAAAATCGAACCGATATTAATTTGGTTAAACCAAACTGAAATATTTTTTTGATTATTATTGAAAATCGAAAATTGAAAATAATACAAAAAATATAGAGAAAAAAAAAAAGAAACGGCATCCAATAATTAAAAATAAAACTTTATATGATACAAAGTAGCAAATTAATGTTTATCAAAGTAATCCAAAGTTAATACATACTAGGTCACTGCAGAGTACCAACCTTCTTCATGTAAAACCTGCTTGATTTAGATCGGGAAAATCGTGTACTTAATAATAAAAATGAAGTCAAATACTTAAAGTTTACAAAAGTTTGACTCATCAAAAATTGAAAAATAACAACTACAGAGTGGCTAATCTTGTAGTACTTTATTTGACTTTTTGACTAGTTACTAGTTGTTGTTGACTTATAAACTGTTAGGCATTTTGCAGAAAAAAAAATAGAAAATCATATGTCAGAAAATTAACAATGACTATATCAGGGGCTACAAACATGGCCAATGAGATGACACTGTGGTTATTATGTAAATTGTATGTAAAAAAGGTTAACAAATCCAAAGCATTTCTTATTATAGTACTTAGCTAGAGTCTTCGAACAAAGAATCCACAACAGACTCAACAATACATTACTACATTTGTACAGAGAACACATATGTACAAAAAATAAACATATTTTACCACTATTATTTCGTTAATCAAGGTGCATACAGAAAATACATTTGCACATATTAGGGATTCAGTGAGCACATATTTGCACATTTTTTATTATTAAATCAGCCGTTTTGCTATATTAATTGTAAATCAACAGTTACAATATTAATTGGGTGGCATCCGTTACGTTTGGCCTCTCCTATAAATAGAGAGCTAAGCTACTGATTGTAAATATACTGACCACACCATACATTCTCTGTTCTCTCTATACACTCTGTATTAATTGGGTGGCATCCGTTACGTTTGGCCTCTCCTATAAATAGAGAGCTAAGCTACTGATTGTAAATATACTGACCACACCATACATTCTCTGTTCTCTCTATACACTCTGTTCTCCCTTTATATTCTGTACTCTACCAGTAGGTTTTTCTGGCGACTGAGGTGTTAGTCGAAGTTGAGTTTTTCTGGTTACTGTGACCATCTAAACTCGGAGCTGTTTTATCCTGGAAGAATATTGCCAAGTCCTGACACAGTGTAAGTGGGGGCAATTATCTCTTCAAGAACAGTCAGGACTTCTTGCAAATCCTGACGACTCAGCTGTTTTCATTCTTGTTTGATATACTGTTATACCTATGGCTAATGGTATGTCTTCTGTCTTTCTTTTGTTCTTTCAGTTACTGATATGCATGTGTTATACCTTCGTGTTATGTTTCGTTAATTTTTTGCTTGGTCTTGTCTTGTTAAATACGATATATAACTGCCTCTATGTTGCTGTTTTAGTCAATATTTCCAACATTCTTGAAGAGATAATTTGTTATATAGTATTTAGCATAATGGTTAACGAGAGTGAAATTCCTGCTAGTGGTAGTTCGGTTGCATCTGCTGGGGTCATTGATTGGACCACTTACAGTTTTCCACAACCGATTGAATTAACTGGCTTGCCAGAGAAATTCAATGGGGGCGTTGGCTTTTCTCGTTGGCAGAAAAGGATGAAGTTGTGGTTGACTGTGAAGGGTCTATGGCCTGTTATGGAATATGAGAAGCCGGTTGTGGATCAAGAGAAGGCTGAATCAGTTAAGAGTTATGCGAAGTGGGCTGAGAAGGATGGGGTTGCTAGGGCAGCAATTCTGGCTGCTCTAACCAACACATTGTTTGATGTGTACTCCTCTGATGCCTACACCACAAAACTCTTATGGGAGAATCTGGACCGGACACATAATACTGACTCACAAGGTCTGGAAAAGTATTCTGTGGCAAGGTTCCTTGATTACAAGCTGGTGGACAATAAGTCCATGACTGAGCAAGTGCATGAGTTCGAGATGATAGTGCATGCTTTGAAGGAGTCTGGAATGGACCTCCCCGAAAAGTTTAAGGTGATGAGTGTGATTGAAAAGCTTCCATAGTCTTTGGAAGAGTTCTCTCTCTCCCTGAAAAGACAGAAAGGAGAGATCACCTGGACCAACCTTATGCTGGACATCTCGGTGCAAGAACAACACAAGTCCAAACAGGGACATGTGATGCTAACTGAGCATGGAAGTTCGAAGGTAAATGTAGCAACTGTAGGACAGAAAAGGAAAGCTGTCTCTAAGAAGGGTAATAGTAATAAACCTAAGAATGACAAGGATAAGGCCAAGAAACCAAAGGCAAACAAACCATGTTGGTCTTGTGGGCAGGTTGGGCACTGGAGTAAGGACTGCCCTACAAAGAAAGCAAAGAAAGCCGAGGGGGTAGCTCAAGCGAATGCTGTGCTTGGAACCTCTACTGGGCCTGTAGCGAACATGGTTGTTGGTGAGGCTTTGGCTTCTGAAACCAACGAAGACCGGTATGTTACCTACAACCCTGTACTATTTTCCACTTATCTGTCAAATGAATGGTTGATTGATACTGGAGCTAATGTGCATATTTGTGCTGACATTAGTTTATTTGTATCTTATCAACAGAGTCATAGCTTGACAGTGACGATGGGGAATGCAAGTGCTGCTCAAGTACATGGAGTAGGAAACGTGGACTTGAAGTTTCCTTCGGGTCGTGTTCTATCCCTGACGAGAGTGCATCATGTTCCTGACATGCGTAGAATTATAATAAGTGGTAGCCGTTTAGTGGCTAATGGTTTTGAAGTTTCTTTGAAGTGTAATAAAGTAGTTCTTATTCATATTGGTACATTTTTTTGGCAAGGGTTACTTGTCAAATGGTTTGTTTGTAATAAATGCTGAGCCCATTTTGGGTGCTTTAAATAAGATTACTCATTCTTTTAACTATGTTGAATCTTCAGATTTATGGCATGCTAGACTTGGTCACTTAAATTTTGTTGCTCTTAAAAATATGATGAACTTAGAGTTGATTCCAAGACATACCATAGAAAAGAATTCTAAATGTCAAGTATGTGTGTCTGCTAAACAAATAAGGAAACCTTGTCATAATATTGTTAGGGATTCAGACTTGTTAGATTTAGTACACACTGATATTTGTGAATTTGGTGGTGTGTTGACTAAGGACCATTTTAGATACTTCATTACCTTTATAGATGATAGTAGTAGATACTGTTATGTTTATTTACTTAGACATAAGGATGAAGCACTTAGTAAATTCATTATATATAAAACTGAAGTAGAAAAACAAACTAGTAAGGTACTTAAACGGTTGAGATCTGATAGAGGTGGTGAGTATACGAGTAATGCTTTTAATGAATTTTGTGCAAACAATGGTATAGTTCATGAAGTTACCCCACCATACACACCTGAGTCTAATGGGGTTGCTGAGCGAAAGAACAGAACATTTAAAGATATGATTAATAGTATGCTTATTAATTCTGGGTTGCCTAAATACATGTGGGGAGAAGTTCTGAATACGGCTTGCCATATTCTGAATAGAGTTCCTCTGAAACACATGGATAAGACACCCTATGAGTTATGGAAGAGCAAGAAGACTAGTCTTAAGTATCTTCGTGTGTGGGGGTGCCTTGCTAAGGTACTTGTCCCTGAACACAAGAGAAAGAAACTAGGTCTGAAGACTGTTGATTGTATCTTTCTAGGCTATCTTGAGACCACTACAGCTATGAGATTTTTAGTATTAAAATCTGACATAGATGGTATAGTGGCAAACACGATAGTTGAGTTTGGTGATGCTACATTCTTTGAGGATGTTTACCCTATGAAGACTGGTATGCCTCAAGATACTTCTAATGAAGATCCTACTCACACATCAAGTTCTATTCCTGATCATGTGGAAAAGATGACTAATGTGGGGGCGGAACCTAGTAGTAGCTCTACTCCTAATGAGTTAGAGGAACCACAAAGGAGTAAGCGTGCAAAGGTAGTCAAGGATTTTGGAAGTGATTTTATCACTTACAATGTCGAGGACGAACCTTTAACTTTCCGACAAGCTATGGATTCTTCAGAGTCTAGGCACTGGAAGGGCGCAGTAAAGAGTGAAATTGACTCTATTGTTTCTAACGGAACATGGGAGTTAGTTGATCTCCCTCCTGGGTGTTCTACTATCGGGTGCAGATGGATCTTTAAGAGGAAGTTGAACCCTGACGGCTCAATAGATAAGTACAAAGCTAGACTGGTAGCTAAGGGTTTTAAGCAAAAGGAGGGCATTGATTACTTTGACACATACTCTCCAGTAGCTAGAATGACAACAATCCGAATGCTTGTAGCATTGGCCTCCGTACATGGTCTTATCATCCATCAAATGGATGTAAAGACAGCTTTTCTTCATGGTGAACTTGAAGAAGAGATTTATATGGATCAGCCTGAGGGATTTGTTGCATCTGGTAACGAAAGAAAAGTATGTAAGTTGATCAAATCCATCTATGGCTTGAAACAAGCTCCTAGGGATTGGCATAAAAAGTTTGATGAAACTATATTGCCTTTCAGTTATGATATTAATGAAAGTGATAAGTGTGTCTACACTAAAGTTAAAGGTAGTGAGTGTGTCATCATGTGCCTATATGTTGATGACATACTATTGTTTGGAACCAATCTTGAGATAATTAACGAGACAAAAGCTTTCTTGAAAATGCATTTTGAAATGAAGGATATGGGTGAGGCTAGTGTGATTCTTGGTCTCAAGCTGACACAGTCAGCTGAAGGAATAACTTTATTGCAGTCTCATTATATAGAGAAATCTATACTTGAGAAATATGGTTATTCACAGTGTAGAATCGCTAGTACACCCTATGATCCTAAAGTTGCCCTTGTTAAGAATGCTTCAGGAGTACCTGTGTCTCAGTTAAGGTATTCTCAGATTATAGGGAGGTTGCAGTATCTTGCTAACTGTACTAGACCAGATATTTCATATTCTGTGTCTAAGTTGGCTAGATATACAAGTTGTCCAAACAGAACTCATTGGGATGCTCTTGATAGAGTACTTAGATATCTGAAAGGCACAATGTACCTAAGTTTACACTATAGGAGATTTCCTGGTGTACTTGAGGGGTACAGTGATGCAAGTTGGATAGCTAAGAAGTCTGGTTCCAATGGAGTGACTGGATACGTGTTCACCTTAGCAGGTGGAGCAATATCCTGGAAGTAGACCAAACAGACTATAGTAACTCGGTCTACATTTGAGGCTGAGTTGTGTGCACTTGATGCCACAGGGATGGAGGCTGAGTGGTTACATGGACTTATGTCCACGATACCTGTAGTAAGCAGTCCGCTTCCTGCGTTTGCTATTCATTGTGATAGTAAAACAACTATCGACAAGATTAGCAGTAAAAAGTATAATGCTAAAACAAAGAGGCACATCCAAGTTAGACTAAAGTCTATTAGGGGTTTAGTGTCTGATAGGATTATTGCTGTAGAGTTCATAGGAACTCAGAATAATATAGCTGATCCTTTAACTAAAGGACTGGAACCTGCAGTGGTCCTTAAGTCAAGGTTGGGGATGGGGCTGTCAACCCATCATAGTTCATCATCAGTGGGAACCCAATACACATGAGAGGAGATCCCTTGAAGTGTATTCAATGTGGTAATAACAAGCTGAAAGGATGAATTGGTAGTACCTTTGCTACATAGATGATACTGTTGTATCTGAGTCTATCCCCTGAAAACCTAGAAGGTACTGATACTGCTAGATAGCAAGAGTTATTATAACTCTGAATGGGGTCAAGTCATTCGACGAGATGGTATCAGTACATCTCTGGAGATGCCCAGCTAAGCGAATGTAATTGTGTGGTCGCAATTAGAGGAAAGGGTTATTCCTTGAAGCATTCGATGAACAGGATCGAGACAAGACCATTAATGTCTCAAAGCCATAGATTGGCACCATAGCCTTTGACTTGTCATCGTCTATGGAACATGATTACATCAAACGGATTAAGATTCAAGGTGAAACATTCTATCTGAATCCGGTAATCATTGAAGTAGGGGACTTAGGAGGGTTCAAACCCGGAAGGGTACCAACTCTGAAAACCGAGTCATGATGAGAAACTTGAAGCATTTCTATATGGATTTGTGGGGGATTGTTAGAAAATGGAGTTTTTAGAGCATAAGTATTTTATGTTCTTGATGTTAATTCCGAATTTTTAACGATTGGAAATTGTTCCTTGTTATGAGGACTTAAATTTTCATATATGGGTCTAAGTAATTTTCTTAGTGGAATCCATAGAGAAATGGAGTTGAAGTTAGTAGCTTGAATAAAGCTTGAAATGAGAATGTGTATTTGTCCCACATTGAAATGAATAAAGGGGGTTGTTGGCTTTATATAGAATCACACACATGGGTAGTGTACAACTACTAAGGTGTATGATGGTGCATGGTGTTATTGTGTGCTCCTCGCGCACACACACACACACACGCGCGCGCCGCCTCGCCACGCTACGCCACGTCACGTCTCGACTCGGGTCGGCTCGGTCGAAGGGCGATTTGGGCGAATGTCTCGACGTCTCGCGTACGCGAGGCGACCTGGGCGAGAAATTTTATTTCATGGATTATTGATTTATTTTAATATTATAAACATGCTGTCAAGAGTTGGATTGAAAGTCCTGTAAACTCTCGAGAGCTAAACTTGCTGTCAAAAACAAGGTTGCTGTCAGGAAGGTGAAAACTTGTTGTCAAAAACAAGGTTGCTGTCAGAAAGTAAACATACTGTCAGGAACAAGGTTGCTGTCAGAAAGTAAACATACTGTCAAGTTCAAACTGATGACAGTTACTTTAAAGGTACTGTCGGGTCTTGTTGACAGTAACTTCTGCGTGGTTTTGACAGCAGAGTCTGAGCGTTTATTCTATTAATGAGAAATCATGAATGGGTCAAATATAATTTAACAGTTATGATTTATTTAATATAAATCATCCGTTTTATATTATTAAATCAGCCGTTTTGCTATATTAATTGTAAATCAGCAGTTACAATATTAATTGGGTGGCATCAGTTACGTTTGGCCTCTCTTATAAATAGAGAGCTAAGCTACTGATTGTAAATATACTGACCACACCATACATTCTATGTTCTCTCTATACACTCTGTTCTCCCTTTATATTCTGTACTCTACCAGTAGGTTTTTCTGGCGACTAAGGTGTTAGTCGAAGTTGAGTTTTTCTGGTTACTGTGACCATCTAAACTCGGAGCTGTTTTATCCTGGAAGAATATTGCCAAGTCCTGACACAGTGTAAGTGGGGGCAATTATCTCTTCAAGAACAGTCAGGACTTCTTGCAAATCCTGACGACTCAGCTATTTTCATTCTTGTTTGATATACTGTTATAGCTATGGCTAATGGTATGTCTTCTGTCTTTCCTTTGTTTTTTCAGTTACTGATATGCATGTGTTATACCTTCGTGTTTTGTTTCGTTAATTTTTTGCTTGGCCTTGGCTTGTTAAATACGATATATAACTGCCTCTATGTTGCTGTTTTAGTCAATATTTCCAACAAAATTTTCTAGCTTACTTTTACTCAATCATCACTAGTAGGCCTTCCATCAACCTTATTTATAAGATATTAACCTAGGATCTTGATAAGTGGATTTTATATCCACTTGGAGCGTTCCATATTGGCTTAAATTGATTGTCTTGGACTCAAGTTTGTTGTAGTTTTGATGTGATTTGTGTAGTTGTGCAGGGTTGCAAGAATGTCGATTATGGTTGATGCTTCTATCGTTTTTGGATGTTAAATTGATTAAAATTCGGATTTTCCGGGTTGGCTGCGCAGTCTACACTGTTTTGGCCATATCTGGAGTTCTAGAAGTCCGTTTTCAGCGATCTTACTGTCCACGCGAAGCTTGAGATATTTTCTACAATATGGAACAGGTCTTACATGAGCAGGCTGCGCGTGGTGGGCGCAGGCAGCATGGCAAACAGACTGTTGGGAGCAGGGAAATTACTGTTTTTCCCTTTTTAAGTTCTAATTGTATTTTGGCAGTTTTTGGTACCTTAATTGAATTCTAATTGAAATAGAAGACAATTTATTGCTGGACAAGACTTCTAGAGCCTATATAAACACATCCTACCATTGTAATTTGTATTACCATTACATATCAATTACTTAGGTTTATTTGTATATTTTCATACTATGTTTTTATCATGGTTTCATCAGATCCCATAATGACGAGAGGTTCAATTATGAGCTAATCGTTGTCATGGGATTCTAACGGATTTATTTATGGAGCTTTAGTATCTTGATGCTTTAAAGATCTGTGTGTGATGTATATTTGATATCCTCGTATGGTTATGCTTAATTGATAGATGCGTCAGGAACATCTAATTTGTTAAAGTGGATCTTGAGATTTAGAACTTTCCATGCTAGCATAGGTTCATAATTGTTTATCAATATGATTCGTGGTGTGAGATGAAAATACTTATACTGCCCGGTGTGATCTTAATGGATAACTTGCTCTTCAACCGTTATGTTTTCAAATTCTATAGACATATAGGGTCTAAGCATAATTGGTGTATATTCATCTTCTATCTCTTTTCTGGATATATGTTTAGTTTGGTATACGTATACTGATAGGTATCGTGTACTTATTTCGTGTTATCTGATCAGATATCATAACCATTACATATAGTGATTAAAGGCGTCAGATCTAAGCAAAGTACTTAATGAAGTAAGGATTCCATGTTTTCTCTTGCAGAAGTAATTCGATTCCAATTCTCGTTAATTAGTTAATTCTTAGTTTGTTAGTTTACTTATTAGTTAATTTAGTTTTTTAAACCCAAAATTATTATTTGTCTTAGCAGTGAATAATAATCATACATTGTTGCATAGGTACATCTACTGAATTGAAACCATAACCAGATCTCTGTGGGAACGAACTTGACTTATTCATATATTACTTGTGACCAAGTACGCTTGCGTGATTTTGTGTTAACAAGTTTTTGGCGCCGCTGCCAGGGATCATCGGTGTTTTAATTTCAGTTTATGTGCTTGTCAATAGTGGTCGTTAGAGTTCACTGACTCAGATTTTTTTTTTCTTACCTATCTTGTTTAGTTCGGTGTATTCAGGTACTTGAGTGTTGAAGATGGCATGCGAGGAGTTGCCATGGTGGGCATATTCGAGGACATCCATGCCTCAGCAATGTGAGCAGTGTTTGGGCATTCATGATCCCTCACAATATTGTTACTACGAAAGAGTTGGTCCATATGTCAGTTATGAGGAACAACCATATTTTCAATACCATCCTCAACAGTACCAGCAAGATGTTCCAAATATGTCATATTTCTTTAGTAGTGAAGAGTTTCAACATCAGCAACCTACTCCTACTTTTCAGTCAAATGAGGTTGATGCTATGGAGGAGCTTAGGATGCTTACAAAGAGTAATGAGGAGTCTCTCAAATCTTTGGAGATACTAGTTGCTCGAGTTGTGAGTGCTATGGAATAAGAGAAACAACAATTCATACTAGAGGCAATTCCAGAAAATAACGGTGACTTGGAGCAAGATACTGCATGCATAATTGAGGAAGACAAATTCCAAGGTGAGGTGAGCATTCGCAAGCCATGTGAGGAATTTAATCATGATAGGATGGTGGATGATTTGGAAAGGGCACTATTTGGGACAGACACTAATGAGCTATACAAATTTCAAGAATTAGTATGTGTGTACCAAGAGGCTGATGACCATGGGAAAGATGCAGGTCTTCTACTTGTCTCAGAGTTTAAAGATGGAGGTAGCACATTAGAGCCAATGGAGGAAGTTCTCTTTGAGGAACCAAAGGCTTCAGCTACTTACATTTACCCTCCTCCATTATATTCATGCGAAGCCCGTGAATGTGTGTTGTTCTACAAATTGACAGATTTTGGGTCAGCAGATGAAGGCATTGGAATAGGACATAGTTGTTACACGAATAGGCCAAGCGAGGAGAAAGGGCAGAAAGTGTGTCGCCGTGATGACGATGAAGTCTCACGAAGAGATGACCAGGCCAACTATTATCATCCTTAATGGAGGCTTGGAAGTAACGTCAAGCTATTGACGTTAAAGAAGCGCTTCGTGGGAGGCAACCCATGCATTAGTGTAGGAAAAAAAAATTGATTCAAAAAAAAAAATATATATATATATATATATATTTTGGGGCAGAAATTTCTACGCGCTACAGCGCCCTATTCAGGATATAGCCTAGCCAAATTTCTGTTGGGGGCGTATACACAAGGCTGTGCTGTGTTGTAAAAAAAAAAAAGTTGCAACAGACGAGTTCACGCGCCATGTCACGCCATATCGTGGCAATTCTTCGGTCCAGGTGAGTAAATTAAATCACGAGCCCTTATGTCTTATACATGTGTTTTAACACATATAAAACCAATTCCTACCCCTTTTCTAATTATTCTCTCCACCTAAAATCCTACTTCTAGTCCTATATTAATTCCAAATCATTCCCAATCCATCTCCTATTTCATATTTTTTTTCCCAAATCTATATACCCATATATATATACACCTATATATACACAAATCCTACCTCATTCCAATTATATTTCCTACAATCAATTTCAAGGCTTCAAGATTCAAGTTTGGGGGAATTTTAATTGCAAGCTTCACCTCTTCGGTTCGTATTTGGGGTATATTTATTCCTTTTATTTTAATATTACGAATTGTGTTCTTGCATTACTAGGGTTGTGTGTTCTTGATTATTTGGGGGGTATTTGTAAGTTCGAATTTTTTGTTGATTTTGGTGAATTTTGTGAGTTGGGTATTGATTTTTATGGCACCGCCTCATTCATCCGAGGATGAGGACGAGTAGGTATGTTTTCTGCTATCCCTCGTATTTACTTCCATTCAATGCGGACATTGAATATTTTATGTTTGGGGGTGGTTTGGGGGATTAGTAGTTGTTGTATTATGTGTTCATGTAGGATTTCATGCTTTGCATATTAGTAGTATTAATTCATGCATGTTGTTCGTATTATTTATGTTTGTTTCATATAGGACATTCTATTATTATTTTTTCGTATATCATGTGAGTTCATTATAGTTGCATTCTCAAAGCATGCATATTTCATGATCCCTTAGGATGAGCTAATTCTGATTGGTAGGTAGATGTCTAATATATTGAGAGTGGTAATGATGAATAGAGGGTTGATTTATAGTTCCTAGGAATTGAGTTGCATGCTTCGGAACAAAACTTTTACACAGTCTCATTGGGTGCTTTTGGGCTAGGTTAGGGTCATGCTTGTTTGGATGTTTTGAGATTTAATCACTTGATTATATTTAGAATTTTTGTTATTCCCTTGATGGCGTAGGAGCACTAAAGTATAAGTTTGGGGGAAAACAGGAATTTCATGCTAGTTGTTGGCTAGGTGTCAAATGGCTAGTAGTCGGCTTATATTTATATGAGTAGTCTAGGGTTGGAATTGAGAATTCTCATTCCAGATTGCATGAAAAAAAAAGAAAAAAAAGTAAAAAAAAAAGTCAATAGTTCAATTGTTAAATGCAAAATTAACCATGAGTGAGCTCTTTAATACTCGAGTAATTAAGTCTAAGGGGACTTAGTCCTAGTAACCTAAAGCCTTGTGGTTTGGGATTGCTGACCTAACACTCGCTACATGGGTATTATTGTATAAGCCTTTTGGGGTCTCATCCATTGCACGGTTAAATAAGCATGTGTATTGTATATAGTAGTATGTGTCATAGTGTAGTAATAAAGCATGAATTCCTGGCTAACTTGAATGAGGATGGATGTGTTTCTAAGTTATGAAGTGTCTCTACACAGGTTACCTGGTTTGGCTTTGTCTGGCATAGGTTCAGAATTTTACGGTATGCTCACCATGAGTGGGTTCTTTGTCATGGGAGATTACCAACTCTACATAGACTTGCCTCTTTTGGTTTGGATGTTTCTCCGTTTTGTCACTTCTGTGTGGGAGGTATTGAGACTCATTCTCATTTGTTTGTAACTTGTCCCTTTAGTAGCTTCATTTTTTCAAAATTATCTAGAATCATGAAGGTTGGTTTTGTTGGTCTGTCCTGGGTGGAGGTTTTAACCTCTCTGGGTGGCATTCAAGATCACAACGTAAGGGACGTGGCTCTTCTCACAGCTCAGATCTTTTCCTATCACATATGGAGGGAGAGGAATGCTAGGCATCATGGGAAAGGTGTGTGTGGCCCTATCAATCTGCTGCAAGGCATAATGGTGGATCTCAAGATTAAACTCAGAAACACCACTTGGTATCGACAAAATGCAAACCTAGTTTTATATAGGTGGATTGATATTTGAAATTGTGGGAGTTGGGGTTGTTCTGCCCTCTCGCTCCATTTTTTCTCTTCTAGTTCATTAGTTTTGCTCTTTGTTCTCTCTAAGCTTGGCTTGGAGCTAGGGTTAATCCCTGTTTTTTTGGCTTTTTAATATACTATAATCTTAGCAAAAAAAAAAAAAGTTATGAAGTGTCTACAGTCTATTCTATTTATAAACCTGTGATTGTCTTGGCGAAGAATAGGTATGATTTTTTACCTAGTATTGGGAGTATTTCTGATGAGCATCGCACACACGCACGTTTCTGTCATGTATTGTTAGTATACGGGGACTTAGTCTAACTCTATTTGGATTTAGTTGCATTCTTTGAGATATTTGCTTGCTAGTTGGTTTTGGTTAGTTTGAAGGGGATCTTTGCATTTTCATGTTAGTTGCATTCATGCATTGCATTGTTTTTGCATTGTTTAGTTAGATGGATTTTGTGGGTACATTCGCTATAGGCCCTCACGAGATCTTACTCGTCCACTAGGGCTGCCTAGGGGTTTAAAGGGCTTCTTGCATATACCAAATGCAACTGTGATCACCTACGGAAGTGGTACTATTTAGTTAGTTAGTTGTAATTGTTTATGCTTGAGGACAAGCATCGGTTTAAGTTTGGGGGTGTGATAAGTGGATTTTATATCCACTTGGAGCGTTCCATATTGGCTTAAATTGATTGTCTTTGACTCAAGTTTGTTGTAGTTTTGATGTGTTTTGTGTAGTTGTGCAGGGTTGCAAGAATGTCGATTAGGGTTGATGCTTCTATCGTTTTTGGATGTTAAATTGATTAAAATTTGGATTTTCTGTGTTGGCTGCGCAGTCTACACGGTTTTGGCCATATCTGGAGTTCTAGAAGTCCGTTTTCAGCGATCTTACTGTCCACGCGAAGCTTGAGAGATTTTCTACAACATGGAATAGGTCTTATACGAGCAGGCAGCGCTTGGTGGGCGCAAGCAGCGTGGTAAACAGACTGTTGGTAGCAGGGAAATTACTGTTTTGCCCTTTTTAAGTTCTAATTGTATTTTGGGCAGTTTTTTGTACCTTAATTGAATTCTAATTGTAATAGAAGGCAATTTCTTGCTGGGCAAGACTTCTAGAGCCTATATAAACACATCCTACAATTGTAATTTGTATCACCATTACATATCAATTACTTAGGTTTATTTGTATCTTTTCATACTTTGTTTTTATCATGGTTTCATCAGATCCCATGATGACGAGAGGTTCAATTATGAGCTAATCGTTGTCATGGGATTCTAACGGATTTATTTATGGAGCTTTAGTATCTTGATGCTTTAAAGATATGTGTGTGATGTATATTTGATATCCTCGTATGGTTATGCTTAATTGATAGATGCGTCATGAACATCTAATTTGTTAATCTCTTGTGAAGTGAAAGTGGATCTTGAGATTTAGAACTTGCCATGCTAGCATAGGTTCATAATTGTTTATCAATATGATTCGTGGTGTGAGATGAAAATACTTATACTGCCCTGTGTGATCTTAATGGATAACTTGCTCTTAAACCATTATGTTTTCAAATTCTATAGACATATAGGGTCTAAGCATAATTGGTGTCTATTCATCTTCTATCTCTTTTGTGGATGTATGTTTAGTTTGGTATACGTATGCTGATAGGTAGCGTGTACTTGTTTCGTGTTATCCGATCAGATATCATAACCATTACATATAGTGATTAAAGGCATCAGATCTAAGCAAAGTACTTAATGAAGTAAGGATTCTATGTTTTCTCTTGCAGAAGTAATTCGATTCCAATTCTCGTTAATTAGTTAATTCTTAGTTTGTTAGTTTACTTCTTAGTTAATTTAGTTTATTAAACCCAAAATTGTTATTTGTCTTAGCAGTAAATAATAATCATACATTGTTGCATAGGTACATCTACTGAATTGAAACCATAACCAGATCTCTGTGGGAACGAACTTGACTTATTCATGTATTACTTGTGACCACGTACGCTTGCGTGATTTTGTGTTAACAGATCTTACATATCATATACCTTATAAATGCTCTTTCACATTTTTTGACCACATCTAACATTTCATATATGTTGAATTTCATCTATTATCCACATCAAAAATCAAAACTTTTTTAGTTTCAAGTTTCTCATATTTCGCACACTTCATGAACATTTACTCTCTAGCGGGTATTGTCTCATGTATCTCACGACATTTCTAAACTTAGAAACTGATCCATCAAACACCTCCAATCCATCTTTAACAGTTAAATTTAAAATATGAGCAATACACCTCACATGTAAATGTTCACCATTCAAAACACTAGTATCCCAAATACCAATTCAATGCGGACATTGAATATTTTATGTTTGGGGGTGGTTTGGGGGATTAGTAGTTGTTGTATTATGTGTTCATGTAGGATTTCATGCTTTGCATATTAGTAGTATTAATTCATGCATGTTGTTCGTATTATTTATGTTTGTTTCATATAGGACATTCTATTTTTTTATTTTTCGTATATCATGTGAGTTCATTATAGTTGCATTCTCAAAGCATGCATATTTCATGATCCCTTAGGATGAGCTAATTCTGATTGGTAGGTAGATGTCTAATATATTGAGAGTGGTAATGATGAATAGAGGGTTGATTTATAGTTCCTAGGAATTGAGTTGCATGCTTCGGAACAAAACTTTTACACAGTCTCATTGGGTGCTTTTGGGCTAGGTTAGGGTCATGCTTGTTTGGATGTTTTGAGATTTAATCACTTGATTATATTTAGAATTTTTGTTATTCTCTTGATGGCGTAGGAGCACTAAAGTATAAGTTTGGGGGAAAACAGGAATTTTATGCTAGTTGTTGGCTAGGTGTCAAATGGCTAGTAGTCGGCTCATATTTATACGAGTAGTCTAGGGTTGGAATTGAGAATTCTCATTCCAGATTGCATGAAAAAAAAAAGAAAAAAAAAGTAAAAAAAAAAAGTCAATAGTTCAATTGTTAAATGCAAAATTAACCATGAGTGAGCTCTTTAATATTCGAGTAATTAAGTCTGAGGGGACTTAGTCCTAGTAACCTAAAGCCTTGTGGTTTGGGATTTCTGACCTAACACTCGCTACATGGGTATTATTGTATAAGCCTTTTGGGGTCTCATCCATTGCACGGTTAAATAAGCATGCGTATTGTATATAGTAGTATGTGTCATAGTGTAGTAATAAAGCATGAATTCCTGGCTAACTTGAATGAGGATGGATGTGTTTCTAAGTTATGAAGTGTCTCTACACAGGTTACCTGGTTTGGCTTTGTCTGGCATAGGTTCAGAATTTTACGGTATGCTCACCATGAGTGGGTTCTTTGTCATGGGAGATTACCAACTCTACATAGACTTGCCTCTTTTGGTTTGGATGTTTCTCCATTTTGTCACTTCTGTGTGGGAGGTATTGAGACTCATTCTCATTTCTCTACTAGAAAAACTGCCTTAGACATCGCTTATTGGCCGATGTCTTTTAAAAATCCAAGCGATGTCTTTGCATGCGATGTTAAAAGTATGGGCCTTAGACATCGCTTTTTAGCCGATGTCTATTATATACTTTAACATCAGTTTCTATTATCTAGTGATGTCTATTGTATACTTTAACATCAGTTTCTATTATATAGGGATGTCTATTATATACTTTAACATCATTTCTTTTGTTTGTAAAGTGATGTTCTCTATATTTTCGCTTATATTTTACATCACTTCTTTTGTTTGTAAAGTGATGTTAATTTTCTTTTTGTAATTCATGAATCCCCTGTTTTAATGAAATGCCCAAAAACCAAACATTCATCTAAAAACTAAATTACCATACCAAAACTAAAAAACCAAACATTCATTAATTTACCAAGATTCCAACTACATCATCCAAATTACATAAATCAAAACCAATTACTATACATTCATAATTTACCAAACTACATAATTTACCAATGAATCCTATCACAAGAAGGACTGCGTAATTACAATTACAACTGATAAAAGACAAAAAAGGACTGGACAAAAGTTTCTTAATGCCGAAAACATGAATTCATCGTAACTTCGTTTGCACATAAGCATACATGGTCGTTAATGGGAAGCAACCTGTGACTTACGGCCAAGTTGACACTGCATAGCTCTGTTCTAGAAACCATGGATTCATGGTCATCACTTGGAGAAAACCAATGAGCAGATATGAAATCCTAATATATGCAGATGCATTGCACTACTACATACCATTCCGAAAGAAAGGTTGTCCAGTAGATCTCTTCTCCGATAGGTATGCAGCAAGCTTAACATCACCAAGTTCAACCACACCAGTCTTTACGCAGAAATGATGTTCTTAGTGACACACATTACCTACATACTCTGAAAGTTAGCACAAAGAAGTTGATTGATGAAATCGGGTGAAATTGAGGACTCTTTTCTTGTTGAAATTGCTCTTTGAAACAACCAGGATGCACTCAAGTTGGGCTGCATATAAAATTTTAATCAAAGGCATGACCAGAGGGATCTACGCTACTTTGATTATAAAAAGATCTAGGAAACACTAACCATACATGGGTTTAAGAGGGACAGACTGTCTGAGACCTGAACCAGCAGGGAAGGCCTGGAACCAATTGGCAGGGCAAACGAATTAGCATAAAAGTTTAGAAACTTTTCCATTGTAAATTATTATACTTCAAGAAAAATCAATTGAGCACGCCCGTAAATATATTGGAGAACTATATATTATAAGACAATATTACCTCCCAGAAATACTGTACTTGTGACTCCCCAACCTACATTACTTCAGTACTAGTATATATAGCATCCTTGTGATTATGAACTGATTGGATCTGTACTGGCGCTCACAAATTCAACTCCAACGGTGTCACTGAGAAAACTGCACATGAGATCAGCATGTTGAATATGAGATTATAGTGTGTAGAAACATATAATTTAGTTTTGATAGTATGTGGCTGCTTTCTAATATTGGATTCTGGAGTAATAAAAGGAGTTCAGATGTTGTAATATTTCAGAGAAGTAAATTAGTGTTGTGTTATGCACTTATGCTCTGCATCTGCAAGGAGTGAGTAGTAGATTGCGTACGTAGAAATATATCCAACTAACTACATCGCAAAGAATTAAATATATAATAACTTGAGACATATACAATATATTCTAGAGCAAACTCACAGTTATTGGCTCCTTCCAAAACATCCTCAATCTCAGCAAAACTAACCTGTCTATATCCTATGTTCTTGTTGTATAGAGATGTTTCTTTCGATTTGGGAACCCAGAAACCACACCATCCATGATAGCTATAATTACAACAATTAAAAAGAGTGAGTTTAAAAAGCCCACAAGAACAGGAATACCACGACAAGCAATAAACATATGCACAGCTGTACGTATATAGCAGCAGTCAATTTGTATTCTTACTACACATGTAAAGATAATTATGACACAGGGATAAAAAGCAAAAAATCACACCCTGAATGACAAAGCTGGTGCAGGAAACAAGGGAAACTGATATGCTTAGCTATATATGTTCTCAAAGGCCCAAGCTCATAGATTATACCGACCTTGAGCCAATTTGGTGCTGTAAACCTCTTCCTCAATATAGCTGATATTTTTTTCATCCTCATTTTTATATACTGTCAACAAAAACCAAAAGATCAGCTTTTATGACACCACATGAATTATTTATAGTAATAGTTTCAGTTTCATACATCGTGCATTTCAAGAAATATCCCAGTTTAGACTGATCCCATTAATCTCATATATACATTTCACCAAAAACTTCAACATGCAGAACTATGCTTGCTTTCCAAGAGCCAAATTAGCAATAGGAATGAGCAAAAAATATATATTGTGTAAGCTCTCATATGAGCAAAAGTTATACTTCTCACATTGTACAACTTAAATATTAATCTCAAAATATAAATTACTGATTTGTTAACTTATTAAAATATAAGTTACTGATTTGTTAAATGCGTGTTTAAATTTCCGATGCAGTCAAAATTTGATTTCATGTTAAAGCTTGGCACTAAGTAGCATCAATTCCTTTAAATTGTATTCCTAAACCTACAATGCATAAATTTACGCAATATTCCATTTTCATATGACCATCCATTTTCAAGATTTCTACACTCCCGTACATTGGAAGTTGCTCTGTCATGGGCAAATCCATATTTGATGAAATTTAAACATTCTACTCAAAATTTGATGAACAATACCTTATTTCGAAAGAGCAATTCTTCTAGAGTTTAAACATGATTTTTTTATGTCAAAAACTCTCTTAGATCTTTAAGCAAACACCTGCTCTGCAAAAATATAAAACACAAAGATATTTAAAATTAAAGAACTGAAATAGAACGTACACAAAATCACTTTATACAAACAAATCAAGCAAATACCCCAAAATCAAACCCTAAAAATGAACCCTAAAATCATACCATAAAATCAATGTCAATAATCGGAGTGAAATCAAGAACAATACCTAATTACGCTCCAATATCCAAATCTTTAAGCTCCAATTTCCAAATCTTAAAGCTTTAGGCTCGAACAAACTCCACCACAACCACTCTTTTCATAAAAATAAACCCTAATTAGAACAAATTGAAGAATTAAAACAAAGGAAGAAAGAAAGAGCAAGAGAAAGGTGTAATTTACAGGTGTAATTGAACAAAACGAACCCTAATTTATTTGGTTAGAGCAGCAATTAGCAGAAATTAGTCGGGGGAAGAAGAGAGCTCGGGGGAAGAAAAGAGACAGTCGGGGGAAGGAGTAATTGTGTGGGTTTTGATTTTTGATTTTATGATTTTCAGTTTTGTTTTTATGATTTTGATTTTTAATTTTTCTTTTAATCAATTTGCAAATTAGGGGGAGGAACCGGGAGTGTGAAATGGAGATGGGGGGAGTTAAAATTGAAAATTTTAGCTAAGGCGGGGAGAAAGGGAGGGTACGCTTGTTTCAATTTTTTTAAAAAGGGGTTTAGACATCAGTTCCTTAATTAATTGATGTCCCGCGAGTTTCATTTTTTTTAAAAGAAGGGATTAGACATCGCTTTCCTTATTGACTGATGTAAAGTTTATAAAAAGACATCACTTTCTTAACAAGTGATGTAAAAAACTGTTTTAACATCAGTGGTTTTTCTGACTGATGTCTAATGTGCGATGTCTATTGCTGTATTTCTAGTAGTGTTTGTATGTAACTTGTCCCTTTAGTAGCTTCATTTTTTCAAAATTATCTAGAATCATGAAGGTTGGTTTTGTTGGTCTGTCCTGGGTGGAGGTTTTAACCTCTCTGGGTGGCGTTCAAGATCACAACGGAAGGGACGTGGCTCTTCTCACAGCTCAGATCTTTTCCTATCACATATGGAGGGAGAGGAATTCTAGGCATCATGGGAAAGGTGTGTATGGCCCTATCAATCTGCTGCAAGGCATAATGGTGGATCTCAAGATTAAACTCAGAAACACCACTTGGTATCGACAAAATGCAAACCTAGTTTTATATAGGTGGATCGATATTTGAAATTGTGGGAGTTGGGGTTGTTCTGCCCTCTCGCTCCATTTTTTCTCTTTTAGTTCATTAGTTTTGCTCTTTGTTCTCTCTAAGCTTGGCTTGGAGCTAGGGTTAATCCCTGTTTTTTTGGCTTTTTAATATACTATAATCTTAGCAAAAAAAAAAAAAGTTATGAAGTGTCTACAGTCTATTCTATTTATAAACCTGTGATTGTCTTGGCGAAGAATAGGTATGATTTTTTACCTAGTATTGGGAGTATTTCTGATGAGCATCGCACACACGCACGTTTCTATCATGTATTGTTAGTATACGGGGACTTAGTCTAGCTCTATTTGGATTTAGTTGCATTCTTTGAGATATTTGCTTGCTAGTTGGTTTTGGTTAGTTTGAAGGGGATCTTTGCATTTTCATGTTAGTTGCATTCATGCATTGCATTGTTTTTGCATTGTTTAGTTAGATGGATTTTGTGGGTACATTCGCTATAGGCCCTCACGAGATCTTACTCGTCCACTAGGGCTGCCTAGGGGTTTAAAGGGCTTCTTGCATATACCAAATGCAACCGTGATCACCTACGGAAGTGGTACTATTTAGTTAGTTAGTTGTAATTGTTTATGCTTGAGGACAAGCATCGGTTTAAGTTTGGGGGTGTGATAAGTGGATTTTATATCCAATTGGAGCGTTCCATATTGGCTTAAATTGATTGTCTTTGACTCAAGTTTGTTGTAGTTTTGATGTGTTTTGTGTAGTTGTGCAGGGTTGCAAGAATGTCGATTAGGGTTGATGCTTCTATCGTTTTTGGATGTTAAATTGATTAAAATTTGGATTTTCTGGGTTGGCTGCGCAGTCTACACGGTTTTGGCCATATCTGGAGTTCTAGAAGTCCGTTTTCAGCGATCTTACTGTCCACGCGAAGCTTGAGAGATTTTCTACAACATGGAACAGGTCTTACATGAGCAGGCTGCGCTTGGTGGGCGCAAGCAGCGTGGTAAGCAGACTGTTGGTAGCAGGGAAATTACTGTTTTGCCCTTTTTAAGTTCTAATTGTATTTTGGGCAGTTTTTTGTACCTTAATTGAATTCTAATTGTAATAGAAGGCAATTTCTTGCTGGGAAAGACTTCTAGAGCCTATATAAACACATCCTACAATTGTAATTTGTATCACCATTACATATCAATTACTTAGGTTTATTTGTATCTTTTCATACTTTGTTTTTAACATGGTTTCATCAGATCCCATGATGACGAGAGGTTCAATTATGAGCTAATTCGTTGTCATGGGATTCTAACGAATTTATTTATGGAGCTTTAGTATCTTGATGCTTTAAAGATATGTGTGTGATGTATATTTGATATCCTCGTATGGTTATGCTTAATTGATAGATGCGTCATGAACATCTAATTTGTTAATCTCTTGTGAAGTGAAAGTGGATCTTGAGATTTAGAACTTGCCATGCTAGCATAGGTTCATAATTGTTTATCAATATGATTCGTGGTGTGAGATGAAAATACTTATACTGCCCTATGTGATCTTAATGGATAACTTGCTCTTCAACCGTTATGTTTTCAAATTCTATAGACATATAGGGTCTAAGCATAATTGGTGTCTATTCATCTTCTATCTCTTTTGTGGATGTATGTTTAGTTTGGTATACGTATGCTGATAGGTAGCGTGTACTTGTTTCGTGTTATCCGATCAGATATCATAACCATTACATATAGTGATTAAAGGCATCAGATCTAAGCAAAGTACTTAATGAAGTAAGGATTCTATGTTTTCTCTTGCAGAAGTAATTCGATTCCAATTCTCGTTAATTAGTTAATTCTTAGTTTGTTAGTTTACTTCTTAGTTAATTTAGTTTATTAAACCCAAAATTGTTATTTGTCTTAGCAGTAAATAATAATCATACATTGTTGCATAGGTACATCTACTGAATTGAAACCATAACCAGATCTATGTGGGAACGAACTTGACTTATTCATGTATTACTTGTGACCACGTACGCTTGCGTGATTTTGTGTTAACAGATCTTACATATCATATACCTTATAAATGCTCTTTCACATTTTTTGACCACATCTAACATTTCATATATGTTGAATTTCATCTATTATCCATATCAAAAATCAAAACTTTTTTAGTTTCAAGTTTCTCATATTTCGCACAATTCATGAACATTTACTCTCTAGCGGGTAATTGTCTCATGTATCTCACGACATTTCTAAACTTAGAAACTGATCCATCAAACACCTCCAATCCATCTTTAACAGTTAAATTTAAAATATGAGCAATACACCTCACATGTAAATGTTCACTATTCAAAACACTAGTATCCCAAATACCAATTCTATTTTTTTTATTTTTTTCAATGCAATTTCATTAGAGCTAACATTATCCATGGTGATAGATAACACCCAAGTAATTTTTCACTCCACTAAACACTCTTCAATTGCCAATGCAATTGCCTTACCTTTATGACTAACAATTGGACAAAATTTAGTATTCTTTTATGCAACTTCCAATCTTTATCAATGAAATGTGCGATCAAATATATATAGTTAATCTTTTGATTAGAAGTCCATATATCCATTGTTAAGCAAAGGCGTTTTGTTGGTTCAAGCAACAAATGTTTTAAATCATTTATTTTGAGAGAATACATTTCTTAAAAATCACGTTCAATCGTCCATCTAGATGGAATTTGAAACATCGGTTGCACGATGGTCATAAATTCTCTAAAGCCTAGCCCTTCCCCGAATTTGAATGGTAACTCATCGACAATAATCATCTTAATATACTAATCTTTAGCTAGCCAAATTCTTGTTATAAGTCCAACTAGTCAATGATGAAACACCACTCCCATTATTAGTTTGAAAAGCTAATTTAGTTTGATGATCTTCAACATTATATGATTTGTGTTATGACCGAATCTGGCATAATAATTATCATGATTTAATTAGATAAATTAATGGTTCATTATCAGCAATGGGCCTCAAAGATGACGATTGGGTCACTAAAACCCACTACTGGAATCAGCCTGGCACAACTACAGGGCCACTTCGCTCGTGATCCTATCTAAGGGGTCGCCTCGTTGATATTTCCCTCTCAGGGATCGCATCGTACTATCATTACACCTAAGAGCTAAGCGAGATCGCTATCTCATTCTCTACTAGAAGGCTCATAGCTAGACCCCTCGAGGTCATATGAGTATATGTGCATGCTTGGGACCGCTTCGCATGACTCGACCCCTCGAGGTCGCCTGACAAGCCCTCGCTACTTCTCTACTAACCTCGTTTGAGAGGCCTCGATTGTAGACCATGCGAGACCATTGGTTTCCTTCTCTGGGCCATGGATCATTGATAGAATTAATGACTCACTGCCACATCAGCCCTAAACGAGTGGGCTTGAGCCATGACTTATCTCCTAAAAAATCCTAGCCCGTCTAGGTATCTTGTTCTATAAGAACTACGTACGGCTTGATCCCTATAAATAGGGTATGTAGGCACCTTGATATGGATGAGAAACAGTTCACCCCTGAAAACACCTATCAAGTTCAGCCACACCTATACACACATAAACCCTAATCCTTATTCTTCTTATAGCAAAATATCCGTATTTTGCTCCGTTATTCCAGCAAACCTCCATAAACATTGTTATACCAATTTCTCCATATAACAATTTGCAAGTTCTCAAATGACTACACAAATTATTAGTACCATCGTTCGAAGAATTTGTATTTACATACTTACCACAATATTTACGATTAGCTATCTTACCCTCCTCATTTAAATTCTTATCACAATATTTACACTAGGCAATGGACAAAAACAAGACGGTGCATAAACTGTGATAAAACTACGAGTCTCTGATAAATTAGTAATCAAACTACAAAATCAAAAATTACACAACTACAAAGTACAAACTAAATTTGTAGTTATTAAAATCAAAACAAATCAAATTAGACTAAACTAAATTATAAACTCCAAGTCTTCAACTATACATACATATACATATATATATATAACCTAATATATAATAATATATAAGAACATACCTATGATTTTGCTGAATAAACTCAGATGATATAATTAAGTGAGGTAAGCGATTGAGTTGTTGGATTTTAAGACCTTAGTTAAGCTAAGCTAAGGAATGAACAACAGAAAGTAATGAATATTGGTCTAACAACGGTTTTTATTGTGTGAAGCTCAATTGTGATATTACTACTTTCGAGGATGTAGTCGATTTGATTGTTCGAGAATCTATTGAAGTCATTTTTTATATCAAGAATATGTTAAATATTCATCTTGTTAAACGATCCGAAAACAAATCGACTATTTATTTAGTTTGTTTTTTGTTTCCCTATCAGGTTGTAATTGGGAATTTGTCCTGACTGGGTTCAGTTGTTTTAATGAAAGTTTCTCCTTTTCTTTGTCAAAAAAAAATATATAAGTTCTGTGTTGAAATAATTGAATGACTACATGCATATTAATAGGCTAAACGCCCAAGTGGTGGTGACTAAAAAATAGCTAAACACTCTACATGATTAAATAAAACTTAAACAATTTACTCTTAAGTTTTTAAAAGCCCATAAATTTTAGATTAAATCCCAACATGAGTGTGCTCTATCGATGACTAGGGTTGAGATTAGTAAATTAGTTATTGAACCTAACTGTAAGGAATATAGAATGGGGTATTATTAAATATATTATTACTTTTTATTATTTTAAGTTATATTGATTTTTTATTTCATAATTTCGGTTAATCGCAATTAAAAACCGAAATATCGAAATATAAATTGTACCAAACCAAAAGTTTATATTCCATTCACCTAATCGAAATTATTTCGGTTAACAGAAAAACCCGATGCGGCTACTTAATGTTATTAAATTGATAAAATAAATTTTTATATAATAAAATTAGTAACTGTTATGCCCACATAACACCGCTAAATATTAATTACTATATTGTTACGAATAATACTGCCTACAAGAACCTAAAATTATTAGTACTAATTATGAGATAACAACTACCAAATTAATTTAATTCTAAAAATTAATAGCTTATATATAATAAGCATAACTGAGATCTTATCCAAATTTTTGGTCGTCGTCACTGTACTCCCAAAAACATACGATCCGTTGGATTAAAAGTCATCCGTTGGATTATAAATTATATCCTTATATATTTATTTATAATTTTCACTTTATTAATTTACTATAATAACCTTTCTTCATCGATTTGTTTTTTTTTCTTCATCATTAGAACTAAATTTAATTTAAAAATATCTTTATAAGAGAGATCTTATCCAAATTTTTGGTCTGAGCGCTGTACTACCAAAATTATATGATCCGTTGGATTGAAACTAAACGATTAAGATTAGATCACATCAAAAAGAAATTATAATCTAAAAAGGATATAATTAGAAAAGGTTGTATTAGAAGTGAATTTTAAAAGAAAATTATAATCTAAAAAGGATATAATTAAAAAAGATTGTATTACAATTGATTTTTAAAAAGAAAATTATATTCTAAAAAGGATATAATTAAAAAAAGTTGTATTAGAATTGAGTTTTATTTTTTATTTATTAGTATTAAAAAATTCCATATTTACCATTTGGCCTCTATCTTGAGATCTAGAAATCATATTTGAATGATTTTACAATCCATGCTAACCTCATAAAATTATCTTTAATTTAGTGATGCTTTAATAATTATTATTCAAATAGAAACACTCAGAATATCAAGAGAAAATATAATTACGAATTTTTACATTAATACTAATCTATGTAGAAGTTCTACATTTATAATGCTATCAATTGTAGAAAACCTAATTGTATATGATTTAAATTATTGACATATAAATTTTCCTATTTCAATATAAATATACTTTTTATTTTATAACATATTAAAATATAAAACATTTTTTATGCTAAATCCAACGATTTTCATCTATTTATTTTAAGATCTTTGTCGTACGGAGGAATAGACGATTATCAGGAGTACTTTTTAGTTTATAACATATTAAAATATAAAATATTTTTTATGCTAGATCCAACGGTTTTCATCTATTTATTTTATTTTAAGATCTTTGTCATACGGAGAAATAGACTACCGATTATCAAAATTTCGGACAAAATCTCTCTTACACTTATTATTAAAATTGTATTTGATTGTGAGTAGAACTCTCTTTAAATAATTATAAGGATATTTTGATAATCAAAACGAATTATAAGTAGAATTCATAAATCAAATAGAATTTTCAACTTAAAAAATCGTCAAATTCTTCTCTTTTTTGTTTCTGTGTAGATTTACTTATATTAAATCATCATTAATTTAAATATTATTTTGTTAATTTCATGTGGGCTGTAAACGTCCAAATCAAATTTTAAAATTAAAGATAGAGTACAAATATTAAATCGAATATGTAAAATCATATATATATCAATTTTTAAACATCAATTTGATATGTAAATTAATAACTTATAAAATTTCATAAAAGTAATATAATTGTAGATATTAAAAAGGAGTCGTGCGTTGCACGGGTTATAATCTAGTATTTATAACAACTACAAAATAAAAATAAAATCTAAAACTTTAGCATAATATTATTGTATATAGTAGCTGAAGCACAATTTTAACAAAATTTAGTTAAAGAAATTATTTTTAAGCCTTTTGACCTAAACCGATCGACCAACTCTCATATTGAGTGGTCGCGGAATATGACTGGGCGAATTTGTCCTTTGAAAGGTCCTAGCACTTTACATGAACCGTTGACATATATGTTATTGTGTCCCATGCATACGGTAGAGCAAATAACATGCATTCACATGGTGTTACACTTCGCAAGTAGTTGTTCACAAAAAACCTAGCTAGCAAAGGTATAATTTAGGACCAGTTTAAATTGATATGGCATATTATTGGTTGCATTTTTTACCAATTTTGAATTATAATCTTGTTGTGGAATAAAAACTAGGGTTATTAAATTGCGGCTAGGGTTCGTGAGCTTCGTGCTTTAATGACTGCGCTTGTGTTTTGTGATCTAATTCGGATCCTCACAAGATGCCTACGTATCTCAGAGTTGAGAATCAAGCCAAAAACGTCGTTCTGAGATGAGGGGTCTGACCCTTTATATAGGCTTGAGAAGCCTTAGAATTTGAGTAGGGCTTGGAGACTTGGTGGACAAGTCATCGCCTTATGGAAGGTTCTGGACTCCTACCTTGTAAGAGTTAGTTTCCATATGCCTTGGAGGCTACTTCTTATCCCAGGGCTATTCTAGAACGTCCCTTAATTCTAGAACGTTCCTTGTTTACAAATTAGGCCTATTTTAGAACAAGCTTATACCAGGCGTCCCCGATTTGGGCTGTTTCTTGGGCTTATTCATTAACTACGAATTTAATGCCCAACTAGGGTTTCGGGCTTTATTAATGAGCCAATAAATGCGACATTTATTATATCTTTAGGGATTATTTTTCACCCAAATCATGTGCCCCCCAACTTCTGGGAAAACTTGATTTCGCAGAAGTTTAAAGTCACATCGGCCCTGCCCGGGTATCGTCTTACAGTAAAGTGTGGAGCGACCTACACATTCACAACGACTAAAATTCTTTCCCAAGTTAATACTTAAGAAAGTTAAACGTTCCTTGGCCTCTCGAACCTTTTTCTTAAGATTTTTGGGACTTTCGGGAATAGGATTAGTGTCGTTTTGAGCTCATAGACACTAATCCATGTGCAATTCGTGCATAGGATCCTTTATCATAAATTTATTAGTGATTTATTTCCCTCAACTTATCTAAGTTGGGGTTAATATCAGGCGGTCGTTGCTCATAAGCCATAATAAAGGCTAATCTTTGAGCAAAAGACGCTAATTCGATCCTAATTGGGGCTAAACAACCCTAAACGGGGCTATAAAGGCCTTAATCGAGGCTAACTAACTCGTCCTTGATGTAATTATTAATAAGATATCCATTATTAACCTTAAGATAGGTTAATTTTAGAGTGTAAGTCCTTAAACGTCGCTAATCGAGGTTAATCAGCCCCTAACTGCGATTAGTGCAATCCTAACCTCAAATTTTGAAGTCAAGTCAATCCAGTAGAGATTCTTATAACCTCCTGGTTGGAGAAAGAATCACGTGAAGATTCTCATTTTTGAGTTGTCTAGACAAGAAATACGGTCCTCTGGACAAGGTGTTCAAAGCACCCTCCTGGTTTTCAACACCCTTCTGGTTTTTCAACACCCTCCTGGTTTTTCAACACCTCTGGCATTTCTAAACTCAAATTTTAAAGTTGAGCTTATATGATGGGGATTCTTATAATCTCTTGGTATGAAGAAGAATCACATGAAAATATGCATTTTTGTACGTTTTGGAGGCGAAATACCACCATTTAAGCTGGTTTGCAAACCAGACCTTGTTTTCGAACCAGGTCATTTTTTCAACTTCAAATAATCACTTGGGAACCTACCTAAGCTTATAGAGGACCTTATAAGGTTCTTGAATCTTAAATTTGAGAGCAAACGAAGCATTTTTGAGCGTTCTGGAGCCAAACGAAGTCAATCAGGGGTTCAGGTGTTCGAAACACCTTCCTCCAAGGGGCTCTGGTCGGCCACCCCTGGTCGACCATTTGGCCAAGGGCACCTGGTCGGCCATCCCAGGTGTTCGAAACACATGAACATTTTTTTTTAAAATTTTGGCCAAAATTTGACCGTTTGACTTTGACTTTTGACTTTTGACCTTGATTTTGACCAAAACCAAATCTTGTCTTTAGCCTCCCCCTTTGTTTTTAGAGGGAGTTTGCCACACCTTGGTTGGTTTTGTGATCCTTGATCTCAAATAACTTGTATTTTGTCGAAAAAGCATGGTACGTACTAAAACGTCCGTAACTTTTGACTCGTTACTCCAAATAAGACCCACGATATATCAAATTGAAGGTATTTCAGAGTTCTAGGTCCAACAAATATGATTTATCCTATTAACCCCATTTATCGACCCAAAAAACGTCATTTAAGGCACTTTTGGAGCCAAAATAGTTTTCCCGAGGTATTTTTAGTATCCGTGCGTAAATTTAGGAGACCATCAAGGCTTAACCTTGATTCAAAACCTTGAATTCATTCGTGGTGGTTGTTTTCAACAATCTTGAAGTTCTTTTGTTCTTGTCCCCTTGTTTTCAAACAGAGGAGGTCTTACTTCTTAGTTGCTTATATCGGGGATTCCCTTGTTTTCAACACCTGACTTCCAGTCTAGGGTACTTTGGCTGGCCTTTCATCCTTGATTTTAACTTTAGGTCTTTAAAACTCCTACCTTGTTTGTATAATCCTGGCTTGGTTTGAATTTATCCAACGGTTCCTGATTTTCAGACCTTGAATTCAATCAACCAGCTTGATTTGAGGCAAACAGCCTTGTCGGCCACCGAGGTTTAAATTTTGTGTAGGTGTTCAAAACTCCTAATTCCATATTCCTAGGATACTTTGGTTGGTTTTTTTATCTTTGATTTTGACTCAAGGATCCTAAATCTCCTACCTTGTTTGTAGGACCTTGCCTTGTTTTGAATTTAGCCAATGGTTCCTGATTTTTAGGCCTTGTATTTAGACAACCGGCTTGATTTGAGGCAAATAGCCTTGTTGGCCACCAAGGCTTAGATTTTGTCTTAGGACTTGAAATTTAAGACTTTAAGTGTGAAATTACAAAGGACCACGTATAGAGGAGACTTTCGGTCAATGCATATCTCAATGCTCTCACTGACGTTTCCGTGCCTTCATGGCATTATCAGGTAGCTAACTAGTCTCAAGATGACCTTTGATGAGGATCTATCCAGCAACTTCCAACGTTGATGGGCACCAACAACTTGCTCTCTATAGTGGGGGTCTCCAAGACCTGATAGTAAACACTTCTAGTGTAGTTCTTGATTTCAGACAAGGTGAATTTTGACAAGGCCTCGACCATTTTATTCTCTTCATGGTGGCATTTCTTGAATCGTACCAACTATGATTTTACAATCCTCAGGTATTTCACCATCCTTTCACCTTTGGTTTCAAAATCTTCATTCACTTGGGCTATCACCAGCCTTGAGTCTCCACAGACTTTAAGATTTTTGGCCTTCATGGCTAGAGCCAAGCCTAGTCCAGTTATCAAGGCTTCAAACTCTACCTCGTTATTGGTCGTCGAGAAATTCAACCTCAAGGCATATTCAATCTTAAAGCCGTCAGGGGTTAGTAGAACTAAACGAGCTCCATTTGTTTTTGTTTTTGATACCCCATCAAAATAGGGTACCCAATATTCCTTCTGAACTTTATTCTTTTCTCCCTCTTGGGGGTGTCTTATCTTGCCCTTGTTGGGATGTGGTACCTTCCTGCCCCCCCCCCCCGACTTCTTGGTTGTGAATGGTACATTCAACCACGAAGTCAGCGAGTGCATGTCCCTTAATTGTAGTTCGAGGATTGTACTTCATATCAAATTCTTTGAGCTCTATTGTCCATTTAATCAATCTTCCATTATCCTTCGAGCTGTGCATGACATTTCTCAATTGTTAGTCTATCAAGACTTCGATTTTATATGCTTGAAAGTACGGTCGTAGCTTCCTCGAGGCTATTACTAATGCCAAAGCAAACTTCTCAATGGGGGAGTAATTTAACTCAGCTCCATGCAACACCTTGCTCACATAGTAGATAGGTTTCTGAACCTTGTTATCCTCTCAATGCTTGTTCAGATACTGCCAAATACAGATATAGGGTCTCTCCAGGACTAGGTTTGGCCAACAACGGGGCTTTAGCCATGTATTTTTCAATTGTTCAAAGGCCTCTTGGCTTTCAGAAGTCTACATAAGATCCTTTACTCTCTTTGATGTTTGAAAGAAAGCCAAACACTTGTATCCGGACTTGGAGATGAATCTCCCTAAGGCTTTAAATCTTCAAGTCAATTTATGTACGTCCTTTATGGAATGTGGTGATTCCATATCTAGGATTACCTTGATCTTATCAGGGTTGGCTTTTGTGCCTCTCTTTGAAACCACGCCAAAGGCACACTTGGTTGGATTTAACATCATCTTGTGGTGCCTCGGCACTTCACATGCCCCTCTGAGGTTCTTAATATGGTCTGCCTTGAATAGGCTCTTGACTAACATGTCATCCACGTGGACCTCCATGGTCTTCCCGGTCAAGGGTGTAAAAAAAATTTTTTCTCATCTCGGTTGGCCATTATGTCTTCGATGTTTGTCTTGTTCCTGGGGCTTCTCGGACTTAAACTCTTATTTGGTTGTGTTGTAACCTAACTTTCGACCCTTCGGGTCTTTATTTATGCATTTGTATGTTTCCGTTCGTGTATTCATTTATTTTTGGTACTTGGTCATCTTTAACTTACACTCATCAGGTGCTTGGCACATAAATAAAATCACATAATAGAGAACAAAAAACAAACTTGCATTAATAACTTGAAATGGGTTCAACCCTTACATAGAGTACTACTGTCCTACTCGGAGTAACATGCTCTGCAATGCTTTCATCGAAACTTGTTTCTACTTCTACTAGATAAATACGAAGCTAAGTCCTATTAAGATAGTTTGAACCTGCCGGCGCTTTTCAAGACTAGGCATGCATTGCTTGATTTTAGTTTTGATGCTCCATCAAAATAGAGCACCCACTACTCCTTCTGATCTCCTCATTCTTGTTTTGAAACTCACTTCCTTTTTGGGGTACTATCTTCTGCCCCCCGACTTCTTGGTTGCCAATAGTACATTCAACCACGAAGTCAGTTGACGCCTTAGCCTTAATGGCCGTCCGAGGTTTATGTGCCTCGTCCTCTGATGGCCTTTCTTGGTGTTCCTTATCACCGCGGACATCCATGTCTTCAATCGGAAGGACCTGCCCCTCGACTCCATCAGGCCTTAACGCGGCTATATAGCAGCTCCTAGCCATTTTCTGGTCACCATTTTGTTCTCCAACACCATTTCTGGTTGGAAACTTAATCTTCATGTGATAGGTTAAGGCCACAACCTTAAAAGCGTGAAGTCCAGTCCTTTCAAGGATGGCATTGTAAGTAGAAGATGCTTTGATAACCAAAAAGTTCAGCATCTGTATAGCCTCCATTGGCTTCTGTCCGATCATGACGGGCAACTGAATAGTTCCCTCAACTTTAGACTCTACTCCGCTGAATCCATATATAGGCATGTTAGATGGGGTCAACTGAGAGTCGTTGTATCCCATCTTCATGAATGTATCATGGAATAAGATATCAACAGAAGCTCCATTGTCTATCAAGACTCGCTTCACCTCTGAGTTTCCAATTAAAGGGGTTATGACCAACGGGTCGTCATGGGGGAACTTCACCCCTTCCAAGTCTGAGTCATCAAAACCAACCATTACTTCAATTTTTGCATGCTTCGGGGCCTCTCCCACGATGTGCATCACTTCTCTGTCATAAGCTTTCCGAGAATATCTTGTTGTGCCGGCCGTAGTCGGGCCTCCTGAGATCATGTTGATTACTGGCCCTCGGGGCTGTGGGTTGTGATCTTGATCGTTATTCCTTTTATAATCTCTAATTTCATTACCACGATCTTCACCCTTGGTGAAGTGGATCAGTTTCCCTCTACGGATCAAAAACTCGATCTCATCTTTGAGTTGCTTGCAATCATCAGTGTTATGCCCCACGTCTCTATGGAATCTGCAATACTGATTCTTGTTTCTCTTTGCGGGATCACCCCTGAGTGGCTTCGGCCATCAGAAATCCATATCCTCCTCAATGTCCAACAAGATTCGACTCCTAGGAGTATTCAACCTTACATACTCAGTGAACCTTGGTCCTTGGTTTTTCCTAGGGGCAGAGTCGGAGTCCTCGCTAGTTCAGGGATACTTGTCCCTAGCATCATACTCCTGGTCATCATACTCCTGGTCTTGCTTTCGCTTCTTGGAGTCATTGTTACCTCCTCCACCTACCGTGGCTTCTTTCTTCACGCTATCATCAGCTTTAATATACTTGTCAGCCCTTCGTTGGAGTTCAGCCATATTCTCAGGAGGATGCTTTGCTAATGACCTTTTAAAGAAAAGGTCAGTGGTTCCGTGCTCCAAGGCCACCATGGCTACCTTATTTTCTAAGTTAATAATATTTAGTGTCTCCTTAGTAAATCTCTTGAGGTAATCCCTCAGATTTTTGTTCTTTCCTTGTACCACATACATAAGAGATGCAGAGCTTTTCTCATGAACTCTTCCGCTAATGAATTGGCTGACAAAAGCGGCACTCAACTCCTTAAAAGAGCCAATTGAATTTACAGGTAATCGGTTATGCTATCTTTGAGCCATACCCGACAGGGTTTGAGGGAACGCCCTACACTTGAGAGCGTCACTAGCAGGCTGCAATAGCAGTGCGTTCGAGAATGTTCTCACATAGTTTACGGGATCACCCGTTCCATCATAAGCCTTTATAGTAGGCATCTTAAACTTCCTAGAGATGTGAGCATTCATCACCTCCTCGATGAATGGTGGTGTAGGATCATCAGGATCTCCTAGCTGCATCAACTCTTTGGGGTAATCCTTGGGGACTTCTGCCCTTGTAGTTCCACTTCTTGGGGCCTCAGCCCTTCTCTGCCTCCTAGAAGGCCTTTCCAAATCAACAAAGGGAATCTCTCCTCCTGACCTCGGAGGGGGTCAGTTTTGATTTTGTCTTTGCTACTCCTTTTATATATCGTCCTTCAACTTCTGGATCTCGGCTTCATAAGCCTTGATTCTCTCAGAGGCTGTCACAGGGGGTCCATCATGGATTCGTCGAGTACGCCTTATAGGCTCCTTGCTTGGATGTCGCCTCCTCGGGGCTTGATCACGATCATCATCCTCAGATGAAGAATTATCAGTATAAGGACCAGAGTAGTCATACTATCCTTGATCAGGGCCCATGCCTCTAATATAAGGAGGGTGATACAGCTCATGTATCTACAGGGCATGGCCACTTGGCCCAACACCTCGAATATTCGGGGGTAGTTAGGCAAACCATATGTCGGATTCGTACTTCTAGGGAGATATGTAGTAGAGATCTGCACCCACGAAGGTAGTGGATGATTGATAAGGGGAGAGACCACCATCTAAAGGGGGTTTGTCTCTTGATTTGGGGGAACAACCACAGGTAACGCTCTCTCAACATGGGGATCCATCCCTGGAGTTTGAGAAACTTGAGGTTGGATGATCGCCCCTGTTGTTGGGGGTACTTGCTCAGTAGCGGGTGGAGCAGAGCTTAGAGGTAGGGCCTTTGTAGAGGTCGGTGCTGTTCTTCGTGGTTGAACCATGGTTGATGTTTTTTTCCCACAGACGGCGCCAAATATTGTGGAATAAAAACTAGGGTTATTAAATTACGGCTAGGGTTCGTGAGCTTCGTGCTTTAATGGTTGCGCTTGTGTTTCGTGACCTAATTCGGGTCCTCACAAGATGCCTACGTATCTCAGAGTTGAGAATCAAGCCAAAAACGTCGTTCTGAGATGAGGGGTCTGACCCTTTATATAGGCTTGAGAAGCCTTAGAATTTGAGTAGGGCTTGGAGACTTGGTGGACAAGTCACCGCCTTGTGGAAGGTTCTGGACTCCTACCTTGTAAGAGTTAGTTTCCATATGCCTTGGAGGCTACTTCTTATCCCAGGGCTATTCTAGAACGTCCCTTGATTCTAGAACGTTCCTTGTTTACAAATTAGGCCCATGTTAGAAGAAGCTTATACCAGGCGTCCCCGATTTGGGTTGTTTCTTGGGCTTATTCATTAACTACGAATTTAATGCCCAACTAGGGTTTCGGGCCTTATTAATGAGCCAATAAATGCGACATTTATTATATCTTTAGGGATTATTTTTCACCCATATCAAATCTGTTAAAATTATGCTTTGATTTTTAAATTTGAATTTATTTTAATAAATGGTTGTTGTTGACCAAATTTCTAGGATAATAGTTTAGGATTAGTTATGATTTATTTTTGAATATTTTTGAATTGTAGTGTTTTTAGGAGATAAAATATTTTTGTTATGTATTGGCTTATATAAGCCCAAGCCCACTCAGTTAATAAAATATGCAGTTCACGTTATATTTGCTTTCTTCTACTTTATTCATTATGCTGATACACCTACACCCATAAACCTAAAAACCAACAAATGGTATCAGAGCTCTCTTCTTAAGGGACCTGTAAAACACCATGACCCATGACCCATAACCCATATCCATAACCATAACCATAACCAAAAATATATCCATAACCATAAAATCATATGCCATGATTGAGAAGTCAGATACAACCATAACCATAAAATCACAACATATCATAGCTGAGAAGCTATACAAAAAAATTACAACCAAAAATCACATTCATGATAAACAAATGACAACTACAATGAGTACGCATAAGAATACAATATTTTTGGTATTTTTGGAAGTACAAAAGAAGATAATAAAAAAGTCCAGTACAAGAGTGGCTACTACCTAGAAGAATGAAGATGATAATTTGTTTTGATGACAATTAAAATATCAAAGAAAGGAGAAGTGTTAAAATTATGCTTTGATTTTTAAATTTGAATTTATTTTAATAATTGGTTGTTGTTGACCAAATTTCTAGGATAATAGTTTAGGATTAGTTATGATTTATTTTTGAATTGTAGTGTTTTTAGGAGATAAAAATATTTCTGTTATGTATGGGCTTATATAAGCCCAAGCCTACTCAGTTAATAAAATATGCAGTTTTGCTTTCTTCTGCTTTATATGCTGATACACCTACACCCATAAACCTAAAAACCAACACAATCAATTAATTAAGATGGTGGTTGGAAATGGCCTCATATTTTTTAGCAATCAGTTAATTAAGATGGTGGTTGGAAATGGCCTCATATTTTTTAGCTGTGAAGTTTTTGTCAAAATTAAAAAAAGAGTAGTGCTACAGGTACCAAACTAGCTTCGTAGCCCGTGCAAGGTACGGGCATGCTCTAGATTACAAATATTTATGTATTATGCGTAATCACGTAGGATTGAATTGTTGATATCTTCGATTGTTCATATCTTCGCAATAATTATTATGAGTAAATAGAATTTATGCAATACCCGATCGTGACATACAAATTATAATTCTGGTTAAATTAAATCTATTTTATATTTTACGCTATGTTTTGTTTTGTTCAAAAAAACTTGAACGATATGTAATAAATTGGTCAATGATATAATCAAAAACGTACTTCGAAATATAAATATATAGAGTTAACATGGATGGATACAGAGATACAAACAAATATTAATTACATAATAATAAATACATATTAGTCCATATCAGTTATTATTATGTAATAAATATGTTGGTGTTGCAATACCCCCGGAAATATAACATAGATATAATTAGTAGGGGATAAATATGATTTTTTATATGAATAAATTTGCTCATGGAACCACCCATTTATATGTGTGTGTGTGTGTTATATTGTTTTGTGCGTTTACGTATTAAAGATGTGATTGAAGAGTTTTATGATAGTTAATGTTAATACAAGTTTCTATTATACTTATATACGGATGAAGGTTCTTTTTTTTTATTGGGATATTTTTTATAATATTTAATTCGTAAATAATTACAATAGATCTAAAATTATTAATAAGATATGGTATATGTTAGTGATTAGTGAATATTATAGTAATTATAACATATACACATAAATTTATATATGTATTTATGTTTGTACAAGTGTATGTATGTATAAATATGAATTTTAATTATACAGTAATTAATATATTACAAATAATGAAATATTAATAGATTATATAACAAAAATGTATGTATGTATGTATATATGTATGCTATATAGTATGTATGTATATATGTATATAATATTATAGTATATGTATGTATGTATGTTTAAATATGCATATTAAATATACAATAATTAATAGATTACAAATAATTAAATATTAATAGATTATACAACATAAATGTATGTATATATTATATATATGTATGTATGCATGCATGCATGTATGTATGTATGTATGTATGTACGTATGCATGTATAATTAATAGTTATGTTGTATGTATATATGTATGTATGTATGTATGTATGTATGTATGTATGTATGTATGTATGTTTGTATGTATGTATGTATGTATGCATGTATGCATGCATGTATGTATGTTATATAGTATGTATGTATGTATGTATGTATGTATGTATATAATATTATAGTATATTATTATGTATCCACATAAATTTAAATATGTATTTATTTATGTTTGTACATGTGTATGTATATATAAATATACATATTAATTATACAACAATTAATATATTACAAATAATGAAATATTAATAGATTGTACAATATAAATGTATATATGTATGTATGTATGTATGTATGTATGTATGTATGTATATAGTAGGTATGCACGTATAATTAATAATTATGTATGTATGTATGTATGTATGCATGTATGTATGTGTGTATGTATATATGCATGTATAATTATTTATGTATGTGTATGTATAATTAATAATTATGTATGTAATGTATGTATGTATGTATGTATGTATGTATATATGTATGTATGTATGCATGTATGTATGTATGTATGTATGTATGTGTGTATGCATGTATAATTATTTATGTATCTGTATGTATAATTAATAATTATGTACGTATGTATGTATGTATGTGTTTATGTATGTATAATTATTGGCATTATACATTATACAAATATTTATGTATGTAGTTAATGATTTTTAATATAGACTCAAATGTTAAGATAGATATGGTAGTGAAATTAGTTCCCAAGGTCATGGGTTCGAATCCTGCCGGTCCATTATAAATATAACCAATTAAAACAAAGCCACATCATTTGGTAACAATTTTTGGTACCTAATTTTGATACATCTAGCATTTTTCTTAAAAAAATAGTTTAGTGTGATTGATCGAAGCTTTTTACTTTTTGTTCTTGTGAACTCTTAATTAATTTATAGGTGTAAACATTGCATAATGTATCACAATGGAATTAAGTACTGTCATTTATAGTCGGACACCTAAAAATGCCGGATAGTGATGACACATCCTTCATTAATGTGTGGTTCTTTTTCCCTTTTAGTGGGAGTTTAGATGCCAGATTAATTGTAATGACATGTACTGTAATTGTTGTGTGTTGGTAGCCCAAGTTTGGTGTTGAAGACGTTTGTAGAACTAATAGCTGTGTAGTTGAGTTAGAGTTTTGAACTGCTACTTTGTTAATTGTTCATGTTTTTCAAACCCTGATCTTGCAAACGTTTTCAAATCTAAGATAAATGGGTTCATGCGACAGTACACGGAATCAGAAAAAGACGGTACCAGCATATATAAGAAAAGTCGGCGCTTTTATCGATCTTTGTTCGAAAAAACAGTACAACATATCCAAGCGAAAGCTTACTTTGAGTTGTGGGAGAGTAGCAATAACTTTCCTTTCCGATCAATAGTTCATAGGACGGATGGCTGGTTACGTACGTACTTTTATGAGATGGTGCATCCCTCGGTCCCAAAAAGAATGATCCTTTGATTTTTTCACGCATTTCAATGTGCTCGGTTGAGCTAGTTATATGTAATATTTTTTAAATTTTTATGTTTTGTATAAAAATATAGGATCTATATTTTAATACAAAACAAAAAAATTGAAAAAATAATATTTCCAAGTACCTCAACCGAACACATTGAAATGCGTGAAAAAGTCAAAGGATCATTCTTTTTGGGACGGAGGGAGTAATTGTTATCAACCTCAGAGTGGGCGAAGACAAGCTCTGAAAGTTGGCTAATTATTACTTCTATTTACATTATTACTGTTATCAAAATTATTATTCATTTGAAATGTTCAGGCTCTCCTCAATTTTCTCCACCCGTTCATATATATATGGAAACTCAGCATATATATACAGTATATTTCTCAATTTTTAGAGCACCTATGTCGTAAATATTCATAAATTCTTTTACGTTCTTTCAAATTTTCTTTTCCCTGTACATTATCTACTAACTCGTATGCTTGAGACGAACTCAAATTTATATATTGAAAGGAATGCAGGTTACAAGGATAGAAAATGCATAACTACTTACCTAAATAGAATGACTACACACTACTTAAGTAGATAGCAGTGAAGTAGTTTGATAAACTCGAGCCAACTACATAGGCTCCTAAAAACTAGCTAACAACCATGACCTAGTCTCACTATGATAAACTAAACATAACAATTTATTTACTATAATAATTTAATTCAAACTAAAACAATTAAATAGTTCAGATTATATTCCAACAAGCTCCCCCTTAATCTGAACTTGACTTCAATTTCTGCACGCCCAACAGTTCACGCATTCCCTCAAACTTAGCTCTCGACAATGCCTTGGTTAATATATCAGCCCTCTGCTCGTTGCTATTGACCTCGCTCCACACATTCACATATGAAGTGATAGCGAATATCTATGTGCTTTACTCCTTCCATGAAACACCGGGTTTTTGGCTAGATCTATTACTGATTTGTTGTTGATATAGAGAACAACCGAGCCAGCACTAGTACAGACTGGACCTGTTGCGTCGCACGTATAGCGTCGGTTGTTTGCATTAACCGACGCTATAGGTGTCCGTTGAACCTATTGCACGCTATAGGTATTCTGCCAGATCCTTTTGCGTCGGTTTTTTTCCCAACCAACGCTATAGGTACTAATTGCGTCGTCAGCTAAAATGCCGACGCTAATAAGACCATTTTGCGTCGGTCAGCGTCCAACAGACGCTATAGGTGAATCCTATAGCGTCGGTCATAATTGAACCGAAGCTATAGGGGTAGCCTATAGCGTCACCCATTGTAAAGCCGACGCTATAGGTATTTATTATTATTATTTTTTTGCCAAAATCTTTAGAATATAAAATTTTAATAGTATCACATTTTATATCATATAATTATCTTTGTTCCAAAAATTAGTGTGATTATCGATTCAATTAAGCAAAAAATAGAATAAATAATTTTATAACATATTATTATATATTAATATATAATTATTATTATTTTACAAAACTAGTTTTCAGAAAATAAAATAAATACTTTTTTTATTTATAGTGTCGGTGTTTGTAATGCCGACGCAGTAGATTATCTTTTAAAAAAAATATTATTACACCAACCATTAATATCTGGGGATCTCACCTCGACTCTGCAGCCTCGATTATTACTCTCTCTCTCGACTACTCTCTATCTCTCGACTGCTCTCTACTCTCTACAAATTATTACACTCTCAGTTTACTTCGATTGCGTGTTTCTCTACTCTCTACTCTTGAATCTGCTCAACAAATTAGGGACTGAGAATTAGGGAATTGGGAATTAGGGTTCGTTAGGGATTGGCTGCTGAATTAGGGAATTGGGAATTAGGGTTAGTTACGGATTGCTGGGTTCATTACAAATTAGGTATTACAGGTATGTACAAGTTGTTAGAACAATCGATAGATACAAATAATGTTGTATGCTAAGCTGTAATGTAGGGTTCGATTGATACAAATAAGTTGTCAGAATAATCAATATGTATTTGTGTTAAATTTTATGGCTAAGCTGCATCATACTAGTGTTGGTGTTGTACATATTGGATTTTGATATAATTGTGTTGTACTTAGTGTTAGTGTTAGTGTTCCTGTACTAAGGGTGTTGAATAAACGTATTTGTTTATCTTGAGGGTTCGTTGGTAGTTCAGTGTCTAATTAGCTTGATTAGCTGTGATTTTTCAGATTGACAAGTTTAATTTTCTTTCTATTTGGTGTGGGTTAATTAATGACATTACTTTGTAATGCTTCATCTGTTATACTCAATTTGATCTAAAAAGTTTGTTCAATTGGATTTGGTACAGGGAAGGTTATCTTGGAAGCTGTTATCTTAACAGTTGTGGTGGTAGTGAGTCTTACATTGTACACTTTCTGGGCGGCAAAGAGGGGATCTGACTTCAATTTCTTAGGACCTAAGAGTGTTCCTGTTCTTTCTCTTAAGTTTGTTTATATAAATTTGTATGCTCAATTTCTGATCTTCAGTGGTCTTGTATTTTCTGTTATAGTTTTTGATTTTCATGTGTATGATTTTAGTTAAAACTAGTGGTCCTGTGTTTGCCAATATATTTATTTCTTATTGGCCTTAATTTGATACTGAGATAGCTAGATGTATTTTAGTACCAATTAGGCATTAATTAGCTGCTATTGTCTGGTATGTCATTCTTTGGGTTTGTTTCATCTACATTTTGTAGGAAGTTAGCAACATGTTTTTGATATTAGGTTATAAGTCTATTATGGAATGTTGTTAGAAGTATTTTATCTGATATTAGCCGTTGATAATAAATAATATGCTATAGTTATATGCACGTAAATTGGAAGGTTATCGTCTGTATATATGAAGTATTATAAAGTGAAAGGAGGTGTAAATGGGACAAAGATATATGGACCTACTATATACTATTAACTGAAATACTGTAGTTTTTTGTGAAAAATGGAGATGGATACAATATAGACCAGTATGTCTATACTATTTGACCATTAAAGTTTGGGTGCACAGACACATGTATCATCTTTCTTTACAAATGGTTGGTTCAACCACCCTACTGTTTGTTTTTAGTCAATTAATAATCTGAGTTTGTTTTTTTAATCACATATTCGGTCTGTTTTATAACCTGTGTAGCAACTCTAAACCACTCAGAAGTCGGCGACAGTGAGTGAAGTAAGTATCCTGGTATAACATTGTTGTATAGACTGCTCTATTTTTGTACTTTCTGTTTCACTTGCCTTTATATTTCTTCTCTGTTTCTTTTTAATTGCTCTCATCATAATCATGTAAAATTCTATCTAGTCGGCATATATTTTGGTACAACTTATTTGTATCTTTTAATGACAATAGTTACCTGCTTCTGCCCAGGCCTATAATTTGTATCATACTACTGCATTGCATGTGGTCTTAGTAGCTTCACTATTTCTGAATGTTTTCTCTTAATATTTTTTTAAAATGCTGCATGGCCTTTAATAACATAATAGCTACTGACTTCCTTTCTATAAAATATTCTATAGATATATAACATGGACCGCCTTACGTGGATGTATAAAATATCACGAACATCCCATGAGTATATTAGCCGTGTTAATGACTTCACTGAATTTGCGGATAAAAATCTAAAGAAGACCGAACATGGAAAAGAAAGGATGACATGTCCATGTCTCGATTGTTATAATTTAGAAAAGTATTTTGATGTCGATATAGTGCGCAAACATTTATTTCGATGTGGTTTCATGGATAATTATACCAAGTGGATCTGGCATGGTGAGGGAATACATTCTCGAAAGGCAGAATCATTTAGTGGGAATTTTGAAAGCTGTGGAGATGGTAATCCTCCCAATAAAGAAGATGATGAGGAAATGACAGATTTGATGAGATGATCCAAGATGTTGAAGAAATTTTGATGCACCAACCAAAAATTCTTGAGATCTTGATCGATGATTCTAAAAAACTTCTTTATCCTGGGTGCAACGATCAGTTAACTAGGTTATCAACAACCTTGAATTTGTGTAATCTCAAAGTAAAGAGCGGGTGGAGTGACAAGAGTTTCACAGAATTGCTGAAACTTGTATCATACATACTTCCTTCGAATAATGAGCTTCCAACTTCCACCTATGAGGCGAAGAAGATATTGTGTCCCATGGGTTTGAATGTAAAGAAGATACACACTTGTCCATATGATTGTGTGTTGTTTCGTAATGAGTATGAACATCTACACACATGTCCAAAGTGCGGAGCCTCTAGGTATAAGCGAGAGGGAAATGACTCTTCAAGTGATGACAAGAAAAGGCCTCCGCGCAAGGTGTTGCGGTATCTACCTATAGTGGAATGATTCAAACGTCTCTTTGCAAATATCAATGATGCAAAGCTTATGAGGTGGCATGAGGAAGGGAGAAAATCAGATGGGATGCTCAGACACCCTGCTGACTCTCCACAGTGGAGAACCATTGACAGAAAGTTCCCGGATTTTGGTGGAGAAGCAAGAAACCTGCGGCTTGGACTTTGCGCTGATGGCATGAATCCGTATCGCACTCTCAGCACTTCACATAGCACTTGGCCGGTTCTTCTAACGATTTATAACTTGCCTCCTTGGTTATGCATGAAGCGCAAGTATATCATGTTGGCATTGTTAATTCCCGGTCCCAAAGAACCCGAAAATAACATAGATGTCTATCTTCAACCACTTATTGAAGATCTGTTGTTATTATGGAATCAAGGTGAGAGGATATACGATGCATACAGTCAAACAAATTCCACTTTGCGTGCCATGATTTTTTGCACTATAAGCGATTTTATTGGCTATGGAAACCTTACAGGGTACACTATCAAAGGAGCTAAAGCTTGTCCGATTTGTGAAGATGCTACGATTGACCTTCGTTTAAACAATTGCAAAAAAAATGTATATATGGGTCATCGTACATTTCTTCCCCATAATCACCCTTATCGTAAGAGGAAAAGGTCTTTCGATGGGACTATCGAGACTCGAGTGGCTCGTTTGCCTTTGATCGGGAAGGAGGTTTTTGAACGAGTTAAAGACATCAATGTTGTACTTGGAAAGTTGTATAAAAAGTCAACTCTGAACAGTCTTTGGAAGAAGAGATCTATATTTTGGGATCTTCCATACTGGGAACACTTGCAAGTTAGACATTGTCTCGACTTTATGCATATCGAAAAAAATGTCTGTGAAAGCATTGTTGGGACACTTTTGAATATGCCAGGTAAGACAAAGGATGGGATGAATATAAGATTAGACATGCAAGAGATGGGTATACGGACGGAGTTAGCGCCTCAACAATCCGATAAACGTGCATATCTACCTCCAGCTTGTTTTACTCTGTCCAGAAAAGAGAAAATCAGCTTCTGTGAGTGTTTATCTAGTGTGAAAGTTCCAACTGGATATTCCTCAAACCCAAAAAACTTTGTTTGAATGAAAGATTTGAAGCTGGTAGAGATGAAGTCACATGATTGTCACGTGTTAATGCAACATCTACTGCCGGTTACCATTCGAGGCATATTACCGAAGGATGTGAGATTGTTATCACCAAACTGTGTGTCTTATTTAATGCTATATGTAGTAAGGTGATTGATCCCATGACACTGGACAAATTACAAGCTGATATTATTGTGACACGTTGTGAATTTGAAATATATTTTTTTCGTTCATTCTTTGACATTCTGGTGCATTTAGTGGTTCACCTAGTTAGAGAGATTAAAATTTGTGGTCCTTTATATGTGCAGCAAATGTATCCTTTTGAGAGATTTTTGTGCATCTTAAAAGCATATGTGAGAAATCGACGTTTACCTGAAGGTAGCATAGTTGAAGGGTATTCGGTTGAAGAGACTATTGAATTTTGCACAGACTATTTAGCATCTGCTGATCCAGTTGGAATTCCAAGATCTCGTCACGAAGGTAGACTTGAAGGTCAAGGGATATTGGGACGTAAAATGATCTCTCCTAGTGTTGGATTATATGAAAGAGCCTATCTGTTTGTATTGCAACACATGACGGAAGTTAATCCTTACTTGCAAGAACACACAGACCAGATTCGACAAATGCATCCCTCTAAGAGTGGCAAGTGGGTTACAAATGAACACAATCGCTCGTTTGTGAAATGGTTTAAAGATCGAGTAATGTCTCAATATTCGGAAAGTCCTACCACCGTTTCTAATGCACTCAAATGGTTGGCATATGGCCCTGACATGCCAGTGACATCTTACAAAGGTTATGATGTTAATGGGTATACTTTTTATACCCAATCTCAGGATAACAAGAGCACTGTGCAAAATAGCGGAGTATGTGTAGAAGCTTCTTCAACAGAATTTGATAGAGGCAATTCCATCTTATCACGGGATATTAAAAAGTCATATAATGGGGTGATTGAAGTAATTTTGGGAGCTCGACTACAAAGATTTTAAAGTTGCTCTATTCAAATGTAAATGGTTCGATGTCGGGCGTGGTGTTCGAGTGGATGAGTCAGGCTTCACCTTGGTTGACTTTGGACGGTTTGGTCACGAAGATGACCCATTTATTTTTGCTACACAAGTTAAGCAAGTTTTCTATATTCGAGACCCCGCTGATTCTAGGTGGTCCATTGTTCTTCAAAGCAAGCGACGGATCCTTGGACTTGATAATTTTGAAGACGAGGAAGAGTATAATCAATTTGATGACAATCCACCTTTCTTAATTGGTCTACCTACCACAATGAGGGATGACAACATAGATTTAAATTATGCACGTATTGACCATCACGAAGGGCAATGGATTGCTCGGCAAGTCTGATTTGTAGGCTTCCTGGCGAGAAAAAGGTAATTTATTAAATAGGTGCATCAGAGTTATAAGAAACAGAATATACATTATGCAGAAACAGAATATGCATTATGTTCTGATAACACAGGGAATTTATGTTCTCTAAATCTATTTTGGGGACTCTGTTTATGACTTCCATTATTCTTTCCCCTGATGTAATAGCTTCAGACAAGTATTTAACCACTGATAAATCGGAGCCTAGCGATCTGAGCAACAAGAACAGTGTTCAAAATTTGGTGAAATACAGGATTATTTAATTAATTACTTAGTCTTAATGTTAACTCGAATAACTTGTAGAAGGGGGGGGTTGAATACAAGTTATATAATCGTGTCTGATTTTTGCTTGATTATATGAACAAGAATAAACGAATGAATCAAACTCTTGTTTGTATTAATAAGATCAAATACAAACTCTACCAAAGGTGTACAATACCTTTAGCAGCTGCTGACAATACAAATCTCTCTCTCTGTTTGTTTCGAACTCTCGAATACAAACCTTATACAGAGCTACGCACACTTGCTTAACACACGCTTGTTCGACTCACACTCTTTACAATGATATTGAGAGAGTATTTATAATGCTACCTATCAACTAATAACAGAAAGATATAATCTATACATGACAATGTTCTGCCTTCTAGTCGATAGTTTCCATCAATAGAAAACTCTTCCCTTCATAATATCTTCTTGCTTGTTCTTCAAACAACGATCCTGTTTTATAGCACTTTCCAGTTTCTGTAGCATCCATAATGACATCATCAGTAACAAAACTGATATCAGGATCTGCACACTGCATCAGTATCTGATCAACCATCAGTATTGGACCATCATCAGGATTTGCCCTCTGTTCCTGACATGTAATCTCCGATACACTGTTCATTCCTGACGAAACTATACAGATAACTGTCTTACACATAAATCCTATATACAGTGCTAAATCCTTTATAAGATCAGGATTACAAGAAGTATAATGTGTAAATTCTATTCTTAACATCACAACTTATGAATTATTCCTAACAATCTCCCCCTATTTATGCTTTAAAATCTGAAGCATAAATCTAAGTTGTGGATGTCAAAACATATAACAATACAACCAGAATAGAATTTATGAATGTAGAATTATGAAGTTAAGTACCTCCTTCTCAGATGTAGACATTTATCTAGTACTTAGAAGAAAGAATTTTAACTATTAATGCTGCTCTTCCTTTACCTCTTCCTAGCTGAGATTCACCACTGTCACTCCTGGTTCTTCTTTTTACTACCCTTTGTCTGCTCTTTATCTCCCCCAGCTTTATCATCCTTAGTCTGATGATGTTGTTGTTGTTGTCTTTGAACTGTCTTTATCTCCCCCTTTTTGACATCAGCAACATTAATTCCAAGAGTTTCAGAAACAGAACAAATGAGATTCATAAGAACTGCTTGATTTTCCATAATTGTGACTTGGTTATCTTCAAGTGATTGAAGTCGTGTTTGAATAGCAATTTGAGAATTCTGAATATCTTTCAAAACATCAGAATGAACTTCAATGTTGGAAGTGCTTCTAGTATCTTCAGTATCAGAATCAGAAAGAACTGTATCTTCAAGTCTTGTAGAAGAAGTTGCTTGAGTTGTATGATATTCAAGTAATAAAACCTGATTAGAAGTATCAACATCTTCATCTTTCTGTTCTGGAACTGAAACATGATCATCATCTCCTTCACCAGTATTCTGTGTACTAACATCTTCAAATCCTGACTCCTCTTTAGAGTAATCAGAGACTGTTGATGTCTCAATTCTAGCTGATATTGGAAGTACATACAAAGGAACACTGGGATCATTAGGAACTTCATCTGGTACATATGTATCAAGAGATTGCTTTATCCTGGCACCTCTTCTGTTAATGATTCCTGCAAGCCTCTCCTTTTGCTTCTGAGCTTTAACTTCTGGCATTGCATTGTGATGTGCTAGGTCATTCTTCTGATACATTTTGATGAATGAATAAGTACCAGCATCCATACCCAAATTTTCAGACCAAGATTCAGGAAAAACCTGATCCCAGAAATCAAATGATGGTTTCCTAATTTTCTCTCCCTCACTATGGAGTTGATCATCCATACCCTCATTCTCACTTTGACTTACTAAAGTCAACACTCTTTCTACCTCACCTTTTGCCTGGTCAGGAGCCAGCCGCTCAAATTGTGGATCTAAGTCCATCTTTTCAAGTGTATCACTCAAATTTAGATAAGTGCTCTCATGACCTACAGAAAAATAGGGTTTAGAAGGAGTTTTTATACCTGAACTCACATGGAGAGAGGGTTCCTCATATGGCATGTGGCTTGAGGTTTTCTCCAAGGAGTGAGCTGCTATAGTCTCTGAACCCTTACAATCATCTTCTTTCCTTTCAGAAACTACAGGCTCCAGTATACCACTTTCAGGTTCTTTACTAGACCCTGATATCTTCAGTAATACTTCATTAGACACCATAGTTAGTATATCACCGTCTTTAAGTGTTGTTTGCTGAGACACACCCTCAAGGTGGATAGACTCTGACTGAACAAAATTTGTTTGATCTTCAGAAAAATCAACCAAAGTCATTCCTCCCATATCATAGGGTATCTCACTTGCATTCTCAGTCATCACAGAAGACTTTTCAACATCAACTATCACAGCTCTTGAGTCATCCTTCCTCTGACTAGATGGTTCTTGTGTTGCAGTGACTGTGATCTGATCTTTCTTACTATTCACCACTGGTGCAATAGTATCTTCTGTTGACTGCTTTCCTCTATCTACTTCCTCCAGTTGTTCACCTTGAGCTAAAGCATCTTCAATAATGATATCTTTGTCAAATAAATATGCATGAAGTGATTGAAGTGCAACATGCTTTGAGAGTCCAAATTTCTTGACTAATTGTCTTCTGACAGATACATAGAAATACATCTTCATTAAGTCAAGTCTTTGATGTAGAAGTCCATATTCATCTGGAAATAAAAGTTTTGGTACTCTTTCAACCATAAAATCTAGAACATGCCATGACAACTTCACTTTAAGAGAAATTAGTCCCATAGCCAGTCTGTATGATAATGTAGTTTGCCATGAAGAATCAATATCCAGATCTCTCTTGTCAAATACTGACATAGATGTAGCTTGATTTGTAGAAACCTGCATGATATTAGTTGGACTAGACTCTGTGTGTGTAGGTGACAATTGAATCTTTCTCCTTGTTCTCCTGATATAGTGAGCAAAAGATTTATCCTGAGAAGACTCAAGAGGTGTAGACACAGAAGTGATCTTGGGATGAGATCTTGGTTCAATAGACACAGTCTTTTGAGAGACAGTATCCAGTAACTGTTTTCCCTTTTTAAGAACTACAGCCTTTTGAGAGACTGCAGCCTGGCTGTGACTAGGTTTTTTATCTCTTTGTGCTAACAAAGAAAGTTGAATTGCAGCCTTCAATTCTGCTCTCTCAGCAAGAGTTAAATCATCATCATCTTCACTAGAATTACTACTACTTGACACAACAAATCTTCTCTTCCTTACAACTGATGTCTTTTGAGAAACACCAGAGGTTGGTTTCTTTGAAACAATAGGCTGTGGATCAAAATTTGGTTCTTGAATTGTTTCAGAGACTATAATGTTTTGGGCTACTTGGGTAGACACAGGTGGTTTCTCCTCCATTTGAGATTCCTGAGTCATTTCACCACAAAAGAAAGAAGAATCACTAGTACAAAACATGCCATATGCGTCTCCTCATTTGCGTCTGTTATAGGTAGAACAGACGCATAAAGTAGTTTTATACGTCTGTCCTACACCACACAGACGCATATAGCAGAAATAAATATGTTTATACGTCTGTTGTACCTAACAGACGTATAAAGTAGTTTTATATGTCTGTTGGAAAATCATTTGCGTCTGTCAGTATACAATATACGTATATAGTTTAATCATTTGCGTCTGTTAGTGTATAACAGACGTATATAATTCAACCATTTGTGTCTGTTAATGTACAACGGACGTATATAATTTAACCATATACGTCTAAGCTTTTAAAACAGACGTATAAAGTGAATAAAAAAAATTTATATATCAGTAGATGACGGTGTATCCTCATCGATTACAAAGTACAAACCTATTCTTCTCCAAACTAAGCTGTGATTCAATCATCTTCTCCAAAGTAAGCTGCAATCTTCGGTTTTGTGGTGATTCTCTTCTCCAAAGTAAGCGGCGATTCCTAATTGCATCTTCATTATCCAAGCCCTAATTGAGAGCAGTTAATCTCCGAGCAGCCACCAGAGATTCTTCTCTAACAATTTAGCAACGATTCAATATGATTGAGAAGCCCATGTAGTTCGATTGAGAAGCCCTAATTAGAATTTCATCTAGTTCGATTAACATTACCGGTAACATTACCCCTCTTTCTCTCTCTACATCCCTCTCGTCAGGATACTCTTCGTGTATGTATGTATAGCTTATATATCTCTGTTTTCGTGTTTAGTAGATTTTTAATTGTTTGAACTTGGTATGGACAAGAAGAATTAAGCTGATTGCTATTCGAAATTTAGTTGTTAATTTGTGTATAATTAATGTATATGCTTTTTAGCTTGAGTTTTTCTATATATAATGAATTGAATATGTTGAGTTTTGTACAATTATATAGCAGTAATTTTGATTGTCTTGTCTGTTTGGGGTATGCATCTCTCTAAAGTTTGAATCTTTATGCAATAATGTGATGGATAACCATCTGAAAGCTAGACTTTTGGCCTCTAAACTTCACAACAAGTTGCCTACCAAGCTATATTAATAACAGAGTACAAGATACTTCATTGATTTCCCACCTAACATTATAAATGTTAGCATATGCTTGTCGTTCTTGTTTTTTGTTGCAAAATAGCTAGCTATAAGCAAGATTGTTGGTGGAATTTTAGGGAATTCGAGTGTATGGTTATGTGATAATTTTTTTACGAAATTTATTCAAGACTGGAGTTTTCTATATCATTACATCCAGGATCAGCATAAGCTATGTACATATAACCAAGTTTTGACTTCTTTTAGCTACTTGTTCTGACAATTAACATGCAGCATTCCATTTCTTTCCCTGTTCTCTGTTCCCTTTCATTTCTATTTTATCTTTAATTTGATACAATCTTTTTTAAAGAGGAATCGGGTGCCTTCATGTCAAAAGAGACTAAAGTCTCTATACATGCTTGTTAGAGTGCTTCCTTTTATTCCCATTCTTGTTGGCTTAGCAAGCATGGTGTTTTTCAGCGTCTTAATTATTACCTGATCTTGTAGGTGGAGGTTGTTATATACTCTCTATATAGGTTCATATAAAATTATTGATATCACTTATTGAAGCCCCCTAATTGAAGCAGTTAATCTCGAAGCCTTAATTTTAACAGCCACTGGAGATTCAAGGTTTGATTTAAATGCAGAGTCCTGATATTTCTGTACATTATAATGAATTCTTTAAAGTTCCGAAGTTTTCTTCATTTGCTGAAATGCTACATATGAGTGCAAGTCATTACGTATATATATCACATTTTGGTCATTTATTTAAAGCCTGAGAAGTAAACTCAGGTCCTACTTTCAAAGGGGACTATTATCTATGAAAAGAAAAAATCAAGATTTTTTTAATGTATTTTATTAATTGTATATTGATGTTTCAGCCATGATGATCTTGTGTTTGACTTTTCTGCAGGCCTATGAGATGCGTAATGCTAGGGGCGTGATTCATAGCCATGGAATTGAGGGTTGTCTTGTAACAATGATTCATCCTCTGTCCAAGGAGTTTCGAGTAAGTTCTGAACTTCTGGCATGCTGCTGCCAATCAATTCGAGACTTCAAGTGCAAATAAATGAAGCATTATTATGTTTCATCGTCCTATACCTGTTGGGTAAATATATTTTTTTCTTTATAGAATTTTAGTTCTTATCTCCCATCTTGTTGAACTACATTATTTGGTCCATTCACATGTTATATTAGCCGACATGCTATACATGCATGGGTATCAAACTAGCAAGTTATGTTTATAATCGTGCACTACTGGATTAAAATGAGAATCATATTCTTATCTTTTGGTATGTTAGATAATTTTCAAGAATTTTACAGATAACTCATATGGAAATGATTAAAGGAATCGAAGGACATTAGGACATGGTTAGCATGACAAACTCGTGGCTCCAATAATAGAAATAATGTCAAACTATCATATTATAAATTTGAAATTCCTACCATTAAAATGTATAAGTAAAATTTAATCATAAATTTTATTTTAATGTAAAAAGAATGCAATTTAGATAAGATTAACGTAAGGATGTATTAATTTGGATCATATATAGGAGTGATTGTTTGCTCCAAGGTTGACACTGATTATTACTAATTACTACTTGAAATCCCACTCAAGTAGAAATTGATGAGTTGGTGAGACACACAAAAATTAATTAGTTTGATATTTAATCATCAACAATAGATAGAGATCACCATTGATTAGTATAATTTACTATGTGTAGTTGGCAATCTACGGCACCTTGTTTTTTTCAGGCTTTCTAATTCTCAAATATGTTTGATTAGGAAAACAGGGTACGTCAAAATCTAAATTATTGAAACTTAGAATGGACAACATGTAGGCAAGTAGTGTTTTAAGCATCCATCACTTAATTATAAAGGTTTTGGCATAACTCCCATCACAAATGTTTTGTTATTTTGATTTATTTAAGCTTAGATTGTGGTCCTCTGCCTTAGATATGATAGTTAAACAATAGTATATGATTTTATCCTTTTTTATCAAAACATTATGTGATTATATCTTGAACCTGCTAGTATTGTTCGACTCGTAAGCTTTTAGTTAATTTGACTTGTTTCTGTTTAAATTTTAAGAGCATTATTCAATGTTAATAAATTTTTTGTTAAAAGGGGAATCAAATTTGAATTCCCAGCCAAATCATATACTAATTTTAGGGGAACAAATATTGAAGTGAATAATTTTTTGTAATTGATGAATTTTCTGAAGTTTTCATGATATTATGTCGGTATATGTCACTTTTGAGTCACCATTCACCAATCTAGTCTAAGGTAAGCTAAATTCTAGGGGAATGTTTCTTCAGGAATGGTTTGCTTCATCTTAAAAATATATTTCAAATTCACTAATAGAATTATACACCATGTTCTATTAAAATGCAGAGTCCCGTATGGAAATCTGAATTATATAGTATGTTTGTTGGTGTCATGTTTGATGAAGTGCAAGAAGTTCTTGAAAGATGGTATGCCTCGGGTATCTAGGTAAGAAATTGCATGTAACTAGTATTTAACTGTACTATTCAAGGGGCCAAAGTTAGTGGCACTGAATATTATTATTAAGAAGATTTGTTGACCACTTCTTTCTATTGATTTTTCAGCTTGCCAATTTTAATTAATTTTTGCATATTGTTATTTTCCAGGTCCACATATTCTCAATATACTCTTCACTCCTTGTCTTTGATGAGTGGCCTCGCTTGTTGCTGCATTGTCGATCTTGCCGTCTTTTCCATTTGTTGCTGATCGGAGTTAGAATTTGGCTACTAAATAGCTAGACTAGTGTACTATTGCACTGTTAACTCATGTGACTTGTTAACTACAATGATTGTTATCCAGAATTATTGGATGTTAAGTTATGAAGTATTCATTTTGAATTTGCATTTTTCCTTTATTCATAAGCTTTAGCTTTTAGTTTTAACATTTGTGAACATGTGGTAAGCAAAAAATATTGCTGATTTTTTTTTAAAAAGCACATAATATGCGTCTGGTTAGTCACAACAGACGTAAAAAGGCAGTGTTTATGCGTCTGTTCTGAATCATTATGCGTCTGTTCTAGACAGATGAAAAAACTCATATGCGTCTGTTAAGCCTAAGCAGCAGCATAAAGTCCGACTTTATGCGTCTGTGGTCAACTTTATGCGTCTGTTGAGACCAGACGCAAATACCTATATACGTCTGTTGCGGAACAGATGCAAATACTTTATATTTTTTGTGACTCCTCCATACGCGTCTGTTGAAAATAGACGCAAATGACCTTTTTAACAGACGCATATAGTAGTTTTTGTACTAGTGAATTGTAGAGAGTAGGAAGATGAGTTTTAAGAATTACCTGAAAATGATGTGGATAATGAATTGCAGGTATTTCATCTAGATTCTTTTCATTGTCCTTCTTTGTAATGTCAGAGAAAATTCTCTTTTGCTGTTCATAAGAAGAAACACAATGTTCCCTACCAAATCTAGCTTCAACATCAGGAATGAAATGGTTAACAAACATTTGCATAAATCTATGATAATAAACCATTTTCCTGTTTTGATCTCTTGTCCCAAGTTTGATACTCATCTGACTTAAGATAATATGACCAATGTTAATTACTCTGTCATAAAGCAAACTATAAACAATATGTGATGTAACAGAAGTAATTTGCTGAAAAGAACTACATTTGCCAGTAAAACATTTAGCAATTTGATCAAAGTAAAAAGACCATTCCTTTATAAGAAAAGACCTATTCAACTGGCTCATGTTATCTAGAGGTCCACTATAACCTAATTCAGACAACATAGTTCTTACATTATCATCAAATGGTACATTCTCATAACTATCAGTAACAGGTAAGCAAAGTACTGAATTAAAAACTAATTCAGTAATGTCAAATGAATCTTGTCCTAAATGTAGAACAATCTTACCTGATTGACTCTGAGTAGAATCAATTACCTCAGCATTCTCCCAAGCTTGTGAAACAGCTACTTGATTAATTTGTGGAGATGCTGTCAATGCATAACTTAATGGTCCATATGCCAGAAAGTCCATGATTGGATGAAAATCAGATGACACTCCTTCCTTGTTGGTGATAGCTGCTACATGATTGTTTGTCATAAAATCAAAGTCACCAAATTTGAAGGCTACTGATTTAGGTAATCTTCTCTGAGCTGTCATTTTTGATACGATTAGAGTTTCAAAACAAATATATTTCACAAATCTTTCAGACCACTATCCCACGTTGACACGTAGATTGACAGGTGTCAGTCCCTGAAAAATGCGGTTACCCACGATTTTTGGAAAATAAAATCCAAAATTGATTTTCATGAAATAAATCAGGGTATAAATAATCAATACTGATCAGCTTCCTTTTCCTGTTGATCTCTCATCAAATCCTGATGATCACACATGAAATCCTGACCAATATCATCAGAGACTTAATATGGAGTTTCCACGTGGCATTCTTCTTTTATCTGAAACAGAAATAAACAAATAATCTGAACAAAAATCAATTGGTTAGATATATTCAACATTTCTTGAAAACAAGAAACACAGTCACATGCAATAATTAGCATTTGACTTCATTAAAACTTCCAAATGACTGTTCAGCTTCTCACGTCTTTCTTTAAAAGAAACAGACGCCTTATGCCATTCTCCATAAACCTTTCAATTTCTTTTCTTCTCAACAATGCTCCTCAAACCAAAATTCCCTTCAAACCCATTTTTCAGATTTTTCTCGATCGATGAACATCTTGTTCTTGATCATCTCTTTGAACAGACAACTCTTCTCATCGAACTAATCATGAATGGATTGGTTTTCGAAAATATCCAGAGGTTTCTCCTAGAACATCCATCTGTTGGATACAATCTTCCCCTAACCTCCTCAAAACTTGAGGATGAAGCATTTGGCCGAGAGTCTGAGGTTGATCTTGATGGGGATGCTATACATTTAAGTTAGCTGCTCTCATTCAAGTCGCCCAGACAAGGAATCCAAGAATAAATGAGGCTATTCATCCCCTGATGGATTTCTTGAGATGCTCATTGTCCTGTACCTCAGAGTTCATATCAATAGACAAGTATAGAATTTTCAGTAGAAATTTAGACAAAAAGAATTTGTATTTCATTTCCATGTAATGATTTCTATTAATGAAAATACAGTTTCTTGTTATCTGCTTGTCTTTTGATTATTGAATGATGTATAAATTATCAGTATGCAAATATTAAAACTTGCTGGCATAGACTTAACTTATCACAAAATCAGATTACTACAATTTTCTGCAATTTTAATAGCACTAGTATTATCACAAAATATAGGAATATTACTAAGTGTCATACCATAATCCATCAACTGATTTCTTATCCAAAGGAGATGTACACAACAACTGCCTGCTGCTATGTACTCAGCTTCTGCAGTTGAGGTTGAAACAGATTGTTGCTTCTTGCTTGCCCAAGAAATCAATCTATTTCCCAAGAATTGACATGTACCTGTAGTGCTTTTCCTGTCTATCTTACACCCTGCATAATCAGAGTCTGAATAGCCAATTAGAAAGAAATCAGATTCTCTAGGATACCACAAACCAAGATTTGGAGTTCCTTTGAGATATCTAAAAATTCTCTTCACAGCAATTAAATGAGATTCCTTAGGATCACTTTGGAATCTAGCACATAAACAGGTAGAAAACATTATATCTGGCCTACTTGCAGTTAGATATAACAATGAGCCTATCATGCCTCTATAACTAGTATTATCCACACTCTTTCCTTTAGGATCAGAGTCTAGTTTAGTGGCTGTTGCCATGGGTGTTTTTGCAACTGCACAATCTTGAAAGTCAAACCTTTTTAAAAGATCTTTGATATACTTTGACTGATTAATGAAAATACCAGTCTCAGTCTGTCTGACCTGCAAGCCTAAGAAATAATTTAATTCACCCATCATGCTCATCTGATACTTAGACTGCATAAGCTTGCTAAACTTAGCACACAACTTTTCATTAGCAGAACCAAAAATAACATCATCAACATAAACTTGAACTAAAAGCAATTCACCTTTTATCTTTCTAAAGAATAGAGTTTTGTCAATTGTACCTCTTGTGAAGCCATTTTCAAGAAGAAATTTAGACAAAGTCTCATACCATGCTCTTGGTGCCTGCTTTAGTCCATAGAGTGCCTTATCAAGTTTGTAGACATGATTTGGAAACTTTGGATCAACAAATCCAGGTGGCTGTTCCACATACACTTCCTCATCAAGTTTGCCATTTAGAAAAGCACTCTTTACATCCATCTGGTATACCTTGAATTTTGAATGAGCTGCAAATGCAAGAAACATTCTGATTGCTTCCAATCTTGCTACAGGTGCAAAGGTCTCATCATAATCAATGCCTTCTTCCTGAGAATAACCATTGGCCACCAGTCTTGCTTTGTTTCTTACAATCATACCAGATTCATCTAGCTTGTTTCTGAAAACCCATCTTGCACCAACAATAGATCTATCTTTAGGTCTTGGTACCAGTTTCCAGACTTTGTTTCTCTCAAACTCATTTAACTCCTCCTGCATTGCAATTACCCAATCAGGATCCTGTAAGGCTTCTTCAACCTTCTTAGGTTCATTCTTTGAGAGAAAGCAACTATACAAGCATTCATTTTGAATTGATCTTCTAGTTCGAACACCACTATTTGGATTACCAATTATCAAATCTTCAGTATGATCCTTCGTCCATTTTCTAACAGGTGGTAGATTAACTCTGCTAGTCTCTCCCCCTAAGCTAGTGGTATCTCTTGTAGAAGAATTCTCTCTACCTTCAAAAACTCTCCTTTGATCAATAGAATCAGTAGATTCCAAATTGCTGCTAGTTACTGATCTTTCCTCAGTAGACTCTGAAAGATCAGTTCCTGATGGAGTAGACTCTGAAACGTCAATTCCTGATGGAATAGACTCTGAAAGACTAGTCTGCTCCTGATGATCACTGTGTTCTTTTTGATTTATTTGCTCGCCCTCAACAGTAGCATTCCTTTGAGAAGCAATAGAAATTTCTTCAGGAGAACCTTCATCATCACTTGAGAGTATCTCAGAATTCTTCAGATTTTCAAATTCCAATTTGTCATGGCTTTCATCAGTTTGCAAAATTCCAAATTTCTTATCATCAAATGCAACATGAATTGATTCCATAACAATGTGAGTTCTGAGATTATAAACTTTGAAGGCCTTAGATGCTGAATATCCTAGAAAAATTGCTTCATCCGATTTGGCTTCAAATTTTCCAAGTTGTTCTGGATGAACTTTTAGGACATAGCATTTGCATCCAAAGATGTGAAAGTATTTCACACTTGGTTTCTTTCCTTTGATCATCTCATAGGGAGTTTTTCCATGACTATTTACCAAGGTACAATTTTGAGTGAAACATGCAGTGTTAATAGCTTCTGCCCAAAAGTAGGTTGGAAGTTTTGCATCTACAAGCATGGTTCTTGCTGCCTCTATGAGAGTCCTGTTCTTTCTTTCCACTACACCATTCTGCTGAGGTGTACCAGGTGCAGAAAACAGTTGAGTAATTCCATTGTCTGCACAAAACCCCTCCATTGTAGAATTCTTGAATTCTGTACCATTGTCACTTCTAAGTACCTTGACTTTGTACTCAGAGTTATTATGAATATTCTTGATAAGTTCAATGATTTGCTGAGGAGCTTCATCCTTCTTGTGTAGAAAGAACACCCATGTGAACCTTGTGAAATCATCCACCATAACTAGAGCATATCTTTTCTTGCTGATAGACATAATGTTTACTGGACCAAACAGATCAAGATGTAACATGTGAAATGGTTCAGTAATTGAATTTTCAGTCTTGCTCTTGAAAGTGGTTCTTCTTTGCTTTCCAAGCTGACATGCATCACAAAGTCCATCTTGCACAAAATTTGCCTGTGGTAGGCCTCTCACCAAATTGTGCTTAACAAGTTGATTAAGTTTCTTGAAATTAAGATGTGAGAGCTTCTTGTGCCAATTCCAGCTTTCATCACTTGATGCTTTGCTGTAGAGACATCTAACAATTCCTTTAGATGTATCACTTAAGCTGGCTTCATATATGTTACCATGTCTTTGACCAGTTAGAACAATGTCTCCATTCTGCATATTCAAGATTTTGCATCCTTCTCTGTCAAAGATTGATTTGTAACCTTTATCACCCAGTTGACTTATGCTTAAAAGAGTATGTTTCAAGCCTTCAACCAGTGCTACATTTTCTATGATGACATTCCCCAAAACAATTGAGCCATATCCCAGAGTTTCTCCTTTGTTGCCATCTCCAAAAGATATTACTGGGCCAGCTTTCCTCTCAAACTTTGTAAGCAGGGACTTCTTTCCAGTCATATGTCCAGAGCATCCACTGTCCAAGATAATTGAATGCTTCTTTCCTGTGCCCTGCAAACAAAAAGTAACTAGTTAGAATTTTTTAGGACCCAACTTTGATTGGATCCTTTCTTACTAGATTTAGAGACAACAGACTTTAAAGATTTTGCTTTTATTTTACCTTTTGCAGAGTCAACTTTAGACTCTGATTTCACAAACTGTTTGTGACTAGGAGTTTCAGATTTCAAAGAATAATAGTCATAATACAGTTCATGATATTCTCTACACATGTAAATGGAATGAAGTAAACTACCACAATGATAACAAGCTTTTTGTGGTTGGTATTGAATTTTCTGAGTCTTGGGAAATCTGGACTCAGTTTTCCAAGAAGGTTTTTGATTGCAGTCTAGGGCCAAATGATTATGATTTCCACACTTATAGCATTTTTTCCTAGGTGCATCAAGTACATTCTTGTAATTATTCTCTTTGTTAATACCTTCTTTTTCATTCCTATTTCTTTTGATCTTGCTAGACTCTGAAAGACCATCTAATCTCTGTTTCAACTGAGACTTAGAACAGAAACCCTATGTTTACATTCTTAGGTTTCTCTAACACTTTCTCATCTGAATTACTATTGTTAATCCTTTTGTGTACAACAGGGGTACCTTTTGAATCAACAAATTTAACATGATTAGGTTCAGAAACAATTTTCTTACCTTCAGATTTAGATGTGTTAGCTTCTATCTTACTATCATCATTGACAATAGCTACCTTTTCTTCTTGTCTAGCCTTATCAAAACCTAAACCATTAACCTTACCACGAATTCCACTTTCAAAGATTTCTATAGTCTTCTTACTGGAATTGTTAATGGTCTTAATCACATCTCTCTCTTCTTCTAGTTCTTTTCTGACATAGTCATAAGCCTCAAGAATAACACTATAATCATGCTTAGCTTTATCAGAACTTAACTTGTATTCTTCCATTTGAATTAATTCAGATTCAAGAAAATTATTTCTATCAACTAATTTATCATTCTTAACCTTAAGTTCATCTCTTTCACAAGTAAGAATTCTAAAATTAGTCATAAGATTCTTAAACTCAGCATGGATAGATCTAATTTCATCAGAATTTAAGCTATCATATGAATCAAGAGAGTGAAGTGATACCTTAACAGAGGATGGAGAAGTTTTCTTTGGAGATCCAGGTTTGTCTGAACTATTGGCCATCAATGCAATGTTGTCATAATCCAATTCATCTTCAGAGTCACTGGAATCAGCCCAATCCTTCTGTGTGACCATAAGTGCATTACCCTTTCCTGAATTCCTAGGCTTCTTACACTCACTAGCAAAGTGTCCAAGCTTGCTGCAGTTAAAGCACTTGATCTTGGCCTTATCAAGCTTGACAATTGTACTTATGCTTTTGTCACTCTTCTTCTCCTCCTTCTTTTGAAAAGGTCCTTTGCTAAATCTTCTCCTGTTGAATCTTCCTTTCTTGAAAGCTTTAGCAAACATAGCAAAGAGTTCCTGCATCTCAGATTCAGAATCATTGTTGTCAGAGTCCATATCAGTAGTCTCTGACTCAGAACTTTCTTTGCTTTTCTTCTTCCTTGAATTCTTTACAGCAATCTCTTCATGCTGTTCTTCAGGAAGCTTCTTAACTTCAGATTGAGCAGTAAGTGCAATAGTCTTCATCTTTCCTTCACTCCTGCTTTTCTTCTGCTGCTTGTCAAGTTCATAAGCTCTCAATTTTCCATATACTGCCTCTAATGATATCTCATCCAAATCATTAGCTTCCTCAATCGCAGATATCTTCTCATTGTAGAAATCAGGCAAAGCTTTCATGAACTTTGTATTCATATCCTCCAAGTCATAATATTTACCATGCATGGCCATCTCATTGATGAGTTTTGTAAACCTATCAAAGGTATCAGTAAGTGACTCACCAGACTTGGATTCAAAGTACTCATACTGTTGTATAAGTAATGTCCTCATATTCTTCCTGACAGGCTTAGTTCCTTCACAGTGAACCTTAAGATTGTCCCATATATCCTTAGCAGTTTTACAAGAGAGAACATAGTTAGTGAGAACAGAATCAAGACTATTGAATAATATGTTTCTCACTTTAGCGTCTTTAAGAACATTCTCCTTGTCCTTATCTGACCATTCAGATTTTGGCTTCTCTGCTGTATGTTCTGGAACAACCACACCATCAACAGTTGCTTGTCCAACGACCTTTGTTGGAACAAAAGGTCCATCTCTGATTCTGTCAAGATAATCAGGATCTGTTGCTTCCAGATGATGCAACATCTTTACTTCCCATAGAGTATATTCGTTTCTCTTGAGCATAGGAATTTTAGTATTCCCATCCTTGTAACCAGACATGATTGCAGATCTTTATGATTATTCGAAATCAACCCACTCTGATACCAATTGTTAACTCGAATAACTTATAGAAGGGGGGGTTGAATACAAGTTATATAATCGTGTCTGATTTTTGCTTGATTATATGAACAAGAATAAATGAATGAATCAAACTCTTGTTTGTATTAATAAGATCAAATACAAACTCTACCAAAGGTGTACAATACCTTTAGCAGCTGCTGACAATACAAATCTCTCTCTCTGTTTGTTTCGAACTCTCGAATACAAACCTTATACAGAGCTACGCACACTTGCTTAACACACGCTTGTTCGACTCACACTCTTTACAATGATATTGAGAGAGTATTTATAATGCTACCTATCAACTAATAACAGAAAGATATAATCTATACATGACAATGTTCTGCCTTCTAGTCGATAGTTTCCATCAATAGAAAACTCTTCCCTTCATAATATCTTCTTGCTTGTTCTTCAAACAACGATCCTGTTTTATAGCACTTGCCAGTTTCTGTAGCATCCATAATGACATCATCAGTAACAAAATTGATATCAGGATCTGCACACTGCATCAGTATCTGATCAACCATCAGTATTGGACCATCATCAGGATTTGCCCTCTGTTCCTGACATGTAATCTCCGATACACTGTTCATTCCTGACTAAACTATACAGATAACTGTCTTACACATAAATCCTATATACAGTGCTAAATCCTTTATAAGATCAGGATTACAAGAAGTATAATGTGTAAATTCTATTCTTAACATCACAACATATGAATTATTCCTAACACTTAATAATTGAGTGGATACTATTAGGCATTACCAGTTAATGCTGCATGTTAGTCAAAATTGATGCCAGTAACCAGTACAGGAAGCACATCGCAATTTTTTTTCGTTACTTAGGACATGTGCAACTTTTATATTTACGAATACAGGCTAAAGTTTAAATAAGAACCATTTTAGCGTGAGAACCCCATATAAATTAATATGCATGTTGTGTTCCAACCTTTCTAGTGCTGCTGAATGCAATGTACTCCTATTTTCACGATAAACACAATTATACCATTACTGATCAGAAAGTCGATGTTTATGCTAGTGACTAGTAAGAGGTAATCACTAATATTTGATTATCAATGTAGAAACATATGCATTATGCAGAAACATAAATTTAATTTTCTTGTCTGCTGTTGAAATAATTTAATATTTCAACAGAATATGCAGAATCAGAATATGAATTATGCAGAAGGAAACTGAAGTAAAATCACCTAAATTGTAATTGTAAACATAGTATTAACGATTTACAACATAAATTTTTATTCAACAAAAGTAATTTACCAAGTACTACAATACCTAATTTGCAGTGATATTTAGAATTTTATGTAGGGGATCATTTTTTTTATAGCTGTGTCATGTGTGCATCTGTACATCTATACTTTATCTGGTAATAAGGTAATTCAAATTTATAATGTGGACTTAATAGTTTACTAAAGGAATTCTTACCGAGATCTTCTAACAAGTATAGATAAATAAGTTGTGTGTTACAGCATTATTTTTATTTGATCATTAAAGCCCAAAAGCAACTGTTGTTCAGTGATTCCTGATCGATTTATATGTGGGATCAGTTTCTGATTTTACCTGTCAATTAGTTTCACTGAGATGAGTATCACTGTTCTGAAATTAAGCTTAATGATATCACTGTTTATTATTGTAGGAACCTTTTGCCATGAATGAAGACAATGGTAACACAACGCCAAATTCTACTGAAGTATCCAGGAAAAGGGTTAGAGGTCCAACCTTGTGCAAAAAATTGAAGAAAAGGATTGCCAAGCAGAATTTAGATTGTTCACTTTCTTTCAACGAGTTTGGTCATCCAACGGGAGATATGCTCAAAGATTTCAGGAATTATTTAGGATCAGTGGTTCGATGCCAAGTTGATATAAATATCGAAAGTTGGGATCTAGTTAATCAAGGACTAAAAGAAGCAATTTGGGATGATGTCAAGGTAAGCATTTTTTCAGAATCTAGTACTTAGTTAATCTAGTTAGTTATAAAGTATACTTTTGACTTTACCTATAAGTCCACATGCTATGATGCCTTTATAAAGTATACTTCTGAATTTACCTATAAGTATACACCCTCGACTAAATATACAATTTTATAAAATTGAATTTTTTGATGTTGTCATGTTGTCATGTCTGCTGATCTATTTACATTTTTTTCAGAATCGTTGGAAATTTGATGATTAAAAAAAACAAGTGCTAGAAAGAGCAGGGAAGCAATGGAGGGATTTTAAGGGTAAGCTGACAAAAAACTTTTTTCGCAAAGGGAAGGATGCATGTGAACGTTATCCTTATCTCAGTCAGGAGCAATGGGAAATATTTAAAAAGAGACGCCAAACTAATGAGTTTGAGGTACATATTCAATTAACTAATTATCTAATTATGTTTGTTGTGCCTGCACTTAATTTCAGAATTGTTTATCTGCCACATGTGTCAAAATTTGACTATTTTTGCAATAATTATTTGTAAACAGGCAATAAGTATCAAAGCGCAAGAAAGTCAGAAACATAATGATCAAGTACATTTTCTAGGACAAAGTGGATATGATGGTAAAAAACCCATCTGGAGTGTTGAAGATCCCCTCGCTGCATTGGATTCTTCTGAATCCCTTAATCCATCAATGTTATCGAGTGATCGTACCTGACGCAATTTCGATTATCTTAGGGCACGAGCAAAAAAAAAAGAGGGCGGAGGTTATTATTTCCCCAATGAACAAAATAGAAAGGTGGCTGAGAAAATGGTAAAATCCTTGATCTTTCTTAGTGATGGTGTTTTCTGATATTCTGTCATTTTTATAAGGCTGTTTATATCTCACTTTTTTTATCGCTATCTAATTAATGAACATTAGCCAAATACTTTAAGACCATGCTAGAATAAATATGATCATGTGGAACATTTGTTGTTTGATCGATGCTGGATTTAATAATGTATTAGCAATGCATGTTTCAGAATCTAAGAGAGAATTAATCTAGTAGCAGCACAGGGCGTCTGTCTGTCGCAATTCCATACTTCCATGGCTATTAGTTGTCATACTGATACGTGTTTTGTTATTTTAATTCTTCTAAGTTTGTTTGTACTAATAGATTAAGGAAAATTTGGGATCCTGTTTTTCGGACAATTGAAAAATAAGTGTGTGAGAAAAAATTCTACAACTGAGTATTTCCAGGGGAAAAAAGTGGTAGCAAAATGAAGACTTGTTTACCTTTTGTGTTTTTTAGGAAATTCTGAAACTCAAATAATATTCATTAATATAAGTTGTTAACTGTCCGGTTGGCATGGTATCATTGTCCATCCTTAAAGTCTTGGTTTCGGAAATGTGTAGACATAGTTGAGTTAGATATTTATATGGATATTTCTGCTGTCATACTTTTTTTATTGATATTGTTTTCTTATATTTAACCTTTTTCTATCCCTGTCATTCTGAATAGGGAGAGTTGTAGTCGGAACTTGTAGATGGCTTGTGGACTCCAGAAGGTCAGGATGACATGCTGTCGCGTGCCTTGGGTCGTAAGGAGCACGGAGGGCATGTTAGAGGGGTTGGGGGAGTTAAAATTAAAGAAGCATTTGGATCGACAAGCAAACATAGTGGGGTGATATCGATGGATCAGTTGGCTACAATCACGCAAGAAATTACCAAGAAACACTACGCCATAAACGCACATACGCAACCCCCATTTTCAGTTGCGTAAGGCCTGAAAAGCATTGCGTAAGGTCTTACGCAACGCTTTTGGGGCGTTACCAATACTGGCGTTGCGTAAGACCCCTAACGCAACGCTTTTCCAAGCTATTGCAACACTTCAAAAAGCATTGCATAAGAGGCCTTATGCAACACCAAAAGCATGCAAACGCAACACTTCATGGGGTTGCATAAGATGTTTCAGCCATGTCAGCATGCTGACATGGAAGCAAGGTGCCACGTCAGCATGCTGACATGTAAGCAGGTGCCACGTCAGCATGATGATGTGTCATTAGTGGGGCCCACAAGTGACACGTCACAAATGGGGGGGCATGCCACGTCATCAATGGGGCCCACCAAGGTGCCACGTCAGCACTAGGGCCCACATGCCACATCATCAGTGGGTACCCATATGCCACGTCAGCAGTATGACCCACATGCCACGTCAGCAGTGGGATCCACTATCTAACGCAACGCTATTTGAGTCTAATGCAACACTAAATTTTTTTTTTAAGCAACACCATTCTTTTTAAATGCAACACCATTTTTTTTATTGCAACATTAATTAAAACTATGATAATGCAACATCAAATTTCAAATAGAGTCAAATGCAACACCTTTTTACAAAAAAATTGAAATAGCTACTTTGTTTATACATAAAATCATCAACAAATTCTTAGGTTCAAAATGGGGCAGGTTCACAAATTCTAAATATGCAACAACAAGATCCTCTTTAGCTTTAATGATTCTTTCTTGACGATATTGTTCCTGCCTTCTCAATCCTTCCATTTCCTTAAACTTTCCCCGCAGTTGCGCACTCCGAAATAATCTCCCTGGCTTTCTTTAGAGAATCACTTAAGTCATACGCAATTGTAACTCCAATGTTTGACCCTGCTCTAGTTGGTTTTACCTGCAACCATTTATCAGAAGCCTGGAATGTAAAACACCAATATAACTTAATCAGCGTAGCCAAATGAATTCAGCTTAGGCTTCGATAAAAAAGGTGAATATTTAGGTGGACATATGGTGGCAAATAATTCTTACATCTTAGCTATTATTCAGAAGTGTGCGGATAATATCAAGTGTAAAAGCATATAGGTAAGCACATCCTATCATCGAGTATTAAGGTTTTGTGACGATGATTGAAACTTACCTAAAGCAAAAAGACATGTAATAAGAGGACATATAACTTTCTTCATAACCGTGAACAAAACCCCCAGCTCTCATTTGCATGAATGTTACCCGGGACATATCGATAACCTTGTTGCATTTTAATCCCACATTTTCTATAAAAGAAAAGAGAACTTTTATCAACACGGTTTAGAGAAGATAAAAACAAATGTTAGCTAACAATGGGCTAATTATTAAGTACAACATGCTAGAAAACTCTTCAAAACCAGGTGCTGGATGACTGGAACCATGTTAAACTTTGGCTTCTGTGGGCTTCTGAGTAGAGCAATTTATACAAATATGGGTTGTTTAGAACAAGTGGTTTTGCAATTTGCATTTATGACTTTTACAGATTTTAATCTGCTACGCATTTCCTTCCAGTTCAATCTATCATATCACCTAACAAGCAACATAACCAAAAGGACCACAACAATAATGGATTAATATTAACTTTAGAAATTTGAAATTGCTAATATATAACTCTATGGCAAACTGCAATTCGTCTTTTAAATATCAAGTTTCCAGATGCAATGTATAATGCTAGACAAGGAAGTTTTATCAAACTGCCCAACATTTTCTCAGCATTTGAAATGTAAACTAAAGGAACCAGCTTATTAAAATACAGACACTGTCTACAGAGGCTGATATTTGCGAGCACAAACAGTTTGTCAGATGACTAAATGCTATATTTTCAACCAAATTCAAACAATTCAGGGGCAGTGATTGTTTTTTAGAACTACATTTACTAACTAAATTAATTAAGATAAGGTTTTCCAGGAAAAATTCAAGTCATAACTAATAACTGTACTCTGACACAGAACTGTAAATCAGCTAAGAAACAGGAGGTCAGGGACAACTCACTTGGGTTTTATTTAATAGGCATGACAACTCACTTGGGTTTTATTTAATAGGCACTAATAATATTAATAACAAGCATATTTTTAAAAATTATATATGCTTCTAAATAAGTATGATGTAACCACTGCTAGATTTCATTAGTCACTTGCATTAGAATCATGTTTATATAAAAGATGAGATCATAATGAAAAGCAAATAGAACTATGAGTAATCATGTATATGCATTAGATGCCACTAAGGTCAGTACCATTGTAAATATTAGGAAGCCCGTTTATTAGATCATTTCAGAATTGGTTTACTTCTATCATTTCAGAACTAGGCAATTGACAGTCCTGTGACAATTGCAACATTTTTTACCTATAATTTAAAATCCTTCTCAAGCACATGTAACTACCAGTGCAAAAATGGATAATGTTACAAGAACTGAGTTAAATAACAAATACCACTTAGGATGCGCAGGCGCTCAATTGGGTCATCATCTCCATAAAACCATATCCTGGCATTACTTGGATGATAATATCTACGATGGAATTCCTGTAGCCTATAAAAAAATCACAATAAATCCAATAGGCCAAAGCTGAACCCAATTAAAGATTAAGACCCAAATACACAAAATATACCAGAATGCAGTGTAGCTCGAGAAGCCTCTCTCTAGCAGAAACCATAACTCCAACAGAAACCATAACTCTAATAGAAGCCTCTCTCTAGCACACAAAAACTGACCAATCCTCAAAATCTGCCCAGAAATTTCAAAATGGTTCATATATCTCCAAAAACCGAACAAAGCCGAATCTTCCCTAGAAAATTTTCATCTCAAAATTGAATAATTTATATATGTATAGATAGAGATCAATTTATAGAACATATTCATATATAAATCACTAATTTTGGATGGATAGATTAAGAAATGTAAATTTTAGAAGGTTATATGTATATGTATATGTGTGTAATGAGAGAGAGAGAGAGAGCAACTAGATGAGAGAGATGAGGGATGTGGAGGGGGCGGCGGTTGCAGAGTGATAAAGGGTAGGTAGAAAGAAGTTATAAATATTTGAACGGTTAGGATTTAATCCCTAATTGCATGAACGATTCAGATTGTTTAAGTCTTACATGTCATCAATCCAAACCATCTCCTTTCAACAAATTGCAGCATGCCAAGTGTCTCTCAATTATAAATTAGCAAAATATGTACAAATATGTGTATTGTTTATCAAATATCTATATCTTGTAAATTAAAAATAAAATATTTAAATTATTCAAACAATATTCAAATAAATTTATAAAATGTATTCGATCTAGTACAAATAAATAACAATAAAAATTGAAACAATAATAATTATTTAATAATGATATTCTAATATTTTATAATAGCACCTACTTAAAATCAAAATATAAATAACTAAAACATTCAAAAATAATATTTAAAAAAATTTATAATAGAAATTCATTATAATATAGTAGACCACTACTATAAATTTATAATATAATTTAAAAAAATAGATTCATCATTCGGGACAAGACTAGTTAAAAAGAAGGTCGACTTTGACCGGTTTGACCGTTACCAAACCAAAATTTAACTTGGATTGATTTTACTTTTATTCATTTAACTACTATAAAACTAAACCAAATATATAGGCACATCAGAAAATAGCGGATACGGATATAGGCACATCCGTATTCGAAATATCCGATATCCGAAAATATATAAATATATAAATAAATAAATAAATAAATAAAAAATATATATATATATATAATAATTTATAATTAATAATTTAATATTTATAATATAATATATTATTTATTGTATTTTATTAGTGCTTTGTCACGGATTATTGTTTCTATTTTTTAAAAAATATTTTTGAACGATCCAACCGTACGGATGTCAATATATATGTAATATAATGATATTCCCCAAGTTTCAGAAAATAAAAAATTAATTTGATTGGAGATCTTAGTAGATCACTACTATTTTCAATATGACTCGTAACTAGTGCTTTGTTACGGATTATTATTTCTATTTTTTAAAAAATATTTTTGAACGATCCAACCGTACGGATGTCAATATATATCTAATATAATGATATTCCCCAAGTTTCAGAAAATAAAAAATTAATTTGATTGGAGATCTTAGTAGATCACTACTATTTTCAATATGTCTCGTAACTAGTGCTTTGTTACGGATTATTATTTATATTTTTTAAAAAATATTTTTGAACGATCCAACCGTACGGATGTCAATGTATATCTAATATAATGATATTCCCCAAGTTTCAGAAAATCAAAAATTAATTTGATTGGAGATCTTAGTAGATCACTACTATTTTCAATATGTCTCGTAACTAGTGCTTTGTTACGGATTATTATTTCTATTTTTAAAAAAATAATTTTGAACGATCCAACCGTACGGATGTCAATATATATCTAATATAATGATATTCCCCAAGTTTCAGAAAATAAAAAATTAATTTGTTTGGAGATCATTGTAGATCACTACTATTTTCAATATGTCTCGTAACTAGTGCTTTGTTACGGATTATTATTTCTATTTTTAAAAAAATATTTTTGAACGATCCAACCGTACGGATGTCAATATATATCTAATATAATGATATTCCCCAAGTTTCAGAAAATAAAAAATTAATTTGATTGGAGATCTTAATAGATCACTACTATTTTCAATATGTCTCGTAACTAGTGCTTTGTTACGGATTATTATTTCTATTTTTTAAACAATATTTTTGAACAATCCAACCGTACGGATGTCAATATATATCTAATATAATGATATTCCCCAAGTTTCAGAAAATAAAAAATTAATTTGATTGGAGATCTTTGTAGATCACTACTATTTTCAATATGTCTCGTAACTAGTGCTTTGTTACGGATTATTATTTCTATTTTTAAAAAAATATTTTTGAACGATCCAACCGTACGGATGTCAATATATATCTAATATAATGATATTCCCCAAGTTTCAAAAAATAAAAAATTAATTTGATTGGAGATCTTAGTAGATCACTACTATTTTCAATATGTCTCGTAACTAGTGCTTTGTTACGGATTATTATTTCTATTTTTTAAACAATATTTTTGAACGATCCAACCGTACGGATGTCAATATATATCTAATATAATGATATTCCCCAAGTTTCAGAAAATAAAAAATTAATTTGATTGGAGATCTTTGTAGATAACTACTATTTTCAATATGTCTCGTAACTAGTGCTTTGTTACGGATTATTATTTCTATTTTTTAAAAAATATTTTTGAACGATCCAACCGTACGGATGTCAATATATATCTAATATAATGCTATTACACGTCACCCTTGTGGGTCCCACACTGCCACGTCAGCAGTGGTGGGTCCCACATCTGCCACGTCATATTTTTTTAAAAAAAATATAAATTTATCTAATGCAACACTTCAAACAGCAAATGCAACACTACAGGTATCTAATGCAACGCTTTCTGCCACGTCAGCAAATGCCACGTCAGCAAAGGTGGGCCCCACTTCTGCCACGTCAGCAATTGTGTGTCCCACAATTGCCACGTCAACATGATGGGCCTCCTGCCACGTCATCCTTATGGGTCCCACACTGCCACGTCAGCAGTTGTGGGGCCCACATCTGCCACGTCATATTTTTTTAAAAAAATATGAATATATCTAATGCAACACTTCAAAGAGCAAACGCAATACTATTGGTATCTAATGCAACGTTTTTTGCCACGTCAGCAAATGCCATGTCAGCAAAGGTGGGCCCCACTTCTGCCACGTCAGCAAATGTGGGTCCCACATGTGCCACATCAGCAAATGCCAAGTCAGCACATGTGGGTCCCACTCCTGCCACGTCACCATTTATAAAAATAAAAAATTATCTAACGCAACGCCATCAGTTAGTGTTGCATAATGTGAAACACTGTGGGTAATACGCAACGCTAATCTATATCTAACGCAACACCAATTCAGCTCAGTTGCAAAAGACCCAAAACTTCTATCTAACGAAACGCTTTCTGTGCAACGCTTTGTAAAAAGGGTTGCGTATGCTCACTTATGGCGTAGTGAAAGTTCAGAAAGAGTGCGAGGACAAGATGAACCAAATGATGAATTTGAAACTGAAAGGCATCTTCAATCACTTGAAGCATATAGGTGTGTCATTGCCAGATGGTAATTTTGTGAATGAAATTGGAACCCCGCAAACACTTCGAAGCAGCTGCCAATTTGTGGATCGACAAGATCATTTGTCGAGTCTCAAGGTACAGTGTGGAGGATTCTGATTATGTAGCCAAATAGTTTTCATGTTGAATCGATTCTTCATTTCTGCATATATTCAGTTGGAGTCCACTAGTCCAGGGTCCGACCCCATGTCATCTTTGGGTGGTAGATCAGGAGAAAGGAAGAGTTATCGTGGCAAGGGGGACTTTTTTTCCGGCAAATAGTCAGAGTGATAATATGGTCCATAATAATCCGATTGCTTCCCATAACGTAAGAGTGTCAATTGATGACGTTGGACCTGAATATCCGCTTACTCCACTTCCGGTGCCATGTGACGAACTTGAGACGGTAGGAAGTGCAATGGGTAGTTTTGTCCAATGGCCAAAGGACCTTGTGACGTTGGGACAGGTATATTTTTTGACATTTGAAGTGTTGAAATTTTTTCTCATATATTTGCAATATATCATGTGGCTAACTAGTCATGTTTGATCAGGATCCTCCCTTGGAGACCACTCCAGAAAAAGAGACCACTCCAGAAAAGCTTATTAGGCTGCCTAAAGTAGTTGAAAGCAAAGGTTCGGCGACTCCTGTCAATAAAACACCACCGCAGGCATTACATGGTGATGATGCAAACTCAAGTCAACAATTCCGATCTTTACGTTATTTGCTTAAAAAGAGGATATCTGCTGAAAAAGATGTGGTATTCAAGTTTGAAGAAACTGGAGAGCAACCTATATATGTACCCCCTGTAGATGTTGATGAGTTTTTAAGAATGGCTTGTTTAAGCGCATCGATTTTATAAATTTTTATCAAGTAAGAAAAGTCTTTTTTGCTCAATTAACTTTAAAATCATTCAACATACACGTGTTTATTGTGACAAGTTAATTTTGTAGGTATGTTCAGAAAGATTTGCATTCATGTTGCCATCAAGATTGGCAATATCGAATAAGCGTGACTACAAACGTAGCCAGGAAGCAAGCGAGTACTTGGAAAAAATTTTGATTGCCAATAAAGAGAGGCATTTCATTCTAGCTCCTTACATCCAAGAGTAAGAACGAATTAAAATTTAATTGTACATACTACTATCTACTACACGTGTATATTTAACTGAATTTAATAGTAATGTATATACTATATATATAATATAATGTATGTATGTGTTTTTGTTGTAGCAACCACTGGATGTTGCTCCTTTTCAGTCTCAAAGAAAGTATTATTTATGTGTTTGATTCTTTGAAAAGAGCAAGGGATATACGCTTGAAGACACCCATGCAAACGTAAGTTAAATATTAATTTACATTTAACGTAGTCCACCTTTGTTAGAGATGTGAAATGTGACGTATACTTATTTCACAGTGCATTTAAAATATACACTACAAACGGTGGATTGAGGAATAATAGAAAAGAATTTCTCTTTATTCACAACGAGGTTCAGGTATAACCTACTTGAAATTTACATTTTAATTCGTCCATTGATTTATTTTTCTGTATTTAATATATTTGTTGGTTTTTTCGTAGTGTCCTCAACAAGGAGGAGGTACGGAGTGTGGTTATTTTGTTATGAGGTACATGCATGACATAATCATGCATTCTCAGGAAAAAACGGATGTGAATTGGAAAGTGGTAAGAGACAAAACTATTTAGCATTGTTTTACAAATATTGGACTACCTGATTTTTTAAAAATATGTAATCTTCTATATTTTGAAGGTTCTTGGTTCAAGAAGCTATACGAAAAAGGAAATCAGTGACATACGAGAGCTCTGGGCACAATATTTTATCCGAGAATGTCTATAATCAGGTACTAAAATATTTTATAATATTTGACTTGTTCTATAGATAGTTTGAAGTTGATGTATTTACCTGATTAAGACCATTAGGTTCTGACTTAAAAAGTACTTTATGTACACATAGCATTCGATTCACCTACTAGCTACGTCTTTTTTAAAATACATAAGAGTATTTGAAATGGAAAAACAATATGAAAAACAATACTCATACCATGGTCTGAGTATTGTGCATTGAGTATGTGTTTATTCATTTTCATTTTTATATAATCTTGGCAAACAAAATTTATGATTAATGGACAAACAAGTGGAGTTTAGAGTTAAAGAATTTGATGTTTAAGGTTAAATATTTGGGTGGAAGAAAGGTCTGTATTCTGTGTTCTAGTTCCTGCCTTTATTTGTAAATAAGAACTGTTAGAAAGTACCACCACTTCACTCTAATAGCAAATTTGGTTCAATTAAGGTTTGTAAGGTTTCTGTTATATACTGTAGTTTGGATTAAGAAACATATCAATAGGTGATTTTTGATGTAATGTCTCCATTGTCCATGTTCTGATATCAACAGTCTGGTAGTGATCTGGTTTGCTAATTAGTAATCACCCTGTTTTTGCACAATTAGTAGAGTCTCTATAATTTAAAGGCTACAAACTGGTCTATTCTTAGCGCAATATGTATGGAATTTTAAATTATCAATTACTGCTACTAGACATGCAAACACGTACAAACACATGGTCGAAGTTGACAGTAGTTATCTGGTCTGCTACTTAGTGCTCACTATGTTCTTGTACCATTATAAGTAGAATCTCTATAATCCAGAGATTGTAAACTATTCATATTCCAAGTTAAATATACATGGAATTTTCAAACTGTTCAGTATGATAATATGTTCAGTCGGAGTCATAGGGTCGGCTTGTAGGGTCCTCAGTAGTCGTAAAGGATTCGCAAGGGAAAAAGTGATAGGTAATATATTATGAAAAAAATGAACTGCTGGTAATGGCTCTAACTAATATTTAATCATTTTTTTGTTTCTTGTTTTTTTATAATGTCATTTCTACTTGTAATAAAATTATATGCGACTGCGATAATTTTCTTAATTTAGCTAGACTTAGCAAAAAAAAATATTTAAATAGATAAAAATTCCAACTGATTTGGAGTAAATGACCAAAATAAAATTTTTATTTTGTTTTTCGTATAGTTGCAAAATATATAAAGCACCGCCATTAAATTATAAAAAGTGAGAGTGTAGTTGCAAACAAAAAATGTTAAGAGTGAAAATATTAGTTGTGTTTCGAACCAGAAACTGGATTTGTCGTAGTTACAATATCATCAGTAGTTAGTTCAATAAAAGATATCAATTTTCTTGCGTACCTAGTTTATCTATAGAACATTAATCATGGCAACAATTCTTTTGGTCTTAAAGGTATATATGATTATAGTATTTTTAGGCTGACTGCTTTTTAAGTGATGCAAGCATGTAGCTTTTGAGTCACGATCTATATACAAAAACTGCAATTACTATGTTCTTCCATTGCAACAACTTCTGTTCTTCCTTTCACAGATTGGTCAAGCATGGAAACCTTGTTTCAGGCGGATAGGATTCTGGAAGTCGATAATGGAGTTGGCGAGAGCATATGAATATATGCAATGTCGGTGTTAATATTCATGCCCGTAGTTGTCTCCACTTAAACTTTGTAGTTAAGTTATGGCATGTAAACTTGATAGGAATTTTTTTAGTATTTTGAACATTAATGTACTTTTTTTATTCCAATTGTATACATTTAATTTAAATTTTATTTTAATCAAATTTATGTTGTAATTTATGTTTTCTATTAGTTCAGGTTAAATTTGTGTGATTGTTGATCTCTATTCTGTTTAAAAGTAAAGCAGGTTTAAAAAATAGATTAAAACAAAATATTGAAAAATCAGTTTTTTTTTATTACTTATAGCGTCGGTTGTTTAGAAAGGCGACGCTATAGATAGGACTAAGAAGCGTCGGTTGTTTATCCAGGCGACGCTATAGATACCAATAAATCAATTTTTTTTATTACTTATAGCGTCGGTTGTTTACACAGGTGACGCTATAGACACCAATAAAAAACGTCGTTTGTTAAGAACACCGACGCTATACACGTAACCCAAAAGCGTCGTCTTCCTCTAACCGACGCTACAGATATAGACCTAAAGCGTCAGTTATTAGGTTTTTTGCGATGGCTTATAAACCGACGCTAAAAGGTTTTAGCGATGGCAATTTGACCGACGCAATAGGTACAGATCTATTGCGACGCTTACATGTACTACGCCATTTAACCGACGCAATAGGTCAATTTGACCGTTGCAACAGGTCCAGTCTGTACTAGTGCAGCCTTTATATCAGTTATCTACCTCAAGAGATTATACAGCCAGATTCCTTGACAAACAGCAGTTGTGGATGCCATAAACTCAGATTCACAAGATGACAATGCTACACATTTCTGTTTCTGAGACACCCAAGTGATGAGGTTTTCATTCAGATAAAAAGCCATGCTCCTCTAGACTTTTGATCATCTATATTACCAGCTAAGTCACTATCTGAGTATCCAGACAACAGGTAGTTTCCATCATTCTTCGTATAGACTAACCCAAAATTCAGAGTTCCATTTACGTACCTTAGAATCCGCTTTGCTGTAGCTAGATGCATCGAGGTAGGTCGCTCCATAAACCTGCTTATTATCCCGATAACAAAGGCTATATCAGGTCTTGTAAATATAAGATATCTTAGTCCACTACAAGAAAATCGCAATCAGACAACGCTCGGACGAAAAAGCATTGTTTGGAATTAAGAGACAACGGTTTTTTTGTAACTTCAGAAAAGTATTGTGTCATCCAGGTACCCTACAACGGGTTAAAAATGTTGTCTAGTAAATTGATTCAGACAATGGCTTTACACTGTGGTGTTGTAAAGACGAGTAAATTTGCACAACTGTTTTTACGAACATTGTCTAATCTGTTTTGAGACAATGTTTATAAACCATTATATGATTCACACAACTATTTTCATATACCATTGTGTTATTACAATTCACACAACGGAATAATTAACCGTTATTAAATCGTGTTTTGATGAGACAACGGTTTTTATGAAACCGTTGTCTAAACTACAAAAATTTTGAATAGAATTTGGTGGGAAATAATGAAATATTTGGTGGGAATAATGAAATAATTTGAATTGAATTTGGTGGAAAATAATCAGACAACGGTTTTCTTATAAAAAATGTTGTGTTATATTAAGCACAACAACAGTTTTTCATAAAAAACCGTTGTTTAATGTTCTTGTATAATATTTTAGTGGTCAACTATCAAAGTACTACTTGGTCAAACTAGTATAATTTTAATGATGTGTACAACAAATTAGTAAGAAACAAATTATTCTTGTACGTGTTTATAATATAAATCCACCAACACTAGAATGAGTGTTTATTAACTTTCGTATGGTTCGATCGTCGAAGAAATCATTCAAAAAAATTATTCAGCGAATCTGGATCGTGCCTCGTTATAGGAAGTAGCATTTTTCCTACGTTTTTGTTAAAATCTCGTACAACCCGACTTTTTTATTTTTTGATTAATTTTTCCCAATACTAGAATGAGTGTTTATTAACTTTCGTACGGTTCGATCATCGAAGAGATCATTCAAAAAAATCATTCAGCGAATCTGGATCGTGCCTCGTTATAGGAAGTATATCATTTTTGCTACGTTTTAGTTAAAATCTCGTACAACCCGACCTTTTTATTTTTTGATAATTTTTTCCCAACACTAGAATGAGTGTTTATTAACTTTTGTACAGTTCGATCATCGAAGAAATCATTCAAAAAAATTATTCAGCGAATCTGGATCGTGCCTCGTTATAGGAAGCAGCATTTTTGCTACGTTTTAGTTAAAATCTCGTACAACCCGACCTTTTTATTTTTTGATTATTTTTTCAAAACACAAGAATGAGTGTTTATTAACTTTCGTACGGTTCGATCGTCGAAGAAATCTTTCGAAAAAATCATTAAGCGAATCTGGATCGTGCCTCGTTATTGGAAGTATCAGTTTTGCTACGTTTTAGTTAAAATCTCGTACAACCCGACCTTTTTATTTTTTGATAATTTTTTCCCAACACTAGAATGAGTGTTTATTAACTTTCGTACGGTTCGATCGTCGAAGAAATCATTCAAAAAAATCATTCAGCAAATCTGGATCGTGCCTCGTTATAGGAAGTAGCATTTTTGCTACATTTTTGTTAAAATCTCGTACAACCCGACCTTTTTATTTTTTGATTATTTTTTCCCAATACTAGAATGAGTGTTTATTAACTTTCACACGGTTTGATCGTCGAAGAAATCATTGAAATAAAACATTCACCAAATCTTGATCGTGCCTCGTTATAGGAAGTAGCATTTTTGCTACGTTTTAGTAAAAATCTCGTACAACCCGACCTTTTTATTTTTTGATTATTTTTTCCCAACACTAGAATGAGTGTTTATTAACTTTCGTATGGTTCGATCGTCGAAGAAATCATTCAAAAAAATTATTCAGCGAATCTGGATCGTGCCTCGTTATAGGAAGTAGCATTTTTCCTACGTTTTTGTTAAAATCTCGTACAACCCGACTTTTTAATTTTTTGATTAATTTTTCCCAATACTAGAATGAGTGTTTATTAACTTTCGTATGGTTCGATCATCGAAGAGATTATTCAAAAAAATCATTCAGCGAATCTGGATCGTGCCTCGTTATAGGAAGTATATCATTTTTGCTACGTTTTAGTTAAAATCTCGTACAACCCGACCTTTTTATTTTTTGATTATTTTTTCCCAACACTAGAATGAGTGTTTATTAACTTTTGTACAGTTCGATCATCGAAGAAATCATTCAAAAAAATTATTCAGCGAATCTGGATCGTGCCTCGTTATAAGAAGCAGCATTTTTGCTACGTTTTAGTTAAAATCTCGTACAACCCGACCTTTTTATTTTTTGATTATTTTTTCAAAACACAAGAATGAGTGTTTATTAACTTTCGTACGGTTCGATCGTCGAAGAAATCTTTCGAAAAAATCATTAAGCGAATCTGGATCGTGCCTCGTTATTGGAAGTATCAGTTTTGCTACGTTTTAGTTAAAATCTCGTACAACCCGACCTTTTTATTTTTTGATAATTTTTTCCCAACACTATAATGAGTGTTTATTAACTTTCGTACGGTTCGATCGTCGAAGAAATCATTCAAAAAAATCATTCAGCAAATCTGGATCGTGCCTCGTTATAGGAAGTAGCATTTTTGTACATTTTTGTTAAAATCTCGTACAACCCGACCTTTTTATTTTTTGATTATTTTTTCCCAATACTAGAATGAGTGTTTATTAACTTTCACACGGTTTGATCGTCGAAGAAATCATTGAAATAAAACATTCAGCAAATCTTGATCGTGCCTCGTTATAGGAAGTAGCATTTTTGCTACGTTTTAGTAAAAATCTCGTACAACCCGACCTTTTTATTTTTTGATTATTTTTTCCCAACACTAGAATGAGTGTTTATTAACTTTCGTATGGTTCGATCGTCGAAGAAATCATTCAAAAAAATTATTCAGCGAATCTGGATCGTGCCTCGTTATAGGAAGTAGCATTTTTCCTACGTTTTTGTTAAAATCTCGTACAACCCGACTTTTTTATTTTTTGATTAATTTTTCCCAATACTAGAATGAGTGTTTATTAGCTTTCGTACGGTTCGATCATCGAAGAGATTATTCAAAAAAATCATTCAGCGAATCTGGATCGTGCCTCGTTATAGGAAGTATATCATTTTTGCTACGTTTTAGTTAAAATCTCGTACAACCCGACCTTTTTATTTTTTGATTATTTTTTCCCAACACTAGAATGAGTGTTTATTAACTTTTGTACAGTTCGATCATCGAAGAAATCATTCAAAAAAATTATTCAGCGAATCTGGATCGTGCCTCGTTATAGGAAGCAGCATTTTTGCTACGTTTTAGTTAAAATCTCGTACAACCCGACCTTTTTATTTTTTGATTATTTTTTCAAAACACAAGAAAGAGTGTTTATTAACTTTCTTACGGTTCGATCGTCGAAGAAATCTTTCGAAAAAATCATTAAGCGAATCTGGATCGTGCCTCGTTATTGGAAGTATCAGTTTTGCTACGTTTTAGTTAAAATCTCGTACAACCCGACCTTTTTATTTTTTGATAATTTTTTCCCAACACTAGAATGAGTGTTTATTAACTTTCGTATGGTTCGATCGTCGAAGAAATCATTCAAAAAAATCATTCAGCAAATCTGGATCGTGCCTCGTTATAGGAAGTAGCATTTTTGCTACATTTTTGTTAAAATCTCGTACAACCCGACCTTTTTATTTTTTGATTATTTTTTCCCAATACTAGAATGAGTGTTTATTAACTTTCACACGGTTTGATCGTCGAAGAAATCATTGAAATAAAACATTCAGCAAATCTTGATCGTGCCTCGTTATAGGAAGTAGCATTTTTGCTACGTTTTAGTAAAAATCTCGTACAACCCGACCTTTTTATTTTTTGATTATTTTTTCCCAACACTAGAATGAGTGTTTATTAACTTTCGTATGGTTCGATCGTCGAAGAAATAATTCAAAAAAATTATTCAGCGAATCTGGATCGTGCCTCGTTATAGGAAGTAGCATTTTTCCTACGTTTTTGTTAAAATCTCGTACAACCCGACTTTTTTATTTTTTGATTAATTTTCCCAATACTAGAATGAGTGTTTATTAACTTTCGTACGGTTCGATCATCGAAGAGATCATTCAAAAAAATCATTCAGCGAATCTGGATCGTGCCTCGTTATAGGAAGTATATCATTTTTGCTACGTTTTAGTTAAAATCTCGTACAACCCGACCTTTTTATTTTTTGATTATTTTTTCCCAACACTAGAATGAGTGTTTATTAACTTTTGTACAGTTCGATCATCGAAGAAATCATTCAAAAAAATTATTCAGCGAATCTGGATCGTGCCTCGTTATAGGAAGTAGCATTTTTGCTACGTTTTAGTTAAAATCTCGTACAACCCGACCTTTTTATTTTTTGATTATTTTTTCAAAACACAAGAATGAGTGTTTATTAACTTTCGTACGGTTCGATCGTCGAAAAAATCTTTCGAAAAAATCATTAAGCGAATCTGGATCGTGCCTCGTTATTGGAAGTATCAGTTTTGCTACGTTTTAGTTAAAATCTCGTACAACCCGACCTTTTTATTTTTTGATAATTTTTTCCCAACACTAGAATGAGTGTTTATTAACTTTCGTACGGTTCGATCGTCGAAGAAATCATTCAAAAAAATCATTCAGCAAATCTGGATCGTGCCTCGTTATAGGAAGTAGCATTTTTGTACATTTTTGTTAAAATCTCGTACAACCCGACCTTTTTATTTTTTGATTATTTTTTCCCAATACTAGAATGAGTGTTTATTAACTTTCACACGGTTTGATCGTCGAAGAAATCATTGAAATAAAACATTCAGCAAATCTTGATCGTGCCTCGTTATAGGAAGTAGCATTTTTGCTACGTTTTAGTAAAAATCTCGTACAACCCGACCTTTTTATTTTTTGATTATTTTTTCCCAACACTAGAATGAGTGTTTATTAACTTTCGTATGGTTCGATCGTCGAAGAAATCATTCAAAAAAATTATTCAGCGAATCTGGATCGTGCCTCGTTATAGGAAGTAGCATTTTTCCTACGTTTTTGTTAAAATCTCGTACAACCCGACTTTTTTATTTTTTGATTAATTTTTCCCAATACTAGAATGAGTGTTTATTAACTTTCGTACGGTTCGATCATCGAAGAGATTATTCAAAAAAATCATTCAGCGAATCTGGATCGTGCCTCGTTATAGGAAGTATATCATTTTTGCTACGTTTTAGTTAAAATCTCGTACAACCCGACCTTTTTATTTTTTGATTATTTTTTCCCAACACTAGAATGAGTGTTTATTAACTTTTGTACAGTTCGATCATCGAAGAAATCATTCAAAAAAATTATTCAGCGAATCTGGATCGTGCCTCGTTATAGGAAGCAGCATTTTTGCTACGTTTTAGTTAAAATCTCGTACAACCCGACCTTTTTATTTTTTGATTATTTTTTCAAAACACAAGAAAGAGTGTTTATTAACTTTCGTACGGTTCGATCGTCGAAGAAATCTTTCGAAAAAATCATTAAGCGAATCTGGATCGTGCCTCGTTATTGGAAGTATCAGTTTTGCTACGTTTTAGTTAAAATCTCGTACAACCCGACCTTTTTATTTTTTGATAATTTTTTCCCAACACTAGAATGAGTGTTTATTAACTTTCGTATGGTTCGATCGTCGAAGAAATCATTCAAAAAAATCATTCAGCAAATCTGGATCGTGCCTCGTTATAGGAAGTAGCATTTTTGCTACATTTTTGTTAAAATCTCGTACAACCCGACCTTTTTATTTTTTGATTATTTTTTCCCAATACTAGAATGAGTGTTTATTAACTTTCACACGGTTTGATCGTCGAAGAAATCATTGAAATAAAACATTCAGCAAATCTTGATCGTGCCTCGTTATAGGAAGTAGCATTTTTGCTACGTTTTAGTAAAAATCTCGTACAACCCGACCTTTTTATTTTTTGATTATTTTTTCCCAACACTAGAATGAGTGTTTATTAACTTTCGTATGGTTCGATCGTCGAAGAAATAATTCAAAAAAATTATTCAGCGAATCTGGATCGTGCCTCGTTATAGGAAGTAGCATTTTTCCTACGTTTTTGTTAAAATCTCGTACAACCCGACTTTTTTATTTTTTGATTAATTTTCCCAATACTAGAATGAGTGTTTATTAACTTTCGTACGGTTCGATCATCGAAGAGATCATTCAAAAAAATCATTCAGCGAATCTGGATCGTGCCTCGTTATAGGAAGTATATCATTTTTGCTACGTTTTAGTTAAAATCTCGTACAACCCGACCTTTTTATTTTTTGATTATTTTTTCCCAACACTAGAATGAGTGTTTATTAACTTTTGTACAGTTCGATCATCGAAGAAATCATTCAAAAAAATTATTCAGCGAATCTGGATCGTGCCTCGTTATAGGAAGTAGCATTTTTGCTACGTTTTAGTTAAAATCTCGTACAACCCGACCTTTTTATTTTTTGATTATTTTTTCAAAACACAAGAATGAGTGTTTATTAACTTTCGTACGGTTCGATCGTCGAAAAAATCTTTCGAAAAAATCATTAAGCGAATCTGGATCGTGCCTCGTTATTGGAAGTATCAGTTTTGCTACGTTTTAGTTAAAATCTCGTACAACCCGACCTTTTTATTTTTTGATAATTTTTTCCCAACACTAGAATGAGTGTTTATTAACTTTCGTACGGTTCGATCGTCGAAGAAATCATTCAAAAAAATCATTCAGCGAATCTGGATCGTGCCTCGTTATAGGAAGTAGCATTTTTGCTACATTTTTTTTAAAATCTCGTACAACCCGACCTTTTTATTTTTTGATTATTTTTTCCCAACACTAGAATGAGTGTTTATTAACTTTCATACGGTTCGATCGTCGAAGAAATCATTGAAATAAAACATTCAGCAAATCTTGATCGTGCCTCGTTATAGGAAGTAGCATTTTTGCTACGTTTTAGTAAAAATCTCGTACAACCCGACCTTTTTATTTTTTGATTATTTTTTCCCAACACTATAATGAGTGTTTATTAACTTTCGTATGGTTCGATCGTCGAAGAAATCATTCAAAAAAATTATTTAGAGAATCTGGATCGTGCCTCGTTATAGGAAGTAGCATTTTTCCTACGTTTTTATTATAATCTCGTACAACCCGACTTTTTTATTTTTTGATTAATTTTTCCCAATACTAGAATGAGTGTTTATTAACTTTCGTACGGTTCGATCATCGAAGAGATCATTCAAAAAAATTATTCAGCAAATCTGGATCGTGCCTCGTTACAGGAAGTATATCATTTTTGCTACGTTTTAGTTAAAATCTCGTACAACCCGACCTTTTTATTTTTTGATTATTTTTTCCCAACACTAGAATGAGTGTTTATTAACTTTCGTACAGTTCGATCATCGAAGAAATCATTCAAAAAAATTATTCAGCGAATCTGGATCGTGCCTCGTTAAAGGAAGTAGCATTTTTGCTACGTTTTAGTTAAAATCTCGTACAACCCGACCTTTTTATTTTTTGATTATTTTTTCAAAACACAAGAATGAGTGTTTATTAACTTTCGTATGGTTTTAATCGTCGAAGAAATCTTTCGAAAAAATCATTAAGTGAATCTGGATCGTGCCTCGTTATTGGAAGTATCAGTTTTGCTACGTTTTAGTTAAAATCTCGTACAACCCGACCTTTTTATTTTTTGATAATTTTTTCCCAACACTAGAATGAGTGTTTATTAACTTTCGTACGGTTCGATCGTCGAAGAAATCATTCAAAAAAATCATTCAGCGAATCTGGATCGTGCCTCGTTATAGGAAGTAGCATTTTTGCTACGTTTTTGTTAAAATCTCGTACAACCCGACCTTTTTATTTTTTGATTATTTTTTCCCAACACTAGAATGAGTGTTTATTAACTTTCATACGGTTCGATCGTCGAAGAAATCATTGAAAAAAAACATTCAGCAAATCTTGATCGTGCCTCGTTATAGGAAGTAGCATTTTTGCTACGTTTTAGTAAAAATCTCGTACAACCCGACCTTTTTATTTTTTGATTATTTTTTCCCAACACTAGAATGAGTGTTTATTAACTTTCGTATGGTTCGATCATCGAAGAAATCATTCAAAAAAATTATTTAGCGAATCTGGATCGTGCCTCGTTATAGGAAGTAGCATTTTTCCTACGTTTTTGTTAAAATCTCGTACAACCCGACTTTTTTATTTTTTGATTATTTTTTCCCAACACTAGAATGAGTGTTTATTAACTTTCGTATGGTTCGATCGTCGAAGAAATCATTCAAAAAAATTATTCAGCGAATCTGGATCGTGCCTCGTTATAGGAAGTAGCATTTTTCCTACGTTTTTGTTAAAATCTCCTACAACCCAACTTTTTTATTTTTTGATTAATTTTTCCCAATACTAGAATGAGTGTTTATTAACTTTCGTATGGTTCGATCATCGAAGAGATCATTCAAAAAAATCATTCAGCGAATTTGGATCGTGCCTCGTTATAGGAAGTATCATTTTTGCTACGTTTTAGTTAAAATCTCGTACAACCCGTCCTTTTTATTTTTTGATTATTTTTTCCCAACACTAGAATGAGTGTTTGTTAACTTTCGTACAGTTCGATCATCGAAGAAATCATTCAAAAAAATTATTCAGCGAATCTGGATCGTGCCTCGTTGTAGGAAGTAGCAGTTTTGCTACGTTTTAGTTAAAATCTCGTACAACCCAACCTTTTAATTTTTGGATTATTTTTTCCAAACACAAGAAAGAGTGTTTATTAACTTTCGTACGGTTCGATCGTCGAAGAAATCTTTCGAAAAAATCATTAAGCGAATCTGGATCGTGCCTCGTTATAGGAAGTATCAGTTTTGCTACGTTTTAGTTAAAATCTCGTACAACCCGACCTTTTTATTTTTTGATAATTTTTTCCCAACACTAGAATGAGTGTTTATTAACTTTCGTATGGTTCGATCGTCAAAGAAATCATTCAAAAAAATCATTCAGCGAATCTGGATCGTGCCTCGTTATAGGAAGTAGCATTTTTGCTACGTTTTTGTTAAAATCTCGTATAACCCGACCTTTTTATTTTTTGATTATTTTTTCCCAACACTATAATGAGTGTTTATTAACTTTCATACGGTTCGATCGTCGAAGAAATCATTGAAATAAAACATTCAGCAAATCTTGATCGTGCCTCGTTATAGGAAGTAGCATTTTTGCTACGTTTTAGTAAAAATCTCGTACAACCCGACCTTTTTATTTTTTGATTATTTTTTCCCAACACTATAATGAGTGTTTATTAACTTTCGTATGGTTCGATCGTCGAAGAAATCATTCAAAAAAATTATTTAGAGAATCTGGATCGTGCCTCGTTATAGGAAGTAGCATTTTTCCTACGTTTTTGTTAAAATCTCGTACAACCCGACTTTTTTATTTTTTGATTAATTTTTCCCAATACTAGAATGAGTGTTTATTAACTTTCGTACGGTTCGATCATCGAAAAGATCATTCAAAAAAATCATTCAGCGAATCTGGATCGTGCCTCGTTATAGGAAGTATATCATTTTTGCTACGTTTTAGTTAAAATCTCGTACAACCCGACCTTTTTATTTTTTGATTATTTTTTCCCAACACTAGAATGAGTGTTTATTAACTTTTGTACAGTTCGATCATCGAAGAAATCATTCAAAAAAATTATTCAGCGAATCTGGATCGTGCCTCGTTATAGGAAGTAGCATTTTTGCTACGTTTTAGTTAAAATCTCGTACAACCCGACCTTTTTATTTTTTGATTATTTTTTCAAAACACAAGAATGAGTGTTTATTAACTTTCGTACGGTTCGATCGTCGAAGAAATCTTTCGAAAAAATCATTAAGCGAATCTGGATCGTGCCTCGTTATTGGAAGTATCAGTTTTGCTACGTTTTAGTTAAAATCTCGTACAACCCGACCTTTTTATTTTTTGATAATTTTTTCCCAACACTAGAATGAGTGTTTATTAACTTTCGTACGGTTCGATCGTCGAAGAAATCATTCAAAAAAATCATTCAGCGAATCTGGATCGTGCCTCGTTATAGGAAGTAGCATTTTTGCTACATTTTTTTTAAAATCTCGTACAACCCGACCTTTTTATTTTTTGATTATTTTTTCCCAACACTAGAATGAGTGTTTATTAACTTTCATACGGTTCGATCGTCGAAGAAATCATTGAAATAAAACATTCAGCAAATCTTGATCGTGCCTCGTTATAGGAAGTAGCATTCTTGCTACGTTTTAGTAAAAATCTCGTACAACCCGACCTTTTTATTTTTTGATTATTTTTTCCCAACACTATAATGAGTGTTTATTAACTTTCGTATGGTTCGATCGTCGAAGAAATCATTCAAAAAAATTATTTAGAGAATCTGGATCGTGCCTCGTTATAGGAAGTAGCATTTTTCCTACGTTTTTGTTAAAATCTCGTACAAACCTACTTTTTTATTTTTTGATTAATTTTTCCCAATACTAGAATGAGTGTTTATTAACTTTCGTACGGTTCGATCATCGAAGAGATCATTCAAAAAAATCATTCAGCGAATCTGGATCGTGCCTCGTTATAGGAAGTATATCATTTTTGCTACGTTTTAGTTAAAATCTCGTACAACCCGACCTTTTTATTTTTTGATTATTTTTTCCCAACACTAGAATGAGTGTTTATTAACTTTCGTACAGTTCGATCATCGAAGAAATCATTCAAAAAAATTATTCAGCGAATCTGGATCGTGCCTCGTTATAGGAAGTAGCATTTTTGCTACGTTTTAGTTAAAATCTCGTACAACCCGACCTTTTTATTTTTTGATTATTTTTTCAAAACACAAGAATGAGTGTTTATTAACTTTCGTACGGTTTTAATCGTCGAAGAAATCTTTCGAAAAAATCATTAAGCGAATCTGGATCGTGCCTCGTTATTGGAAGTATCAGTTTTGCTACGTTTTAGTTAAAATCTCGTACAACCCGACCTTTTTATTTTTTGATAATTTTTTCCCAATACTAGAATGAGTGTTTATTAACTTTCGTACGGTTCGATCGTCGAAGAAATCATTCAAAAAAATCATTCAGCGAATCTGGATCGTGCCTCGTTATAGGAAGTAGCATTTTTGCTACGTTTTTGTTAAAATCTCGTACAACCCGACCTTTTTATTTTTTGATTATTTTTTCAAAACACAAGAATGAGTGTTTATTAACTTTCGTACGGTTTTAATCGTCGAAGAAATCTTTCGAAAAAATCATTAAGCGAATCTGGATCGTGCCTCGTTATTGGAAGTATCAGTTTTGCTACGTTTTAGTTAAAATCTCGTACAACCCGACCTTTTTATTTTTTGATAATTTTTTCCCAACACTAGAATGAGTGTTTATTAACTTTCGTACGGTTCGATCGTCGAAGAAATCATTCAAAAAAATCATTCAGCGAATCTGGATCGTGCCTCGTTATAGGAAGTAGCATTTTTGCTACGTTTTTGTTAAAATCTCGTACAACCCGACCTTTTTATTTTTTGATTATTTTTTCCCAACACTAGAATGAGTGTTTATTAACTTTCATATGGTTCGATCGTCGAAGAAATCATTGAAAAAAAACATTCAGCAAATCTTGATCGTGCCTCGTTATAGGAAGTAGCATTTTTGCTACGTTTTAGTAAAAATCTCGTACAACCCGACATTTTTATTTTTTGATTATTTTTTCCCAACACTAGAATGAGTGTTTATTAACTTTCGTATGGTTCGATCATCGAAGAAATCATTCAAAAAAATTATTTAGCGAATCTGGATCGTGCCTCGTTATAGGAAGTAGCATTTTTCCTACGTTTTTGTTAAAATCTCGTACAACCCGACTTTTTTATTTTTTGATTATTTTTTCCCAACACTAGAATGAGTGTTTATTAACTTTCGTATGGTTCGATCGTCGAAGAAATCATTCAAAAAAATTATTCAGCGAATCTGGATCGTGCCTCGTTATAGGAAGTAGCATTTTTCCTACGTTTTTGTTAAAATCTCGTACAACCCGACTTTTTTATTTTTTGATTAATTTTTCCCAATACTAGAATGAGTGTTTATTAACTTTCGTATGGTTCGATCATCGAAGAGATCATTCAAAAAAATCATTCAGCGAATCTGGATCGTGCCTCGTTATAGGAAGTATCATTTTTGCTACGTTTTAGTTAAAATCTCGTACAACCCTTCCTTTTTATTTTTTGATTATTTTTTCCCAACACTAGAATGAGTGTTTGTTAACTTTCGTACAGTTCAATCATCGAAGAAATCATTCAAAAAAATTATTCAGCGAATCTGGATCGTGCCTCGTTGTAGGAAGTAGCAGTTTTGCTACGTTTTAGTTAAAATCTCGTACAACCCGACCTTTTTATTTTTGGATTATTTTTTACAAACACAAGAAAGAGTGTTTATTAACTTTCGTACGGTTCGATCGTCGAAGAAATCTTTCGAAAATATCATTAAGCGAATCTGGATCGTGCCTCGTTATAGGAAGTATCAGTTTTGCTACGTTTTAGTTAAAATCTCGTACAACTCGACCTTTTTATTTTTTGATAATTTTTTCCCAACACTAGAATGAGTGTTTATTAACTTTCGTATGGTTCGATCGTCAAAGAAATCATTCAAAAAAATCATTCAGCGAATCTGGATCTTGCCTCGTTATAGGAAGTAGCATTTTTGCTACGTTTTTGTTAAAATCTCGTATAACCCGACCTTTTTATTTTTTGATTATTTTTTCCCAACACAAGAATGAGTGTTTATTAACTTTCATACGGTTCGATCGTCGAAGAAATCATTGAAAAAAAACATTTAGCAAATCTTGATCGTGCCTCGTTATAGGAAGTAGCATTTTTGCTACGTTTTAGTAAAAATCTCGTACAACCCGACCTTTTTATTTTTTGATTATTTTTTCCCAACACTAGAATGAGTGTTTATTAACTTTCGTATGGTTCGATCATCGAAGAAATCATTCAAAAAAATTATTTAGCGAATCTGGATCGTGCCTCGTTATAGGAAGTAGCATTTTTCCTACGTTTTTGTTAAAATCTCGTACAACCCGACTTTTTTATTTTTTGATTAATTTTTCCCAATACTAAAATGAGTGTTTATTAACTTTCGTATGGTTCGATCATCGAAGAGATCATTCAAAAAAATCATTCAGTGAATCTGGATCGTGCCTCGTTATAGGAAGTATCATTTTTGCTACGTTTTAGTTAAAATCTCGTACAACCTGACCTTTTTATTTTTTGATTATTTTTTCCCAACACTTGAATGAGTGTTTATTAACTTTCGTACAGTTCGATCATCGAAGAAATCATTCAAAAAAATTATTTAACGAATCTGGATCGTGCCTCGTTATAGGAAGTAGCATTTTTGCTACGTTTTAGTTAAAATCTCGTACAACCCGGTCTTTTTATTTTTTGATTATTTTTTCCAAACACAAGAATGAGTGTTTATTAACTTTCGTACGGTTCGATCGTCGAAGAAATCTTTCGAAAAAATCATTAAGCGAATCTGGATCGTGCCTCGTTATAGGAAGTATCAGTTTTGCTACGTTTTAGTTAAAATCTCGTACAACCCAACCTTTTGATTTTTTGATAATTTTTTCCCAACACTAGAATGAGTGTTTATTAACTTTTGTACGGTTCGATCGTCGAAGAAATCATTCAAAAAAATCATTCAGCGAATCTGGATCGTGCCTCATTATAGGAAGTAGCATTTTTGCTACGTTTTTGTTAAAATCTCGTACAACCCGACCTTTTTATTTTTTGATTTTTTTTTTCTCTACTCTAAAATGAGTATCTATTCTATTGATATTCCGAAAATTAAAATACTTTTTTTTTGTTTCGAATCAAAAATCTAAAATTTCTTAAAATTTCATGAAACAAAATCTCAAATTTTACATCCCTCCGTTAATCTAATTCATATTGGCGCTCATTACATCTATTCGTACAATATTCCAAACCCAAAATTTCATTTCCCCCTTCTTCCCATCCCTAATTATTTTACAGGCGTTCATAAATTCCCCCCTTTCTCAAAACCTTCTCAAATTCCCCCCCATTCTACCTTCAGTAATATATTTCCCATCTACTCTCTCACATTCTACTTTCAATAATATGTTTCCCATCTTATACTCCCTCACATCAACATCTTGCTGAAACACTCTCTAACAATCTAGGGCTTTAATTTGGTGCATCAATTTAGAGATTTAGACTTAGGGATTGGTTACTTAAGGGTTTAATTTTGATTTAGGTTCAAGCTTCGATTGGATTCAAGGATTTGGGTTCAAGCTTTGTTTGGGTCCAGAGATTTCAGTTGAAGCCTCGATTTGATTTCAGTCGCTACTTGAAGGTTATTTGATTTTTCCAAAACCGTGGCTAAAAAGGCATTCAAAGTTATACAGGTGTTTTTCTGTTTATCTTGAAACTGAAGAACTTGTAGTTGGTTGTATTTTCTGTTCAACTTTTAATCTATGACTTTATTTGTGTCATATGTTCTAATATGAGAAACAGACATATTCAGTTGCTTTGGATTATAAGCAGGTTTAACTAATTTAAAAGCTACAAAGGGGGCCTTAGTTATGCGAGGACTTGGGCAAACAGAGGAGTTGGGCTCACTGCACATCTTATTGATCACTGCAAACTAGTCCTCAACTTCCCCTTGGAGGTTTATGAGATTCCTTTTCTTGTTCAGTTCATGGTGAATGGATAATTATAGATTGCCTAGTACGTCTTGGAGGTTGAATTTACTAGTTGAGGAAGTCATGGTCGAGCTTGAATTTGAAGCAGAAGAGGATGCGAGTCAAAACCTGCTATAAACAAACTTATGAAGCTGCCTTTTCTTACACAAGTCCTTTCAAAGTAAGCTAGTTGTCTTCTTTATTCTTAAGTTGCTTAATATTGTTGTGACCCTGCTTTTTATACAATTGTAATTGGCTTGGTTGAAGGAAGCAGCTTCAACAAGTGTTTTTGGATCATGACAATTACATGTACAATCGACTAATCGAGACTAGCTAATTACTTGGTAATTTCCTTGATTTATGTTTCCAGGCAGTTGTTTTTCTACGTGTGCGTTGGTCTCTGGGCAGGGCTTATTATTGGTTGTTAACGAGTACTACACCAGCAATTCTTACAGGTAATTGTCCAATAATTGATTGAATTAATGCAATTCAAATTGATATATCTCATTTGCTATCATTTCCTTGTATCTATTAATTGATTCATCTTTTCATGCCAGCCCTGTGCAAGATGTAGCTGATTCCTGCCGGACTGGAGCTGCAACAAATGTTATTTTTGGCCTTGCACTAGGATACAAATCTGTTATTATTCCCATTTTTGCCATCGCAGTCGGTATTTTTGTTAGTTTTAGCTTTGCTGCCATGTATGGTATTGTTGTAGCTGCTCTTGGTATTACTGGCTATTGATGCATATGGTCCTATTAGTGATAATGCTGGAGGCATTGCTGAAATGGCAGGCATGAGTCACAGGATACATGAGAGGACCGATGCCCTTGACGTTGCTGGGAACACTACTGCTGCCATTGGAAAGGTATAATGATACTCTCTTCCTACCTAGCTACTATAATTCTTATTGTCACACATGCGATTAGACCTGGTGGTGTAAGTTCTTCATAGACTAACCATTCTCCATCTCAGCGTTATAAGTCTTGATCAAGTTGTTCTATATTCTCTCAGTGTTTAGGTTTGTTTTTCTAACAATTTTTTCACACAAAGACACTCACGTTTCTAGTACCTTTGCTAGAAACCCCTTGGACTCGGCGGCTTGTTTATTATTTTTGTATGTGAACACACCTTCACATAAAAATTCATTTTATTGTAAAAGGAAGGTAAAGAGAGTGAGAAGATACCGCTAAAAGTCTTTGATGTATCGTGCATATAATTTTATAAAATGTACTTATTGGTACTAGCTAATAAGGTAATAAATGAACAATAACAAAAAGAAAGTAATCATGATTACGTTTATAATTAATAATGGACTGATAGTATGTGCATGCAGGTGGAAGATGATTGCAAACTCAATTCTGGAGAAGAAAAGCAACAGCTGTGAATCAGATCCTCGCAAAGATCCAAATGGAAGGAGGTTGCTTTTCAAATTTACCTCAGTAATCTCTTCTTAATTATTTTTAACCTGCTCTATCTTGATTTGCTGTAAGCAAGTACTCGTTACTTGTATGTAGTGTATTGTGTAATAATGTCTCAATTAATCAAAGACTAAACTAAATTATTCCAACTGTGTCGAAATAAATATTACACTGCATATTATCTATATATAAATGTGTCGAAATAAATATTACTACATATTTGCACGTTAAGTATACATTATTCTGTCATACATTTAATTGTGTTCCAACATTATTTGTACTTTTGACATGAAAATGGGAGGAGAAACTAAATGTAAACCAAGTTCACGTGGTGTCGTTAATACAGAAAGATATCAGCTGGGGTGCAAAATCAAACATCCAGCGGGAATAGCAGGACACTGAGGCTATTTGGTGTGGACCTGGAATGCCAATTAGAAGAACCATTGGCAGATGGTCCGAACCAGCAGCGGCAAAGGAAAGGTTAAGCCTAGAGACTTGAAGAAGCCTAAAGATTCGAGCAAGCCTAAGCGTCACACCACTGCCTTCTTTGTTTTCATGTAAATATATACATTTAAGTTATTCAAGTGTTTGTGGGTGTGTTAATCGTTGTATTGTTTTTGAACTGGAACATGTATTAATAGAGTTATGTTTCTATTCAGATCATTATTGGGTTTGATTATATTGGTTAGGCTCTAGTAGTGTATAAACTTTGATTTTTGTTGTAAATAAAAGTGTTGTTTCATTTATCATTAGCCAATGTTATCATTGTCTAGAAAAATTGTTTAAACCATTGTCTATAAGTAAACATAACATCCTAGTAAAACTAAACCATTGTGTGGACATAAACTACAACAATGGTTTGCAACCAAGATTGGCTAAAAACAATTGTGCATTTTGTTTATAACAACACTTTTGAAGCTACAAAACATTGTACAAAAAGCACGAAGACAACGAATTCTATCACATGTGAATGTTGTGTGAATGTTGGCTTTGCGTGCCTCTGATTCACCAAAATAGTTATGTACATTAAAATCTAACAACATTCAAAATTAACCAAACCGTTGTAATATCACCATAAGAACAACGCTTTTTACCATAACCGTTGTGGTTTCTGGGTGTGCTACAACGCTTTTTGAGCCTGGTGTGTTGTTGTTACGGATATCAAACAACGATTTATGTACCGTTGTGTGATGTTGGTAAGAGACACCTGCTCGATAGACAACGATATTCCAGGGCATCAGACAACGGGCAATAACCATTGTATACTTCAGTTTTCCTTGTAGTGGTCCCCCAACCATACTCTTAAACACATTTGGATTAACAGCTTTTCCATGTTCGTCTTTGTCCAATTTCCTCATAGGATCCATGGGATACTTCACTGGATTACGACCAGTCATACCAGCTTTCTCTATCACTTTCTTTGCATATGCAGACTGTTTAAGCTCTATGTATCCATCCCCCTGGTCAACCTCCATGCCCAAGTAGTACGATAGTATGCCCAAGTAGTACGATAGTTTGCCCAAATTGCTCATATCGAACACACTGCTCATTTCTCTCTTGAAAGTTTCCATGTTGGACACACTAGTACCCGTAATCAGAAGATCATCTATGTAGACAGAAACTACCAGAACCTCACTTCCTTCACACCTCGTGTAAACTGCATGTTCATAGGGACACTTAACAAAGCCTAAACCCTCCAAGAATTTGTTCAGACGTGCATACCAAGCCCTGGGTGCTTGACGTAAACCATAAAGAGCTTTCATTAGTTTATAGACTTTGTATTCATGTCATTTGTTCACGGAACCCTCAGGCTGCACTACGTATACCTCTTCCAGTAACTCCCCATTCAAAAAAGCAGACTTGACATCTAGATGGTGCACCTCCTAGGAATTTCTAGCTGCAAGAGCAATCAAGAGTCTCACAGTCTCTAGTCGCGTTACAGGAGCATACACTTCCTCATAATCATCCCCATATTGCTGCACATAACCTTTTACGACTAGGAGAGCTTTGTGCTTAACAATTTGCCCATCAGCATCCTTCTTGAGCATAAAGACCCACTTTAAACCTATCGCTTTCTGGCCATGAGGTAGCTCGGTTAACTCCTATATGTTGTTTCTCTCTATAGAATCAATCTTTGCTTTCATTGCATCTTGCCACTCATTTTCTTTGGCTGCTTACTTATAATTTGGTGGGCTCATCTACATCCAACATCATAAGTTCCTCTTCTTCCAACTCGACCTCTAGAGCCTCATTATAAATATCACTGAGTAATCTCATCCATCGTACAGGATTGACAGTCGCTCTGCTTGACTTACTCTCATCACCACAGTTGCCAGTACTATCAATTGGTGTATTTTCAGTGGCGGAAGCTATTTCCTCAGAGCTCCAAGTTCTCGATCTCCTAGCAGAATGACTTTGATGTATTGGTGTCATTTCTGAGTTTCCTCCCTCTAAATTTTCTTTCGTTTCAGTGACTCCCAAACCATCTTTTATCGTTTCCAACAATGTAAAGCTACTCTGTGTACTTTCAACATTTTGTGACTGCAATTTCCATGGCCAACTCTTAGATTCCTCGAATACCACATCACGACTCACAAGAACAGAGCTATCTTTTGGATCATACAAATGATGTGCTTTTATTCCTGGTTCACTTCCAAGATAAACCACAGCTCTACTGCGATCATCCAATTTCTTCGTATATATTCCTGGCACTTTCATATATACAATACATCCAAATACTTTTATATGACAATGGTTTGGTTTCTTACCTTTGTAAGCTTCGTAAGGTGTTTTTCCTGTGAGCACTCGTGTGGGTAGCATGTTCAGAATGTAAATAGAGTGTCTTACTGTTTTTCCCCAGAACAAAGAAGGAGTTCCATTCCTTTTAGAAAACTCCGTGTCATAGCCACCACTGTTCTATTCCTCCGTTCCTCCACTCTGTTTTGCTGTGGTGAATATGGAGCCGTATAGTGCCTCCTAATCCCAGTTTCTTCACAGTAATTCTTGAAATTTTTGGAGCAAAACTCTCCTCCACGATAATTACGAAATACTTTATCCTTGATTTGCCATTCTCGACTAACTTTCTGAACTTCTGAAACATTTCAAACGCTTCATTTTTTGTTTTCAGTAAGTACACCCACATATATCGACTATAATCATCTACCAGTAGGAAAAAATATTTGTTCCCGGCTGGAGTTGGTGGAGAAAATGGTCCACAAATGTCTCCATGTATCAGTTCTAGGACTGTTTTTGTACTGAAATCCGCCTGGGATGGGAAAGGCCTTCTGGTTTGTTTAGACATCAAACAACCTTCACACACTTGATTTGGTTGAATTATTTTTGGCACACCATAAGCCATTTATTCCCTGGACATGAGTGTTAAAGCATAGAAATTTACGTGGCCAAGGCGAGAATGCCAAAGCCAGGAATCTTCCTCTGTTTTTGTTAATAAGCATTCTGATTTAACCTCTTCAAAGACCACCTTGTAAAGCCTATTTGATGCACGTTTCACTTTCATCAACAACCTTCCTTGTGTATCACGAATCCACAAAGAAATCTCCCTGCAAAACAACCTTATTCCCTTCCTCGGATAGCTGCCCTAAACTGATGATATTGTTACATAGAGATGGAATATAGTACACTTCTTTTAGATGTTGTATTTCACCGTTCTTGTAATGCAGAGGTATAGTGCATTTACCTTTGATTGTGTTAGATATTGATTCAAGTGATATCAGGATCTGGGTTGTTACTAATCAAGATACTGATGCTGACGTCGTCAGTAATACGATGTCAGTATAAAGGTATTGTCAGTATTAGAAGCTGGTCAGGATTATGTGAAGATTCTCATCAGACCAGAGATCAAGGAAGATTGATATGTCGGTTCCTAAATTGTAGGAAGGCAGCTATCATACAAGATATGCATTCAGAGTAATATGTAATTGATTTAGAATATCTTGTAATTGATAGTGTAGCTGTGTATGCTATATAAACATAGTTTAGGTTTTACATGATTGTAATCGCTTACACGAGTTATTGATTCATACTTGTGTTATTTCTGTTTAAGTCGAAAATCTTATACAATTGTATTCAACCCCCCTTCTACAATTGTTAATTACTCGGCAACAATTGGTATCAGAGCAAAACTGATTAATAATAATCAGAAACGATCTTAAGATGTCGACAAGCAAGTATGAAAGCATTAAGATTCCCATTCTCAAGAAAACTGAGTATCCAACATCGAAGGTGAAGATGTTAATGTATCTGGAAGCTACTTGTAACACCCCCAGATCCGGGGTCAGGGATCTGGTCGTTACGGTCTCAATATCCAACCACAAAACCAACATAATCTAAATTACAACCTTGTGACCCAAAACAACAACATAAAACACACCCGTTATAGTCCCAGAGATGAAATCAGAGTAATCGTCAATATTATTAATCACAAGTTTGAGTTCTTACAACCCAAAGAATTACAATTTTACAATTACCTGCTCTTTGTCATCCATTGATATATGCCATATATATAAATACATTAGAGGATCAAATGCTAACAACTAGCCTACCAGAAGCTGCATCCTCAGCAATGGTAGCTATGACCTCATCGGTTAATCCTCTGACGGCTGACACCTGCTTATGTTGGGCATGCCTTGCGCGGCCATCTGATCTAGTTGTTGTTGTGATATAAATAAATAAAGCAAGGGTGAGCAATAGCCCACCAAAAATATAATTGAACAGTGATAATATATAGCAGTCCAAATATCTTTGAAACCATATGCCATGCATTAACGATGTAGTACCAATATAAGGTATGAGATGAAGTTACAAGGTAACTCAAAATATATTTGTTTTGAATAAATATCTGCTATGTCAAAGATGAGCCAGATATTATCAACTTTTATAATAGAGGAACTTGTAGGAAGAATATTGCAATTCCAATTCAAACACTTTTCAAACCTGCCAATAATGATAAGGTTGCAGGAAGTTTCCAACATTGAGAGATGAACTAATACTGGAGTTTGACGCGCCAGGAGACATAGCATTTACACGATGATCAGTCGCATGTTATGCTCCCCACCTCTTGTTTACTACATGTAGAAGGAAGCACCGACGGATTTACTTGTCTACCGCCCTCTGGAACCCCCCGGCCAACGGTTGGGCCATTTGCTGGACCGGCGCCACTGGGTCACTTACGCATCTCCTAGTTCATTTCACATCCATAACTTTGAAACGTGAAGTTCCTCCCCCTTTCCCCAAGTATATTACTTGTTGATAGGACTCCACAAAGTAGTCGTATCTAGTTGGAAAGGAAAAATCACCAATATTTCCCAAGCTGATGCTTGTTAATGGATATAAACTTGTTCCATCAATTCTTACCCCTCGAGCGTTGAGGAGGTAACCAAACAGACTCATATCGATGCTTGAAGGAATCAAGATGTGAGTGACAAGATAGTTTTAGCAAGTATAGGACCGGGCAGTCCAATAAATAACATCTCTCAAGTGAGGTCCCCTTATATCTGTTTGGAAGTTGAGCGAGTATTTAAATCTTCTTTAAGATAGATTTAAATGAAAATAAAGTTTGGGAACCTCCCCTTGATAAGAATAGTCATAAAGTACTCCGAAATATTTTACACCTTATCTGAAGGTGATAGATAATCTTTGAATAATATGAATCATCATAAAAAGAACTTAAAAGAATTTAAATAAATATTCCAAGAATATTTATTAAATCAATAATAATTAAGGAATATGAATAAATCATATTATTGCTCGTAAGTAATCCTCGAATGAATATATAGAATTATTTACTAAATAACTCTCTTCTTTATATGAATATTCCAGATAATATTCATTAATTAAATAAACTCAAGTAAATGTTTAAAATAATGTTCACTAAATAAATCCAATCTTAAATGGATATTTGAAAATAATAATGTTTATTGGTGAAATAAACACCCCTTGGATATTTGATATAATATTCATTAAATTAATAATGAATATTCAACTTAAAATGATATTTATTGATGAAATAATTGTCGACTGAATATTTGAGACAATATTCATTAAATAAATAATGAATATTCAATCTTAATAATATTTATCGAAGAAATGATTATCGAATGAATATTCGAAATTATGTTCAATAATTGAATCGACTTTAAATGAATGTCGAAGATAACATTTATCGTCTCAAGGGAATATTCAAAATAATATTTATCGATGAACTGAAGTTCGAATCAATGTTCAACTAATATTTATAAAATAAATAGAGATTGAATGAATATTCGAAATAATATTCATTTAAATAAATAAGGCTCGAATGAACATTAAAATAATATTCATTAAATTAATAACTCGAATGAATATTCAAAATAATATTTATCGAAGAAATAAGAATGAATATTCTCTAAGTAAATAACTTAACTGAGGGTTCGAAATAATATTCGAATATTAAATCGACTTTAGATAAATATTAAAGATAATGTTCATCGAATAATTAAATATCTGATGAATAACCCGAATAATATTTATCAAATAATCTCAAAGGAATATCTCAATAATATTCGCCAGATAATAAATGGGAAATAATTACTTAATTATTTTCCTCTGAAAATAATATCAATATATCAAGGAATATCGACTCCCGGTCTATAATCAAAGAATGAGATTCATCTGCCCTTTGCTTAAGGGTCTCAGTGATATCCGGCTTATAACTGATATATTACTATCTAGCTTATAAGCCAACAATAAATTCTAGGAACAAGTATATCAATTTGACTTTGAAAGTAGGCATGCATGCTATGGCATATGTATAACAGAAAGCATATATATATATATTCACAACAACAGCCTTATAAAAAGGATTTGAAACTTGCCTGGAAATCGGGTGCGGGTAGGGGTAGTGGTAGCGTGTCCCGGGTCAGCCTGATGATCTATAAATAGCCACGGCATTCGGGATTAATCACTTAACACCTTTCAAAAGGTTAAGTATAACTTAACTTAAATCGAAACACGTTTTCAAGTCGTTTCGTTATACCCCTCTAATTCACTCTTATTATTGCTTTTATTACCCGATACTTGTTCGCTACTAAAGCATGACATTACACTTACATATGGTAAGTATTTAAATCGTATAAGTTTTAAAGTTGAAAGATTAGACCTCGATATTTATCGATCGTTTTCTAAGTGGTTTACCGAAGTTATAACCAAGTATACCTTTTAGGGGTACTTTCGTACTTAACCTAGATTCGAACATTTTTATAAAATCGGAAAACGATCCATTTGACATGCGGTCTTCTCCCACACCTTCCTTTTTATCTCTATTATTTAATTATTAAGATTCGCCACTGATTTCGCAATATTAAAGGGATCCAATTTCGGTTACGAACTTTTGATTACGGTTCCGAACCACTTTTACGAATTTAATCATAACTCCTAAACCGTAAGTCCGTTTCATGCGATCTTTATATCAAAATGAAGCTTATAACATAATCTAGCCTTTCATGGCAAAATCCGAGACTGGACAGTGTGTTCATGCTACTGCTAATCACGGTTTCTTAAGGCTAACGACAATCGGGCATTACGACGGCTATGTTTACATGATTTCCAAATTTCAAACCATCCAATAATCATAGTTTCCACTCCAAACAACATATACATGTTATTCAACCATGAACTAAGACCAAGCAATGTCTTTCCGTTCATCTAAACTAATTTCACATTTAATAAATCCCAATCATAATCTTAAGGTCCTAAACATGCATTAAATCCATATAACTCATCTAAAATACCAAAACTTAAACTAAGAGCTTGGTTTTCAAGAGTGGTATACCTTCCTTGGTGTATGTATGAACTTATCAAGCCTTGTTTAGCCCTTATCTAGCCTTAGTATAGCTTGAATAATCAAAAGAAATCAAGAAATAAAAGTTAGTTTATGAGGAACACTATTCATCATCATCTTTGATGATTTATTTGAAAATGATAGAAGATGAATTTGAAGCTGAAATTTCTAGGAGATCATTACCATGATATGCAGTACTTACCATAAAAATTTGAAGAACAAGTGATGGTTGGAAGTTGGACTTCCAATTAGCTAAGAATGGGCAGATTTTTTATGAAGAAATGGAGAGAAATGGTGGTGGTTTGTTTTGTTTTGGTGATTTATGGCTAATACATGTATAACCCTTGCATATATAATGGATGCATCTCTTTTAATGTGTTGTTGGCAATCCAATGGTGCCACTTGTTGCTTCCTCATTGGGCCAAGTGTTGGCACTACAACAAACAACTCCATTTTTGCAAGAATGCAATTACACCGCTCATCTTGTAGTTGACTTATAAGGATGTTACTTGGGTTTCTCCTTTTCCCACCAATTGCACTTGTTTGTCTCTTGGTTATTTATTCGTTCCTTTGTCCGGGTATTACTCAATTTTCTTGCTTGTTCGTTGATCGTTCGAGGGAATAACTCATTCGTTTCTAGTTAGGGTTTTACCGAAAACCTTCTTAATATTTCTAATACTATTCTTCATCTTACTTAATACTTCTCGAATTTAAATTCCTTAATTCCCTTTTATAACTCCTTAAGTCTTGCAGTGTCCAGGGAAATCTCGGAGAAAATAAAAGTGCTCTTTTTCTGAATCCGACAGCTTTTACATACACTTATTTTCCTCCTGGATCACTAATACGAACTCAGAAATCCGTTCCGAATACCGGGTATAACATTATTATAATAATATTCCAAATTCCACCAAAATCACTATTCATCACTTATTTTTATTTAATTCCTATAATTAGGAAAATGAACCTGGTTCACCCTCGAGTGTTCCTTAACCTTTTTACGGAACCGCTGGACTTATAATAGATTTTGATTTGGATGACACGAGAATAATCTTACTTGAAGTAATCTTCTCATATTCTTAGGAGATAGATCATTCTTATCTATGCTGTCAACCAAAAGTATTCTGCATGACATATAAATAATTGAATTCAAATCCATTCCATTCATTTAATAGACATTCGTTACACCGCAGTCATAACCACTATTCATTCCCATACTATTACATAATAAAAAGTTTTAATTCTACCCAAAAATCTGGGTTCTTACAGTCTCCCCTCCTTAAAAGGATTCCGTCCCGGAATCAGGTAGAAGACAATTGGGTACTTGTTGGTTATTTCGCTTTCCAATTCTCTGGTCGATCCTTACACATTCCAATCTTTCTAAAGCACATCGTACTGGTGTTACAATACACCCTTTATCCGTTCTACCAATTCTTTGATACTTTCGCATGACACATTATCCGGTATACGCTCTTGTCCGGTCTTATACTATTAACCTTATTGGTACGTGCAGTGACTTCGGTATCACTAACGCGCTACGAAGTCCGGGGATAACCTCACTCGAAATTTTGCAATTCCTAATCGCTTTAATCTTCGCAATCTCGTCGTATATATATTTAGGTGGAAAAATTTATCGAGAGATCACTGTGATCAATGAACATTTGTTATATTGCATAGCTAGTACAGAAGGGGGCCAGCCTTTAGTACTTGACAAGCAATTAAACAATTAATGGCATTCCACTTAGACTTCTATCACACAGACAGAGAGTCACGTAGTAGTACCTCCCCTCCTTAAAGGGTTGTTCTTCTCAATTTAGAAGAAGATAAATAGGAGTGGAGAAAAGAAAAGATTTTCAGAGAATTATAGAAATTTTTCATGATCGTTAAATATCATACTTAAAATTTTCCTCTGAACTATAGAGGTTTATCAGAGAAGAAAAATAATCGTATCAAATTCCACTATATCGTAATCTCACAAGTCAACATATCCTCATTGCTCGACCCATCATTCTATGGACCTATGTTCTTGTTCAATCTTAGCAACACTTATCATCACAAATCTTTCAACCTCTCAGGTTAAATTTTAGATTTCTCGCTTGACATTATTATTACTGACATTTCACGCCATGACACTGGCCATTTCATATTCATAATTCTAACACCATCAGGTTGTCATTCCGAGAGCTCGTTAAGAAAACCCATTCATCACTCCATTCATAACATTCCTTGCTTCACATTCCATAATTATTTCCCAATCTTTTCTTTATCAATCACATCCTTCATATTGTCTAATTCTTATTTACTCTTGTTGTTTAACTCTATCGTCATCTCAGTGTTGAGACACTCGCCACCTTTACTCAATACGTGTTACACATTTGGGGTCGAATTTTCCTTTGTTCAACCGTCTAGATTTCACTTTCTCATTCCATGAGTCTCTTTATTTCTCAATCAACTATTCCATATTTCCTCGAATTTTCCAAACTTAAAAGGAGTCAATTTGTATGTCATTCATGCTCCTAATTCCAACTTTCTGTTTTGGTCAATACCCTTGCACTGTCAATTCCATACTTCTCTCGCTTTATTACTGGAGCTTCTCATGAGTCCTATCTGACTCTCTTATTGATTTTCATCTCTATCAGTCACTTGTCTTCATTTCTACTATAATCATTCTATGAACCATCATATCCGGATTATTTATTACAAATATCCCGTCGTCTCCAAAATTAAACCACCCGAAACTGACCTGGATGATTTCTCTAACTTAGATTCAATTCGACATTTCCACAGTCGTAAACACTTAATTTCTCAGAAGGGTCATCATTGCTTATCATTTACGTCGTGTTTGAATCACTAAACATGCGGGGTTCATAATTGTCAATTCAAGATCCTCTTAGGAAAACAAAATAATCAATATTCCCTATCCATAGGGAATGCTTCCTGAACTTGACGTAGATATTACATGAAGCAGATAAAATTACAGAAGAGCTTCAAGCATCGTAGCTTTGCCAAGTTGACGAAATTATCAATCATATATCTTCAGTAGAAGACTGGAAGCTAACGGTTTACTTAGTCAATTTCGTACGAGGTCCTGGTTTACCTCAATATAGGACCTCCTAACGCAGGTAATATGCTTAAGACGACATCAGGAATCGAATCTTTACTTAAACTACTCTTATGGTTGATTCTTGCCCAATCATTAGAGGGAATGTAAATTCCTCCACCATATTCTGACCTTCAAAGTCCTTCTCAATACCATTTCGTTTCTTTGGTATGAGCATTCATAATTACTCCTCAATACTTAAAGTGTCAGCCACCTCATTGGCCTTTCCTGATAATAATTTCTTGCAATCAATGTTTTCTTGATCTATTCACCTCAACTTTTTCTACCTTATTCCCATCACTGTTGGGTGAAAGTATTCTTCCTGAAATTCTACTGAAGGAAAAATATCCATCAGTCTTTTTCCAAAAGTCATTGCTTCCACCTTTCTGGTGTGAACTTTACTACAGGTACTCCCCATCATATCTAGGATATTTCCTTACTTAACTCCCTTCTCGTTTTAGGATAATCTCAACCTTATTGGTTCAATCCATACTTCCTCATGGTTTCACACATGCTTCATCTGGCCTTATTATTACTATGTCATACATTCCTTATCAAACTTCCCCTTTGAAGTTCAGAACATTACCTCTTCCCTTATAGGGTTTTTTAGGTCATTGTCATCATCCCTCCTGTATCTTCTGGGTACAGGGTATATCGAACATCAATAATCAATTTTTATAACAATTCTGTCTATGTACTTTTCGAGATTCCTTTCCACAAATCCTTACAGGTTCTTTATACTTTGGTCGATTCATTTATATCATCTGATTTCACAATGTCTTTATTAGGGGTGATGTTATCCTTTGTGCATCCCCCAGGGTTCGTCTTAATATATGGACATTCTATCCTCAATTCTATCTTCAAGGAATACTTATATCCTGTAATTGGAAATCCAATCATATATCCTTAATAAAGGTCACTTTTCAATCATTCTCATCTTAATCATCTATAGGTAGCTTAATGTTAACCTTTCTTTCAAACGAATGTCGGTCTACATGGCCTTCCAAAAGACAACATATGTCTATCTACTCTTTCATGCAGAACTTGGTAATGGTAGCAAGGATGTTCTGGAAGATATTGGTCATGTTCAACGTGAATCTCTTAGTGCCTAATGCTCCTCTTGAGGACACTAAGTCTCATATAACATTTATGCATCATACTGCACCATCTTTGACGATCTTCGTGACTCTTCATTGGTCACTATCCTCAATCCTAATAAGTCCATGGTATATATAAAATCCATCATCATGTATCTCAATTCATTTATATCAAAAGCCCTCGCGGTTGGCACTTGATTAGAAGCACCCCGCTTTGTCCTTACATTGCTGGTTCAGTCACTTGAAAATCCTTAGTGACTTGGCCCCATCTGGCCATGCTAAAATATGTGAGTTTAGGGGTTGGCTACTAGCATTACTTTTCTAGCGATTGCCGGCATAGTGCCTTCTTCTTTGATACATTTTGATCTTCCCAAAGCTTTACTCCATATAAGTCTCACTTGACTTCTCGGTACCGTCTCCGGTCACCTTTCCTTCACTTTTATTCTTTCAGTTAATCTTATCAATTCCACGTACCACAAAAGCTTAACACTTCTGGCATAACAACCTTTTCATTTAAGTCAATCCCAGAATTTCTCCGTCCGGCTTGTTTCTTAATTACATTCAACTTCATAATTTTATCCCTACATTCAACTGTAATAATCGGGGTATGTCTACCCACCTGTATAGCGGCTACTTTACCCAATCCGTAGGGTTCACTCCAGTTTCCACTTTCTTTAGTGACGTATTCCGATAATCAGAAAGACAAGGTTTACTAAAATTTTTCAAATTCCTTTCCAGGATTAGGGAAATTTCAGTCAATCTATCTACCCACTGGTGATACTAAGAAGATCCATTTCGATACCCGAAGAGTATTTCTAGGAATACCCAAGCGGGTGAAACCAGAAACAGTTATAATAACGAAATGATTGACATATAGTTGGGAGTTTAACCATTGGAAAGAAGCCAAATAAATACCTCCCCTGGAAGGGTAATCAAAAGTTTCAATTTAAAACATGCCACATCTTCCCGTTACATATTCGTCATAATAATTGACACTATCGAATACCGGTCGTTATAACAACTAGTTTTAGAAGGAACACTACCGTCGGAGTTAGTCGTTCCACAGCCATCCGAATCTGATGAACCGTGCTGACCCAATGCATCCGCAATCACCCTACCGTGCTGCACCAGCCCAGCACCTAAACCTGCACGAGGTGCATCCTAATAAATTTCCAAAATTCTCCTTCTTCCATTAGGTAACACCAATGCTGGGTCATCACCAGTTTTTTTTTTTTATCTTTAACTCCAGGGAGATTTTCCCCCATTTATCTTGTCCATTCAAACTTTTATCCTTACAATAAGTCGGGTTATGGGACTGCACTTTTTGTAAAGTCCTGAGCAGATCTTTGGTAATACCTCGTGAATTTTATGAAATTCCTCACCCTTGCCGGTGTGGTTGGCCTTTCTCCATTTGAAACTGTCTCTAACTTGGTGGGGTCGACCAACACTACCCCTATTGATCATATGTCCTATTAAGTTGACTTCATTTTGCCAAAACTCTTACTTCGAGAACTTAGCCTACACCTGTTCTTTCAGGTTGCATCTAAAAGCATTCTCAATTACATCTCAACCACTGCTTGCCTTGCCTAATCCCTTTATGATTCAGTGTCAGAATAAACTTAAGGTAACTACCATAATCCATTCAAGGAACAGAAGAAATTTAATATTCCTTTGAATCACATGCTTCTAATGTTTCTGGTCCATCCTTCCACTGAATTGAACTAGACTTATACTTGGTTCCTGACAATAGCCTTACTACTAGTTTATCACAGACTCACTGGTCTTCTCCTCTTGTAGGTTCTGAGATCATTGTCTCACTTACTACTTCCTTATATTCTTTATCCATTCAGGCTATCACTTTCCATTATCTTTACTTTCTAGGCTGATCCATTCATAAAATGGACATCTCACTGGATAAACCACCTCATCAATCTCAATCGACTTTATAAATTATAACCTAGGAAATCTGCCTTCTCATGGCGAATTATCATTAATAAGATTCGCACTAATCCATTTATCAAATAATGTGGCACTTGTTGCCTCTATCTCAACTGCTCCTGGAGACTCTGCTCCCTGACATATATTGATGCCTTTGATAATCATGCATCATTCTCACTCTTTTCCCTCTGATCTGGAAGTCTCTAAGGATTCTTATCTAACCCCATATAAGATCTCAAGTAATTCCCCGAATCCATTTTGTTTGCTGGTACTTTATCCGGCAGTCCAGCTATAGATCCAATATACCTCTTTAATTCTCTTCATAATATATCAGTTCTTTACGCTCACTTCTCTGAGCACTATATCTAGATTCTTACAGTCTCTCTGGCTGCAGTCCTCATCTCCTAAAGGTAAACTTCCCTGTCTCTAACAGGATTCTCCCCCTCTGCTGGAACCTCTTCCGGGTCCTCAGTAGGGTACTCTATCGCATCCACCATTCGATCGTCAGCATATAATCAGGCATCATCGTGCTGCTGCTCGTATGCCTCAAGGTCTATTGCCTTACTAGTCGGTACAAAAACGAGCTAAGTTACTATCATGATACTTAATAGTTCCCATAAGGGTTTTATATGTCAATACTACATTAAGTAGTCCGACTATGAACTTGGCAAGAGTTCTTATTATCTTAATAAATTTATTGTTTTAACGTCGCGTCATCTCTGGGATATATAACGCTCTCTCTGATACCATTTCTGTAACACCCCCAGATCCGGGGTCAGGGATCTGGTCGTTACGGTCTCAATATCCAACCACAAAACCAACATAATCTAAATTACAACCTTGTGACCCAAAACAACAACATAAAACACACCTGTTATAGTCCCAGAGATGAAATCAGAGTAATCGTCAATATTATTAATCACAAGTTTGAGTTCTTACAACCCAAAGAATTACAATTTTACAATTACATGCTCTTTGTCATCCATTGATATATGCCATATATATAAATACATTAGAGGATCAAATGCTAACAACTAGCCTACCAGAAGCTGCATCCTCAGCAATGGTAGCTATGACCTCATCGGTTAATCCTCTGACGGCTGACACCTGCTTATGTTGGGCATGCCTTGCGCGGCCATCTGATCTAGCTGTTGTTGTGATATAAATAAATAAAGCAAGGGTGAGCAATAGCCCACCAAAAATATAATTGAACAGTGATAATAAATAGCAGTCCAAATATCTTTGAAACCATATGCCATGCATTAACGATGTAGTACCAATATAAGGTATGAGATGAAGTTACAAGGTAACTCAAAATATATTTGTTTTGAATAAATATCTGCTATGTCAAAGATGAGCCAGATATTATCAACTTTTATAATAGAGGAACTTGTAGGAAGAATATTGCAATTCCAATTCAAACACTTTTCAAACCTGCCAATAATGATAAGGTTGCAGGAAGTTTCCAACATTGAGAGATGAACTAATACTGGAGTTTGACGCGCCAGGAGACATAGCATTTACACGATGATCAGTCGCATGTTATGCTCCCCACCTCTTGTTTACTACATGTAGAAGGAAGCACCGACGGATTTACTTGTCTACCGCCCTCTGGAACCCCCCGGCCAACGGTTGGGCCATTTGCTGGACCGGCGCCACTGGGTCACTTACGCATCTCCTAGTTCATTTCACATCCATAACTTTGAAACGTGAAGTTCCTCCCCCTTTCCCCAAGTATATTACTTGTTGATAGGACTCCACAAAGTAGTCGTATCTAGTTGGAAAGGAAAAATCACCAATATTTCCCAAGCTGATGCTTGTTAATGGATATAAACTTGTTCCATCAATTCTTACCCCTCGAGCGTTGAGGAGGTAACCAAACAGACTCATATCGATGCTTGAAGGAATCAAGATGTGAGTGACAAGATAGTTTTAGCAAGTATAGGACCGGGCAGTCCAATAAATAACATCTCTCAAGTGAGGTCCCCTTATATCTGTTTGGAAGTTGAGCGAGTATTTAAATCTTCTTTAAGATAGATTTAAATGAAAATAAAGTTTGGGAACCTCCCCTTGATAAGAATAGTCATAAAGTACTCCGAAATATTTTACACCTTATCTGAAGGTGATAGATAATCTTTGAATAATATGAATCATCATAAAAAGAACTTAAAAGAATTTAAATAAATATTCCAAGAATATTTATTAAATCAATAATAATTAAGGAATATGAATAAATCATATTATTGCTCGTAAGTAATCCTCGAATGAATATATAGAATTATTTACTAAATAACTCTCTTCTTTATATGAATATTCCAGATAATATTCATTAATTAAATAAACTCAAGTAAATGTTTAAAATAATGTTCACTAAATAAATCCAATCTTAAATGGATATTTGAAAATAATAATGTTTATTGGTGAAATAAACACCCCTTGGATATTTGATATAATATTCATTAAATTAATAATGAATATTCAACTTAAAATGACATTTATTGATGAAATAATTGTCGACTGAATATTTGAGACAATATTCATTAAATAAATAATGAATATTCAATCTTAATAATATTTATCGAAGAAATGATTATCGAATGAATATTCGAAATTATGTTCAATAATTGAATCGACTTTAAATGAATGTCGAAGATAACATTTATCGTCTCAAGGGAATATTCAAAATAATATTTATCGATGAACTGAAGTTCGAATCAATGTTCAACTAATATTTATAAAATAAATAGAGATTGAATGAATATTCGAAATAATATTCATTTAAATAAATAAGGCTCGAATGAACATTAAAATAATATTCATTAAATTAATAACTCGAATGAATATTCAAAATAATATTTATCGAAGAAATAAGAATGAATATTCTCTAAGTAAATAACTTAACTGAGGGTTCGAAATAATATTCGAATATTAAATCGACTTTAGATAAATATTAAAGATAATGTTCATCGAATAATTAAATATCTGATGAATAACCCGAATAATATTTATCAAATAATCTCAAAGGAATATCTCAATAATATTCGCCAGATAATAAATGGGAAATAATTACTTAATTATTTTCCTCTGAAAATAATATCAATATATCAAGGAATATCGACTCCCGGTCTATAATCAAAGAATGAGATTCATCTGCCCTTTGCTTAAGGGTCTCAGTGATATCCGGCTTATAACTGATATATTACTATCTAGCTTATAAGCCAACAATAAATTCTAGGAACAAGTATATCAATTTGACTTTGAAAGTAGGCATGCATGCTATGGCATATGTATAACAGAAAGCATATATATATATATTCACAACAACAGCCTTATAAAAAGGATTTGAAACTTGCCTGGAAATCGGGTGCGGGTAGGGGTAGTGGTAGCGTGTCCCGGGTCAGCCTGATGATCTATAAATAGCCACGGCATTCGGGATTAATCACTTAACACCTTTCAAAAGGTTAAGTATAACTTAACTTAAATCGAAACACGTTTTCAAGTCGTTTCGTTATACCCCTCTAATTCACTCTTATTATTGCTTTTATTACCCGATACTTGTTCGCTACTAAAGCATGACATTACACTTACATATGGTAAGTATTTAAATCGTATAAGTTTTAAAGTTGAAAGATTAGACCTCGATATTTATCGATCGTTTTCTAAGTGGTTTACCGAAGTTATAACCAAGTATACCTTTTAGGGGTACTTTCGTACTTAACCTAGATTCGAACATTTTTATAAAATCGGAAAACGATCCATTTGACATGCGGTCTTCTCCCACACCTTCCTTTTTATCTCTATTATTTAATTATTAAGATTCGCCACTGATTTCGCAATATTAAAGGGATCCAATTTCGGTTACGAACTTTTGATTACGGTTCCGAACCACTTTTACGAATTTAATCATAACTCCTAAACCGTAAGTCCGTTTCATGCGATCTTTATATCAAAATGAAGCTTATAACATAATCTAGCCTTTCATGGCAAAATCCGAGACTGGACAGTGTGTTCATGCTACTGCTAATCACGGTTTCTTAAGGCTAACGACAATCGGGCATTACGACGGCTATGTTTACATGATTTCCAAATTTCAAACCATCCAATAATCATAGTTTCCACTCCAAATAACATATACATGTTATTCAACCATGAACTAAGACCAAGCAATGTCTTTCCGTTCATCTAAACTAATTTCACATTTAATAAATCCCAATCATAATCTTAAGGTCCTAAACATGCATTAAATCCATATAACTCATCTAAAATACCAAAACTTAAACTAAGAGCTTGGTTTTCAAGAGTGGTATACCTTCCTTGGTGTATGTATGAACTTATCAAGCCTTGTTTAGCCCTTATCTAGCCTTAGTATAGCTTGAATAATTAAAAGAAATCAAGAAATAAAAGTTAGTTTATGAGGAACACTATTCATCATCATCTTTGATGATTTATTTGAAAATGATAGAAGATGAATTTGAAGCTGAAATTTCTAGGAGATCATTACCATGATATGTAGTACTTACCATAAAAATTTGAAGAACAAGTGATGGTTGGAAGTTGGACTTCCAATTAGCTAAGAATGGGCAGATTTTTTATGAAGAAATGGAGAGAAATGGTGGTGGTTTGTTTTGTTTTGGTGATTTATGGCTAATACATGTATAACCCTTGCATATATAATGGATGCATCTCTTTTAATGTGTTGTTGGCAATCCAATGGTGCCACTTGTTGCTTCCTCATTGGGCCAAGTGTTGGCACTACAACAAACAACTCCATTTTTGCAAGAATGCAATTACACCGCTCATCTTGTAGTTGACTTATAAGGATGTTACTTGGGTTTCTCCTTTTCCCACCAATTGCACTTGTTTGTCTCTTGGTTATTTATTCGTTCCTTTGTCCGGGTATTACTCAATTTTCTTGCTTGTTCGTTGATCGTTCGAGGGAATAACTCATTCGTTTCTAGTTAGGGTTTTACCGAAAACCTTCTTAATATTTCTAATACTATTCTTCATCTTACTTAATACTTCTCGAATTTAAATTCCTTAATTCCCTTTTATAACTCCTTAAGTCTTGCAGTGTCCAGGGAAATCTCGGAGAAAATAAAAGTGCTCTTTTTCTGAATCCGACAGCTTTTACATACACTTATTTTCCTCCTGGATCACTAATACGAACTCAGAAATCCGTTCCGAATACCGGGTATAACATTATTATAATAATATTCCAAATTCCACCAAAATCACTATTCATCACTTATTTTTATTTAATTCCTATAATTAGGAAAATGAACATGGTTCACCCTCGAGTGTTCCTTAACCTTTTTACGGAACCGCTGGACTTATAATAGATTTTGATTTGGATGACACGAGAATAATCTTACTTGAAGTAATCTTCTCATATTCTTAGGAGATAGATCATTCTTATCTATGCTGTCAACCAAAAGTATTCTGCATGACATATAAATAATTGAATTCAAATCCATTCCATTCATTTAATAGACATTCGTTACACCGCAGTCATAACCATTATTCATTCCCATACTATTACATGATAAAAAGTTTTAATTCTACCCAAAAATCTGGGTTCTTACACTACTGATCCTGACTATCTTGACAGGATCAATGATGGACCATTTCTTCCAACAAGATTAGTTTCAAGAACTGAAACTGTTGCTGAACACTATGTCATTCAAGGCAAAGGTAAAAAATATTTTGCACAACAGTCTTGATAATGTCATGTCAAACAGGGTCATAGCATGCAAGACTGCAAAGGAAATTTGGGATACTTTGGAAACTCAATGTCAAGGCATTGAATCTATCAAAAGAAACAGAAGGGCTCTGTTGATTCAGGAGTATGAGCAGTTCGATGCTAGATCTGATGAAAGCCTTACTGATATCTATGATAGATTTCTAACACTGCTGAGCAATCTATCTCTAGTTGGCAAAGAGTATGATCCAGAGGATTCAAATACCAAGTTTCTAAGAGCTCTAACTGAGGAGTGGGATACTCAAGCTTCAATCATAAGGCATCAATATGATCTGAAGATGTTGTCTCTTGATGAAGTCTATGGGATGCTAAGAACCTATGATCTTGAGGTTCAACAGAGAAAGAACAAGAAAAATGTCAAAGCAAAATCTGTTGCTTTGAATGTTGAATCAAAATCAAAAGGAAAAGCTGAAGAAGGTTCTTCAAGAAAAAGTAGAGTTGTGGAGTCAATTCCTGATGACTCATCATCAGATACTTATGCTAAGTCTGATTCTGATACTGATGATGACTCTACTGATTCTGATATGATGGAAATGGTAGCAATGATAGTCAAGGGCTTCAAGAAGATGAAGTTCAGAAAGGCTAGGAAGCAAGGTAGGTTCCAGAAGAAAACCTTCAATGTTGACAAAGACAGGTACAAGAAGAAAGAAGACAAAAGCAGCAAATTTGACAAGTCAAAAGTCAGATGCTACAACTGTGATGGAATGGGTCATTTTGTAACTGAGTGTAAAAAGGCAAAGACCAAAGCTCTTATCTCATCAAGCAAGGATTGGATGGACTCTTCCTCAGAATCTGAAGAAGAAGAGGTGAACTATGCACTAATGGCCAATACTGATGAGACTGTAGCTGCTGCTGAAACTAAGGTATCTGAAACCTTGTTTGATTTTGATACAAATAATGTCTCTTAGTTAAGGTCTTTTCTAAAGTCTCTGCATATCAGCTTCAGGAGTCAATCTCTTGAAAATACTAGAATAAAATCTCAGATGGCAGAGGTAACTAAAAGAAATGATCATTTAGAAGCTGAGTTAATTTTATTGCAGGAAGTTCAAACAGAATGTGATAATGCTAAACACATGAAACTTGAAATAGAGTTTAAATGTAAAGAACTTGAAATACAACTTAAGGATGCTAATGAAAAACTCAGAACTTGGACACACTCTGGAACAAAAACTCATGAGATAATTACAGATTAAAACTGGAAAGAGTGTCTAGGTTATAAGCCAGAGGATGAGAAAAAGAACAAGGAAAAGGTTGTTTCATCAAATCCAGGAAGAGTTGTTATCAATGACTCGACAAATCCAAAAACCTATAGATATGTTACAGACAGTACGAAGACTAAATTAAAGCCTGTGAATTATGTGTATCCAGAAAATCCCAAATCAATTACTGAAGAGGGATCCACTTTTGCACAGAATTCTAAATCAAAGTCTGTTCAAAACAAGAATGTAGTTCTTTTTTCAAAGAAACAACTGAGAGATAAAATCTGTGATGTGATAGAAAAGAAGCGAGTCTCTACTATCAAAAGGAACAGGAATGGTAAAGTTGGAATGACAAGGAGAATAATTATAGGTATATTCCAAATGCACCAAGAAAGACATGTTTTAATTGTGGTAACTCTAATCATCTTGCTATTGACTGCAGGAGGAGTAAGAAGAAGACTACTGTTATTCCTAAGTCTGACATTAGGAATAGGACAGTATTATATAAACCACAAAATCCCTGTTTTCACTGTGGTAGTAAATGGCATTCTATTTATATGTGTGAAGAATATCATAATTTGTACTACAATGTTTATGAACCATTGCCAAAGTTCAATAAAAGTACAAATTCTGGCAAAACAAAGAATGTGAATACTAAGCATGCATCTGTTAATTCTGATGATAACAAAATGAATTCTAAAGGAGGTAATCCTAAAGAAAACGTTTTTGTTAAGAAATCTTCTAATGCTAAAAATGTTAAATTGCATGCTAAAAGAACCCAACAAGTGTGGGTTCTTAAAAATTCTAACTAAATTCTTTGTGATTCTGATTGCAGGGCAAAAAGAAAAATGTGTTAGTCATGGATAGTGGATGTTCTGTGCACATGACTGGAGACAAAACCTTGCTATCAGAATTTGAGGAAAAGGCTGGCCCAACTGTGTCTTATGGAGATGGCAACATTGGACAAACTTTGGGATATGGCAGTATTATCATTGGAAATGTCATCATTGAGAAGGTAGCTCTGGTGAAAGGACTTAAACACAATCTGCTTAGTGTTAGTCAAATCACTGACAGAGGTTATCATGTCAACTTCTATGATACTCATTTTGAAGTAATCAGCAAATCTTCAGGGAAGGTTGCTTTAACTGGACAAAGACATGGTAACATTTATGAAGCTAACATCTATACCAATACTAATGGACACTCTACATGCCTCATCAATAAAGCGACTGTAGATGAAAGTTGGAGTTAGCACAAGAAGCTTTCTCATCTCAACTTCAACAATATAAATGAGTTGGTAAAGAAAGACTTAGTGAGAGGATTACCTAAGGTATTGTATACTCCAGATGGACTTTGTGATGCTTATCAGAAGGCTAAACAAAGAAAGACATCTTTTAAGAGCAAAACAGAATCCTCAATTGATGAACCTTATCATATGCTTCATCTTGACTTGTTTGGACCAGTCAACATAATGTCCATCAATAAGAAAAGATATACTCTAGTAATTGTTGATGAGTATACTAGATATACTTGGGTGTATTTTCTACATAGAAAAGACGAAACAGCTGAAATACAATTGAACCATGTAAGACTCATTGAGACTGGCACAAAGCATAAAGTCAAGATTTTAAGAAGTGATAATGGAACTGAATTCAAGAATTCAGCAATGGAAGAGTTCTGCAAATACAAAGGTATAGTTCAACAATTCTCTGCTCCAGGCACACCCCAGCAAAATGGAGTAGTTGAAAGAAAGAACAGAACTCTTATTGAAGCAGGAAGAACTATGCTGGAGGAAGCCAAACTTCCTACATATTTCAGGGCAGAAGCAGTCAACACAGCATGCTACACTCAGAATATTACACTGATTAACAGACATGGTGTAACTCCTTATCAGATAATCAAGGAAAAGAAGCCATGTCTGAAGCATTTGCATGTATTTGGCTGTAAGTGCTTTGTTCTAAGACCTCATCCTGAACAGCTTGGAAAATTTGAGACTAAAGCTGATGAGGGCATCTTTATTGGCTATCCATCATCAAGAGCCTTTAAAGTTTACAATCTAAGAACAAGACAGTCATGGAGTCTATAAATGTATCTTTCGATAATAAGAAGATTACAGGAATTTCTGAAGACTTACATGATGATTTGATTTTTGCAAATGAAGCCTCCAAGAATTCTGATGAAATCTTGTCAGATACTGACAATTCATCAAATCCTGATGAACCAGTTATTACTGATGAAACACAGATTATTGATGGGAATGCAAATGTTGAGGGGGAGCAACATCAAGAGACCATCAACAATGAAACAAATCAAACATCAGGAGGAGATTAATCAGAAATAGATTCAAGTGACAATTCTGAAAGCATATCAGAAACAGATAGCAATATCTCAGGGGGAGCTTCTATCAACACTAGTTCTTTTGAAGATAACACCAATCCAGGGGGAGCATCAAATTTAAGGAATGATCTACCACCAGCAAGGAAATGGACTAAAAGTCATACTCCTGATTTAATTATTGGGAATCATGAAGTAGGTGTTAGAACCAGAAGTGAAACTCAAAATGAATGTCCTTATCATAACTTTCTATCAAAGGAGGAACCTAAGAAAGTAGAAGATGCACTAAAGGATGCTGATTGGGTTATGGCTATGCAAGAAGAACTAAATGAGTTTGAAAGAAATGATGTCTGGAAACTTGTACCAAGGCCAAAAGGAAGGTCCATTGTAGGTACAAAGTTGGTGTTCAGAAACAAGACAGATTCAGATGGCACTATCATCAGAAATAAAGCAAGACTAGTTACAAAAGGATATTCTCAACAGGAAGGAATAGACTATGATGAGACATTTGCTCCTGTTGCAAGACTAGAAGCTATCAGAATCTTTCTTGCATATGCAGCCCACAAGAAATTTAAAGTTTACTAGATGGATGTGAAAAGTGCTTTTCTCAATGGAGAATTAGAAGAGGAAGTTTATGTTGAACAACCTCCTGGCTTCGTTGATTCAAAACATCGAGATTATGTCTACAGACTGGATAAAGCACTTTATGGACTAAAGCAAGCTCCAAGAGCCTGGTATGAGACATTGGCTCAATTCTTACTGGAAAGTGGATTCAAAAGAGGTACAATTGATAAAACCTTGTTTTATTTGAATCATGGTAAGGATTTGCTGTTAGTTCAATTTATGTTGATGATATCATTTTTGGGTCAACTAACTCTAAATTATGTGAGAAGTTTTCAAAGCTAATGAGTCTAGATATCAAATGAGCATGATGGGAGAGATGAGCTATTTCTTAGGTCTACAAGTTAAACAGACTGATGATGGGATTTTTGTCAATCAGTCGAAATACACAAAGAACCTATTGAAAAAGTTTAACATGCAAGACAGCTCTACTGCATCAACTCCCATAGCTACAGCTACCAAGCTTGATCCTAATCAAGGTACTGAGGTGGATGTAACTAATTACAGAGGTATGATTGGCTCACTGTTGTATCTAACTGCTAGTAGACCAGATATCATGTATGCAACCTGTCTATGTGCAAGATTTCAGGCAGAACCCAGGGAACCACATCTTATAGCTGTCAAAAAGATTTTCAGATACTTGAAAGGTACACCATCTCTTGGCCTTTGGTATGCTAGGGAAATTGATTTTAATTTATGTGGTTACTCAGATGCTGATTTTGCAGGCTGTAAAATAGACAGAAAAAGTACTTCAGGCAGTTGTCAGTTTCTTGGAGGAAGACTTGTTTCTTGGTTCAGTAAAAAGCAAAAGTCTATCTCTACATCAACTGCAGAAGCTGAGTACATTGCTGCAGGAAGTTGTTGTGCTCAGATCATGTGGATGAGAAATCAGCTAATGGACTATGGTTTGTCATATTCAAAAATACCTATTTATTGTGATAACCAAAGTGCTATTGCTATGACAGGAAATCCAGTACAGCATTCTCTTACTAAGCATATCAGTATCAGATATCATTTCATAAGAGAGCAAGTAATGGAAGGGACAATTAAGTTACACTTTGTTCCTACTGATCAACAGCTAGCTAATATATTCACCAAGCCACTTCCTGAAGCTACGTTTACAAAGTTGGTGAATGAACTGGGAATGGTAAACTATGATAGTTTATGAGAACAGAGAAAGATCAAATACCGATGTTCATCGAATCCTGATGCATTTCGAATACTGATGAAAAGTCAATCCTGACATCAGTCAAACATTGAATACTGATGTGATGTTTCACTTATCAGTAATGTATTTCAGTATTCTGTTTTCTGTTCTGTTTTCCTGATATACTTGTGACTTTTAAACTTGTTAATAAGGTGATTACTATAATTAGTTTTCATGTTTATTTCTTTGATTTAATTATTTGAAGAACAAGTTCAATGCAGAAAACAATGAATAAGATTAGAGAAACAAAATTTTCATTGAAAATAAGAAAGAGAGTACATTCATAGATTACATCTTTTTGTTCTCTATCTACTAATCTATTCAACAGGAAAAGGAAGTCCAAACCACTCCATTGTTAGCAGCTATCCCAGATCCCATCTTTGCCACTTTGTTTGGGTGGAGGTTTAGAGGGATAAGGTTATTTTTTATGACACATTCATTAACAATGGTTGATGGATTTGGATGAGGATGTCGTAGAAGAAAGCCATGCTAATGTTGCTTGGAGGGAAGCATCGATGTCAATCACTTTTGCAGATCTTTCTTTCTCGATTTCTTCGAGACCAGCATCCATCTGCAACCAGAGAGTCTCAAGTTGTCTCTCCCAGTTGAAAGCATCAAACTCTTCACGAGTGTAACTGAAAATATCTCTCTTCTCTACGAGATGGAGATTCTTTTCTTTGATGGTAAGACTCGACATCTCCTTTACAAAGAAATTTGTGAGAAGAGTTTTTAGTTTGCAGGTAAGAAGAAGGGTTATAAAGGTAGTGGACGAGTCTCTAGGTGTTATATAGAGAAAGGAGTGGAACAAGAATATGAACCGATTCACATTCTTGTGTTGGTATCAGGTATTTTTAGATTGTGGTGTTTTAATTTCTTTAAATTAAAACAAATTACCTTGTCTTATTTTTAATCACAATCTTATTTCTCGAAAACTGCGGGCGCGTGAGTAACACTCTTGTGTGTATATACTTACAATTTGATAATCGCGTCGCGTGCAGTTATCACCACTCTTACACGTAATTTACTCCATTACTTATGTGTGCACGAGTCAATTACTCACACCTGTCCTTGAGAAATCATTAGATTTGTCCAAAATCAATTTAGTTTTCTAAATTGATTCTTTTATTCTCAAAGTATCAGTATTAAATCGTCTCTCACCTTGTGCAAACATAAACCCTAATTGTTCGAGAATACAATGGAAAATCAATTGTTTGCGAACAGTAAAGTTGTCATCAATGGTGTTACTTTTGCACCTAACAATTTTGTTGCTGTTCTTGATCATCAGGATTTATCGAATGATTTCCATATCATTCAAGATTTCTTAGCCTCAAGTCCGATTAACTATGCATTAACACAACCCTCCAAAGTTTCTTTCAAAAGTGTTATGCAGGTATGGTCAACAACAGTTTTTAGTGAAGGAATGACAACAAAGAATCTGTTCATGTCCTTTGAGTATAATGGTGCTACTTATAGAGTGACTCCAGAGGTGATAGAGAAGGCTCTTCATCTACCATCTCTCATTGGCAAATCAGCAGAAAGTGTTTCTGATGTTACACTTCTTGATTTTGCAAAGAGTCTTGGAATCAAATGACAACCAATGAAGTTTGGGGATTTATACAGGACAAAACTTAAGAAGGAATGGAATTTCTTCTTTGATACTATCAGTCGATGTTTTCTGAATAAAGTCTCTAACTTTGATGCATTGCCTTCAGCTTCAGTTCAAATTGGGTACTCTCTAATCCATGAAACTCCTTTTGATTATGGATTGTTTCTTTTGAAAGCCTTTTATGCTAGAAAAACAGACAAGTGTGGATATGTTTGTTTTATTAGATTCTTTCAATTGATATTTTCATATTTATGTCCCAATGTTGAATTTGAAAATGATGATCAATTGTGTATCTTTAAGATTTCTGAAAACAATATCAAATCCTTGGAGAAACCTGATAAGGTGAATAATTTGGAAGGCAATCCTATTATTCCTGATAAGGTCAGGCTTCTTTTGACAAAGAGAATTTCTACTTATTATGGATCTATTACTGATGGTCTTGGACCTATTTCTGATGCTATGAGACAGGACACTACCCATCTTGTTTCTAACCAAAGCACGCAACCCAAAACACACTACCAAACAGTCATCCACCTCTGGTGTCTCACAAAAGGCATCAGTTGTAAAATCAAAGAAATTAGCTAGATCTGATGTGTCTGCAAGACAATCAGGGTCAAAGAATTTCTCCACTCCAACCCACTCTCAAAAGAAGTCACAAGGGGGTGAACAAGGGGTCCTGGTTAAAGAGAAATTTGTACTTGAGATTGATCAATCTTTGATTGACATAGGGGTGTATAAGGAAACAGGAGAAAAGAGGAAATTCAGTCAGAAAATTGATTCCGAGTCTAATTATGATTCTGATGATGACAAATTGCCTTTATCAGTTTCTTTGAAGAAAAAGGAAGTTGTTGCTGTGACTCCTAAAGAACTAGCCATTTCTGAAAAGCCAAAGAAAAGAAGGAGGTTACTTAAGAAGATTCAATATTTCATTCCTCTGGAGAGACAGAATATTGAGGATGATATAGAAGACAATCAGAATCCGGTTGCATCATCCGTTCCTGACTCAACTACTGATCTTAATGTCTCTACTCCTGATACTTCGCCTGTGAAGACTGTTGAAATCTCTGATTCTCCAGTCTCTACATCATCACAGAAGAGGACATTTGATATGTCACTGGACAAGGTTATTGGCATTGCTATCAAACTTGGACGAAAGCCACCACCTCTCTATATGCAACAACAAACTACAGCAAAAGTTTTTGAACGACAAAAGAAACAGAGGACATCATCACCTCTGAAAGGATCTAGCCCACAAGAACCTGAACTTCAAAGTAGTTCAGCAGCTACAGCAGATCCAGTCACACAAGAACCATCCATTCAAAGTATGGATGCAGACATTGGTGAAGGAATAGTCCCACAAGAACCACTTTCTCAAAGGGAAAGTGAAGACAAGAATGTTCCTGCCCCACAAGAACCATCTTCTCAAAGTGAAGATGCAGGCAAAATCACATCAGCAAAGGAGTTTCCTGACACTGCTCAAGGGGCTTCAGAAATAGAATTTGACTTAGTTCAAAGTCTGACAGATAAAGCTGTTCATGCCAAGCATATTGCTGAATGTGATGATATACTGAAGGACACTGCATATGAGGGAAGCACACAAGAACCTTTGACTCAAAGTGTTGAAGAAGCTTCACAACCTCATACTACACAAGAACCATCAGTACAAAATATTGATGCAAGTCATGCTTTAGTTGCAGTTGTCAATCCTGATGCAAGTACTACTGATCCAAATATTCCATTGCTTATCGAGCCACTTTCTACAAGGCCAATGGAATCTTTAATAACTTCCTCAGGTAACACTTCTCTCTCTACATCTCTTAATACTGAAAGCATGATTACAGATAGACCTGATACAAGGGATACCTCTATCTGTATGACTTCAGACCACTCTTCTCAGCCACCTCTTATTTCTTTGAATTTGTTGAGCCATAACCTTTCTAGTGAGACTAAGAGTAAACAATTAGAGAAAAAGAAGAGTGAAGAGAGGCAGTCTCCTGAACTGGCAAAAGGTGAGGTAAAACATAGTGAGAAGCTAAAAACTTCTGGAGAGGTAGTAGTTACTCTTGAAAGTAACTTAGGTCATGTTGTGAGAAGTGATGAGATCAATTTAAAAGACAAGAGAGATTTAGGAAATGTTTCTATTCCCACTGCAGGTCTTCAGGAACCAACAGGTCCATCTTTTGTTGATTTGAGATTGAAAGGAGTTATGAATCCTGAAGATAATGTGGATGATAAACTTCCTAAGTCTGATGATAGCTTAGATGATGATGATGATCATGCTGATGATGATCCTGAGGCAATTCAAATGCAGGCAGCCATAAAAGCAAGTCTCGCATCTACTTATGGATCTTCGAGTAGATACATGCAGTCTGTTACTCAAGAAGAGTTCAGAGGGGAGTACAGTTCTACACTTCCTGCTGATACTCAAGCTGCATGGGGATGTGAATGGGATACTGAATGGAATCAGCCGAATGCTGAGATGAATTTCCATAATGCTCTTTTTCATTCTAGTCACATTGCCACGAGGATGTCTACTCCTGAGCTTAAGGTACTTATCAAGACTAATGCTCTTCTAGCAAAAGGATTGAAGAGTGAGATTGATTCTATGAAGGATGATAATGCTAAAGTTCAAGCGGATATTCATACGACTGTGTCTATATCTGCTACTGCTTCTCAAGCTCGTCTTCTTGCTGATGATGTCAAGGTACTTGAAAAGAAGATGGAGTCAAGAATGGATGTCTTGGAATCGAAAGTTGACACTATTGATGAGACACTCAAGCTTATCTTATCTTTCTTTATTGAAGAAGATGCAGATGTCAAAAAGGGGGAGAAGGTAGTCAAAACAAAATGCAAACCTGATCCAGTTGTGAGAAAGAATAAGGATGATACTTCTGGAAATGATGGTGGTACTAGTACTCAACAACAACATGGGAAAGGAAAAGGAACCTCTGATGCTAGTTTAGTAAAGGGGAGGAGTTCAACTCAGACTCAAACTAATCAGTCAACTCATGTTTCTGAATCTGGAAAAAGAAGGCAAACTCTTTCTACAATTCATGAAGGTGATGAAGATATGTTGATTACTGATGTACAAGAAGCTCCTCACCTTTTTGAAGAAATTATCACTGAATCAGGTGTAAGTGAACTTGTTTATCGAAACAGTGATAAGTTTCATCAGTATCATGCTAAGAAGGCACTTGAATTAACTTCTGAAGAAAATCCTGATATGACTACTGATGAAATTGTAAAGGAACAAAACAGGATTTTTGAGGAGATTGCAAGACAGAAGGAAGCTCCTATTGCAAGAAGAGGAAAAGGCATGGGAGGAAGAAATAGAGGCAGAGGAAGGAAACCTGTTCAAGTAAGTACAAGGTAGACAAGGTCTAGTGGAATCAGAATAGATGAGATTACTGAAGATTTAAAGAAGAAAACTCCTTTATCTCTTGAATATTTTCCATCATCAAGTATCTTTGATGAGCCTGGTACAGAAGAAGAAGAAATTCCTTTAGAGAGAAAGAAAAAGAAAGTTGAAAAACCAAAGAAGGAGATTGTTGACTTTGATACTGGTAATATTAGAAGATCTAGAGAAGTCAGAAACATTGTGAATGATATTGTTGAAAGAGCCAGCAAAGAATATTTCAGAAGGCTGATCAATTCTGAAAAGGATTTATTTATTGATAAATCTAAACAAGTGAAAGAAGAAGAAGATCCTAGTGATCCATAAATGAAGAAGAGAAGGAAAAAGTGGGTTGAAGTTGATAAACTGAAGTATACTGGACCGATTGTTTTTAAGTCTGGAAGAGTAATTGTTAGAAACCGTTTCACCCAAAACCTTAAGGTGTTGGGTAAGGCCCTTTCAAGGATCTTATACTCATATATTGTCAAAATGTATGAATGTCAGCATAGTTGGTATATGAATGTCAGAGTTAAGCACCGTCATAGACTTATATAACATAGTTGGTGTAGACTTATATAGCATAGTTGGTGTATTACTTCTATATAAAGGATAGTTTCCTCATGTAATAGATACGAGCAATATATACCACTACTTCATCTCTCTGTAAATCTCTATGTATGCTGTTATATATTGTTAACATGGTATCAGAGCGGGTGTAGCATAGCATAGAGTTCAGAGATCACAACCAAGCTCCAAGTTTTCAAGAAAAACAAGAACCCAGTTGTGTTATTGAAAAATTCAGAAAAACAAAACCTACCAAAACAAAAATACAAATATACCACGAAGCTGTACTCTGGAAGACGAGCTACTAGAAAATTTCCGATCTGAATTTCGTCCATCCACGTGCCCACACGCGCCGCCACACGCGCTGCAGGCCGCGGCCACGCGCACCACGCGCCGACGCGTGGGAACTGTTCCGGCGTGTTTCAGAAAAAGTTGCAGTTGGACTTCTTGATCTCCTTCCTATTCCGAATCTATACGTGGTATTTCTTCTTGAATCTGAGAATTTTTCAGTTTCTGCTCTTCGAACTGTTATATCTTCACCTGTGTTATTTGTTTGAGGGAAGAATAGAAAAAAATGGGGGAGTATTGTTGCTGTAATAACCCTAACTTTAGAAAGGCTACAGTGCCCAAATGAATAATGATCTCGGGGAATTTAGGAAAAGGGTGTGTAGGTACCCTAGACTGGAAATGGAAAATGAATAAACAGAAATCATATTAGTGATATACTAAGGAAATAAGTGACTCGAAATGACGATGGATTTCAGAAATTCCTGAATTTAGATTTTGAGGATTTTGAGCTCGAACGAACTTCTATTTATTGGATATTAAGGAACATAGAAATATTAAAGGGATTATATATTGAGGAATTAGTGAATTTAAGTTAAACTAAGGGATTTTTAAGTTAAGAGAATGCTAAGGGAATTTGGATTTTATAAACGATTTCAAAACCACTGGATAGTGAGATATATTCGAAACGAACCACAATTAGACGAGTATGGAAACCAAACAACCAAGATTAGTAATATAACAAGGATACATACCACATTATTATTTACCAATGTGATTGGCATTTTACTTAGAAAATTAAGAAATTAGGAGATTAGATCATCCAAGTGACATCACCATCCATTAACACATGTTTTAAGGGGCAAATTAGTATTTTTGCAAGGCTTTAACCACAAAATATCTTCCAAGCTTCTAATACACTCTAGAATAATCAAGATTAAGGCAAGATAAGAGCTAACCAACACAAAACAAATCTCATCTTCTTCATTTCATCAAAATTCGTAGGTCACTATTCATCAAGAAAAAAATCAATTTCAAAACCCTAGCTAGAATCAACTAAAAATCAAGGAAAAAATCATGGAGGTTACTTGAGGATATATAGAGACATCCACCAAGTTTCATAGCAATCAAGCATCGTTTGATAAGGTAATAAAATCATGGAAGTTGATGGTGAATAGTAGTGAATAGTAACTTCAATAAACTAACTTTGTTTTTATGGTTCCTTTAGTTGATTCAAGCTATTATAAGGTTGTTTAAGGCTATCCCAAGGATTGTTAAGTGTTGTCAAAGCTTCAAGAAGGTATAAACATGCTTGCCCTTTTTATATTATGATGGATATTGTTTGGTTTAGTGATTAAGTGGTGTAAGGTTAAGATTATGATGTTATATGTGTTTGTAAGTGATTAAAGTTGAATATGGAAGTGTTTGGGATTGTAACCATGGCTGGTAATGAAGACCACATGGTGTAGGTGATGATTATTGTGTTTGATAATTGATTTGGAGGAGTTGGATTTATGGAAAGTATGAAATTATAGCCGTTATAATGCCCGATTTTCGTTAGGATGTACTCTGCCCTGTTTTGGACCCCTGTATCCGGACGGTACCCTACTGTCTAGGTTACCAATTGACCATGAGATGATAGAGCTTGGTTCATAGATCGTTTTGATATAAGGTGCGTTAAAATCTGATGAACGGTTTAGGAGAAAAGTCAGTTTTAGTGAAAGGTGTTCGAAAACCGAGAAACCGTAATTGTATCAACTTTGAGGCTATGATCGACCTACTTAGACATTTTTAAAAATTATGAAACTTTGGAATATTGTGGTGGGGTAGTCAAAGAGACATTACCAGTTGACCTTATGGTAAAATTCGAAATCCATATTTTCTGGGAATTTTACAGTCGAGTGTGGTTGTTAGGTAAAATGGTGACAAACACTGAAACTTCGATTGAACTTATAAATGGTTAAGTTCTTGAATCTTTGGGGTAATAATGATACGTTAAACATACATTGAAGTGTAAAGGGTGTTGTTATACGAGAGGGTAGTGAGTAAGAGATGTGGTATTCTAATGACGGTCCTTTTGTGTTTATAGAAACTCCGGAAGAGGGACCAGCCATACTATCAGGATACAGAAACCAAGGCAAGATCTTTTCTATCCCTACTTGGAAATTATTTATCTTCAAAGAAACTTGATTTCATGAAATATATATATGGGATGCTATTGTTACTATATTGTTAAGAAATGGTTTTCCTCGATTATTGATGTAAAAAGGGAAGGTATATGAGTATGATATGAATATGGATATGAGTATGAGTATGAGATGGATATGAATATACATAGGGATGATTATGCCTGAAGTGAACATGCCTTATGATTAAGGGAATATGAAGGAATGGTGTCAGTTGTTATCTAAAGATATATAAAGGAATGGAATCAGTTATTATCCAGGGTTATATGATTTATAATATTATATTCTTTCGAAGTATTGTGATTTAATAAATATTATTGAATGGTATTTAATACTTTTGAGATAAATGGAATACTCTACGTATATAAAAGCATATTTGAATTCTTGAATATAAAGGAGATGTTTGAATCATAATCAAAGTATTATGTTATATATATATTTTATAGAAGTAATGTGCGAGAATGGAAATGAGATGAGCGAATGACATATGGAAATGAAAGCGAGAAAATGGAAATGTGAAATAGTGTTGATAAATTGAATAATGATCTTATAAAAAGGGGGATAGCAATAAAAAGCGTAAGAGGCTGTGTGCTGCACAGTCCAGCAATCAATATTTTAATTCGGCCCAAGAGTTGCCGAAGGAGGATGTAGTGGTGTACCTTCCTCCAGGGGGATGTAGTGGTGGACCTTCCTCCTTCTACCGGTAGTAAAAAGGGACGGATACGGAGGGCGACTGATCATCGTGCCTCACGTATTCGGCAACAGTGAAAACCCCTACAATGTTTGAATAAAGAATAAATGATAAAGTCAGATTGGTATACTAAAAAGGGAAAATGATATGAAAGATGGAATTATTGTTATAGATGAAGAGAAACTGATTTTATATTAATTTATAAAATTGTTACATAAGAAGGAACTGAGAAGATGATAGTAAGAGATTTAAGTAAATATTCATGTTATCTTGAAATATTACACTGAAAGATTATATTGATTGTTATATTATTTAAGAAGAGAAACTGATACTGTATTATTCTAGATTTCTTTCTTATAATAGTAAGTGGATGATGTATTATTAAATAAGAGTTTTATTCTGCCTTAAAGTTTATAATTGATTTCCGTTTACATATGTATATACATGTATACTTGGTTATATTTTTAAATTCTAGTTTATAATAATATCTTGCTGAGCTATTATAGCTCACTCTTGCTACTTATGTATATACAGCTAGGACCAATGCCAATACTCCGTACGACACCCCGCAAGAGGGTAGGGGGAAGGCGACCTATTGAGCGAGTACTGGTGACCGTTCCCGAGGTAGATGACAAGCGCAAGGGGTTTAGTGATCTTATGTATATTAAGTGTGTAAGTGTGTGAGGTTGTAATAAATTTGGTTGTTGAAATGCTTCTTGTAGAAGCATCACTCAACAATGTACTTAAGTATGATTCTGGGATTGTAATAACTGTTTAACTCTAAACTTTTATTATGGTGAATGTTGTTCTCTGAGCATATGACTGGTGTGTGTATTACTGTGGGGTCAATTGCATAAGTATTAAAAAAAAAAAAAAACCCAAGAGATATTGATTTTTAATGGAAGTTGGTCCGTGATGGCCCAGATTCATGACCCCGGATTTGGGGCTGTCACAGTTTGGTATCAGAGCTTAGAGTCATAATGCTCAGGAACAGGAGTGATAATAATAAACGTATCAATAATAATATAAAATTGTGAACTTCCATCGAGTTCAAGGGGGGGTTTATCGAACGAAACGTTTATTCTAAGTAGTGATTATGATTTTATAGATTATTACTAATAAGGGTTTATAAATGTTATGTTTTATTATAGTGAGAGGAAATGAGTGAGTCGAGTTATGTTCGTGAGTGGCTAGGGATATATATATATAAATGTGTTAATCGGTGATATAATTATTGAATATGGAATAATGTATAGTGTACCCTAAATTTGGGTAAATAATGGAGAATATTGTTATGTACAGAATCATGCCGCCTAAACGTAATACTAGAGTAAATGTAAAGGAAAATAAGGGAGTTTGAGGTAATAGAGTAAGTAGATTGGTGAATAGACACTGATTGTTTGTGGAGGTGAAAGGGTGAAACTGAGGTTGGTCGGTAAAGCCAAGATATACCTTAAGGACCAAGACAGACTGAGACATTCTGAGATTGACTTAAATGAAAAGGTTATTATGCCAAAAGTGTTAAGTTTATGTAACACACGGGATTGATATGAGAAAGTGAATACTTGATGTATCGGGAAGTGTACGTTAGATAACCTCGTGAGTATGCAGGGTATGTTGGGATATACAATTATAAAGTATAGTTTAAAGTCCTTGATACCGGAGCAGTGTTAGGCCAAGACGATCAATATTACGTAAGTATATCGATCAGAATGTTGTGTTTTATTGTGGTTAAAGGCAGCGAGTATCGAGCCAAGTCACGACTAGGTAAATGAAGATAATTGGGAATAGCAGACGATAGGTTGAGGCTACATGGTGAGTGTCAAATTTAAGAAATTTTGGAAAATACGCAGTCTAAGATATAAATAGTATTTGAGGAAAACCTTCCATTATTGGGATTTTCAATTGGGCATAGGCTATTAACGGTAACTACTTTCAAATTTCCTAAAGCCCTGCTAAATTATTGAGTTTCAAATTTTCCTCCACTGGTGAGTAATTCCATGGTGATCTATCACCTCTTATTCAAAAAGGGCCGATATCTTTTCAAAACTTTTTGGCACCCTTGAAATGTGTTTCAAAATTGTATTTTATCTATCTTAGTCAAAATATTCCTCTAAGATTATTTTCGGAAGATGGTATTTATCATCTTGATTTAAATTTCCCTCTATATTTCTTACTCCAACTAAGAGGAACAACCCTATATGTATACATAAGGATGATCTGTCTGTGTGATAGAAAGTCGGGGGGGACGCCCTCACTTGTGTGACGTACGGGTTCTTTCATCATATTGATTTCCCAAATATTCTTTTGTTTCGAATAAGAGCTATTTAAAACTCTTAATCTTATAAATTGTTGTGGGACCCTTGCTTATATCTGGGTTCGTTTAAATTTAAGGTCTCTTAAATTCTATCAATTGTTTCGAATATAGAAGATTTCATTAATGAATGGAAGCAAGGTTTAGAGTATACGTGATTATACGAGGAAACTCGAGATTCCAAGGGAAATTTCAATAAGAGATAATTAGAACTGGGAGTGTTTCAATATAAGAGAGGAAGTAATTTCGTGAGAAGAAATGGGTATATTTGACGATTAGTAAAAGAAAAGAACATGAGGAATTTTAAGGTATAATTGAAATTTACTATTGAGAGCAAGGTGTATTTTGAGGATAGAATTAGAATAATGATAAACAAAGGAAGTGGGGATAATTAATGAAGGATTTCGAGGTGCAATTACTATTAGTAGGGGAAGACCAATATTGTGACTAATACCCTAAGTAGCATAGAGAGATTAAAGATGTTAAGTATTCAAAGGATTAATCCAAAAGGTGTGAATGAGTAAAACTTGAGGTAAAGATTTTGATGAGAATAATAAAGGGAAATTACAGGGGTGGAATAGATAGTATATCATGGAGAAACTAAGGAGGATCAGTAAGATGTAAAGAGTGTATAGTGAATAATAGACATATGGGATAAGGTATCCGGAGGAAATTGCAAGTACGCGATAATTTGACCTCTTAAGTGTAAGTGTTTGGTTAGGGATTGACTAAGTCAATGAATGGTGTAAATGGGTTGATAAAATAGATAAGAATAGTCTGTGAGAAAGTAAACTATGGTGATATAAGAAAGTGAGTTATTCTCGTGTCATCCAAATCAATATCTGTTAAGAGTCAGAGAACTCTATAAAAAAGGAGATTTGTGAATAATGGGGAAAGTGCAAGGATAATTCTTAGAATGAAGGGAAAGTATTTGCTCGTATAAGTATGAACAGGAAATATATATTATAAATAATATTTTCTTAAAATTGTTTCAAGGAATAGCATTATAAGACTAGTTTCTGGAGGATTTTACAGAGACGAGATGTATTAAGATGAAGTACTAATATTTTATGTCATGATAGAGATCAGAATATGACCAAACCATAAGTGAGATACACTACCATTCAGGAAAGGCCAATGTGGTGGCCGATACCTTAGTTAAAGGAGAAAGGAGGAATTGGATAATATAGAATGACTGGAAACATGAGGAGATTTGCAAGAAAGGGATAGTGAAAGTACTGCTATTGATAAGCTAAATGGAATGTTGATGAATGACAAACAAGTGTATGTTGGTGTATTTGCGCGAACAAGGTAGAGATGTTATGAAGGAACTAAAGGATAAAGGAAGTAGTGTGAGAATTGGGAATTTGTCAAGTAAGAAAAGTATTCATTAGTATTTTCAACATGATTCCGGGACGGAATCCTTTTAAGGGGGGAAGGATGTAATAACCCTAACTTTAGAAAGGCTACAGTGCCCAAATGAATAATGATCTCGGGGAATTTAGGAAAAGGGTGTGTAGGTACCCTAGACTGGAAATGGAAAATGAATAAACAGAAATCATATTAGTGATATACTAAGGAAATAAGTGACTCGAAATGACGATGGATTTCAGAAATTCCTGAATTTAGATTTTGAGGATTTTGAGCTCGAACGAACTTCTATTTATTGGATATTAAGGAACATAGAAATATTAAAGGGATTATATATTGAGGAATTAGTGAATTTAAGTTAAACTAAGGGATTTTTAAGTTAAGAGAATGCTAAGGGAATTTGGATTTTATAAACGATTTCAAAACCACTGGATAGTGAGATATATTCGAAACGAACCACAATTAGACGAGTATGGAAACCAAACAACCAAGATTAGTAATATAACAAGGATACATACCACATTATTATTTACCAATGTGATTGGCATTTTACTTAGAAAATTAAGAAATTAGGAGATTAGATCATCCAAGTGACATCACCATCCATTAACACATGTTTTAAGGGGCAAATTAGTATTTTTGCAAGGCTTTAACCACAAAATATCTTCCAAGCTTCTAATACACTCTAGAATAATCAAGATTAAGGCAAGATAAGAGCTAACCAACACAAAACAAATCTCATCTTCTTCATTTCATCAAAATTCGTAGGTCACTATTCATCAAGAAAAAAATCAATTTCAAAACCCTAGCTAGAATCAACTAAAAATCAAGGAAAAAATCATGGAGGTTACTTGAGGATATATAGAGACATCCACCAAGTTTCATAGCAATCAAGCATCGTTTGATAAGGTAATAAAATCATGGAAGTTGATGGTGAATAGTAGTGAATAGTAACTTCAATAAACTAACTTTGTTTTTATGGTTCCTTTAGTTGATTCAAGCTATTATAAGGTTGTTTAAGGTTATCCCAAGGATTGTTAAGTGTTGTCAAAGCTTCAAGAAGGTATAAACATGCTTGCCCTTTTTATATTATGATGGATATTGTTTGGTTTAGTGATTAAGTGGTGTAAGGTTAAGATTATGATGTTATATGTGTTTGTAAGTGATTAAAGTTGAATATGGAAGTGTTTGGGATTGTAACCATGGCTGGTAATGAAGACCACATGGTGTAGGTGATGATTATTGTGTTTGATAATTGATTTGGAGGAGTTGGATTTATGGAAAGTATGAAATTATAGCCGTTATAATGCCCGATTTTCGTTAGGATGTACTCTGCCCTGTTTTGGACCCCTGTATCCGGACGGTACCCTACTGTCTAGGTTACCAATTGACCATGAGATGATAGAGCTTGGTTCATAGATCGTTTTGATATAAGGTGCGTTAAAATCTGATGAACGGTTTAGGAGAAAAGTCAGTTTTAGTGAAAGGTGTTCGAAAACCGAGAAACCGTAATTGTATCAACTTTGAGGCTATGATCGACCTACTTAGACATTTTTAAAAATTATGAAACTTTGGAATATTGTGGTGGGGTAGTCAAAGAGACATTACCAGTTGACCTTATGGTAAAATTCGAAATCCATATTTTCTGGGAATTTTACAGTCGAGTGTGGTTGTTAGGTAAAATGGTGACAAACACTGAAACTTCGATTGAACTTATAAATGGTTAAGTTCTTGAATCTTTGGGGTAATAATGATACGTTAAACATACATTGAAGTGTAAAGGGTGTTGTTATACGAGAGGGTAGTGAGTAAGAGATGTGGTATTCTAATGACGGTCCTTTTGTGTTTATAGAAACTCCGGAAGAGGGACCAGCCATACTATCAGGATACAGAAACCAAGGCAAGATCTTTTCTATCCCTACTTGGAAATTATTTATCTTCAAAGAAACTTGATTTCATGAAATATATATATGGGATGCTATTGTTACTATATTGTTAAGAAATGGTTTTCCTCGATTATTGATGTAAAAAGGGAAGGTATATGAGTATGATATGAATATGGATATGAGTATGAGTATGAGATGGATATGAATATACATAGGGATGATTATGCCTGAAGTGAACATGCCTTATGATTAAGGGAATATGAAGGAATGGTGTCAGTTGTTATCTAAAGATATATAAAGGAATGGAATCAGTTATTATCCAGGGTTATATGATTTATAATATTATATTCTTTCGAAGTATTGTGATTTAATAAATATTATTGAATGGTATTTAATACTTTTGAGATAAATGGAATACTCTACGTATATAAAAGCATATTTGAATTCTTGAATATAAAGGAGATGTTTGAATCATAATCAAAGTATTATGTTATATATATATTTTATAGAAGTAATGTGCGAGAATGGAAATGAGATGAGCGAATGACATATGGAAATGAAAGCGAGAAAATGGAAATGTGAAATAGTGTTGATAAATTGAATAATGATCTTATAAAAAGGGGGATAGCAATAAAAAGCGTAAGAGGCTGTGTGCTGCACAGTCCAGCAATCAATATTTTAATTCGGCCCAAGAGTTGCCGAAGGAGGATGTAGTGGTGTACCTTCCTCCAGGGGGATGTAGTGGTGGACCTTCCTCCTTCTACCGGTAGTAAAAAGGGACGGATACGGAGGGCGACTGATCATCGTGCCTCACGTATTCGGCAACAGTGAAAACCCCTACAATGTTTGAATAAAGAATAAATGATAAAGTCAGATTGGTATACTAAAAAGGGAAAATGATATGAAAGATGGAATTATTGTTATAGATGAAGAGAAACTGATTTTATATTAATTTATAAAATTGTTACATAAGAAGGAACTGAGAAGATGATAGTAAGAGATTTAAGTAAATATTCATGTTATCTTGAAATATTACACTGAAAGATTATATTGATTGTTATATTATTTAAGAAGAGAAACTGATACTTTATTATTCTAGATTTCTTTCTTATAATAGTAAGTGGATGATGTATTATTAAATAAGAGTTTTATTCTGCCTTAAAGTTTATAATTGATTTCCGTTTACATATGTATATACATGTATACTTGGTTATATTTTTAAATTCTAGCTAGTTTATAATAATATCTTGCTGAGCTATTATAGCTCACTCTTGCTACTTATGTATATACAGCTAGGACCAATGCCAATACTCCGTACGACACCCCGCAAGAGGGTAGGGGGAAGGCGACCTATTGAGCGAGTACTGGTGACCGTTCCCGAGGTAGATGACAAGCGCAAGGGGTTTAGTGATCTTATGTATATTAAGTGTGTAAGTGTGTGAGGTTGTAATAAATTTGGTTGTTGAAATGCTTCTTGTAGAAGCATCACTCAACAATGTACTTAAGTATGATTCTGGGATTGTAATAACTGTTTAACTCTAAACTTTTATTATGGTGAATGTTGTTCTCTGAGCATATGACTGGTGTGTGTATTACTGTGGGGTCAATTGCATAAGTATTAAAAAAAAAAAAACCCAAGAGATATTGATTTTTAATGGAAGTTGGTCCGTGATGGCCCAGATTCATGACCCCGGATTTGGGGCTGTCACAGTTGCAGCTATACATACACGATTGTGTGTATATATATATAATATATACTGAACCAGTACACAACTGGTGCTTCTCTGTTGGGCTAGTAGGCTATTATTTGTTAATGGGCTAATGGGCTTCTTTGTTATTAGGTCTTGTACATTAACTGGGCCAAGAATTAAAACACAACAGGTGCTTCCAAATTTAGCATAAATTTGCTAAATTGATATAGATTTAGTTCAAGTTAAGACTTGATTATAATTGTTGGATAATTATCTTTCGAGTTTTTTTTTTTTTTTTGGCATGATGAAAGAGGATTTTTCTGCAACTCACTCCGGTCTAACTGTTTCGGAACTCAAGTTTTTTCGACAGTTGGTTTCTAATATAAAGCTAAAGACTGAAGCCTCATTTGTACAGACAAATACTTTTCATTCTAGTATTTCTTGTCATTCTGTCTCTCACAGTTCATCTAATTCATGGATTATTGACTCGGGAGCGTCAGAACATATGACTGGCAATTCCAGTTTACTGCAGTCATATCACTACATCAATAAAACAGAGAGTGTTCGTGTTGCCAATGGAACTCATGTGCCCGTTCACGGGTGGGGCACTTCCAACTGTCTCCCTTCACTACCACTATCATCTGTCTTACATGTTCCTTCCTTATCAGTGAATTTATTATCGGTTCATCAGATTACTGAAAATCTTAATTGTTCAGTAACTTTTTTCCCTTCTCACTGTGTGTTTCAGGATCTGGCTACAGGCAAGGTCCTTGGCAGTGGTAAAGTGGTAGATGGCCTCTATATTATGGAAGGAAATTTTGTTTCGCCATCGGCAAGTTATCAGGTTTTATCTAAATCTAATCCCAGTTTAGAGTCCTTGTATCAATGGCATAGACAGTTAGGTCATCCTTCATTTGGTGTTTTATCGCATCTCTTTCCGAATTTAGCATCAAAATGTAAAAAGGAAGAATTTTTTTGTGAACCATGTGAATTAGCCAAACATAAAAGATCACCATATCCATCTAGAAATAATAGAAGTCCCACTCTTTTTTCTACTATTCATACTGATGTTTGGGGTCCATTTAGTCATCCTACACATGATGGATATAGGTGGTTTGTTGTCTTTGTTGATTGTCATTCTCGACTTACTTTTGTATACCTTCTTAAACACAAAAGTGAAGTATTCGGATGTTTTAAATCCTTTCACCACATGATTCAAACACAATTCAATGCCTCTGTTAAAATTCTGCGAAGTGATAATGGTACCGAGTATGCCGGAATGTTTACATCTTATTTGGACACATGGGGTATTATTCATCAAACTACATGTGTTAAAACCTCTCAGCAAAATGGAATCGCTGAAAGAAAAATTGGTCACTTACAACAGGTAGCACGGTCCCTCATATTAACCATGCATGTCCCTAAATATCTTTGGGGTGAGGCAGTCATGACTGCTGCATATCTGATCAACCGTCTCCCTTCAAAAGTACTACAATTCAAAACACCGTTGTCCTTTATTCCTGCACCTTCGTCACATCCATTGCCTCTTCGGTTATTTGGGAGTGTATGCTTTGTTCATAATCATTCTCCCTCTCGGGATAAACTTGATTCTCGTGCTCTCTGCTGTGTTTTCATTGGTTATACACCAACTCAAAAGGGGTATAAGTGCTATCACCCTCCCTCACATCGCACATATGTCAGTCACGATGTTACTTTCTGGGAGTCTATTTCTTACTTCTCTCCCGGATCCTCCTCCTTGCTTCAGGGGGAGATTAACCGACACAGTCTTGATAGTAAAGCGACAGAGGAGTCTCAATTCCTTCCATTCATCAATGTGCCAAACACTAGTCCAAACACATCATCCATCCCTCCACGTTTGGGTAGTGACTTAGATGATCTAAATAGGTTTGACATGCCAGATTTGATAACATATTCCAGGCGGAACAATGAAGATGTCACCACTTTACCACATCCAGAGACCTCTGACCTCGAGGCAGATCCTACAGCTCCTATAATTGAGTCTGATAACGGTAACACTCTTGATCCTACTTTAGATCTTCCTATTGCTATAAGAAAGGGTGTACGTTCTTGCACTAACCATCCTATCTCAAACTTTGTATCTTATAATGCATTATCTCCATCTTCACTTGCTTTTGTGTCATCCTTGTCTAGTGTTTCTGTTCCTCATACTTGGCAGGATGCTTTATGTGATCCTAATGGAAAGATGCTATGATAGAGGAAATGAATGCCTTGAAACATAATGGCACTTGGGAGTTAACTCATCTTCCCGCTGGAAGGAAGGTAGTAGGATGCAGATGGGTATTCACTGTGAAACAGAAACCTAATGGGCTGATTAATAGGTACAAAGCGAGACTTGTAGCAAAAGGGTATACTCAAACTTACGGGATTGATTATCAGGAAACTTTTGCTCCAGTAGCAAAGATGGCCTCTATTCGAGTCTTGATATCATGTGCAACAAATCTTGGATGGGAACTTCAGCAATTGGATGTAAAAAATGCATTCTTATATGGAGACCTGAAAGAAGAGGTTTACATGGATATTCCACCGGGTTTTTCTACAGCTGCGACCATTGGGAAAATATGCAAGCTAAAGAAGACTATTTATGGGTTAAAACAGTCTCCAAGGGACTGGTTTGGCAAATTTCAGGGAGCAATGATTAAATTTGACTACAAACAGAGCAACTCAGATAACACCATGTTCGTAAAAAGACGAGATGAAAAAATCACAGTGTTGATTGTTTATGTCGATGATATTGTGATCACCGGCAACGACACCTGTGAGATTGCTAATGTTAAACGCAAGCTTGCCTCTGAATTCGAGATGAAGGACTTAGGAAAACTACGGTATTTCCTTGGTATTGAGGTCTCTAGAAGTCCAGGTGGTATCTTCCTCTCACAACGGAAGTATACACTTGATCTTCTGAATGAAACAGGGATGTTGGGATGTAGACCTGCAGAATCTCCAATAGAAGCAAATCATAAACTTTGTGGAGATGCTGGTGAAATTGTCGAGAAATCTCAATATCAAAGGTTAGTTGGTCGACTAATCTACCTTGCACATACAAGGCCAGACATATCATATGAAGTGGGAATTGTTAGTAGGTATATGCATGATCCTCGTCAACCACATTTGGATGCAGTTTATATGATATTAAGGTATCTTAAGGCTGCTCCTGGAAAAGGAGTAATGTTTACTAAAAACAATCATCTCGGGGTTGAAAGCTATACAGATGCAGATTGGGCCGGATGTCAAGACGATAGACGATCTACTTCAGGATACTGTACATTTGTTGGTGGCAATTTGGTTACTTGGCAAAGCAAGAAACAACCTGTGGTTGCCTTATCTAGTGCTGAGGCAGAATATAGAGCTATGGCTAAGGGTGTACGTGAATTATTGTGGATAAGATTGTTCCTAGAAGAATTGGGACTTGCATCTGCAACTCCAATGAAGCTACATTGTGATAACAAAGCCGCTATTGCCATTGCACATAATCCAGTTTAACATGATCGGACCAAACATATCGAAATTGATCGACACTTCATAAAAGAGAAGATCAATAATGATACCATTGGTATTCACTTTGTAAGATCGATCGGAGGACCAGATAGCTGACATATTTACCAAAGGTTTAAATCAGAAGTTACTTCATCCACTTATTGGCAAGTTGGGCATGAGTGATATATATGCATCAACTTGAGGGGGAGTGTCAAAATGTATGAATGTCAGCATAGTTGGTATATGAATGTCAGAGTTAGGCACCGTCATAGACTTATATAACATAGTTGGTGTAGACTTATATAGCATAGTTGGTGTATTACTTCTATATAAAGGATAGTTTCCTCATGTAATAGATACGAGCAATATATACCACTACTTCATCTCTCTGTAAATCTCTATGTATGCTGTTATATATTGTTAACATATATATTTAACATTCCCCCTCACTCGCAAGCCCACTATGGGGTAAGAGTGGTCACTAGGAGCCCATTTTTGGAGCAATACCTTAGTGCCAAATTAAATTGAGAATATTGGGGGTGGTGGGGTTCGAACTTGAGACCTCCACAAACACCAGAGCTCTGATACCATGTTAGAAACCGTTTCACCCAAAACCTTAAGGTGTTGGGTAAGGCCCTTTCAAGGATCTTATACTCATATATATTTAACAGTAATCTCAGAACCTCCAATGATTCCTGGACTTCAGAAAGCAGAATCTTCTGAATTTGATAAAGGTTCACCAAGCTGGATTAAGATGAGTTCTGATTTGAAGGGACTGGAACCTTACAATAGAGGAGGATTTGGTTCTAGGGATGCAAAATTCATACCTGTATTTCAAGCAGATCAACATTTTCTTACCAGAAGATTAGGTGAAGAATTAACTGTTGATGATCTTTGGGAACTTGAATCAGTTGCAATTGTTGCATGCAAGATGGATGGTAAAATGATGGAAAAGTTGTTGTACTTCATGAAAGACAAAAGTGTCAAGAGGCTAACCATTCATGATGTATTGTGCAAGACAACAAAAGAACTGAAATATGTTCTCTATTTACTTGAAAATAGAAGCATTCCTGATAGAGAAGCTAGTGTTTACAGAAACTGGTGTACTATGATCTTCATGAAAATAAAATCCAGATATGTGGACGGAGGATCAAGATATGATGGTAATTATACTCCCATGTATCTGAACACAGAAGGACAAGAAGTAGAAATGCAAAAGGGTTCAGCTGTTAAAGAAGTAATTCTGAGGCAAGAACAGTTATCTTTGAATCCTGGTGGAAGAGATCTTGCATATTTACTTTTGGGAGAGTTGAATTTACCAAGGAGCTCAATTCAAAATCTCAGGGCTGGTATTTATCAGATTAACAAGAATAATGAAGAACTCAGAAGTCTGAAGAAAAAACTGATTCAGATTCTAGCAGAGAAGGAAGAGGAATTATTATCAAGTTTCTTGCAGATAAGTAATTTCTTTGTAAGGATTTCTGAGACTGAACCTGAAGATAGCTCATAGATTTTTGTTTTGAGTTTTTGACATCTTTGAATCAAATAATTTGTGCTTTATTTCATTAAGTACAAATTGGGGTAGATTGTTAGATATTGATTCAAGTGATATCAGGATCTGGGTTGTTACTAATCAAGATACTGATGCTGATGTCATCAGTAATACGATGTCAGTATGAAGGTATTGTCGGTATTAGAAGCTGGTCAGGATTATGTGAAGATTCTCATCAGACCAGAGATCAAGGAAGATTGATATATCGGTTCCTAAATTGTAGGAAGGCAGCTATCATACAGGATATGCATTTAGAGTAATATGTAATTGATTTAGAATATTTTGTAATTGATAGTGTAGATGTGTATGCTATATAAACATAGTTTAGGTTTTACATGATTGTAATCGCTTACATGAGTTATCTTGTAACCTAGCAGCTCTTAAGAACATAAGAATTTCTTAAGAGAGTTTTGTAACAGTTTTATATCATAATTAATAAAGCTGTTATTGATTCATACTTGTGTTATTTCTGTTTAAGTCGAAAATCTTATACAATTGTATTCAACCCCCCTTCTACAATTGTTAATTATTGGGCAACAGATTGTTACTGCAGAGCCATCTCCAAATCGCACTTCACCAGTTACGCTTTCATCCAAAGTAGCAAGCTTTGTCCGTTGCCCCGTCACATGATTGCTCGCTCCATTGTCAAGGTACCAAATATTCGTGTCTCCACTCCTATACCTCCATATGACTTCAGTTTTGGTACCATAGTCTCCTCGTTTAGTAAGATCAATCATTTCTCCTTCACAGTTTTCTCACATTCAGCTAATTAACAACAGAGTAGGCTCGTTTGTGTCATAATCAATCTTGGTCAGATTCACCTCTGCTTTCTGTTCCCTTTCTCGTTTTGCTTTATGACAATCAGCTACATAATGTCCAAATGATTGACAATTATAGCATCTAACACGACTTTTATCACGTCCCCAGCGTCCTCTTGAGTTTGAAGACCCATCTCCTTTACCAGATCGGTTTCGCCATTCCTCCTTTGTAAACAAAAGTTTCTTTTCACTCCATTCTCTCTTCAACCACTCCTCCTCCGTTAACAACGGTTGATCTCCGGTAGTGTCTAACTGTCCCTTTAATCTTTCTTCGTGGGCTTTAAGTGACCCAATCGCTTCTTCCACTGTCATCGTCTCTAGATTTCCAAATTGTTCAATAGTAGAAGTAATTTGGAGGAACTTGGACGGAACTGCACGAAGCAGTTTCTTCACTAGATAGCTTTCACTCAAGCTCTCACCCAATGCACGAATATTTGACACCAATCCACTCACTTTCATGTAGAAATCATTGAGGTTGTCACTGTCCTTCATATGCATTGCCTCAAACTCTGCTTTCAATCTTTGAACTTTGGTTGTCTTCACCTTTTCTGCACCTTGGCTCAGCATTTTAATTGCATCCCAGGCCTCTTTCACGGTTTTCTTCTCCATCAACGACAATAACATATCTAGCTTCTGGGATCCCTTAGTAGATCATAGCTAGTGTTATCTTGTCCGTCTTCCCCTCAGTCGCGACTTTTTGATCAGTGGGCTCCACCGCTTCCCACACCCTATGTGCCTGCATAAAAACCTTCATCTTCATGGCGCAAGCAGTATAATTCTCCCTTGTCAGTGTTGGATAACTCAATCCGACAAACCCTCCTTTCAGTTTGTTCACATCCATCGTTCTTGCCTCTTGCTACACCCGAGACTGCGTGTTAACGCTTTAAGCTCTGATACCAAATTGTAGAATTAATTGACAACAGATCTACTAACTCGTATGCTTGAGACGAACTCAGATTTATATGTTAAAAGGAAATGCAGGTTATAAGGATAGAAAATGCATAACTACTTACCTAAACAGAATGACTACACCCTACTTAAGTAGATAGCAGTGAAGTAGTTTGATAAACTCGAGCCAACTACATAGGCTCCTAAAAACTAGCTAACAACCATGACCTAGTCCTACTGTGATAAACTAAACACAACAATTTATTTACTAAAATAATTTAATTCAAACTAAAACAATTAAATAGTTCAGATTATATTCCAACACATTCTATTTAACTTATATAAATACCTGATTTGTACTGTCAAACTGTATATAATCATGGAGATTCAAACTCATGATTAATTATTTACGGTCTCTTGATAAAATATTTAATAATTAAAATCAATGGCAAAGGAATTGAATTAATGTCACGGTTTTCAAGCAACTGATAGTATCTGTTTGTTTATTAACATTGCTTGCTAACTGACCTTGTCAATAAAAAAGCATCGCTAATGCCAAGTTAATTCTGATCAACTTGGCTAATACCAAGAGAAATGTCCATCAGCTAAAACTAGAGATATGCAAAAAGTTCGGGTTTTATACGAACTTTAAAAAACCAGACTTTTTAAGAATCTGGCTGGGCCGGACTTTTTAAAAAATTAGACCGGACCGGGCTGGTCCGGTCCGATAGGGCCGGACGGACTTTTTTGGGGCTTTTTTTTATTTATATATATCTAATTTTTGTCTTTTTTTGCAAAGCTAATATATTTATATACAAAAAAAAAATCTTACAAAAGTAACAACCTATAAAGAGTTACGTGCTTGAACTTCTATAATTCAGAATACACAGGAAGAGACACCACGAAATCTAATACTAAAAAATTACTAGCTTAATACTTGTTTTATCATAAACATCACTACAATTCAAGAACTTTTTATTCATAATTTGCGTTATGATTTAAGGCGACTGTAAGCCATATATATAAATCTTCTCGTATAGGATCATTTCGAGAAATACATCATCTACACTCAATTAGTCTTCTTGGAAGAAGAGTTTATCCTGTATATTGTTGATTCTTCCTAACCTATAATCATTCACATCCCCTCTATTGCTAAATTTAATATTCTTGATATTAATTAAAAGCATTATACCTTTTTACATTTTATCTATAAAAAATCGTATTTTTATCCGGATATCTTAAATGCCCAGACTTTTATGCTAGCCGAATCGGGTTTTGTCCGGACTTTTTAAAAGCCATGGTTTTATCCGGGCTTTTGAAAGGCCCGGACTTTTCGGACTTCGGACTGGGCTTTAAGAAACTCGATTAAGAAAAAGAAAAATATGATTAAGTTATAAAAAGAAAAAGAAACTCGATTAAGTTACACACCTTTCAAAATATGATTGAAGAAATTTCACAGAAATTTTATCCAAGATTCTTTTTAATAAAAAAATTGTTAATTAATAAATGTACAAAAGGGAATAGATATTCATAATCTCGAAAAAAAAAAGTACGTTTTTTTAAAATATATTTTATATGTGAAGAAAATCCAAAAAAAAACGTATTTAAAACTGATATTCAGTCACAAGAAATCTATTTAATGGCGCAAGTACTCTAAATTAGCAGCAAACTCATCTTTTCCTAAACCATCCTCTCCGAATTCACAATCTCTTCCCCTACCTAAATATGTCTACTTCTGCAAATAACGTTATCAACAAAAATGATCCGCGAGCACCTGAAAAAAACGAGTACAAAGTGCCGCGCGACGTAAAGGAACGGCAGGCTGAAACTGTGGCTGATATTCTTTCACGCATTGCTTGTAAAACCGGTTCTGGATATCTGCTGGTCGATCCAAAACGACCACCTGAAAAGGGGGTGGAGACCATTGTTCCGTGGCTCTCTTTGGCTCCTCCTTCCGCCCCTGTGACTCCTCCATCAGCTTCCAAAAACTAATGGCAAGGATATGAGGATGCTGATGGGGACAAGGAGGATGAACTTTGATTTAGACCTTAAACTCTAGGTCTTATAAAAAATAATTGTTTTAATGTTTTGTTTTTCAGCATTTTGTTAGATGGATATTACAAAATATTCATTTACTCAATAATTTTGTTAGTCTTCATTTTCCTTTTTTTTTTTGATAATCTTCATTTTCCTTTAAACTGTGGTGTTCGGCAATTGTTCAATAATTATATATACAACTAGTTGATAAAGCCGCGCTTCGCGGCGGCGTTACAATATTTTTAAAAAAATTCAATACATTTACGTTATATTATAATATTAATATTTAATTTTAATAATTAAATAATCTTCTTTAATGAATCGATTTTTTGTTAAACATGATTCTTTCGATTGAGCCGCTCTCTCGTTAAAACCGAAATCCCAACTTTAACATATATTATAAAGATTTATATAATATTTTTATCAATAAAATCGAATCGTAAAAATAAAAAAAAATTATGACATCACTAACAAATTCTAATAGCTAATATAATCTTTTCTAGTGAGCCGTCATCCCTTTAAATACGTTTCGAGCCGCTCTTATTTGGAATCGAAATTCTAACTTCGTTATATAAAGATAGTAAATTCCAATTTTTATATTCTTTAAACTTATAGCTTCCACATGAGAATGTCTTTCTGTTATGTTAACATATCAAAAAAAATTAAATACGAAGACTTTTCATTACGGGAATAATATTAAATTTATGGATATATTTTCTAATGCAAGTATAATTAACTTGTATAAAAAAGTTAAAATAAAGGATTTCTAAGAAAAAAATATATAGTTTTAAAAAATTGTATAAGATGTCTACACCCTCCTCGTATTCTACTTCCAATAAAACATTTTATTATATGTATTCCTTATATATTGAAACATCTTTTATACGGTCTTCTCTAATGAACCGTTTTCTCGTTAAACACGGTTGTTACTATTGATCCCCTATCTCGTTAAAACCAAAAACCTAACTTTTACATTTATCATTTGTAGGATAATGTTTATCCATAAAAATCAAATCCTATAAATAAAATAAAATTTATAACATCAATATGATATTTTAATAGCTAATACAATTTTTTATAGTGAGTCATCTTCCCGTTAAACACGTTTCGAGTTGCTCTCATTTGGGATCGAAATTCCAACTTCACTACACATTATCGATGATACTTATCTTACACAACAACTTATTCCTTAAAATCAAAACCTAAAAAATAGAGCGAATTCCAATGTATACTTATTCTATACTTTCTAAAAATTATGGAGTTTTAGAAAATACTTATTCTACTTCCAATAGAACTTCTAATCATATGTCTTTCCTATAAATTCGACTCTTCTCCTCTAAAAATTCGAACACCTATTTTACTTTTAATATGTTAAATGATATTTTTACATTTATTATTATTTAAAATTCTAAAATTCTAAAAAATTAGAAAAATTGATTGAGACGATTTTAGAGCGCCACCCAAACTCCCCCGCGTATCCTCCTTTATATATATATATATATATATATATATATATATATATATATATATATATATATAATTGATTTTTAATGTTTTCAATATTTATATTGCTAGACAAAATATGAGATTACGTCTTCAATTGTTTAATTCAATATTAGTTAAAAGTAAAAAAGTATTAAATTCAATCCTTATATATAATAATAATAATAAATCATTAATTATTCAATAATTATACATAAAATTTTTAATGTTTTCAATATTTATATTGCTAGCAAAATATGAGAATATTACATCTTCAATTGTTTAATTCAAAACTAATTAAAAATAAAAATGTATTAAATTAAATCCTTAAATAATAATAATAATAATAATAAATTAATAGGCATAAAAAAATTCCATAATTATGGTCACTATACCGTAAAAATAATCTCAACGGTCGAATATAATATTTTTTAAAATAGACTATCAAGATTATATCATATTAAAAAGAAAATTATAATATAAAAAGGTTAAATTTAGAAAAAGTTGCATTAGAAGTGAATTTTAAAAATATATATAATCTAAAAAAGGGTGTATTAGAATTGAATTTTAAAAAGAAAGTAATAATCTAAAAAGAATATAATTAAAAAATGTTGTATTAGAATTTAATTTTATTTAATTTTTTATTAGTATCAATAAAAACTCATATTTGTTATTTGAGCTCTATCTACACTAAATAGAATTAAAGTAAAAATTCATAATAATATTATATCTTCAGATTTTGAGTGTTTTCATTTGGATAAAAATTATAAAATTATCATTAAATTAAAGATAAAATCATTCAAATTTAATTTTGTAGAATGTAAATCATAATGATTTACAGATTCACAGTAATTTAATTGTTTCTTTCGCAAAAAGGAAAATCAAATGACCTTAATTAGTTTATTAGGTTCACGAAGACTGGAGGCTTCACGAGAAACCGTTAAATTGCAATTATAATCAACACTTGCTACAATCGAAATCTGATTATTATAACCTCTGATGGGAGGGTAGGAAGGGCTATGATTGAAATTTTAAGGGAGCCAATTTCTGAAAATTGTATTATCTATTTTTATAATTTAACATTTTTGAATAAAAGTTTTTGTCAATAATTATTAGTATTGGAAATTTGTTACGACGATAATTTTATTCCTATGTTTGAGGTTGTCGAAGAACTTGCTAAATTTTAAACTCCAAATATTGAACATGATATAATACGAAACATATGCTATAAAAATCGTGAATACCATTATCAAAGATTTTGCATATTGAAATATTTTTAAAAAATTATCTTTTACAATCGTCAATGATAAACCATTGCTTACATTTATATTGACATAATAGTTTATATTAATAACTTAAATATTATCATTAGGGATCCATATTCGATCCTGATTTATACCATATGTTGAGAGTTGTTCACATCGTTTGTGGGAGGTAGATTGCTAGTTAATAAATAGACAATCAACTCCATTAGTATGTGGTCTTTTGTAATTACTTAAAAACAAATTCATACGGTCTTATGTAAAACAGACAATATCATACTAATATGGAGTTAAGGCCTGTTTAGCAAGCCCAATAAATGATATCGTCTAAAACAATCTCGATGGGCTTCAAGAATGGATAGTGGAAAATACAAGTGGCCTATCCCAAAGCCAGATGTTAACATATATAATATTAGCATATTATTGAATAGTTCTATTATTATATGTTGGTTTTCCTGCTAGGACAATTTCCTTGGACAATTTCCTTGAGAACAAGTTTCATTATAATAAAATCTTATTTTTCTCTCTTCTACCATATTTTATCATGATATCTAAGGTTACGTTGATATGATTTGGGATAGGTTGATGTATAGTTGAACGTGATGTTCCGCATGTTGCATAAAAGAATGTGTTTTGATTAATTTTTTTATATTTTATCACCAGATAATCAAGTGGATTTCCAGTATGGGTCAAGGACAATCAGTTCACAAAAGATTCACAAAAGAAGGAAGATTCGACAGGTGCCGAACCCAATAATATCTAAAGGTGAAGATTGTTAAAAATTGTCTCATATCTGAAGGGATACATTGCTAATTAATAAACAGTCAATTAACTTCATTAGTATAATATGAGATTTTTTGAAATTATCCAAAAACAAATCCATAATTCAATCCAAAATGAACAATATCATAAATCTACTTAACAAGCCCAATTTTTTGTATCATCTAACAAAAATCTAATTCCGCCTAATACATTTGAGGGTGTACTATTCAACTAAATATTGACATTAAAAACTCGCGATTTCAGGCACATTGTATATGTATAATATTATTATATATGTGCAATAGTTGTAGTTATCTGTGACAAACCGAGTCAAATCCCGAGTCTTTTTCAAAAATCGGTCAAATCCCGATTCTGAATCCGAAATAATTAGCCAAAGTAAACTAGCCCAAATGCAGCCAACTTGGGTAATCCACAAGCCCACCACAGGCTCCCAAAAGATCATGATTTGTTGGTGCAATTAGTAGTAGTACTTTGCCTTATAAACTGATCTAAAGTCCCAAATCTCCTCGATGTGGGACTGGAGTGTTACAAACTCCCCAACTTAAACTCCTGACGTCCTCGTCAAGCCTGAACGGATATCTCATAGGTCCAAGATCGTTCCTCCCTAGCCATTGTGGGATAATACCGGCTAGTTTCATGTCCCCACCTCCGGACCTCTTGTCCATTATGGGATAATACCACCAGCCTTCGTGTCCCCACCTACGGCAACTTGACGAATCAAGTTTTCGAGAGTCGGCTCTGATACCATATGTGACAACCCGGGTCAAATCCCGAGTCTTTTTCGAAAATCGGGTCAAATCCCGATTCCGAATCCGAAATAAGCCAAAGTAAACTAGCCCAAATGCAGCCAACTTGGGTAATCCACAAGCCCACCACAGGCTCCCAAAAGATCATGATTTGTTGGTGCAATTAGTAGTAGTACTTTGCCTTATAAACTGAACAGAAGTCCCAAATCTTCTCGATGTGGGATTGGGGTGTTACATTATTGTTAAGTAACAGGTTGAGAATCGTAAGAACATATATGTAGCCGGTAAATATCAATTCTTGGATTTGGGGTGTATTATATAATGTATGTGTTTCGGAGAACTTTTTCCCTTTTAATACAAAGTTAGAGATTCCTAACATTCCAACTTATTTTCCAACTTATTTTTGCAACTTATTGAATCTCAAACATATATTAAATACTTGTATAAAAAAAATTTATCAAAATATAAAATTTTTACCCGAAAATAAGTCCAAAAGTTCATAAAAAAAAGTTTTGCCAAACGGGTTCAATATTAGATACATATAATTTTTATTAATTTTAAAATTTGGGGTGGACTGAACAAGATTGGAGGCAACCATTAGCCAATAGCCCATATTTAAATATGACTACTGCTTAATTTACTCTTAGACTTTTTAATTGAAAGGTTAGGTGTGATTTTAGAACCATTTAACACATTGGTTAATATTACTAATAAAGTAAAATAATACAAGTACCACAAACCACAAATAAATTTATACATATATGATGAATCTAATGATTTTTTTATGTCAAAATGACATGCAACAAGGAATTGAATATTTTCAAATATTAGTTAATAAATAGTTTTTTACAACCTGTACATCATAGTTCTTAATAATATAGTTAAATATCATATCGACATATATAGCAGCCTTAATTAACAATGTTGATGTCGAGATGCTTGGTTATTATGCTCCAAAAGATGACTGTGACACAAGGATAAATTAAGATTTCATTCCTTGCAAATCTTTTTAACTTTGTTTCCTAAAATGACTCTTTGAATTTTCTATATAACGTACTTTTCGATAAATTTTAATTTCTGTAAAAGGAGAGGAAAGAATTAAGTACATGCATTATAAATTGTTTTGTTTTGTAGAAGTACTCTGGTAAAATATTAGTTAATCTATATTTTATAGAAAGATGAATTTTTTGTGTATTTTAATATCAAAAAAATTAAATAAACTAAAATGAAGTGTATACAAGCTGATCCATCTTGCTTTGCATGCATTGCGAGCTAAGGTAGCCGAATCCTGAGAATTCTATTTAACAAGAATTCAACCACCAAGTTTGCACTAATTAGATCTCAAAAATTTAGTTAAGGATTCTCTTTTCAATCTACTGATCCAAATGCTATTGGAATTACAATAACAAAAACTAATTTCAAATTATAAGTAACTAATGATTTGACTGATTTGACCACGTCACCTGGCAGGCTACCTACCAATTTCCAATATGTGATACTCCCTCCCATTCATTTCTATACACTTATTATTTTGAGGTGTCCATCATTTCTATACATTCCAAAAATAGTAAAATTTTAATAATAAAAAACACTATTACACCCACTAACTTTCCTCCACTATCTCAAATCTATAATATAAAACATTATTACACCCACTACTTTCCTCCACTATCTCAAATCTATTACTCCCTCCGTTTCATATTAGTAGTCCACTTTCAAAAAATTACGCATATTAAAAAACTCAATTATTAATGATCTAATTCCATATTTACCCATATTTATTGTATTGGTTGGATAAATAAGTGCATAAAGTCAATCTTGGAAATTAAAACTCAAGGGTAATATGTGAAGTTTAAGTAAAAAATTGTTTTGAAAGTAGGAATGAGACAACTATTTTGTAACAAAATTTTTCTTGAAAGTGGACTATTAATGTGAAACGGAGGAAGTATTAAAAATTAATAGGCCATACTACTTTACCCACTTTTCATCTAACTTTACTTATTTTTTACACATTTTCTTGATCTCCGTGTCCAAACTCAATGTATACTAATCACCGGGACGGAGGAAGTATTGATTAAGTTTTTGGTCACCAATTTTACATAATAGCATATATGACATAATTAATACTGTTCGGTAGTTAATTAAGGGATATTAATATTCTAAGATTGAAAGTTGGTGCATAGTTAAAATATATAAATATAAGTACAATTGGAAAAATTATAAATGTTGTATATATATTAAGCATAACATATAAATATATTTAATTAGTAAAAAATTATAAAAATATGTTTGATATAGTTTAACGCTTTTTATTATTTTTGCACAGAATTACAAAAAGATGCTTGACAGGCTTGTATTTAATTGCTTTTGCTAAAAACTACATAAATATGCAAAATTGACTATTTTACAAACATTACAAAAAACTGTACTTTCCTAGGAAACTGTAAAATTATATGCCAGTATTATCCTGATAAACATATGTGTCTATGGTATTTTTATAATACGTTCCAAGTATTGTTTTGCAGAAAAATCAACTGTGTCTGCTCGATCGTGTGTCTATAAAACTGAGTCTTTGTCCAAAGCAAAAGTATCACCTGCATATAGAGGATAAATCAATATAGCAAGAGAGCAATGACAACTCCCAAGCTTCTCTTAGTTTTCTTGTTTCAGCTCATCCATCTTCATTCTTTATTGGACTGCACCAATGCACAATCCTTAAGAGATGGATTTTACCAGAAATCATGTCCAGCTGCTGAGGACATTGTAAAGAAAATAACAGCCCAGTACATTTCTAAAGCACCTTCTCTTGCTGCACCACTATTGCGAATGCATTTTCATGATTGTTTTGTTAGGGTACGTATCACATTTCCCACAAGGAATATATATATATTCAATTTTATCCATTGCTGTGATATCGTTTATTACAATCGAGTTCTGGTAAAATGGTAGTTTCCGTGCATGGTAATAATTTGCTGATTTATGAATATTTATTGCAGGGATGTGATGGATCAGTATTATTAGATTCTACTACGAAGCACAAATCTGAAAAAGAAGCGCTTCCAAATACAGGCATGCGAGGTTTTCAGGTCATTGATGCAGCAAAATCAGCAGTAGAGAAACAGTGTCCTGGCATTGTTTCTTGTGCTGATATTTTAGCTTTAGTTGCTCGAGATGCTGTTTATGCGGTAACTATATAATTAATTCTCTCATCATGTATGAATCTAGTGGTTAGTTCTATTATACTTGGTTTATCATAATTCATTATTTTTAAACTTATCTTGATTTTAGATCAATGGACCGTTTTGGCCTGTCCCATTGGGGCGAAGAGACGGACGAGTATCGATTCAATCAGAGGCAGATAATCAACTACCATCTGCAAATGCCAACATTAATCAACTAAAATCATTATTCAGCTCAAAAGGCTTGAATGCACATGACCTTGCAGTTTTATCCGGTAATTATTAAGTCATCGTGCATCAAAAAAGAAACAAGCAAATAACATAAGTAGTACTTCACAGAAAAATCTATTTTATAAATCCCAAACCCTAGCCGAAAATACATTATTAAAATTACTTGACATCCTTCATAAAAAAATTATTGGAAAGTTTGCATTTTTTTTAGGAGGACACACGATCGGGATCTCTCATTGCGGTCCGTTCACAAGCCGGTTATACAATAACAGTGGCAATGGTGATACTGATCCAACAATGGATCAAACTTACATAGCTCGACTTAAGGTAAAATGTAAACCCGGGGATAGAACAACCATTGTGGAAATGGACCCTGGAAGTGCCAAAACATTCGACAATGACTATTACACTCTTGTATCTCAAAGGCGAGGATTATTCAAATCAGATTCTGCTCTTCTCAATGATGATGTTACAAAAAATTATGTGAATCGTCAAGTTGCAACCGGTGGATCTACCTTCTTTGCAGATTTCAAAGCGTCTATGGTTAAAATGGGACAAATTGGAGTTCTCACCGGTAATGCTGGTGAAATAAGAAAAACTTGTGGCTTTGTCAATTAAATATAGTCCAAATTTATTATTTTGATATTTGAATAACTCTACTGAGAAGTATGTACTATGTTTACAAGTGTAGGTAAAACTTTTATACAGTATTATATGTTGGGATTTGAATAACACTCTGCTGAGAATTATTGTACTTTAATTGCTTCTTTTTTTAAGTGTTCAATACAAATATGCATAATTTCATTACCAACTTATTTAATTATATTTGTGTGCCTTAGTTTAACAAAAATGGAAAAACTTGATATTTTATATACATTTTTTGTATTTATTGTTTTGGACAAGAGAGAATGCATGGTTTTTTATTATCTTTCTCAACCTACTTTAACGAATCGTGATTATATATTAAACGATTCTAATACAATTACAATAGTTATTTGATTTAACGGATCCATACATTCCGAACATATTGTTCGAATATTAGTTAGGAGGTTTTAAAAATTAAAAGGATAAAAATAAAATGAGTCGATCAGCTCGATTTACAATACTGGCCACCAAAACATATACTTAAAGCACCAAGATTTTATGCATGCTATAGATTGTATATTTTTGATAAAAAAATTAGTTTAAATCTAAAATAGATAGTCTACCACTATTTTATTTTCAAATTTTTTATATCCAATACTCCCTTTTTCTCTCTCATTTCTTTACTCTTTCCAAAATTTTTGGGATGTTTCCTTCAATTCTTATATTCCAAAATTTATCCAAAATAGTAAAATTTTATAATATAAAAAGTAATTACATCTATTACTTTCCTGCAGTTTATTACATATAAAATATTAATTCGTCCACCATTTTACTCACTTTTCTCCACTACTTTACATTTTTTTTTAACCTTCGTATCCAACTCATTTGTTATCGGGAGGGAGTAATAATTAAACTTGTTACTTATACTTTTATCCCCTTCTTCACTACTTTACCTTTTTCTTAAACCTTCGTATCCAACTCATTTGTTACAGGGAGGAGTAATAATTAAACTTGTTATCTATACTTTTATCCCCTTTTTCAGTAATTTCAACAATGAATATTAGCAAATCAATAATTAGTATATTAGTAGCCATGTTAGTACATTCCGTTTAAAAAACAAAAAACAAGTCGTAGTTAGTAGCAAACACAAGTTGAAGGAGTTTTCGAGAAAGGTATTATTTATTTTTTATATTATTTTACTTTTGTAATTTATTATTTTTGTTTTTAATTTATTATTAATAATGATTATTTAATTTAGAAATTATTTATAATTTAAATTTTATATTATAATATCCATTTTATTAATATAAAGAATATCATTTTAAAAATTCACCAAGGATATCCAAAATTCTACGATCCTATTTTAGAAGTGTGTTTATTTAAATTCTATGTACTAGTCAAGGACCCACATGATCAGCGCCTTTCTGCGACTCCTATCTTGTTTTATATTCCTTCTTTGTCATGGAATGTCGTCCTTTTGCTACAAACATTACAAAGTAGAAGGTGGCCAAACTTTATACATTTATTGCTATATAAACCCTAGGCTCTCCGTCTCCAATAATGACACAGGTCAAACTCCTCAAATAGGAGTACTTATTAATTACACTATATGTGAGATCATTTTCGATTAGTCAAACATGTTTACATAATACACATATGCAACAAATAGTTGATTATAAAATAGGACTCCCTCAGTCCCGGCCATTTCTTAACATTTCAAAATAGGGTGTCCGGCACGCATTTTAAGGTAAATTTTAATGATAGTTGCATAATTTATTTTTGAAATTTTCCTTTTTTGTATAAAAATAGAACAATTCTATTTTTATACAAAAAAAGAAAATTTCAAAAATAAGTTATGGAACTATCCTTAAAATTCACCTTAAAATGCGTGCCAGAAAGTAACAAAAAAAGTGTTAAGAATTGGGTGGGACGGAGGGAGTATGTCATTATCTGTAATATATATATTATGTGATCTAACTTAAAACAAAATAATTTTCAGAATTGTTCTTTATTTACGAAATTATATTTGTAACATATTTTTATGGCATTCACAATTTGTAGGATTTTTGAATACAATTTCTGTAAATGAAACAGGAGCTCTATTAATAACATTTTGTTTCCAACTTATTCTATTAATATTCTGTCTCCAGTCTGTGTACATTGAGTACTGGTGTTATATCCAAATGTGTAATTATATAGAGTATAGACTTCGATGTTTGAATAAATTCATGCTAGTGTTAAAGCATTATACATGTAAATACAAATGAGTAGGTAGAAATGCTTATTAAATTTTTCTTGGTTGTAAGCCGTTAGCCGTGACTTGGAATTGTTTGATTTTGTGGAATATTTGTGCGTCTCTTGTGTGGATTACTGGATTATGTACCCTATTGTTCATCGTTTTCTAATATTAATAGTTGAGCATGTGGTTCTTTGTACTCCCTCCGTCCATTTCATTTCTTTACACTTTCTTTTTTGGGTTGTCCATTCCATTTCTTTACATTACCCAAAATAGTAACTTTTAACAATAAAATACTTTATTACATCCACTACTTCACTCCATTTTTTCAACACTTTAAACTATTATACTCACTACTACACTTATTTTAACAAAAAAATCACTATTACATACACTACTTCATTTATTTTAATAATATTACACTCACTATCCTTAATTAATTTATTCATTCTGTTGCCTTGGTATCCGTGCAAAGTCAAAATGTAAAGAAACCAAATGGACAGAGGGAGTACTATTCTTGAAGAATGATCCAAATTGTTGGCCGCAGACAGTACGTACACTATTGATTAAAACTAAAAAGTTATGGTTTATTTATTAATTGGGTTTGGATCCTTTTTCCCCTTCCTCCATGTCTCTTTTGTATCATCTGTTCTTTTTAATACAAAAAAGGTATTTCTGACCGAGCCCAATTAAAATAAAAATATTACTCCCTCCGTCCCTTAATGTTTTTCCTATTTTGACTGGACACGTTTGCCAACGCACACTTTTGATCGTTAATATCTTGAATTTCGTATTAGTATTAAATATAATAACTTCACTGTATTAAAGTACTCATAAATACAAATCTAACAAGATCACTCATGACTATATTTGGTCTTATAGATTAGACGTAAATTAATAATTTGTCTCATGTTATGAACAATCCCGACATATGAAACAAGAGAAGTATTAAGGGACGGAGGGAGTATTTATTAAAATGGATCCCAAGAAAACATAGAAGAGATATGGAGGAAGGTAATATCGAGATTAAGATATACGATTAAGACAATCTTATAACGATCACACAATAAATACTAGGAAATGCAAGAAACTTGTTGAACGTTTCACTACAAGAAAACAGCTTTAAACCGACTGTCACAAAACCGACCGTCACAAATCCAATGATTATAACCGACCGCTGCCATAGGTAGTCGGTTTTATGATAAAACCGACCATCTAAAACCGACCGGTGCGGACCCGGGCCCGTTTTGCTGACTCACATTTTCGGTTTCTGTGACACATCATCTAAAACCGACCGATACCATTACGGTCGGTTTTAGGTGGTCGGTTATGCAAATTTCTAAATTTCGAAAATACCGCCCAAATGAAAAATTCAAATTTTTGATCAAACTCATAACCGACCACATATCGGTCGGAAATAATCCTTGATTTCACAAAAATTTTAAAAATGGAGCCCAAACTAAATTTTTTTCGAAAATACCGCCCAAATGAAAAATTCAAATTTTTTATCAAAGTCATAACCGACCACATATCGGTCGGAAATAAGCCTTGATTTCACAAAAAATTTAAAAATGGAGCCCAAACTAAAAAATTCAAATTTTTTGCCAAATTTCATTTAAACAAACCACTTTACCAAATTTCATCTCTATCCCTACATCCACTTCATCAAAATTCCTCTCCCTTTTAACTTTCATTTTCGAAATTTGGAGTAAAAAAACTCTTTCTCCAAATCATCCCCCTTATACATGGATCAATGGTTTTGGATTTCCAATTTTTTTATAGTTATCATTGTTAGCGTTGTGTTTTACTGCATGGAAATCCTACAATGGTATCCTAACTACTTGCATCAAATGATGATTTGGTTATATCTCTGGTGTATTTGGTTGATAATGACTGTTTAAGAAGAAGAAGAAGGTGAAGAAAATGAAGAAGAATAAGATCGTATTGTCTAGTGATGATGAAGACGATGATGGTTTTGACGAAATTGAATAATGTTTGTAAACTTAGTTTTGATGCTTTTCACGAAGTTGAGTATTAATGTTGTTTGTGAACATTAAATTCGTAGCATTTATGTTTGTATGTTTAATTATGTTTTTATGAAGTTGAAAGGTGTGGTGAATCTGTAGTTTGTTAATGTTGAATGGCTTGGTGGTGATTGCAATATTGAAATGTAATGAAATGGAATGGCATAACCTGCAATTTTTTCTTTAAAACCCAGAAAACAGACCGAAATAATACATAACCGACCATTTTTTACCATTCCATTCCCAGAAAACCGACCGAAATAATACATAACCGACCGTTTTTTACCATTCCATTTCCAGAAAACCGACCGTCTACCTTTATAAATGGTCGGTTTTAAATAAATAAAAAAATGAATAATGGATAAAAAATTAATAAAATAGAAAAAATATTCAGAATTTATACATACCCACATAGTCATACAAAGTTATTTTTCTTAATGTTATTTAATTTTTTAATTAATTTTACAAATTAGTTAAAAATGGGGAAAATATCATCAAAATGAAACATTAGTGTAAAATATTTTTCCCCCTGAAATTTTGGAAATAACATTATAAAGGATGGATATTGACATCCGTACGGTTGGATCGTCGAGAAATATATTTTAAAAAATAGAAACAATAATATGGGACATAGCACTAGTTACGAGTACTAGTCGATTAATATAGTAGTGATCTACTAAGACCTCCAACCAAATTAATTTTTTATTTATTGAAAATTTGGGAATATCATTAAATTAGATATATCTTGACATCGGTACGGTAGGATCGTCGAGAAATATATTTTAAAAAATAGAAACAATAATATGGGACATAGCACTAGTTAAGAGTACTAGTCAATATATTAGTGATCTACTAAGACCTATAACCAAATTAATTTTTTATTTTTTGAAAATTTGTGAATATCATTAAATTAGATATATCTTGACATCCGTACGGTTGGATCGTCGTGAAATATATTTTAAAAAATAGAAACAATAATATGGGACATAGCACTAGTTACGAGTACTAGTCGATTAATATAGTAGTGATCTACTAAGACCTCCAACCAAATTAATTTTTTATTTATTGAAAATTTGGGAATATCATTAAATTAGATATATCTTGACATCCGTACGGTTGGATCGTCGTGAAATATATTTTAAAAAATAGAAACAATAATATGGGATATAACACTAGTTACGAGTACTAGTCAATATTGTAGTGATCTACTAAGACCTCCAACCAAATTAATTTTTTATTTTTTGAAAATTTGAGAATATCATTAAATTAGATATATCTTGACATCCGTACGGTTGGATCGTCGAGAAATATATTTTAAAAAATAGAAACAATAATAAGGGACATAACACTAGTTACGAGTACTAGTCGATTAATATAGTAGTGATCTACTAAGACCTCCAACCAAATTAATTTTTTATTTATTGAAAATTTGGGAATATCATTAAATTAGATATATCTTGACATCCGTACGGTTGGATCGTCGAGAAATATATTTTAAAAAATAGAAACAATAAATTTAATCATATATGTTTGTATGTTTGATTATGTTATTATGAAGTTGAATGGTTTGGTGAATTGTTAATTTTGAAATGGAATGGCAGGTTGTAGTACTGGCAAAACCTGCAAAAAAAAAAAATTAAAAAAAAAACCCAGAAAACCGACCGATGAGCCTTATAACCAACCACTTTTTGCCATTCAATTCCCAGAAAACCGACCACAACAAGACATAATCGACCGTTTTTTACCATTCGATCCCTTCGAAGGTGGTCGGTTATAAGTGGTCGGTTATACAAATTAGCACAGCTACTGGCATGAAACCGACCGATTGTGCACGTTTGACTATGGTCGGTTATGTGTGTGAGTCAAAATGTATTTTTCTATTTTTTTAAGTCATAACCGACCACTGTCGGTCGGTTATGTGTTGTTGACGTCTGTTGACAGCTGTCGCCACGTGGTGACACGTGGTGCCACATGTCCAATTCGGGCCCCACATTAGAGAATTTGTAAACACATATAACCGACGAAATTATTGGTCGGTTATGTGTGTTAAACCCGACCAAATGACATAACCAACCAGGCTTAAACCAATCAATCGATTTTGATCGGTTTTAGTCGTTAAACCGACCGCTTCCATTTATAACCGACCGATTCCTTTTAAAACCGACCATTTTTTACGGTCGGTTTAAAGCTGTTTTCTTGTAGTGTTTGTAGAAAGTTGCCAGAGTACACCCCTTTCATATACTCCCTCTGTTTTTTTCAATAGTTTACATTTGCGGACCAATTTCCGGCACGGATTTTAAGGTGCATTTTAAGGATAGTTCCATAACTTATTTTTGATATTTTCTTTTTTTGTATAAAAATAGGATTGTTCTATTTTTATACAAAAAAAGAAAATATCAAAAATAAGTTATATAACTATCCTTAAAATGCACCTTAAAATGCGTGTCAGATACGTAGTTTTTTATGTAAAGAAATGGATTGGACGGAGGGAGTATACATTTGACTAATAATCAAAAGGAAAAGGAGCGTGTTAAATTACACCATTCTAATTATTCAAGCTAACTAATACATGGCACATATAATTTTGTAACTTCAATTAATACTTAAACTAGAGTGATATTCTTAAAAAAACACCTTATATAGAGTATAAGAAATAATCACCATAAAATGCATAAATTTTTTTCTTTTTTTTATGAAAAATACATATAAATCTTAATTAAGAAATTAAAAATGAAATTACACAATTTTTCTTTCTGGAAAATCATTAAAATTAATGAAATAATATAAAGTAATTCTACCATAGAATTAAATTCGTCAAAAGTGATTCTACTGGAGAATCAAATTCAAATCAAGTTTTTTGTTCAAATTATATATATTAATTCCTTTATAAAGTTTATATGTCTTAGTATTGTACATTAAAATCAAATTTAATAGTTTTACAAATTTTACTTGTAACTTATTGATGATATTCTATGATGGAATTAATGGTTCTTTCCGGAACAATATATAAAAAGGTTCTATCTAGAACAATGACCACTTAAACTATATTTCTATTTAATTAACAATTTTTTTAAAAATATTTTAAGTTCGTTTTTTTCCATTTTTAATTTACATGATGTCAACTTTATATAAGATTTTAAGTGTAAATATTGGCGGACATCCAAACGCCGAAGAAAAATGAAATCAAGCTGAAATTCTTTGGCAATATATAGTCATTAGACTTGTGAAGTATTTTAGTTTTCTTTTCGTTAGGTTCAAAATATTACATCATTGTATTTTTCGCTACCTAAAAAAAGTATTATTGTGTTACTATTGAATGGTTTTTGGCAAATTTTTGTCAAACAGTAGTTTGGCAACAAATTGTTTCTGCATCGTTAGATCAACCATCCAACGGTTCTGGTTTTAAAAAAAAATTTATATCGTATCGCAGAAAGTTTCTGCGGTACGGGCAAATTACCAAAATTCCCCTATTTTCACACCAAAAATCTACCGTTCACGTACCGCATACCGGAAAAACTTTCTACGATACGGAACAGGGGCCGTACCGCGAAAACTTTCTGCGATACGTAGAACGGGAACATTTTCGTAATTTTCCCGTACCGCGGAAAGTTTCTACGATACGGGACATATTTTGTTTAAATACCAACCGTTGGATGGTTAATCCAACAGTGGGGAAGCCATATGTTGTGCAACAGTTCCCTAGCAGGTGTGTGTTTGCTAGGGAACGTACCCCTTTTCTCATTACATCCAATGGTAATTCCTCCATCTCTTCGCATCTTAGTGTTGGTTTCCTACTCTTTACAATACATTTGTATCATGCCCTTGCCCTGCACCCCAGATTTCATATTTCCTGGCACTCCAATAATACCACTTTGTAACAAAAACAAAGCTTATATTTTCTCTAGTGATATCCAATTTGAAAGAGCAAAAAATAAACATTATTGTGAAAAATATCAGCTAAAAAAGCACTATGGTTCCAGAATTTCTAAATGCAGTCAACTTTAAATTTCTGTTCCAGAAGTTCTAAATGCAGTCAACTTTAAATTTCTAAATGAAGGAGAACTCTACATTATTTTTTACTTGAAAGATAAAGGCCAGATACAATGGCCACTCCAGCGACTGTAACACCAATAGTTTGGAGAAGCTTGGCTGCAGATATAGCTCCTTTTCTTGAAGGCATAGCTAAAAGCTCATTCAACTGCACAACAAGAAGATTGCATAGAACAGTAAGTAAAACTTTTCTGATTCACTAACAATACAAACTCAGACTTAAATTCGTAAAGAATATGGTCCAAGGATGAGAATAAAAAAGGAGCTAAAAGAAATATACAAGTAGAATTTGACTATTTGAGTGACAGTCTATTTGACTTTCAACATTCAAAATAGTCTCTCCCAAAAGTAAGTCATGATCATACATACTCAACTGATATATAACAAATCCACTAGATACAAGTTACAACAGTATACAATGATCAGACAAATCAAGATGGGAAAGGTAATCTTACACTGTAGTGCATAAAATTTTAGTTCGTAACAGACCCATAATTTTATACTATAGTCCTCTAATATAATCCTGCATCATAACAGAATCGTACTTGTATTTGTTGTTTCAAATGTGATTTATACAATAGTTCTCTATAGTGTTACTTCCTCCGTCCCCTTTTACTAGTCACTTTTGAAAATTCTACGCATAAAAATAAATTTTAGATGTCATTTTATCCCACTTCTACTCATAATGTTTACATTAGTTTAGGGTGTGTACGAGGAGAAGCCAACATTGGAAATGACGAATAAGGGAGAGTAATCTTAAAAAAGTGTTCATAAATTTGCATAGAACATTGAGACGGACAATTAAAGATTACAACTTACGAAAAGAGGTACAACCACTAAGGAGGTTACAAGAACAAGAAGGGAAAATAAATTGATACGTCCCTGAACTATTCCGGTTTTTTAGTTCAGGTCTCTGAACAAAAGATTTCTCATTTCGGGTCCTTTAACTTTTCAAATATTTAGTTCAAGTCCTTCCATTAATGAGAATCTTAACGTTCGTCAGAATCTCCGATAACTAAAAAATTCCGGCCACATTTCGATTTCCGGCCAACACAAATTGTAAATAAAACTTTGATTTTCTTATATCAAATCGAAGCTTAAGCTTCCAGGAACTCATTGAAATCAACCAAATCACTAACCAATTCCTTGACTGGCCGGAAAAATCAAATAATGGTGACGAAGCTCCGATTTCCGGCGAACACAAATCGTACATGAAAAATCATAAAAAAAAATACCTACATACTCTACACTAGCACAAATCTATCATCCTAGGCTATCATTAACAACAAAAGATCAACATATATAAATCATAGAAAATTCGAATATGAAATAAAAAAACCAACTTTCAGGATAATTATCCTTTGATAAAAGTGATATGAGGGGATGAATCTACAGGTTGTGGGATTCAATTTGACTACACAAGTTTCGAAAAGTTTCGAATTTGGACTCCAATAACACCTCCAAATCGTGGTTAATCCTCAAGAACACTAGAAACACTATTTAAAGATTCCAACGTCCGTCAGAATCTAATTGACGAAAGGACTTAATCGAGAAAAATTCAAAAGTTTAATTACCCGTACTGCGGAATCTTTAATTTACGGAGCTGAACCATAAAACCGTAAAAGTTTAGTGACGTATCAATTTATTTTCCCGAACAAGAATAGAAGAAATAGAATAACACTCAGAAATATATGAACACACGAGTTTATTGCTTAGAAATATGTCTAAGGCTAGAATGCCTTAAACCAATACAAGGCTTCCCAATTTTAGTAGTCTGGGGAAGCTTACTAAACACACTTCTAGAGATATCTTACAGGACACTCTTGACATGTATCCTTATCTTATCACATAAGATAAGAATCTTACTTTACATACCACTGGAAGCTTATAGAATACGCTCCCAACAAACTTACTCAGAAAGCTATCTTACACACCATACACGTATTTCACATTATTGATGTCGGGTGCACTTTGGACCCCATCGACACATCTTATAATGAGATATACAGAACAAACTTTATTCATTGCCATAATAAAACATAATAACGACTTTAAGCCTTTACTTCCTGTCAAAAAAGGGTCATGGCTCCATACATTCGTCATCACTACTCTCATCACTTCCTGAAGAGATAAGAACATGACAATCTTGTCTTGGAGGCTTTTTATGGAGCATGATATCTGGATGATCTGGGTCATGTGGATCTGTCTCCAGACTTAATTTGAACTAACAGTCTTGAATTTCTATTACGTACTGCGAAGAGAGAACATGTGGCTTAGTCCAATAATTCTGTGGTAGTCCTGCAGGAAGTTGGGCTGGATTTTGTTAGCTTCACACATCTGGGTTTTATGCTGCTCTGTTGGCCATTTTGTAGCGTAGGCTTCAGTATGATAAAATGTACAAGAATACCTTTTATCAACAATGAGTCCATCTTCCTCAGTGATGAGTCTTCTAGCACATTCGAACTTGATAAAAATGTAGCATTGGCCTCGAACTCCATTTGTGCTATTTCCTTCTGGCCTTAAGTTGCTTCTCCAAAATCCAGAGCATCCATAAAGGGTCAACCATTTATAGAGTTGCTTATGTTTCTTTCTTCGAGGTCTCACATCTACCAATGCCAAGTATTGGAGGAGACTATATTTATCAAATATCATTCCAAATGGACATACTTCAACGAAATATCATAAGAACATATATGCCTCTTTTGGAAAATGCCAAGTAAATCTTTCATTCATCACGAGAATTGTCAGGAAGAAAAATGATGGATGTAGAGGAAGATTTATAAGCGACCCTTCAGACAAACTGTATCTCCTGATATAAATCTTCTGAAATGCTAATAGATTATCATAAGACAATTTTTGTAGAGTAAACTAGAGAACCTTGTCTTGGATATGTGGCTATGAGAGGAAAAACTGATGAGATGGTCCTTTTAGTCCTAGATAGGAAATCAGGAAGAAAGTTATTCTTTCCCTGATGTGTCTTGCTTCGAACTTCCATTGCGAAAACCAGTTTGCCCATGAGCTTGGGGCAACATTTTCAGTTTAAGTTGCAGCATTTTCGGAAATGCTGACATATCCATTTCAATAAGAAAATGTTGTTGTTAGAATATAATATAAGATCCATATAAGGCCTCCCTCTAACACCTTAAGGTTTTAGATTAGTTGGTTACTTAACAGTTGTCCTATTAAATGGAACTGGAATTTTTCAATTGAGTGATAATGAAGTTCCCCACTCTTGAAAGCTCCACTTTTGTATCCACATATCTGTCTTAGATTTCCTTATAGGTGGAGTGACAATGAAGTTCTCCTCTTTTTCAATTTATAGAACTGAGCCATAGATTTGGTGTTTTATCACATACCCTCTTTAAGATTCCTCAGAACTGCTTGGAGTTCGAGACCAACGCTACATTTTTATCAAGTTCGAATGTGCTAGAAGACTCATCACTGAGGAAGATGGACTCATTGTTGATTAAATGTATTCTTGTACATTTTATCATATTGAAGCCTACGCTACAAAATGGCCAACAGAGCAGCATAAAGCCCAGATGTGTGAAGCTAACAAAATCCGGCCCAACAAGGTTCCTGCAGGACTACCACAGAATTATTGGACTAAGCCACATATTCTCCCTTCGCAATACGTAATAAAAATTCAAGACTGTTAGTTCAAATTAAGTCTGGAGACTTTAATTACAAATCCACATGACCCAGATCATCCAGATATCCGGCTCAATAAAAAGCCGCCAAAGAGGTTCTACAAAAAGCGTCCAGGACAAGATTGTCATGTTGATGAGAGCAGTGATGACGAAGATATGGAGCCATGACCCTTTTTTGACAGGGGGTAAAGGCTTAATGTCGTTATTATGTTTTATTATAGCAATGAATAAAGTTTGTTCTATATATCTCATTATTAGATGTGTCGATGGGGCCCAAAGTGCACCCGACATCAATAATGTGAAATACGTGTATGGTGTGTAAGATAGCTTTCTGAGTAAGTTTGTTGGGAGCGTATTCTATAAGCTTCCAGTGGTGTGTAAAGTAAGATTTTTATCTTTTGTGATAAGATAAGGATACGTGTCAAGAGTGTCTTGTAAGATATCTCTAGAAGTGTGTTTAGTAAGCTTCCCTAGACTACTATAAATAGGGAAGCCTTGTATTGGTTTAAGGCATCCTGCTTTAGACATATTTTAAGCAATAAACTCGTGTGTTCATATATTTCTGAGTGTTCTTCTATTTCTTCAATTCTTGATTCTTGTAACCTTCTTAGTGGTTGTACCTCTTTTCGTAAGTTGTAATCTATTGTGATTTTGTGTTTTCTATCAAGCCTTCTTGCTGTAACTGGTCAACTTCTTTGATTGCAAGAGCATAATGATCTGGATTCATACCAGACAAGCTGCCTGTAAGCTCCCAAAGCTATCCACCACTACCTCAATCTGCCATGAAATTTTGCCACAAATTTATCTGCTACTGATGGCATGGTAGCCATTGTTCTAAAAATCGGCCTAGGCGGCCGATTAATCACCGCCTAGGCGCTAGGCGGCCAAAAAACGCCTAAAGTCTACAAAAATTGGTCATTAGGCGTTTTTTTGATTAGGCGGCGCCTAGGCGGGCTTATGCGGGTTTAGGCGGTATTAGGCGGTATAAGGCGGTTTAATTAGTTGGAAGGGAATAATCGATTAGACGGTGATTAATCGGCTCTAGGCGGTATTAGGCGCAATTAATCGGTCAAATTTTTAAAAAATAGTCAAATTAAGAAAAAACTTTTAAAATATAAATTTTTTAAAATAAAAAATATACTTTACACATGAAAGAATAAATTCACTCATCATATTTAATAATAAAATGAAGATATTTATATTTTTACTTGCATAAAATATATTTTTAAATATTAAAATTAAATTGCATAAAAATTGATATTTTAATACATCCGATTATGTTCCCGATTAATCACCGCCTAGCCGATTAATCGTTAGAAGGTAGGCTCACCGCCTAGACTCGCCTAGCAATTTTTAGAACATTGATGGTAGCTCATGGCTGGAGTAGTTCTGATGTACACCACGCATGCATCTAAGACTAGAAACTCTAAAGACTCAACTGCACTCTATCCAAACTCAAAAGCAGTATATTGGCTATTATGAGGCGCCATCTTTCTCATCATACTTACCACCTTTGCCAAATTATTCACAACCTTTTGCTACTTTTTCGCCATATGATCATAATCCATTTAATAGTGCAGCCTTTTTGCCTATTAAGCAACCTGAAGCACCACAGTCATCTAAAAGGAAACCAGAAAAATCCCCAACGATGGAATCTCCCACGAAGGAGCAAGCTCAGTCATCCTCTCAATTCATGGTGGACAATCCAATATCATCTTTTTTAACTAAGATGGCCACCAAATCTCAACCTCGAGAAAAACAAGCTTCACTATGGCAAATTTGTGAAGAAGATTCAGCCAGCGATAGCATGTCTTTAGAAATGCTCATGGCTGATCAAGCAACTAGGAGCCCACAATAGAGGACGAAGATGCTTTCCAAACTTTCCCTCAAAATTCTCAAGAAGCTGAACACCCAGGCTTATTCCAGAATGATCCAGCAAAAGGTTTCTCTTTTGACTATCTCACCTTCAAAATGGAGAGATAAAGTCTATGAGATGCATGCGTGGTGTACATCAAAACTACTCCGGTCAAGAGCTATGGCCTTCAGTAGCAGATAAATTTGTGGCAAAATTTCATGGCAGATTGGGGCAGTGGTGGACAGCTTTGGGAGCTTACAGCTCATATCCAAGTATTTCTCACGTGCCTAACTTGTATAATGATCCTGTTGTGCCCAAAATCTCCATGGACTAGATTTAGGCCCATTGGGCTTAAGGATCCAATCCGTATAATTAATATAGGTTATGATTGAGGTCCCTTAAGTTAAATGGGACCAAATAGCACGTGAAATGGATCTGGACAGGTTCAGGTTCCCAAGAGACAGGTTCCTGTAGACAGGTTCCCGAGAGACAAGTTCCTGCAGACAGCTTCCCGGGAGACAGGTTCCTACAGACAGGTTCGTGAGAAACAGCTTCCTATACGAGAACAGATTTATGCCAGCAAAATTCTGGTATGATTAAGCCTCATATTCTTTAGGATTAAGTCATGAACATCAACTCCTTATTGGAATGTATTCCTTGGGCGCAGATGATCCTTGAATACTTCTAATATAACTAGTAAAGACACTCATAGCCGAACTAGAACTTGAGTTCTACTCGACTTAGGTCGCCTATTCGTGGCTGAATCTGGAGAAAAGGAGTTCCCACGAATTAGGAACCTAGAATATTGCTGACTTCTAGTCTAAAAAGAACTACGTGAACTTGATCCCTATATAAACAGGGTACGTAGGCACCTTGAGAACACGGTTACAAGCCTCGCAATAGACACCTACGAGATTCTTGAGAACACACGACACAAGCCTCAAGAGAACTCGCGAGATTCTTGTAAACGCTCTCGAGCTCAGTTCAACCCCCACAAAAAAACCACCATTCTCCATTGATTAGTTGATCGTTAGCCTTTACAACTCACCATAAACCTCTCAAAAGTTGTTACGAAATCCACTCATCAACAGATCCCATGCTCCAAGAAATTCTTTATGGACATGCATAATTAAGGCATCTACATTTGGACATTGCTTGATGACAAGCTGCCCGTAAGCTCCCAAAGCTATCCAGCACTGCCTCAATCTGCCATGAAAGTTTGCCACAAATTTATCTGCTACTAAAGGCATGGTAGCTCCTGGCTGGAGTAGTTCTTATCTCTTCAGGAAATGATGAGAGCAGTGATGACGAAGAAATGGAGCCATGACCCTTTTTTGACGGGGTAAAGGCTTATTGTCGTTACTATATTTTATTTAGCAATAAATGAAGTTTGTTCTATATATCTCATTATTAGATGTGTCGATGGGGCCCAAAGTGCACTCGACATCAATAATGTGAAATACGTGTATGGTGTATAAGATAGCTTTCTGAGTAAGTTGTGTTGGGAGCGTATTCTATAAGCTTCCAGTGATGTGTAAAGTAAGATTCTTATCTTATGTGATAAGATAAGGATAAGATTCTTATCTTATGTGATAAGATAAGATTAGTAATGTGATAAGATAAGGATAAGATTCTTATCTTATGTGATAATCTTATCCTTATCTTATCACATAAGATAAGAATCTTACTTCAACCATAAGTTCCATAACCATAAGATTAGTATGTAGATGCAGATATTTCTACGAAATTCCTCGAATACGGAGATCTTTCACTAACCTCGACAGGTTCTTTCCAATGTTTACTTATTCCTTGAAGGTGCCCCTTCCCAACAACTGCAACAACTGAACTATGCTCATTTGCAACTTTTAATAACTTGGATGACATGTACCTGAACAAAAAACCAAGTTGGAGAAAATAAGAGAAATATACAAATTTGTAAAAGCAGAGTGATATTACATATTTATAGGGTGGATAAGTCTAGTTCAATTAGTTAATCAAATTAACTGTTGTGGTTACATAAGAAATTTATGGTACAGTAAAACCTCGTTAAATTAATACTCGATAAATTAATAATCTCTCTAAGTTAATAATTTCTTCCGGTCCCAACTTGGGCCAGTTTAAAAAATGATCAATTTCGATAAGATAATAAGATAATAATTTTTTTGAAAATCCTATATAAATATATGGTCCCAATAATATTATAAATTAATAATTCCTTTATAATCATAAAAATATATGTATTACCCTTTGTAAAATATGATTCTAGGGTTCTTAAAATTTTAATCTATATGAAACTCATCTTTAACTATCTTTGTTGCATCCAAAAGTTCGAATTTGGTGTTTTCGTAAAGCTTAAAAAGTTATTAATCAATATGTCTTGGGTGCTTCTTTACGTGAAAAAGGTTCAAAAAATGTTATTTTATCCTTGATATCATCTAAATGTGCATGAATATTTACTTTGAATCTTGCAAATAACTCATTAAATTTGTAAACAATACATATTGAATTAATTGAATTAAGTATAAAACATAAATTATACAATTCATTCTATTTAAATGTATATAATTGGAAATCAAATTTTTTGATGTAAAAAATTCTCTATAAATTAATAATTATTAATTTATCGATTAATTAATACCTCTCTAAATTAATAGAATTCTCCAGTCCCGACTATATTAATTTATAGAGGTTTTACTGTATTATACAGATTATACCACCCATGCCATTTTGTAGGACTGCATGAAGTAAAAATCTGTAGTAGTTAAAATTAATGCATTATCGAAGCTAGTAATGTATACTACATTACTGTCTAAGGCCTCCTTTGTTTCACAAACTTTGCGGTTCCTAAGTTGTTTAAAGTTCATGGAACTATATTCGATATTATAATTCCTGGGTGAAGATTATATTTGTGTCTTGGTTGATCATTATGTAACTTCAAGTTACATAGTTAATTTTGGTAAATTGAATGATTTAATAGTTAAATAACTATGTAAAATCTAAACAATTCGCACATAAATACTTCAAAAAGGAAAAAACAGGAAAAAAACTGTGCAAGAACTTAGTGGGTGGCTGCAGATTGCGGACTAGGCCAATATGCAACAACATTGTCAGGGCTGGCATATCGCATATATTAGTATTAGTATTAGTCTATCAGAAATGTGACTGTAGCATTGCTTAAGTACTGGCGATGCAGAGTGTTTAGTATAAACAGTATAGTATAAAAGAGTCAGGGGTATTTCAGTCTTTTTTTATGAATTAGTTATGTTGTTAAGAGTCTATAAATACCAGTGGTAATGTTTACATTTGGGGATGAATGATGAATACAGAAAATGGGACTTTTGTTCCATCACTCCTCTCTCTAGTTTCTAATTGAAATCTCTCTCTAAAACCTTTCTTTCTCTGCAAGTTTATACTAAACTTGTTTTTTGTCTGCTTCTCTACACTATCTCTATCTCTCTATCTTTGAATCTCTCTGTTTCTCAGCTCTAATCAGCTGCACTTATCTCAAAACTATACAAAAACATCAAAAATACACAGAAAAGCTTGTTCAGGAACTTTGATTCCTGACAAATTGGTATCAGAGCACTAATTTGATCCAACCACTGCTTCAACTGTTCTGTGCTGGTGAAAACGAGTGGAGCGGTTCATTAATCTCAGTAATCGCAGTTTTAAGTTTAGAACTTTACTTCTATCAGTTAAGGTACTCTGTCTTAGACCTGTTCTTAGATCTGTAGTGTAAGGTGTTCAATCTGTGTTCTCCTGTCAATTTCAGTTTGTATTAGCTTGTTTTTACTTCTTGTTGCTGTTTCAGAAGTATTGATATCGGAAAACAACAAAAATAGTAGTATTAGTGGAGTCGGTCTCTGAAAAGTACTGGAGTTAAGAAGTTTGATTGTGAAGCACTTTAAGTGTTTGAGGAATTGTCTCTGAGAAGTAAAGGTTATCAGTTGTGGTTGACTGTGTGTGGATGAATTGTAAGAATGGAGAAGTGAAATCTGTATTGTAGTCAATCTATTTGAGAGTTTGTTCAAGAGAATTGTTGGATTGAGAAGTTACTACTGCAGAGGAGTGTGGTTTTAATTGGAGTACAACTACGGAAACGGGAAGTGACAGAGTTTTTAATGAACTATGGATTGGCATTCCGTGGAAACCATCTGTATAGCTTTGGGAATGGAGTACTTCTCTCAGCCCAAGCAGAATTTTGAAGGCGATTCTACTGATGCCAAGGTATTTGAGTGCACATCTGATTTTAGATCTGATGCCAAAGAGAATCTAGAGGTGCCAACAGAGACAATGCATGGGAAACAACTGAAATCTGCACAACCAAAAGTTCAATGGAGCTAACATCATTATCAAACAAACAAGGAAAGGGCACTAACAAAGTAACACATGGGATGACACCATGCAGGTTGGAAGATAAAATGAATCAAGAGTGGTGTCCTTATTGCCAGAAGTTGGAGGGTTTCCAGCAGGTTTGTAAGCAAGCATGCCGATCCTTGTGGACAAATGAGGAACCTACAATATCCTTGGTCAACATACCATATAGGGCACCTAAATACGGTAACAAGCCAAAGTTTGTTGATTACAAAGGTGAAGAGAAACAAGGTTTTGTTGAGGAAGTAACTTCAATCATCCTTGCCAACATGAGAGAATTGATTGATGATGTTCATGGCAGAGATAATCCAATAGCTGCAAATTTTAGTGATTGCATTAAGAAATCTAGCAATCTTGGTAAAAAGAAGATTATCTTTGATCCTGGTGGTTATAAATCAACAGAGGTCATTAAGATGGTCAAAGAAATGTTCAAGCATCATATAAAATTGGATGAGTTGAGGTTTCTGCCTGAACCTTGCTTAATTTCAATCTGTCAAGATGAGGAGTATTTAGAAGTCTTTAAGAGGGAATCAAAAGACCTAAGCAACAATAAAGTGAAATTTATAAAAGGTGTAAAGGTAATCTCATCTAGAAGATAATGGTTAGGAGTTTTTGACAATAGACAGGGAGACTCCTCAATTGGGGATAAAGTTAATATTGGTTCAGATTGTCACTTCACCTAGAATACAAGGACAGAAAATTCAACAAGTTAGCAAGGAGACTGGCCAAGTTGTCAACGAGCTTAACGATCCATGTCCTGATTCTGTGAGGGCTGAGATGATTGTCATACTATACATTTACACTGTGCTGAGACCAGGTAGCCTTGAAAATGCAAGGGGACTTGAAGATCATGATGATTCATGGACAAGAGTTTTAATAACCATCTTTCATCCAGGAGGATGCATCATCTCTGCTTGTAAGGCTCAATTTGTTAGTGGCACAACTGAATTCTATATGTTCAGCAATTATTGCCAGAGACATGATCCACCAATAAAGGGACATGGTTTGGAAAGACATGATCCACCATGAGGACATGGTTGGTTTTAAGGAGGGAGGAATGTCAGGGCTGGCATATCGCATATATTAGTATTAGTATTAGTATTAGTCTATCAGAAATGTGACTATAGCATTGCTTAAGTACTGGCGGTGCAGACTGTTTTTAGTATAAACAGTATAGTATAAAAGAGTCAGGGGTATATCAGTCTTTTGTTATGCATTAGTTATGTTGTTAAGAGTCTATAAATACCAGTTGTAATGTTTACATTTGGGGATGAATGATGAATACAGAAAATGGAACTTTTGTTCCATCACTCCTCTCTCTAGTTTCTAATTGAATTCTCTCTCTAAAGCCTTTCTTTCTCTGCAAGTTCTTCTCTAATCAGCTGCACTTATCTCAAAACTATACAAAAACATCAAAAATACACAGAAAAGCTTGTTCAGGAACTTTGAATCCTGACAAACATTGTTTCTCTGGAGACCCAAACCACACAGTTTTCCTAATGTACTACTCTCATACTTAAGATCCATTTGGAGCAGTTACTTTTGTTCTTCTCGCAGTTCTATAAATTCCATCACCTTATGCAGGAACATACGGAATTCAAAACATACCATAATACTAGCAAAAAGGTATTAACAATCAAGATAAAAATTAGCATTAACATGCTTTCTTAATTAGTTAAACTTCATAGAGGCTCTTGGAAAAACTCTTCCATAATCAATCAGTAGAGGATTAGCATTACTGTTTAGCTGATATAGAGAAAAAAATTCAATCATTAACCCCGTTCTAGAACATGAAATTGTTACTGCATTATTTTTCATAATGAATATATCAACTTACCCTGTAACAAATAGCAGAAAATGAGCAATCTAATTAGCTGTGGATAAGTTACAGATTTTAATAAATTAATTGTACAAGATCTGTTGCCATCATATGTCAGGGCACCACACACAAGCCAAAGAAAGAATACAGATGAAAATAGCAACTGGGTGAATTGATAAATTTAAGTTACTTCATATTATCACTTGGACTGTGTTTGAAAACATGGGATTCATTTCAGATGATGAATTTCAGTTGACATGCATTGAATTGTCATTTCAAATTCTAAAATTTAAGCCAACACTTAAAAGCCATGGTTCTTAGAAAATCCAAACATGTCATTTGAACCAAATACATCAAATAGAAATAAATTCCTAGTTACCAAACACCATAGAAGTATTTGATCAACCTATCTCCTATACATTTGTTGGACATGAAAGTACAAAAAACAGACAAAAGCAACAACAAAGATTTCCGAATAAAAAGTGGACAAACATTCAACAGCTACGAGGGAGATCATGCAAGTTCAGAAGGATGAATACGAGAACAATAAACTTGAGAAACTTACTTATCTCTTTCATGAACAAGAGTTTCCATTACAGTCGGGAACTCTTTGCTCAACTCTTGAATCACAAGGGTCAGCATGTCCACATCATCCATTTCCTTCAGCTGTAACACCCATCAAACGAAAGGGTAAAAGTAAATTAAAATTGGATTCCACAAATTTTCAAATAACCCCATTTCTACATTAATCTAATCTCAATTGTTTCTATATAGAGGAACCTTCTAGCTAATAAATCTTACCATTCGAGTCAGATCTTCTGCGCTCGGCAAAAGAATTGCTTGAAATAGTAAAGAATAAAGTAATTTCAACTTATGCCAAAGCGGCAGTTTTCCCCAGGTGCGCCCAAGAGTTATCTGTCAAAAAACATGCAAAGAACATCAGATACTACACATCTTAAACTATCTATTGTTATATTTTTTATCATATATTATACAATGTTACAGTAAATCCAAATATATGTAAACAAAAGACTATTAAGTAAAAAAATTATCATTGTATTTTTAGCAATTTTTTTTATCACTTTTGTTAAGTATCAATCTAACTATTATAAGCCTAGTTATAAACAATCAGATATATCTATCTATATACTAAACAAAGCACAAAGTTGTCCCCATGGTTACATTTTCATTCAAAATTTTCCCACCTCAATCCTCTTTGAGCTAAACTATGTAAAATATAACTACGAAGACCCATTAACTCAAGGAAATATATTAATATGGTGATTACAGGATCCTTTTCTGTCTAGATACTATAATATTAAAACGTATTTGCTCCATTATTTCAACTTATCCTCCTCCGACTAATCATTAGAATCTTTAAAGTTTTCAACCAAATCACCAAAAGTTTTCAACCAAATCACCATGTTAATATATTCACTTAAACCAGTATATGCATAACCCTGAACCAGTGTATATGCATCATGGTAGTCACGTCGCTCGACTAGTAGCGACTAGTCGACGACTAGTCGAGCAGTCGGTAAGTGGAGCTCGACTGGCTCGACTTGGCATTTGTAAGTATTTCGCCCGAAACAAGTTCGACTGGTCGACTAGTCGGGTCGACTTGGCAACCTAGTCGGTCTGGTGCAAGATTTCAGAAAAACCTGACCCAGAAGCCCAAAAAACGTTTCTTAGTAACCTAATCAGGTATTCTTCTTCATCCCAGCTGTGTTTCCAAGTCGTTGAGTCGCGATTTTGCTCTCCCAATCAGGTATTCTTCTTCTTCTTCTCCTTTCGGTGTACTTACTTCTTCTTCTTCCTCTTCATATATACTTATATATATATATATATATAAATATATATATACAAACGACTGGACACACACTTGTATACACACACAGTACACACACGTATATATACATATACACACACATATACATTATATACAGTTATATATATATATATATATATATATATATATATATATAAGTAATTAAGTATATAATATATATATATATAGAAGAAAGTTCTATGGAGTACCATTTTTGTTGGAGTATTGGAGTACTACATCTTAACCATTCATTTGTTTTTTATCCAATGGTCCACGTTTTTTGCTGGTTTGTTTGTATTTTAAATCAGAAGGGTAGTTTTGTATTTTCACATATGATAAAAGATAATACATTTTTTTTAGTCGTATGGATTAATTATGTGAAGGCTTGGTGGTTCCTTTTTTTAAGGATTGTACAACGGATCACAGGCTTTGTCAACTACTACAGTTTTTAGAAATCCAAAATGAAAATACAATAAGGTCTCGGTGGAGTAGCGATGAACCGCGAGAATCTCCAGCAAAAAGAGGCCCTACATAATTTACTTCGGAAGGGGAATCAGGATGACTCTTCTACTTATATAAGAATGTCAACAAAATTAGTATCATGCTATCTTTTTTGCTCGCCCATTCGAAGGAGTATGGTCATCTTTTTCAGTACCAGAGGACTCTGGACTCTGGTTTTTTGGCCCAATCAGGTTCTCTATTTACCTCGTACCGATAATCATAAAATAGTTTTTCCCCAACAGAAATCTTTTCCTTTGCAATATTGTAGGTACTGCTTAAGCATTAAAACCGTTGTTTGGATTTGCTTCAAGATGTAACTGCCGTTGTGATAGGAGAGTGCTGCGCTTTTGTTGCCATTTATTCCCTTACATCTCTAAATCAATTTTAAAATAACATCTATTATCATTTTGACTTGCAGTATTTTGCCCCTGATTGTTCAGTTATTTACGTTATTGCCATTAAAAAAAAAAAATCCTGACCGCAGGATCTAAGCACCGTTAACCAGTGAAAAAAACTGCCGCCACGTCATCATTTTTTTTAAAAAAAAATTATTATTTTTCAAATTTTTTTTTTTGCTAAATGGAGCCAAGAATTTTAGGCATCTTTTGTATTGGGGTACCCCTAGTTTGACCATTAGATTAGCATGAAATGTTGGATTAGTGTTTAGTTTTTAGTTTGTAGTGGAGTAGGACTCTATATATATATATATATAGGGGGCTACTCCAATACAAACCTCCTTAAAATACAAACCTACAAACCAACCATAATCTAATATTTCAAGCTAATCTAATGACCAAATTAGGGGTACCCCAATACAAAAAACGTTTAAAATACTTGGCTCTATCCAACAAAAAAAAAATCACTGTTCACTTGATGATGTGGCAGTGGATTTCACTGGTTAACGGTGCTTCGCACCTTCTTGTACGGCGCTTCGCGCCTTTATCATTCTAAAGTTGTAAGGAATGACAATCAATGGTAAAGGCAATAGACGATTGACGGGTGTGTCGAGAGCCTTCTGCCCTCATGACTACCTAACTCATCTGTTTACTGTCTTAAATGCTTCGCATTTCCACGGCAAGATTTTTTTTTTTTGTTGGATAGAGCCAATTATTTTAAGCATTTTTTGTGAAGGTACCCTTGGCGGGAACCTTAGAATAGATGAAATATAATTAATTTAGTGTTGGTTGTAGGTTTGTATTTTAAAAGTGGTTTGTATTTGATCATTTGCCTATATATATATATATTAATTTTATATCATGTCGACTAGTGTCGACTAGTCACGACTCAAATTGCCGGGCAGCCCGGTCGACTCGACTCGACTTACCGACGTAACCACCATGATATGCATAACAATACAACAGCACACAAAGCTAGAAGATGTTGAAATTCTTAGTTTTTTTATGTACAGTGGTCGAAGACAAGATTAATGAAAACACGAAGAGATAAAAACAAGATAAACTGAATGCAAGAATCCACAAAAATATCTTACATTTACTGGGCGATCACCGAGTATCACCTTGCCTCCATATTTCATTGCTTCTTCATATGCCACACGAAATTCGGAACCTGGAAAAACCTCAAGCTTACTCGCAACCTAAAATAACACAAACAAGTTGTGCAAGAAAAATGAAAAATGCGGAATACAAAATACGAATGATTTTACAAGCACGTTTCTTCTAATTCAATGGCTGATCATTATTGTGAGAAATATAGAAATAACATAAGAGAAGGTATTATTTCAATACAACTTTAAACTTCATACTACACCTTAGCGAGAAACCAGCTGTAGAGAATTCCAAAGGCATTATTCTTCTTTTTCTTCCACTGGTCTATCATGTCTCCAATAGTAGGTACCTGGTGAACTAAACATGAGTACATGTGAAACAAAGAAAGCACAAGTAAATATAATATTTACGATATTCATGTAATGTCCTACACTTCCAGTGAGACTATCCATACAACATAAGGAACAAGATCAAGGCATTTTATTCACCACACAATTTAAAATTTGACATCTACGTCTAAAGACCAAACCCAAAAACCATGAAGTGTAACTAAAACTGTAAAATACCAGTATGGTTCATGCACGTGAGGACATAATTAAAAAGCCTTAAGAAAATAACAAGCAACCATTATGCCTTCATATGACAATATCATGTGACAAGACAAATTAAAAGTAAACATAGCTCCAATAGAAGTATATATGTTTGTCATACCACTATCACCACACCGCCATAGCCACAAGACAATATAGTGGGGGCGGGAAGAGTTAAAAAAAAAAGACATATTGAGAATCTTATATTACAAGCACAAACCTTTAGATTCTGAGGCGCAAGTATGGATATCCGACTTGCACATAACTCCAAAAAGACAACCTATTGTAAAAACATTTACAAGTGAAGTCAACGGTTATGCTCCAAAAACTCATACAGTGAAAAAGCAGCAGGTCTTAGCCTGCTAAAAACCTTGCATCAACAGATGTTGACAGGTTATAACATACCTGTGGTTGTAAGAATTTGATTACAGCTTCAACTTCTCGGCAGGATTCCTGCAATACAAATTCCAAAACTGTTCAGTACTGCATAGGATAAGTCTACGTATTATCATCTAACTCAATATCATCGTGCATTCCAAGTTTGGACTTTATGGTTAAGTTCTGAGACTAAAAATTATTTTAATACAACAGGAGAAAGCAGACATGTTTAACACTGGATAGCCCAAATTGAAAAAGGCATATAGCGAAAAATGTGAAAAATTAAGCTCCAAAGGTCTAAATAAAAAGCCCTTTGTGGACTTGATTAATCATCCGTTGTCTCGATAGTATCACCTCCAAAAAGTTTGTCCATAAATAAAACAGGAGTGCTCATTTTGACATGTTTGTGTTTAATAGAAAATGGATTCAATTTTAAAATAGGATGACCAGAACACAAACACTAGGCCCTGCTTAGCAATTTATCTAGCGATTCAAATTACATATCTATCTGCCTCTGTTAAACTAGACTTAAAGACTGGAGTTATACCTTCCAGAACATTAATCAAAATAAGTCCAGCCTAAGACTTCCTTTATACTTGTAATTTGTATATTTCACCAAAGCTCATGATCAATCGAATTTTACTACCAGCTTCAAATTACTAGTTTTCAAGTTGTTACCTTTTAAACAATTAATTTCAAATCAAAAAAGATATTATCATCCATCAAACACAAAAGAAACTAATAAAGACACTCTCAATTCCTCAAATTCCTATAGAATCAAACAGATATAAAAAAACAGAGAAAAGTTCTATGAAGTACTCTTTTTATTGGAGTACTGGAGTACATACACGTTCTGCATTCAAAATATTTTAAAATTTATTATTTTGTAAACCTTGTTATATGGATATGATAATTTCATTGATAATCTTGGAAATAATGTATGCTTTGCAATATGTTCATCTTGAAAATCCTTTATGTTTTCCAATCAGAACATATATGTTTTGCAATCCAAATGTATTTCGCAGAATAATTCATTTTGCAATATTTTGTTAGCAAAATATACAAAATGTGCAAGATTTTCAATGAAATAGTGATATTCATGTAATAAATTTTGCAAAATAATAAAGTTTGCAATATTTTGAATGCAAAATGTATATGTACTCCAAGTACTCCAATTAAATGAGTACTCCATAGAACTTTACTCTAAAAAAACAAACATAATTTGCGTAAATAGGCATACAAGAGAAATTTTTACACAAAATTTTCAAACAATTCACCTTCTAGCTCCAGATTTCTCTAGGTTTAATATAATCGAATGCGTCAATTTTAATTATCATACATACATCACACACATAACAAAGTAAAAACCTAACAATTCCTTGAAATCCTCGAGTTGTTCATATACAATTCAAAAACGAACAAATTAACATTACATACCCTATAAAAGCAATTACGAACAATTTAACTACTAGCTCCATATCCATTTGGTTTTATATAATCAAATGTTTAAATTTCAATTATCACACATAAATCACACACAGTACAAACTAAAAACCTAGCAATTCCTCGAAAATCCTTAAATTCACATACAATTCAAAAACGACTAAATCAACTTACGTAACATAAATTATCGAACAATTCACCTACTAGCTCCAAATTCTCTAGGTTTTACACAATCTCAATTATCACACATACATCACACACACAACAAAGTAATAAACCTAACAATTCCTCGAAAATCCTCGAAGTCACATACAATTCGAAAAAAACAAACAAATTAACAATTACGTACCATAGAAACATGAGCGGTTCCGATAAGATAAACAACGCATTCACCGCCTTCAACTGAACTCTCACACGTGAGTTTCACCACACTTTTACACATCTCCTCCGGCAATTCTGCTCTCCTCTCGAAATTCTCGCCACTTGCCTCATCCACATCGCGATATTCATCATCTACAGACACTACACTGAGATCCGATCCTTCGTCAATTGCGTTAGGACTACCGTTAGCGCCTTCGGATTCTGGTTGAGTTTCGGGATCGATCACCGACATTTTAACCGCCGGCGGCAATTGCGCTGGAGTTACGGCGGTGAGGCGGCGGAGGCGGTGTGAATTGTATAGAGATGAGTGTGAATTGGGGGATTGGGGGTGGAGTTGTGAGTGGCGGGGTGTTGTACGGGGGTAACAGATATAAGAGGGGTAACAGATATAAGAGCGAGTTAAACGAGTTAGACTCAGTGAGTTGATTAGGTTTAGTCTCAGTTTCAAAGTGATCATGCTTGGAGCGAGGAAAAGTTAAATTTGGATTGCATATTTGATATTTTGAATCATTTTTAATTTAATTTGATTTCTCTTGGATTATAATTTTAAAAATATTGAATTATTTGGATTGAAATTTAAAAAAAAAAACAATTTTGCTCGGTTTGTCAATAATTGTTTTATTTAACTACGTATATTGGTGTCATATTTTGTTTTTTATTATACTGATGTAATATTTTGTTTAATTGTATACAAATCAACTCTTTGTATATAAAAATTTTAAAAACTGGCAATCTATTGAATTATCTATCAACTTGTAACTCTCTGCAGTTTCTCAATCAGAAAATTTTAAAGAAATACGATACTTCAAATCACTCCTTTCAAATTTTAAATTCAAATACTTCCGTTTCAACAATAGTTAATAGGAAGAAAGGTTAACTAAGAATGGAATAGCAAATTTAAGATCATAACAAGTCCATATGGCACTCCAAACGAAGAGTTCCATTAGATGTAAGGAGATGTAAGGAGGAACAATTACAATACATAGACCGAAACCATCAATTTTGGTCGCCAAGATACGAAATTTGAAATGCAGCTAAGAAATCTGATGAAACATGATTACTGTTGTTCCTCTGAACATTTAGGACACCTGCAATTGAAACCATAGTCTGCAAGAGATGCTTGTCTCTCTTCGAGTGGAAGATCTTCATCTATATATGATATTGTTATCTGGCATATTGAAAAATACAAGCAAGATATAGATGAAGTATGCGAAAAAATCCCTCCAATTACATTATAATTTAATGGGGTAATAGTAGAATGATAGAATCTAGTCACAGATTGCATATAAGGAAGTACCTCTTCTCCTTTGTGAATGGATCTGAGAGCAATAATTGTTGCTTGCCCATCCCTGTCCTGCGATTTTACGCCTTAAAAATCAGAGATGATGGGGAAAACCGGAAAAGGATAGAAATTGATCTCTACGATGGAAAATTCATAATTTCAGACAAACTTGGCATTAAAAAGAAAGAACAGTAGAAACTTTTCATTACTTTCTAGATAGTCAGTTAATAACTAGCATCGACTTATTATCAAAAGAAAGGCTTGCCCCATATCTATTCAGAAATAACAGATTAATTCAAGAAAAAGTAACAAGCTAGAAGATCAGACATGCAGCTACGAGCACAACTTGATCTTAAAAAATGCCTAAAATATTTCTTGTAGGGGATTGAACTTGACAAAGTTTCACCGTACAAATATATTCAAGCATGGTATACCTGTTCTCGCTTAAATGCTTTTGCATTAGGAAGACAGGAATGGTTCATACAACTCTGCAGAGGAAAAAATGCAGTGCCTGGTACAGAACAATTATCAAATTAGCCTCTTCTCTTTCTTCTTCAAGTACAACAGTAAATATATAAAACTTTGCATCCCAATATACAAGAACACGAATAATTCAATTTCAAATTAGCAAGCACCATGCAGGGCAGGGGAACGAACCTGTAACGTTAGTAAAAGAATACATGGTTACTCAAAAAAAAATTAACTACCAAAACAGTTGTTCAAATAAATTACATGATTTCATAAAGATAGAAAAGTGAGTATGACAAATGTTTTATTAGCAGCAATTTCAGAAATCATACCTTGACAACAAACTGAATAGTCATCACCAAGAGCATTAAGGAAAGGTTTTGTTACTTGCTCAGCCTTTTTCTGCCACATTTGCAAATCTAAGAAACATATTCTAAAGGGAACAAACAGAGAAGACACAACACTACAAACATGTTCTCTAACCTTATCAGATTCTGGTAGTTCATTTATGTACAAGAAATAATCCTCCACAGGGGATGCTACAACTAAATCACTGTCACAAAAATCATTCAAACAATTGTCAAAGAATGGGTAGTTCATTTATGTACAAGAAATAATCCTCCACAGGGGATACTACAACTAAATCACTGTCACAAAAATCATTCAAACAATTGTCGAAGAATGGGTATAGTAAAGCTTACCTTCAGGGAGCATCATTATACAATTACAAGAATCGTAGAAAATCCTTCATACAATTAAAACGGACACATGTTTTAAAAATGACATACTTACAGGTTATTGAGCTCAAACATGCCAATAAGATTTCCATAAATTTCAAGCGAAAATACTTGGAACTCAGAAGTTAAGGACCGGAAGTCATTGGAAAGGAGAAAAAGATTGTGACACATGTATTAGTAAATAGGAATAGCCAACTAAATAACATTTGCAAGGATACATAGCTCGCACTCCTTGTCAAAAATAGCTTTCTTTAATAGTTCTAGTGACTGGTAAAAACAAAACAGAATCAGTAGGTCAGTTACGGAAGGTGGAAAGTAGTGTGTGGTACCATCATCTGAAACTACCAATACTTCAATACCACATCGTAGTAGTTATAGACTAATTTGTTGAAAGAAAATGGTCTGCATGCATTTTCTTTTTTTATGAACTAACCGTGAATGCCAGCTGCTTAATCTGCATTCTAAATGCAGCTTCATCACAAGAATCAACATCGTCTGGCAAAGCCATACAATCCCACCAACTAGAAACAAATGCAAGAGCTTCTTAGTGTACTGTACATGAGATACTATTACATGATACAGTAGATAATTATGAAGAAGAAAATTAACAGATAATCTTTAAGATAAAAGAAGACAACATACACTTTCTAAATAAACATAGCAGAAAAGTGAATTAACCAACTTTACATTCATTAACAACTTGTTCTGTTCAATTCAGTGAATGTATGGTTATGTTTTAGTACAAGGATTGTTGAATCACAACAACATTAACATTGGCTTCAAAAGTGATTTTAAAAACAATTATCAGCATCTTACCATTATAAATAGGGATATAAATATATTTGGTCCTCAAACTGGGCTATTGAGATAAACGATTGAGTGGCACAAATTTTAAAATTGGGTAGGACCAAGTGTGATAAAGAAATTCTTTCTTCCGATTAAAAGTAATATTTCTCATCAGAAACTGAATTCTCATAGGTGAGGATTTGTAGGCTAGGACCAATAAAAGAAGTACCTTCTCTTATATCCCATTGATATAGGCTTCCATGCCTCAAGAAGCATATGGTAGTCACAATCGTCTGAAACTTCAGAACATGCACTCTTTTCTTGTTCTTTCAGTTTCGCTGCTTTCAATTTTCTATACTTTAATATGGTCGAAACAATTGCCTGACAATAAAATAAGAAACTCATTTTGTTGATCAATACAATGAACAGACGCCATAGATCATATAGACAAGGAACAGGATATCATATTTCTCTATTTGTGTAAGAACCTATTTAAATAAACTTCAATTGTATGGTTATCTCGTGTTAACTTGGCTTACATTTACAGTGGTCATGCCGAATTTTTTTCTTAAGAAGTGCACCAAGAACAGAACATGCTTATTCCACAAAAATACTCTTTAGAAGGAAGTGATGAGCTGATTCATCACTGTACTATACTGAAACTTTCAATTGAATCACCAGCTCATTAAAGTTTACAATTGCCTCATAAAATTACATAAAATTACAATTAACTTGCAAACACATCATTGAACTCTAAAATACTTGCACGCCCGTTAAAATGCGTTGACTATTAACGGAGAACCGTTAAGTGATGCCAAATCAACTATGACGTGGGTGCCATGTCAGCCGCCACGTCAAGACTTAAAATTCTGAACCTAGTTCATCATTAAACGGTTCACCAACTTTCAAATGGGTCACCGAGTGGGAAAAGAAGATAGTTATTTGGAAAAATTGAAAATTTCTTTTTATTTTTAATAAAAAAATGGAGTACTTATTTTTTTGCTAACCGATAGAGTATTATTTTTTAATTTAATTAAATTGTAATCATGCAAAAAATGAAAAATATTCAACTATTACAATATTTGCTCCCTCTGATTCATTTTATGAGCATATGAATTAAATGGGGTATGTTCAATTGTAATTTTTTATTAATTTTTATTTGCTAAAAAAATTCGTAGAAAATTTATCATAAATCGGAATTCGTTGATTCTGGATTTTTCGAAAAGATCTTTTCATTCTCTACAAGTTTTGTACTTTAAATTTGTCCTAAAAATATCGTTTAGAGGACCAAAATAGTTTAAAACTGATCTAGACCTTTTCTAAAAAAATTAAATTGTATCAATTTATAAGCATATGAAATATATGAGTATGCACAATTTTAAATTTAAGTAAACTGTAATCATACGAAAAAATAAAAAATTCAAAAAAAATTACACTTCTGGTACAATTAATCGATGTCGAAAAAAATACAATTGGAAAAACATATGAGTGAAAAATGTGTTATTTAATAAATATTCATATGTTTATATCGATTTAAAAGTGAATGTATTAAATAAGTATTTTTTTTGTTAAATTTAATTAAATTGTAAACATTCGGAAAAAAAAATTATATTTTTGGTATAAATCATAAAAAAATTGAGTTGAAATTTTTGAATTAAAATTAAAATTAGATAATGACCTGATTGAAACTTATACAAAGTTGAGTGATGAATTCGTTGTTAAACTTTTATTTCAATATGCCACGTCAACATCCACGTCACCTACCACATCACCTTTCCCTTAGTAAACTTAACGGGAGTAACGATAGTGGCCTATTTGAAATGTTTTTATTGTTCAAGTATTTGACTGGAAACTTTTTTGGGCTGGTAACCCAACTGAAAGTTTATGTATTGTACAGTGATGAAATAGCTCATTAACCCCATTGATATACATCTATAACCATATTTATACTAAACTATAATAAGCAAACATGGGTATATTTTGGTTCAACATTGTTCAACTATAAAGAAAATAATGACGGTCGGATTTATAGTAAATAAATGAGAGCCATTAGATCTAATACTAGGGAATATTATTATTTTAACTACTCTACCAAAGGACCAAATTTCGAATCCCGTCATCAACATGTTTATATTAAGATTTTTTTATTAGTTTTAAAAAATAGATGTCAATAATTAAACAATTATAGGCTAGTATATATAAAAATGGATATACCCAAAACTTTGTACCCGCGGCCAGGGTACACTTTTAACAGGGGAATACTGTTAACATGTCTTCACAAGCGAGCTAAAAAACAAGTAGAATTACTGCCAACAATAGAAATTATAAGCTTTAAAGAAAAAAGGAAAAAGTAGTGAAGACATATTAAGTGATGAATACCTTGGCAGCAAGAAGAAATATATCATTTGTTTCTGCGGAAGATAAACAGGAATGAGTTTTAATTGAATGTTAAAAATAACTTAACTCAGCTGAAAAACCTATGGTATCAAACCCTTACCATTAGCATGTTCTACAAAAGCCAGCATTGCTTCCATGAGTCTTGACTTTGATTCTGTTCCAGTACAAAGTAAAGAGTGGAACATCTCCCAGTCAGCCTCCATACATAGCTTGCTACAAAATTCCAGCACACTAGTGAGATATAAGATATTTAAAAAATCACATTACAGTGCTGTAATAGAACAACAATCAGCATATACAACATTTTAAGGGATACAAAATACACATACCCACCTACCATATTACATTACTCTGGACTTTTTGATACAGAAAAAAACTTAGAGCACATCTGGACTTACCAACATAAAGACTGAAAGACTACAATATATTTAGCATCTAAAACCCTAAATTCAATTTATTACAGATGCTAATAAAGCGCAGTTGAAAAACATAGGCATTAGCAAAATACTAATATAGGTAGCTCAAACACTAGTCCAGAAGTAAGATATTGTTATCTAGAATTTGTAATGGTCGTCGTCATTGGCAAGAACATGAAGTTCAAGGAATGTAGAATAAAGATAGTTTTATAAAATGGAGGAATGGTAACATTTCTTTAATAAATATGTACTAGGAACATAAGACCCTCACCTACAATAGTAACCTTCACTACATCCACCTCGACATGGAATAACCGATGGCTGAGGGAACTCTGAGGAGTAAGGTAATACTAACTCTTCATGCATCAATGAGTGCACTACTTCCATAGGAAGCGGTATTTTAACAGAACTGCTAGAAGCACATTCACCCAAGTTCTGACAGTCTACCATGTCAGATTTTCCTTCATCATCAGATGATTCAGATCCATTCCAATATTTTGCAACAGCTGATGTTGTTCCTTCCTCACATTCATGGTTTGTGGATACTCCTAGATTTTGCAGATAGAGCTTCCTTCCAATTTGGTGCTCTATCGAACTGATAAATCGATAACAAAAACTACATACAAAACAGTCAATCTGCAAAATCGAAAGTGAAATCAAGGCTTGAAAAACCATGCAACCCATCTAAAGAGAAGCAATAAAAACACAAGACAAGGTCCGACAAGCGTAATAACAGACAACTATGATATGTATATATGAAACCTTATTTGAAGAATGTTGGACTCCGAAAAGCATTTGGTCTTTCAATACAAGGCCCCCTTCTTGAAAATCCAAGTCAGCATACACACCTGCAATTTCATTATCCTCATCACAATGCATTTGAAGATGCAACAAAACAAAATATAAATAACATACATAAAATATCCAACAAAATAGTGGTAAACAGATAACATGGCATCGTAATCTAAAACGAGGAACAAAGAATAATCTAAGAGAACAAACACCATTATTCCAATACATTACCACCATCTAAACATTATTAAAACGCGTAAAGAAAATATCAGATACGGAATCCAAATTATCTATGACACAAAAATTCCATCGGTAATACGATTTTCGGACTGAAAACACTAAAAACGTAAAAATGACATTCATTCAGGCATATAATCAAACAAATGGTGTGCAACACGGTGAACAACAAAAATTAATCAAAAAATATAATGAACACCTTTTCCTTGATCGCCATTAGATTTAATTTTGATTCCAAGGCATTTCCTGCTTGCAATTAGCTGCTCAAAGTATTCCTGATTTAATTGCAACTTTTATTAGTAACTGCAAAATATAAAATTATGTTAACATTGAGATACATACATGAGGTGCACAAGTGAGCTTACTTCAACTTGTTGAGCAGATGGAGGTGTAAGAAAAGTAACAATTTGTTGTGCGTATTTTGTATCTATCGGACAAATGCTCTCCATTTTATGTGCTCGAACAAACACAAGCGAATGCAAAGGCGCCAACTATTTTAAGTGCTCTCCGTTGTTGTTTTTATTAAGCTCGAAAACTCATATACTCTGTGTGTGTGTTTGTTGGACTGTCATTTTGAGCCCACTTAAATGGGTCAAAAGCCTGCAAAATAGGAGAAAGGCTATATTTATAAGCAAGAATCAAGATAAGTTTTTTTTTTTTGTAAAAATGAATTTCTCATTCATGAATTGTATCGAAATACAATAATATTACAAGAGGATTTATTCAATCAAGAAAATTCATCATCTAACCGAAGAGCACGCATGTTGCTCCCGGACATTTAGACAATAAAACCTTCAAGTCTGAAAATAAAAACCCCGCAATAGAAAGGCCTCGTTAAAAACACCCCTTTAAAACCTAATTAATAAAATCAAACATACACAAATTATAATACTTAATAAATTTAATGAAAGTGATTGAATATAGATGTCGAAAAATCATTGTTTGCAGTTTAATGTCGATAAAAAAATATTATCGAGTAATTTTAATCCTCATATATTTATTGCTCAATAATTAAAATTCTTCGATTATAATGTTAATTTTCATATTACAAAATGCGAGACGGCGCCGCGAGGCGACGTCGAGTAACATGATACTATATAATTACATTGACTTATATTGAATGATGAATTATTAAATTGTAAGAACTATATTTTACTGCACCTTCTTGGATCACATTTCATTTAAAACCTAATTAAATCAAACATATTCAAATTTTAATATTTAATAAATTCAATGAAGATAACCGAAGATAGATGTCGAAAACTCAATGTTTGGAGTTTTATGTCGATAAAAGAATATTAAAATATAATTTTTAAAATATAATTTGCAGTATCTGAACATTTTCTATCGCCTTAAAATGTGTGTCATTATTATAGTTGGATGGTGAATATTTTCTGCGTTATCTAGAATTTGATTATTTGAATAAAGTTGCTAATTTTATTTTAATTCACTTTTCTGGAATCGTATTTAGTCACTGTTTTTAGTTAATGTCCAATTAATAATAAATAATAAGGTCGTTTATGTATATATTTATGTATATAAATGAATTCGTTAACTATCGTCATTGGACTTTTATTAGAAATTATATTTCAATTATTTGTTTTGTTGATTTTTGCAGATCTTTATTAGTAATGAATAATTAGTAATGGTTGCAATATTATTTCTTTTATTCAATAACATTATTTCTATCCATCAAATGTTTTGTAATGAACATGTAATTATGATAGTCGGCGAATGTCGATGATTAATTGTTTAATTAATAAAGTAAAATAAATTTTGAAAAAAAGACTCTTGTGCGTAGCACGGGCTTGAATGCTATATAATATACAATATTTATATAATTATCATGTTTTATTTTTTAATCATCAATTAATTAGATAAAAAAATAATTTCCCCTGAATATTGCTAGTAACTCAAATAATAATAAAAAAAAAAGATTTTATAGATTGTTTAATACTCCCTCCGTCTCATAATATGTTTCCTGTTTTTAAAAACACGTTTGCCAACGCACACTTTTGATCGTTAATATCTTGAATTTCATATTAGTACTAAATATAAAAACTTCACTGTATTAAAGTACTCATAAATACGAATCGAACAAGATCACTCATGACTATATTTTGTTTTATAAATTATGCGTAAATTAATAGTCAACCGCTTATAATGAATAGTGTAAAAAGTCAAAACAGGAAAGACAATACGAGACAGAGGGAGTATACCGCAATATATCATGCCTTTTGTTTTATTACAAATTTAATTTACAAGACATAATGCGGTTAAGATATACATACACAGGCAATTCTTCTAAAGAGTACTCCCTTAGATGGAGAATAGGAGAGAATTGCTCTTCACCACACATTTCATGTGCAAGTTGCATTATAATATTACTACTTGTATGATTTGTTTTAATATTTGTATGACTTGTAAAAATCATAAAAAATTAGATATAAGTCTAATTCAAATTTCGTGAATTACGAAGTGCGTATAAAAATCTAATTACGAAGTGCGTATAAAAATCTTGGTATCAGAGCCTAGTTAATAATCTTTTGAAATGAACCTTTTAAAAGAGAAAAATCAGATCCCTGAGGAAGAAACTTCTGATAATTTAGAAATCGAGTTTTCCGAATCAGAAAAAGGATTTCAAGCCAGTTTTCTAGTAAAACACGTTTTAATTTCTAAAATCAGGAATACAAAGCTTGATTTAAAGAAAGAAACTATTTTTAACGTCCCTTGGCTGGATCGTTTAAAAAGGAAAAATAATATCTTTTATTACGTATCTACAAAAGAAATGCATGTAGATATAAAAGATACTACAGGAAAAGTGTATTTGCCTTTAATCACTAGAGAAGAGATTAATAGACAATTACAAAAAATGGATTCAAAGACAAGATCAACAATCTCTATGGTTCATTTAAGAGCTGTTAAGATTTTGATAAAATCTGAATTTCCTGAAGGTATAGATTCTCCAATAAAAATGGCTTTACTGGATAATAGAATTATACCCCGACATGACAGTATTTTAGGTGCTGCTAGAGGTAATTTAGCATACCAAAAATTCATGTTTACAGTGTATCCCAAATACGCAGTTAGTTTGGATACTCAAAGATTTGATCAAATTTTATCTTTTATTCATGATTTTGAAAGAAAAGATTTGATGCAAAAAGGAGATAAAGTTTTTAGCATTACTTATCTAGTTGCTTATGCTTTAACCAATAGTCATCACAGTATTGACTATAAGAAGAAAGAATACATCGAATTGGACGACGTATTCTCGGAAGTAGGTTCAGTAGAAGATAAATAATTCACAGAATTGACTCCTACAGATCATACTTGGGCAATTGATATTGCTAGAAATAAACCTTCTTTACAGGATAAACCTAGAAGAAGCTTTAGAGCTAGAGGGAATTTAGCTATTAGAGAACCCTTAGCAGAAGGAAATGATATGCTTCTTAAAAGAATGTCCCAAAGAATAGATGATCTATCAGACAAATTTGCTAGTATCATTTAAAATGAGTCTAAAAGAGTTAATCGAGGACTTCAATAATAATGTTAAGCCCCAGCTAACAGAAATTTTAGCTTTGCTTAAGAAAAATGCTAATAATGATGTCAAAGGCAATATTGAAGCTGCTGCAGCAAAGATAATCACAGAACTGAAAACCACAATTCAGGATTATCAAAACGATAAAGCAATTGGTAAACAATCAAAAGCTTCAGAAGAAAATCGACTCGTTCTCACTCCAGAACAAGGTAACAAAGATAAAGGTAAAAAGCCGTTATTGTAACGACCCGGAAAATTACGTGTAATTTATTATATTAAAATATATTTTTAGTTGATTTTAATGTGTGTTAGTTTATTTTTAATGCATTTAAATGCGTTTTGATTTTTATAAAATAGGGAAATTATCCCATACGTGTTATGTGACTTCTGTGTATCATAGAATATTTTATTCTATTTTTCTGTAATTTTTATATTTTTAGAATACAGTTATTTCGTATTTTAATTTTCGGACCCAGCCCCTGTATTGAATTCGAGACCCTGTTTTTCATAAAATTATTTTCATATAATAATGGGATGTTAAAAAATGTATTATGTTGTAATTTTTGTAAAATTCATAATTTTTGGGGAATTTTGACATATATATTGTATTTGTTTAAAAATAAAAATTTTACATTTTTATCCCATAAAAATTATTTTTAGGGCTTAATAATTTTAATTAGGGGTTAAAAATATTTTTGGGGTATTAATTTTCAGATTTATATAAATAGCAGAATTTTATTATTAATTGTTAAAATTAATCAAAAATCAGATTTTTTGATTTTATTTTCTGAAAATTCTGGAAATTGTGTTCTTGGTGTTCTTGAGAATCAAACCACTTTTTCACAGTGTTACCGGAGTCCAAATCAATCATGTGAGTAACCAAACTGAATCTCATGATCTGTACTATATGTTTATGTAGGTGTTGATATGTGTGTATGTCTCGATCGAAAATTTTTATTTTTTTATTTAATTTTCGTATGAATTAAATTTGGTATGGATGGTAGGATGATTTGTTGTTGATATGGTTAGTACCTACAGATTGCTTATGCTTCCAGGAGATTTATCATGATTTTTCCTTGATTTTTCGTAGCTTAAATATGAAAATCGAATTTTTGTGTGGGTGAGAAATTTTGATTTTTATTTCTGGGTTCTTGAGTGATTTGTTGCTGTTGTTGATGATTGGTATAGATTGTATGAGTAATAAGCTTCGTTTTGGTGTATAAAACGTTGGATTTGGTTGAGAAATGAGTAAAATCGAAGTTTACCGGTGAGGTCGCCGGATTTTACTTCGGTTTTGACCGGATTTTGGTTTCGGGTGATGCTGGGTTGGAATGAATGGTACGGTTGTGTTTAAAATGTAATTTGGAGTGATTTAGTGCTTAAAAACGTAGCAAACTGTACGTTTTAGGGGTGGCCGGAGGTTGCCGGAATAATTTTTCCGGTGGCCGGAAACTGGGTAGCAACCATTGACGGCGATGAGTGTTCTTCGAGCATTCATACGAAGAACAGCGTAGGTGGTGATGAATAGTACCAGTTTAATCTTCAAAATCTGAAAACCTTTTCAAAAAAAATGATTTTGGAATTTTTTTTTTAAAATTTATTTATAAATTCGAATTTTATTTTCAGAAATTCGAAAAATCATTTTTAAATTTCGAAAAATTATTTTTAATTTCGAAAAATAGTTTTAAAATCTTAATAAATTATTTTTATTCAAAAATTTATTTTATTTGATTATTTTTAATTTATTTAGCTAATATCTTAATTAATTTAAATTGATTGGTTAATTAATATTAATCAATTAATTTAATTAATTAAATATTATTTAAATATAATTGAAAATAATCAGATTTAATTATTTTGGAAAACAAAATGATTTATTTATTTTCTAAATATTATTTTACCTTTAATATTTATTTCTTTATTTGTTTAAAATGAAATAAAATTGTTTTAAATCCTAAAAATAATCCGGGAACGGTAAAAATAGTTTTAAAATTCTAAAATTATTTATAAACCCGGATTTGATAATTATAAAAATATTTGGGGATTCAATAATTACCCGGAGGGTTTATTAGCGATCCTTTTTGATTCAAAAATGGTTAATTAAATCTTTTAAAATTCTTTTAGTGCTTTAAAAATATTTTTTTTAAATATTCTAAAAATATTTTGAGTGCTCTTTTAATGGTGAGTCGTATCCGCGCTATGTGTTGATTGGTTACGTGACAAGTATATATGTATTTGATTTGAGGATTAATGATGTATCTCCAGGATTAATTATTGTTTCGAGGAATAATCCTGTCTTGAGGATTAATTGATTATCATGTTTCTTTATCGAAGAATAAGATAAATGTTTTGAGGATTATCTATCGATTGAGTTGATTAATAAATAATTAATTTGAATATTCAATTAATTTAATTATTAATTGAATTATTCTTATTAATTGCGTATTAATTAAACCGTTTGTCCGTTTTTAACGAGAAAAGTATTTCTGGAAATTAGAAAAATGACCCGGTTCTTATAAAAATAGTTTTAAGTTAAAATTCAACTTTTAAATTTGGATCGACTTTTTACCAAACCTTTTTATTGAGTCGATTATATCCGATAATTAGGGTTTTGACCCGTTTTCTGTTTTAAAAATATTGGATAAAATCTTTTCATGATCTGATCAAGCGTGCTATGTGATTATGTGAATTGCGTGTTATTATTCTTTGATTATCTATTAGTGATTTGTAAATATTCTATGAATAATTTGAGTGCTCTTTTATTTGTGAGCCGTATATGCTATGTGTTAATTGGTTATGTGACAGGTATATATGTATTTAATTCGAGGATTAATGATTATCTCTAGAGTTAATTATTGTCTTGAGGATTAATGAATTATTTCGAGGATTAATTGTTATCTCGAGGATTAATCTTGTCTTGAGGATTAATTGATTTTCATGTTTCTTTATTGAGGAATAAGATAAATGTTTTGAGGATTATTTATAGATTGAGTTGGACTAAGTTGAATACATAAATGTTTAATTCGAGGATTAATTGGTAAATATTGACTTAGGAATGTCAGCGGAGTTAAGTTGGTAGGGCTGAGCAAAAATCCGAAAAAATCCGAATCCGAATCCGAATCCGCTAAAAACCGCTAAAAACCGATCCGTATAAATCCGATCCGAAACCGAAACCGAAAAATTAAAAACCGAATCCGAATCCGATTATGCGGTTTCGGTTTCTTGTCAAATCCGATCCGACAAAACCCGAATCCGATCCGATTAAAATAAATAAATAAATTATATATATATATATATATAATTAATATAATTAATAAGTTCTGAGACTGTTTAAGAGTTGCAAGAACAGTTGAGGTTCTGACTCTGAGTGTTATTGATACTAAGTTCTGAGGATGCTAGATTAACACTAAATAATTACATCACAATCTACACTTAGTTCTGATTATTTAAACAACCAAACTTCAACACTGAAAGTCAAAACCAGCAAGTTATCTTATTACCAGAAACACATAATCTATCAAGTCATGCACCAGTGAAATGCAAACCTTAATACATTTGGCCAATACTTGAAGTCTAAACAAATTAAATTTATGTTTCTAGCTTCTTACAGTACTCTTTTTGTACTAATTTTTCTTTTTATATTTATGGTATGTCGGTTTTATTATTTTTATCTGAGTCGGGTTTAAAACCGAAACCGAACCGATTGCATCCGATCCGGTATTTTTGAATCCGAATCCGAACCGCCGGTTTCGATTGCGGTTTCGGTTTTAGATTTTAAAACCCGAAGAGTTTCGGTTTCGGTTTCGGTTTTACCATAAATCCGATCCGATCCGATCCGTGCTCTCCCCTATAAGTTGGTATGAGACGAAGAAGTTGGAGATGGATGCAGTATTGCGTGGATTGTAATAAAGAAGGGTGGAGATGAAAGTATTGTTTGTGGAATTGCTGGTTTACTTGTGAGGTGTTTTAACACCGGGAAAACGCCTATGTTCAAAGGGGACATTTCCAATTATTTTCTTCTGGCAGAAATATTGGTAAGCATGGTTAATACATTCGAAGTGAGTTTGCAAGCGTTTACAAAATGTCAGAATTGTCGTCCGGAGGCTGAGGTACTATCTTATGTTTGACTATAGAAGTAGACGCGCGGGCTCGATATCGACGGATCAGACTCGTGGCAACCGCTGAAGCGTAAAGCAAAGCATGATTAAAACAGAGGATATGATGACGTAAGATAGAAGAAGAAGGTAGACGGGTTACCTCGACTTTGTGCAATAGCTGAAGACCAGAGGCAAGTATTTTCTTGATCATCTTAAACACTTTTTATTTTATGTTTCATTGATTCATATCATGACGAATAGCTATTGTTCAGAGCTATTTGTGATTCTTAAATATTTTTGTGCGAACACAGTTGCTTGATATTGATACATTTGATGTGGGGAATTGTGTAAGAAAAACTCTTCATATCCTTATTATCGTAGTAATAATGGGATATGACCTGTATTTAAAACTAAGCATTTCCTGTTGAATTCGGAAATTGCTCTATTGGATTGGAAAATAGTAAAGCGTAGGAGGCCACATGTCGTAGTTGGTCCGGCTATATTTAAGGAGGATATGGTAACCATACCATCTTCCTATAGGCTAACATTACTTGCCTATTTTGGGTACCCCAGAAATCCGAACTATACACACACGGAAAAAAAGAGAATACCGGTGGAGTATAGAGGGTCCCATTGCCTTAGAACCTGATCAGGGGGCAATGGTGTTTTAGTAAAGTGTATCCAATCCATATCGCCAGAATGGCTATTATATATTGTGAGTTGGCAGACGATTCATTTTTATGACATGCCAAATGATTTCAGTTATGGTTTGAATGATATCACAGTTGTTGATTCAGTTTCTCTATAAACTGCTTTACATTTCAGTTGATTTTATGCCCCACTTATCCTGGTTTTATATCAAAATTTTTATACGCTTGCTGAGCATTTCTTTCGCTCATACTTGCTGTTGTAAATCCTAACATTTCAGTAAGGTGGTTTGGCGAGATTTATTCGCTCAGTTCAGAAAGAGAAGAAGCGTGATGCTATTTCGAAGATGACTTGGCTCAGGATGTCTGGATTTAGAGTAAGATCTATTTTATATAATTGAGTTCTAATATTATTATTATTATGTTATGGTCTAGTTAGCCTGGCGTACTTCTTATCGAAGCTACACCAGTGAATTAAGATTTGATCAAAGAGAATGTTGTAAAGAATGAATGCTTTTTATCTAATGGAATTTGGATTCTTGTTTCTAGCCCTATAACCTTAAAAGATCTTGGTATTTTTGGGGTCACAGATGTATATTTCCAGTGTTGGACAATCACAAATGGATGATTATTATTAATCAGATGTTTTATTTTGAGGATTTTCGCGTGGCAACCAAATCTCCTGACCCCGGATTTGGGGGGTGTCACAGTTGGTATCAGAGCTGAGGTTATAGTAAACTAGAAACGAGAGTGTGTAGGAGTGTGTATAGCTAAGTAAGGAACGTCAGAGCTCATGTAGAGTTCGTGTTGGACTATTGGATATAGTACCAATTAGTAAGTTAAGATTGGAGTACTCGTTTAAGATAGTTGTGCTGAATTGGACAGATCGCCTGGCGAATGGAGATGTCTACTGTGGAATCTTCAGAGATTATTACGAGTTGACGATGCCAAACGATATCGATATCCTTAAAACGTGGAAAGGTGGAGGCTTAAATTCGAATGACGAGCTATCGAAGGAATTGGCAAAGAAGGCATAAGTAGTGACCTTGGCAATACCTTTTCTTTCTATGGATTATTTTGATATCCCTCCTAGAGAGGTATTCGTTAAAAGATATATCTCATCTTCTAAACAGTGACATTTTGATACTTGTGTTCAGTCTCCATTTTGAATCTCAATTGTTTTAGTGGTTACTATGAAACCTATTTATAAATTTCTGAGACTTTCAACTTTTTGTTTTCTCCAATGATTAATAACCTTATTTGCAATATAGTACCACTTGTTCGGTACTTTCTTCCTGGTTCTTCTTTTCGGAAAATAACAAATTTGGAATTCCTTTCATATTTCTCTACTCCTACTGAGACGAACAACCCTATTTATAGGGGACACCAGGTATATCTGTCTGTGTGATAGAAGTTGGATGGGACGCCATCACTGGTGTGTTGTGTATTACAAGAAGGCTGGCCACCTTTATTTGTAAATGTCGGAGCTAAGACACGCAACATCGGGTTCATATGATCATATTGATCTCTCAGTTATTCTTTCATTTCAAATCAAGTTGCTTTAAAAATTCGGAAAAATTCATAACCACAATTGTGGGACATTTACTATGATATGGAATTTGTTCTCTCCAAAATTTCATGATTCTTGATATCTCTATTGAATTTCAAGGGTATGCCAATCAGGTCAGGATAAGCGAAATTCGCTGATAGAAGTTAGATTCGCAACGGAATCTCCAAGAGTAAGAACGAGTCCTAAAATGATTAGAATATCATCGACATATCAATGGAATCAATTCTCTCTCTCTCTATCAAGGATATTATGTTAATGGAAAGTTGGTCGAGCCATATTTGAAACGAATAATGATGGGTTGTAAGACTCCCGTGATAACTGTGTCAGACAGAGACCCTATAGTTAAATTGAGATTTTGGAGAAGTTGTTTACGAAGGAACATCATCCCCAGTTTTGTAAAGCAAGTATTGATGATGAAGGAGTTAAGGAACCTCACTAGTTGCCTTAGTTGATTCCGAGGACGGAATCCTTATAAGGGGGGAAGAATGTAACGACCCGGAAAATTACGTGTAATTTATTATATTAAAATATATTTTTAGTTGATTTTAATGTGTGTTAGTTTATTTTTAATGCATTTAAACGCGTTTTGATTTTTATAAAATAGGGAAATTATCCCATACGTGTTATGTGACTTCTGTGTATCATAGAATATTTTATTCTATTTTTCTGTAATTTTTATATTTTTAGAATACAGTTATTTCGTATTTTAATTTTCGGACCCAGCCCCTGTATTGAATTCGAGACCCTGTTTTTCATAAAATTATTTTCATATAATAATGGGATGTTAAAAAATGTATTATGTTGTAATTTTTGTAAAATTCATAATTTTTGGGGAATTTTGACATATATATTGTATTTGTTTAAAAATAAAAATTTTACATTTTTATCCCATAAAAATTATTTTTAGGGCTTAATAATTTTAATTAGGGGTTAAAAATATTTTTGGGGTATTAATTTTCAGATTTATATAAATAGCAGAATTTTATTATTAATTGTTAAAATTAATCAAAAATCAGATTTTTTGATTTTATTTTCTGAAAATTCTGGAAATTGTGTTCTTGGTGTTCTTGAGAATCAAACCACTTTTTCACAGTGTTACCGGAGTCCAAATCAATCATGTGAGTAACCAAACTGAATCTCATGATCTGTACTATATGTTTATGTAGGTGTTGATATGTGTGTATGTCTCGATCGAAAATTTTTATTTTTTTATTTAATTTTCGTATGAATTAAATTTGGTATGGATGGTAGGATGATTTGTTGTTGATATGGTTAGTACCTACAGATTGCTTATGCTTCCAGGAGATTTATCATGATTTTTCCTTGATTTTTCGTAGCTTAAATATGAAAATCGAATTTTTGTGTGGGTGAGAAATTTTGATTTTTATTTCTGGGTTCTTGAGTGATTTGTTGCTGTTGTTGATGATTGGTATAGATTGTATGAGTAATAAGCTTCGTTTTGGTGTATAAAACGTTGGATTTGGTTGAGAAATGAGTAAAATCGAAGTTTACCGGTGAGGTCGCCGGATTTTGGTTTCGGGTGATGCTGGGTTGGAATGAATGGTACGGTTGTGTTTAAAATGTAATTTGGAGTGATTTAGTGCTTAAAAACGTAGCAAACTGTACGTTTTAGGGGTGGCCGGAGGTTGCCGGAATAATTTTTCCGGTGGCCGGAAACTGGGTAGCAGCCATTGACGGCGATGAGTGTTCTTCGAGCATTCATACGAAGAACAGCGTAGGTGGTGATGAATAGTACCAGTTTAATCTTCAAAATCTGAAAACCTTTTCAAAAAAAATGATTTTGGAATTTTTTTTTTAAAATTTATTTATAAATTCGAATTTTATTTTCAGAAATTCGAAAAATCATTTTTAAATTTCGAAAAATTATTTTTAATTTCGAAAAATAGTTTTAAAATCTTAATAAATTATTTTTATTCGAAAATTTATTTTATTTGATTATTTTTAATTTATTTAGCTAATATCTTAATTAATTTAAATTGATTGGTTAATTAATATTAATCAATTAATTTAATTAATTAAATATTATTTAAATATAATTGAAAATAATCAGATTTAATTATTTTGGAAAACAAAATGATTTATTTATTTTCTAAATATTATTTTACCTTTAATATTTATTTCTTTATTTGTTTAAAATGAAATAAAATTGTTTTAAATCCTAAAAATAATCCGGGAACGGTAAAAATAGTTTTAAAATTCTAAAATTATTTATAAACCCGGATTTGATAATTATAAAAATATTTGGGGATTCAATAATTACCCGGAGGGTTTATTAGCGATCCTTTTTGATTCAAAAATGGTTAATTAAATCTTTTAAAATTCTTTTAGTGCTTTAAAAATATTTTTTTTAAATATTCTAAAAATATTTTGAGTGCTCTTTTAATGGTGAGTCGTATCCGCGCTATGTGTTGATTGGTTACGTGACAAATATATATGTATTTGATTTGAGGATTAATGATGTATCTCCAGGATTAATTATTGTTTCGAGGAATAATCCTGTCTTGAGGATTAATTGATTATCATGTTTCTTTATCGAAGAATAAGATAAATGTTTTGAGGATTATCTATCGATTGAGTTGATTAATAAATAATTAATTTGAATATTCAATTAATTTAATTATTAATTGAATTATTCTTATTAATTGCGTATTAATTAAACCGTTTGTCCGTTTTCAACGAGAAAAGTATTTCTGGAAATTAGAAAAATGACCCGGTTCTTATAAAAATAGTTTTAAGTTAAAATTCAACTTTTAAATTTGGATCGACTTTTTACCAAACCTTTTTATTGAGTCGATTATATCCGATAATTAGGGTTTTGACCCGTTTTCTGTTTTAAAAATATTGGATAAAATCTTTTCATGATCTGATCAAGCGTGCTATGTGATTATGTGAATTGCGTGTTATTATTCTTTGATTATCTATTAGTGATTTGTAAATATTCTATGAATAATTTGAGTGCTCTTTTATTTGTGAGCCGTATATGCTATGTGTTAATTGGTTATGTGACAGGTATATATGTATTTAATTCGAGGATTAATGATTATCTCTAGAGTTAATTATTGTCTTGAGGATTAATGAATTATTTCGAGGATTAATTGTTATCTCGAGGATTAATCTTGTCTTGAGGATTAATTGATTTTCATGTTTCTTTATTGAGGAATAAGATAAATGTTTTGAGGATTATTTATAGATTGAGTTGGACTAAGTTGAATACATAAATGTTTAATTCGAGGATTAATTGGTAAATATTGACTTAGGAATGTCAGCGGAGTTAAGTTGGTATGAGACGAAGAAGTTGGAGATGGATGCAGTATTGCGTGGATTGTAATAAAGAAGGGTGGAGATGAAAGTATTGTTTGTGGAATTGCTGGTTTACTTGTGAGGTGTTTTAACACCGGGAAAACGCCTATGTTCAAAGGGGACATTTCCAATTATTTTCTTCTGGCAGAAATATTGGTAAGCATGGTTAATACATTCGAAGTGAGTTTGCAAGCGTTTACAAAATGTCAGAATTGTCGTCCGGAGGCTGAGGTACTATCTTATGTTTGACTATAGAAGTAGACGCGCGGGCTCGATATCGACGGATCAGACTCGTGGCAACCGCTGAAGCGTAAAGCAAAGCATGATTAAAACAGAGGATATGATGACGTAAGATAGAAGAAGAAGGTAGACGGGTTACCTCGACTTTGTGCAATAGCTGAAGACCAGAGGCAAGTATTTTCTTGATCATCTTAAACACTTTTTATTTTATGTTTCATTGATTCATATCATGACGAATAGCTATTGTTCAGAGCTATTTGTGATTCTTAAATATTTTTGTGCGAACACAGTTGCTTGATATTGATACATTTGATGTGGGGAATTGTGTAAGAAAAACTCTTCATATCCTTATTATCGTAGTAATAATGGGATATGACCTGTATTTAAAACTAAGCATTTCCTGTTGAATTCGGAAATTGCTCTATTGGATTGGAAAATAGTAAAGCGTAGGAGGCCACATGTCGTAGTTGGTCCGGCTATATTTAAGGAGGATATGGTAACCATACCATCTTCCTATAGGCTAACATTACTTGCCTATTTTGGGTACCCCAGAAATCCGAACTATACACACACGGAAAAAAAGAGAATACCGGTGGAGTATAGAGGGTCCCATTGCCTTAGAACCTGATCAGGGGGCAATGGTGTTTTAGTAAAGTGTATCCAATCCATATCGCCAGAATGGCTATTATATATTGTGAGTTGGCAGACGATTCATTTTTATGACATGCCAAATGATTTTAGTTATGGTTTGAATGATATCACAGTTGTTGATTCAGTTTCTCTATAAACTGCTTTACATTTCAGTTGATTTTATGCCCCACTTATCCTGGTTTTATATCAAAATTTTTATACGCTTGCTGAGCATTTCTTTCGCTCATACTTGCTGTTGTAAATCCTAACATTTCAGTAAGGTGGTTTGGCGAGATTTATTCGCTCAGTTCAGAAAGAGAAGAAGCGTGATGCTATTTCGAAGATGACTTGGCTCAGGATGTCTGGATTTAGAGTAAGATCTATTTTATATAATTGAGTTCTAATATTATTATTATTATGTTATGGTCTAGTTAGCCTGGCGTACTTCTTATCGAAGCTACACCAGTGAATTAAGATTTGATCAAAGAGAATGTTGTAAAGAATGAATGCTTTTTATCTAATGGAATTTGGATTCTTGTTTCTAGCCCTATAACCTTAAAAGATCTTGGTATTTTTGGGGTCACAGATGTATATTTCCAGTGTTGGACAATCACAAATGGATGATTATTATTAATCAGATGTTTTATTTTGAGGATTTTCGCGTGGCAACCAAATCTCCTGACCCCGGATTTGGGGGGTGTCACAGTTATCGATATAGTTATCCTAACCATGATGTAGGAAATGAAGAACTCGGAACAGGTAAAAATCCGAACAGTATGACTTGGCCATTTGGTTCTATTTCTAATAAGAAAATATGAACTATATACAAGACATAGAGAAGTTCTTTTGGGAAGTTCTTGAATCAGAAATTCAAGACGACCATCAAGAAGAACAATTTTCTAAGGCAATGGAATTACTTGGATTAGAAGATAATGATCTAGCTAATCAACAAGTGGCAAATAATTTAGAATTACAATCTTTATTCGAATTTAGTTCTACTAATTATTTGAATGTCATTGAAGAATTTAGTTTACCAGAATCAGATTCTCAAGGCGCAGATTCATCAGATGAAGAGTTTGTTAAACATACATTCAGGATGAATAAACAAGAAGAAGGGGTGCATACAGAAGAAAATCCATTCGCATCTACTTCAGGAACAAAAAGACCAGTAGACAGGAAGAAAGGTAACTTCTATCCACCTACTACTGAGTTCAAAACGAATCAAAACTTATTTGGATCAAACGTTCTTAATATCGATTGTGAATCAGGAAGAAAAACCTTAATCGATGTATGGGAAAAAGAAATTAGTTTAATAATACAAACTAATCCTATCGCTTACAACGACACAGAAACAGTTTTGTTATTAGTTGATCACAAAACAGCTAGAGTCGTAAATAGGTTTATTAAAGACGCAACATGGGATTTCACAAATCTCGAACCCATAGAAGCCTTTAATCAAATCATAGATGGTACCTATACTATGTTTTTAGGAATTGATTATATCAATGCTAAAGATCTAGAAAAAGATAAGATCAAACAAAATGCTAAGATGGCTCTTAGTAAAATGCAATTATGTGATATATGCTTAATTGATAAATTCTTTTGTGAATATGAAAAGCATATGATCAACACATGCGATCTAACAGGTTATCATGTTTATGTGGAAGAATACATACGCAAGATACAATTAGTAGGAGAAACAGCTATGATTAAGTTTTTGCAGGAAAGAACAATCCTGACACAACACAGCTTGGCTTTTTCTCAAAGAATAGTAAAGAATGTAATCATCAGTTATTGTGATTTCAGCAAGACTCAGAAGAGGTTAAAAGCTTTCAGCAAGAAGTGTTGCGAAAAGATTTCAGAAGAATCTTATAATTTTGGTTCTAATCCCAATTACACCAAAAAATATAAGAAGAAATATTCTAAAAAGAAAATATCTTCTAAATATAGGTTTAAAAGGAAAAAGAAAACTTTTAAACCTGGAAGTATGTTAAGAAGAAAACTTTTTCTACTAACAAACAAAAGCTTTGTCCAAAAGGAAAGAAAAATTGCAGGTGTTGGGTTTGCAACGAAGAAGGACATTATGCAAATGAATGCCCTAACAGGAAGAAATATCCTGACAAACTCAAGGTATTAGAAGAAATCTACTACATAGGTTATGAACCAGTAGAAGATGAATATGATGAAAAGAAAGAAATCTTCATCATACAAGAGATTGACCCTGGACTATCGTCCGACGAGTCAGAAGATGAATCAACAGACGAAAGCGACTCTTTTGTCTGAGGATTCATCAGAAGAATTAGTAATGACAAATATTACTAATCCGTCATCAATCTATATCAAAGGTACACTTAAATTTGCTGGATATAGAAATATAGAATTACATTGCTATGTTGATACAGGAGCAAGCTTATGTATAGCAAGTAAATATGTCATTCCACCATAACATTGGGTGAATGCCGAACGACCTATTGAGGTAAAAATCGCTAATGGTAAAACCATTGTGATTAATAAGGTATGTAAAGACCTTGATATTATGATAGCAGGAGAAATATTTCATATTCCTATTGTTTATCAACAAGAATCAGGTATAGACTTTCTTTTAGGAAACAATTTTTGTCTAGCCTACAAACCATTTATACAAGTAGATGGTAAAACAGTTATTTTTACACTAAGAGGTGAACCAGTATGGGTTAGGAAAGTCACTCAAGTAAATCAAATAGGATTTCCTGAGTTCTTAGAATCTAAGAAAATAAATTCTAAAAAGAAACCCGTCACACTTGTTAACATCTCCCAAAACAAAATTCACTTTTTAGAGAGGGGGAGAGATATGTTATTAAAATATCAAGAAATGAATTTTGCTTTAACAAATTTATCTCAAGATATTGACAGGAAATTTAAGATTGAACAACTCTTAGACAAAGTATGCTCAGACAATCCATTTGATCCAAAGAAAACCAAACATTGGATGAGAGCATCAATCAAACTCAATAATCCAAAGGATATTTGCAGGGTAAAACCTATGAAATATAGTCCCCAGGATGTTGAAGAATTTGCAGTACAAATTAAAGAATTACTAGAAATAAAGGTAATTATCCCTAGTAAATCAGCCCATATGTCACCAGCATTCCTAGTTGAAAATGAAGCTGAACGACGAAGAGGCAAGAAAAGAATGGTTGTCAACTATAAAAAGATGAATGATCTTACTATAGGAGATGGTCACAACTTACCAAATAAAGACAGTTTACTAGCCCTTATACGAGGTAAGAAAATGTTTAGTTCATTAGACTGTAAATCAGGATTCTGGCAGGTATTGTTAGACGAAGAATCACAGCTATTGACAACATTTACATGTCCCCAAGGACATTTTCAGTGGAGAGTGTTACCATTTGGTTTCAAGAAAGCTCCATCAATATTTCAAAGGCATATGCAAGAAGCATTTAGACCTTTTGAAAAATTCTGTTGTATTTATGTAGATGATATTCTTATATTTTATAACAATGAAAAAGAACATCTTATACATTTGGCAGTGGTATTGAAGAAGTGTGAAACTCTTGGCATAATCCTATCCAAAAAGAAGGCTCAACTCTTCAAAACAAGTATTAATTTCCTAGGTTTGGAAATTGATCAAGGAACGCACTGTCCTAAAAAACATATATTGGAACACATTCATAAGTTTCCAGATCAAATAGAAGACAGAAAACAGTTGCAAATATTTTTAGGTATACTAACTTATGCGTCTGATTATATTCCTAAACTTGCAGCTTTAAGATCACCTTTGCAGGCTAAGCTCAAAAAGGAAAATCCATGGAAGTGGATAGAATCTGACACTTCTTATATTAAGAAAATTAAGAAGTAATTAGTAAGTTTTCCAAAGCTCTATCATCCGGAGCCTGAAGACAAGCTTATCGTAGAGACAGACGCATCCGATAAACATTGGGGTGGAGTTCTCAAAGCAATTAATTCTGATGAAAAAGAATTAATATGCATATATGCATCAGGAAGCTTTAAAGATGCAGAAACAAGATATCATTCAAATGAGAAAGAATACTTGGCAGTCAAGAGAGCTATTACAAAATTTTCTATTTATCTAACCCCTGTTGAATTTACTGTCAGGACAGATAACAAGAATTTTACTTATTTCCTTAAATTAAAGATTGAAGGAGATAACAAGCAAGGAAGACTTGTGCGATGACAACAATGGTTTTCCAGATATTGTTTTAAGGTTGAAAACCTTAGTGGAGTTAAGAATTGTCTTGCAGACTTCTTAACAAGAGAATACCTGCAAAATCAAAAGGTGTGACAAATAAAATTCTACAAGTTAATGTCACATCCTACCTGCAGGTATCCAAGGCATTTCAGGCCTATAAATAAGAGAGGAATTCAGCATTTGGAAATCACACCAAAACACCAAACACCCTCTCTATACCAAAGATCTCTTATTTGGATCAAAGAGCCCTGCTCTATAAAAATCTCTTTCTTTGAGATAAAAATATGGAGAATTTCTCCTTAGAAAAATTATTAGCAGAACAAATGATTTTGCTAAAAGAATACGAATCATTGGAAAATAGACTTTCAATAATTCGAGCAAAAATAGAATTTGTGAAGAAATATTCTCTTCATGAACAACAAAAGGTTATCTCTGAACCTTCTTCTTCAAAGAATGAATCTGAGACTAGCCCGGAGCAAACGGCTACCGGTAAAGGCATATCAACTCCGTTGACGCTTGTGGATTTGGCAAAAATCCAACACGAAGCTTCGACTTCGTCTCAAAAGGTAATTACTTCACCTTCCTCAGAAATGAGTCAAGAAGTGACTAATCCTGAGCAAACGGCTCCAGGTAAAGTTTTAACAAATCCGTTGAAGTCTGTGAATTTGCCAAAAATTCAGAATGAGGTACAGACCTCCATAACGTTAGTAAAAACCTCAGATTTAAATTTGAGACCTAACGGGGGAATTCAAATCCCTAAAAAGACTGAAGAACGAACTTCAGCAGTCCCTTTCGGATATAAAGGCCCTAAAGCCTATTATGTTGTGTTCAATGGTCCTAATGCAGGAATATACACCACATGGGAAATTGTAGAGAAGGCTGTTAAAGGTTTCTCTAATGTTAAACACAAGAGATACAAATCTTTTGCAGAAGCAAGAGTTGCTTCAAACCTTTATACTACACAGCAGTCCAAGCCACCACTTGAACTGATAAGTCACGCAGATGCATTACAACCAACTTATGCAGGTGCGGTTACTCAAAAGAAGGAATTTTCAAGCAAAATAATGCTGGGAACAATTCCAAAAGGCCAACAAACATTGTTGAAATAGCTAGAAGAAGATACTGATACTATTGAAATTACATATTCAAAGTTCAAATATCTTTATCAATATGGCAGGTCAGCCACAGAGCAGAAGTTCGTTGATAAGCATTTCTTCACCACAGACAAGAAGAATGTCAGCTACTTTAACTTCTATCCAAATGCCGATCCAGACATGGTATACGAGGCATATCAATTTGGATTATTAGCACAAGTTTATCCTACTGCTAGTAATCTCTTGGAAATCTCTAGATTCCCTAAGGAATTTAGAAAAGCACTTAAGGCATACAAAACAAATTGTCTTAAAGGCCAGGAAGTCGACATCTTCATTAAAACTACCAGTACAATTATTTGTTGGGAAGACGAAGAAGAATATGACTGTCCACCAAACCAACCAACTCATTATGTTCCCCAAGCCAAGCCATGGAGTCTACCTTGGAGAAGAAGGATTTAAGAGAGCTTGTTGAGCAAAAATTATTGGTTTTAATCAATAAATTATTCAGCATAAAGCCTGAAGATAAATTAAAGGTTAACCTTGCAACATGTTTTTCTTTAATGACGTCTTACTCCCATAAGGGATAAACGGAAGAAGACTATAGCAAGATCGTAGCCTTCAGGAGACAGCTATTACAAAAAGATGCTGTTGGTTCCCATAAAGATCTCTTTTGCAAAGAAAACAGAAAGAGATAAGGAAGTTTGGCATTCAGCTTGATTGTCAATATTGCAGCCCTACCACTTCTGAAGAAAAGGTAAAGGCAAAAGATTCCTCCACTACCTCCACTACAGATAAAGGAAAAGGAGTGGTCGATAAAGAAAAGTAGAAAAGAATCTACTTTATGCAAGAAGACGAGGGCATCGTTTTCAAAAGAAAACGAATATGCTTTTTCAGTGGACATCGTTTTACAACACTAGACATGAAAGATAAGGAATCTTATCTCTTCAGACTTTAGTGACTCAATAATATACATTTTACGTATGCAGTTACGTAAAAAAAAAAAATTTGTATAGATCCTCACTCCTTAGTCTATAAAAGGAGGAGTTCCATTTCAGTTTAGGGCATCTTTAATTCAGCACAGCATACACCCTGTATACTAGCATTCAAAGAAGTTCATAACGAGTGAGTAAAAACCCTTAGGGGTTGTGTGTGTAAACAGGCTCATAATGAGTCTATATCTGTATAATTATATGAATCAATAAAACGTCTTTTTCTTTATAAATCTTGGTTATATTTCGAGTTATTCTGGAGTCCGCTTTGGAGTACAGGGAGTACCGCTAGGCAGGAGGCCGTTAGGGAAATGCCGCTCACAGGATTGAAGACAGAGAATAATAACCAGAAGATTTGTACGAGACAATGAAGTTTTAAAGATCAATAATATCCCTGCAGATAAAGATCATTCGAAAAGCCTGGTAAAACTCACAACCCTGTTTTAATAAAACTTATATTCAAAACAATTCCGTTTAATTGATATAATCATGAGTGAAAAACCGTGGTTAGTTAACGTTAAAGGTAATGCCATAATTGAAATGTCTAACCTTGAATATCTAGATCATCTCTTAGAGACCTCTAGAAATATAATTTCCCCTGAAAATCAAACAAAAACTAGATACCTAATTTGGGATTTAGAAGCTATAAAAGACGAACAACCCGCCTTTTACAATAAATTTTCTACCATAATAGAAAATGAAATTCGTAATTTAAAAAGAATTATGAAATTAGAGCCCTATCCTCGTACTATGACTGATACTTCAGAGGCTAGTTCCTCTAATACGCAGAACTACGTTAGTTTACATAGATAATTGTAAAATTAATCACAGCCAAGACAAAGAAAAATGAGTGGACTAGATTTATTCTCCCATTTTCTCCATATAACAAATTGTCCCCGGAAGGCTACTCTACATACACAAACACGACTACACGAGAACAATCCGCTCAGAAGTCAGAACTTGCAGTCTTAAAATACCTAAAATGACCACACCCCAATTTAAGCGCCAAATCTCCGATAGTAGAGGTTTTGCAAATTCTCTGTCGGCCAATCTATTCACCTAAACAAGCTCAATCTCTCAGAATTTTCGCAAATCTATTCACCGAGGTACTCTCTCTCTCTCTGTTTTTGCAAATCTAATTAACATAATCTCACTCTCACTCTCACTCGCAGAATTTGTGCAAATCTATTCACCGAAACAAACTCAGTCTCGCAGAATTTTCGCAAATCTATTCACCGAGGTTCTCTCTCTCTCTACTCGTTAATTCAATCACTTCTCACTCCTAATCTGTTTATGTATGTGCGTGTGTGTTTAAAGTCTACTCTGCTTTATGCTTTTCATGCTTTTTGTGCATCAATTGAGCTCGATCCTTCACGTTTTGGTTTTGAGATTACGAAAGTGTACTCGATATGTGTTAATATATGATGTGTGTCAGATTTCCCCCCAATTTATGCGGATTGAACCTATTTTGTTTGTTATTACTTTATTTTCCATTCTGTGTTATTCAAATGGAGCGTAGTTGCAGATTAATGTAATCTAATCATATTATGTGTTATTTGATTATCAATTATGTTGTGAGAATTTGATGTTTGATATGAGAAACTGATAGAGATTATTGTGATATTATTCTTGCTTGATTGAGATATATGTGGTTTTATGTGTATGATGTAGTTTTTGAAAACAACTGCCTAGATTAACTCTGTTTTGCACAAGTGTGATATAGTCAAAGGCATTACAAGTACATCTTTCCAGCATCGAGTTACATTTTTCTTAAATACTAGTCCACAACAGACACATAAAACAATGTAGACATCTTCTCACACTCATCTGCATCCATTTCTTAAATCAGATAAGTTATATAGTTATTAAATATCTGATTAACATTAACAGTATTGTTACTAGCTAAACATAAAAAGCACCATACATGCATATATTCTTTTGTTGTCACCTCGTATATTCTCGTAATTTTCAATTGTGATGGGAACATAAAAACACAATGTTTGTTACCTCATCTTTACTGAACAGTTGTATGACACCAGAGAAGTGGCGAATATGTATGTTAGATTTAACAGTTGAGAATTTGAGCAGTGATGATGTTGTTAGATTTAACAGTTGTAAGATGTTTGTTAAATAATGCGAACCTGAGGTTTTCAAAGAATAAGAAAGTAAGGTATTTTTAGGCAATATTTGTAGCTGGGAGGCCTGCTTAGATAGAAACATTGCAGCTTAAGAATGTGGATTCAGATTACCAAAATAAATGGTATGAGGGAAACATTAATTCGGAATTTCTGAATTAATTTGGAGGTGTCCAAACTTGTAGACTTACTGTCTTCCCTATTTTTTGCTGAATTTCTGAATTTTGCCATGAATCCAAAAGTCAACTGGTTCAACTCTAACATGTTATTTGATTATCAATTATATTGTGAGAATTTGATGTTTGATATAAGAAACTGATGGAGATTGTGATATTATCCTTGCTTGATTGAGATATTTGTGGTTTTATATGATATAGTTTTTGAAAAAATTGCATAGATCAACTCTGTTTTGCACAAGTGTGATTGAGTTACCTTTTTCTTTAATACTAGTCCACAACAGACACATAAAACAATATAGACATCTTAATCTCACACTCATCTGCATCCATTTCTTAAATCAGACGAGTTATATAGTTATTACATTTCAAATTAACATAACATAGTGATGAATCTCTAATTTAATCAAGCATAAACTGAAGTTTATTTTTGAAACCAATAATTGTTGTTTCTATGCAGGGTAAATAAATATGGCGGTTGAGGCAGGGATTGAATCTCTTGGCGGTATATGTAATGATATTTGTATTGCTGCTCAAGGTATAAAGAGTCTTTTGGAGAATTAGCAAAGTACTTTCTTTGCAAAGTTAAGAGAACTCAGTGAGAACGTGAGAACAGTGGGGATGATGAAGATTTCGAGGCTGCAGTGGTTGAGGAGACTTCTCGTACTGCCGAAGAGAGAGAACTGCAAAGGCTTGTTAAGATTTCTGGAAGAAAAATAATGAAATTAGAGGACAGTGAGAAGAAGGTTTTTACAGAATTCAATCAAGTGATGTCAAACTTATACATGTCAGCGGACTGTAATCTAGCAGTTTCAACTGGAGTTTCTGGTTCCCTATCCAGTGATCCGCGTGATTGTCGAATGCTGATAATGATCACACCAGTGGCACTCATCTTTCTAGCAGCAATGTTTTTGGCCATTTATTTCGCTCACCAACAACTTCAGGTACTTAAAAGAAAGAAACAGGAATTGTGTGTAAGTATACCGTGTTTTGAATTGATCAAACCTCCGGTAAAGCTCCGACCTCTGATCACACAATTCCTGTTTCTTTCTTTTAAGTACCTGAAGTTGTTGGTGAGCGAAATAAATGGCCAAAAACATTGCTGCTAGAAAGATGAGGGTTACTGGTGTGATCATTATCAACATTCGACAATCACGCGAATCACTGGATAGGGAATCAGAAACTCCGGTTGAAACTGCTAGATTACAGCCTGCTGACATGTATAAGTTTGATATCACTTGATTGAATTCTGTAAAAACCTTCATCTCACTGTCCTCTAATTTCATTATTTTTCTTCCAGAAATCTTAACAAGCCTTTGCAGTTCTCTCTCTTCGGCAGTACGAGAAGTCTTCTCAACCACTGCAGCCTCTAAAGAAGTAAATGCTGATTTGAAGTTTCAAGCACGTTACTATGACAAGTATGTTTGGCTAGTTGGTGTTTGTGGAGTGCTCTATGCAGGTTTGCTTCTAATAGCGGGATATCATGTAGTTTGTAGTCACGTAGTATCTTGTTTTCACTGATTTTATTTTTTATTTGTTAACGGATCTGATTAAATTCTCTATTTGTTAACTGATTATCTTTTTTTTCTTCCTTTGTTGACAGGCAAGTTCAGATTTGCAAGCTGAGCCACCTGTTCCAGATCATTTCCGATATGATTCTTATCTACAGGCAAGTTTTGGTTTCCAATATTATTCTCTATTTGTTTAGGTTGACCTCAGCTCAAGTTTTGACAAGTGGTTCATGATAAACTCATTTCAAGTCAATTTCCTTAAATTTTTTATCTACCTAATGCACAGGAATGGTAGGTTGATGATCCCCCTTCTGCTGAGGCCCATAAAGACAATTCTGAATTCCACGAACGGGTGGGGAGGACGCGTCCTTAGACGCTTTATTCTGATGTCTTTATGTTTGTCTTAAACTTTTGAGTAGCAGGCCCTCTGGTTACGCCTTGCAAGTTGTAAGCTTTAGACTTACTTTTTGTTTCAAATACTCTCTTTGTGGATAATATGTGATTACTATTCGAAGACGTATCCCCAAGTACTTATGAGTAGCAGGCCCTCTGGTTACGCCTTGCAAAGTTGCAAGTTGTAAGCTTTAGACTTACTTTTGGTTTCAAATACTTTCTTTGTGGATGATATGTGATTACTATTCGAGGACACGTCCTCAAGTTTGTTTGACTATTCAATGTGTTGTAAGTTACAACTTGTAACATCTACACTTCTATATATTATATGCCAACAGGGGGGTAAATTGAGACAAAAAAAAAACCCGTGAAGTTACCAATATACCCCCTTAAAAGATATATTACAGATGTGCCACCCAGCCCTACTTGCTAATATGCTATTACGTCTTTAGTCATTCCCAAGCATGCTACTGCGTCTCCTGCCTGCCAAAATTCCAGTTGCTTCTTAAAGGTATTGTTGCTCTATTGTCATCCCTCTAATTGTGCTAATTATATTCGCATATTGATATACTTATGTATCTATATAGACTATATATGATTAATTGTGATTGCTTTCACAATCACAGGATGCTACAATTATACCTTTCAGAAATTGTTTGAGTATACAAGTTGCTTTTGTTTGTCGAAATTTTTGGAGAAAATCGAATGCCTCTCATACTTGTCAAGGCGTAAAGATGAGGCTAGGCGACATTGTTCCGCCTAACCGCCTAGGCGATTATGCGCTCGCCTAGACGACATTAGGCGGATTATACGTTTAACTATACATATTTGGTATATTTTATATATACATACATTTATATGTTATAATAAAATATATATATATAGAGAAAAGTTCTATGGAGTACAGTTTAATTAGAGTACGTTGGAGTACACATACGTTCTGCACTCAAAATATTTTAAAATTTATTATTTTGCAAATCTTATTACATGAACATCATTATTTCATCGAGAATCTTGAAAATTTTGTATGTTTTGCTAACAAAATATTGCAAAATGAATTGTTCTGCAAAACACATTTGGGTTACAAAACATATATGTTCTGATTGCAAAATATAAAGGATTTTCAAGATGAACATATTGCAAAATATACATGATTTTCAAAATTATCAATGAAATTATGATATTCATATAACAAGGTTTGCAAAACAATAAATTTTACAATATTTTGAGTGCAGAACGTATATGTACTCCAACGTACTCCAATTAAACTGTACTCCATAGAACTTGACCCTATATATATATACAATTATATTTGGTACAGTTTGTTCAAACATATATATATATATATATATATATATATATATATATATATATATATATATATATATATATATATATATATATATCATGGTTGTCACATACATATATATATTTAAAGTGATGTGTGAATCTGGTCAAGTTAAAATTAAGTTATTATGAAATCTGGTCAACACAAATTTCTTTTAACTTATCTTCAACATCGTGCTTAGGACACTTTCCAATCCAAAAACAAAGTAGTGGAGACATTAGACAGAACAAAAAACAAAAAAGAAAGAAAGAAAGCAGTAGACATTAGGAAAAAGGAGACAAGAAGTAGTGGAGAACTTCTTTAAAAAAAAAAGTAGTGGAGAACTAGTACTTTAGTAGTAGTCTATTGTTCTATTCAAAAAAGAAAGCAATAGACATGGTCACATGGCACACTCGGAATTTGCATCATTGCATAGTAGTATAGTACAGAACTTGCAAATTACTAATATTCTTCTTCTTCTTGTTTACTTCTTCTTTTTCTATACACCACCATTAAAACTCTTTTACACAAGCACAGGTTCTACATAGCCACAGAGAAAAAACAGGTAAAATAGTGCAGAAAATATATATATAAAATAAGTTGGGCTTGGTTTTTTTTTTTTTTAAAAAAACGAGATTAGACGGATTTAGACCAACGGATTTAGACGAACTACCCTCTAAAAACAAGGCGGGTCGGACGCCTACCCGTTTTTCACCGCCTAGGCGACGTCTTAACAACTATGAATTGCCTCTTAATATAGTCAGTTGGTAATAATTGATATATATAATAGTTGATGTTATACCCTTATAACCAGTAATGGATGTGATGATTGTATATATCTCATATGCTGATGTAGTCGGTCAAGGTTACCATATAAGCAAATACAAAATCAGAAAAGTCCACCTTAGTAAACAACAGAGAATGACAGATAATCTAACTACTTATAAAAATATAGGACCGGTGGTCAACATTTGTCTCAGTTGTGGCTTTGCTGGACCTTCAACCGGTGGTTGGATTCTTGACAGGATTGAGTGTCGTTTGGCCTTTCCAGGTATGTGCCTTACTGTGATAATTGGTATTTCCGTCGGGTAATATATTTGAAACTTACAGCCTATTACTTGAATACTTTTTATTAATTACCAAAGGTTTAATTCACTTTCTTAAATATAAACTTTGCAATCATAAGGGAAAACTAAGATTTATGTGGTTTTTAAATGATAGAGGTTGACTGTTGTTGCAATGTGTATTTGGATGGTCCACTGTCGCGATCTCTGAGGGGCGGAGCCACAGCTTAGCTGTGGTGGGCTGTAGCCCAGGGTAAAAAATTTTAACTCCAAAATTTTATATAGCCCAGCCCAAATAATTTAAAACCAGCCCAGGATAATATTTATCCAATCCAATACTAGCAACCAAATTCAGTATAGAGAGATATAGAGAAATTGAGAGAGACAGTGTGAATCACAAAGCTCAACAACTGGAAGAAGTCATCAATCATGCATTGGTAATTAGGCAAGTGCTCAAATACAAACCACTCTTAAAATACAAACCTACAAACCAACACTAAATTAATTATATTTCATCTATTCTAAGGTTTTCGCCAAGGGTATCTTCACAAAAAATGTAATTGGCTCTATCCAACAAAAAAAAAAAAAATCGAAAAAAAAAAAAAATCTTGCCGTGGAAATGCGAAGCATTTAAGACAGTAAACGGATGAGTTAGGTAGTCATGAGGGCCGAAGGCTCTCGACACACCCGTCAATCGTCTATTGCCTTTACCATTGATTGCCATTCCTTACAACTTTAGAATGATAAAGGCGCGAAGCGCCGTACAAGAAGGTGCGAAGCACCGTTAACCTGTGAAATCCACTTCCACGTCATCACGTGAACAGTGATTTTTTTTTTAATTTTTTAATTTTTTTTTGTTGGATAGAGCCAATTATTTTAAGCATTTTTTGTATTGGGGTACCCCTAGTTTGGTCATTAGATTAGCTTGAAATATTAGATTATGATTGATTTGTAGGTTTGTATTTTAAAGAGGTTTGTATTGGAGTAGCCCCCTTGATAATTATTCAGTATGTTCATATCTTCTCAATCCATCTTATTCTCTTGCTTGAAATTAGATTATATTTTTGTAAATAGGTTAAATAATTTGTAAATTTTAACCATCAACAAGCTCTCTTTCTTTTTTACAGGACACATATAATGAAAAATTAAGGAAATAAGGGAGGAAAACATTTTTTTCAATTTTCAAACCAAGAGAAAATCATCTGCAGCTACTATTAGTGAGGTACATTTTCCATCTAATATTAATATTGAGGATTATTTATAAACTAATACAACACAGAAATTGCTTCCTGCCTAAACAACAAAAAGTTATTATTATATTTTTAACATTATCTACAGGAAAGCTGCTGTTGGAACATCGGAAAAATAGTGGCCTATCAATAAGGGGTAAACTTCTGAATTATTACCCCCATTGTTCACTACTTATGTTAAACTGTGTATTCATGGTAGTCCAAGTACTAGCCCAGGTGAAAAAAAATTTCTGGCTCCGCCCTTGGATCTCTCTTGAACAGAAGCTCCTGAATAACACGGCAACTAACATGCCTCATCATGTTGGTTGATTTGCACTTGGTCCTGTATTTCTTCTTCTTCTTTTTCATGTATTTAGGAAACAAAAAATTTCTTGCCCTGCATTATTTTCAAGAGTTCACTTAATATTATTTGGACTATGGTGGAGGATGTGGATTGTGGGCTGATTTAAGGTTCCTGAGAATTTCTCGGGAATGCCAGTAAACAACGAATATCAATATCAATAATAGTAAACTCTGGAATAATTACAAGCTAATAAGTCCTATATATGATCAGCAATCTGTCATACATTCCTAATTGAATTCAAAGATTTAAAATAATGTATCGTAAACTTTTCAAAAACATATAATTATCGGCTATAAGTCTATAACGATAAGTGATAACTATTAAATAACTTATACCGGAATATTATGAGTATTGGGCCTTTAAAGCATTCTATATTGCTGCCAACTACATTTCTCTCCCGACAAGGTCAACAGTTCGAATACTTTCTTCCCCTCCCCGTAAACTTGTAAAAAAACAAATTTACACACATGTCTGAAAGGAAATCACACAATAGTTTTAATCTCAATACACACTTGTCTAAAAGTGAATCACACAACATCATTATAGAATTTTTTTCCATTGTTGTTTAGGATGCTACACAATGGTTTTAATTGAACACACACTTGTCTGAAAGGAAATCACACAATAGTTTCAATTGAATGCACACTTGTCTGAAAGGAAATCACACAATAGTTTTAATTGAATGCACAAATGTCTGAAAGGAAATCACACAACATTATTATAGAATTTTTCCATTGTTGTTTTAGGATGCTACACAATAGTTTTAATTCAATACACACTTGTTTAAAAGGAAAACACACAACATTCTTGTATAATTAATCCATTGTTGTTTGGGACTCTAAACAATGGTTTCTTTAATTCAAACCGTTGTAAGAAATACAGTGCACAATGGTTTACGTTTAAAAAGCATTGTTTGTTTGGATGATAAACAACATTATAATATGATATTGTCTAAGACATGACATTGTCTGATATGGTTTTTAACAAGTAAAACATTAAAGATTTCAAAAAAAAAAAACAAGTAAAACATTAAAGATGCCCTCATTGGCTAATCACATTTTAGACAATGGTTTATTGACGCAAACAATAAGCAATTGGACAATTCAATCGACAAGCAAAAAATGCACAAACCAACCAATATTTCACCATTACCACCAGGTTCAAAACAAAATTCACCAAATAAACCAACTAATATTCATAAAAACATCCACAAACATTGGCCACCGTTTCTAACATGACCACCAGGTTCAAAACAAAATTCACCAAATAAACCAACTAATATTCATAAAAACATCCACACACATTGGCCACCATTTCTAACATGACCAACTTATATTTTCTGAGCAAGCACCTAATAGCGTGGTGCTTCATGAAGAACTTTGCCCAATCAGTCTTGATTTCAACGATATCACTGGTGTTATAAGCCAGGTTGCCCCTCGTGCCCACTGGAAAAAGAAACAACGATAGTGTAAGTTTTCCGATGAATGTCACATTACAATACAGAAAACAAAAAACAAATGAAGCCAGGTTGTACTGATTTTCCAAACTTATATGATTGAATACTGTACTGATTATTTTCACCAAATAAGGAAATTGCAATTTGGACCTTATTCGCAAAATTTAATTCCTTATATTCACATATTTCTTTCATAAAGCGCATCACAAACAAACCACAGTCTGTGGCCCCGTGCTGGAGAGGAACACCTTGAAAAATATTTTAAAAAAATATTACATGTCTACACATAGAGAAAACAGATAAATTATTAAATACATTAATGAAAATTATTATACCGCCATATTCTCCCAAGGAATTCTCTTCTTGGAAATCTTTTTCGCTTTATCCTTGTAGAGTTTGATGCCATTACAACAAAACAATATAAATCAAGTCAGACATTTTTCCTTATCAATTGTTAAATCGATTCAAAATCAAAATAAAGTTTCTGGTGATACTAACTTGTCAACCACTTCTAACCATTCATCACTACCAAGTCGGCGCTTCAACGGGTCCATGTGGTAAACTACCTGAGCTTCTGGATTCACAACAGTCAACGCCCAATGGTTCCTAGAAAATCATGCATTAACACGTCATAGATATACTATAAATTAGTTTCCAAGGGTATAATGGCAGAAGTGAATTATAATTAGCACTTATAAACACGTAAATTATATCTCCAAGGTAATTTCATGTTACACTTACATCCAAAAGAAAGATAATAAAAATTATAGGATTTTGATGATGTAGAGGAAGAACGTATAAAAAATAAAGTACTCACACATGGTTATAAGGCAACAAAAAAAATTGGCCTGGCTTAGCATTTTGGAATCTGATAGAAAGCGCACGAGACCTATGTGCTGAATTACCACAACCTATGGAGCCTATTGTGCCTGGATCAACGAACGCTACCATGTCGTTCATCTTGTGCTTTTTCAAATATTTCTCTAATAAACTGTATACAAAAATAAACACTCATCAACACGACCATAGGCCTCTTCCACAGAAGGGACCATCGGGGTCATACTTTGCTTTCGGCTTTCCTCTAGCCTGACATGACCATAGGCCTCTTCCACAGTAGGAAATGGAACTTGTCCGATAAGTTGATTTTTAATTGAATCATACTCATCCGACAATCCATCAAGAAATTTCATCACTTTTTCTTCAGTGATCATCTTCTGATATTTTTCTTGATCTTCAGCAGTTTTACACTCAAATATAGTGTAGTGTCCGAATTCACTCCATAATGATGTTAGCTCAGAATAATACTGAGCTAGTGTGCAGCTTCCTTGAGTCAATGCCCACATCTTCCGCTTTACCTCAAACCGCTTGGCTACATTCCCGGAGAAGGAATAAGTCCGAGTGAGAGAATTCCACACGTCTTCAGCAGCATCAATGAAGATATAGCTTTTTCGAATATCTACCTTCATAGAGTTAGATAACCATGAACACACCATGGCATTTTCAGAATCCCAATCATCGAAAGTAGGATCTTCTCCCAAAGGTTGTTTAGCTTTCTCATTGATGTATTTCATCATTTTATGAGACTTTAGTGCCATTGTACAAGCTTTGGACCATTCCAGAAAATTCTTCCCATTGAACTTAGGATTTGCATACGGAGTTATGTAAAATCCAGATTTTCTGCTACTTGTAGTAGTAAGCTTATTCGTATCGTCAACAACCTCAGCCATGAATCTGGGCAGAATCTGGTGTGTTTTTGTTGGGTTCCGAGGCATAAAACGCAGCGGAATAACGTAAATAAAACAATAAATATCGAAACCCAAACCAGGATCCATGTATAATTCTGAACAGATTATGGAGAAAAATGAATCATACCTTTAAAAACGTAGTTTCACGAACTCAACGGAGATCCTAGCTTGTAATAACCACACACAGCCTTGCGTCAAGATCTGCGTCTCTAAGGTAATCCACACGAATGTCCGACCGTCCAACGATCCAAGGAGCCAGGTACTAGCCTACGAAGAACAATCTTTCTCTCTCTCTAGCCTCTCAAAGATAGAGTTACTAGGGTTTTATCAAAAACGAAATTATGATCTCTTAACCCTAAATTAATACATCATCATGTATTTATATTAGAGAGATAATGGGCTAAAATCAAAAATCGAATTGGGCTTCCTTAAACCCAACTCTATTTTATTCTGATTTTATTATTGGATTTCCTTAAATCCAATTCTGTTCTTCCTTTATTAAAATTCGAATTTACTAAGATAATTAATTAGAACAAGTCCAATTAATTAAATAGCTTATTCTCAATTTAACAATGATTTAATTTAAATTCTTAATTTAAATTAAAACTCCTTTTAAGACGTTCTAAGTGTGTGACCCTATAGGTTAATATTACGTTGGTAATAATTTTAATATCTAATAATAAATTATAAACAATGAGCGGTATCTAGTAGTACATCATTGCTACCCAAGTAATAATAATAATTGGTGATCCAATTTAAACCTTTCGTGACTAATGTTTCCGTGTAATATAATCCCTTTAACCATATATATTATAGATTAAACTCGAGGCATGTATTTAGTCATCCTCTTCAACATTTAATCCGGGTTTACTTGATCCATGAGTAGACTATTAAAAACAAATCATTATTTGAGCACGGTCATGCATTTTTATAGTCTCACTCAATCAAGAGGCCAATAATATCTCTCCTAATTATAGGATGGTTAAATCCTTTATCTATCATTCATATTTCTCATACGACTCATGATATACCCGATGTCCACTTTTATCATCACCCGGTCAAAGGTAACTTTTAATGTAGTCAAAGTATATTAATTATCGTATAGAAATATAATGATCTCAAGTCAAAGGATCATTACACCATTATCACTGTGAGTCTTTCTTATGACTTTATTAAACATGAAGAATCTCACTGTGGGTCTGTCCAGTACCATGTACTCCTACATGTACCTATGTATTGACTTTAGTATCTCCATACTTATAACCAATGAGATGTGATTATCTGTCAAACAACATACTAGTCTATCTGTGTATTATCATTGTCCTATATAATAATACTTGACTAGGGACATTTAAGAATATGATATATTATATAATCTCAAGTTCAAGTCATGTACTTAAACTATACAATGTGTATCATGATTCTAAGGACACTTATTATGCTAACAAATATATCGCAGTAATTAAAGTCATAATAAATACGTTTATTTAATAATCAAATGACATAAAGGTTTATTCAAGAAACAATGTATTGCCTCTAGGGCACCTACACTAACAGTTTTCTGGGCAGAATGGGTGATGAATCTGGGCAGAATCTGGGCAGAATCTGGTGTGTTTTCTGGGCAGAAATTCTGTGTCTGTGTTTGTGTGGGCAGTGTTATTCCCTTAGGAACTGAACATGCTCTGATACCATCTTAAATTATAGAATATATGCTGAGATTATAAAGAGATGAGAGAAATCAGTTGAGGTAGAAAGGAGGAATTGTATATTGTTGTATTTTTCAATAGAGGAGAACACCCCCATTTATAGACTGCATCTCTAGCCATTTACATCATGGATTAGAAACAAATGTCTAAACAAATGTCTGGGGGTACCTGTTCGAGTGCGCAGCTTGTGTGTGTGAAGGATTAAAAACTCCACCTACATCGTTAGTACTCCCAAATCGTAGATCTACCCCAGATATGTGAATAGGCACCATATTAGAACTACCACTTGCTTACCGATCTGCAAAACCTTCAACAGCTTCTTAATCTCATTAAGAGAATCATCCATTCCCCCTATCTTAGCTTTTACACCCAGAATTCTCACATTCAACTCATGTGCCTGGTGTAAAGCCTCATCTCTGCTCTTCGCAACCACATCTATTACTTCATTCACCTTTGTCTCATGTGCCCCCAATCTCTCGTCAAGACCTCGTATACGGGTACTTCAGCCATTCAACTTAGAGCCAAGGAACGTGTGCTCTGATACCAATTGTAACGATCCTAATTGTAACGACCCTGTTACTGAGATGATTTAATTAACAGCTAATTTATATGAAATATAGAAGAGTGATCAGAAAGAAGATAAAACGATGAATTCCATTGATGAAAAAAAAAGAAATTACATGTCTCACTCCCCATCTCTAGTGTCCTTTCTAATATTTATCTAATCTCACACTGACACGTGTCACCGTTTCATTGGGCACGTGATCCAAGAAAGATACCTTACTCCATAATAAAAAATTACAACCGTTTAACATATAACGGTATTAAGACCAAGAAAAAAGTCAATAACGGTACTGGCAATTTACTAAAATGACCCTAGCACTGTTACACTAACAATTCCTCGCAAAACCTTAAATTCACGTACAATTCAAAAACGACCAAACTAACTTACTTACCATAAATTATCGAACAATTCACCTACTAACTCCAAATTCTCTAGGTTTTACATAATCAAATGCATCAATCTCCAAACTAACTTACTTACCATAAATTATCGAACAATTCACCAACTAGCTCCAAATTCTCTAGGTTTTACATAATCAAATGCATCAATCTCAATTATCACACATACATCACACACACAACAAAGTAATAAACCTAACAATTCCTCGAAAATCCTCGAATTCACATACAATTCGGAAAAATAAACAAATTAACAATTACGTACCACATAAACATGAACAGTTCTGATAAGATACGCAACGCATTCGCCGCCTTCAACTGAACTCTCACACGTCAGTTTCACCACACTGTTACACATCTCCTCCGACAATTCTGCTATCCTCTCGAAATTCTCGCTATCACGAACACTTGCCTCATCCACATCGCGATATTCATCATCTACAGACACTACGCTGCGATCCGATCCTTCGTCAATTGCGTTAGGACTACCGTTATCGCCATCGGATTCTGGTTGAGTTTCGGGATCGATCACCGACACTTTAACCGCCGGCAGAAATTGCGGTGGAGTTACGGCAGTGAGGCGGCGATGACGGTGTGAATTGGATAGAGATGAGTGTGAATTGAGGGATTGGAGGTGAAGGTGGAGTTGTGAGTGGCGTGGTGTTGTACGGGGGAAACGTACATAAGTGTGAGTTAGACGAGTCTAACTCAGTGAGTTGATTAGGTTGAGGGGTTTCAGAGTGACCATGCTTGATGTGAGCAATTTGGGTTGCATATAGAGTATTACTGTATTAGCATGGTTGCCCGCTTTGTTGAGCTATGATTCTTCATTGTAATATGATGACAATTTACTTAGATCGATTTTCCCTTTTCAAAAACTTGCTAAAAGATATGTCATCGTACACTTGTTCTTTTAAAGAGATTAACACCATGAGATTATTAGATTTATAATAAAAAAATTAAGGGTATTTTTGTAAATAAAGAGGATGAATCTTACAATTACAAAAAACCTTGAGGGGCCAAATTAATTTGTTTTAATCTTAGGGAACTCCTGAGGTCATCCTCGGGCCCAGTTTTCTCTTGTTTTTTAAAATCCAAACACAAAAACTTAATTTTGGCTTTTGGTAGTTTAAAATTGTATTTTAACTAAAACAAAACTTAATTAAAAGCATCTCCAAAACCAAGAGTCTCCTAGTTGGCTCCTAAATATAATATAAATAATTAAGTTCCTAGTAAATTAGGACATTATAAAGAGTGTTAACTCCAACAGTGTTCTTTATATCTCCTATTTATTTTATTTTTTATTCATATTTGGATCCAAGTATGACAAAATGAGAGAGAAAGTGAAACGAGAGATAGAGAAAAGTAATGGATGATTTGGAGAGAAAGAATTTTGTATTAATAAAAACTAGTCAAGAACCATGTGTAGGCTTTTTTAAACAGAGGAGAGAGGAGATTTTTAAGGGCTCTTAAGTTTATAAAAGAGTCACTAAGAGTCTCTTGGAACTCTATTTCAACCATTGCTCTTTATTTTTAAAGTTAAGAGCCTATATAAAGAGTCTTGTGGAGATGCTATAAGATGCTGTCACCATACATTGTTTTAGTTAAAATACAAAATTTGCTTATGACACCTTCATTTTGTATAACGCTTATAAACTCGTGTTAAGATTTGGCAAACAGGGCCATAGTGTCAGCCAAAATGAAGGTGTCAAAAGGCAAATTTTGTTTGTTTTCTTCTTGGTTGTTTACTCATTGGGTGTTGCGAAATGCAAATCAAATTAACCAGTGCAATTTGTAAAAATTACTCTACTCTCCTTTCTACTCCTTTGAATAAAGTGTGCGTATGACCTAGTTTTCTGTGCACTCTATACCTAGTTTGTTGTGCATTGTATTTATTAATATATATTTACCTTATTTCTCATCATTCATATCTTGTGCACTGTATTTATTAATATACATTTAACTTATTTCTCATCATTCATATCTTATTTTATCAAAATCATATTTCATTTAAAATATACATTATACATTTATATTTTCATTTCAGAGTAAATCTCTATGGAGTACTCATTTAATTGGAGTACTTGGAGTACATATAAATTTTGTATTCAAAATTTTGCAAACTTAATTATTTTGCAAAGCTTATTACATGAATATCACTATTTCATCGAAAATCTTGAAAAGTTTGTATGTTTTGCTAACAAAATATTGTAAAATAAATTGTTCTGCGAAACACATTTGGGTTGCAAAACATATATGTTCTGATTGCAAAACGTAAAGGATTTTCAAGATGAACATATTTCAAAACATACATGATTTTCCAAATTATCAATGAAATTATGATATTAATATAACAAGGTTTGCAAAATAGTAGATTTAAAATATTTTGAATGTAGAACGTATATGTACTCCAAGTACTCCAATTAAATGAGTACTCCATAGAACTTTTCCCTTTCAGAGTAAATATAAAATACATTGTACTTAATAATACATGCATATTAATGTATGGATACATTTAATTTATATTATCAAAATTATTAAAATTAATAATTAAAATTTTCATATTCCAGTATATGTATATAAATAGAGCATTGTATATCATTTTTTCTAAGAAAATTTAATCACTTTGTTTCGGTACATATATAATATTATCAATATGATTTTGCTTCAATTATTAGCTCATATAATGATACTTTCTTAACAATATATCATATTTGCAGGTCCATTTGATCGATAACTGTCCTATTCCAGAAATTTATGGATTTTGGTTCATATTTCATGAAGATTCTGTACAAGGATGGGATGCTCCTCTAAAATCTAGGGCTAAGAACTGGAAATTGATACGTGGCTAGATGATAATATGTAATTTAGTCAAGTATATAAATACATTTGATAATTATTAATGTTTTTTATTGTGTGTTTAATATTATATGTTCTTGTCATGTGTTTTTGATATATGTAATTACTCATTTAAAATAAAAATTATTAATAACATGATATATATATATATATATATATAATTTGAATTTTAAAATATAAAAGTTTGTTTCTAGAATATTAAAATAAGTACTACATCTTAAAATTACTAATAATTGTAATAATCTATTTAAAAATAAATTTATTAATAACATTATATATATATATGTATATATAATTAGAATTTTTCAATATAAACATTTGTTTCTAAAATACTAAAATAAGTACAAATATTTTATGATGACCCATAATTATATTAATATATTTAAAAATAAAAATTATCATATGTAGTTTGAATTTTAAAATATAAAAAATTATTTTTAAAATAATGACTCATAATTGTATTAATCTATTTAAAAATAAGAATTAATAATAATTATAATTGTTATGCCATATTTTTGGCATATCTAATAACCTCCCAAATTTTTATTATTTACTAATTATTAATTCAGATTAATAATTATTGCTTAACTGCTAAGTTTTATCCTCTCTCTGAAACGAGTAAAGAATCAATCTTAATCAATCAATTACTGAAAATATCTCCAAACGATATTCTTCAAATCAAGAAGATATCACAACGATAAGATCATAAGATTAAATCAGATAAAATCAGTAATTACTACATTAACAAAGTTTATCCCTAAAGTCTCTCAGGGATAAACAGAATTGCACAGAACTACGTGGGCTTGATCCTATATTAACATAGGTACGTAGGCATCTTGGCATATGATGATATGATGGAATCCGATACACGAGACAAATCGAGACACCTGCCAAGTCCAGCCCTTTTTTTTCATGAACTCTAATCCCCTAAAACAGCCATATACTCACAAATTCGCTCTACTATTCCAGCAAACCTCCGATTTCGTGTTGTTACGAAATTCCTCCAACAACTATTATATATATATATATAGTTTGTATTTTAAAATATATAAATTTATTTTTAAAATTTTAAGTACAACATCTTATAACTACTTATAAATGAATTAATATTTTTCAAAAATAAAAATTATTATAACATGATATATAATAATTTAAATTTTAAATATAAAACTTTATTTTTAAAATGCTAAATATTGCTTTTTACGTGTTACAGTGTTACACGCATGAAATCAATAATAATTTATTAGGCACGCTGAAGCATTTATTAGGTTTCATCCATTTAATAAGAGTAATATACTAGTCTGTATTGTATTGAGTTAATTTGCATTTAGCAATCATGGCTGTTTTTTGTGTTCATCGGTGGTTGGAAATTCAGTTGTGACATCTCATCCAAGTGGTATGAGGAACTTGATGCCTGTTTGTGAAAGTAAAAATTAAATGAGTTATTTGCATGAAATGTGGAGATGAAGGAAGTGATGATTTAGATTTAATATTGTAATAAAAAATTTGACCCGGCATGTATGTGTTTGCATGGACTGGATGTTTTCTTCCTTCTTGTTTGGGCTAGAGATGCACAAAAAGCCCGAGCCCGAAAATTTGGCCCGGCCCGATCGGCAAAATCTGGTCAAAGCCTGGCCCGGTCAAGTCCTGCCCGAGGGCCTTGAACGGTCCCTATATTTTTGGGCAAAGCCCGGCCCGGCAAAAGCCTGGTCTTAGCCCGGTCTTTTATAAAACGTGGACTTCGGTCCGGCCCGATTAAAAGCCCGGTTCGGCCCGAAAAAGCCCGGTTCGGCCCGAAAAAGCCTGGGTAAAATTCGATTATTGTAGTATACTTACATAAATATTTATGTATTTACACTTCCTACAAATATAAAAATAATTTAAGTACATATATATTTACATATTCATTATTAATAATAAGATTATTTATATGCATATATTACAATACATGAACGAAAACAAGTTAAGTACACGGGCAATCAATTAATATATTACCAAATCAAAAAGTAAATCGATAAATGTAATATTTGTATAGGCAATATAGATTGTTTAACGCATGTCTGCCATTATTACACAAAGACCATTATTATATAACATAAAATCTCGATCCGATTTGATCCCAGAAAAAGCCTGACCCGGCCCGGCCCGCTTCAGGCCCGGAAAAAGCCCATCGCGGCCCGCTTCGAGGACCTAAACGGGCTCACATTTTTTACAGAAGCCCGTCCCGGCCCGGCCCGACCAAAGTCAAAGCCCGACCCGGGCTTTGACCAAAAAGATCGGGCTTTTCAAAGCCCGGCCCGATGGGCCTTTTGTGCATCTCTAGTTTGGGCTAAAAAATCCTCTACATATATTTGTTGCCAATACATTGGTGGGTTGTTCATGACATTCACTTCTTTGATGACATTTTCACAGTTTATTTTTTTGTTGTCTCAATTTCTTGATTTCGGGAGGAAAAGTCTCTTCTTCGATCACCTGTATACAATTTGTAAGTTTGTATTCGAGGAATATACTTCAAAATATTTTAACAGTAATTTGTTTCAACCTCTTTTAGCACTTGCACGGCTCTTTTCTCAATAACCGCACGAATTTGCTGGTCACCTAATATCAGTTCAATGTGACCTGTGTCATCATAAGCCACTGCAGAAAGCTTGAACCTGTAAAAATTTAGGAAAAATTTATGAACAAAGTCCGTATTTGTTGATCTGTAATGAAGTTGTTATGAATAACTATACTTCTTATCTGCGTGCAGGAGGATGCGATTACAATTGTGGCAAAACCAATTATTTTCCTCCAATACAATTTCCTAGTTGCAGTCGGTACAAACTGTTGAATACCATCCCTTGGTTTCGTCTACAGACCTTATGTTTAGATGTGCACAGACCTCTCTCTATAAACAAAGGTAAGAATATTTTGTTATAAATTAAAATAAAAGAATGTAAGCTAAGGCTGGTATGTTTTGTAATCTACCATAATGTAATATTTGTTAGGATCGCATCCACTATAGATCAACGTTAATCAAACAAAATAACAAACACGAAAGTAAAGAACACAACAAATTAACGTGGAAACACCTCAAGGGAGGGTAAAACCACAAATCCACTAAATATGAATGTATTACAAGATTGGAGTCGCTCCCTCACTCAACACTCTTGAATACAATCAGCTCACCTTGATTACAAAAGCTCTCTCTTGTGTATCGCACACAACTCTCTAACTTTTGCAATGCTTCAAAACTCCTACAAATATCTATATTTATAGGCACCACAAATATTCTAATCCTATTCTATTTCCAATTCTATTTGTGACAATTACCATCTTTTCTTATCTTGGATAGAAATCCTTCCACAATTAATATTCCTACCAAGAATAAGAATTACCTCAATTATCACAAAATGGAATTCTGCTCATAATAGGATTCTTAACTTAAATTGGAATTCGGGACGGACCCCAACATATCCTCCCTCGGCTCGAATTCCCTAATACCTCAACCGATTCCGAGAATCTTACCTTTTTCTCGGTCTTCATCGTCGTTGCTTCCTCATCTAAACAATAGATGTTCTTCCTATTCATCATCCCTTGTAGATTCAAGGTTTTTCCATTATACACCTTGCAACTTCGCCCTCGTCCAACGAATCTGTACCCACGTGATGCCAACACACTCAAAGACAACACATTCTTTGACGCATCTTGTACGTATCCCACATTGAGAGCTTTCTTGATTCTACCATCATGGAGTTTAAGACGAACAGTTCCAACTCCTTGAACCTTCATCTTCTCATCATTCCCCACAACGATATTATCAAGATTTTCATAAGTGCACAAAGTCTCAAACATCGCTCGATCTCTACATATATGCATGGAAGCAGCAGAATCCATCACCCATTTTGATTTATTCTTCACCGAACCAGGAACGGTATCCTCACTCGCCATCAAAAACTCTCCATCCTCGATCACATGTGTAGAGTCCGCATCATCAACTTTGTTCTTTCCCTTCATCTGCTTAAAGGATTTCAGATCTTCTTTAAAGCTTGGACAGAACATTTGCACATGACCCGCTTCACCACAATAATAGCACTCAACAGTGCTCATATCCTTCCTACTCGGCCGAGATTTACTTCTTCCTTGCAGGTCACTGCAGTTACGACTCCTCCCACTTTCAGCACTTTGGACAGCTAAAACTGCATCACCACTTTGAGAAACATCATCCTTTGTCATCCTCTCATTATCTCTTAACGCCTTTAACACATCATCAAGCGTAAGAGTTGTCCTCCCTACTAACATCGTCTGCTTAAAATACTTGAAGGAACTTGGCAACGATGACAATAGCAACAGAGCTTGTTCCTCGTCTTTCATCGGCTCATCAACATTAGCCAGATGACATACCAGCTGATTAAAACAACTATTGTGATCATGGAGACTACCTTCTTCATCCAGTTTTAGAGAGTACAACTCCATCTTCAAATTAAGTCGGTTGGTCAACGACTTCGACGCAAATATGCTTGCTAACTTGTCCCATATATCCTTCGGTGTTGACTCCTTCAACACGTTATACCTCACCTCGGGTGCAAGTATCAGCCTGATTGTACTCGCCGCTCTCTTCTGGATTTTTGCCCAATCTGCATCACTCATCTTTTCTGGCTTCTTCTCCTCTAAGGCATCATCAAGTCCTTGTTGAATTAACACATCCTTGACGGTTATTTGCCACATAGTAAAATCCGTCTTCCCATCATACTTGGGTGTATCAATCCTCAGCGACTTTAGATCCTCCATCAAGCCAAGAAAAAATCAACTCAAGACCAACTAACAACGCGCAAACGCGCAAACGGCCTACTTCGTGATTGCCTTCTCTTTAACGCTGAATCTACTTCTCGAACCCAAGCTCTTGATACCAATTTGTTAGGATCGCATCCACTATAGATCAACGTTAATCAAACAAAATAACAAACACGAAAGTAAAGAACACAACAAATTAACGTGGAAACCCCTCAAGGGAGGGTAAAACCACAAATCCACTAAATATGAATGTATTACAAGATTGGAATCGCTCCCTCACTCAACACTCTTGAATACAATCAGCTCACCTTGATTACAAAAGCTCTCTCTTGTGTATCGCCCACAACTCTCTAACACTGTGTTCCCGAAACAAAGAAAGAAAAGAAAAGAATAGAAAATGAATAATTTTTTTTTCTCTTCAAATCTTTCCAAAAGTGGGAAGAAAATTTTGGAGACAAATATACATGAAATTTCTTTCTAAATATTTAGAAATCAATTCTTTTCTTTCCTAAAAAATCATTCAGGAACAAGTTGAAGAAATTAAATTTCTCACTTTCTTTTCTTTTCTTCCTATAAAATGTTTCTGGAACACAGTGTAACTTTTGCAATGCTTCAAAACTCCTACAAATATCTATATGTATAGGCACCACAAATATTCTAATCCTATTCTATTTCCAATTCTATTTGTGACAATTACCATCTTTTCTTATCTTGGATAGAAATCCTTCCACAATTAATATTCATACCAAGAATAAGAATTACGCCAATTATCACAAAATAGAATTCTGCTCATAATAGGATTCTTAACTTAATTAAGAATTCAGGACGGACCCCAACAATATTTTCCCAAACTTCTGATTGTTGCAACATTCAGTAATTCAACTTCTCTGTGCTTATCCACAGCATACATCTGTTGTGAAAATGCTGGTTGTGTCAACCTAAGAAAAATTTCTTTAAATTAGGTATAAATTGATTAATATGTGAAAAAATGGTTGTGTTGAAAAGCGTACTTCTTCCTAAGCTGAACCACACTGTAGTGGTTATAGTTTAGGTAGCAGATAGTGCGTCGTAAGTCAACTTCATCTATCGTTTATGATGTATACAAGAGCGAGTTAGACGAGTCTGACTCCGCGAGTTGATTAGGTTGAGTCTCGGTTTCAGAGTGAATGTGAGCAATTTGGGTTTATAGTTGTATCTATTCTCACTAATTTTTGGGTGAACAAGAATCGAATTGAGGATCTCGAAGACTTCGGTTAAGGGATTTTTTGTTAATTGTATTTTTAACTTCTCAAAGAGAATTGTGTAATTGTGGGGTTCTGCATAACTTGAACGGAGTGTTTTTATTTTTGAGCCACATTACCTATTTATCTGTATGTACTTTATCTTGTATCATATTAAGCACAACCCCTGTCCCTCATATGCTTTTCAAAAAATCTTAAGTGTATACAATTGGTGTGAATCACATTGTATGGAAAATTGACAATGTAGTTATACTTTCTATACAACAGGACAGTACAAGGGAGCATAATCTGTCACTGCACTAGTGCAGGGAATCATAAAACGGCTGATCTTAACTGAATGAATCTTTGAGCCTCCTCGTCACACCCACAGCGACTGAGAAGTCCGATGATGGTAGTGTAATGTTCCTCAGTTGCTGGAATTTTGTAAGTTCGAGTTACTAGATCAAATATTTTGCAAGCCTCGTCTGCAAGATCAGCTTGATCACAGATAGAGAGCACAACTCCGAAAGTAAAATGACTGGGAGAGGAACCATTAGACATCATTTGCTTAAAAAGGTGGATTGCTTCTTGATAGAAGCCACCAGAACCATAAGCTTCTATAATGGCAGTCCATGTCATTGATCCCTTTGAAGGAACTACATCGAAAGCTAACTTGGCCTTAGCATGTGCACCGCAAACTCCATACATTTTTATTACTTCTGCAGAAACAAAAGGGATGGCTCCAAAATCTCTCTTAAAGATTTGTCCGTGAATTTCCATCCCAAGCTTCAATGCTTTTACTCCACTGCACACACTTAACATTCTTGATATTGCAATTGTGTCTGGCCTATGTTGCGATAGCTGCATTAAGCGAAATACACCAAGTGCTTCATGTAGACAGCCGCTCTCTATGTTTGATTCAATCATGGCAGTCCATGATATCACATTCCTAACTTCCAATTTATCAAACACCCTAATAGAATATTCCAGTACACCACATTTTGAATACATCATCATGAGAGAAGTAGCTATGGATACATTGGGAAAGAAGCCATTCTTTACTGCATAAGCATGGAGTTCCTTCCCTTGCTTCAAAGCCCTCAACTTTCCGCACACAGGAAGAACCGTCGCAACTGTGACTGTATCAGGTTTAAACCCTTCTTGCTGCATCCATTCAATTGATCTCAGAGCTTGCTCAAATCTCCCATTTGAAACATAACCTGACAGTAGAGCAGTCCAAGAAATAGCATTTCTCTCTGCCGAGCCATAAAAAACTGTCCTTCCCGAAACCATGTCCCCACACTTGCAGTACATATCAACTAAAGCAGACTGAATAAACAACTGTTTCGAATAATGCTTGGTCTTGATCACGTAAGCATGAACCTCCTGCCCAAGTTTTTTCGCCCCAACAACTGCTATAACAGGAAGAACCATAGTGAGTATAGCTGAATTCACTTCAATACCTTCCTTCACCATCCACCTCGTATACTGCAACGCTTCTCTTTGCAACCTATTATGAGCAAACCCCGCAATCATCGCACCCCACGCCACAACATCCCTCTCCTCCGACTCTTCAAAAACTCTATGCGCAAGCTTCGGTTTCCCACATTTAAAATACATATCAATCAAACTAGTCCTCAAAATCGAACTACTCCCCAACCCATTCTTCACCAATATACCATGCGTCTTCAACCCTTGATTAAACGCCTTCGCGCCAGCAAAACTCTTAATCACACTTGAAAAACTATACACATTCAACTCAATCCCCAATTCCCTCATCAACCCAAAAGTATGCAGCACTTCCCGATACTGCTTCCCACCCAAAATCACATTTCCTCTAAGCAACGCATTCCACGCGTAAACATTTGTTGTAGGCATATCATCAAACACCTTGCGTGCATCTTCAATAGACCCACAAGATGAGTACATATGCACAAGCTTAGTCTGCAAAAACTCATTATTTTCAAGCCCATTTATCCTAATATGAGTATGAATCTGTTTCCCAACAGATAAAGCCCTTAATCTAACACAAGCAGCAATTAAACACGAAAATGTCGTTGGGTTAACGGGTATGCCCCGATGATCCATGTAATCGAGTATCGTAAGAACTTCTTTAAGCTTGTTTTGCTCAGCAAATCTTTGTAAATCACTGTAGATTGCAAATGGGTTTCTTCTGTGAATAGGAATCGACATTGGGAATGCATCTGCTTCTCGAAATTTTCGAACATTTTTGGCGGGAGATTTGAAAGGTGGTTTTCTGAAGAATTTTCTTGGTGTTTGGGGGTTAATTGAAGGCGAAGAAGCTGAAGATTTGGTTTTAAAGAAGTTAAGGCTGTGTTTGTTTGAGAGATTTGGAGAAAGACAGTTGAAAATTGACGATGATGAAGGTAGAACATTGAGGCTTTCCATTGAGATTTTGGTGCACAAAAATGACGGTAGGCCTCGCTTTATCCTGCACTTAATTATAAGCAAACGCTTGGGCAAAAAAAAAATAATAAAAAACTAGCCCGGTATATATGAGAATTGGAGCCGGGCTTTTAAAAAAAAAAATGCTAGAGGTACCAAAATGGGGTATCAAAAAATTGTTATCAAGTGTTATTTTTTGATGGGTTATAGTTGCAATGGGCCCGCCAGGGCCATCAAATAAAAATATTTCAAAATGACAACTAATTAGTATCATGTCATTTGGTACCCAATTTTGGTATTCCTTCTGTTTTTTTATATTAGTCTTTTGACTTTTCTGCACACATTTTTAGGTGCATTGACCACATAGTTAAAATTATTATTTTTGAAATTTTCTTTTTTGAATAAAAATATACAATCAAAATTTTAATTCACAAAAAAAATTAATTGAAAAAAATAATTTTAACTATGTAGTCAAAACAATTAAAAGTACGTGCAGAAAAGTCAAGAGACTAACATAAAAAAACAGAGAGAGTACCTAATTTGGTACCTGTGACACTACTCTTTAAAAAATAGGTAATTTGTTAGATCTGGTTTTTTTTTTTCTAATCATGATGATCGTTTTAAATTCGTAGGGCAGATCAGATCGATCCGGCTTTTATTCAGATTTTTTATATTAAAATATTTAAAATTTGTTAATATATATTATTATAAAAAATTAGGTTTTTTGCAAAACCTGGAATTTTTCTAGACTACTTAGAGCATCTCCAACGATGTTTTGTAAAAGTGATTGGCTAAATATTGATTATGTAAAATTTGTTGAACCTTTAATGTGTTTTACTTCAATGGAATTGACTATATTGGTTGGCTATATTTTAAAAAAGGTATATTATTATTATTTTAAGTTATTAAAAATAGAATACTATACTATTATATAAAAGCCAAAACATTAAAGAGCTTTTTTCATAAATAAATAAGAAAAAGTAAATTTTTGCACATTTACTTTTGTTAAGAATAGCTATTTGCAATTTTACTAAACTATCTGCAATTTTACTATACTAAGTTTCAAAATTGCAAAAATACTAACCCTAACCCTACCCCCTCCTTCCCTCCTCTTTCACAGCCGCCTGTTTCACCAGTTGTGTACTTTTTTTTTTTTTTTTTAAGATGGGATGCTATTTTGGTGGATTTGGATTTGGGTTGCATGGCCCCGCAGGGGCAACCACTTTCAACTGAACATGCAACTAAATTACTGATTTCATGTTCCATTTTTCAATTGTCATTTTTGGACTCTAATATATATATATATATATATATATATATATATATATATATATATATATATATATATATATATATATATATATATATATATATATATATATATATATATATATATATAGAGTAGGGATCTAGAGAAAACCCCTTTAAAAGAAGAACTTAGAAAACTAAATTAAAATATAGCACATATGGTATGCAAACTGATCGTTCGGAGATGAAGAAAAATGTGGTGAAATTAGATTTAAAAAAAATATCACCGATTGACGGGAAAAATCAAATTAAAAACGGAGGGGATTAGGTGGGATTGTGTGTGTGAGGGTGTATTTGATTTGTGTGTGGGTGCCCCTGGCGGGGCCATTGATTATAACACATCCAATGGTTAGGATTAGTACCTTAGTTTTCTTCAAAAAAAGAGTTCTCTTTTGAGCCACACCCTATATATATATATATATATATATATATATATATATATATATATATATATATATATGCGGGGCCATGCAACCCAAATCAGCAACTGAATGCAACCCAAATCAGCAACTGAATGCAACTTTTTTTTTAAGGTGGGATTCTATTTTGGTGGATTTGGGTTGCATGGCCCCGCAGGGGCAACCACTTTCAATAAGTTGAATATGGTTGCATTTGGTTGAATATTGCCCCTGGCGGGGCCTTGCAACCCAAATCAGCAACTGAATGCAACTTTTTTTTTAAGGTGGGATTCTATTTTGGTGGATTTGGGTTGCATGGCCCCGCAGGGGCAACCACTTTCAACAAGTTGAATATGGTTGCATTTGGTTGAATATTGCCCCTGGCGGGGCCTTGCAACCCAAATCAGCAACTGAATGCAACTTTTTTTTAAGGTGGGATTCTATTTGGGTTGCATGACCCCGCAGGGGCAACCACTTTCAACAAGTTGATTGTGGTTTCATTTGGTTGAATATTGCCCCTGGCGGGGCCTTGCAACCCAAATCCACCAAAATCATCCCACCATTAAAAAAAGTTGCTTGTGGGGTTGCATTTGGTTGAATGTGGTTGCATTCATTTGAATATGGCCCCTGGCGGGGCCTTGCAACCCAAATCCACCAAAATCATCCCACCTTAAAAAAAAGTTGCATGTGGTTGCATTCAATTGAATGTGGTTGCATTCAGTTGCTGATTTGGGTTGCACGGCCCCGCAGGGGCAACCACTTTCAACTGAACATGCAACTAAATTTCTGATTTCATGTTCCATTTTTCAATTGTCATTTTTGGACTCTAATATATATATATATATATATATATATATATATTAGAGTCCAAAAATGACAATTGAAAAATGGAACATGAAATCAGAAATTTAGTTGCATGTTCAGTTGAAAGTGGTTGCCCCTGCGGGGCCATGCAACCCAAATCCACCAAAATAGTATCCCACCCTACAAAAAAAAAAAAAAAAAGTACACAGGCGTGTGAATTAGTTGGCACATGGAGGGCACATGGGGGGAGGGGTGTAGTATTTTTGCAATTTTGAAACTTAGTATAGTAAAATTGCAATTAATTCAAAGAGATAGTATATTTGCAAATAGAAACTTTAAACATAGTATTTTTGGTAAATATCCAACATTAAAAGTTTGGTTGGTCGGTCGGTACGATACCTGTTGATTTTACTTATTTATCCTTACTCATCCTACTAACTAATCAATTTTTTTTTTTTAAGTTAAACATATTATCTTTTCTCTTTTCAACTACTAAACAATTTCCTTTCCAGATAAAATATAATATCTTATATATTCCATCTAACTAAAATATCTCCTTTATTAATCAATATCAATTTTTCACTCATCCTACTAACTAATCAATTTCTTTTTTTTAAGTTAAACATATTATCTTTTCTCTTTTCATCTACTAAACAATTTCCTTTTCAGGTAAAATATAATATCTTATATATTCTATCTAACTAAAATTTCTCCTTTATTAATCAATTTCAATTTTTCAGGTTAAACATATTACCTTTTCTATTTTTCAAAAACAAAATAATTTCTTTTTTCAGGTAAATACAATATCTTTTACATTGCTCTTTTAAAAACACTACGAGTAATTTTGTTTAATCAAATAACGTAATTATATTTTAATTACCATTAACTAATCAATTACCCTTTTCAACCACGTTACCTATTCTCTTTTATCTAACTAAAATCTCTATTTTTCCAATTATATCATGGACGATTATCTTTTTCACCCAAAACATGTCACACTTTTATTTTTTATTACTAAAACCTCCCTTTTTCCAATTATATCACGGGTGTTTCTATTTAATAAAAAAAAATAATAATATCATAATACTAATTATTAACCGATTACCTTTTCAGCTAAAACGTATCATGTTTTCTATTTTTTCCAAATTAAAATCCTTTTTTTTTCTAGAAATATCACAGACAACATTAATATCACATTTTTTAAAAACGTTATGAGCAATTTTATTTAGTAAAATAATATAATTAATATAAACTATTCCCTTTTCACATAAATCATGTCACTTTTTTAATTTTCATGTTACCTTTCTATTTTCTCTAACTAAAATCTCTATTTTTTCAATTATATCACAAGCGATTCTATTTAATACAATAAACTAATAATATTATAATATTAATAATTACCGATTACGTTTATCAGCTAAAACGTATCATTTTTTTATATTTTATAACTAAAATCCTTCTTTTAATGGAAATATCACGGATAATATTAATTTCTCATTTTCTAAAAATATTACAAGTAATTGTATTTAATAAAATAACGTAATTATATTATAATTCCAATAAACTAATCAATTACTTTTTTCACCTTGAACATGTTATCTTTTTAATTTTCTTTAACTAAATCCTCTCTTTTTTCAATCATATCACGGACATTCTATTTAATAAAATAAAATAATAATTTTATAATTAGTAACAATTAACCGATTACATTTTTCAATTAAAACCTATCATCTTTTCTAACTAAAATCCCTCATTTTCTATAATTATCACGGATAACATATATATATATATATATATATATATATATATATATATATATATATATTATCAAATCATCTCATAAAAAAATTTAAGACTCCAAAATTCATGTTTTTAAAACAATAATATAAATTAATAAAATATATATAATATTAAAAAAAATCCGTGCATCGCACGGGTTTTAAGCTAGTATTATTTAAATATGGTAATTGATGATGTGGAGTTTTATTACAGGTTGTTAAAGGTTCGACAAATATAGCCAACCAACTGTGATTTTCTAAATTTTTACCTAAGAGTTTTGTCCCATTGGAGTGGACAAAATTTTACAAAATCTCTATAATTATTATTTAAGGTAATTTTTCTTAATTTTTACCTAAGGGCTCTACATGATTGGAGATGCTCTTACAATTCAGATTGTATTGCATGAGCAGCTACGCTATTCATATTGGTATTCGAACTGATGTTAATAAATTAGCTGAGCATGGGCCTGCAAAAAGGTCCAAAACCAGACCGGACCGACCCGGACCGGACCGAAGATCGGAATTTATTGAATTCATGGACCGGACCGGTTATAAATGATCTTGGGACCGGACCGGACCGGTATGGATCGGTTAGTTAATATTTTATAAAAAAATTAATTTTTATAATTTAATTTTCATTCTTTATTGATATTTAAATTACTTGGTAACTTAATTTAAATTTAAAAATAAGTAAATGTCATATTATTTGTAAAGTAACATTAATTTGTAAACGTAATTATAAATTATATATAGTATGAAATATGAAATTTAATCATTTATATTATAGTGTTTATATATACTATTTCATAAATTTATTATTTACCAATTTGGATCACTAAAATATGTTATGTGTTAATATTTAATCATTAAACTATATAATTTAAAAGATAAAATAATGTAAAATTAATTATATACATAAAATCCGGTCCAATTCGATCCGGACCGGGTGTTTTCAGGGTTTGGACCGGACCGGACCGAAGACCGGATTTTTTTGATTTTATGGACCGGGGACCGGACCGGTTATATTCGGTTTGGTCCGGTCCTTGGACCGATAGACCCGTCCGGTCTAATTTACCGGTCCAGACCGGAAAGTTGTGCAGCCCTTGCTGAGCAGGACCTGGTTGTAAATCTTAGCTAGCTTGATAGTGATGAAAAAATATTTGAGGAAAATTAAGCATACGAGTAGATTGTGTAAGTTGGGTACCAAAATTTGTTACCAAATTTTGGAATGTTTTAATTGGATGATCCTGGCGAGTCCATTATAATTATAACCAATCAAAATCATTAATTTTTGATACCCAATTTGGTACCCCTAACATTTTTCTAATACATGTACATAAATTTCTGGTTATCGGGAAAGAAATGTAGAAACTGACGCAATTCAGCACAAATGGCCTGTTTAGCGATTAAAAAGCGCTAATATAGTGCAGCAAAACATTTACTGTACTCTATTTCACTCTCTTAACATGATGTCACTCATCGTATCAACGCGGGGTGGCTAAGGTGGAGGGCTGCGTCAGGGGTGATGTGCGATAAGAAAGTCCCGTTAAAGCTGAAAGGGAAGTTCTATAGAGCAGCTATCCGCCCTGCGATGTTATATGGTTCGGAGTGTTGGGCGGCGAAGAAGGCCCTCGAGTGCAAGTTGGAAGCAGCTGAAATGAGGATGTTGCGGTGGTCCTGTGGCCGCACGATGTTAGATAGAATCCCGAATGTGGTTTTTAGGAGCGAGTTGGAGGTGGCACCTTTTGCTGCGAAAGTTAGGGAATGGAGGTTGAGATGGTTCGGCCACGTTCGTAGGAGGCTTCCGGAAGCCCCGGTGAGGAGGGTCGAGAGTCTTACGGTTGTTGGGGTGAGGAGAAGAGGCAGACCGAGGAGGTCGTGGGAAGAACAGCTCAGGATGGATTTGAAGGCCTTAAACTTGGACGAGAACGCGATAGCTGATAGGAGTAGTTGGAGGCGCCAGATTAGAGTTGTTGACTCTCTCCTAGGGAGTGGTTCTGTGGTTGAGAGCCTCAGAGTTGGGCTCTCTCGTTTAGCATTAACTTAGAAGCTTGGCATTCCATCTTCATATTGTCTTCTGTTTTCTGTTTTTGCAGGCGCAGGGAGCTAGGCCGGAGGTCTTCCTAGATCAGGAGAAGAGTGCCCCTTGCCCGAGTAGGTAAGCCCCATGAGATCCAGGCCATGGGCCCAGGTTCGGTCGACTACTTTACCCACCATTATCATCTTTGTATTTATTTCACTTTGCTATTCGGTGCACTAAGCCGGGGGTCTTCACGGAAACAGCCTCTCTACTGTAAAGTAGGGGTATGGTCTGCGTACATTTTACCCTCCCCAGACCCTGCTTCATGCGGGATATACTGGGTATGTTTGGTTTTATTTCACTCTCTTAACGCTTTTTTCCGCTGATAATTAGCTATTACTGCTTCTTTTATTCGACGGTCAAAAAGTTGTATCTTACGCCCGATAATCAATTTTAAGGACCTAGACACTTTTTTTAAACTTGTCTTTAAAGATGTAAAAGAGTTTTAATAGACATATCGTCTATTCGTCTTGTTAATCCCCAAAGTTCAAGACTCAAGTATCAAGTAACCATGTACCTTCTGCATTATGTACCTTCTACATTTTGTAAGTAGTTGATGTGTCAAATTATACCTAACCGCAAGCGCACGGTATCAATTGTAGTAGATACTAGCAAATACGGGTCGAATCCTCAAGGAGACAGTTTCAGTTTCAATTCAATTGCTATCAATTGTTTCTAGTCACAACGATTGTTTTGGAATTTTATTAACTACTAAAGCAAATTTAACAAAGTTTTAAATCAATTAATTAAAGGATCTAGGGCAATTCAGGTTCACCATGTTTACACCAAACAAATTACAAAAGTATAGCTTTTCAATGGGATTAAGTAATTAAAGCAATGGTTAATCTTTCTCAAGCATTAACGGTTAATCTTTCTCAAGCATTAACACTCTCAGAACATCTAATGATGTTATCACACTCACCTTCAATTCTGCTAATTGTATGTAAGCCTCTAGTAGTAAAATCTCTCGATCTATTACTCCTATTGCAATCAATTAATCCATGATATTGCGCAATTACACAAATTAAGAATTATAACATATCAATCAGAATTACTCTTTACCCATCAATCTACTAATCAAATTAAGCCCAAATCATGGTGCAACCATGGCTCCCCTTAATACCCTAGAATTAAACTACTCACTCATGGTAGAATAAAAACTAATAATAATAATAATCAAGAAAACCATAATAAACATGTACTAATAAACAAGATGAGATAAAGAGTACCTTAAACTTTGTATAAACGAAGAACAATAAAGATCCAAATTAAACCAAGTGCTTACAAAGGAAGAGATGAAGAGAGAAAAAACCAAAACCCTAGCTTATGTAAAAATACGTATGAATATGTCTATCCCTCTCTTCCCACGTTCTCTCCTTCTTTTTATAATAAAACTCCTTAATAAAATCTGATATCTATCTCCTAATAAAAGTATTTTTAATATCCTAATCAATTTACAAAAAGATATCCATAATTGAATAGGATTTTCTTGTAAAATTCGTCACTAATTTTGCTCCTTTGTTTCTGGGCTCTTCCAGTTGGATTTTGCTTACTGGACCACCTCTGAATTAAAGATAATTCCACAAGCTTCGCGTGGACAGTAAGATCGTCAAATTCTGACTTCTGGAACTCAAGATATGGCCCAAACAGTGCAGGCAGCCCGTGTAGCCCAATAATACGAATTTTCTCCTATTTTATCTCCAAAATAGCTCTTTTTGCTCCAAATCCTTCCAAGTCATGAATTCTTTATTTCCTACAATAAAACAATCAAATCTATTAAATAAAAATCCAAATCAGTGCAAAACACAATAAATATGAGAATAAAATCATCTAGAATATATATAAAAATATACTCTATCAAACATCCCCACACTAAGCATTTGCACGTCCTCGGGCAAATAAGTGAAATAAAAACTAAGTTCTAACAAACATCACTTTCGTAGATGACACGATTGCATTGAGCATATGCAACAAGCCGTTAAACCCCTAGGCAGCCCTAGTAGGACGAGTGTTGTCTCGTGAGGGTTTATAGTGAATGTACCCACAAAATTCATCTAACCATGCAAAAGATCAATGCTAACACAACACCACACACACAAGTCCTCTCATGCCACATCAACTTAAGAATCAAAGTAAACATACGATGTCTTGGTGTCGAAAGTGCAAGTATTCACGTAGTCTACTCAACCAACATGCAGAAGGTCATAAAAATTCATGTCAAGTGTAAAAATCGTTGGTAATCATGCTAAGCCCACAAGAAATACATCTTTAAGTCTAAACCCGGGATCTCTTATGCCAAAACAAGTAATAACTCACCTTTTCACTCAAAAACGAATATTCACTCAAGAACAAGGTTAAGTGTATCACTCAATTCCAACAAAATCATAAACACAACTTGACACTCGCAATCAATCTCACTCTCAACACAACATACATCACTGATGACAATCAAAAGGTCTTTATTCGGGTTGTAGCATGGGCTAGGGACCAGGTATGTCAAGTAAAGCGAAAACAGGTTAAATGTCAAAAGCTAGTACCCAACAATATAATTCATTCCATTCCCTTTCTATTAAAACCACAAATACTTCCCCACACTTGGATTTTTCAATATCCCTTATAATAACTTGACTAGTCGAATGAAGAAGGATCATACAAACATAAGAATGCTCTCAAATTTATTTATTTTTTCTCTTTTTTTTCTATTTTTTTCTATTTTTTTTTCTTTTTTTTCTATTTTTGAAGAGCTAAAGAATAAACACAATGATCCATAGATATTTTTATAAATTTCGACTAGCAAGCATCAACCCAAAATCAATATTCCCCAAAAGTATGATCATCAATAAAAACCCCCCTTTTGCACACCTTATTACTCCCTTAAGCACGATACTAGTCTTTGACAATTTAGGTTCAAATTCAATGTAAGGCCAATAGAATAAAAAGGATAATGGCAAGTAATGTGGTGTGTCACCGAAAGAATAGGATTAGGCTCAAAGGGTTAACTAATTGATCATGTATAAATGTGTGGAAATATGGGAAATACGAGGTTAAACCTAAGTGCCTTTATCATCTCATCATCAAGTAATGTCATGCATTTCAAGAAAGATCTCAAGTAAGTGCTAGCAATGTAAACAACATGTGGACACTCAAGCAAACGAAAAATCATGCAAAAGATATGCATATAGGCTCAAAACTCACTTGGTGTGACAAAACATAATCAATCCCAGGTAACAAGACTCTCTAACGCATCTACTTGTACTCAAAGCATGAAAACCAAGTCATCTTGCACATATTCATGTCATTCTAATCACTTACAACATCCAATTAAGTCTACCAGCTTCAACTTGCTAGTGAAAGTGTGTGCACAAGAACAAAGCACGTCACTTCTCATACAAAAGCGTCAAGAGCACAAAATTTCTACGCATGCATGGGTGTATCAAGCAAAATACAACAACTAATCAAATTGCATGGCTAGAATTATTTTTGGTATTTTTAATTTTTTAATTTTTTTGGATTTTTTTTTTTAAACAAGTAATACACTACGTTGAGAACACCTCCCCACACTTAAGCGGTTCATTGTCCCCGATGAACTAATGAACAAGATACAAAACTACAACTAAAAACAAAATAAAACTACACTAAAAAGAAAAGAAAGAAAACTCCCCTGGAATCAAGATGTCAGGTGTGAAAACCATCCCTCATTTGCTCAGGAGCCATCCACTCACCACTTCCGAACCACTCACCAATCATATGAACCAACCCATCAATTTTTTTCCTCGCAAAAATCCCCTTTCCTTAGCAATTAGCCTCACATCAACCGATTAAATTTAACCTCCACCGTCGAAAACAAAAATTTCCCAACATTAGCACCATCTCTCCCATGCTTACGAGCCAAAAGAATCAATACCCAACTCACAAGAAGCTCCACAAAAAATTACCAAGCAATATCACACCAAAAATACCCCAATATATCAAGAATAATATAAATCCCAATTTACAAGAACACAAATTCGTAATCAAAATAAAATTTGAGAGAAGAAAGAAACCCACTACGAATTAAAGAGGTGAACTTGCAATTAATTCCTCTTTAGAATTGAATTTTTGGAGATTTAAATAAAATAGAAGAGGAATTGGATTTTTATGGATAGGTGTGTATATATATAAGATGATGGATAGATGAGATTTAAAAATTTAATTGTGTAGGAGAGATTTGGAGAGGTTAGGATTTGATGTAGGATAGATATAGGAATTAGGGATTGAAAGAATTTGGATTAGGATTGAATTTGGGGTGGAATTTATGAGCAAAAACACAATTTTCGAAAAAAAATTCTGGGCAGACATGGTGTAACGCAGCATCAGGCTGCGTTTCTGGGTGGAATGGCGCGTAAACAGGGTTGTTGCGCAGATCCGTCCTGCGTTACTGGGGCTCCTGCGCGGCCTTGGCGCCTGATGCGCAGGCTCTTTCTGCGTGACAGGGCGCTTGATGCGCTGTTCTGGCGCCTGATGCGCTGGATGCTTCTGCTGTACTCGTTTTTTTTTTTTTTTTTTTTTTTTGAACAAATTTTTTTTTTCCTATACTAATACATGGGTTGCCTCCCACGAAGCGCTTCTTTAACGTCAATAGCTTGACGTTACTTCCTCAACTCAAGGCGGTTTCAAAAGAATTACTGAACCATCCTCAACAGAAAGACCATTCCTACAAACGTTGACATCTTGATTGTTTGCTTTCCACAAAGCTCTTCCATCAGACTTCAACTTGATTTTATTACCCAACGGCCAAATCTTCTTCTTTTTATTCTTCACACCCCTAGAGTGCTTCTTCGACTCAACCGGCTGAACAAAACTTTCTTCTTCCTTATCATTGGTTTTCCACCTTCGCAACACGTTATCATGCCCCTCTTCAAAAATCACTAGCTCATTATTGAAAAGGACATACCTCAAATGTGGTGGAAGTTTCCCAAGCTTAATACTCGAGAGATCTCGAACTGAAGAACTGTCAATGGAATCAATGTTGTGATCATTCAACTCAAGAATCAATGAATCGACTTCAGCATGTCCTTCTCCTTCTGAAGCTTCAAGCATGAGCACTGCTTCCAATGTATCATTCAATAGAATCTGAGGAGTATAATCTTGGACAATTTCATCTACAACATCAATACTGCAACAAGTATTCTCAAGAAAAGGGGATTTAAGAGCAGAGGTTAGAGTAAAAGCAATTTTATCATCACCAACACTCAATGTGAGAGTCCCACTTTTAACATCAATAATAGCACCTGCAGTACAAAGAAATGGTCTACCTAAAATAATAGGTATCTGACTATCCTCTTCCATATCTAGAACTACAAAGTCTACAGGAATATAGAATTTTCCAACCCTAACAGGCACATCCTCTAAAATTCCAAGGGGATATTTTATCGAACGGTCTGCCATTTGCAAAGTCATCTGTGTACATTTTAATTCTCCCATATTTAGTTTTTGAAAAACCGAGAGAGGCATGACTGAGACACTAGCGCCTAAATCACATAAAGCTTTATCAATGAACAATGCACCTAAATGACATGGGATCGAAAAACTACCAGGATCTTTAAGCTTAGGTGGAGACTTATTCTGTAAAACAGCACTACACTCTTCAGTAAAAGCTACTGTCTCTACCTCACCAAAAGACCTTTTCTTAGTGAGAATATCCTTAAGAAACTTTGCATATGATGGAACTTGAGAAATTAAATCAGTGAAAGGAACTGTTACCTCAAGATTCTTGACAAGTGTCATGAACTTACCAAACTGCTGGTCCACCTTAGTTCTGTTCATCCTGCTAGGGAATGAGAGCTTTGGCACAAATGGTGGAGGAGTAACTGCAGTCTTCTCTTTGTCATTTTTCTTGCTTTCCTCAGTTCCATCTTCGTTTGTATCTTCCACAACTTTCTCTACCATGTCTTTCTCAGAATTCTTTTCTTCTTTTTCAGTAGGAACATCGTCAGTAGGCATTGGAGGAGCATCATATGTACGACCACTCCTAAGAGCAATGGCATTCACATTTTCCTTTGGCTGAGTTGATTGTGCTGGTAGAGAGCCTTGTTGCCTTGTAGATGAAGAACTAGCCATTTGAGCAATCTGAGTTTCCAACATCTTGTTATGTATCTCCATCTGGTTCATCTTTGTTTGCATTTGTAACAATATCTTCATCATATCACCTTGATTATCAGCCTGTGCAGCATGATTTGCTTGAGGAGTATAATTCTGAGGAGGCCTTTGGAATCCAGGGGGATTCATAGGTCCTTTAGAAGGCCTATACTGTTGCTGTGGAGGAGGCTGGTACGACTGCTGATACTGCTGCTGATTAGGAACATTTGAATTCTGAGCATTATTGTTCCTATATGAGAAGTTCGGATGATCTTTCCAACCAGGATTGTAAGTGTTGGAGTATGGATTGTACTGCTGCCTCTGTTGAAAAACATTTGCTTGCTCCATCTGAAAATTTTGTGAATTTTGAGCATTGTATTGGCAATCGTTACCATAGTGGCCTTGGATGCCACAGACTTCACAAACAGGATTATTCATAGGAGCCATGGATGACAATGCATTGATACTCATAGATTGAGTAGAGGGCAGAGATGTCTTCAATGAGTGGATCTCTTGAGTCAGTGCAGCGAGTTGAGATGATAATAGAGAATATGCATCCACTTCAAGTTTACCCCCTTTCTTGGTTGCTCTCGGATTACTGAAGTGATTAGCAGCCAAATTTGAGAGAAAAGCATGTGCATCATCAACTCCTTTATCCAGAAATACACCACCTGCAGCGTTATCAACCATACCTTTTGTCTCAGGATCTAGACCATTGTAGAAGCGTTTAAGCAGAAACCACTTCTCAAGACCATGGTGAGGGCATGCACGTTGATAATCCTTGAATCTGTCCCAAGCATCCCGAAGAGATTCACCATAATCTTGCTTAAAACCCATCATCTTGTCGATCAAATCGTCGGTTCTGTTCGGAGGGAAGAACTCAGTTAATAAGGCTTGAGCAATCTCATCCCACTTGGTCAAGTCAATATCATTCAACCACTTTTGAGCTTTATCACGAAGAGAGAAACCGAACAACATGACTTTCAACTGATCTGGAGTGACTCCCTGATGTTTAATTGTAGAACAGAGCTGTTGAAACCTTTGCAGATGATTTGTAGGGTCTTCAGAAGCAAGCCCAGCAAATTGATTCTGTTGGATCATAGTGAGCAAAGCAGGCTTGATCTCGAAATTTGCTGCTTGAATTGCTGGCATAGCAAGGCCAGTAGGTACCCCACTCGGAGAGGGCTGTGAGTAATTCTTCAAAGATTTGGGAGGAAGGTCCGCCATCTCAATCTTTGGTTCAGGTATCCTTTGCTGCTTCTCTTTCCTTTGTAAATCTATGTATTGTTGACAAGTAATTCCAGAATCTGGACTTAGAGGAGTTGTATCCTCTTTTGCTTGATCTTCTTTCGTTTGAGACATGGTCCTGGGCATCAACAACTAAACAAGGAAAAGCAGTAAGATCTGTCTCAATTGGAACAAGAGTTCCAAAGAGACAAGAGAAACAATTTAAAACAATCAAACTAAAATTATAGAAACTAGGCGTCTCCCCGGCAGCGGCGCCAAAAACTTGATGTGTCAAATTATACCTAACCGCAAGCGCACGGTATCAATTGTAGTAGATACTAGCAAATACGGGTCGAATCCTCAAGGAGACAGTTTCAGTTTCAATTCAATTGCTATCAATTGTTTCTAGTCACAACGATTGTTTTGGAATTTTATTAACTACTAAAGCAAATTTAACAAAGTTTTAAATCAATTAATTAAAGGATCTAGGGCAATTCAGGTTCACCATGTTTACACCAAACAAATTACAAAAGTATAGCTTTTCAATGAGATTAAGTAATTAAAGCAATGGTTAATCTTTCTCAAGCATTAACGGTTAATCTTTCTCAAGCATTAACACTCTCAGAATATCTAATGATGTTCTCACACTCACCTTCAATTCTGCTAATTGTATGTAAGCCTCTAGTAGTAAAATCTCTCGATCTATTACTCCTATTGCAATCAATTAATCCATGATATTGCGCAATTACACAAATTAAGAATTATAACATATCAATCAGAATTACTCTTTACCCATCAATCTACTAATCAAATTAAGCCCAAATCATGGTGCAACCATGGCTCCCCTTAATACCCTAGAATTAAACTACTCACTCATGGTAGAATAAAAACTAATAATAATAATAATCAAGAAAACCATAATAAACATGTACTAATAAACAAGATGAGATAAAGAGTACCTTAAACTTTGTATAAACGAAGAACAATAAAGATCCAAATTAAACCAAGTGCTTACAAAGGAAGAGATGAAGAGAGAAAAAACCAAAACCCTAGCTTATGTAAAAATACGTATGAATATGTCTATCCCTCTCTTCCCACGTTCTCTCCTTCTTTTTATAATAAAACTCCTTAATAAAATCTGATATCTATCTCCTAATAAAAGTATTTTTAATATCCTAATCAATTTACAAAAAGATATCCATAATTGAATAGGATTTTCTTGTAAAATTCGTCACTAATTTTGCTCCTTTGTTTCTGGGCTCTTCCAGTTGGATTTTGCTTACTGGACCACCTCTGAATTAAAGATAATTCCACAAGCTTCGCGTGGACAGTAAGATCGTCAAATTCTGACTTCTGGAACTCAAGATATGGCCCAAACAGTGCAGGCAGCCCGTGTAGCCCAATAATACGAATTTTCTCCTATTTTATCTCCAAAATAGCTCTTTTTGCTCCAAATCCTTCCAAGTCATGAATTCTTTATTTCCTACAATAAAACAATCAAATCTATTAAATAAAAATCCAAATCAGTGCAAAACACAATAAATATGAGAATAAAATCATCTAGAATATATATAAAAATATACTCTATCAGTAGTCTGTAACTATAACCCTGTCAGATTTCCCAACAAATTTACAATTAAACTTTTATATATGCAATAATGATGTAGTTCAATGTTGAGGGAAAATCTTAAAATAATAAAAATTGTAAGTACAAAATTGTTTGGAACCTAATTATTCGAACTTCCTATCATACTTGTGTGTGGCTCGCATTAAATTACTACAATAATAATGTAAAGCACAATATAATGTAATATGTAATAGAGAAAATAAATAACTCAACTAGGATAAAAGATAAATAATATTAACTCTATACAGGGATCGTGAAATTTGAAGAACAGGCACCGACAAGGATCAAGTCGCTGAAAGAAGTTCATTAACATGATCAAGCCTCAGTGACAGAATAAGATGTACAGATGATTCAGTTGAAGGGCAAAAATATTCCATGTATTTATATATAATTTGAAGATACTGCTGCAGGCTAATCAATTGGAATGTAACGAAGGTGTGAAGATCAAGATCAGTGCTAGTCACTTGTGAACCACACCAGTGCACTAAGTGTCAGCACATAAGAGAAGGATCAACACTTTAATTCACAGAAAGAATTGCCAAAGCCTATTGACGATCAAGGACAAACATAATATCTCAAGCAGAATATTTGAAATAGAAGAGAGAAGCCCAAAAGAAGCAGCCAAAAATAGTAATACTATGCAAAGTTACTATGCATGATTACTATGCAAGGTTACTATGCAAGATTACTATGCATGGTTACTATGCGCGGTTACTATGCAAGATTACTATGCGCGGCTACTATGCAGGTTACTGTGCAAATAGTGGTTACTATGCAAATAGTGGTTACTATGCAGGTGGGACCCACATGAATAGTACTGTTCAAATAGTGGCTGGTGGGGCCCACATGAAATGAAAATTTTCAACAGACGCATTTTGGTTGGTGGAATAGTGGTTACTATGCAGTGGGGCCCACGTGAATAGTGCAGCATAGTGACTTTCTAAAATCTATAAATAGGCCTGTTGTATTTCATTTCAAAATACACCTCAACACACAACTCTCTCTTCTCTCTCTTATATATCTTCTCTGTGTAAGCTGCTAGACAGTCCATCTAGTAGGAAAGCCAGCTTAGCCCGCTTTCAGGAAGTGTCAGGTAGAAGGTCCTCGTGCCTAAACTATCCTTAGGAGTGTTTGATTTTGTAGCTGATCCATAGGATTAGATTGTGTAGCAAACCTCCAGGTTTTATCTATTTAAAGATATTTCCTAAACAGTTGTGTTATTTCGATTCAGTATTTTTGATTTCATATCCAAATCAAAATCGAAATATTTTTTGAATAACGTATTCAACCCCCCTTCTACGTTATTCCGGACCTAACAAATAAAAAGGGAAATGTTATTTCCATAACACTTGTTTTTTTTTAAATGGCAAATTGCATTAATTTAAGGAACATCATAAATAAGTCTCTCCAACACAATCCGTGGAGGAGTCAAGAAATCATGAAAGCTATAAACCTCACAAGGTACCCTAGCTAGCACATGGGCTACCTTGTTAGCTTGCTTTCTAGCAAATGAAACAGAAAAATCTGGACGAGCAACTTGCATCACATTTCCTACCTCCAAGACATACTCCTTACTACTGTTGATAGCTTGAACTGATAGCATTGAATCACTTTCAACCGTCACATTAGAGATGCCTAGATCAACAGCCTAGTTTACAGCCTCTAGAATCCTTCTCGCTTGAACTGATAACACTTGTTTTATTTTTAGAGTTATATGTGTAGCATATTCTCCCTACATTCAAAATTTGTAATATATTATGCTATAAATAGCTTTGAAAATAAAAATGTAACATATGTTGGTACAAATAGCTCTGAAAATTAAAAAAAAAAGTGCTCTGGAATTCGTGATTGGTTACATCGACACCTTAGATAAGAACTCTAACCAAACATCATTGAGATAATCATAATATAAATTAAAGAACTCATATAAGATGTAAAGACGAACTTGATTAAGTACATTTATTTTAACGGAAATAGTATGTAACTTTTTATCATCCTGTAAACACACTGGAAGATAGAGAATACAACACATTGTCATTAAGCAACAATTTGCACACATACTCTTTTTCTCGAGATCGCACAAGACAATGTGGATGTTTGGGGTATCTTAAAATGAATAGTTTATGGCTTAAAAGCATTAATGTCATATAAGTGATAAGTAGATCAGATCTTATAAGTCAGTAGAGTGTTTGGTAAATCAGAATTTATAAATCAGTAAAGTATTTGGTAAATCAGAACTTGTAAGTTAACTTTTTTTTTTTTTATTATTTTCAAAAAATTTGTTTTAATATATATCAGTGGATATCAATGGATAGATATCGATGAGTAGAGAAATTTGATATATATATATATATATATATATATATATATATATTGCGTGTATCGAGAAATAAGAATAATCTGAAATTTAACTTATCAACATATAAGTTATAAGTTGAGCTAAAATTTAAATAGGCAAACACCCCCCCATAAACTGTTACGGGCTTATAAGCCATAAGCTCCCTACAAAATGAAACCCCAAACACGCTCAATGACTTCTAAATTGTTTCTAATTTTATCTATTACGAATTTAATTTAAACTTCTCTTCTCACACTCGAATTTTTATTTTGGATACGTAGTAATTTTTTTCGTTTCATAAAAAAAAAAAATCAACACTCGTACGCGGACCGCAAGACAAAAATACTAGTAAATAATAATTCTTCTGTGTATTTTTTTGTTAGAATTTTTTATGTAATTATTTCAAATAAAATAGAATTATATTATTTTATTAATATGGGAATTACAAAATGGAAGGGAAAGAAGCCCAAAATTTTGTAAAAATTTCATTTTGCTGGGCTTGTAGATTCGGTGCACAAAGGTCCAAATCCGGACCGGACCAGACCGAAGACCGAATTTTATTGAATTCATGGACCAGTGACCGGACCGATCATAAACGATCTTGGGACCGGATCGGACCGAAAAAACCCGGACCGGTATGGACCACTTCCCCTCTGCTCTAGGCGTTCGATGTCCATATAGATCTACATCTATATTTAAATTTATATACTATCGTATCTGAGATTGTAGTATTTATTTTGGATTATAAGTCTATTGTGTTTTCGATGATGTGATTAAATTGTTTTAGCGCTCGTTTATCTTTTATGTAGTTTGATGCTTTAATTTATGTTTCCATGTCGATATTGATATGTTTGTAAAAATACGAAAGCCTAATTATGTTGCTCTGGTGTCGATATAATTTTATTCGTACAACATGAAATCTAATGGTGTTCTACTGTTGTTGATATTTATTTATTCTTAGAACATGAAAATCTCATGGTGTTGTACTGTTATCGATATTGATTTCTTTGTAAATACATGATAACCTAATTGAAGCAAGTAATACCAATTGTATAGTGTGTATAGGGAAGAGTGAGATGTATGCTTACCTAATTGAAGCCTACCAGTGTGTCTCGATTGGTGTGTCTCGATTGTATATGGTGGAAGGGAATGGGTGAGAATAATACTCCCTCCGTACCATTGGGATCTTTACATCCTTGGTGGGCACGGAGACCAATATATATACTCACTCTGTCCCATCCATTTCTTTACATAAAAAACTGCGTATCTGACACGCATTTTAAGGATAGTTCTATCACTTATTTTTGATATTTTCTTTTTTTGTATAAAAATAGAACAATCCTATTTTTATATAAAAAAAAAGAAAATATCAAAAATAAGTTATAGAACTATCCTAATAAGGCACCTTAAAATCCGTGCCGGAAATTGGTTCGCAAATGTAAACTATCTGACGGGACAGAGGGAGTATATATATATATATATATATATATATATATATATATATATATATATATATATATATAAAGTAGGCAAAGTAATGAAAAGTGATGAAAAGTGGATAAAGTGATGAGATATATTAATAATTAATAGTAAATTTGAAAAAGTGGAGGAAGTTAGTGGGTGTAATAATGTTTTATATTATTAAAAGTTTACTATTTTTAGAATAGTAATTGTAAAAAAATGGATGGGATGGGACGGAGGTAGTATAGGTTTTCTAATGAAACTTACTAATTGATTACTAAAGGAAGACGTTCCCTGGGTTCGTCTACTGAAGCACAAATATGGTCACGACTGTGATAACTGGTTTACCAACACCTCCTTTCGTAACACATCCACATTATTCAAGAACTTACACTACCTTCGTAATCGCAGTGATACCGCCTTCCTTTTCAACACCAATAATTACAAGTGGAAAGCTAACAAAGGTAGTAAGATACGTTTCTGGGAAGATATCTGGCTACATGACACGCCTCTCAAACATACATATTCCAGGTTATATCGTATCTGTAGATACAAATACATATATATTAAGGATTTTCTGGATAAATGGAAAAGCTCCGAACTTGGAGATATCTGGATGAGACCACTTCGACACTTGGAAAGTTCAGAAGCATTAGAGATTGATAGCATACTTCAAGCCTATACTACTAATGACAAACATGATATACTTCTTTGGAGTAGTACTAACTTACCCTGTACTACATCACACATATACAAAGCCCTGGGCACTAACTCTACTACTACTTACAGGTGGTCTTTTATTTAGGCCCTCAAATCCCTCCTAAGATCAAAGTATTTATTTGGAAAGTCGTAAACAACATCCTACCTACCAAGACCTTCCTTGCCAGTAGAATCCCTAATCTATCTAACAATACTCTATGCACGCTGTGCAATCGACAGGTTGAGGATTGTCTACACCTCTTCAAAAATTGTACGTTTGCACAAAATTGCTGGAAGTTTGTGGACCAGTGGTGGGTAGCTATTAACCTTCCCACGTCTGATGAGGACTGGCTCCATAAGATGTTCACTATTGCTACTGGTACATAATACGTTGATCATTGGCAAACTACTTTCGCTGCGGTTCTATGGACACTCTGGCTTCATCGTAATGAGCTTATTTTTCAAGGCACAAAATGCACTAGTAAACAGTTAAATTTTTTGATTTCTCACAGATCTTTTACTTGGTGCACTAGCTCTGGTTTACTTAACGACCATGGCAAAATAGAATGGTTCACTGAACCTATTAGAGCCACAAAACGTCTATTTCATCACTTTATTCATAGTCTTAAAGAAAATTGGGAGTACTTTGGTTTCACTGATGGCTCTTGGAAGGCTTCGAATTGTAACATTACAGCAGGTATAGGAGGCTACCTTAATAATAAGGATGGAGACACTATTTTTCTATATAGTGGTCACACTGCAGCTGCCAACCCACTTCAGGCAGAAACCAATGCACTCTTGCATCTACTACACCACGTATCTATCAAACTCCACAATATCAACAATATAGTGGTGTTTGTTGACTCAAAAACACTCTGGTATAACATTCAGCAATTCAGATTGGGCCTCACTGCTATAGTCCAATATGCAGAACATGTCAGGTTTGAAGACTACAGTCACATCTCCATACAGCACATAGGGCGAGTCCACAATCCGGGCGCGGACTTTCTGGCCAAACAAGGAGCCCAGAGAACTAATACCATTATGGGCTGGTTTTGATCCTCTTTCCTTGGCCTACTACATTCAGACTTTACTCTACAGGACTCCTGTTTTTATACACTACATACACACAATCTCTTTTCATATCCTTTGACACAAAACACTAGGACTGTTTCTTTTGGCTTTTGCTGCATACATCTAATCACCTTTCCCCCATTACCCTACTATCTATACATGCCTCCATATGCTTCACACCTTCTTATAGTACTGCCTTCTCTACTCGATACACGCGATGACATTAACCTCTTGGGTACCGTGTTCTACCTCTGGTCATTACTCAGAAAAGGCATTATATAAGTATGCTCTTGCTACCAGTTTATTTCCATCCTACATACATCTCCTCACACTTTCCTCCTTTTCTCCCTCACACTATGCCTTACTACACCTGGAAATCCCCTCTCCGTGGCCAATTTAAGGTCAACGTGCACGTACTTCACACCGCTCGACAACATAATGGTAACAACAACGGAGTTGGTATTGTGATTCGAGACCACAGAGGCCGTCTTGTTCGAGGTCTCACAGGCACAATCCGTGGCCTCTCTCCCCTCGCCACCCAGCTTTGGGCACTACATATGGGCCGTAACCAGGCTCGCATCTGCCACTGTGAACTCATTATGCTCGAAACGGACAACTACAACTCCTACTTTGAAGTCAAGAGGCAAGACGGTAGAGGTGATAGGACTTGTATGTGGATTGTTGAACAGATCTCCAAACTCCTAGCCTACAACCCGGAATGGGAAAATAGCTTCCAATACATCTCTGAATCTGCAAATCGCTCAGCCCACTACTTAGCTGCTGTAGGCCTCAACAACTGGACTTCTATGCATTATTTCTTTGAACTGTTCGGTCGTCTCCAGGAGAAACTAGATTTGGACATGGGTTTTGGCCCCCCGATACCTCAACTCCTAGTCTCCCCCATCCCTATGGACGCACAGGGACATGTCTTTGGTTTCGCTCCGGCTTTAGAGGCTCCTACTGCCAACATTGATGCTACCCAAGAGCAAGTTTCTGATAACGGTAGTGCACTCAACTAAACTCTCCCCCTGCATGCTATCACCTTTTGTCTACATGGCGGCATTAGTCTTTTTCATTCTGTTTTCGTTGTGTATGGCCATAGCCAATGTGTTGTTTTCCTAGTTTGTTGCACTGCAGGTCTAGACTGTTTCTAGCTGCTCCGTTTGTATCGGTTTGCACACTTTTGAGGCCCATCTTTTTGGGCTTCTTTTTGTAAGGTCGGTTGGGCTTCTTGGTTTGACCTTGAAGTGTTACCAACCTTAATGCAAAACTTTAATTATAAAAAAAATGATGATCTAAAGTGAAGGACGGTGGATGGGATATGGTTTCTTCCTCTGTTAATATCTACTCCCTCCGTCCCTTATTTCTTTTCCTACTTTCCTTTTAAGGCTATTCAAAATACTTTTCCACTTATTATTTTTGTCCATAAAAAATAATATTCAATACCCACTGCTCCTTAAAAATAATATTTAATAACCACTACTCCACTCCACTCACTAATCATTACAAATAATATTCAATACCCACTATTCCACCCACTATTTTTTAAAAATAATATTCAATATCCACCACTCCACCCACTACTCCTTAAAAATAATATTCAATACCCACTACTCCAAAAAAACAATATTAAATACCCACAACTCATTAAAAACAATATTTAATATCCACTACTCCATAAACAAATCAATATTCATTCTCCACTATCTTAAAACCCGTGAAATTCAGCAAATAAGAAAAGAAATAAGGTACGGAGGGAGTACTTGTTTAGCTTGTAATCATTGATTGACGTGTCGACACTTATTTTCTGGTGAAAAGACTCTTGCAACTATAATTTGAAAGGGATATCAGTCCTGATTAATTAATACTCCCTCCGGTCCATTATATAAGGCATTTGACTTTTGTGCACGTAATTTTAAGTGTTTTGACCACATGGTAAAAATATTATTTTTAAAATTTTCTTTTTTTGAATAAAAATATTAATACTCTATTTTTATTTGGAAAAAGAAAATTTAAAAAATCATAATTTTTACTATGTGATCAAAACACTTAAAATTACGTGCACAAAAGTCAAATGCCTTATATAATGGACCGGAGGGAGTACTCCGTATTAAGTACGTGCCTGTTTGACTGGACTATTTTTTAAGTCCTTATGGACTTATTTTCGGGTAAAAATTTCATATTCAGATAATTTTTTTATACAAATATTTAATGTATGTTTGAGATTTTATAATTTGCAAAAAAAGTTAACTTTTTTCAGGAAAAAGTTGGGAATCTCTAACTTTGTTTTAAAAGGGTTAAATCTCAAAGTGCTCACTGAAGTGGAGGGCTAGTATCAAATTGCTCACTCTAGTTATCGGCTTCTCATGTATACTATTATAGTTGCAAGTAATGACAACAATGTTGTGTTCAAAAAATAAAAATAATTTTTTGTTGATTCTGCACATTTTTTTTGAATGTTACAGCAACCAAATGAAAAGTTATTAAATTCTAAAAGTTTATTTACTATTTATTTTTAATTAAACAAGCAAAATGGCTATAAAATTAAAAATAAATAGTAAATGATTTTTAAAGAATTTAAATATATTATCTGAAATAGTAGAATTTAACAATTTTTCATTTAACTGCGGTAGCATTTAAGAAAAATGTGCAGAATTAACAAAAGATTATTTTTAGTTTTTGAACACAACATTGTTGTCATTACTTGCAACTATAATGGTATACACGAGATGCCGATAACTAGAGTGAGCAATTTGATACTAACCCTCCACTTCAATGAACACTTTGATATTTAACCCTATCTTAAAATAATTGACTTATTCTGAAAATAAGTTCCTCCAAACACCCTCTAAGTTGAATGGAAAGGCTGCTCTCTTAATTCCTCCCATTATCATCCATTTAGTTACAATCTTGCTCTAGGCTTATGTACGTCTTGAGGTATCCTTTCAAGTGATTCTTACCGACAATTACAACCAGCGTCAAAGATTTCATGTTGGACTTAATTATTTGCATCTTTGAGATCGTTTTTTTTTTTTTGTTAATGAACTTGGAATGAATTGGCAGGGTGGGATGGATCTCTTGATGCATGTCTACAAAAAAGAGTTCAAATTTGGGAGGTTACTTACTTGACATGCAACGAGTATGATCTTTATATCCTTCTTCCTGGTATAAATCTTTAAGCAGAGATTTTTGTGTATTGACCTCAATTGATGATCTACTACTATCTAGGTGGAAGACAAAAAATCAGTATATTTAAAGCTCAAATGAGTTGAAAAATTCATTCTCCTGGTCGGGAATTATGAAGAACTAATATTCAAGAAGAGGGCAGACCTCAGAGAGCGAAAACTCAGAAAGATTCTGAAAGAATATGAGGATTCAGTTAGTAAATAAGATTAAACTATCATTTGTGTTGCTACCATCATGTGATGCTAAAGTAAGACTAAATTGCATTGTAGTGGCCAAAATATTTTCAATTTTGCACGGAGATGACTAAATTTTAATTCATGCCAATGAAATGACTAAATTTTAATTTTTGACGCAAAAAAGGTGCTCTTACTCCCTTCCGTTAAATCGACATTGACGTCGTTAGTTAGGGTTCTTCATGAAATTTGGGGCTTTTTGATTCATTGATTTTCCGGTTGAAATGATTGTTTGTATAGCTTCATATTGATGCCAGGAGTTCAATTCCATGTTCAATTTCACCGTTCTATTGTTAGTTTTGTTAATTCGAATTCTAGGGTTCTTGAATCAAATTAGGACTTTTTTATTCTAAAATTTTCCAATTGATTTGATGATTCATATAGCTTCTAGGGGTCCTAAGGAGCATGTGTATGTGTTTAATTGCATCGTTGTTTCAGAGGATTGTGTAATTCGATTTTTGAGTTTTAACCGATCATAAAATCAATTTGTTCATGAATTTTGTTGCTTGTCTGTATAAACTGGTTCCATGGTTGGATTGTACATGTTATCAGCTTCGTTTTGACATTAAAAACTCTGAGTTTGATTTAGAAATGATTGAAACCATAGTTGGCCGGAATCCATGTTGAGCTCGCCGGGTTTTGCTCGGATTTGATCATTTATTATGGTTGTAGTACTTTGTAGGATGCCCAGTGACTCTGGAACATGTTAGTGTCGATTTAGTGCGTTAAGGAAGCTCACCAGAGCTGTTGTGGCTCACCAAAAACTGCAAAATCTCGCCGGATTATTATTAACTAACGCCGTCAATGTCGATTTAACAGAATGGAGTCTGAGCACCTTTTTTGCGTCAAATATAAAAATTTAGCCATCACGTTGGCATGAATTAAAATTTAGCTACTTCCGTGCAAAATTGAAAATATTTTGGCCACTACAGTGCAATTTAGTCCTAAAGTAACTACTTTTCCTTTTTAATTTGCAGAGATGTGCTGAAAATCAAAATCTGGTAACAAACGAAATTGATTTATCAACTTTGGAAATTTCAGGAATTTGCTTAGAAATTTTTTTTACATCTTCAAATGGGGCCAATGATCCAGAACAGCTGGTACCAAATTACTGCTTTTAATTATCATGCAGTTACTTAGTTCAAGACTTTAAGTAAACTTGATTGAATCTGATTAATGTTGGGGAATTGGGTGATAACTTGGATTTTTCTGAAGTCGTGTGAACACTTTCAGATTGAAGTTATTTGTGGTTCACCCAAATAATTCAATCGGATAAAATCAGAAAATTTGCAAGAAGAGAGAATGTATTTTCCTGTGTATTTCAAAATGAACCTATGTGTAAAATGATCAATGCCACACCTATTTATAGATGTCAACAGATGTGTCTTTTACCAATAGACACATCTCAAGATGTGTCTTTTCCCAATAGACACATCTCATTTCCAACAGTCATGTCCAATGCCAATAGACACACCTCAAGGTGTGTCTTTTCCAATAGACACATCTCATTCTAACAGATGTGTTTGATGCCAATAGACATGTCTCATAAGCAATAATTCTGAAATCATAACGATCTCGAACAGAGCATGCACTTCGCATTCTCCCGACTTGTTCAATGTAACATTACAATTACATTGATCAACTAGCCAATCCAATTACACTAAAATATCCAACAATCATCCCCCATTTTAGCGTAATCCATGATTAACTAAACAAAATCACAACAAATGACAAACTTATGCATAAATGAAATATCGTGACGATTGAATTTCACATTAGTATATTACACATTCCAAATATTCGAATATCAAGGTATCACTATGGATTGAACCTTTACTATTCATATTGAATACATGAAGATAATATACACATAAATTTACATTCTCAAGTGTTTTTACTTGACACTATCTTTTACTAGCCTAGTGTCCTAATCCTTCATAAGCATATCAAAGCCAAGTCCAAGCTTCTTGAAGCGGCTAAACTTCATGCTCATATAGGTAGTTCTTTTATTCTCGCACCTGCATATGCAATTTTTTAAAAGAACTATTAAGAAGACAAACTTCAACCTCCTTAACTTGCAGGTCTGAACACATACCTTGGGATGACAATACTAATGTGTTCCAATCTCTAGATGTTAAGCTTTCCACATTGAATTCAGCACCTAATGTCATATTAGATGGGAATTGGGTATCTCAACATGAGAGGTTATTCGATGGACTTTAATCCCATCCCTACAGCCGACTTGTGCACAAGATCTCTACTCAACCCTTTGGTTAGATGATCGGCTAAATTATGTTGAGTTCTTATAAACTCCACTGATATAACACCATGCGTGATAAGCTCACGAATCATGCTGTGTCTAACACCTAAGTGTCTAGACTTGCCTTTGAACACCTGTCTATAAGCATTAGCCAAGGCAGATTCACTATCACATCTGATAGATATGGGTGATATCGGTTTAAGCTACAATGGAATCTCATAAATCAGATTTCTTAGCCATTCAGCTTCTTTACCAGCCGCTGATAATGCCACAAATTCAGATTCCATCGTTGAATCAGTAATGCAACTTTGTTTCTTCGATGCCCAAGAGATAGCACCTCCCCCAAGAAGGAATACCCATCCACTTGTGGAAGAATGATCTTCCTTATTGGAAATCCAACTTGCATCTGAATGACCTTCAATAACCGAAGGAAATCCAGTATATGTCAAACCATAATTCATGGTTCCTTTCAAGTATTTGAACACTCGGCTTAAGGCTTGCCAATGATGTGAACTTGGCTTGCTAGTATACCTACAAATCATGCTGTGTCTAACACCTAAGTGTCTAGACTTGCCTTTGAACACCTGTCTATAAGCATTAGCCAAGGCAGATTCACTATCACATCTGATAAATATGGGTGATATCGGTTTAAGCCACAATGGAATCTCATAAATCAGATTTCTTAGCCATTCAGCTTCTTTACCAGCCGCTGATAATGCCGCAAATTCAGATTCCATCGTTGAATCAGTAATGCAACTTTGTTTCTTCGATGCCCAAGAGATAGCACCTCCTCCAAGAAGGAATACCCATCCACTTGTGGAAGAAGGATCTTCCTTATTGGAAATCCAACTTGCATCTGAATGACCTTCAATAACCGAAGGAAATCCAGTATATGTCAAACCATAATTCATGGTTCCTTTCAAGTATTTGAACACTCGGCTTAAGGCTTGCCAATGATGTGAACTTGGCTTGCTAGTATACCTACTAAGCTTTCCAACAGCATAGGCAATATCTGGCCTAGTGCTTATCATGGCATACATAAGACTACAAATAGTCCTTGAGTATTCAAGTTGAGATACTACAATACCTGTATTAGGTAGGAGTTTAATACTAGGATCAAGAGGAGTGCTAACGGGAGAACAATCCTTAAAGTTAAATCTTTTCAGAATCTTCTCAATATAATGCGATTGAGAAATAGAAATACCATTGTTCTCACACTTGATCCTTATACCAAGAATCACCTCAGCCTCCCCCATGTCTTTCATATCAAAATTAGATGACAAGAACTTCTTGGTTTTATCCACTTGATTTTGGTCAGTACCAAAAATCAACATGTCATCCACATATAAACAAATTATAACTCCTTTACCAGAAGCATCAAATTTGCTATATACACACTTGTCTGCTTGGTTAAGAAAATAACCGTTTGACAAGACTACAATATCAAATTTATCATGCCAATCCTTCGGTGCTTGTTTCAGACCATAAATTGATTTCTTCAATTTACACACCTTGTTCTCACAACCAGGCATAACAAACCCTTCGGGTTGTTTCATATAAATCTCTTCATCTAATTCACCATTCAAGAATGCAGTTTTCACATCCATTTGGTGAATGACAAGATTGTGTATAGCAGCAAGTGCTATTAACAACCTAATAGTGGAGGTTCTAGCAACAGGAGCATAAGTGTCAAAATAATCAATCCCTTCTTTTTTGTCTAAAACCTTGAATTACCAATCTAGCTTTAAACTTATCTATGGTACCGTCCACATTCATTTTCCTTTTGAAGATCCATCTGTTTTCCAACGCTTTACAACCAGGGGGCAGATCACTCAATTCCCAAGTATTGTTATTCATGATAGAATCCATTTCATCTTGGATAGCTTCTTTCCAGAATGCAACATCCCTAGATTTCATAGCTTCGCTAAAAGTATTTGGATCCTCCTCAATAACAAAACAATATTGGTATTGATATTCAATTTCATCTCTAGAGCCTTCTACTAGATAAAGATGAAAGTCATCTCCAAAAGACTTTGCTTTTCTAGCTCTAGTGCTTCTCCTTGGTTCAGACGGTCCATTCACATCTTCAGTAGAAACTGAGTTCCTACTAGAAGAATTCTGAAGCATGTCCCTTGGTCTAGGTATAGATGTAAATCTATTTTCATCAAAAATAGCATCTCTTGACTCGATAATCGAGTTCACAGATACATAGTCATTAGATTCTAATACATAGAATCTATATGTTATAGAATGCTCAGCATAGCCAACAAATATGCAATCTATACCTCGTTCACCCAAGTTTCTTCTTTTGGGTTCAGTGAGTCTTACAACTGCTCTACATCCCCAAACTCTCAGAAAACTTAATTTTGGTGACTCTTTATACCAAAGTTCATAAGGGGTAATCTTATTCCTCTTACTTGGAATTCGATTCAATAAGTGACAGGCTGTCAACATAGCCTCACCCCAAAATCCCTCACTCAAACCCGAGTAGGATAACAAGGAATTAACCATTTCTTTCAAAGTCCTATTCTTTCGCTCTGCCACACCATTTTGTTGTGGTGTATAAGGAGCCGTGGTTTGATGTATTATACCAGTAGATTGAAAATAAACCGGATCATAATACTCACCTCCTCTATCAGTACGTAAATTTTTAATCATGGTACTCTGATGTAGCTCTACTTCTTCTTTATAAATTTTAAAGAAGTCAAGAGCTTCATCCTTAGCATGCAATAAATATACATAGCAATATCTAGTAGCATCATCAATAAAGGTAACTACACACCTTTTATTTCCTAATGATGGTGTAGAATGGAAATCACACAAATCACTATGTATTAGTTCTAAAACATCAGACACCCTATTGACCTCCTTAAAGGGATTTCTTGTTATCTTTGTTAACATGCATGTTTTGCATTTTTCATTGTCTAAATCAATAGCAGGTATGAGACTCATTTTTGACATATCCTTTATTCTTTTATGATGTACATGTCCTAGTCTAGCATGCCATAATTCTGGTTTATTCAAATTATTGCCAGTACTAGTAGAAGCCATGCAAGCAGATTCATCAATAAATGGAGTATTTACATTCAACATAAACATACCATTACACAAATAGCCAAAGCCAACAAAAGAGCCATGTTTTGACAATATATATTTGTCACTTTCATAAACTTGTTTATATCCACAATTGTTCAATACAACACCAGACAAGAGATTCTTCCGAATCCCAGGAACATACAACACTTTATTTAACAATATACATTTGCCAGAAGTAAAAACTATCTTGACATTTCCTAGTCCTTTGATCGGTTCAGTTGCAACATTTCCCATCTTTAAGATAGATCCATCTTCGATTGGTTGAAAGTCTATGAACCAACGAAGATCTTTGCATACATGACTTGTTGCTCCTGAATCAATCCACCAAGCAACATTGTCATCCTGCACATAAAATGCCTCAGATATTAGTGACACATAATTCTGACTAGAATTACAATTTTGCATTAAAATCTGACCTTGTTGCTTTTCTGGATCCTTGGATCCACTTGGACCAGCATTTTGCTTTTCTTGCTTGCCTTTACCAACCCGACAATCCTTCTTGAAATGTCCAGGTTTGCCACACTTCCAACATGCCATCTTAGGCCTTTTGTTGGAAGAACTGTTGTTGTTTCCTTTAAACTTTCGTTTATCACCCTTGCCATACTTAGAATTCTTAGAAGATCCACCATCTTCAACCATATTCACAGAAGAGTTACCGACTTGGTTCTTGCCCTTAGGATTATTCTCAATTTCTTGAGTCCTCAAAGCCTCTTCAATTCTGAAGTGACTTCCAAGTTGAACCAGAGTCATATCCTCTTTGTTATGTTTCAAGGAGTGTTTAAAATCCTTTCATGATGGTGGTAGTTTGTCTATAACACCAGAAACTGAGATAGATTCATCCATCTTCAGATTGTGTTGGGCAAACTGACCCAGAATCCTTAACAATTCATTGTATTGTTCCATCACCGGTCTAGAATCGACCATTTTGTAATTCATAAAATTACTGACCAGAAACTTCTTACTAGAAGCATCTTCTGCCATGTACTTGGATTCAAGAGAATCCCACAATTCTTTTGCTGACTCAACATTTTGATATACATCGAAAAGGGAATCAGACATACCGTTTAAGATGTGACCGCGGCAGATGTAATCAGCGTTTTCCCATTTGCAACGCCTCCTTGTTTGTTCAGCGGTTTCATCCTCAACCACTTCTGAAATGGGGATACTAAAAACATATACAACCTTCAGCGTCGTCAATAGAAAATGCATCTTCTTTTGCCATCTTCTAAAATCCTGACCCTCAAATTTGTCCAACTTTGCAAACTTGCTTGTCATGTCTTTTGCAGATTCTGAGTTCGCCATCTTCAGAAAATAGTTAACTTCAATCTTTGTTGGGGAATTGGGTGATAACTTGGATTTTTCTGAAGTTGTGTGAACACTTTCAGATTGAAGTTATTTGTGGTTCACCCAAATAATTCAATCGGATAAAATCAGAAAATCTGCAAGAAGAGAGAATGTATTTTGCTGTGTATTTCAAAATGAACCTATGTGTAAAATGATCAATGTCACACCTATTTATAGATGTCAACAGATATGTCTTTTGCCAATAGACACATCTCAAGATGTGTCTTTTCCCAATAGACACATCTCATTTCCAACAGTCATGTCCAATGCCAATAGACACACCTCAAGGTGTGTCTTTTCCAATAGACACATCTCATTCTAACAGATGTGTTTGATGCCAATAGACATGTCTCATAAGCAATAATTCTGAAATCATAACGAACTCGAACAGAGCATGCACTCCGCATTCTCCCGACTTGTTCGATGTAACATTACGATTAAATTGATCAACTAGCCAATCCAATTACACTAAAATATCCAACAATTAATTCGTACAAATGTCTGTTATAAGACTGCGCCCTCTTATAAGTTACGTTCCGGGTGTATTACTTTGAAATTTGAATACTAATGATTTTGTGCTCTTATCATGGTGATATTTTAAATTTTACAAAATACAAAACAATAAAAAATGATATTGATAAATGACGATAAACCATAGTATGATTGCTTCACCTATTATGCACTAGCAAGTTTACATTTGCTTATTTTGTCATGGTTTGCCAAGTTGGCTTTATTTAGCATTCCATAGCCAAGTTAACTTGATTTATTATGCACACATTTTAATTTTTTAAAGAGACATCAAAGCACTTTTTGTACTAGCGTATGTTGCAGATGATCTGTTTAAGTATTTTGCTAACGAAAAAGCTGTTGGAATTCTGTAGTGTTGATGTTCATTTTGGCAACTTTCGTGTAAGTCCTATACTTGGGGGATAGAAAGTCATGGATCTGTTACGCACCTAGTATAATTGAATGGTATAAGATTCTCCTAACATTTCTCTAATAGTATCTAAAAATTTATATGAAATGGTTAACTTAAACCGTACCATTTTGGAGATCATTTGGATAGAGGAATATTACAAATGACTCTTGTGTTCAAGGCAAGAATGTTTTAAAATGCATTGGCCATTGGGATTCAGTTCTTGAAGATTTCCTTGCGATTTGGGGTATTGTGGACAATGCTTTGCATTGCTTTGGGTCGATATTTACTATTTACTGTGCTTACTATTCTTACAAAAAACATTTTTGTCCATAGTAGTTAGTTACTCACTCGGTTCCATTGAATAGGGGATGTGGACCTGACACACATTTTATTTTATTTTTATTTTTTTAAAATAAAAATTGGATGTTTAAATTTTATTGAGAATAAGAAAATTTAAAAATATGTTATGAAATTATACTTTTAAGGAGTCTTAAAATATATGTCAGACAATGTAAAAAATTTGTATAAAAATGAATGGATGGAGAAAGTACTGTTTTTTAACAAATAAATTACTGTTTTTAGTTTAGTACTCCCCCGTCTCGATGATATCTATATGTTTGGTTTGGACACGGAGACCAATAAAATGTATAAAAAATGAGTAAAGTTAGATGAGAATTGAGTAAAGTGATGGACCTATCAATATTTAATAATAGATTTTAGATAGTGGAAGAAAGTAGTAGATGTAATAGTGTTTTATATTATAGATTTGAGATAGTGAAGGAAAGTTAGAGTGTGTAATAGTGTTTGAAAGAATGCCCTAAATACCCAATTTTTTAGTACCCACTTACCAAATTAACCACGCGCGCGAAGCAGTGTCCAGAATACCTACGGGATACGCCGTTTCCACAGGCATATCCTAGGTACTGTAGCTCGCCAGAAACTGCTTAACTTTGCCAGAAAATGAGAGCTTTGTTTCGCCGGCGGGTTAGTCGTCTCTCTTCGATCTCACTCTCCAGACACTTTCCAAAGGACTACAGCGTCACAAAATGACCGCAATCTCATGTACTTTATGTTTCCCATCTTCGTTTATCTCCTCTGGCCCCGCAGGGGCACAATGAAGCTCGTCGAAAATTTTACAGTCGATTGAATCTCCATTTTAGGCGTTTCAAATCCAGAAATTCAACTGTTATGAAATTAGTATGTGTGTGTAGAGAATCGAAACCCGATTCTAATGGTATATGGTGGGTGATGGGAAAGTCGAGCATGAGAACGGACGAAGAGATCGAAATTATATATCGGAATCGCCATTGTTGTCGCCATTGGAGGAGCTCTGTGCTGACGTGTGATATGCATCTTCAAGATGCGTATCTCCAGATGCGTGACTTCCATGGGCGCATCCATAGCAGCCTGCTCCTTTTCTATGGGCGTATGTGAGGCTATACTGTTTTGGTATAGGCGTATGCAGAAAAATACGCTTCTGGCAGAGGCGTGTCATGAGATGCGCTACACGCAGTAGCGTGTTTTATGGGTATTTTGGGCGGAACAATCGAGCGCTAGGCATTTTGGACAAGAAGTAATTAAAATTTGTTATTTATAGTGTTTTATATTGTTTTATATTAAAACTTTACTATTTTTGGAATGTATAGAAATAATGGGATAATCCCAAATAGTAAGTGTATAGAAATGAACGGAACGGATGTAAAAGTTTGTTAGTATAGAACATGTTTATGAACTTATTTAACCAATGGAAATTTGAAGCATCGTATAATACCCTTCTGATATCCGCAATGTATGACATAAAAAATGGTGTAATTTTTTATTTTTACGCTATTATGATGTTAAAATCAAACCATTTATAAATGACATTGACATTATATTTTACATTAAAAGAAATTTTCATATGTAAAATGAAATATTCTAGTTTTTTTTAAAAAGTTATAATTATAAAATCTATTAAACTTTAAATTGTAATATTATGTTAGGATTGCTTATGTTAGGATTAATTTTTTATTTGATAATAACTTGTCTTTAGAATTAATTAAATTATATATAATCAATGGAAATGAAAATTATAAGCTTTTATTGATTATGAATTTCTTTAAATTACGACATTAATTTATAGTTTTATGAATATTTGTATCGCAACAAATGGTACCATATTTATATTTTTAGATTGTAATTTTTTTTAATATGTAAAAGTTGTTAGAATTCATAATTTACCAAAATAATACAAAGCAACACATAATTTGGGAAAAAATACATTCTTAGAGACCGTTTGGGTAAGCTTAAAATTATTAGTTATGATTTAAATTTGTTTAAAGTAATAAGTGAAAAAGAAAATTTTTAAGTCAATATCTGTTTGGGTAATTTTGTATAATGAGTAACTTATTAATTATTAAAAATGTAAAAATAAGAATAAATTTGATAAATTATTAAATTTGAATAATGATATTAACTTTTATAAAAAAAGATTATCCAAATTAAAAATAAGTAATTTAAAAAATATCTAATACCAATTAACGATTTTAAACTATTTTCTTAATTTTGAATCATTTTTTGATTTATTGCATAAACAAATAATTTTCAACTTAAAATTTCAAGTCACAGCCAAACGTACCCTTAGTCAACTGATGTCTAGTACACGTTTCCAAAAAAATTAAAGTTCTAATCAAGGAGCCCAGATTCTCTATCCCTTCTCCATGTCTTATTCTGTGTTTCCTCCTTTTTTTTATATATTAAAAAAGTGTTTCTCATGAAATCCATTTTAAGAAAAATAAAAATATTATTTTTGTTAAAATAAGCCCAATCAAATACACTCTTTTAATACAAAAAACTATGGAATAAAGAAGGAAATAGAGAATCCGGACTCTTAATCAATGTCAGTCTACCATGTCTTCTACGAAGTACTATACTACTATTATATACACAATATCTTGTATTATATCAATAATTCAATATGATCACATGCACTTTTTTTTTTGTGACAAAAATGCGGAAATATTATTAACCAATCAAATCGGCCACAATACAATTATGCACCTCAATAGGAACAGAACTCCTATCAAAACTACGATCAGAAAATCTATATGACGCCCTAGCCAACTCATGGGCAGCCATATTGGCAGACCGTTTAACAAAATACAAATGAATATTGTTTGATTGTTGGAGAAGTCTACGACATTCCTCCACTTTCACTCCAAAAATAGAGCGCATCTGCAGTTTACTTCTAATTGCCTGCACTGCAACAAGGCAGTCGGACTCCATGCTCACATCCAACCAATTGAAGTTCATGACCCAACTTAAAGCTTCCTTTATCGCTATTGCCTCAGCTACTTCTGGACGAACTATTCCTTGAAAAAGCTTCGATTTTGCTGAAACCAGCTCCCCTTTATCATCCCTTGCTACTAGCCCAACTCCATACGCATCTTGATTCTCAAAAATAGCTGCGTCTACCGACACCTTAACTGCATTCTGTTTAGGTTTTTCCCAGGACACTGCTCCATCTCCATCTGCCATAGGCTGGAGAAGAACACTTGTTGACCTACCCTGAGCTGATTTCCATTGTGTAAGGTACTCTGCGGCTGTTGCAACTACCCTGTTAACTGTCGATGCCTTTTTTTTCCATACTAAATCATTTCGAGCTCTCCAAACTGCCCAACAAAATGTAACAATCTCAGCACGTTGTTCGTTATTCCTCCGACTAATCACCCCTTCAAACCAGGTCTGAAACTCAGTCTCCCCTCCAATATGAATGTTCGAGTCCAATGTCTTCCAACACTGAACTGCGAAATGACAACCAACCAATGCGTGGTAAATTGTCTCAACTCCACCTGCACAGACCTGGCATATAGTTTGGACTGGGACATGTTTTTGATGCAATTGAGTTAACGTTGGAAGAACATACGACAGTGCCCTCCAAACCAGATTAAGACATTTTGACGGAGCCTTAATTTTCCACAACTTATGCCAAATACTGTCATTTAACTGCCCAGACCAATTCCTTTTTTGCGTTTGTAAGTACTTATACGCACTTTTTACTGAGTATACTCCCGAGTTCTCTAGCTTCCAGAACAAAGTGTCTGTACTACCCTCGTCTCCTATCTGGACGTTCATAATGCAGTTTTGGTCTCTAACATTGAAAATATCGCGAACCACCTCCATATCCCAGGCCCTTCTATCTGTACACATTAGAGAATTAACCGATTTATTCTCCAAAGACGGAGACACTGTAGTTATGAATGGGTTATCCTCCTCCACAAGCCATGGTTGCCCCTCTATTCTAATCATCTCCCCCGATCCAACTCTCCATCTCACCCCTGCAGCCACTAGATCCCTAACAGCTAAAATGCTTCGCCAAATGAAGCTAGGGTTACTGCCCAACGATGCATTTAGAAAATCCGTGTCTGCAAAATATCTTGCCTTGTAAATTCTTGAGACCAAACTGTCAGGATTCGATAAAAATCTCCACCCTTGTTTTCCCAACAATGCGAGATTAAAATCTCGAAAATCTCGGAATCCTAACCCCCCAGCAGATTTATGTCTTGACATGCGATCCCAGCTCATCCACGTGATTTTGATCCACCATTCTGTCCCATATCCCACCAGTATTTAGACATGCACCTCTCAATATCCTTATTAATTTCAACTGATAACAGGAACACATTCATAGAATATGTGGGAAGTGACTGTGCTACTGACTTAATCAAAGTCTCTTTACCCGACCTTGCAATAAACTTTCCATCCCAGCTTCTAACTTTACTCTTAACCTTCTCCTTCAAATATCCCAAAAGCACTGACTTCTTCCTCCCCAACATATTTGGAAGCCCCAGATACTTAGTATGTTCATCCGCCTCTCTCATTTGTAACACTTGACAAATTGCCTTTCGATTATAGTTTATCACATTAGTGCTATAGAACACAGAGGATTTAGAACTATTAATCTTTTGTCCCGAAGCTGTCTCATACATCTCTAACAATTCCAACACTCTGTTTGCTTCCTCCGTATCCGCCTTACAATAAATGTAACTGTCATCGGCAAAAAACATATGAGAAATGACCGGTGCCTTCCTACATATTCTAATGACATGAATCAGCTGCCTACTCTCGAACTTGCGAATTAACCCAGACAAACCTTCGGCACATATGATGAATAAATATGGGGATAGGGGGTCGTCTTGGCGAATGCCCCTGCTAGGAACAATAGGACCCATCTCAACTTCACCGTGCACAATGTTGTAAGAGACTGTTGTAACACAATTTAGCACCAAGTTCACCCACCTTTCACTAAAACCCATTTTACATAAAATTGCCTTCAAAAAATCCCACTCGATCCGATCATACGCTTTACTCATGTCGAGTTTTAGGGCCATATACCCTTCCTTCCCAAATTTTTTATGTTTTAAATAGTGCATTGCTTCATGAGAAATCATAATATTATCAGAAATGAGATGCCCTGAAATAAACGCACTCTGTGTATCCGAAACAACCACATTAAGAAGGTCCTTCAACCTGTTGGCAATTAATTTGTTGATGATCACATGCACTTTTAATTCCTCTTCCTAACAACTAATTTCAGGACCAAAACTACCCACTGTCCACTGACATTAAAATTTAAAAGCATGCCAAATCAAATCAACCACCATATGATATTACCATACTGAGGATAAGGACAGATTTATGGGTTCATGAGGTAGTCATGAACTCATGATCTCCAAAATCTTTCCCAAAAGTTTATATTCATTTAATGTAATGTTTTAAGATTGATTATTAAGTGTATTTAGTCCATAATGAGTTTATAAATTTTAATGATCTTTCTGAAATACATTCACAATTCTCACATATTGTTGAGTTTCATAAATATAAATTTATAATTTTTCTTGAAAATTTAAAATATCTTGAAAATTTTCATCTTCTAAATTTTAATTCTTGATTTCATCCCTCCAAAGAATTTTCCTGAGATTCCATCCGTGCCGAGAATCTATAATTACTGAGAATTGAAAACTGAAAACTGAAATATACAACTAAACTCAAAGGCGAACTCGGACCTGTATTGAAACTGCATTTAAATCACTTGAGAAGATAAGTCTTTGCCCAAAATGAAGTCTTCTACAAATGCTGTAAAAAAAAATCGAAAAATTCGATATATGTTTGAAATATCTATATTCGTATTCGAAAAAATAGGATATTATTCACATCTGAAATAATAGGATATTATCCCTATCCGAATCCGGCATATCCGAATCCGAAAATGGAAAAATTAATATATATTTATATATATTATTTACAATTTATAATATATTTATAATTAATAATATATGCCTTTGTTCATTATTTAATATATTTTTAAAGATATATTTAAGTGTAGACATTTTTTAAACATATATATGATATAAAATAATATATTAATATATTAAATTAAAAATATATCATAGTATAAGTCTTTTTATAAAATATTATCAATTTGAATATCAAAAAGATTTGAAAAATCCGATATCCGTCCGAAATATCTGTATTCATATCCGAAAAAAATAGGATATTATCTGTATTCGAAATAAATAGGATATTATCCGAATCCGGTAATTTTGGATACAAATACGAATATAATCATATTCGAAATAAATAGAATGTGATTTATAAAATAATTCGATTTGCAATATTTTACTATAAAAACATGCATATTTTCATGATATACAATTCTCTTAATAATAGTGATATTAAGAGAACATACTCATTTTATATTATTTTAGTCGCATGGTTTCTAGTGTCTGCACTATCATAATGAAAACAGTTTACAGTTAAACCTTTTAAAGTAATAGCCTCGGACCAAGAAAAAATATTACTTTATCGAATTTATTACTTTATTGAGAGTAAAAATACATTGTTTCTATTATGTCGGGACCGAAAAAAAATATTACTTCATGAGGTTATTAATTTATCAATTATTACTATATCGAGATTCAACTGTATAATGGTCTGGTTATTCAGATAAAAATTCTATTTAATATACCATAAAATAGAATGTGATATTAGATATACGAAAAATTATGACACATTATAATATCGAAAAATATAATTTTTTAAAATTATTGAATAATAATAATGTTATATTATTATTGATATATTAAAAAAAAATCAAAATTATAAAATTACATTATACATTATTCAAATATTATTTAAAAGGGTAATGCTAAATATAGCCCTTATCGCTATGTTTAAGAATAAATGTAACTGGATAAATGTATTTAATATGTCAATTTTGCACGTAATTCATTAATTTGCACGAATATCAATATGATTATTTAGCAATTTGGAAATTTTTATTAATGAAAATTGATGTGAATGCAGGTTTCCACTATTATTACGGAAATTAAACTAATGTTATAAAGAAGCATTGAAAAACCAAAAATTAATTAAATAACTAAGACTAAATGTTAAAAGAGAAATGCTACATGCACGGAAATGGTCACAGAATTCTTTTAACTGTATCCTACATTAATGAGCTTATCCGCCACTATACTTGTATTCTAACTAGGGTTACAGAATTCTTTTAACTGTATCCTACATTAATGAGCTTATCCGCCACTATACTTGTATTCTAACTAGGGTTAAATGGTTTTATCAACTTCCTATTCTCTATTATTTATTTTTATGTTCTATCAAATTTTTATAAATTTTTATAATTTTTTTCCTAATCCTATATTATTTACTTTTTTATGTTCTATCATTACTATAAATTTTATTAAAATATAATATTATTAAAAGTTCTGCTAAGTATCCTAAAAAATTACAACTTATTTTATTTCATTATATTTGTTCACTTAACTATGATTGATTCCCTTTCACATATTTTTTCGATATAATTATTTTATTTATTTTTTATAATTTGTTAGAAGAATTTATATTTATGTAAAAACTAATTACTGCAAGTGATGAATGATCTCAAATCAAGGATATATTTGGAGTCATAAAAAAATGAATTTTTTTAATTTTTCAATTAAATTATTCCAAACATAAAAATTGTCTAAAATGATGCAATTCATTATTTAAACTTTACTTTAAAATGAGTTAACATTATAACATAGAAAATGTGAAATATAATTTTCATCTTAAAATATCTTGAGAATTATAAACACAAAATTATGCCAAATTAGCTCAAATAAAAAAGTTGATAAAACCATTGATTTAACCGTAGTTAGAATACAAGTACCGACAAGCTCATTAATGTAGAATACAACTGACATGAACACGTCATTCTGTAAAAGAATTTTGTGACCATTTCTGTAGCATTTCTCATGTTAAAAACATGAGAATATTTAATGATTAACCATAATCCTTAAGCTATAATTAGCATTTCCCTATTTAAAATTATTTGGGAAAATAATTTTTTTTTGCCACTCAACTATTCACTATTTTAGAAACGTACCACTCAACTAAAATATTTCTCAAAATTAACTCTTAACTAATTTTGTGATTAGTAATTGATCATTCCGTTAAAAATCATTAACGTCTGTTAAGTCTTGTTAATTAACATCTAATCCTACATAATTAAATAAATAAACAAAAAGAGAAAAAAAAAAAAGAGTAATACAAATAATCGGTAATAAGACCACGTGATCAAAAGCCCCATTCTCATACACAGCACAATCATAATTTAGGGTTTTTAATGTAGACGATTTCCACCATCAACACTATAATTGCTCAAATTATAAGGTAATCTCAATATTTGATGCTTAATCTTACAATTTCCTTCTGTATTTGATGTGATATATTAACTAATCTTTTGTGTTGTATGTATATAGGTTCCATGGATTCGATCAGAGATGCATCATGGGGGTCAGTTCAAAATAAGGGAGGGCATTTACTACTATAAAGGAGGTATAATCGAAAACATTTACAATGTTGCTGTTAGAGCATTATCTATGGAAACTTGTCTTAAATTTCTGCAAGAAATTGGATATGGTGATGGTCTAAAATTGTATTATAAGAAACCTATGGTCTTAGGGAAAGATGGGTATAAATTAATTTGGAATGATGAATCAATCAAAGAGCTTAGGGAAAATGCTAAATTATCAGGCTTTGTTAGTGTGTATGTTGATCATTGTGCTGAAGAGAAACGAAAAACTGTACTAGAGCAGGAGATGAACAGTGCAGATGATGATGAGTCATTTGATCCTAATTATGATATAGATGATGAATGTCAGAGTGACAACACTAGTGACAGTGAATTAGAATCAGATGATTATGATAACGTAAAATCAGACATTGATGATGAATTAGAGGAAATTAGCGATAAAAAAGAGTGTTGCAGGAAGGAAAGATTGATCCTTTGAGGGAGGGCAGCCTGACTGAAATGAATATAGGTAATAGCAATCATAATGTGATTGTAGAGACAAATGATGCTATTGAAGAACAAAATCAAATGTCGTATAACAAGGCTATTGCAAACCATGATGAATACATGGGTGATATACCTAACTGGAGGGATTTTGTTAGTCATGAGCTTGATATGTTTGGCAAAATATTTCCTAAGTATGTTGATAATGCAGACCTTATGTGTGATACGGTAGATAAAGAGATGGAAGAGAAAGGTGACAATGATTCATTTGAGGCACCAAGCCTGGAGTCATCAGATTCAAGTGATCATGAAGACTTTGAGAAGAGTAGGCTGAAAAGAAGGAAAAGCATGAAGAAACAGAAACCCATTTACCCTACATTCAATCCAAAAACACAAATGGAACACATTGAATTTCAGCCTGGACTTATTTTTACCTCAAGAGAGCAACTGAGAGATGCAGTTAGAAACTATGGTGTTGCTAAACAAAGAAGAGTGTTCATCAAAAGAAGTGATTGTAAGAGGTTGCAAGCTAGGTGTAGAGATGGTTGCAAGTGGGAATTATGGGCCAGCAAAATGCAGAATGATGAGGCTTTTCAGGTGAAAACTTACAAAAGAGACCACAATTGCATTATTGTAAGTAAACAAATAATGGTAAAGGCTGAATGGTTGGCAAAAGAGTTTGGTAATACTATTAGGAGCAACCCTAGATGGAAACTTAAGGAATTTGCAGATGCTATAAATGCCAAGTTCAAGATACACTGTACATTAAATCAGTGCTGGTGGGCTAAAAAAACTGCAATGGCTGAACTGGAATCAGTGTTGAAGGAACATTATGGAAGATTATGGGACTATGGAGCTGAGGTTTTAAAAACTAATCCTGGAAGTTCTGTGTTTATCAAAGGAGAGGCAACTGAAGAATGTGAAAATCCTACATTTCAGAGATTTTACATTTATTTTGATGCATTGAGAAAGGGATTTTTAAATGCTTGCAGAAAAGTGATAGGATTAGATGGTTGCTTCTTAAAAGGATATGTGAAGGGAGAGTTATTCACAGCTATAGGGAGAGGTCCACCAGTCAGGCACAATCCAAGAAAAAGACCTAGAGAAATGGTAATAAAGTGACGCCATATTGCAAAAGCACCAATTCTAACCAAAAATATATAAAAACCCGAGGCTTATCCCTAGTCTGATGGCTTAACTGAGTACCCGCTTGTTTGTATTACTCTGTTTTTTTCTCTTTTTTGTTTATCTATTTAATTATGTAGGATTGACAGCTAAGCACCTACTTAACAGACGTTAATGATTTTTAACGGAATGATCAATTACTAATTACAAAATTAATTAAGAGTTAATTTTGAGAAATATTTTAGTTGAGTGGTAAGTTTCTAAAATAGTGAATAGTTGAGTGGCAAAAAAATTGATTTTCCCATTATTTTAATTAAGAATCTTTTTCTTACGAGAGTTACGACTACCTCGGTACTCGAGACTTGAGAGAATTGAGAGAGTATGCGAAGAATTTATTGCATGAATCTGTGCTTGCATCCTACATTTATCACAATAACGAAAAATGGTAGAGAATTCAAAGATTTTTCTAAAAAATTTCTTAAAATTTTAAATATTTAGTAATTTTTCTAATAAAATAATGCGCCCTCACATGTATTCATATGCGATCACTAATTAAAACGTGTCAACTATACATTTACATACCAATTCAATAATGCTACATAATTTTTGGAATAAATAACACCCACGTGACTAAAAAAGCATAGCATTGGAGAGTAACAAAAAAAAAAGATGGAGAAATGGTTTATAATCATTCTCTCACTCTCCATAGCATTAGCAGCCCTCATCAGATTCAAATGGATCTAAAAAATTTCCAAAACCAAGAAACTCCCGCTAGGACCAACCACATTTCCTATAATTGGTAGCTCCTTGTGGCTACGTAAACCATTTTTCGAACTCGAACCTATTCTACACAATCTCATTGACAAATATGGTCCTGTACTCATCATCACATTCGGCTCTCGTCCTGCCATCTTAGTCGCAGACCACTCATTCGCTCATCGTGCACTTGTTCAAACTGGTGCAATCTTTTCTGATCGACCTCCAGAACTCTCATCCTCTCATATAATCAACAGCCACCAGCACAGCATCATCACTGCTGCCTACGGCCCCAAATGGCGTCTCTTTCGACGTAACATGGCGGAGACCATGCACCTTGTCCGTCTTAATACATTTTCTAGTGGACGTCGAAAGGCGCTCGAAATTTTTTTACGACGACTGTCGTTAGAGTCCAAGTCGGGCGGTATACAAGTTGTTGATCATTTTCGGCATGCCATGTTTGCATCATTATTTTTCATGTGCTTTGGCGAAATTATTGAGGATGAAAAAATTAGAGAGATAGAGGAGCTTCAGAGAAAAGTGTTCATGAAAGTGTATAAATCTAATGTTCTTAATATTATTTGGCCTAAATTATGGAGGATAATATTTTGGAGGCAACGTAAAGAGCTCATTCAGATTCATGAGGATCAAGAAAGTGTTAGGAATCTGCCCGATTCCCTGCGAATGCGGAAGCGATTTGGTAAATATGTACGATTACATCCCACAAATATACGTGATAGTAATGAAGCAACAAACCAACAATACAGTAAAAGAGACAAGAGATTTAACGTGGTTCGGCCCAGCCTACATCCACAAGAGCAACAACTTCACACTAGATAAAAGAGATTACAATATCCGGGTATCCGGCCCCTTGAATTTCATACAAAAATTCAGCCCTACAATACCTATTATGTATATCCCCAACTCAATGAAGTGTTTATCTCAAAACCTCCCCTATCACTGTTTCCCGACAACCTTTCCTTCTCTCCCTCTCCCAACCTGGACAGTGCCACACAACCTGATAGAAAGACCCCTGCAGCGGGACCACCTCTGATGGCTGCAGTCAAACCCAAGTACCCTAAGGAATAGTTTAGGCACGAGGACCTTCTATCCCGACACTTCCTAAAAGCGGGCTAAACCGGCTCCCCTACTAGACGGACTATCTAGCAGCTATAGAGAGAAGAGAGAATTATGGTGTGTTTGTTACTAATGAAGGAGGTGAGTATTTATAGGAGTAAGGAATGGGGTTGGTGGGAGAATGGAAAGAACACATGGGCGGCTAAATGGCAAGCTGCCTAACAATCTCCCCCTCTTTCCAAACTCACACCTCTTCACTTGCAATCCATATCTGCGCCCCGTTTCCAAATAAACAAACTTCTCCACCCCAACGATTTCCAAAGCTCCCCCCGAGTCCAAGACTCCAAACTATACCCTAGTTTGTACATTCATTCTCGAATGCCCACTTGCTATACATACAAGTGTACCATTGACCTCTATTTGTCCAACTACATACATGTGAAGCAATCTGTTGTATACACACATACTCACTTGATTCACGTCGGCCAATCCCATATGTAGTCCATCACACCCGCAAGTGTGACCATCACACATACAAGTGTGACCATCGATCTTTCATTTACTTCCCAACTGCATATCAAACAAATCAATCTGTTGCATAGTTCACTTCTCACTTGATTCGTGTTGATCGATGCCCATATGCAGCTGCAACACACCAACTACTCGTTGATGTCGTAGAAGCCCTTCGACCAAGCATCCATCCCAGCAGTCTTTGCACCACCGTCTAGACTGGAAGGCAATACAACCGCAGTAGTATCCTTCAAGTCACTCTTCCCTTGTGAACGAGATAACCAGATTTTCGAAGTTCCAGTACGTTCTGGCCACGTACTAATCAGACGATATATTCCCCCACGTAGCTCTCCCTTCATCCGAACCACACGGCCTCTTTTGATATTCATAGCTCCCCCTACTACAGAGCATCTGTGTTAGGAATAATTCATGAGTTGTGATGTTAAGAATAGAATTTTACTTATACTTCTTGTATATCCTGATTTTAAAGGATTTAGCACTTTGTATATGAAATATGTGTTAGACAGTTATCTGTAAAGTTTAGTCAGGAATGAACAGTGCATCGAGTACTACATGTCAGGAACTGAGATTGAATCCTGATATGTCAAGTTAACTATTGTTCAAGTACTGATGGGATGGTTAAATCCTGATGCAAGATGGAATCCTGATATCAGTCGTGTTACTGATGATGTCATTATGGATGCTACAGAAACTGGCAAGTGCTATAAAACATGATCTTTTTTTGAGGAACAAGCAAGAAGATTTTATAAAGGAAAGAATTTTCTATTGATGGAAACTATCAACTGGATGGCAGAACATTGTCATGTATAGATTATCTTTCTGTAATTAGTTGATAGGAAGCATTATAAATACTCTCTCAATATCATTGTAAAGAGTGTGTATCGTAAGTTCGTGTGCGTAGCTCTGTATAAGGTTTGTATTCGAGAGTTCAAAACAAACAGAGAAAGAGTTTTGTTTTGTCAGCAGCTGCTAAAGGTATTTGTACACCTTTGGTAGAGTTTGTATTTTATCTTATTAATACAAACAGAGTTTGATTCATTCGTTTATTCTTGTTCATATAACCAAGCAAAAATCAGACACGATTATATAACTTGTATTCAACCCCCCCTTCTACAAGTTATTCGAGTTAACAATTGGTATCAGAGCAGGTTGATTTCGAATAATCATAAAGATCTGCAATCATGTCTGGTTACAAGGATGGGAATACTAAGATTCCTATGCTCAAGAGAAACGAATATACTCTATGGGAAGTAAAGATGTTGCATCATCTGGAAGCAACAGATCCTGATTATCTTGACAGAATCAGAGATGGACCTTTTGTTCCAACAAAGGTCGTTGGACAAGCAACTGTTGATGGTGTGGTTGTTCCAGAACATACAACAGAGAAGCCTAAATCTAAATGGTCAGATAAGGACAAGGAGAATGTTATTAAAGATGCTAAAGTGAGAAACATATTATTCAACAGTCTTGATTCTGTTCTCACTAACTATGTTCTCTCTTATAAAAATGCTAAGGATATATGGGACAATCTTAAGGTTCACTGTGAAGGAACTAAGCCTGTTAGGAAGAATATGAGGACACTACTTATACAACAGTATGAGTACTTTGAATCCAAGTCTGGTGAGTCACTTACTGATACATTTGATATGTTTACAAAACTCATCAATGAGATGGCCATGCATGGTAAATATTATGACTTGGAGGATATGAATACAAAGTTCATGAAAGCTTTGCCTGATTTCTACAATGAGAAGATATCTGCAATTGAGGAAGCTAATGATCTGGATGAAATATCATTAGAGGTAGTATATGGAAAACTAAGGGCTTATGAACTTGACAAGCAGCAGAAGAAGAGCAGGAGTGAAGAAAAGATGAAGACTGTTGCACTTACTGCTCAATCTGAATTAAAGAAGCTTCCAGAGGAACAGCATGATGAGCCTGCTGTAAAGAACTCAAGGAAAAAGAAAAGCAAAGAAAGTTCTGAGTCAGAGACTACTGATATGGACTCCGACAACAATGATTCTGAATCTGAGATGCAGGAACTCTTTGCTATGTTTGCTAAAGCCTTCAAGAAAGGAAGATTCAATAGGAAAAGATTTAGCAAAGGACCTTTTCAAAAGAAGGAGGAGAAGAAGAGTGACAAAGGCAAAAGTACAATTGTCAAGCTTGATAAGGCCAAGATCAAGTGCTTTAACTGCAGCGAGCTTGGACACTTTGCTAGTGAGTGTAAGAAGCCTAGGAATTCAGGAAAGGGTAATGCACTTATGGTCACACAGAAGGATTGGGCTGATTCCAGTGATTCTGAAGATGAATTGGATTATGACAACATTGCACTGATGGCAAATGTTTCAGACAAACCTGGATCTCCAAAGAAAACTTCTCCATCCTCTGTTAAGGTATCACTTCACTCTCTTGATTCATTTGATAGCTTAAATTCTGATGAAATTAGATCTATCCATGCTGAGTTTAAGAATCTTATGACTAATTTTAGAATTCTTACTAGTGAAAGAGATGAACTTAAGGTTAAGAATGATAAATTAGTTGATAAAAATAATTTTCTTGAATCTGAGTTAATTCAAATGGAAGAATACAAGTTAAGTTCTGATAAAGCTAAGCATGATTACAGTGTTATTCTTGAGGCTTATGACTATGTCAGAAAAGAACTAGAGGAAGAGAGAGATGTGATTAAGACCATTAACATTTCTGGTAAAATGACACAAGAAATCATCGAAAATGGAATTCGTGGTAAGGTTAATGGTTTAGGTTTTGATAAGGCTAGACAAGAAGAAAAGGTAGCTATCACTACACCATAAATAACCTACTGCAACATATAAACAATGATGCAATAGCTTCAAAATATGTTGCAGTTGCTCAAAAAATGGCAAATGCAACATAAATTTCATGTTGCTTTTTTTGATGTTGCATTAGGGGTCTAAGTTAACATAATGCATCCATATGCAACATCAGAAAATATGTTGCCTTAGATATGCTACTGCAACATCTAATCATCCTACAGAAACATAAAATATATGTTGCCTTAGATGTTAAGATTTATTAAAAAAAATGAGACCCACTGCAGGGCCCACATGAGACCCACTGTGGGACCCACCTCGGGGCCCATGTGGACCCACTAGGAGGCCCACTGTTGGGTTAATTATAATTTGCAACATTTAAGGTAGCTAATGCAACACATTTTTTTAAAAAAAATTGACAGATTCTATTTGTATATTTAACATGCCAATAACCTGTTTTTCATTCACAATACCAAAACATTTCACAACCAACAATCCACAACCAACAGTCATCCTAATTCACCCAGCAACACCAAAATAAACCAAACCATAGTTATCACAAAGCTCAATAACCAACATCCCAATACGATAAAGTACTAGAATAAAACCAACACCACTACCTAGTTACTTAATACTATTACAAAAGATGGTAACATTAAAAGAAATACTAGTGCCAAACTATGAGCTCGTGCGAGCAATCACAGGTGTGCCATTTTAATCATCACTCGAAGTCATCGCAGAAATCCTCCATATTAAACATGATGCCAGGATTTGCTTTGGCTAATTTCTGAAGCACCAAGGTCATGTTTTCCTGGACCTTCCTATTCACTTGCGCGTCCACTTCTTCTTGGACTTTCTTGCTCATTGCTGCCTCAACTTCGCTCACCAGGGTCTGCCTTATCTTGCCTGCCAGCTCTTGCACATATGTGTTTGTCGAACCACTAGTCTGCCTTACCTTTGCGGCATTAGGACATCTGCCATGAAGCCAATCTGGTCCATGTTTCTTTCCATCAGAAAATAGTTCATCAATGGCATCTTCAGATGTAGCAAGTTTTTTGTTGATGTTATCCTACAAAACACACAAGGACACATGAACATATTAAACTAAATATGAATAGCACAAGTCAAATAATCTAATACATTGAACTTTAAAAGAAAAATACTTACAATTTTCTTTTTGATTACTTCAGTATTGGTTTTGTACTCACGACCATCAGCACGCTCACGAGTTTTAACAAAAACCTCTGCATCTGATGGTGCAGACTGATCAACTTTCTTCTTTTTCTACAAAAAAAAGTAAATAGAGTTCCATAAATAACTTGTACCATAAATAACCTGTACAAGGTTAAACATGGTTCTGGTTTTATAAACACTTTCATGTTGTTTCTGGTTTTTAGGTAGTGTACGATTTACATGGTCAATTTTCTATCCAAATAATCATTCCAGAACCCAAATAATCGTATCCAAAAAATCTGGACCGCTGCTCAGTGTTATAGTAGGTTTTTTCTAGCTTTTTTTTTCGGTATTATTACATAAACAGGTTATCTATGGTGTACAGGTTATTTATGGTGTAGTGTGTGTATGTGTGACTACTGCCTTTTCATGTGCAAAAAATAATTATCTGGTCATATCTTGTACCATAAACAACCTCTACAAGGTTAAACATTTAGATAATCTTGAAATGCAAATCTGTTACTAAAAAAATTTGTCAAAGAAAGGAACCACAATGCATGTACTTGGTTGTGAACATAGTAGGTTTACTCCAGTAATCACAAGTTTCAAACTTAGAAATAAGTACATGACATACCATCTTGTTACGAATTTGTGCAAAACTCTTTGGACCAGCAGTGTGCGTGTCGGTATACTCAGCGCGACTTTTTGAATTTTTCTTTGCCCTTTTCTACAAATAACATGAAAAAATAGAGGAAAATATTATGTTGCTCAAATTCAATATATATGTAAGCAATAAAAATTGAAGTGCCTAGATTAATAAGAAAACCTTTATAGATTTGTCATTCCAAAACTGCAAGAGCATTTTGAAACTCTCAAGAGGAATATCATCTGGCCTGTTTTCTAGCCTTTCTTTATCAGAATCATAAGCTTTGTAATGTGCCTTCTTGATTCGACTCTTACGTACCCTCCAAGATGCATGAATAGTATCCAACACCCACCTTTCACATTCATCAGGTATAATGTATCGTTGCTAACAAAATGAATCAAGAAAAAGAAAGATATATAAGTACAGAAAAGAACTACAGAAGTAAAGAAAATAAAAGATACTGTTGCTGAAATAAATAATAAATAATGTATGTAATACCCTGACATAATTCCACATTGTTTTCTTCAAACTTGCCGGAACTTCACGCCAAGTAACGTAGGTAAATGACACACATCGTTTCGCGAGTGTCCCCAAAAAGTTACTAAGTTCAGAACTTATTTTGTCATTGTCAAAAATCGGTTGGAACCGATCATTCATCTGAACAACAACTCTATTGTCACTGTTTCTGATGTGAACTCGATCCATCCTCGTTTTTCCTCTAAGCCTTTTAGGAACTTCAACTACATATATATATAAAACCAGGAAAATCAAAGGCATAAAATTAATATATAAACTACGTAAAAAGACACTTAATTCTTAGCATATTTATTCCTTAAAAAAATGCAGACTTGAAGTTAAAAAAGAGAAAAGATAACCTGCTTCCTCCTCTTGTTCGATATCAGGCAAAACATTCTCCGTAAGTACATTTTCGGTTGCAGCTACAGAATCGGTTGCAGCTACAGAAGCTTTTGCAGTTGTAGGAGCCTTGGTTGTAGGAACCTTGGAGGCAGCTTCATCTTGTTGGCGCTTTCGCATAGCAAAAAAAGCTGCCATTGAACCTATTGCTTCAGTAGGAGTAGGTAGCTCAATCTGAGGTTCTATAGGTTCCAAGGGTCCTACTGGTTGTTGTTCCTTCTCAGTTGCGTCCTTAGTTGCTTGCTTATTGGATGTAGCGTAGGCTGAAACTCTCCCTGGTGGTAGAACCTGAGATGTATGCTTTTGTCCATCCTATACAAAATAGAGAGGGTCACAACAGAAACATGGTAAATATCCAAATAACAGAGAATAAGAACTTAAACTGGTATTAAAAGCAAGTCAGTAATTCACGGAGAATGCATGAAAAAGACGAGCAATAATTATGAAGCGATCACTTAACTAAAAAGCAATATTACAGTTAAAATTAAAGGAGAATTAAATTAAGAGCAAGTCATTAATTCATAGATAATACATGAAAAACAAACACTTGATCAGAATACACAATTCATAGATAATGATTATTTTTTTTTGATTAATAAACAACACATTAAAAAAGGATCACAACTACATAATTCAAATTAAAAATTTAGGTTTTTTTTCTCTATGCTACACTCGATGGGGACTTGTCTTGTTGGGACATCATCTCGACTCCATTCATCATCATTGAGTTGATTTTCAGTAGCTTCGCAATCCATAAAATCAGTATTACTTCTTTTACTTTTTTTGTAATTTTCGCTTGAAACCTCACAAATCCAGTTGACATACAATGGAGAAGGACCATTACAAATTAGATGATCGTAGATAAGATCTTTACAATGCCACTTGTTGTTTCTACAATTATTACATGGGCATGTCATTTCATCACCTACGGCAAATCTGGGGAATGCATTTTGTAGAAATGACTCTATCCCCCTAATATAACGCTCACTATATTTTGGAAGGGTTATCCATATATTTTCCTCGTCATCCATCACTACAAGTAAGAAGCATACCTAAATATTATAAACAGTTTATATGTTTGTGTTTATGCTAATTTAAACCAATACAACATACATGACTAGTACATGGACAGAAATAAAAATAAGAAATGAATAACGAAAGATAACAGCGCATAAGATAGGCCAGAGAACAGGGCAACTACATCCAGTACTACATATATGACAACTATGGTTTAACACACCAAAATATACATACCACGTCTAAATTTGATCAAGAAACAAAATCGAAACTCAATAGTAACTCGAAAAAACAAAAATACTTGATCATTCTCCACATTAAACATACCAACAAAAATACAAATATTTACACATAAATAAAAATATGAATACAAATATGATAAACAAAGAAAGATAGATGAAAGAGCATAAAAAGCATATAAATTAATAATATTAATTTTATAAATTTTCAATTAATATACACATACACAGTTCTACAAGCATACATACACTTAACATATACATACACATGTATCTACATAATCAACATACATCATAAATTTATACATTGAATAGAAAAGGTAGAAAAAGAAGTACCTTAACCGAAGATACAAACCAACTCGAACTAAATAAACCAACTAGATCCACGGCGCTCAAATCCGAATCTGAAACAAAGATAAACCCAAATTAAAGAGAGCAATTGAAGACCAAATCGATTAAAACATCATAAACAAAAAACCCCTAATTTAAACCCCAAATTGATTAATAACCCTAATTTTATTGCAGTTGTTTGAAGCCCTAATTGATTTGTGAAATTGATTAAACACCAGTTGTTTGAGGTTTGAGTGATTTGATTTGTTTACCGTCAAGAGTGTGAGAGATGGAAGAGAGACAGAGATGAGAGAAGCGAGTGTGAGAGTGTAAAGAGAGAGTGGGTGAGTGAAAAGAGATAAGAGTGTGAGTGTGGGCGGTATTTTTGCCGCTCGTGTTTTGGTCTGAATTTTTCTAACCCCGCCCCTAATTTTCATTTTTGTCTGAAATTTTCTAACACCCCGCCCTAATTTTCTAACCCGGGCTTTTGTCTTCGCTCTGTTTTGCTGTGAGTTTTTAGTAAAAAAAAATATATTTCTTTTTCTTCAATAATTATTTGTTGAAATTGTTGTCATATTTATAAAAATAAAATTAATAGTTATTTGATAAAATTTTATATATTTGTAAAATTGTTTACATTAATATTATCAAATAAAATATGATCATATATGATATGATAAATTATTTAAAATTTATAACATTTTTCCCAAAAATTAAAATTAGTTTATTAAATATTTAGAATTACTTAAATATTTAAATATATGTAATTATTCCTTTATCTGGTTAATCTTAAAAAAAAATTAATCCAATTATATTAATTATTTAATTAGTTTCAAAATCTAAACAAAAATAAAGTAATTATATTAATTAAAATAGATTTTTAAATACCCCTCCTTGTCTACTGCAACATTTTGGTATAGCTACCGTAACATCACATGACTTGTTACCGTAAAGGGGCTACAGCAACATATTGGTATGGCTATGGTAACATCACATGACTTGTTACCGTAGAGGGGCTATTGCAACATATTGGTATGCTATGGTAACATAATATGATTGTGTTACCATGGAGGAAAAATAACATAGCAAATGCAACATATTTTTGCAACACCTATGATCATACTATTGCGATACACCATCTATGGCGTAGTGTATTGTCAATGATGATAGTAAAATAGAAGCTAGCACATCTAAATCTGAAGGTCAGAAAATTGTTTCTGAACCTAATCATGTTAAATTTGTTGATTCAAAAGGTACCCCTATTGTACACAAAAGGATTAACAATAGTAATTCAGATGAGAAAGTGTTAGAGAAACCTAAGAATGTAAACATAGGGTTTCTGTCTAAGTCTCAGTTGAAACAGAGATTAGATGGTCTTTCAGAGTCTAGCAAGGTCAAAAGAAATAGGAATGGAAAAGAAGGTATTAACAAAGAAAATAATTACAAGAATGTATCTGATGCACCTAGGAAAAAATGCTATAAGTGTGGAAATCATAATCATTTGGCCCTAGACTACAATCAAAAACCTTCTTGGAAAACTGAGTCCAGATTCCCCAAGACTCAGAAAATTCAATACCAACAACAAAAAGCTTGTTATCATTGTGGTAGTTTACTTCATTCCATTTACATGTGTAGAGAATATCATAAACTGTATTATGACTATTATTCTCTGAAATCTGAAACTCCTAGTCACAAACAGTTTGTGAAATCAGAGTCTAAGGTTGACTCTACAATAGGTAAAGTAAAAGAAAAATCTTCAAAGCCTGTTGTTTCTAAATCTAGTAAGAAAGGATCCAATCAAAGTTGGGTCCTAAAAAATTCTAACTAGTTACTTTTTGTTTGCAGGGCACAGGAAAGAAGCATTCAATTATCTTGGACAGTGGATGCTCTGGACATATGACTGGAAAAAAGTCCCTACTTACAAAGTTTGAGAGGAAAGCTGGCCCAGTAATATCTTTTGGTGATGGCAACAAAGGAAAAACTCTGGGATATGGCTCAATTGTTTTGGGGAATGTCATCATAGAAAATGTAGCACTGGTTGAAGGCTTGAAACATACTCTATTAAGCATAAGTCAACTGGGTGATAAAAGTTACAAATCAATCTTTGACAGAGAAGGATGCAAAATCTTGAATATGCAGAATGGAGACATTGTTCTAACTAGTCAAAGACATGGTAACATATATGAAGCCAGCTTAAGTGATACATCTAAAGGAATTGTTAGATGTCTCTACAGCAAAGCAAGAAATGATGAAAGCTAGAATTGGCACAATAAACTCTCACATCTCAATTTCAAGAAGCTTAATCAACTTGTTAAGCACAATCTGGTGAGAGGCCTACCTCAGGCAAATTATGTGCAAGATGGACTTTGTGATGCATGTCATCTTGGAAAGCAGAGAAGAACCATTTTCAAGAGCAAGACTGAAAATTCAATTACTGAACCATTTCACATGCTACATCTTGATCTGTTTGGTCCAATAAACATAATGTCTATCAGCAAGAAAAGATAGGCTCTAGTGATAGTGGATGATTTCACAAGGTTTACATGGGTGTTCTTTCTACACAAGAAGGATGAAGCTCCCAAGCAAATCATTGAACTTGTCAAGAATATTCAGAATAACTCTGAGTACAAAGTCAAAGTACTTAGGAGTGACAATGGTACAGAATTCAAGAATTCTACAATGGAGGAGTATTGTGTAGACAATGGAATCACTCAACAATTTTCTGCACCTGGTACACCTCAGCAGAATGGTGTAGTGGAAAGAAAGAACAGGACTCTCATAGAGGCAGCAAGAACCATGGTTGCAGATGCAAAACTTCCAACCTATTTTTGGGCAGAAGCTATTAACACTGCATGTTTCACTCAAAACTGTACCTTGGTAAATAGTCATGGAAAAACTCCCTATGAGATGATCAAAGGAAAGAAACCAAGTGTGAAATACTTTCACATCTTTGGATGCAAATGTTATGTCCTAAAAGTTCATCCAGAACAACTTGGAAAATTTGAAGCCAAATCGGATGAAGCAATCTTTCTAGGATATTCAGCATCTAAGGCCTTCAAAGTTTATAATCTCAGAACTCACATTGTTATGGAATCAATTCATGTTGCATTTGATGATAAGAAATTTGGAATTCTGCAAACTGATGAGAGTCATGACAAATTGGAATTTGAAAACCTGAAGAATTCTGAGATACTCTCCAGTGATGATGAAGGTTCACCAGAAGGAATTTCTATTGCTTCTCAAAGGAATGCTACTGTTGAGGGGGAGCAAATGAATCAAGAAGAACACAATGATCATCAGGAGCAGACTAGCTATTCAGAGTCTACTCCATCAGGAACTGATCTTTCAGAGTCTACTGAGGAAAGATCAGTAACTAGCAGCAATATGGAATCTACTGATTCTATTGATCAAAGGGGAGTTATTGAAGGCAGAGAGAATTTTTCTACAAGAGATACCACTAACTTAGGGGGGAGACTAGTAGAGTCAATCTACCTCCTGTTAGAAAATGGACAAAGGATCATACTGAAGATTTGATTATTGGTGATCCAAATAGTGGTGTTCGAACTAGAAGATCAATTCAAAATGAATGCTTGTATAGTTGCTTTCTCTCAAAGAATGAACCTAAGAAGGTTGAAGAAGCCTTACAGGATCCTGATTGGGTAATTGCAATGCAGGAAGAGTTAAATGAGTTTGAGAGAAACAAAGTCTGGAAACTGGTACCAAGACCTAAAGATAGATCTATTGTTGGTGCAAAATGGATTTTCAGAAACAAGCTAGATGAATCTGGTATGATTGTAAGAAACAAAGCAAGACTGGTGGCCAAGGGTTATTCTCAGGAAGAAGGCATTGATTATGATGAGACCTTTGCACCTGTAGCAAGATTGGAAGCAATCAGAATGTTTCTTGCATTTGCATCTCATTCAAAATTTAAGGTATACCAGATGGATGTAAAGAGTGCTTTTATAAATGGCAAACTTGATGAGGAAGTGTATGTGGAACAGCCACCTGGATTTGTTGATCCAAAATTTCCAAATCATGTCTACAAACTTGACAAGGAACTCTATGGACTAAAGCAGGCACCAAGAGCATGGTATGAGACTTTGTCTAAATTTCTTCTTGAAAATGGCTTCACAAGAGGTACAATTGACAAAACTCTATTCTTTAGAAAGATAAAAGGTGAATTGCTTTTAGTTCAAGTTTATGTTGATGATATCATATTTGGCTCTACTACTGAAAAGTTGTGTGCTAAGTTTAGCAAGCTTATGCAGTCTAAGTATCAGATGAGCATGATGGGTGAATTAAATTATTTCTTAGGCTTGCAGGTCAAACAGACTGAGACTGGTATTTTCATTAATCAGTCAAAGTATATCAAAGATCTTTTAAGAAGGTTTGACTTTCAAGACTGTGCAGTTGCAAAAACACCTATGACAACAGCCACTAAACTAGACTCTGATCCTAAGGGAAAGAGTGTGGATAATACTAGTTATAGAGGCATGATGCGCTCATTGTTATATTGTTATGCAAAATCACGCAAGCGCACGTTGTCACAAGTAATATATGATTAAATCAAGTTCGTTCCCACAGAGATCTAGAATGGTGTTCAATTCAATTAATGTACCTATGCACCGATGTATGGTTTGTATCCACTGCTAAGACAAATAACAAATTTAAGATTGATTATCTAAATTAAACTAAAGTGCAAATTATAAAACTAAGAATTAAACAATTAACGAGAATTAAAATCGAATTACTTATACGAGAATTGATAAGTGCATATTTTTGCATATTTTTATTGCCTATTTATTGCTTGAATTCGTATTTTAATAAATTATTTTGTTGCATTTCAGGAAATTTGAAGAAAAATAAAGAAATGGCAAAATAAAAGAATAAAGAGCAAGGAAGGGCCAAAAAGAGAAGAAAATGACCAAAATGCAAAAAGGCAAAAGAATTAGGAGTTTGGTGAAAAAAGGAAAGCTTAAGGAGTCCAGTTCCAGACCCTCAGTAGACCGCAGCTCAGAACATAATAATTTAATTTTTGTTAATAAATATTTTATTTAAATTAGAAAATTATATTTATAAATATCTAATAATATTAGGTATTTATTTTTATAATTTCTGAATTAAATTAATTATTTATTAATTAAAGATTATAAGTTGTGCGGGTTAAAAAGCATTTTTACAGAACCCTTTCCTAACAACTTATGTTAGGCACCGATTGTTGACAATTGGCATGAGCAAGTTGCATTGGTTGGTCAGAGAAGAAGGCAAACAACTGCTATAAAATGAGAGCTGAGAGACAGATAAACATACACGGGGAATAGCCCCCAAGTAGCATACTTCTATTTTCTGCTTTGTTTTTTTCTTTACCCATCTCCTGTTCCACACTTTTAGTTTAGTACAATTTAGTTTTTAGCTACCCTAAAGTTTGTAACCTTCACCTTTATTTTTGTAGTAAATTCTAGATATTGTAAACACTTTATTTCATATTAATGCAAGTGTAATTTTTCTTATTCCTTACATTTTTTGTTATGTTGAATAAATTTCGTTATTTTCGTAAATCCAATTAGTGGACAAAGTAGCGAAATGCTAACCACTTGGGGGTTGAAATTAACGATTTTTAAATTCTTGTTCTTAGTTAATAATCGTAATTGAACCCCTTTAAATCTCAATTTTATTGTGGGTTTTATTATTGTTATTCGTAGTTACATAATTAAAAAAATTAATAAAAAAAATTATAAAAATATTAGTTTCAATATTTCACAGCATTTATTTTCTGTTTCGTTATTTTTGGTTTTTAATTCGAAGCAAACGCCTCCCCTGTTTTAGTTAGAATACAGAAACAAAAGCCCAGCTTGTCTTGTTCTTGTTTCCTCATCTTATTTTATCCGCTGCTAAACACAAATCACCTACTCCTTATTTCTTCTTCCTCCCTCACGACATCAAACCCAGCCTCCTCTCCTTTTCCCTTCGATTTTCCCAACCACTTCCTTCCCTCTCCTTTCTTCTCTCACTTCAAACAAAACCCAGTCTCTCCTCTCTTCTCTTTTTTTTCGAATACACAACTCCCATTCCCGTTCCTCTCTCATTTATCTCCCCCTTTCCCCTGTTCATTTTAGATTCCCCAAGTTGTGCGTATGTGTTGGGTTCGTTTTGTTGATGATCTGTATTAAAACGAAGATGGGTCTGTTTGGATTTTGAGATTTGTTTTGTTTGCCGAGTTTTCGTCTCTGTTTATATGTTATTTGATTCCGTTTATGCTGATGTATTTGTATGTTGCCGATGAGTTCCGGTTCTAAGTTTGTATGCTATATGGTTGTTTCTGTTTGCTACGTTTTCTGAATATCAACGAGTTGCTGTTCCGAGTGTCCGAGTTTTGCTGCTGTTACTATCCATCTTGGTTGTGTGATTGTTGCTGATTAGTGTAGTGTTTGTGCGAGTCTGTTCCGAGTCCTGTATCGGAGCTGCTAGTATTGTCTAACTGCGAGTTTACTGAGTTTTGAGCTGCTGTTACTTCGTTGTTAATACATTCACGAGTTCGAGTCTTGATGGTTGCTGTGTTGTCGAGAGTTTTTCTGAGTGTTGCAATCTGTTTTTGTGTTGATTCGTTGGGCCAGTTGTTCATTTGTTGCCAGACTTGTTTTGATGTTACAGCTTTGTGTTAGTCGAATCAATTAGCGAGTCGTTTTTAGATTTTAAATAGTAATAATTCCAAACTTAGTTTTCTGTTAATAAATTCCTTAAAACAAAATCTAATTTAATTTGAATTTAGAATTGTTTAGAATAATTTTAGATTAATTTAGTTTTAAAATAATTCAGAATTTTTTAGATTAATTAAAATAAATTAGAGTTTGAAATTAGGAATTAATTGGTTAAAATCAAAATTTCCAAAAAAAACCCAAAATTGTTCTAGTTCGATTAAATTAAAATTTAAGGAGTGCGAAATAATTTAGTCCCTGTGGATCGAATCATAAATACTAAAACGAGATCGTGCGCTTGCGATTTTAAATGTCACATTTTCACCACATCAAGTTTTTGGCGCCGCTGCCGGGGACTAAATATTTTTCGCGCCTTGATTTTTAATTTTTCGGATTAGTTTTCTTTTGCTTGCCTTATTTTTGTTTCGTTTATTTTTAGGAAAGTTTGGAATTTCGGGAATCTTCTCGCGGAGCTCGGAACGAATTGGAATTTTTGGAAGCGTGCTTCGGTAACCCGTATCTCACTCTTTTCGCATTTTTATTTTTAGAAAATCAAAAAAAATAATAAATAAATAAATAAATAAAAATTGGAAATTGAAAAATTAAAAAAAAAATTAGTTGTAAATACATAATTGTTGCATCATGCATTTAATCACTTAGGAGCACATCATCTAGATTTTTATTTCTTTGTTTTTAATTTTTCGTACCTTATAAATTGTGGTGATTGCTGGAGGACCCAAAGGTACGTTAAATTCTTATTTCTTTTAGTTAGGACACGTAGTGTAATGCATTCATATTTGTTTACCTCTTTTGTATATATATCGTTGTTTGTTGCATCATTTGTAGCCTTAATAAAATTAATTAGACGTTTGCTCCTAAGAATTTCGCGCTCAATTAGGAAGGTACCGAAGAAACGAAGTAATCATTAATTATTCTGACTCTTTGGTGTCTAGGCAAGCGAAAGCTTACCTGGCCAATTAAGATTTGGTGTCTAAGTGACGAGTTTGGCCTCTTGGCAATGCCTGCTCTAATCTGGCCAAATCGGTCCGAATAAATTCTGATTTACCGAGTTTTTGGTGGTCCTTAAAGTTAGGAGCAAGGTCTAGTTTGTTTATTAAGGAACCCTAGGATAGATTTTTCTTTTGATTTTTCACCATTTATTTTGTGTGTTGCATTTTCACGCTTACTTGCTACGTGATTTTATCATTGATCAATCTTCACCATGCACGTAGCATTTAGGGAGCGTTGTTACCAAGGTTGGGATTTTGATGAGGAGTTAGCAGATAATACGATGTGGTGTGAGTCCACTAGGGAACCTAGTGTATATAACGAGTCGTATAGCACTTTTAGTGATTTGCATTATAGTGAAAACGATATTGCAATCGACTCTGAATTAGATGCTCTTACTAAACGACTCGAAGCCTTAGAAACCCTTAGTGGCCCTTCACACACGTCTTGGCACCCAAATTTCAATTCTCCGAGTCTCGATTTTCAGTATGGCCCCGACTCTCAACAAGTCAACGCCATGTTCCAACCAACCTCTCGAAATGACCATTTTACATCGTATTCTAATTCCGGTTGGAGAGATTATCCCGATCTCTCATGGAACCAAGGTCATAGCTATCAAACTCCACCTCCACATTTTCAAGAACCGAACTCTTATCCAATTCCGAGTCAAGTTCCTTATTCGAGTTCAATTCAAACAACCGCCCACCCACCCGGATTTCATGATTCGAGTAGGAAACTTGACACCTTAGAAAAGAGTATCGAGGCTTTATTGATTTCTCAAGCAAACTTCATGCAAACCATGACTGAAGATAGGCAAATTTTGAACTCTAATGCTCAAGCCTTATCTAAGTTAGAATTTCAAATGAATCAATTAGCCACCATGTGCGAGGATGAGACGATAACCACCCCTAATCCACCCGAGGTCAATCCTGAATTTCTTATCACTCAAAGACCTATCGATATTTTCGATGATATCATTTCTCCTAGGTCTAATGTTCAAGTTGACACTCCTTTCGGTGGTGATTCACACGAAGAAGATTCTAAAGCTGACATTATTCTTTCTCTAGGTCAAACGAAGAATCCCGATGATTCTGAGTTTGTGGCTTCACCTAGGCAACCATCATCTTCTTCTAGTGAACTTTTTCTTTCATCTTCCAAACCTCTTCCCGAAAGAACCAAAAAACCTCATACTCAACCAATAGAAGCTAATCTAGTTAAGGAGGTTATTTTCAGGTCAAATTTGGACGATCATGAGATTGAGTCTCTTCTTAAACAAGATTTTGAATTGCATTGCGAGACCAATCGAGAGCTTCACGAATATTTTATGGATTTGACCTCGGAAGAAATGTTTGAAGAGATAAAGAATATTTGTTCCAGATGGGAAACCCAACATAAGGATAGTTCTTATGATCCTAATTCTGTTGGTAAAACATTTTTCGAAGAACCACCCCCACCCGTTTCTATTTCTTCATTTTCCACTCGTGCTCCGTCTTTCATCGAAACTCATGATATTCATAACCAAGAATTTCAAGTAATCAATTTGCTTAAACAACATAAAGAAGCGTCTAATTGGTATATGAATGATGTTAGTAATATGAGTTTTATTCTTGCGCATAATCTGATCAATCGAGTGGTCTATGCTATTTGTGTGGGTGAGTTTCTGAATTATGTTGGTTGTATAACAAAACTAGTTTTTCCGAGAGCAGGTATTGGTTAGTAAATATTTGTTTTGTACCTCCCATAGTAGAATGTAGGTATGGGGGAGTGCTAGTGTGTGTGTTTCTTTTGTATTTGTTGTGTGCATGAGTTGTTTTCTTTCGTAATTTTTATAAGTTTTCAGTCTCCGTCATCCCTTATCAGGTATTATCTCCTCTTTCTCTTCGTTTCTCTTGCATTTGCATACATTGAAGACAATGCATGATTTAGGTATGGGGGAGGGTTTAGTGTAAACACATAAAATTGAAAAATCCAAAAAAATTAAAAATCACAAAAAGAGTTGTAGACTTGTAAATAGTAGAGTTCTAATCTTATTGCTAGTTGCTTGATGCACACTTACATGCTATGATAATCTTGTGGTCCGTTAGCTTTTGATTGAGGAGTGATTTGCTAAAGTCTTGTCCACACACTTACACTAGCAAGGTGAAACTAGTAGACTTATTTGAATTTTGCAAGAAATTAGAAGGTCATGATTAGGTGTAAGATGATTTGGTTTTCACGTTTTGAGTACAAGTAGGTGCACTAAGGATACCTTTACTTGAGATTGATTATGTTCTACCACACCAAGTGAGTTTTGAGCCCATATGCACATCTTTTGCATTTATATTCTTTTGCTTGAGTGTCCACTTGTCATTTGCATTGCTAGCACTTGTTTGAGTTCTTTCTTAAAATACATGACATTGATTGATGATAAGATGATAAAGGCATTTAGGAATAACCCGTATTTCCAAAATATCCACACCATTCTTATGTGATCAATTAGTTACCCCTTTGAGCTTAATCAAATTCTTTCGGTGACACACCACATTACTCGCCTAAGACCCTTTTCTTGACAGCCTTACGTATACTTGATCCCAATTTGTCAAAAGGCTAGTAGGAACTTGAGGGAGTAATAAGGTGTGAGAGATGGGTTTACTCTTGTTCATAACTTTTGAGGAAATATATGTTTTGTGGTTATCTTGTTAGTCGATTTTCTGTAAAGGAGAATTATGGTTGCTTATATTTATCTTAGCTCTCATAAAAAAAAAAGAAAAAGAAAAAAAAAAGAAAAAAAGAAAAATATATATGAGAGCATACTTATGTCTTTGTAATCCTCTTTTATTCGACTAGTCAAGTCTTTTTAAAAGTAGAAAATAATGTGTGGGGAGTAAGTTTGGTGTTGTGCAGGATTTTCATGGTGATTACTAGCTTTTGACACTTCACCTTGTTTTGGCCTTACTTGACATACCTTGTCCCTAGCCCCATTACAACCCATATAAAGACCTTTTGATTGTCATCATTAATGTATGTTGGGTTTTAGTTAGAATGATACCGAGTGTCAAGCATGTTCTTGATTTTGCTGGAATTGAGTGATACACTTACCCTTGTGCTTGAGTGAATATTCTTTTGTGAGCGAAATGTGAGGTATTGCTTTTTTCTTTTGCATATGAGATCTCAAGTTTTGACTCTAAGGTGTGCTCTTGTAGACTTAGCATGGTTTCCAATAATTTTTGCACTTGTCATAAACTGAAAATCACTCTTGCATGCTTCTTTAAGTCGACTATGTGAATCCTTGTACTTTCCACACCAAGACTTTGCAGATTCATTTTGAGTCTTAAGTTGATGTATCACGAGAGGACATGTATGTGTAGTGTTGCATTTTATACGGAGTAGATGGATTTTGTGGGTACATTCACTATAAACCCTCACGAGACCTCACTCGTCCACTGGGGCTGCCTAGGGGTTTAAAGGGCTTGTTGCATATGCCAAATGCAACCGTCACACCTACGAAAAGGAGTATAGGACTTTTTAATCTAGATATCTTTTTGTTTTTGTTTTACTCGAGGACGAGCAAAAGATAGGTATGGGGGCATTTGATAAGTGCATATTTTTGCATATTTTTATTGACTATTTATTGCTTGAATTCGTATTTTAATAAATTATTTTGTTGCATTTCAGGAAATTTGAAGAAAAATAAAGAAATGGCAAAATAAAAGAATAAAGAGCAAGGAAGGGCCAAAAAGAGAAGAAAATGACCAAAATGCAAAAAGGCAAAAGAATTAGGAGTTTGGTGAAAAAAGGAAAGCTTAAGGAGTCCAGTTCCAGACCTTCAGTAGACCGCAGCTCAGAACATAATAATTTAATTTTTGTTAATAAATATTTTATTTAAATTAGAAAATTATATTTATAAATATCTAATAATATTAGGTATTTATTTTTATAATTTCTGAATTAAATTAATTATTTATTAATTAAAGATTATAAGTTGTGCGGGTTAAAAAGCATTTTTACAGAACCCTTTCCTAACAACTTATGTTAGGCACCGATTGTTAACAATTGGCATGAGCAAGTTGCATTGGTTGGTCAATGGTCAGAGAAGAAGGCAAACAACTGCTATAAAATGAGAGCTGAGAGACAGATAAACATACACGGGGAATAGCCCCCAAGTAGCATACTTCTATTTTCTGCTTTGTTTTTTTCTTTACCCATCTCCTGTTCCACACTTTTAGTTTAGTACAATTTAGTTTTTAGCTACCCTAAAGTTTGTAACCTTCACCTTTATTTTTGTAGTAAATTCTAGATATTGTAAACACTTTATTTCATATTAATGCAAGTGTAATTTTTCTTATTCCTTACATTTTTTGTTATGTTGAATAAATTTCGTTATTTTCGTAAATCCAATTAGTGGACAAAGTAGCGAAATGCTAACCACTTGGGGGTTGAAATTAACGATTTTTAAATTCTTGTTCTTAGTTAATAATCGTAATTGAACCCCTTTAAATCTCAATTTTATTGTGGGTTTTATTATTGTTATTCGTAGTTACATAATTAAAAAAATTAATAAAAAAAATTATAAAAATATTAGTTTCAATATTTCACAGCATTTATTTTCTGTTTCGTTATTTTTGGTTTTTAATTCGAAGCAAACGCCTCCCCTGTTTTAGTTAGAATACAGAAACAAAAGCCCAGCTTGTCTTGTTCTTGTTTCCTCATCTTATTTTATCCGCTGCTAAACACAAATCACCTACTCCTTATTTCTTCTTCCTCCCTCACGACATCAAACCCAGCCTCCTCTCCTTTTCCCTTCGATTTTCCCAGCCACTTCCTTCCCTCTCCTTTCTTCTCTCACTTCAAACAAAACCCAGTCTCTCCTCTCTTCTCTTTTTTTTCGAATACACAACTCCCATTCCCGTTCCTCTCTCATTTATCTCCCCCTTTCCCCTGTTCATTTTAGATTCCCCAAGTTGTGCGTATGTGTTGGGTTCGTTTTGTTGATGATCTGTATTAAAACGAAGATGGGTCTGTTTGGATTTTGAGATTTGTTTTGTTTGCCGAGTTTTCGTCTCTGTTTATATGTTATTTGATTCCGTTTATGCTGATGTATTTGTATGTTGCCGATGAGTTCCGGTTCTAAGTTTGTATGCTATATGGTTGTTTCCGTTTGCTACGTTTTCTGAATATCAACGAGTTGCTGTTCCGAGTGTCCGAGTTTTGCTGCTGTTACTATCCATCTTGGTTGTGTGATTGTTGCTGATTAGTGTAGTGTTTGTGCGAGTCTGTTCCGAGTCCTGTATCGGAGCTGCTAGTATTGTCTAACTGCGAGTTTACTGAGTTTTGAGCTGCTGTTACTTCGTTGTTAATACATTCACGAGTTCGAGTCTTGATGGTTGCTGTGTTGTCGAGAGTTTTTCTGAGTGTTGCAATCTGTTTTTGTGTTGATTCGTTGGGCCAGTTGTTCATTTGTTGCCAGACTTGTTTTGATGTTACAGCTTTGTGTTAGTCGAATCAATTAGCGAGTCGTTTTTAGATTTTAAATAGTAATAATTCCAAACTTAGTTTTCTGTTAATAAATTCCTTAAAACAAAATCTAATTTAATTTGAATTTAGAATTGTTTAGAATAATTTTAGATTAATTTAGTTTTAAAATAATTCAGAATTTTTTAGATTAATTAAAATAAATTAGAGTTTGAAATTAGGAATTAATTGGTTAAAATCAAAATTTCCAAAAAAAAACCCAAAATTGTTCTAGTTCGATTAAATTAAAATTTAAGGAGTGCGAAATAATTTAGTCCCTGTGGATCGAATCATAAATACTAAAACGAGATCGTGCGCTTGCGATTTTAAATGTCACATTTTCACCACATCAAGAATAAACATGGAATCCTAGTTTCATCATCTACTTCACTTAGAGTTGCAGCCTTTAATTAAAACATGCGATGGGTTTGATATCTGATTGAATAACACGAAAAGAGTAAAAGTTACCTCTCGGTATACTAGTACCAATCTACGCATACATCCACAAAAGAGATAGAAGATGAATAGGCACCTATTATGTTTAGACCCTATATCTCTATAGAATTTGAAAACATAAAGGTTGAAGCACAAGTTATCCATAAAGATCACACAGGGTAGCATAATATCTCTATTCATGCCACAAATCATGATGTCAAAACACCAACCTATCCTATGCTAGCATGGCAAGTTCTAAATCTCAAGATCCACTCTCGTTTAACAAGAGATTAACAAATTAGATGTTCGCGACGCACCTAAATTTAATAAGCACAACCATACAAGGATATCAAGAATTCACCACACATAAATCTTTAAGGCATGCAAACTACTAAGCTACATAGAAAAATCCACTAGGATCCCACGACAACGATTAGCCCATAATTGAACCGTTCATCGTCATGGGATTTGATGAAAACATGATATAAAACAAGATATAGAAGAAAGAAGCAATAATATTAATAAAACTAAAGAGTTGAGAAAACAAATCTATAATCCAAAGTAACACAAAGGATGAAGTAGATCTAGATCCTTGCTTGTCACGAGCGTTGAATCCTTCTCTCCTTTTCTCCCTTGCAGATCTAAGCTAGGTTACAAATAAAACTATGATAATGTGTATATCTCTATTACAATGGTAGGATGTGTTTAAATAGGCTCTAAAAGTCTTGCCCAGCAAGAAAATACCAAAACAGAATTATAATAGAATTTCTGCAAGATACGTTTCCTAAACTAATTCTGTTTTTTAAGGAAAATTCGTGGCTGACTTTTCTTCAGTTTTTCTGGAATGTTCCAAACATAACTGGACCTCTGGACCACCTTAGAATGATAGAGAATCTCGTTATCTTCGCGTGGACTGCTTACGGGCCCCAAACGGAGTTGTAGAACTCAAGATATGGCCAAAATAGTAAAAACTGTAATTTTTCAGGGGCAACTTGCGCCCAGCAGTCTGTTCTTCGCGCAAATTGCTCCTACCCGGCGCAATTTGCTCATGGGAATCCTATCCCAAGTTGTAGAAAATCTCCCAGGCTTCGCGTGGGCAGTAAGATCGCTGAAAACTGACTTCTAGAACTCCAGATATGTCCAAAACAGTGTAGACTACGCAACCGTCTCAGAAATCCGAATTTTAATTAATTTATTCTCCAAAAACGATAGAAGCATCAACCATAATCAACATTCTTGTAAATCTGCACAACTAAGCAAAACACATCAAAACTACCACAAACTTGAGACCAAGACAATCAATTTAAGCCGATTTAGAATGCTCCAAGTGGATATAAAATCCACTTATCATATATCTAACTGCAAGTAGGCCAGATATAATGTTTTCTACCTGTTTATGTGCTAGATTCCAAAGTGATCTTAAGGAATCTCATTTAATTGCTGTGAAGAGATTTTTTAGATATCTTAAAGGAACTCCAAATCTTGGTTTGTGGTATCCTAGAGAATCTGATTTCTTTTTAATTGGCTATTCAGACTCTGATTATGCAGGGTGTAAGATAGAAAGGAAAAGCACTACAGGTACATGTCAATTCTTGGGAAATAGATTGATTTCTTGGGCAAGCAAGAAGCAACAATCTGTTTCAACCTCAACTGCAGAAGCTGAGTACATAGCAGCAGGCAGTTGTTGTGCACAGCTCCTTTGGATAAGAAATCAGTTGATGGATTATGGTATGACACTTAGTAATATTCCTATGTTTTGTGATAATACTAGTGCTATCAAAATTGCAGAAAATCCAGTTCAACATTCAAGGACTAAGCAAATTGATGTCAGGTATCATTTTATTAGAGAACATATTGAGAATGGTACTGTGGAACTTCATTTTGTTTCTACTGACAAACAGCTTGCAGATATTCTAACTAAACCACTTGATGAGACTACATTCAGTAGATTAGTAAGTGAGTTAGGAATGTTAAATTTCTAGATCTTTAACATCTGCAAAAGTAGCAAGGTATGTTGTTTTTAGCTTATAGACTTGATATTCTTGTCAGGATCTATACTTGATTGTTAAATGCTTTAGCTATAACACTTTACCTTGATAAATTTCAGTATGATAGACTTTTTAATAATCATCAGGATTAGAATTGTTATCAGGATACTGACGTCATCAGTATTGTGTCAGTATCAGGATTGTGAAAATTGTTTCAGATCCTGACGTTTACTTTGTGTAGTAATTCTGTGATGTGTTAAGTCTATGCAAGCAAGTTTTAATTCATTCATACTGATAGTTTATATTATCATTCAAATCAGTCAATAAAATCAAAAGACAAGTAGATAATAAGAAATTGTATTTTCATTAATTGAAAGCATTACATACATGGAAATGAAATACAACATCATTTTGTCTAACTTCTACTGATAAATCCTATACTTGTCTAATGATATGGATTCTGAGTTACAGGACAAGGAGCATCTCAAGAAATCCATCAGGGGATTTGAACAGCCTCGTCTGTTCTTGGATTCCTTGTCTGGGCGACTTGAATGAGAGTAGCTAACTTAAATGTATAGCATCTCCATCAAGATCAACCTCAGACTCTCGGCCAAATTCTTCATCCTCAAGTTTTGAGGAGGTTAGGGGAAGATTGTATCCAACAGATGGATGTTCTAGGAGAAACCTCTGGATATTATCTAAAACTACTCCATCCATGACTAGTTCGATGAGAAAAGTCATCTCTTCAAAGAGATGATCAAGAACAGGATGTTCATCGACTGTGAAAAACCTAAAGAATGGGTTTGAATGGAGTTTGGTTTGAATGGAGTTTTGGTTTGAGAATCATTGTTGAGAAGAAAAGAAATTGAAAGATTTATGGAGAATGGCATAAGGCATATGTTTCTTTTATAGAAAGACGTGAGAAGTTGAACAGTCACTTGGAACTATCAATGAAGTCAGACGTTAATTATCGCGTGTGACTGTATTTCTTGTATTTTCAAGAAATGTCGAATATATCTAACCAATTGATTTTGTTCAGATTAATTGTTTATTTCATTTTCAGATAAAAAATGCCACGTGGAAACTCCATTTAAGTCTCTGAAATCAGGATGATATTGATCAGGATTTCAAGTGTGACCATCAGGATTTGAGAATTATAATTTTTAAATCACATTACATTTTGTGATTATTTTGATGGGAGGTCACAGCAGGAAAAGGAAGCTGATCAGTATTGATTTTTATCTTGATAATACCCTGATTTATTTCATGAAAATCAATTTTGGATTTTATTTTTCAAAAATCGTGGGTAACCGCACTTTTCAAGGACTGACACCTGTCAATCTACGTGTCGACGTGGGATAATGGTCTGAAAGATTTGTGAAATATATTTGTTTTGAAACTTTAATCATGTAATTGCTTTCTCTAATTTCACATTCTCTAAAGCAAAAAACACTTTCGAGTTTTCAGAATCACTAATCCATTTCAAGAATTTTTCAAGTTCTTTTCAGATAAAAAATGGCAGCTCAAAGAAGATTACCTAAGTCAGTAGCCTTCAAGTTTGGTGACTTTGATTTTATGATGAACAATCATGTAGCAGCTATCACCAACAAGGAAGGAATGTCAACTGATTTTCATCCAATCATGGACTTTCTGGCGTATGGACCATTAAGTTATGCATTGACAGCATCTCCACAGATTAATCAAGCAGCTGTTATACAAGCTTGGGAGAATGCTGAGGTAATTGATTCTACTCAGAGTCAATCAGGTAAGATTGTTCTACACTTAGGACAAGACTCATTTGATATTACTGAATCTGTTGTTAATTCAGTACTTCACTTACCTGTTAGTTTGAATTATGAAAATGTACCATCTGATGATGATATTAGAACTATGTTATCTGCATTAGGTTATAATGGACCTTTAGATAACATGAGCTAGTTAAGAAGATCTTGTCTTAGGAAAGAGTGGTCTTCCTTCTTTGATCAATTAGCTAAATGCTTTACTGGTAAATGTAGTTCTTTTGATCAAATTACTTCTGTTACTTCACATATTGCTTACAGTTTGCTTTATGACAGAGTAATTAACATTGGTCATATTATCTTAAATCAGACGAGTATTAAACTTGGGTTAAGAGATCAAAACAGGAAAATGGTTTATTATCATAGATTTATGCAAATGTTTATTAACCATTTTATTCCTGATGTTGAAGCTAGATTTGGTAGAGAACATTGTGTTTCTTCTTATTTACAACAAAAGAGAATTTTCTCTGACATTACAAAGAAGGACAATGAAAAGAATCTAGATGAAATACCTGCAATTCATTATCCACATCATGTTCAGGTAATTCTTAAAACTCATCTTCCTACTCTCTACAATTCTTCTTTCTTTTGTGGTGAAATGGCTCAGGAATCTCAATTGGAGGAGAACCCACCTGTGTCTACCCAAGTAGCCCAAAACATTATAGTCTCTGAAATAATTCAAGAACAAAGTTTTAATCCACAGCCTGTTGTTTCGAAGAAACCAACCTCTGGTGTTTCTCAAAAGACATCAGTTGTAAGGAAGAGAATATTTGTTCTAGTGAAGATGATGATAATATATCTCTTGCTGAGAGAGAAGAATTGAAGGCTACAATTCAACTTTCTAAGCTAGGACAAAGAGATGAAGCACCTAGTCACAGCCAGGCTGCAGTTTCTCAAAAGACTGTAGTACTTAAAAAGGGAAAACATTTACTGGATACTGTCTCTCAAAAGACTGTGTCTATTGAAAAAGGATCTCATCCCAAGATCACTTCTGTGTCTACACCTCTTGAGTCTTCTCAGGATAAATCTTTTGCACACTATACTAGGAGAACAAGGAGAAAGATTCAATTGTCACCTACACACACAGAGTCTAGTCCAACTAATATCATGCAGGTCTCTACATATGAAACTACAATCAAGTCAGAAAATGACCATAGAGATCTGGATATTGATTCTTCATGGGAAACTACATTATCATACAGACTGGCTAAGGGACTAATTTCTCTCAAAGTGAAGTTGTCAAGGCCTGTTCTAGATTTTCTGGTTAAAAGAGTACCAAAACTTTTATTTCCAGATGAATATGGACTTCTACATCAAAGACTTGACTTAATGAAGATATATTCCTATGTATCTGTCAGAAGATAATTAGTCAAGAAATTTGGACTTTCGAAGCATGTTGCACTTCAATCACTTCATGCATATTTACTTGACAAGGATGTCATTATTGAAGATGCTTAAGCTCAAGGTGAACAACTGGAGGAAGTAGATAAAGGAATGCAGTCAACAGAAGATACTATTGCACCAGTGGTGGATAGTAGGATAGATTAGATCATAGTCACTGCAACACAAATCTAGTCAGAGGTTGGATGACTCAGGAGCTGTGATAGCTGATGTTGAAAGGTCTTCTGTGATGACTGAAATTGCAAGTGAGAAACCCTATTGTTACTCGAATAACTTGTAGAAGGGGGGGGTTGAATACAAGTTATATAATCGTGTCTGATTTTTGCTTGATTATATGAACAAGAATAAACGAATGAATCAAACTCTGTTTGTATTAATAAGATCAAATACAAACTCTACCAAAGGTGTACAATACCTTTAGCAGCTGCTGACAATACAAATCTCTCTCTCTGTTTGTACTCTCGTATACTCACGATTACAAACCTTATGAACACTTTTTACAATGATATAGAGAGAGTATTTATAATGCTACCTATCAACTAATAACAGAAAGATATAATCTATACATGACAATGTTCTGCCTTCTAGTCGATAGTTTCCATCAATAGAAAACTCTTTCCTTCATAATATCTTCTTGCTTGTTCTTCAAACAACGATCCTGTTTTATAGCACTTGTCAGTTTCTGTAGCATCCATAATGACATCATCAGTAACACGACTGATATCAGGATTTCATCTTGCATCAGTATCTGATCATCATCAGTATTAGACCGTCATCAGGATTTGTCCTTTGCTCCTGACATGTAGTCTCCGATACACTGTTCATTCCTGACTAAACTGTACAGATAACTGTCTTACACATAAATCCTATATATAGTGCTAAATCCTTTATAAGATCAGGATTACAAGAAGTATAATGCGTAAATTCTATTCTTAACATAACAACTTATGAATTACTCCTAACAATCTCCCCCTATTTATGCTTAAAAATCTGAAGCATAAATCTAAGTTGTGGATGTCAAAACATATAACAATACAACCAGAATAGAATTTATAAATGTAGAATTATGAAGTTAAGTACCTCCTTCCCAGATGTAGACGTTTATCTAGTACTTAGAAGAAAGAATTTTAACTATTAATGCTGCTCTTCCTTTACCACTTCCTAGCTGAGATTCACCACTGTCACTCCTAGTTCTTCTTTTTATTTCCCTTTGTCTGCTCTTTATCTCCCCCAGTCTGGTGGTGTTGTTGTTGTTGTCTTTGAATTATCTTTATCTCCCCCTTTTTGACATCAGCAACATTAATTCCAAGAGACTCAGAAACAGAACAAATGATATTCATCAGAACTGCTTGATTTTCCATAATTGTGACTTGGTTATCTTCAAGTGATTGAAGTCTTGTTTGCATAGCAATTTGAGAATTCTGAATATCTTTCAAAACATCAGAATGAACTTCAATGTTGGAAGTGCTTCTAGTATCTTCAGAATCAGAATCAGAAAGAACTGTATCTTCAAGTCTTGTAGAAGAAGTTGCTTGAGTTGTATGATATTCAAGTAATAAAACCTGATTAGAAGTATCAACATCTTCATCTTTCTGATCTGTAACTGAAACATGATCATCATCTCCTTCACCAGTATTCTGTGTACTAACATCTTCAAATCCTGACTTCTCCTTAGAGTGATCAGAGACTGTAGATGTCTCAATTCTAGCTGATATTGGAAGTACATACAAAGGAACACTAGGATCATTAGGAACTTCATCTGGTACATATGTATCAAGAGATTGCTTTATCCTCGCACCTCTTCTGTTAATGATTCCTGCAAGCCTCTCCTTTTGCTTCTGAGCTTTAACTTCTGGCTTTGCATTGTGATGTGCTAGGTCATTCTTCTGATACATTTTGATGAATGAATAAGTACCAGCATCCATACCCAAATTTTCAGACCAAGATTCAGGAAAAACCTGATCCCAGAAATCAAATGATGGTTTCCTAATTTTCTCTCCCTCACTATGGAGTTGATCATCCATACCCTCATTCTCACTTTGACTTACTAAAGTCAACACTCTTTCTACCTCATCTTTTGCCTGGTCAGGAGCCAGCCTCTCAGTTTGTGGATCTAAGTCCATCTTTCCAAGTGTATCACTCAAATTTGGATAAGTGCTCTCATGACCTACAGAAAAATAGGGGCTAGAAGGAGTTTTTATACCTGAACTCACATGGAGAGAAGGTTCCTCATATTGCATGTATCTTGAGGTTTTCTCCAAGGAGTGAGCTGCTATAATCTCTGAACCCTTACAATCATCTTCTTTCCTTCCAGAGACTACAGGCTCCAGTATACCACTTTCAGGTTCTTTACTAGACTCTGATGTCTTCAATAATACTTCATTAGACACCATAGTTAGTACATCACCGTCTTTAAGTGTTGTTTGCTGAGACACACCCTCAAGGTGGATAGACTCTGACTGAATAAAATTTGTTTGATCTTCAGAAAAATCAACCAAAGTCATTCCTTCCATATCATAGGGTATCTCACTTGCATTCTCAGTCATCACAGAAGACCTTTCAACATCAGCTATCACAGCTCCTGAGTCATCCAACCTCTGACTAGATGGTTCTTGTGTTACAGTGACTGTGATCTGATCTTTCCTACTATTCACCACTGGTGCAATAGTATCTTCTGTTGACTGCTTCTCTCTATCTACTTCCTCCAGTTGTTCACCTTGAGCTGAAGCATCTTCAATAATGACATCCTTGTCAAATAAATATGCATGAAGTGATTGAAGTGCAACATGCTTCGAGAGTCCAAATTTCTTGACTAATTGTCTTCTGACAGATACATAGAAATACATCTTCATTAAGTCAAGTCTTTGATGTAGAAGTCCATATTCATCTGGAAATAAAAGTTTTGGTACTCTTTCAACCAAAAAATCTAGAACAGGCCTTGACAACTTCACTTTGAGAGAAATTAGTCCCATAGCCAGTCTGTATGATAATGTAGTTTCCCGTGAAGAATCAATATCCAGATTTCTCCTGTCAAATACTGACATAGATGTAGCTTGATGTGTAGAAACCTGCATAATGTTAGTTGGACTAGACTCTGTGTGTGTAGGTGACAATTGAATCTTTCTCCTTGTTCTCCTGGTATAGTGAGCAAAAGATTTATCCTGAGAAGACTCAAGAGGTGTAGACACAGAAGTGATCTTGGGATGAGATCTTTGTTCAATAGACACAGTCTTTTGAGAGACAGTATCCAGTAACTGTTTTCCCTTTTTAAGAACTACAGCCTTTTGAGAGATTGCAGCCTGACTGTGGCTAGGTTTTTCATCTCTATGTGCTAACAAAGAAAGTTGAATTGTAGCCTTCAATTCTGCTCTCTCAGCAAGAGTTAAATCATCATCATCTTCACTAGAATTACTACTACTTGACACAACAAATCTTCTCTTCCTTATAACTGATGTCTTTTGAGAAACACCAGAGGTTGGTTTCTTTGAAACAATAGGCTGTGGATCAAAATTTGGTTCTTGAATTGTTTCAGAGACTATAATGTTTTGGGCTACTTGGGTAGACACAGGTGGGTTCTCCTCCAATTGAGACTCCTGAGCCATTTCACCACAAAAGAAAGAAGAATTGTAGAAAGTAGGAAGATGAGTTTTAAGAATTACCTGAAAATGATGTGGATAATGAATTGCAGGTATTTCATCTAGATTCTTTTCATTGTCCTTCTTTGTAATGTCAGAGAAAATTCTCTTTTGCTGTTCATAAGAAGGAACACAATATTCCCTACCAAATCTAGCTTCAACATCAGGAATAAAATGATTAATAAACATTTGCATAAATCTATGATAATAAACCATTTTCCTGTTTTGATCTCTTGACCCAAGTTTAATACTCATCTGACTTAAGATAATGTGACCAATGTTAATTACTCTGTCATAAAGCAAACTGTAAGCAATATGTGATGTAACAGAAGTAATTTGCTGAAAAGAACTACATTTACCAGTAAAACATTTAGCAATTTGATCAAAGTAAAAAGACCATTCCTTTATAAGAAAAGACCTATTCAACTGACTCATGTTGTCTAGAGGTCCACTATAACCTAATTCAGACAACATAGTTCTTACATTATCATCAGATGGTACATTCTCATAAATCAAACTAACAGGTAAGTGAAGTACTGAATTAACAACAGATTCAGTAATATCAAATGAGTCTTGTCCTAAATGTAGAACAATCTTACCTGATTGACTCTGAGTAGAATCAATTACCTCAGCATTCTCCCAAGCTTGTGTAACAGCTGCTTGATTAATTTGTGAAGATGCTGTCAATGCATAACTTAATGGTCCATTTGCCAGAAAGTCCATGATTGGATGAAAATCAGATGACACTCCTTCCTTGTTGGTGATAGCTGCTACATGATTGGTTGTCATAAAATCGAAGTCACCAAACTTGAAGGCTACTGATTTAGGTAATCTTCTTTGAGCTGCCATTTTTGATCTAAAAAGAACTTGAAAAATTCTTGAAATGGATTAGTGATTTTGAAAACTCAAGAGTGTTTTTGCTTTAGAGAATGTAAAATTAGAGAAAGCAACTACACGATTAGAGTGTCAAAACAAATATATTTCACAAATCTTTCAGACCACTATCCCACGTTGACACGTAGATTGACAGGTGTCAGTCCCTGAAAAGTGCGGTTAACCACGATTTTTGGAAAATAAAATCCAAAATTGATTTTCATGAAATAAATCAGGGTATTATCAAGATAAACATCAATACTGATCAGCTTCTTTTTCCTGTTGACCTCCCATCAAAATAGTCACAAAATGCAATGTGATTTAAAAATATAATTTTCAAATCCTGATGGTCACACATGAAATCCTGATCATTATCATCCTGATTCCAGAGACTTAATATGGAGTTTCCGCGTGGCATTTTTCTTTTATCTGAAAAAGAAATAAACAATTAATCTGAACAAAAATCAATTGGTTAGATATATTCAATATTTCTTGAAAACAAGAAATACAGTAACACGCAATAATTATCATCTGACTTCATTAAACTTCCAAGTGACTGTTCAGCTTCTCACGTCTTTCTTTAAAAGAAACAGACGCCTTATGCCATTCTCCATAAACCTTTCAATTTCTTTTCCTCTCAACAATGCTTCTCAAACCAAAATTTCCTTCAAATCCATTCTTTAGATCTCTCTTGATCGATGAACATCCTGTTCTTGATCATCTCTTTGAAAAGACAACTCTTCTCATCGAACTAATCATGGATGGATTGGTTTTCGATAATATCCAGAGGTTTTTCCTAGAACATCCATCTGTTGGATACAATCTTCCCCTAACCTCCTCAAAACTTGAGGATGAAGAATTTGGTCGAGAGTCTGAGGTTGATCTTGATGGAGATGCTATTCATTTAAGTTAGCTGCTCTCATTCAAGTCGTCCAGACAAGGAATCCAAGAGCAGACGAAGCTGTTCAAATCCCCTGATGGATTTCTTGAGATGCTCCTTGTCCTGTACCTCAGAATTCATATCAATAGACAAGTATAGAATTATCAGTAGAAATTAGAAAAAAAGATGTTGTATTTCATTTCCATATATGTAATGATTTCAATTAATGAAAATACAATTTCTTGTTATCTACTTGTCTTTTGATTATTGAATGATGTACAAGTTATCAGTATGCAAATATTAAAACTTGCTAGTATAGACTTAACACATCACAGAATTAGATTACTACACATAGTAAACGTCAGGATCTGAAACAATTTTCATAATCCTGATACTGACACAATACTGATGACGTCAGCATCCTGATAACAAATCTAATCCTGATGATTATTAACAAGTCTATCATACTGAAATTTATCAAGGCAAAGTGTTATAGCTAAAGCATTTAACAATCAAATATAGATCCTGACAAGAATATCAAGTCTATAAGCTAAAAACAACATACCTTGCTACATTTGCAGATGTTAAAGATCTAAAAATTTAACATTCCTAACTCACTTACTAATCTACTGAATGTAGTCTCATCAAGTGGTTTAGTTAGAATATCTGCAAGCTGTTTGTCAGTAGGAACAAAATGAAGTTCCACAGTACCATTCTCAATATGTTCTCTAATAAAATGATATCTGACATCAATGTGCTTAGTCCTTGAATGTTGAACTGGATTTTCTGCAATTTTAATAGCACTAGTATTATCATAAAACATAGGAATATTACTAAGTGTCATACCATAATCCATCAACTGATTTCTTATCCAAAGGAGCTGTGCACAACAACTGCCTGTTGCTATGTACTCAGCTTCTGCAGTTGAGGTTGAGACAGATTGTTGCTTCTTGCTTGCCCAAGAAATCAATCTGTTTCCCAAAAATTGACATGTACCTGTAGTGCTTTTCCTGTCTATCTTTCACCCTGCATAATCAGAGTCTGAATAGCCAATTAGAAAGAAATCAGATTCTCTCTGATACCAATTGTTAACTCGAATAACTTGTAGAAGGGGGGGTTGAATACAAGTTATATAATCGTGTCTGATTTTTGCTTGATTATATGAACAAGAATAAACGAATGAATCAAACTCTGTTTGTATTAATAAGATCAAATACAAACTCTACCAAAGGTGTACAATACCTTTAGCAGCTGCTGACAATACAAATCTCTCTCTCTGTTTGTACTCTCGTATACTCACGATTACAAACCTTATGAACACTTTTTACAATGATATAGAGAGAGTATTTATAATGCTACCTATCAACTAATAACAGAAAGATATAATCTATACATGACAATGTTCTGCCTTCTAGTCGATAGTTTCCATCAATAGAAAACACTTTCCTTCATAATATCTTCTTGCTTGTTCTTCAAACAACGATCCTGTTTTATAGCACTTGCCAGTTTCTGTAGCATCCATAATGACATCATCAGTAACACGACTGATATAAGGATTTCATCTTGCATCAGTATCTGATCATCATTGGTATTAGACCGTCATCAGGATTTGTCCTTTGCTCCTGACATGTAGTCTCTGATACACTGTTCATTCCTGACTAAACTGTACAGATAACTGTCTTACACATAAATCCTATATATAGTGCTAAATCCTTTATAAGATCAGGATTACAAGAAGTATAATGCGTAAATTCTATTCTTAACATCACAACTTATGAATTACTCCTAACACCTATGATATGGGAGGAATAACTTTGACTGGTTTTCTTGAAGATCAAACAAATATTATTCAGTCAGAGTCGATCCACCTTGAGGGTGAGTCTCAGCAAACAACACTTAAAGATGGTAACATACTAACTATGGTGTCTAATAAAGTATTACTGAAGACATCAGAGTCTAGTAGAGAACCTGAAAGTGGTATACTGGAGCCTATAATCTCTGGAAGGAAAGAAGATGTTTGTGAGGGTTCAGAGACTATAGCAGCTCACTCCTTGGAGAAAACCTCAAGCCCCATGCCAAATGAAGAACCCTCTCTCCATGTGAGTTCAGGTATAAAAACTTCTTCTAAACTCTATTTTTCTGTAGGTCATGAGAGCACTTATCCAAATTTGAGTGATACACTTGAAAAGATGGATATTGATCCACAATCAGAGCGGCTGGCTCCTGACCAGGCAAAAGGAAAGGTAGAAAGAGTGTTGACTTTAGATAGTCAAAGTGAGAATGAGGGTATGGATGATCAACTCCATAGTGAGGGAGAGAAAATTAGGAAAAAACCATCGTTTGATTTTGGGATCAGGTTTTTCCTGAATCTTGGTCTGATAATCTCGGTATGGATGCTGGTACTTATTCTTTTATCAAGATGTATGAGAAGAATGACTTAGCAAAGCACAATGCAAAGCCAGAAGTTAAAGCTCAGAAGCAAAAAAGAGAGGCTTGCAGGAATTATCAACAGAAGAGGTGAAAGGCTAAGACAAACTTCTACACCACTTGTATCAGAAGAAATTCCTAATGATCCTAGTATTCCTTTGTATGTACTACCAATATCAGCTAGAATTGAGACATCAACAGTATCTGATCAATCTAAGGAGGAGTCAGGATTTATAGATGTTAGTACACATAATACTGGTGAAGGTCAGAGTGATTATTTTGCAGCTTCAGATCAGAAAGATGAAGATGTTTGTAACTCTACTCGAGTATTATTACTTGAATATCATTCAACATAGGCAACTTCTTCTATAAGACTTGAATCTGAAGATATTCCAAATACTTCCAACATTGAAGTTAATTCTGAAGTTCTACAAGACATTCAGAAAAATCAAGTTGAAATTCAATCAACACTTCAAATACTTGAAGATAACCAAGTCACTATTATGGAAAATCAAGCAGTTCTGATGAATCTCATTTGTTCTGTTACTGAATCTCTTGGAATTCATGTTGCTGATGTCAAAAAGGGGGAGATAAAGACAATTCAAAGACAACAACAACAACAGACTAAGGGAGATAAAAGAAGAACTGGTAGGGGAGATAAAGACAGTGACAGAGGTGAATCTTATCAGGGAAGTGGTAAAGGAAAAGAAGCATCAAATTGTTGAATTCTTTCTTCTAAGTACTGGATACTATGTCTATATCTGAAAGAGGAGGTACTTAACTTCATGATTTTTTAATTCATAAATTCTATTCTGATTGTATTGTTATATGTTTTGACATCAACAACTCAGATTTATGCTTCAGATTTTAAAGCATAAATAGGGGGAGATTGTTAGGAATAATTCATGAGTTGTGATGTTAAGAATAGAATTTTACTTATACTTCTTGTATATCCTGATTTATAAAGGATTTAGCACTTTGTATATGAAATATGTGTTAGACAGTTATCTGTAAAGTTTAGTCAGGAATGAACAGTGCATCGAGTACTACATGTCAGGAACTGAGATTAAATCCTAATATGTCAAGTTAACTACTGATCAAGTACTGATGGGATGGTTAAATCCTGATGCAAGATGAAATCCTGATATCAGTCGTGTTACTGATGATGTCATTATGGATGCTACAGAAACTGGCAAGTGCTATAAAACAGGATCTTTGTTTGAGGAACAAGCAAGAAAATTTTATGAAGGAAAGAATTTTCTATTGATGGAAACTATCAACTGGACGGCAGAACATTGTCATGTATAGATTATCTTTCTGTAATTAGTTGATAGGAAGCATTATAAATACTCTCTCAATATCATTGTAAAGAGTGTGTGTCGTAAGTTCGTGTGTGTAGCTCTGTATAAGGTTTGTATTCGAGAGTTCGAAACAAACAGAGAAAGAGTTTTATTTTGTCAGCAGCTGCTAAAGGTATTTGTACACCTTTGGTAGAGTTTGTATTTGATCTTATTAATACAAACAGAGTTTGATTCATTCGTTTATTCTTGTTCATATAACCAAGCAAAAATCAGACACGATTATATAACTTGTATTCAACCCCCCCCCCCCTCTACAAGTTATTCGAGTTAACAATCTGTAGCCTTCTGAAGCTAACCGACTGATAGATATTATATTCTTCCTCAGCTTAGGCAAATATCTTACCCCGTTCAAGCTGCGAACTATTCCATCGAACATTTTGATTTTCACAATTCCAATCCCCTTGATCTCACAAGTAGATCCATCAGCCAAAGAAACTGTTTCATTCTTTGTATCTTGGAATTTGTCAAAATGCCCCATCTCGGAACATACATGGTAAGATGACCCTGAGTCTAATATCCATTCTCCTGGAGAACTAGTGCCTCGATTGAAGACGGTGCAAACATCTTCACAATCGAGAGTAACCACAGCCAATGATGCATCTGGATCCTTCTTATTAAGCGGACAATTCGGCCTAATATGACCCCACTCCTTGCAATCAAAGCACTGCATGCCCTTTTCACTGTATCTGGATTTACCCCTGCTATTGGTAGATCCTCTCACAACACCCCTTCCTCTATTATTTTGACTATGCAAAACCAAAACTGTCATTCTGTCCTTGTCACCATCCTGGTTCTTCCTTCCAGCATTTGACAAAAGTGCTGACTGAACCTCCTCCATTTTTAACGTGTCCTTTTCGTACAAAATGGTTGTGACCAAATGATCGAATGACTCCAAAAATGAAGTAAGAAGAATAAGGGCCTTATCTTCTTCCTCCAATTTTACATCAACCTTTTCAAGTTGATCAACAATACCATTAAACACATTCATGTGATCAATAACATTGCCTTGAGCTGCCATCTTCAGCTTGTATAACTTATGAAAATGCACACCTAGAGGGGGGGTGAATAGGTCTAAATGGCTAACTATGTTTAACTAAGTCCGATTTTAAAAATTACCAGAAACAGCTTACTGATTTAGTTTTATGCAGAGACAAATGTTAAGCTGATTGCAAACAGTATGTTGAATGTAAAGGCTATAAGTAAAGTAAAGTGCAGAAACGGTAAGGTGCAGAAAAATAAAGAACATACGAAACTTTTAGCCAGGTTCGACCCCTAATCCCCTATGGTCTACGTCCTGGTCCCTTACCAACTTGGTAAGAGAATATATTATTGATCAACGAAATAAACCAACTACAAGATACAATAATATATCTCCCTTTTATCCCAGCTGCTGACAAATGGCTTGCTGAACACCTGTTTCTGAACTTGCTCTCTAAGCTATACTTCCCAAGTATACTTCTCTAGCAACGTTCACCAAACCCTTGTTCCCTAGCCAATATGCCCAGCAACTAATCCTTACCAATCCTTCTGACAAATGGCTTGCTATTTACTGTGCTGAACCAACTCTCTAAGCAATACTTCCAAAGTATCCTTCTCTAGTCTAGTTCGACCCACCCAAAACTTTAAGCCAAACTTGTACAGCAAATATTCAATACAAATTGAACAATACAATGTTTGAATCAATACAACTCAACCTAATGAACTCTCTAAGATATAGCACGTATATGATATATTAAGAGCTCGAGAGAATCGAATGGATATAGCAATGAAAAACTGAGTTGTGTATTCTTTGTGTGCTTCTCTGATTTTTCAAAACGAATTGAGCACAAGAGCAACCTTATAAAGCTTCACAACCAACGTTCTAAAATCAATCAATCAATTTCAAACGTTTAGAAATCAATTTCTAACGTTCAATTGGTTAGAGAGATTTTGCAACGTTCTTGTGACCGTTTGACAGAAGGTTTGGAAGAGATGAATCGTAGAAAACATAACCCTTCTGTTTGTATAGATAGAAAACGTGTATAGGAGATTTTGTAGAAAGAAATCTTTTAAATAAGGAAACTCCTATAAGTTTTATAAAATAATTTAAAGAAAGATATTTTGAAAAGATTTGAGCTCTAGAATATATTGTGTACGTATTATATAATAAAGAGTCCTCACAATATATTTCCTGAATTACATCCATGAGAATTTGTCTTGATATTAATCTTCAGGATTTCTGGCAGTTTGCAAATGGCTTGCTGTTTGTGTCTGTCAGTGCAAATGGCTTGTCAAAATGTCTCTGTTGTAACACCAAATGGCTTGCTGTTTGTATATTCTCTGTAAACAATCAGTAGACATAATATACCCTGCAAAACCAAGTTAGTACAACCATAACACAATGTTTTATATCAAACTACAAGTAAATAGCTTGCTGAATGTGATCATCAAAACCATAGGAGTATCAATCTCCCCCTTTTTGATGATTACACAATATTTAGGAGAAATAAGAACTCCCCCTAAATCCCTGCATATTAGTACATTTTGATATAAAACAGATTCAAGATAAACAAGCATAATAATCATATATAAATCGAATATCTTGACCAAACAAGCAAATAAGTTCTCCTAAATTTCTCCCCCTTAATCCATCAAAAAAAAAAAAGAAACATTAGTTCAGGTCTGGAATAAGTATAGAGAACAAATAAATCATGATAGTAGCATATAAATAGTTCAGATACAACCGGTAAGCCATTGTTACCCATTTTGTGCTTGTCAGCTTGCTGTTTTGGTTCTGGCGAGTTTTGTATTCATCATCAAAACATCACGCTAACATTCTCCCCCTTTTTGATGATGACATACTTGAATACATCGGAGAGACTATGTTGCTCCCCCTAAAACAATGCTCCCCCTGATTAACATAATATCTCATCATATAATCAGGTTAGCATAATTCATCATATGCAATAAGATAAATGCGGATCATCCCTGCATGAAACATTAGTTGATAAATCCAATATATAATATTATAGCCCTTTTTATCCTCATGTATTCATGTTCTTCTCCCCCTATGACATCATCAGAAAAGGGTCAAGAAGATAAGCATATAAGAATAAAACATGTGGTAAAGCATTTAACAATCATGAGGCTAGTTATAATTATAAAGTTGAATAAATCAAACAAGCATGCTGAAAACACATTTCTAGAATATTCATCGATAACAATTGTTCTTCTGGATTGGAAAATGGCTTGCTGATTAGACAATATACATTCGAACTGATCAGAATAGTATTCTTCTTTCTTGTTTCCTGCATAATACAATACATATACATATATTTGTCCCATCTATGTACTAGAGGAATCTCGTTAGTACCATAAAAATAGTATAATCATATTCAAATAAATGTACGAGGACAAATAACATACTTACTACTTGAGTACCCAAATTTTATTGGATCCACCAGGGTTTGTTGATAGGACATAAAGAACATGTAGATCAGATTTCTTGATCCACTGTTGTATCACTTTTGGTGCTTGATTTGTAGTCCTTTATGTTCTGCCAGACTGATAATGGTAAGCTGTTTGTCTTCTATCATTTGCTTTCTGGTATGCTGACTGTTGTCTGACTGATCCATTCTGGTAAGCTGTTTGTCTTCTGCTATTTGCATTCTGGTATGCTGTTTGTCTGCTGTCTGGTCCATTCTGGTAAGCTGTTTTCTGTCTGACTGATCCATTCTGGTATGCTGTTTTCGTCTTATGATATACTTGAACCACACAATTCTTTTCCAGATGTCCTTTTCCACCACATTTGTTGCATGTCTTCCAAGGCATAGCATAATTGTAGGGAATGCCATTCCTTCCATCATATTTGAGCACCTTATCTTTCTTGTTAAAGTTTAGACCAACACCTTCTCTGACCAAAGGTACATTTGCATTCTTCATCATTGTTTTTAAAGTGTCTTCACCTTGAACAAAAGTTTCCATGCCCTTCTTGAGATCTTTAACTTCTGTTTCTAGGAGGGTGATCACTTAGCTTGCTGTTTGATAAGTTCAGCTTGCTGAACTCTCTTTTCTGCAGATTTTGAGGATTCGGCTTGACTAGATTCCTTTATCTTGTATGATTCCAATGCTTTAGCTTGAGTATTAACATCAGACCTTAGCTCTTTGATTTCTTCGGTCAAGGTCTTGTTTCTTCTTTCAAGCAACTTGATATTAGCCTCTAAATGGCTGTTCTTAGTATTTAGTTCCTTGATCTCTGTAGTTTTACTGAATGAAGTTGAATCCCATTCTTCCAGTTTTGGCAACAAATCTTTCACCATTTTGGATAGATAGCCGTTCTTATCAATCAGCTTGCTGATTTCAGCCTTTAGTGCCAAATGTTCCTCAATGGTTACACTTTTTGATTCCTGCATTGTTAGTGATCCCATAATAATATTTTCAGAAGATTTCCAGGAGTGAAAAGAGTTTACCTCACTAGAATCTGATTCTGAATCAGACACATCTTTATCTACAAGAACTTCTTCCGTGTTTCCTATATCATCAATGCCAACAAATGCAGAGTTTATTATCTCTTCACTTGATACTTCACCAAAAATAGCTTTTTCATCATTCGAAGTCAATTGAGCCTTTGACTTCCTTTTATCTTTCAAATCAGCACATTGTTTTGTTGTTGTAGCTTTATAATGCATTTTTAAGGTATCCCACATGTCTTTTGCAGTGCTACATGAAAAGACCATGTCATAATCTGACTCTGAAAGACCACATATTAATGTATACTTTGCTTTTCCATTATAGCCTGATTTTATCAATTCTGATTCTGAGAAATCGTCAATGTCTTTTGGCTTGCCGTCTTTGTCAAGAAAATTGAATGGACCCTTTTTAACGACTCTCCATTCAATTGCATCATCTCTGTTGAGAAGCACATTCATTCTCTGTTTCCAAGCATCATAATTTTCAATCCCATTGAGAAGTGGTGGAATCTCTAAATAATCTCCTTCTACATAAGCGGGTGCCATAGGATTTGTACTTTCCTGTTACAGAAATGTTAGTACACAAAATCTCTGATACCAAATGAAAATGCACACCTAGAGGGGGGTGAATAGGTGTAAATGGCTAACTATGTTTAACTAAGTCCGATTTTAAAAATTACCAGAAACAACTTACTGATTTAGTTTTATGCAGAGACAAATGTTAAGCTGATTGCAAACAGTATGCTGAATGTAAAGGCTATAAGTAAAGTAAAGTGCAGAAACGGTAAGGTGCAGAAAAATAAAGAACACACGAAACTTTTAGCCAGGTTCGACCCCTAATCCCCTATGGTCTACGTCCTGGTCCCTTACCAACTTAGTAAGAGAATATATTATTGATCAACGAAATAAACCAATTACAAGATACAATAATATATCTCCCTTTTATCCCAGCTGCTGACAAATGGCTTGCTTAACACCTGTTTCTGAACTTGCTCTCTAAGCTATACTTCCCAAGTATACTTCTCTAGCAACGTTCACCAAACCCTTGTTCCCTAGCCAATATGCCCAGCAACTAATCCTTACCAATCCTTCTGACAAATGGCTTGCTGTTTGCTGTGCTGAACCAACTCTCTAAGCAATACTTCCAAAGTATCCTTCTCTAGTCTAGTTCGACCCACCCAAAACTTTAAGCCAAACTTGTACGGCAAATATTCAATACAAATTGAACAATACAATGTTTGAATCAATACAACTCAACCTAATGAACTCTCTAAGATATAGCACGTATATGATATATTAAGAGCTCGAGAGAATCGAATGGATATAGCAATGAAAAACTGAGTTGTGTATTCTTTGTGTGCTTCTCTGATTTTTCAAAACGAATTGAGCACAAGAGCAACCTTATAAAGCTTCACAACCAACGTTCTAAAATCAATCAATCAATTTCAAACGTTTAGAAATCAATTTCTAACGTTCAATTGGTTAGAGAGATTTTGCAACGTTCTTGTGACCGTTTGACAGAAGGTTTGGAAGAGATGAATCGTAGAAAACATAACCCTTCTGTTTGTATAGATAGAAAACGTGTATAGGAGATTTTGTAGAAAGAAATCTTTTAAATAAGGAAACTCCTATAAGTTTTATAAAATAATTTAAAGAAAGATATTTTGAAAAGATTTGAGCTCTAGAATATATTGTGTACGTATTATATAATAAAGAGTCCTCACAATATATTTTTCTGAATTACATCCATGAGAATTTGTCTTGATATTAATCTTCAGGATTTCTGGCAGTTTGCAAATGGCTTGCTGTTTGTGTCTGGCAGTGCAAATGGCTTGTCAAACTGTCTCTGTTGTAACACCAAATGGCTTGCTGTTTGTATATTCTCTGTAAACAATCAGTAGACATAATATACCCTACAAAACCAAGTTAGTACAACCATAACACAATGTTTTATATCAAACTACAAGCAAATAACTTGCTGAATGTGATCATCAAAACCATAGGAGTATCAACTTGCGCTTCAGATTTAACTTTGTAGTCAAGTTCTTCCCGAGATACAATGTCTCCAACTTTGACCATAATTCCTTCGGCGTGCTTTCGTCAACAACATTATTGATAATGTTATCAGCAATGCATAGCCTGATGGTACTCATGCATTGCGACTCAACATCCTCCCAATCTTCATCGCTCATCTTTGTTGGTTTTCCCTCCTTCCCCTTCAAAGCCCTTCTTAACTTCTGTTGGGTTAGGATATCCTTTACCCTTCTCTACCAAAGAGTAAAACTTCTTTTACCATCATATGGAGTCACCGTGAATCCTTTAATACTTGCCATGATCTCCGTTTGCACACACAAACAAATCCAAACAACTAAATCAATTGGCCAGTTAAGTGGAAGAAACAATGGGAGCACTTCCGTCAAAACGGTGCCAAATTAGACAACCACTTTTCTTAACGACTTTCCTTCGGCACCAATAATTTAGACACAACTAGCTCTGATGCCAACTGTTAGGAATCTGCCCGATTCTCTGCGAATGCGGAAGCGATTTGGTAAATATATGCACTTAGATCCCACAAATATACGTGATAGTAATGAAGCAACAAACCAACAATACAGTAAAAGAGACAAGAGATTTAACGTGGTTCGGCCCAGCCTACATCCACAAGAGCAACAACTTCACACTAGATAAAAGAGATTAAAATATCCGGGTATCCGGCCCCTTGAATTTCATACAAAAATTCAGCCCTACAATACCTATTATGTATATCCCCAACTCACTGAAGTGTTTATCTCAAAACCTCACCCTATCACTGTTTCCCGACAACCTTTCCTTCTCTCCCTCTCCCAACCCGGACAGTGCCACACAACCTGATAGAAAGACCCCTGCAGCGGGACCACCTCCGATGGCTGCAATCAAACCCAAGTACCCTAAGGAATAGTTTAGGCACAATTACCTTCTATCTCGATACTTCCTGAAAGCGGGCTAAACCGGCTCCCCTACTAGACGGACTATCTAGCAGCTATAGAGAGAAGAGAGAATTACGGTGTGTTTGTTACTAATGAAGGAGGGGGTTAAATGGCAGTTAGGTCACTCAACTGACTCAAAACTTTCAGTTGGATCATCCAACTCAAAAAGTTTTCAATCAAGTCACTTAACAAATAAAAACTTTCAATCAGGTCATTAAACACGTTAAAAACTTTCAGTCAGGTCATTAAACACGTTAAAATCAGGTCATTAAACACGTTAAAATCAGGTCATTTAACGTGTTTTTATTTATTAAGAGACCAGACTGAAAGTTTTTATTTGTTAAGTGACCTGATTGAAAGTTTTTTGAGTTGGATGACCCAACTGAAAGTTTACAGTCAGTTGAGTGACTTAACTGCCATTTAACTCATGAAGGAGGTGAGTATTTATAGGAGTAAGGAATGGGGTTGGTGGGAGAATGGGGTTGGTAGGAGAATGGAAAGAACACATGGGCGGCTAAATGGCAAGCTGCCTAACAGATAGCATGTTGATTCCGATCATTAAAAGAAGACTTGACAAGGTGATGAACCAAAAAGTACAAGAAGATGATCATTTGGTGGCTTATATTGATAGTTTGGTTAATTTGAAGTTGCCCGAGGAAGGGTATAGAAAATTGAGTGATCAAGAGATGGTAGGTTTGTGTGGGGAGTTTCTTAATGCAGGGACCGATACGACTTCAACTACTTTGCAATGGATTATGTATAATTTAGTGAAGCATCCTCAAGTTCAAGAGAAGCTCTATCAAGAAATCGTTTCAGTTGCAGGACTAGCAGCAGAAGAGTTAGCGAACAAGGTGGTGAAGGAGGAGGAGGAGTTGCAGCGAATGCCTTACCTAAAAGCAGTTGTTTTGGAATGTTTAAGGCTTCATCCACCTGCTCACTTTCTGTTGCCACATTCAGTGACGGAGGAGGTAGAGTTGGATGGCCATTTGATTCTGAAGAATGCCGTGGTGTTGTTTATGGTGGCAGAGGTGGGAAGGAATGGTGAGGTGTGGGTCGATCCAACTGAGTTCAGGCCAGAAAGATTCTTGAATGGGAATGGAAGAGAAGACGGATTTGATATAAAAGGTAGAAAGGAGATAAAGATGATGCCTTTCGGGGCAGGGAGGAGGATATGCCCTGGCTATGCATTGGCATTGCTTCAGTTGGAGTATTTTGTGGCTAATTTGGTTTGGAATTTTGATTGGAGTTCTGCGGCAGGGGACGTCGATCTTTCTGAAGAACAAGGATTTACCGTTGGCTTGAAAAATCCGTCCCTTGTTTGCATTTCTCCTAGAGCAAGACCGTAGCTCTAGGCAGGGACGAGGCTGTAGGGGCCAGGGCCAGAAGGTGTCATGACCCTAGGGTTGTCATAATATATACTAGTAATGTATATTGTGTTGATGAAAAAAAAAAATTTGGCCTCCTTATGATTGATTGTTTATTGGCTTCGTTCTTGGCTCTAGGGCATCATTTGTAACCCTTTTTTACTTGCAATAGTTCAATTATGTGAACTTTTCTTTTACAAGAAATAACGTTAGTTTCGTAAGTTGTAGTCATTCTCTGAATTTTATTTATACTAGCCTATAACCCGTGAATTATATTTTATTATTAAAGTTTTAAGTTGTATATATATTTTTATTAATAAAATAATTTATAACTTTATAATCCCATGTATATAAATATTATTAAAATTATTTCTTTTGAATTATTATAGTTGTATTTTGAATTATTATATTTGTGTATGCGGTGCATATTAATATTAATACATATTATTTAGGCTATGTGTGTTTTTTTTTTGAATTTTATTAATAATAGAGATTTAACCAAACCAAAGAGTGACAAAAAAAAAGTACAAAAAAAGAGTGACAAAAAAAAGAGTACCAAACCAAATATACCATGTTTTGCTTATATTTTGAATTATTATAGTTGTATTTTGAATTATTATATTTGTGTATGTGGTGCATATTAATATTAATACATATTATTTAGGCTATGTGTGTTTTTTTTTAATTTTATTAATAATAGAGATTTAACCAAACCAAAGAGTGACAAAAAAAAGAGTACCAAAAAAGAGTGACAAAAAAAAAGTACCAAACCAAATATACCCTGTTTTACTTATAATAGTATAGTATAGAAGTTCTGGTTTCGTTTGTCTCCTACAAACAAAATATTAGTAAAGTTTTATCAAAAAATATATTAGAATATTTAATTTTATGTATAATTCTTTTGAAATATGCTTAAATGTTTATATTTACACATATCTTTTCATGTTATTTTTTCAAAACTTGTAAATATATATATATATATATATATATATATATATATATATATATATATATATATATATATATATATATATATATATATATATATATATATATATATATATATATATATAGAGTCTTGCTCAGGTGAGAACCACATCTTATGGTGAGATATGAGATCTAATCCTATCCACACATTTTAATACATTATATTCATCTTTTACCATTCATTTCATTAATATTTTAATATTATAATATTTTGGGATTTCACCATCTTCTTTCTAATTCAACCACCCACCACCACCGGAAAATACCACCTGCGACCACCGCCACCACCTCCGGCGATCACCAGAAAATCACCACCGGCAAACATAAAATCACCACTGCCAAATCAGAAATCACCATCGGAAACACAAAAATCACTTCTCCGACCACCGGAAAACGAAAAATCACCACCGGAAATCGAAAAATCACCACCGGAAGTGTTACCGTGTTTAAACAAATATGCATATTTTTGTTTCCAAACTGTGTCATAACGAACTGCTTGCGTTCAGCACTTCCTTGTGGTAACTCATTTTGATTTATACGACGCATGCTACTCTCGAAAATTTGTTTCAATGAATATTCATCGTCATCAGTGATCTCCAATTCATCACCGGATTCATCGTTATCACCATTCTCCGATTCATTTCAAGAATCAGTATCGACTCCGGCCAAGGTAGCGAGAAACACAGTATCCTTACCCATAATTGAATATAATTAATCTACTGGGCTAATTATACTGTATATAACACTCTTTATCGGTGTATCTGGCTTTCTGCAGGCTGCAGCACATGCATGCATATTGTAAACGCATTGACTAACAAATATGTAAGGCTCCTTTGTTTATTGGCAACCACCACAAACCACCCCATCGCCTCTACCACCAACAAATCACCAACAGCAGCCTAGAAAATCACCAAAAAATGACCAAAAAACAACAAGAATCACAAAAAATCACTACCATAAAACACAATTCACCTCCGACCACTACAACCACCACAGCCTTACCATCAAAATCATCACCTCCAACCAAAAAAATCACCAAAAAATTCATTATCAATCAATATAAAATCACAAAAATCACCATAACCCACCATAAAAATCACCACATCACCACCAACCACCACCATTAACAACAGCCTGCCAGCATCACCACCACTATATCACCGTTTAATCGCCTTATCGCCATTAAAATTAAAAAAAGTTATCAAAAACAAAAAAACTGCCCGTGGAAGCTTTGTTATCGGAAGTGTTACCGTGTTGAAGCGATGATAGTAAACAAAAGAAGAAAAATATCGATCGGAGAAAAATTTATATGATCGGAGATTGGTGGAGGCATGACCGGAATGAAAGAGAGAGATAAGACTGTACAGGGGATTAAATTTGGGGGAGAGAGAAATGATTGGGGGGCATGTGGGTTTTGTGTGTAGGGCGTGTGTTTTGTGTGTGTCTGCGTGTGTTTTGTGTGTGTTGTGTTGGTGGGTGTGTGTTTAATTTGTGTGGATGTGATTTAAAGTTGATAAAAAATTATGGGGCTGAGATTATATCTCAGTTCTCATTTTAATTGGGGTTCTCATTTGAGCAAAAACCTATATATATATATATATATATATAGGGTTTTGCTCAAATGAGAACCCTGAATTAAAATGAGAACTGAGATCTAATCTCAGCTACACAATCTTTAAACAACTCTAAATCCCATCCACACACCACAAACAGACACACACATACATACACGCACTACGTACACACTCCCACGACCCACCCCTCTCCCCCGAACACGTCGTTCACGCCGATCTGAAAGTATCGGTCGAGCATCACTTAAACAGTGTGTGAGAGATCGTTGAAACGGTGCCGGTCGTTGCACGCCGACGTCTTTGCACGCCACCGTACATCGACTGCTCCGATTTTATTGTCCATAACAGAATGATTGTTTGGTGATTATAGAGACATAAAAATGTATGTATTTTGAATGATTATTTGGTGATTTTGAATTTTCTAACTTGATTTTGACTTCACCGATTTTTGTTCCAGGTTGCCGGCTCCTCCACCTTAATTTCATGACTCTTAATTGATCTGTTATTAACAATGCAAAGTAGAATTTTTTGAGATTCAAATTCGGAGTTGTAATATTTTATGAAAAGATAATGCAATTGGTTTCGAATCTAAACTTTAGATTACAATGCGGTCAATGCCATTTGACAAGTGAAATGATATGTATAAACTTTGTTTAATTTCGTGTTTTTGTTTATGTATCCACTTTTGTTTATGTATCCATATTTGATCACCCAGAATTCGTTTACTATATGTTACGTAGATTGAAAACAATGGACTAATGAACTTGTTGATGTTGATCACTGAAAAAAAACCACAAATAAGTGGTTTGTGATGTTTTTAATTGCGGTGATTTTGATACGCAGGTGGTGATTTTATGTTTATCGGTGGTGATTTTTGTATTTTTGGTGGTGATTTTTGGTTTGGTGGTGGTGATTTTATGTTTGTCGGTGGTGATTTTTTGTATTTCTAGTGGTGATTTCTGGTTTGGCGGTGGTGATTTTCTGGTGATCGTCGGTGGTGGTTGCCAGTGGTGGTGGGTGGTTGAATTAGAAAGAAGATTGTGAAATCCCAAAATATTAAAATATTAAATAAATAGTAAGAGATGAATATAATATATTCAAATGGGTGGATATGATTAGATCTCATATCTCACCATAAGAGGAGGTTCTCACCTGAGCAAGACCCTATATATATATATATATATATTGAAAAAATGGGTCACCAATCACAGTTAATATTTTTCTTTCATCTAATTAATTCATATTTTACCACTTATTTGAAAAATTAACGGTTGATGAACCTGATATGCTATGTAATACATGAGTTATATATGTTGGGTAACATGGCGATTAAGTTATTAACTTAAAACTTGTTAACGTTCAAATTTATCTCGTACCACTTGTAATGTCGGAAGATATAGTTATTTAATGTTGGAAGATATAGTGCCTGTTTGGTTGAAGGGATAAAAAGCCCGTTTTCAACTTATTTGGACAAAACGGCCGTATTCTAATTTTCAACTTTCAATTTATTCATATTTCTCGATATACGTAATATATAATATTTTTCAAATTTTCAAAATCATATATCTTTTAATTCGTTCATTAGAAAATTGATATGTATATATCAAATTTCTCTACTCATCAAGATATATCCATTGATATATATTAAAAAATAAATATTTTGAAAATAATAAAAAAAGTTAACTTATAAGCTCTGATTTACCAAATACTCTACTGATTTATAAGTTAAACACCAAACACGAAAATATAAGTTATAAGTTACAATTACTTAATTCATATAAATTATTTATTACATTTAAGTGGTAAGTACCTTATTTTAAGATATCTCAAACGATCCCGTAGTTATTTACAAATTAGCCATTTTCATTACTAGAAGACCAAAGGCAAGGCAAGGCCAGTTTTTTTGAATGGGTAATAAATGGTATTTTGCTATATATACTTAATTTTTTCTTTGTTATCAAATTTTATTGTATTTTTTTAGGGTTTAATTCAATTCAGGTAAACGTTAACTTTCACAAAAATCTATTTTTATGATGATTTACAGCTCAAACGGAGAAATTTCAAATAAAATAACGGACACAATTTTATGTATAAAACTATCAACCCTCACGGGACTTTGCTCGTTCTAACTAGGGTTATCTATGACTCTATGAGTTTAAAAACTTGGTACATGCTCTCAATATAATGTGCACCCTTGAAAGTGATATCATCCACAGTTGGATCCAAAATTTGTTGTAGCCGTGGCCCGTGGTGCATTTAACAAATGTTGTAAATCCTTAGAGCATCTCCAAGAGACTCTCTACTCTATCTCTTAACTCAAAAAATGAGGAAAGAGAACAAAAATGTTGCTCCAAAAGACTCTTAGTGACTCTTAAAAATACTAAGAGCCTCTTCTCTCTCCTCATTTCTAAGAGCCACTAGTAGCTCTTAACTTACATTTTAATAATAAAATATTCATGCTCACCAATCCTTGCACAACTTTTGATTATAGTGGGGTTGATTTATGAATATTTTATAAATAAGGAGCTAATATAAAGAGCATTGTTGGAGTTTGACACATAAATCAATGTAATAACTTGCTAAGAGCATCTCCAAGAGGCTCTCTATTCAAGCTCTTAACTCAAAAAATGAGGAGAGAGAATAAAAATGTTGCTCCAAGAGACTCTTAGTGGCTCTTAAAAACATTAAGAGCCTCTTCTCTCTCCTCATTTCTAAGAGCCACTAGTAGCTCTTAACTTGTATTTTAATAATAAAATATACATTCCCACCAATTCTTGCACAACTTTTGGTTATAGTGGGATTAATTTATGAATAAATTATAAATAAAGAGCTAATATAAAGAGGATTGTTGGAGTTTGACACATAAACCAATGTAATAACTTACTAAGAGTCATTTATTTATATTATTTTGAAGAGTGAATTTAGGAGTATCTTGGTAAGAGCCATTTATTTATATTATTTTTAAGAGTGAATGTAGGAATCTCTTGGAGATGCTCTTAGTACACTACGACCATATATGTCAGCAGGCGCGGTTAGATTTTTTTTTTTTTATACATATTTGTATGTAATTGCTTTTTATTTTGTATGCATTAATGTTATATTCAAATTCAATTTTGCTTTAACATTTTGAAAAATTTTGTCGCATTCAAATTCTGTTCATCTAAATCACCATAATTCTTACTTTCCTCAATATCCTAAAAAAGAGAGCATAGGCAAGCGAACATCATAAGCTTCCCTCGCTAAAAAACAAAAAACATCCATAGTAAAAGTTGATTTGGGAAACTTGAACACATGTTAATTTTTTTAAACTTGCAAAATGTACATTATATTGTTTTGTTGCCTACTGTGACTACTACAATAAGATCCGCCAATCATGATAAACTGAAACAATTATTCTCACCTATCACAAATAAAGTTCAAGCGTATTTCTGACAGCATAAAATTAGTTGCCTATTTGCACATGCCCGTGCTTTTACCTTAATTTTTTTATACTGTTCTTATGCAAGTAAATATAACCATGTTCTTCACAAGCCCTATAGTTCTTTAGCAATAGAAAAGATTTTGTTTATAAAAGCTGAGAACATTCTTCGGGAAAGGAATATTTTTTGGTGATCACATCCAAAGACATGTTTCTTAGCACTTTGATATTGCGTTTTGACTCATAAGAGACATGAACAGAACTACACAAAATCTAAAAAACAAGTATACTGAATAAAAATCTAAAGAGAGTTGTTGCTAGGTAATCCACTATAATACAAGATTGGTCTCCAATTCTCATTGCTGGACAAGGTGAGCATAGTACAACAAACAATAACGAACTTGCGAGAAAGGGTTAATGCACATTAAATTAGAAATCTAAATAACTGAACCTATTTGCCGTTGGTTTCCAAGTCAAATATGTCCAAAGAAATCTTCCAATGATGGAGAGCTGAGAACATTTCCAGTCGGTCGTTCAGGTTTGACAGATGCTATGTAAAGTTGATGTCTTATGAACCTCTGTAACCAGCCAAAAGTAAAGGTCAAGAGTTACTACCCTGTTGTCTAAACATGAAGTTTACTAGTATATCATATATATCACTAAAATCCAAAATGAAAAAGAAAAAAAAATAAAAAACATCGACTTCAATGTCACCAAGGAGAGTAAAGTACAATCAAGGTTACAGAGTTAGTTCAGCATTAGAGTTTAGAGCAAGTTTGGCATTTGCAGCCTCGGTGTTAGATAGTTCAATTAAAGATGAAGAATCAAAGATGATGTTCCATTATTAACACATTTATAACTACAAGTTTTTCATATCTGGAATAGTGGGTGCCTGGGTGGTCTGTGCAGAGCTCTAAATAAAAGAATGTACTTGCAATATATGATTAATGCTTGTTACATTTTTCAATGCACTACGAAGTACGAAGTATGAAGAAACAACACTGGTAGCCAAATTTAGTAAAACTAGGCGAGAGTATAGAGAACCATTCACTAATTGGATTAGAAGATATTACCGATAACTGTGAGATTATTTCAGGATTTGTGTCTATATGCCAATCTGGCTCAAGCTGCCGAACAAAAGATGTTCTCCCTGTTTCTGTGCTACAAAAGAGAACCTGCAGTTGCAATTTATGTTAATCAATATAACTCACAGCAGATAAGCACCAGCTATTTATACAAGGTAGGCTACCAAACTTTACATATTAACCCAGTAACATGGCCAATTACAAGAATTCAGGCCTCGACTACAAGCATATAAAGCAACTAAGCAAAATTAAATTTTCCCAAAAGCCAGTCAAAATATGTAACTAAGGGTCATATCCCTGAATTTAATCTCTCAGCATATTTGCCCAGATACAAAAACTTCGATACATATATTTACCCACATCCAACAACCTGGATTCATCATACCCCCCAAAAGCCCCAGAAAGATTTTAATCTGTAGCTGCACTTATAGAGTAAAAGTTTAAGAGGTCATTTAGCCATCATCTTTACCACATGTTGCGTCATGATACGGGATAGTTACAAAGTTGCCCACTAAAACTAGTCCTCATTAACTTGGACACAGCCCCAAGACCTTTGCCTATCCAGCCATCATGTGATACCAAGCCACTGGCTTGTTTGTCCCACCTCTGGATCCTTCACCATAATAAATTATCCTGGCTAGCGTTTCCCACCTCCAGAAATCCAATCGACAAACTCGCTGTGGGATTTAACAATTGGCTCTGATATCATTCACAACGCACTATGCCTCATCTAAATATCAGGTCAAATCACTACGTGATTTCTCATCTACTGGAACAAATGCAACAACTTCGATCCTCTATCCACCACTTACCTTGAAAACAACCATGATTTGTTGGTGAACTTGGTGGTAGACTAAGGCATTATATACACATCTTACCTCAACCAGTAACATTGTTTCCCTACGTCTGGCAATTAGGACTGAAATTTCGAGAGTCAGCTCTGAGCCTCTGGCATTTATGTCGATCGCGCATCTCATTTATATACAATGTCAAATATCGGTATTTGAGTTTTCTAATCTATGGGCACAAATGCAACTGGCTTCGGTCCCCAAACCCCAAGAAATATGAATTTTTTTTATGCACTTGGTAACAGAATAACAGATGAGCCCTTGTATACACATCTTTAAACCCACAAGTTGCAATGTGTAAAGCAGGTGTTACAATTTGAGTCTTCTTGTCCTACCAGAATGTAATTCTTTGATGAAATATATTATCATCACTTTGTAGAAGCCAAGTAATTAGCTGAATGGATTTTAAAACAGTTCCCAAATACATATATTTACATATATGATATATGGTATTTTGTCACAAAAATGGTTAGCCTAGAAATTATATTGTCCTAAGAGTACAAAAAAACTCCTTGGCAACACAGATCTTATAAATTTGTTTGGTTACGGTCGTTTTGGTATTTCACTTAACTAAGATGTATTACGTTATTGCTAAAATATACCACAATGTATACAAGGTTTAGAGGGATGGCCATAGGAAGTGCCACTTTGACATACATATACACTGGATCAAAGTAAAGAGAGTTGTCATCTGCCATGTGTGACGGGTAGGTACTTGTATAGTACTAAAGTAAAACACTAAGATAACCTATGGGCAAATTATCGTGGGCATGCCATCATTACATTTCCTTATTAAAGTACAAACAAAACTAATTTTACCTTGTCCTTAAGTATACCGCCAGATGTGATTATCCCAGCATCTTCCAAAGCTCCTAGAACCTTTTTCTGCATTAATGTATACCAATTAACAAGAAGCGCTTAACTCCACAATAGACAATAACAGACAATTGACATATCCACATGAAGCTTATTTTAAACCAGAAAGTTCCATCAAGCATTTAGAATTGATCCCACTCCAAAACTGAGAGACACTTTGGAATGGCTGCTATTAGAAATATAACATCACTTACTAAAAAAGTTCCCAAAATCAGTTAACCTGTAATAGTGGCGTTATATTTACTTCTTTGCAATCAGTATACTTGTAGTAATTAATCCCATGCCACAAAATTTCCTCTACTTCATAGTATTTAGAAGTATCGGTATAAAAGAAAAAATGTTCTAATTATATAAATAATATGTAAGGAGATGTATTTCTTATTGCAGAACAGATGCTGCCATTTGTGAGATAAAGACCAACATGTTAATGCAAGTCCTAAGTTTTGGAAAAGAAAAGTATTATCATAAACAAGACTGTAATGCCTGCAAGTTCATAGGTTCGGCTTAATATGTGTTTCAACAAATAGAATTATCAATTCAATGAGGTCTTGCGATGCAGCTTGTTACCCGTCTACCTCTCACATTCGTAACTTAAATAAAATATGGTGGCGCTCGACTAGTTGACCTAGTGGTAAACTGATACGATCAACTTGCTATCAGGTGGGTTTTCTTCCGACTCGTCAAGTGGGCAACTAGTTGAGTCGCCTAATTGTTTTGAGTCACTGACTGGTGCAAACCCAACAAGAAGTGCGGGTCTAAAATCAGTTCCGATTACTGAGGAGAGTGGAGAGAGGAGAGGGAAATGAGAGAATGAAGGAAAACCTGAAGTGTCGATGCCCTGATATTAACCACCACGAAATCTCTGCCAAAATTGTGTGGGTGTGTGTATACAGATGTACATGTGTGTAACATCAGCAGACTCTCATTTCACATATAATGCAAGTTTCCCCAAAAAAACATAAAACATATGATGTAAAACTATAACATAAATAATATATACTATATTGATTAACAATAACAATATTTTTAATTATTATTTTAATCCTTTTTTTTATAAAAGACTAAACATTATTTCTCTCATTAAGTAAAGATTTAATAAAATAAACAAAAAATTATTTATCTCATTATGTAAAGAATTTGTATAATTAAAGTATTTTTTATCTCATTAAATAACAATTAATTTTTCTGTTTTACACTATCAAGTAATAAAAAAAAAATACACTTTACATATGTATCAAATCATACAAAAGTAGCCCATTTAATGATGCAATTTTTTAACTTGTCCGACTAGTCGCCGAGTCGATAGAGACTCGACTTACAATATTTTTATTTTAGTATAGCTCATGAGCTAATAAGTGGCATTTATTTTTAGATACAACTCGGGATAAGCGAGAATCGAACCTGGAACCTAGACGTTGGGTTTTTGATGACGAACGAAAAAAAAGAATTAATATATATGTCATTAATTAGTTAATATTTGTTCAATGTAAAAAAAAATAATGGATCTACCTATTCGTTTTATAAGTAGGGCTAAGAGTTACTCCGTCCATCCCTCTCATTTATTTACAGTTTTTTCACTGGTTGACAAGCATTTTAAGATGTATATAAAGTATAGCTCCATAACTTATTTTTAAAATTTTCTTATTTTGAATAAAAAAATTAACATTAAATTTTTATTCAGAAGAAAAAGAAAATTAAATAATTTATGGAACTATACTTTTTATGAGTCTTAAAATGCGTGTCAAATCCTCTGTCCAAAATGTAAAGAACTTAGTGGGACACAGGGAGTATTTATTAAGTAGTTTATTTATAATAAAGCCCAAATGTCATTCAAATTTCTTCATGCCAAGAGGCGAATGAACGATTGCAATTGCGAATGAGTATACAATTGATGTAGAATCAGTATTTACAAAACCTTCCTCAATTCTTTGAGCTTTCATTTGCAGCAAGTCTACCACCATTTTCTTAGCTATTTCTATTGTAGCTTCTAGTCTCTGCAATTTCTGATTGGTTCTTTCCTTGTAGGTTGATGTCTGATGTTGTAGTAATGAAACAGCCTCATCAAAGGCAGTATCTCCTTCAATTGAATCCATTAAACTTGCTTCTTGACATAGATAGCTCCTCAACTGTCAATACTCTATACTCTACACTTGCACAATTTTAACAAACACCTAGAGTGAATGGATCACCAAAATTTCAATCCTCACACCACAGAACACAATCTCAGCACAACAATACTTTCTTTCACAGATGCACAACTCAATTAAGAGCCTCAATCATCACAGCTCTAATCACAACAATAAAGCAAACACCTTGTGTGCACAACTGATAACACACAGCAAATCACCAAAATTCACCTTTCTTAACACAGAAAATCACGATCTCCAATAGAAACACAATATATTCAAGTCTCCTTATCACTTCTCAGTCTCACCTACTCTACAACTTCACAATACCTCCCATTCACTCCAAAGCTAAACAATATCAACTGTAAAGCTACATAGCAGAGTTTAACCTAATATTTTTGTATTTTTTCTTCAATAACAGCAACTACTAACACTAATTAGGTTTAAACACAACTGAACAAGCAGTAACAACTCAATTCTCCACTGAACTTAGCAGGTTAAGAACAGATCTATAAGTAGAGATCAAAACAGAACACCTGAGATGAGAAAATTAAAGTTCAGCGATTATTGTGAACCTAAGCTTGCACAGCTCAGATTAGAGTGCACAACACAATTGAAGCAGTAGTTGATCGAAATATACAGCTCTGATACCAATTTGTCAGGAACTAGTGAGTTCATGACTAGTTTTTATGTATATTTTTGGTATTTTCTGGTTTATAAGTGCAGAAAATGTAAGATAACAGCTAGAGTCAGTGATTATAGCAGAGAATAGAGAGAAATCAGAAGAGAAACAGAGAGATCCAGAGCAGAAATGAGATAGAGACAGTTTATAGAGAGATTTGAGTTAGAAACCCTAGAGAGAGAGAGAGAGAAGATTGGTGGAAACAGATTCCATTTCATATATCACATAATGAAAATACAAAACACAATCAAGTATTTATAGACCTGGACCGTCTGTAACTAACTCATATGAAAGGACAAAACTACCCTTCCGACCCACTTAATACTACTAACACAGCAATACTACACAAGTAATTACTACTACATGACATAGATCCTGACAGACACCTTGTGGCCCAATGCGTTTAAGCATGGACTTTTTAACGTGGCTCATTTGACAACTCTGTACATGTCTATCAGGAGTATATTAGCATCGAATATGGAATCTTTTCCACATAAGATGGTTATACAAACTTCGTTTGTCCGTACAGGAAGTGTGATCAGTAACTAGAGTCTACCAGTTTTTCATTAAAAGGCATGATAATCTTCAATTGCAAAAAAATAGTGCGGAGAACTAGTAAGAATTGTGTAGTTCGTGACGTAGATGATCCGGCGAATTAGTTGCGGAATCAATCAGGTGAAATGACTCACATTCATAAAAGCTGCAAGCAGCCATACAATTCGTACTACATAGCAATATTACTCTACCACTCTATAAATATAAATAGAGGCTCGATTAGTGTCTTCAATTTATCACAAATAAACTAAGTGCTAGCATATGGATACTAGAAACAGGCTTTCTGCAATTGCTACCGGAATGGGCCAACTTCAAGATGAAATTCAGGCACGCCATATAGCGCTAAACTTCCTTTTGAGAAGTAAAAGAACAATAGATCTTGCACGGAAGAAGGCACCCATTCACGCTGCCAGAGAGCACATACAGGGTTTGGAGGGGAGGCAGCAAACACTGCGGGCAGAGCAGCATGTGCTCATTGAGCAGATTATCTTTGATCACAAATACTACATGGGAGTCTACATGGGAGTCAAGAAGAGTCCGTCGACTCATCTAAATAAGTGTTTGTAGACATACAAAGTAGTGTCTTTTCATGTCATGTATGGTGTTTTTTGTCTAAGTAGATCTACAAGTTATTATGTTAATTTAGTTGTGTGGTTGGTCCACGTGGGTAAGCTTCTATTGAACATAGACTCTAGTAGTATAAAAACTTGCTTGTAATGCTAGAATGAATGAAGAATAATAAAAATCTGCTCTGTTTTAGCTCTTTTTTATCCTATTTTTTGAGAGAAATTCTTTTTTCTTATTAATTTCTCACATACAAGCTAAAACTGCACCCAAAGGGGGTGAAAGTTGTTTGTTTATAGTGTGAAGCAGGAAAGTCTACCTTTCGAAATGACGTAAGAGAAGATGATATTCTTTCGGCAAGAAGGAAACTAAAAGCGACTCCATAACCTTTATTCAAACAGCTGCTAAATAAACATATAGCACGTCTTATTCCTTGGTTTAACCTAACCTTATAGGAGTAGAAGATTAGCTATAAGCTAAGTACATGGCTACCTTAGCGTAGAACACTAAACTACCTTTGGTCAAGCAACTTAACCCATCGTCTATAGGTCCTTGGTTGAACCTAACCTTATAGGAGCAGAAGATTAGCTATAAGCTAAGTACATGGCTACCTTATCGTAGAACACTAAACTACCTTTGGTCAAGCAACTTAACCCATCGTCTATAGGATATATTTCTCCCTTCATCCCCCCTCTCTCAAAGTTACTAGATCTCTGGAGTTTCCCCTATTTCTACTCTCTATAGTCTGTGTGACTCGCGTATAGGGTAGACTTTCTTTTAGAAACTCACCTGGATTAATATTTATACCGATGTTTACACCCGTGATCCGTAACTCTGCCATGTGCATCTCTCTCCCGGAAGTCGAGAGACTCTATAACCTCTACTTTCGTGATGTAGCTACACACCTTTCTTCCTTTATTTATTTCTTTGGAGTGAAAGTAGCTGACTTGAAAGAGCTAAATTTGCTTGTTTGGGGGATTACACCCCCATGAATCTACCTTATAAGATAAGCCCAATGTTTCCCTTTCATTGACTACTTTTGCCCTATCATCTGTGTATCCTGTGTATCCAGTAGTTGTGTTGGGCTTCCAACACTCACAAGGTTTCGTTGCTTTCTAATTTAAAGCCGAAGACAAGGATTTTTCTTCACGAGATCTTAGTTTTTCATGCTGAAGCGTGATACGAAAGCATAGGGCGGAAAGCTCTTCATATGTTTCAATCGATAGCAAAAGGATAAAAAGAAAGAGAAATTGACTTTAATTAGATTCCACAACCACATCAACTAAAACCTAAATGGCAAGTCGATTGGCAACAACGAATGGCAAGAAAGCATAAACGCTAGTACGGAAATAACTTATTAGCTTAAACCCTCACTTGAATTGGAAAGAACGGGATTCACATTCTTCTTTTTCTCGTTTTTCCTAGTTGAAGTGGTAGTACCAATTGTTGTTATTTAGCTTAGGACTGCCCCTCAAACTATAGCATGAGCTTCTTCGAATCAAACCCTGTATTCTTCCACTATCGTATTCTCTTCAAACTACAATCAAGTATTCAAGATTGAAGAACATGCATTAAAAGCCAATAAAAAGCTTATGCAACGAAATGATCCTTGATCGATCTCTTCTATACAGCGCTTAGCCCTCAATTATAAGTTATACCAATATAGTCCCTATCGCTCTTGCTGTGACTGCAAAAGTATGATTCTAATCTCATATCCTTGGGAAATGCCATGCATCGGGACAGGATGTAAAATAAGAACCCCACAACAATTGTAGAACCATAACGCATTTTATCATGGATCAAAGCTACTTGGGTAGACTGCTGGAACATCATTTTGATGTGAAGATCTCGGATCCTTTGCATGATTTCATGTGAGGAGCCACCTTTGACGTACTTTTAATTTGGATGGATCAACGGGCCTTCTTGCATGGATTTGGGCTTGCTTTATTGGTAACCTCTCCTCTCCTAATTCACTCTATAGGCTTTGGTTTAGGTTCAATCTTATAAGTTTAGCTTAGGTCCATCAATCAATCTATCATAAAACCCTAAGTTGTATCAAGATGGGGTATTGCATTAGGCCAAAAATGAATTGCAACACTTTAAACGGGTAGTGAGGCCTAGATTCCAAAGCGTAGAGTTCAACCTACATTGGGCTTTAGTTGAGCCTACATCCATTTTCGCATAGGATCTTTTATGTAGCCCAACTCAGAGAGAGTTTTGTCATTTGGTCTTAACCCATTTCTTCTATTCCTATGATTGTTCAATGATGGATATATTAAGATTAGGTTTTTATCCCGCATGGCGACTTTTTCAAAAAAAAAAAGGTCTTCCACAACGGAATCCGATAAGTAAAATTTCGAGCAAGTGTTTACATACTTCTTATGTCCAAAGAATGATTCATAGAAATAATGAGTCGCCATTGATATCGACACACCTGGGATCGCCAAATATTCGAGAGTTTCTCTATCCAATCCTTTTCCTTGTTGTTGGATATCTCATTCGTACACATGTTATCTTTGTTTCCCGGGCCTCTAGTGAGTTACAGATAGAGTTTGAAAAGGTCAAATCTTTGATGATTCCATCATCTATGATTGAGTTGGAAAAATTCTGGATAGGTATCTTACATTTGAACCGAATTCTTTTTGGTTAGAGAATCTCCTTCTAGTTGCTCTGGAACAATTAGGATATTCTCTAGAAATGTGGGGTTCTGCTTCTGGCAGCAACATGCTATTGGGTGGTGATCCTGCTTATGGGGTCAAATCGAGTAAGCGTAGTAGCATTAAGTGCTCTAAGAGTTCTATTCTACGGCTAATTGTGCCTACTTGAAATCTTACGTATCGGATATCTTTTATCTAAAAACTTCTCATTACACGCAAGTTTTTATATTGGATAGTACATCTAATAGAAACTTTAAACCCGTGAACCAGCCATACAACTAAAACAACGCACTAATTCGTAACTAAGACAAAGAACACAAATACACAATACATTGACATGAAAATATACTACTTTGTGCATCTACAAACACTTGTTTAAATAAATCGACGGACTCTTCTAGCCTCCCATGTAGTATTTGTGATCGAAAGAAACATGCACAATGTGCTGCCTCCCCTCCAAACCCTATATGTGCTTTCTAGCAGCGCAAAATGCGCACCTTTCTCCTTGCAGGATCCATTGTTCTAATACTTCTCAACAGAAAACTTAGAGCTCTAAGACGCGCTTGAATTTCATCTTAAAGTTGTCCCATTTCAGTAACAGTTGCAGAAAGACTGTTTGTAGTATCCATATACTAGTACTCAATTTCTTTGTGAAGACACTTATCGAGCCCCTATTTATAAAGTGGTATAGTAATATCGCTATCAGCTATGCAGTACGAATTGCATGGGTGCATGCAGCCTATATGAACAAACTTTGTAGAGCTCTTTCCACTAATCGATTCCGCAATTAATTCGCCGAATCATCTACGTCACGAATTGCACAATTCTGCATTTGAGCCATGTTCTAAGCCATGTCTAGGGACATAAAATCTGAAATTCAGAGAGTAAAAGATTATATCATTATATTTGTTTTCTTGAGGAAGAATGTGATGTGTTACATCATGAAGCCTATGCTTGTCATCGTGAACGTAGTGTCATTGGATATGATTATGTTAAAGGAGTTAGATAATCAATATGTTGAACTTAAAAAGTTGGACAAGAAGTAAAATATTGATTTGAGCAAAGAAAGTTACAAACGTACAAAGGAGGAACTACATAGGACTCTTGAGACTCTCACAACTCATGTTGAACATCCGGTAGAAAATAAGAAAAAGGTCAAACGAGAATTGGTAGTTGAGCATATTGAAGAAACTGCTACGGAAGATTCAATTGAGAAGGTTAGATAAGTTACAAAAGATTCAATTGAGGAGGTTAAACAAGTTTAGCATACAAAGGATGCTAGTGAGGAGCAAGTATAAGAAACCAAGCCACAACCTGACTGCTTTCAAACTGTTGAGGATCATAAAGTAGATATCATTGAGGATGAGCATATCAACTTCATTCCAAGTACTTGCCTCAGCCTCCACCGCTTGCTTGTCAGTTTTCAAAATTCTTTGCACCTCACCGCTTTTTAAGAAGAGCATGAAGTTCATCTTCTTTTGATCTCATCCTTGCGTGGTTCTTAACTTTTACAAAACTCATGGTCGAGTAAGGAACGAAAATAAAGAATTAATTTATATGTTACTAATAGTTTATATTTGTTTTGTGCAAAGATAAATAATGTATTTATCTATTCACTTTAAATGTGGGGCTAAGAGTTACTCCCTCATTCCCACCCATTTGTTTACATTTGGGTTGGGTACGGAGGTTAAAAATGTATAAAGTAGTAGAGAAAAGTAAGAAAAGTGGTGGGACCAATCAATACTTAAATGTATAAAGTGAGTATAGTGGAGAAAAGTAGTGGATGTAGTTCATTTTTATATTAAAAACTACTTTTGGTAATTTTAGAAATATAAACAATTAAGAGGGACATTCGTAAAATGAAAGTGTAAGGAAATGGATGGGACGGAGGGAGTATTTATTAAGTACTCCCTCTGTCCCTCTCACTTCTTTACACTTTCCTTTTTACACTCACTTTATACATTAAATATTGATTGGTCTCACCAATTTTCTTACTTTTCTCCATTACTTTCCACATTTTCTTAACCTCCGTGCCCAACTCATTTGTAAAGAAATGAGAGGAGAGGGACGGAGGGACGGAGGGAGTAGTTTATTCATAATAAAACCCAATTGTTTACGGGCCTTTGTCCATTAGGTATTTATTATTAGGATTTATATTCCCAGTGTTGTTAAAGGCACGATTAATTGCGTGACTAATGGCGCTTCGCGTGTGCGATTCGAAAATGTGCGATTTCTTGACTACTAGAACCACAATCTTGACTTTCACAAACTACAAAATACAAACTTCTTAAAATTAAAAAAGAAAATACCGCTGCGTCCTCCGAAGCGTGGTCCGCTGCGGCGTCGAGACTCAGTTAAATTATTACAAGAACACAATCACTCTATGTTGAATCAAAATTGGACAAGTGAGAATTAATAATTGTAGAAGACCCCGATCCAGACTGATTGTCCAACCTTGCACACTGGAATATACTGACAATTACTACATAACAAGATTTAGATTTTCAATTACAATCTTGTAAATCTTGTTCGATTTAGATTTTTCAATTAGGAATATATAATGAAATCATACCATCGTCCTCAAGCTAACGTCAATAGTTTTCATCAGTTCAAGATTTCTCTTGATTTCCTCCTGCCTGTCATCATCACGTAAACACAATACTCTAAGCTCCGTCATCATTTCGCCCATTACCGCTGTCTTGCTATCCAAAGCCTCCTTTATCTCTTCTCTCAAATTCTTATCATTCCTACTAATATCATTCTTCAGCTTCTCGACCTGCTTTAAAAGTTCAGTACATTGCACATTGTTGGATTAACTTTTATATCTCATGAGTTTATAGTTGACAACCGAATTGAACATTGATTCTAGAAACATGAATACAACAGCAATGTAGGTCAACGCTGGATATTCACCCACAATTGCACCTAAATCAACAAACTCTTTAAGTGAAGATTGAGTTGATTTTCTTTCTTTATCCATTTTGAAGTAAGAAATATTACCTAGGTTGTGTACTGAGATCAGTGTTCTAAAAAGCGGTAAGCGGTTCTAAGCGGTGGGAGGACCTTTTAGCGCTTAAGCGGACGCCTAGGCGGAATTTTAAGCGGGTCATTAAGCGGATTGTGAATATATACATATTTATTTTTATTATTTTTATTATATATGTTTATTATATATATTAATTTATAATATGAAATTTGAAAAATATGTAAAGAAAAAATTAAAAAAAAAATAATTAAAGAGTCAAAATTTGGTCAAACCCGCTTAATCCCCGCCTAAATTCCCCATAAATCCGCTTAATCCTGCCTAAACCCGCTTAATCCCCTGAAAAATGTTTAATTCCCCGATTTTGTACTAATCGAAGCGGTTAGGCCTTCAAAACCGCCTAGGCGGCCGCTTAGGCCGCTTTTTAGAACAGAGACTGAGATGATACAGAAATATTTCTCACTTCAAAATGGATAAAGAAAGAAAATCAACTCTATCTTCACTTAAAGAGTTTGTTGATTTAGCTGCAGTTGTGGGTGAATATCCAGCATTGACCTACACTGCTGTTGTATTCATTTTTCTAGAATCAATGTTCAATTTGATTGTCAACTATAAACTCATTAGATTAAAAGAAAATAAAAGTTTATCCAACAATGTGCAATGTACTGAACTTTTAAAGCAGGTCGAGGAGCTGAAGAATGATATTAGTAGGAAAGATAAGAATTTAAGAGAAGAGATAAAGGAGGCTTTGGATAGCAAAGACAGCGGTAATGGGCGAAATGATGACGGAGCTTAGAGCATTGCGTTTACGTGATGATGACAGGCAGGAGGAAATCAAGAGAAATCTTGAACTTATGAAAATTATTGACGTTAGCTTGAGGACGATGGTATGATTTCATTATATATTCCTAATTGAAAAATCTAAATCGAACAAGATTTACAAGATTGTAATTGAAAATCTAGATCTTGTTATGTAATTGTCAATATATTCCAATGTGCAAGGTTGGACAATCAATCTGGATCGGGGTCGAGGTCCGAACATCCGAAATGCGATTAGGTATTCTACAATTATTAATTCTCACTTGTCCAATTTTGATTCAATTTAGAGTGATTGTGTTCTTGTAATAATTTAATTGAGTCTCGACGCCGCAGCGGACCACGCTTGGGAGGATGCAGCGAAGGACGCAACGGAGGACGCGGAAAGGGCTTGCAAGAAGTTTTATGTTGTGACTCTGAGGACGTGTCCTTCTCGTAATTTTCTTTTTTAATTTTAAGAAGTTTGTATTTTGTAGTTTGTGAAAGTCAAGAGGAAGAGCGATAATTTGAGGGGCGGAGATTGTGTTAGATGACACCGAAGCTTTTGAATTAGAGAACTTTATAAATGAAGGCTTCATTATTGATATTATTATCATTTTATTTATGCTCTTTGTTATGTTTGAATGTTAAGATTATGTTAAGTAATAGTTTCTTGTTAAATATGTGCTTCTCTTTTTTTGGTAAAAAGGCGCGCGATTAACGCCTCAAATTTGGGTCTTGCGCTTTTTTATAATTATCGCCTTAAACAGCACTGTATATTCCCTATATAAGTGATGATCAGCTTTGATTATACACTTTTTCTTGGAAATAATAGTTGACTGCTTATTCTTGGGATTTGTATCATTGCTTATTATTCGTTATAATCTCTTGTCCAACATCAGTTATTCCATCACGCTCATTATAATGTTTTAAAAATAAAAATTGAAAACAATATATTGTTCAGTTGAGCTCGAGCAAATACCAATACTAAAATATCTGGATAAAATTCTTAGCAACCATATATTGCATTAAAAACATAGAGATCTAGTCCAATCATGGGGAACGACTGATTATGCCACATACAAAAATAAGATACAAGCAGACATTGGCACACGAGAATAAGATACAAGCGAACATTTGCTAGAGTATTAATTTTATCCTAAAAATAATTTACAACTTAATCCTATAATGATTATTAGCTAAGCCTAAAGATGTCATGCCAATTACTTGTTAAAACATCAAAAGTAGTTTAATAAAAAGTAGGCAATCTGGCAATGGTGTTTTCTTTAGAGAGAATTTTATCGAACACTACATAAGAAAAAATATAAAGGACAGTTTTCACAATCTGTCACTAAATTCTAGAAGAAACTGGAAGTATGTGTACCTCACTTTCATCGTCCAAAACTCTTTCCATAAGATAAAGATCACAGCATTTCGTAATTTCAAGTAGCACTTCCAGCACGGAGGACTTCACAGTTGCTTGTTTCTACAAAGGAAAAAGGTGAAATGAGGGCAAAACACAATGCCAACAATTTTGCAAGGTGTTTGCATCTTCTAAATGTCATTGAAATATAATTTTCAACCTGAAGCTCCTCAGGAGTACTTTCTTCTAGTATCACACCAAGCAACCTGCATGTCACCTTTGCACAAAAGATAAAAAGAAAAAACTTAACTCATGCTTGAGACTTTGAGAATTGTGCAAGGTTGAGAATAATAAACATCAAGTGATTAGTTAAATTCAAATGTTGCGAGAATCTTTAAAATATATAGAAGTTCATGTGTTTCACACCATTATTTAGCAAAAAAAAAAGTATCACCGTCATCATGTGCCCACCATTTTTAGCTATAACTGGCAAAAATTTCAAGCTGTTAAAAATAGCTAACACAATATAGTTTTTCCATGCCATTGGCCATTGCACAATATGTATAGCACATGTCATTTTGGACATCGTAAAATTCGTGCTGCCAACCAAAAGATGACACTGTTTACACAAAAGTTCCGACTACTACCAATGCCTTGAAACAAAATTTTTGAACTTAGTCAACTGGCTTAAAAGCTGATTTCAATTAATTTCACTGTACATCACATTTTGAAAATATAGGTTAATCTCCAAAAAAAAATACCCACAAACTATGTGATAATATCTTGATTATTGGCTTTTCTGTGTTTTTAGGAATTGCATTAAATAACTTAAGGGTAATAAACCGATCAGATTGGCAATAGGAACTTCAATCAAATAAAATTTGTAAATCCAATTATTTTTAATATAATTCACCATTGAATGATTGAAAACTTATAATTAATCCAAATAAAGCAATTTGTTCTGCCCATACATGCCGGTAGCACGTCAAAACGTGTATATTTAGCGCCGAGAATTTCTTCCTGGTTATTGTGTGACTTCTCTTTGAAAAAGTAAGAGCACATATACGATTGTCATGCAAACATACCCATGCATTACATATTTACATCAAATTACCTTCCTTCCTTCACTCAGTCTATGCCTAACTATTTGCCCAAGAGTTGGCTGCAGCAGAAATGCAAACAAATATCAGATACAAACCATCATTCTAAAAAAAAACAAGTAAAGGTCTAAAGGGGAAAATAATTTACCTTTACTGGCTGAAATAACTCATCAACAACATTTTGTGCACTAGAAACTTCAGAGGATACGCCAGAAGATATTTGATTTGGATTTGTAAGGTTAGCAACGCCAGAATTACTAGTTTCTGGATTTTGCCGTTTAGGTTGCCTTGTTTGAGGTACATTTGGTGATCTCAATAGTCTCCAAGTAAAAACAATAGCAACGGCAAGCCCTGCTATAGCCCCAACAGATCGTGAATCCTATAACGAGACCAAGTTTATGAGAACATCTTACTGAACATCCAAAGACATATACATATTACATGTAGTTCATTAATATTAGCTAGCTAGCTAATTTTTGTTTATATTTAACTTGTATAAATTTGGTCTGGACTCTGAAGGAGAAGGAGCCAAGAAAAGGGAAAAGTTTAAACTTTAGTATATTACTAATCGATTTTGTCACATATTTTATAAACTTACTACACCCAGGATGGAAAACAGTTGATTCCGGAAACATGATGCGCTACAAGAAACAACCTAATTAATTGTTACTTATTATATTTTATTACTTATATTTAAATGCATTTGTGATCAACTATCCATACTATACATTAGGGTTATTCCAAAAGTCGGAATTTATGACCGAACTTATCCATAAAAATCTAGAAACCAATTAGAATTTAATTTTTTTACTATGCAAGAAAAGATATTACCCCAACATAAGTACATGTACGTAATCATCTTAGTTTAACAAGCTCTTGCTTATTAATATTGTGTGCTCTCCTTGTAAAAATTGTATTTTTTGAGAGATTCTCCTTCTACAGAACTTCTAAAGCAAGAGTTCCAAAATCCCAAACCCTAGACCTTGTCCTACATCTTAATATCTTAATTCTAAAGCTATACCGTATTGCTAGCTGCTGCTTACTTTAAGTAGAACTGTTGATATCTGTATTCACTCGGTCTACAAGTGGCTTCCAGTATAGAAATTACCTAAGGGACTTTAGCATCTGTCAGGACTCCAAAATAAACAATAAAGAGAATGGAAAGTCAACGTAATATCCCTTCAAACATATATATTGTAACTAACGTTCATTTGCCAAAATTATTATAACTATTTGGAAACATTTGAGACAGCTTTTATTTCTTAAAAGTCATTAATTATGCAATTATATCACTTACAAATCTAAATACGACTCAAATCATCCTAAAACAAAAAATAATAATTCACAATTTCTCCATATCGAAACCGTTGCACCTTGTCATACTATACGAGAGCAAAGCAAGACAAAATTCAGCTAGGACAACTACTTGCACCACCCTAATAAATACACTCATCCTACGTAGAATCATCCCACCATAACAATCAAACTCAACTGTATAATTAACTCTAATGCTAATCCTCACTAATCGTACAATCCAATAATCCATACCTCCTCTCCAGTCTCCATCACACCATATAAACTCTACAACTACTTCAATCTAACAATTTTTTCAATAATTCCACCAGGTGATTTCTCTAAACTTTCGGAAACTAAATAAAGATGTCAAAACTTCCGAAAATCAAACAAAGCTATCGAAACCTACCCTAATTAACCAAAAAACATAATCCTACAAAATTACAATAACCGAAACCACTTACCTAAACAGAACTATCAATTATACCTAATTAATGTGCAATACAACTACAATTCTCATAAATCACACACAGTAGATCCAAATAAAACACATAGTTAAACACACACACACAGAGAGAGAGAGAGAGAGAGAGAGAGAGAGAGAGAGAGAGAGAGAGAGAGAGAGAGACCAGGCCATGGAAGAGATTGGATAATCTGCGGCAGAGAAAATCCCCGAATCTCTTGATCTGCAGAACAATGTTTTCTCTAGAGTAATCAGTCATGCTTGTTGAATACGGCGTCGTTGAGCTAGCTCTGGTTCAGTCTAAATCTAAAATGTTTTGTCATTAAATATTGGGGACAGATCAGCTTTCTCTTCTCTTTCGGATGGGAACAAAATATACACACAATTGAAAAATGAAGTGCAGGGGTAGGGCTCTAAATGAACTGATACACTCGCAAACGGCTCGGCGTTCGGTTCGAAAAAAGCTCGGTTCGGGTTCGGTTCGATTCATAAACGAGTCGATCTTTAACATGATTTTAAGGATCGATTTATAAACGAGCTGAACTTGATCACGGCAAAGTTCGACTCGATAGCTCGCGAACAAGTTCGACTAACGTGCTCGTGAACATAGTTCGTGAACATACTCGTGAACATAGCTCATGAACATGTTCATGAATATGTTCGATAATTGAGCTCGTAAACATGCTCGGTATACGAGTTCGTTAGCGATTCATAAACAAATTCAATAAATAATCTCCTATATATAATAAATGTTTGATTATTAGAATATATTATCGAAACTCTTATTAATTGTACAATTGGTGTTCAATTGGGAAATAAAGCTGGTGCAGTGGTGCAAGCCTCAGAATTTTAAATGATTAAGCTTTAATAACTTAAGTTTGTTTATATCAAACAATTACGTTTCTTTGTCCTTTATTTTTAAATCAAACTTTGTTTGTTTTTTGGAATTGGAAATGTGAGAATTTTATTGGTTGATGATTTATTATTATTTTTAGTGTTGAGACAAAAATTTAATTATTTAATTTTGAACTTTTTGATTTTTTAAATATTAGATTTTTGTATACAAAATAAGGAAACAAGTTAATCAGTTGCTCGTAAGTGAGCTCGTGAGCATAAGTTCGTGAGCAATGTTTGAGATTTATTCGTGAGCATAATTACATGAACAAGCTCGTGAACAAGCTTAATGAGTTGTTCGAAAGCAAAAGTTCGTGAGTAAGTTCACGAGACAGGTTCGTGAGGTGTTCGTGAACTGTTCACGAACAACATTTTATCTTAACGAACCGAGCTCAAACATATTTTTTGGCTCGATTCAAGTTCGAGCTCGAGTTCGAGTTCGATAATTTCTTAACAAACGATACATGAACATTTTAGAGTTCGGCTCGGCTCGGCTCATTTACACCCCTATGTAGGGGTGTCAAAATTTGACATGTCCCGAAACCCGACACGAACCCGATACCAAAAAGTATGAATTTGGGTTGAGTGTTTTGAATTTCGGGTCGAGTTTGTCTTGGATAAAAATTTACCCGAAAAAATTGGGTCAGTTTGGGGTTGACCCAAAATACCCGAACACGACCCGAAAATTTAATTTATATAATATAGTATTATACATAATATTAAAATTTACATGTGTGATATGTTTATATATTATTTAAATAATTTTAGTTACATCTCATCTTTTTAAGTTGCTATTATATTCTTTTAATATATTTTAAATAAAAATTATTTTATAAAATAAAAATAATTATTTTTTATTATTTTCGGGTCAAAATGGGTCATTTTCGGGTTTACCGGGTACATAACAGGTCGGATTCGGGTTGAAATTTTCAACCCATTTCGGGTTCAGGTCGATTTCGGGTTGACCCAAAAATAGAAGGGGTACAATAAACCCGACACGAACCCGACCCATTACCCGAAATTGACACCCCTAATCAAGTGGATATATTATTACATGATTTTTCATAAATTTCTCCCCGTTTAATTTTTTTCTTTTTTTTATAGGAAATCAATATTATATAATTTGTAATTTATTTATTTTAAATGTTTCGCTAAGTGTTTCACAAATTATTCAAATAAATTAATCTAATTTAACTATAATATGTAATATAATTTCATGATAAGAATTATTACAACCATCTATTAGTTTAAAATAAAAAATTTAAATTTTTATTATTTAATATGTTTTATTATTAATAATTACTTGATAAAAATGAACTTGAAAAAATAATTTAAATGATAAATATTTATTTTGTATCATTTCAAATTCTAAATCGCTCAACTCGAAATTTGTTCATAACATACAAATTAATTAAACAAGTTTTTCAACTAACAATTACTAGCTCTCTATTTGCATGTTGAAGTGATAGTTACTTCACCGAAAACGTTTCTCAAATTAAACTGAGAAATACTTGACAAAAAAACGTTTCTCGGAAAGAAGAAGAAGAAGAAAAATGTTTCTTATAAGAAACTAATTGTCAATGTATTTTAAATTGTCTATATTATCTTAAACATTATACCCGTATGCTATTGTATTCGAGGTTAAAATAAACATGAGTTGATTCAAAATAGTTGGGCTAAGGTCTCCGACTAAGCTTAATAAATCTATTTTTACACAATTTTAATATAAAATACATTTTAATCCAATTTTTAAAATTATACTAATTTGATATGAGACGAAAAATGATATCTAATTTAAAAGTTATATCCAAATTTCATGTTTTTCAGAGGAATTTTTATGAACTTCAATATGAGCTTGTAAGGTTTAAGTTAAAATAATTTAATTCTTACATATTCTAAATTTATTATAATTATATTTTAGGTTTTATATAATTTTTGTACTTCAAATTTTATTATATATTATTTTGTTTAATATTTAAGATTCGTAAATTTTTAGCTGATTGAGAAAATTATTTATAATTTTGTAGGTTGTCAAAGTACTGTTTGGTTCTTTATGCAACCACAGAATCCTACACTGACAAAGATTTTTCAAGTTTCTTCTATTCAGCTTTAGCTCCTCTGAAATAGTTGTAGTTTTTGTTCTTCCTAATATCAAGGGCCAAAATTTTGAGGCTATGTTCACTTGGATTGAATTGAATAAGGGTAGAATGGAATGAAATTTATACTATTATTTGGGGGAGATTGGGAAAAGTGTTTATAAATTTCAATACTTGCTTTATTTCTCTCCAAATAATTTGAATTAGAATTCTAACCCACATGTTTTGGTAGGAATGCTCGATTCCCAATCTTTATCATTTTTCTTGCAATCTTCATCATAAAAAACTTCTTCTCCCTCGTATTTGTTCATTATTTCCCCCCAATATCCCCTTTTTTCATTAATTTTGTTTACAATTTTCATTACATTCCTATCCCATTCCATTCTTTCCAGACTAGAATTATTTGACTTTATGCGCTATAACCTGTTTATTTGCAACAAAACTTCACTAATAATCCGGTGCAAATCAGGTAATCCCATGGTTTTCTGTATAAAAACGAGCCATTTTTATAAGGTGGACTTTAGAAAAAGTCAATTGCAAATCACTCGCACAAAATAATATGGAGTAAAGCGCACTTTGTGTATATGCAGTTTGTGTGTCAGTACGTTTTAGATACTGTACTTCAAAAAATATCACGAACTATACTGCACTTTACTTTTCATTATGAGTTGTCATTTTCCGTTAAATGACTCTAACTCCGTCTATCTGACTGGGCTGACTGGGGGTAAAAAAGACTTTGTAATGAATATTATCACTTGTGCAGTATATGTATCGACACATGTATCACTCCTTGTCCGTTTATACCCTTATAGACATACTCAATGACCATGGTGAGAGCTATACAAAACCCGCACCGGAGACAAAGGTAAATAGCAATCAAGAGGTTTATGCTGGAGCAAGCAATAAGGCACTTCCGGAAGGTGAAGTCATGATTAGTGGTTGCCAAACTGACCAAACATCTACTGATGCTAGAATATGTGTTATCATTCTTTTAGTGTGGAGGAAATATGGTGACTGACTCTACATTCTCCATTGTTATATAGGGATTAAATTGCATAAGCGGTTTTACCTTGTTAAAATGGAAGGCCACTTATCATCTTGTCTATAGTCTTTAATCAAAACTCCAGGAACGAATTCTCTTGTGGCTATTCATTAATTAAGTTAATTGAACTCCTATTCAGAAATCGACTGTTTCTGATTTTTTGTACTTCAATGTGGACGATGAAACGTTAGAATCATTTCCAGGGCCTCCTATCGGTGTGTGGTCACTGGTCAGATTCAAGGCGTTAATATTGCGTTAATATTTTGGGAAGTTGAAGGCCATTAAAATTTTATCGAGATTTGTCCTGCCCCCAGTTTTCTCGGCATTCATGAGATGAAGAGTGATTACTGTTAGGAATCTGCCCGATTCCCGGTGAATGTGGAAAGCGATTTGATAAATATGTGCGGTTAGATCCCATAAATATACGTGATAGTAATGAGGCAACAAACCAACAATACAGTAAAAGAGACAAGAGATTTAACGTGGTTCGGCCCAGCCTACATCCACAAGAGCAACAACTTCACACTAGATAAAAGAGATTACAATATCCGGGTATCCGGCCCCTGAATTTTATACACAAATTCAGCCCTACAATACCTATTATATATGTATATCCCCAACTCACTGAAGTGTTTCTCTCAAAACCTTCCCCTATCACTGTTTCCTGACAACCTTTCCTTCTCTCCCTCTCCCAACCCGGACAGTGCCACACAACCTGATAGATGACCCATGCAGCGGGACCACCTCCGATGGTTGCAGTCAGACCCAAGTACCCTAAGGAATAGTTTAGACACGAGGACCTTCTATCCCAACACTTCCTGAAATCGGGCTAAACCGGCTCTCCTACTAGACGGACTATCTAGCAGCTATATAGAGAGAGAAGAGAGAATTAAGGTGTATTTGATAATGAAGGAGGAGGGGGGTATTTATAGGAGTTAGATGTGTAGTAGGTGGGGGTTAGAGTTTGGTTGTTGAAGAGTTGGTGAAGTTTGGCAAGAAAGGCTGTTGCCTAACAATTACTCGGGATAGTTTGTCAAGTATGAAATTGATCTTAATCTAAACTTCGAAGTATTCCCAGAGATGACCAAACATAAGGCTTTTTTTTTAGAACATTTCCAGGATAATTTGTTTAAAATAGGAGAAATACCTGGTAAGGTTATCCGTTACAATTTTGTCAATGAAAACTTCAAAGTGATAATACTACTAGACTTTAGCTTTAAAGTAATATGGGAGTATGGAACTTGGGAGTTGGGTGTAGGCAACAGTTTCGAAAAAACTAGATGTTAGCCCTTGAGGAGTTCGAGAGGGGCAATACATTGAATTTGGGTATAGTCTGAATTTAAGTTAGCATGATTTCTTCGTCCGAACTTTCGATACTTGTCTGAACTTGTCACCTCAAAAGATATGTTCGGACTTAATAAACTCCTCTTATCACCATTGCTTTTCACCGAGTACCTTGATGATTCTTGAGATGGTTTTGGAGTAGCAGATTCTGACATATGCAGCATTGTCTTTACACCTAATGTCTTCGTTCCAAATGGAATAAATCCTTGTGATTTCTTTCAGCTCCCAACTGGGCTATGAATTGCAGTTCCGATTTCAGGCAAACAAGTTGGTAATTGCGATTGAGATTGTGATTGAGATGGTGTTGGAGAAGGCTGTGGGGGAGAAGGCTGTGGAGCGAGGGAGATGTTGGAGAGAGGTGTAGGGGAGGGTCGAGAGAGAGATACAGGGGAGAGGGAGATATGGAGAAAAGAGGAACAATAAGACACATTAAAAAGTCTTTTTTACCCCAGGCTGACAGACGGCGTTAAGGTGATTTAACGGAAAGGGACAACTCGTAACGAAAAGTAAAGTACGGTATAGTCCGTGGTATTTTTTGAAGTACAGTATCTAAATGGTCCGACACACAAACTGCATATACAAAAAGTGCACTTTACTCGGATATAAATTGATAAGAAAGAAAGGACTTGGATTGAGAACGTTATGGATCAAAAGTATCAAACAATCCACAATATCACTAAATCAAAGTTTACGAATGTAGCTCCAGGACATTGTATATAAATAGGTACATGTCAAAAACCAATCCACATCTCTTCATCTAATTTATTCACAGTTTCTAAAACAAGAATAGCTCTCATGTCAGCTTTTAGAACATTGTTGAGCTTGGCTGTCGCAGCCATGCTCCACAACTTGGCACTAGCAACAGAGTACACAGTTGGGGATCGCGGTGGTTGGGATACAAGCACCAATCTGCAAGTTTGGGCATCAAGTAATATATTTTTGGCTGGAGACGATCTGAGTAAGCACTACCCACTCATCTACACAGTACACTCGCATATGCACCCACGCAAATGTGCATATGATCTTTGTGACTATGCATAACATGCATTTGTTTTACGGAATTAAGGCAGCTAGTTACTAACATTTAAAGAGATAACAGAGAACTTGGCAAAGAGAAAAGAAAGACTATATTAATAGATTATATGTATAATCGTAAAATCTAACAAGCTCTTTGAACTTGCAGTTTTTGACATATTAATAGATCATATGTATAATCGTAAAATCTTGGGAAAATTAATTCCTTAGTTCCTAAACTTTGGGTCGTTTTTGGTCTAGGTCCCTAAACTAAAAAAGTCAATCTTTCGATCCCTTAATTTTCAATTTTTTTGATTAAGGTCCCTCCGTCCAAATAAGGCTAACGCCGTTAGTGGATAAAATTCGAAAAAAAAATTAAAAATTCAGAAATATTTAATAAAATTCAGAAAAATTCGAAAAAAAATTAAAAATTAAGAAATATTTCATAAAATTATATGAATTAAAGTAAAGAATTCTGAAAAATTATAAAATTAAAATTATATGAAATTTTCAGAAATTTTTTTTTAAAAAAAATGAGTATTTTCGAATGATTAACACCTAATTAAATTTAAAAATGAACATACCCATTCAATTTATATGCGTATAAATTGATACATGCGAACAAATATGTTAAGATATCACATTTACTTAACATATTTGTAAAAATTCACTTTTGAAAAATTTAAAAATTCACTTTAAATTTATATGCGAACAAAAAGTGAATTCAGAAAAATTTCAGAATTTAAGTAAAAATTCGAAAAAAATTTAAAAATTCACTTTTGATTCAAAAAATGTGATATCTTAACATATTTGTTCGCATGTATCGATTTATACGCATATAAATTGAATGGGTATGTTCATTTTTAAATTTAATTAAATTTTAATCATTCGAAAATATTCATTTTTTTTACAAAATTTTTCTGAAAATTTCATATAATTTTAATTTTATAATTTTTCAAAATTATTTACTTTAATTCATATAATTTTTCTGAAATTTTATGAAATATTTCTGAATTTTTTTTAAAAAAATCGAATTCTTCTAAATTTTATGAAATATTTCTGATTTTTTAATTTTTTTTCGAATTTTATCCACTAACGGCGTTAGCCTTATTTGAACGGAGGGACTTTAATCAGAAAAATTGAAAGTTAAGGGATCGAAATATTGACTTTTTTAGTTTAGGGACCCTTACCAAAAACGGCCCAAAGTTGAGAACGAAAGAATTAATTTTCCCTAAAATCTAAGAAGCTCTTTGAACTTGCAGTTTTCGATTACAAACCGGACCACAATGTGCTTGAAGTATGGAAGGTAGACTATGACAAGTGCAAGAACAGTAAACCGATTCAGAAGTATTCAGGTGGTAAGACATCCATACATCTCGGTTCTGCAGGGAAGCCATACTTCATCTGTGGAACAAGTAGACATTGCAGCCAAGGAATGAAGATCGAAATCAACACATTTGCACCTGCTTTCCACCAACAGATCCAGATTCTTGGCCACCCATGGTGGGACCATCATTACCACCCGATATTTCGGAACCACCAGATACGCCAACATCAGTACCTACAGTTTCACCTAGCAATCCCCCCAACCGGAGATCCAACAAACTCTTTTCCACCTGGTTTTCTTCAACCGCCACCATCTCTCCCCTCTTCAGCTACTAAAGTTACTAGTTGGGTTTGCGACAGGATTTTCTTTTGTAATCATGGTGTCACTGTCTCTTTAAATACTTGATGCTCTGTCTCCTTCTATATATGTTGCACTTCTGTACAATTCTCTTTCTGATCTAACATTCTCGATCGTAATATATTCTCATTGTTTCGGCTTAAACATACTTTTAGAATTATAGAGAAGAAATTAACAGAACTACAGAGACAACAGAGATGATATAAAGAGACACAGAGATGATATAAAGAGACACGGCAGACAAACTCAATAAAATAGTTAACATACACAAGGACAATGGATATACGAGTTTAGATATTAATAGAGAAACAATATTGTAGCTCACATATTATATATAGTAGCAGGTGAATTCAGAGTATCCGATCACAATCACATTACTTAATCGGAATTTGTGAAAAGAAACGCATATCTCAAATTAAAATTAGAATATCATCAAGACTACTAGTCTATTTAAAAAAAACAAATGCAGGAAAAAACAAATACTTTGGTAGTCTTGGAATGAAAATAAATATAAAGCATCCTAGTTTCTGATTCCTCGCAGGCAAAAGGATAGGCCCGTCGTTTTTCTGAGTTTACTGTAGTTTCCTTTTTTTGTTATTTCCCTGATGCATTTGATTGGAAGCATTATGCAATGTAAACAACATGGAACTGCAAGAAGATCCCTCCTGCACAAAAGGATCCAGTGTATCTTCGTTGAGTAGAAGAAGGCTCTCCACAGAACTAAAATCTACACTGCAGGACAAGTTTTCATACTGAAAAACCTCTACAGATCTAACTTCTGTTGCCTTTGATGACTCCAGGTCCCACAAAAAGAACTTGGTAAACTTATGATCAATAGGGACAGTCCTTAGCCAATATTGGCCCTTATTTCCGAACCCTACCGGACAAAATTGATGAGAACCCTTTTGCGATGCAACAACGTGTTTCTTTTCCCAAGTTGGCGTGGATGACGACTTGTCTCTTAATATCCACATGGCTAGTAGAGAAGATAGAGAAGAAAACGGACATGGTGGAACATCTCTTGTTTCTCCAAAAACAGCTATTGTTTCTCCATATACTTCCATAGTAAAATCTTTATGAAGAGGAAAATCTTTTGGATGCTGACGATTTGTAAATTCCTTACGATACCAATATGAGTCTTTTGGACAATCAAACTGTCGGATGATATCATCTTGTAAATCATAAGATAGGATCCGTCGGCTCATTGTTATCATATATGCAGAGCCATCTACAAACTTGGTAGGATGATTAGGAGAAAAACCTTCGGGGTTGCTTTTAAAATACATAAAATGATGAATAATCTTCCAACAATTAGTACTCAAGCTGTAAACACAAACATTGTATATAAAATCAGAAGGAGAAATTACCACAACTTTATAATCATCATCGTGATGCCCAAAGCTCACACTACCATACGCAACCTCAGTGGAGTAGGTAAGTTCCGGAAGCTTTTTAGCTTTCCTACAAATCGGGTTCCACAGATGTATATCGTCGCCAACTCGATATACATCATTAGACAAACAAAACAACCCATCACAAATCCCGTGAACCTTCAGTCTGCATCTACCATGATCTCTTCCGAATGAATGGGGAGTGTAGTGTAGCCTAGATTTTTTCGTACTATCAAAAAGGATGTCAGGATCGGTAAGTAATGTGCAAAAACCGGAATCTTGAAACAGTATAAACTTGTTTGTGTTCATAGGTTGTTTTTGATAGGTGAGATGAGTGGTTGCAAAAGAACGAGAAAAAATAATACGATGCCATGTTTTGCAAACAGAGCTGCACTGTAAAAGAGTCTTAACCGGCAGTCTGCTAAGGACAATTATCAATACATCTTCTCGTTTAGGGTGCTTAGACAACACATCTTCTTGCTTAGGGTTAGAGGCTGAAGACATATACTGTCCCATGATATTATGGCTGCGTGAATTTTTTCGAGAAGCTTTGAGTAGGGCTCAAGAAGGCATATGTTGTATTCGTTCAACCTATGTGTTTATATATATGGAGGTTGTTTACGGTTCTATATTAGACTGTATTGGGCTTTCAGTAGGGCTTTAATAATACTCCTAACCTAAACAGATGTTACTATCAGACTCTAATTCATCTTGTTTATTACTGGTTCTATTGCAAAAAAAAAAAAAAAGGCAAATCATATAAATTATTGATTAATTGTTAGACAGTTATTGATCGACTAGATTAGTGTTTGGGTCAACTTATTTTAAGACAAAGTTAGAGATTCCTAACATTCCAACTTATTTTCCAACTTATTTTTGCAACTTATGAAATCTCAAACATACATTAAATACAACCATAAAAACAAATTATCAAAATATGAAATTTTTACCCGAAAATAAGTTATAAGTTGGGACTTATAAGTCCAGCCAAACACCACCTATATAATAACGGATTAATTGCTAAATATTTGTTTTGAGTAATGCTAGTAGTATATAGCTACATAATTATTGTTCACAACTGAATTCCCCTAATATGAATTTTGAGTTATTATAAAAAAACCAATGAAAATATTCATATTTTTTACTTTTATCAATGAACTTCTTTTTTCACATAACAAACCAATGAACTATAGTAATGTTGTGTTTGGTTGGGATGAATGGAATGTAAAGAAATGAAAGGAAATTTGAATTATGAAATAGTTTAATGTCTAAAATATTCATTCATCCCATTCTTAATCATTTGAACTAGAACTCAAACCCACCTTAAGAAGAATGTTACATTCTTTTCAACATTTAATTTCTTCACATTTCTCATCATAGAAATTTTGTACCTATTCATTTCTTTTTTTTTAAATCTTCCCTTCTACCTCCATTTTTTTTTAATTTCATTGATTTCATTCCATTCTTTCCAACCAAACACAATAGGTAGTTTATAATTTAGTACATAATAAAATATGATCAAATGATTAAAAATAATGAGTATCAATTTAATTTTAAAGTCAGGTAAAGACCTATAATATGATGTTATTAAAAAATATTCTTTAAAGAAATTAATTATTATTTAAACCTTTCATATCATGTCATTTTTACTAAACTAAATATATCTATCCTATTTTCAACAATTTTCTTAATTTGAAAAAAAATTAACATACCATAAATTAATAAATTTAATTTTTAACATAAACGATTAATTCATTTCATCAAAGGTAGTAAGTAAAACTTTTAATCTTAGAAATAAAGATAACTATAATGTATAAAATAATTTTTTTGAAAGTGTAAAAAATAAAAATTGCATTCATTTGTAGTATATTTGAATAAATATAATTACTAATCAAGAGTTATCAATTAAATGAGAATTAGTTTCGGATAAATTAATCAAATATAATTTAATTATCTTCCATTTTGAGTACCAAAAATCACTAAATCACATTATTGTATTTTTGAATAAAGTAAATTATAAAAAAATGTATGCAAATTTACAATAAGTTATCCATAAATATTATTTTAAAATTTCAACTTAATTTAGAATATTTGCTTATAATATTTATATGTAAATGATAATTAAAAAACTCAATGTAATTAAGTCATGCCATATTATTCAAATATTACAAATCAGACGAGGGTACAACAATATCAAAAATATTAAAATTCGCTAACATGTCATCTGTTAAAATTTAACCATGATTAATTTTTGTGTAAATTTTCATTATTTAAGAAAGTTTGTTGGGTCATAGTAAAAAAAAATAGATGATTGGTTAAATTGCAAAAAATTGATAAATTTATTGGTTTATTCGATCAATGATTATGTGAATTTTTATTGATTGATACTAATGTGAATGCAGAGAATCCATTGAGTTATAACTAATCAAATTGATACACTTTTTGTGAAACTTTATTTAATTTTAACATTTTCCATTTATATGTTCAATCGTCGAAATTACCTGACACTCATCACTCATCCAAAAGGGCCTTAGCTCGTGATTCGAGATAAGAAGAGTATTAAATTCTTAATCATTCCGTATTTGATGGTACAATCACTGATTATTGATTAATTGTTAGATAATTATTCATCGACTCGATTATATAATCTAGAAGTGTTATGTTTTCCAAAAAAATTCCTAAAAAATTTTATCAAATAAATTGACATGTTAAGTGTCACATTTTCATTTATAAGCGCATATACCTTACACTCATCCAAAAGGGCCTTAACTCGTAATTCGAGATAAGAAGAGTATTAAATTCTTAATCATTTCGTATTTGATAGTACAGTCATTGATTATTTAATTGTTACACAATTATTTATAGACTCTATTATATAATTGAGAAGTGATACGTTCTCAAAAATTTTCCAAAAAATTTTATCAAATAAATTGACATGATAAGTGTCACATTTCATTTATGAACATATATTTTTGTACACGGAATCTTATCAATATCAATATATTCTTATTGATGCTTAGTAAAGGATTTAATCAAATTACACCAATTATCCTTTGAAATCAATATTATCCAATTTTTTTACATAGACTTTTTAGTCCTTTTACTTTTAAATTACACAAATTACCCTTTGAAATCAATATTATCCAATATTTTTACATAGGCTTTTTAGTCCTTTTACTTTTTGATCGGGTTAATGGGTTAATGGATATCCATGTTTTAATCATATAGAGGTATTCGGGTAATTTTCTTCTGATATGATGACACCCCTCACATTTCCTGACCCGGTTTTATTACACACATTCTACAGTTTTCCAACATTCCATTTCTGGATTTTTTACTTTTTGATCGGGTTAATGGGTTAATGGATATCCATGTTTTAATCATATAGAGGTATTCGGGTAATTTTCTTCTGATGACACCCCTCACATTTCCTGACCCGGTTTTATTACACACATTCTACAACTTTCCAACATTCTATTTCTGGATTTGATATAAATATTGATTTTCAACTCCTGCACTTCTGCGGCGTAGATCTAAGGAGTTTGAGAAAACCCTAATTCCCTAAACCCACTCTACTCTTCAACCCATCTTTCAAAAGTAAGCCTTTTATTATTTTTTATATCATTTTGACAATCTTTCTTTATTTATGCACTTGCGTGTTTTTTATCTGGGTTTTATTTTTCTTCATTTATTGAGTTAAAGTTTTGATTTTATGGGTTTTCCTCAGCGGCTCATAAAATTATATTTATTGAAATAAAATTCTTTCTCGACAAAGAATTCTTTCCACAATTTCTCATAGTTCATTTGCACCAGCTCCCAGGCATAGTTTCTTTGCAGCAGCTACCGGGTATGAATTTGTGTACTTCTATTGATTTTTATTGGACCTTACTATGTATATATCCTAATATATACACTCAATTACTTCCTTATGGCTGAATATACAATCAATTATACAATCAATTACTTTCTTATGGATGTCTATATATATTCGATGAAACTATATTTCTCCCCTTCTTTCACAATTCGGTTTCAGCATCTCAGCTATTTCAGCATCTCAGGTATACGTTTTTTTATGTAACTTATAAATTAAAATTAATATTCATATCTTAGATAATTAAATTTCGGAATGAATGTGTTATGGAATTTAAGTTCTTTGATGGTTTAGAAGTTGAGGTATATGTGTGTATATTTGTATAATTGTTTACGTATTTAGTTATTTTACTGCGATTATGTTTGATGGTGGAGTTTTTATGCTGTGAACAAATGGGAGATTAAAAGTTATCTCTGCTGATAGTGTCTGCTAAGTGTGTGTTGAGAGAACGAGACCATCATTTGCTCTTTGTTTAATTGTATAACTGCTCATGTTATCCGGTCCCATAGTAATCTTCTGGGAATGTCCATCGACCTCTTTTATGGAATGATTTGGCTAAAAAAAATGGATTAAAACGTTTTGTTCTCTCTTGTGAGCAGCTTGGTTCTGTCATATTGTATATATACATCTTCCAAACTGCTATACCCATGATGCTCAACGTGTTGCAACAAATTTTATTAAGATGGTTAATGACTATGTAAACTATGCTAATCAGTATCGCTGTGTTTTGCATATAAAATTTGTTAAAGATACAATAAAACAGAGCTACATAATTAATTTATTGCGATATATGGCACAAGCATATTGGAAATCAGAACCAGCCCCTGATATTTTGGTTAGTGAAAGTTTATTTTCTTCCAGTCCTTGCGAATGATGGTTAATGACTATGTAAACTATGCTAATCAGTATCGCTGTGTTTTGCATATAAAATTTGTTAAAAGTACAATAAAACAGAGCTACATAATTAATTTATTGCGATACATGGCACAAGCAGATTGGAAATCAGAACCAGCCCCTGATATTTTGGTTAGTGAAAGTTTATTTTCTTCCAGTCCTTGCGAATCCTTTTAGGTATCGTAATGAAATTTTAATATATACTTGCAAGCATCTAAATTATAATTAGAGTAAGTAATCCTTTTTATATTATTATATTGCATCTCATTTGCTATGTTGATTTTTTCAGAATTTAGGTTTAAGACACACAAAACTAAACCATAGAATCTAACTTATTAAGTGAAACATAAACGGTGTTTTCAGTTAAGCCAAGTGTGTACATTATTAGGATCCATCTAAGTAAATTCCGCTGACAGACCAAGTGTTCTCAATATATGGTTAACATGTCATTTGAAGTTGTTTTGCTTGTGAATCTTGCTGTGAGAATCGTTACTTTCAAGTTTTATGGTTAGATGTCGAAGCTCAGTAATTAGAACTTATATTTCGTTAGAAATAGTCAATACTAATTTAGTAATTAGAACTTCTATTTTCTCAATCTCAAATTTTATTGATATTTTTAACATGTAATTTTCTTTAATTTACATAAATTTTTATTTTCTGTGTATGAAAAGAATTATTATTTTTAACATATTTTAAATTTTACTTGTTTGTTAATTCGTATAATATGTTATATTTGATTACTTAAGTTAATCATTTTAATTTTTAATTTTTGTATAAATATAATTAATATTGTTTGCGTGTAACAATTATTTTAATTTTTAATTTTTGTATAAATATAATTAATATTGTTTGCGTGTAACAATTATTTTAATTTTGATTACATTACTACTAACTTTGGATACCGAAAAAAACCAAATCTAATCCGTAATCCAAGGAATTTAGTTTTGGATATTGAGTTTTGGATTTGGATTTATTTTTAAAACCCAAAAATATTTGGATATGAGTTTGGATTTTACAAAAATCGGATCAAACCCAACCCATTGTCATCCAAACGCGTAAAATAAGACATTTGAAAATGAGTATCACCTATCTTTTTTCTATTTGACTAACATGTTAAAATTGAAAAACTGTACATGACACTAAAATCAAATCTATAATATATAAACACGTAATCACATTATTATATATGTGTCCTTACACTAGTACAAAAATGGTCTTTTACGTCGGTTAAAACAGCCTTTTACGTCGGTTAAATGGCGACGTATGGGCAGGCGACGTATAAGGTCATTAACCTTTTACGTCGGGTAAAAAGGCGATGTATATTGTATCCTTTTACGTCGATTCTTCTAAGCAACCGACGTATAAGGTCCAAAATATTTAAACGGAACCGACGTATATAACTGCTTTATACGTCGCCTTTACGCGGAACCGACGTATATAACGGCTTTATACGTCGCCTTTGGCCGGAACCGACGTATAAGAGGCGACATAAAAGATCAATTTTGTACTAGTGTTATAATTTAATTATCAGGTTAGAAAATATGAAATTCATTTTTATTTAACAGTGAGTATATTTTTCCGACATATATTAAAAGAAAGCGCTTACGTAGATCTGGAAAATCGTTTGCGTTGTGTATATTCATGCCATGTGTCTTTGGGATCTTGCATGAAAATGACATGAAATTATTTTGTGTACCCAAATTCGAACATAAAATGCTACTAAACTACTCAATTTTTTTTGTGCATGATACGAAAATAAAAAGCGAGAAGAAAAAATATGACAATTACATGTAATGTTACTCTCTGCCCAAGTTATCTAACGATGTTACTATATACTTGAAAACAACATTGAGATGCAACAAAATAAAACTAAGAGTAGGGTACATAAAAATGAAGCACTCCTTTTTTTAATTATGTTTATTGCTAATCAATATCTCTATTTGATTGGAATCTATTTACCAAGTTATTAAACTTTTCACCTGTATTTAAGGTTTTGTTGATATTAAAAATAAATATTATTAACCAACCAAACAAATTCGATATGTATGCTCCTAGATTAGGTTTTGAAAATTGAATATTATTACTTGAATTCAAGAATACAAAATTAAAATGGGCACCTTTTATTAGAAAAAATATATAATTTTTTATGTATCGACTTATCTAGTTATCAATAATATTCATTTTTAAACAATTGCTATAGCCGTTTCTCTCTCTCCTCCTCTCCTAAAAAATACGGGTTAATTGGCAAATTCATAACTGAACTCATACTCAACTTGCAGTTGGGTAATCAAACTCAAAAAACTTGCAAATGGGTAAGTACACTAATAATTGATTGCGATTAAATCATTGAACATGAAAAAACTTGCATCGCCATTAAATTGTGTTGACTTTTAACGGTGCTCCGTTAAATATTGACACATGTGATGCCAGGTAATTATTTTAACTTAAAATTAATTTACTTATTTTTATTTTCTTTTTATTTCCTCTTTCTTCTCTATCTCCTCTGTACTCTCTCTTCTCTCTCTCTCTCGTATCACTCTCTCCCCTTTAATCTCTCTCTCACTCCCGTCAATTTTCTTCTCTCTTCTCTCTCTCCGATCGTTTGCTAATCTGAGCTTTGATTCTTGTTCCTCCCAGTCTTCTTTACCCATCTTTGTAGTTTGATGTGCTAAAAATAGAAAGATTTTAAAATTGCAAGCGCACAATTCGTTTCGTTGTAAAATTTGTGATTCGTTCCTCAGGGACTAATATTTTCGCAATCCTCAATATTTAATTTAATCGAATTAGAACAATTGGGTTTTGGAAAATTCGATTTAAAACTATTTAATTAATCTATTTTTAAAGAAAATTAAATTTACTCTAATTCTAAACTAATTAATTAAATTGTTCTAGAAAACTCGAATTGAAACTTAAATTTTATTAACAGAAAATTTTAACAAAAATTCGACATGAATTATTTGTAATTACCACTAGCCAAAAAAAAACGCAATCAACACTACACAATTTTGATTCAACTCGAAACTTGGCTTAAATTCTTAGTCAAAATAAGACAGCAACAAAATAAATAACTGCTTAAATTCTAAACAACTACTATAACTCAAAGTCGAAGATCCAGGAATTCACAGAAAACACAGACTAGCACAATACAATAATTAACACAATACACTAGACGAACTAAAACTCAGAACAAACCAGGCAACTCGAGGCGGACTCACTCAAAACCTCCAGCTCGCACACAGCAACTCAGTACACAACTTGGAAACTCAGCAAAAACAGAAATAAAGACCAGGACTAGGGAACTACACTTCATTACAATTCAAGAATTCAACGTAACTCGACAGCAACTTGAAGTAACAACTCGAAAACAAGAACTCACAATACACAAATTCATCAAAACCAATACACAAGACATCTAAGCTAACCAGAACTCAAAACAGTGATTCGATTCTAAAATGCAGCAAAACTAGAACGCGAAAACTTCGAATTACAAACTCAGAAAACGTCGCCATTAATTCACCTTGCAGAACTCATACATAACTCGACAAAACTCAGACTCAAAATACACAACTCAGAACCAAAAGACCCGAATAAAACACAGCTCAATACACTACTAAATCAGCAAACCACGAAGCCAGCGACAACCAGAAATCCGCTATTGACTCAGAAACATAAACACGAACTCGGTGAATCAATCGAAAACGAACACAATAGCAGAACCCAACAGACTACACTACTAAAAAAAACGAAATTACAAATTAAGAGAGGGGAAGAAGGTGTGGTGAACAAAAGAAGAGGAGTGTGATGGGTTTCACAGCGAAAAGAAAAGAGGAAATAAGAGGATTTATGGTTTAAGGGGGAAATAGGGGAAAGAAACAGGGGAGTTGAATGTGTTTTATTTTGAGTATGTTGAAAGCGTACGAGACGAGGAAGAGAGAGTTGGGGAATTTGAAGAAAAACAAAGGATAAAGAAGAGGTGATTAAAACGAAAGAACAGGGGACATAAAACTGGGTAAAAAGGAAAACAGAGGGAATCAAATAAGCTACGAATTAAAAACAAATGAATAGAGAAATGAAATTACCGAAAATAATAAGACTAATTAAACTACTAATATTTTTATTACTTTTTTTTTATAATTATACTAACACATAAAATGTGGAAAATTTAGATCTATAATTAAAAATATGAAACCCACAATAAAATTTATTTTTAAAGGGGCAAAACTACGAATTAAAACTAAATTAAACTACGAACATGAAATTAAAGTTTCGTTACTCTCAACCCCTAGTGGTTAGCATTTCGCTACTTTGTCCACTAAACGAAATTACGAAAATAACGAAACAAGGCAACGATAATGAAAGAGCAAGACAAGAAATTAAAGGGAACTCGAAATTGCATTAAAATAAAGAGAGTGTTTACAAGATTTGAAACTACAAAAACAAGAAATTAAAGCTACCCTAAAACTACCCTACACTACTCCTAAGATCTACTCTACACTACATGTTTTGTACAAGGGAAATGAGGGGGTATTTATAGGATGGGAATTAGGGTTTAGGGGGGTGTGGGTTAATCTTGACCCTACATTTGGTGTGTGTGGTGGTGTAATCCTAGCCATTAAAAGATTCCTTCCCCATTAAGATTTGGTAGACTTGATCTTGGCCATACACCTTTTTAGTGTGTTGGGATGATCTCCACCTTCCATGTGTCCTCCAAGATTCCCTTTCCACCAAACTCCTAATTCTTTTTCCTCTTTTTCTTTTTGGTCCTTTTTCTTCCTCTTTTTCCCTTCCTTGCACTTTATTTCTTTATTTTGCCATTTCTTTATTTATTCACGAATTTCCTGAAATGCAACAAAATAAATTATTAAAATACGAGTTCAAGCAATAAATAGGTAATAAAAATATGCAAAAATATGCACTTATCAAATGCCCCCATACCTATCTTTTGCTCGTCCTCGAGTAAAAAAAAAAAAAAAATCTAGATGCAAAGTCCTATACTCCTTTTCGTAGGTGTGACGGTTGCATTTGGCATATGCAACAAGCCCTTTAAACCCCTAGGCAGCCCTAGTAGACGAGTAAGGTCTCGTGAGGGCCTATAGTGAATGTACCCACAAAATTCTATCTAGTTTGATTAAAAGATCACATGGCAATGCACACCACACATACATGTCCTCTCATGACACATCAACTTAAGAATCAAAATGAATTTGCAAAGTCTTGGTGTGCAAAGTGCAAGGATTCACATAGCCTACTTAAAGAAAATGCAAGAGTGATCACAAGTTCATGTCAAGTGCAAAAATTATTGGTAATCATGATAAGTCTACAAGGGCACACCTCAGAGTCAAAACTTGAGATCTCTTATGCAAAAAACAAACAAGCAATACCTCACCTTTCACTCAGAAAAGAATATTCACTCGAAAACAAGGGTAAGTGTATCACTCAATTCCAACAAAATCAAATGCATGCTTGACACTTGGTATCATCCCAACTTAAATCACAACATACATTAATAAGGACAATCAAAAGGTCTTTATTAGGGTTGTAATGGGGCTAGGGACAAGGTATGTCAAGAAAGGCCAGAATAAGGTGAAGTGTCAAAAGCTAGTAGTTACCATGAATATCATACACAACACCAAACTTCTCTCCCACCCAATTATTCTCAATTTTCAACAAAAAGCCTTGACTAGTCGTAATGAAGGAGGATTACAAAAAACATAAGTATGCTCTCATATGTTTTTTTTTCTTTTTCTTTCTTTTTTTCTTTTCTTTTCTTTTTTTTCATTTTTTTCATTTTTTTTTCTATTTTTTTTCTTTATTTTTATGAGAGCTAATATAAATGTAACAATAATCCTCCTTTAGATTTGATTTTGAAAATCGACTAACAAGGTAACAACAAATATTTCCTCAAAAGTTATGAACAAAAGTAAACCCTTTTTCACGCACCTTATTGCTCCCTCAAGTTCCTACTAGCCTTTGACAAAATGGGATCAAGAATACGTAAGGCTAAACAAGAAATAGGTCTTAGGCGAGTAATGTGGTGTGTCACCGAAAGAATATGATTAAGCTCAAAGGGTAAACTAATTGATCACGTAAGCATGGTGTGGATATTTTTGGAAATATAGGTTATTCCTAAGTGCCTTTATCATTTTGTCATCAATTAATGTCATGCATTTCGAGAGGAATTCAAACAAGGGCTAGCAATGCAAATGACAAGTGGACACTCAAGCAAAGAATATAGATGCAAAAGATATGCATATAGGCTCAAAATCTCACTTGGTGTAGTAAAACATAATTAATCTCAAGAAATGGTTTCCTCAATGCACCTACTTGTACTCAAAGCATAAAGACCAAATCATCTTACACCTAATCATGACCTTCTAATTTCATGCACAATTCAAATAAGTTTACTGGCTTCACCTTGCTAGTGTAAGTGTGTGAACAAGAACTTAGCAAATCACTTCTCAAACAAAAGCTTTGGGTCATAAGATTATCATAGCATGCAAGGGTGCATCAAGCAACTAGCAATCAATTAACAAAACTAGAAAAAGAACTCTTTTTGATTTTTTCATTTTTTAATTTTTTTGGATTTTTCAAATTTATATATTTACACTAAAAACCCCCCCCATACCTAAATCATGCATTGTCCTCAATGTATGCGAATGCAAGAGAAAATGAGAAATGAGAAAGGATAAAGTTGAGGAAATACCTGATAAGGATGAAGGAGACTGAAAATTTCTAAAAACTACGAAAGAAAAACAACACACACACGCACACAAATCCTCCCCCATACCTATTTTACACGAGGGAAGGTACAAAACAAATATTTACTAACCAATACCTGCTCTTGGAAAAACTATCTTTGTTACACACAAATCATATTTTAGAAACTCACCCACAAAAATAGCATAGACCACTCGAACAATCCGATTAGGTGCAAGAATAAACTCATATTCATAGACCATGAAGATGCTTCTTTTTGTTGTTTAAGCAAATTAATTACGATAAGATGTTGGTCATGAATATCATGAGTTTCGATGAAAGATGGAGAACGAGTGGAAAATGAAGAAATAGAAACGGGTGAGGGTGGCTCTTCTAAAAATGTTTTACCAACAGAATTAGGATCACAAGAAATATTCTCATGTTGGGTTTCCATTTTGGAACAAATATTCTTCATCTCTCCAAACATCTCTTCCGAGTTCAAATCCTTAAAAGATTCGTGAAGCTCTCGATTGGTCTCGTAATGCAATTGAAAATCTTGTTTAAGAAAAGACTCAATCCCATGATCATCCAAATTTGACCTTGAAACAACCTCCTTAACTAGATTAGCTCCTATTAGTTGAGTATGAAGTTCTTTGGGTTTTTCGGGAAGAGGTTTGGAAGATGAAAGAAAAAGTTCACTAGAAGAAGATGATGGTTGTCTAGGTGAAGCCACAATCGCAGAATCATCGGGATTCTTCGTTTGACCTAGAGAAAGAATGATGTCAGCATTAGAATCTTCTTCGTGTGAATTACCACCGAAAGGAGTGTCAACTTGAACATTAGACCTAGGGGAAATGATATCATCGAAAGTATCGATAGGTCTTTGAGTGATAAGAAATTCAGGGTTGACCTCGGGTGGATTCGGGGTGGTTATTGTCTCACGCTCGCACATGGTGGCTAATTGATTCACTTGACATTCTAACTTAGATAAGGCTTGAGCATTAGAGTTCAAAATTTGCCTATCAGAAGTTCTGGTTCGCATGAAGCTTGCTTGAGAAATCAATAAAGCCTCGATACTCTTTTCTAAGGTGTCAAGTTTCCTACTCGAATCATGAAATCTGGGTGGGTGGGCGGGTGTTTGAATTGAACTCGAATAAGGAACTTGACTCGGAATTGGATAAGAGTTCGGTTCTTAAAAATGTGGAGGCGGAGTTTGATAGCTATGACCTTGGTTCCATGAGAGATCGGGATAATCTCTCCAACCGGAATTAAAAGACGATGTAAAATGGTCATTTCGAGAGGTTGGTTGAAACATGGCGTTGACTTGTTGAGAGTCGGGGCCATGTTGAAAATTGAGACTCGGAGAGTTGAAATTTGGGTGCCAAGACGTGTGTGATGGGCCACTAAGGGTTTCTAAAGCTTCGAGTCGTCTAGTAAGAGCATCTAATTCAGAGTCGATTGCAATATTGTTTTCACTATAATGCAAATCACTAAAAGTACTAGACGACTCGTTATATACACTAGGTTCCCTAGTTGACTCATACCACATCGTATTATATGCTATCTCCTTGTCAAAATCCAAACCTTGGTAATAACGCTCCCTAAATGCTACGGACATGGTAAAGATTGATCAATGATAAAACCACGTAGCAAGTAAGTGCGAAAATGAAACACACAAAATAAATGGTGAAAAATCAAAAGAAAAAAAAAATCTAACCTAGGTTCCCTAAATAAAATAACTAGACATTGCTCATAACATAAAGACACACTAAAAATTCCGTAAATTAAGAATTATTCAGACCGATTCGGCCAGATTAGAGCAGGCATTGCTAAGAGGCCAAACTCGTCACTAGACACCGAATCTTAACAGCCAGGCGAACCTTAGACACTGAAGGTCGTGAATAAGTCTTAATTACGTTTATTTTTAGGCACCTTCCTAATTGAGCGTGAAATCCTAGGGGCAAATGTCTAATTAATTTTATTAAAAGGCTAGGGGATGCAAAATGAGGAATTTATTGTTTTTGGGCTAAGGAAAGAGTGATGAAATCCTTTCCCTTATCTTGTAGTGGTTTTGCCCTTAAGATTTATTTACAAATGATGTAACAAACAACGAAAAAAATTATAAACATTTATGGATGCTTTAACTACGTGCTCTAACTAAAGAAAAGAAGAATTTAACGTACCTTGGGGTCCTCCAGCGATCACCACAATTTAATAGGTACGAAAAATTAAAAACAAGAAAAATAAAAATCTAGATGATGTGCCCTAGGTGATTAAATGCATGATGCAACAATTATGTATTTACAACTAATTTTTTTGGATTTTTTTCAATTTTCAATTTTTTTGTATTTTTGATTTTTTTGATTTTTTTGTGATTTTCGAAAAATAAAAAGCCGAAAAGAGTGAGATACGGTTACCGAAGCAAGCTTTCCAAAATATTCCAATTTTTTCCACGCTCCGTTGAAAAGAGTTCCGAAATCTCAAGCTTTCCTAAAAAAAACGAGACAAAAATAAGACAGGAAATAAAACTAACCCGAAAAATTAAAAATCAAGGCGCGAAAAATAATTAGTTCCCCGGCAGCGGCGCCAAAAACTTGATATGCTAAAAATAGAAAGATTTTAAAATTGCAAGCGCACAATTCGTTTCGTTGTAAAATTTGTGATTCGTTCATCAGGGACTAATATTTTCGCAATCCTCAATATTTTATTTAATCGGATTAGAACAATTGGGTTTTGGAAAATTCGATTTAAAACTATTTAATTAATCTATTTTTAAAGAAAAATTAAATTTACTCTAATTCTAAACTAATTAATTAAATTGTTCTAGAAAACTCGAATTGAAACTTAAATTTTATTAACAGAAAATTTTAACAAAAATTCGACATGAATTATTTGTAATTACCACTAGCCAAAAAAAAAACGCAATCAACACTACACAATTTTGATTCAACTCGAAACTTGGCTTAAATTCTTAGTCAAAATAAGACAGCAACAAAATAAATAACTGCTTAAATTCTAAACAACTACTATAACTCAAAGTCGAAGATCCAGGAATTCACAGAAAACGCAGACTAGCACAATACAATAGTAAACACAATACACTAGACGAACTAAAACTCAGCACAAACCAGGCAACTCGAGGCGGACTCACTCAAAACCTCCAGCTCGCACACAGCAACTCAGTACACAACTTGGAAACTCAGCAAAAACAGAAATAAAGACCAGGACTAGGGAACTACACTTCATTACAATTCAAGAATTCAACGTAACTCGACAGCAACTTGAAGTAACAACTCGAAAACAAGAACTCACAATACACGAATTCATCAAAACCAATACACAAGACATCTAAGCTAACCAGAACTCAAAACAGTGAGTCGATTCTAAAATGCAGCAAAACTAGAACGCGAAAACTTCGAATTACAAACTCAGAAAACGTCGCCATTAATTCACCTTGCAGAATTCAGACATAACTCGACAAAACTCAGACTCAAAATACACAACTCAGAACCAAAAGACCCGAATAAAACACAGCTCAATAGGCGAACATAAACACGAACTCGGTGAATCAATCGAAAACGAACACAATAGCCGAACCCAACAGACTACACTACTAAAAAAACGAAATTACAAATTAAGAGAGGGGAAGAAGGTGTGGTGAACAAAAGAAGAGGAGTGTGATGGGTTTCACAGCGAAAAGAAAAGAGGAAATAAGAGGATTTATGGTTTAAGGGGGAAATAGGGGAAAGAAACAGGGGAGTTGAATGTGTTTTATTTTGAGTATGTTGAAAGCGTACGAGACGAGGAAGAGAGAGTTGGGGAATTTGAAGAAAAACAAAGGATAAAGAAGAGGTGATTAAAATGAAAGAACAGGGGACATAAAACTGGGTAAAAAGGAAAACAGATGGAATCAAATAAGCTACGAATTAAAAACAAATGAACAGAGAAATGAAATTACCGAAAATAATAAGACTAATTAAACTACTAATATTTTTATTACTTTTTTTTTTATATAATTATACTAACACATAAAATGTGGAAAATTTAGATCTATAATTAAAAATATGAAACCCACAATAAAATTTATTTTTAAAGGGGCAAAACTACGAATTAAAACTAAATTAAACTACGAACACGAAATTAAAGTTTCGTTACTCTCAACCCCTAGTGGTTAGCATTTCGCTACTTTGTCCACTAAACGGAATTACGAAAATAACGAAACAAGGCAACGATAATGAAAGAGCAAGACAAGAAATTAAAGGGAACTCGAAATTGCATTAAAATAAAGAGAGTGTTTACAAGATTTGAAACTACAAAAACAAGAAATTAAAGCTACCCTAAAACTACCCTACACTACTCCTAAGATCTACTCTACACTACATGTTTTCTACAAGGGAAATGAGGGGGTATTTATAGGATGGGAATTAGGGTTTAGGGGGGTGTGGGTTAATCTTGACCCTACATTTGGTGTATGTGGTGGTGTAATCCTATCCATTAAAAGATTCCTTCCCCATTAAGATTTGGTAGACTTGATCTTGGCCATACACCTTTTTAGTGTGTTGGGATGATCTCCACCTTCCATGTGTCCTCCAAGATTCCCTTTCCACCAAACTCCTAATTCTTTTTCCTCTTTTTCTTTTTGGTCCTTTTTCTTCCTCTTTTTCCCTTCCTTGCACTTTATTTCTTTATTTTGCCATTTCTTTATTTATTCACGAATTTCCTGAAATGCAACAAAATAAATTATTAAAATACGAGTTCAAGCAATAAATAGGTAATAAAAATATGCAAAAATATGCACTTATCATAGTTGTATGCCGTAATAATCTGAATTTGTTGTAAACCCCACTTCAGATTTTGATCAGAAATCTCAGAATTCTCTTGCTTTCGTGATGTTTTACACGGATAGTGAAAGAAATCAGTAGTTAGTAGCTTTTATTGTTGGAAAACCGGAAGGACACCCCGAATTGGGGCACCGTCGGAATTCTACCACCACGACGGTTAGTCTTTCCGACGAGTCGTGGTGGACTATGATAATGATTGAGTCCGGATTTTTGAACATAATTTCAGTTTGATTTTCGTAGATTAATATCTGGAAGTTTTGGAGTTTCAATTTTTATTTTGAATTTTTTGTGTTCGGTTATCGATTATTAGTTAATTGGGTTGAAATTTCAGATTGTCGGATTTCAGATTATCAGTTTCGGTGTTGCAGTTGTGTGGTTGTAGAGATGGCGGCGGTTTGATGCGGTTTGATGGTGGTGGGTGGGTTATGGTGTGAAATGGGTGGTGAACGGAGGAGAGTTGTAAAAGGGGATGGCGACAATGGTGGTTCGGTGGTGTTGGGCGTAGAGGGAACATGGGAGTTAACACATCAGAACCCACGTGTATAATTTTAACATATCAGCGCACCACGTCACTTTTCTGTCACGAACGTTATATGAAATTAACGGCAGTTACCCAATTGCAAGTTTTAATTACTTTAATGAGTTGACTGCAAGCTTTTTGAGTTCGATTACCCAACTGCAAGTTGAGTACTAGTTCAGTTATGAATTTTCCCATTAACCCTAAAAAAAATACTAAACTAAAGTTTAGGAGTTGACATCTGCGTTTTGGTGGATGATAAGCCCATTTTTATTTTTATTTTCTTGATTTTGTTTTGTTTTTCAATAAATATCTCTCTTTATTGAGAGTCTAGTACCACGTTGGTGGGTTTTATCTACTGATATATTGGATTTTGTACTTTCTCCTTGTGAATGATAACTTTCATTTTTTTTTCTTTCATTTTACTTTGTTTTTCAATAAACATATCTCTTTATCGAGAGTCTAGTGTCCCATTATTGGATTTTGTCTATCTATATATTGGCTTTTGTTCTTTCTCTTTTGAGAGTAGGTTCCTTTATTTTGGCATCTGGGATCTTATATCTACAGGATTTTGTTATATTGGTTCATTGATTTGGATAGTATAGAATCATAGTATCTTCAATTGTTCGAATATGTTCTCACAAATTACATATGTATTTCCCTCACGATTAGAATAAATTGTTGGATTATTTCGCCAGAAAGACTATATATTTCAGTGATATAAGCGAGTGATATACCATAATTTAAGATCTGATCAACGATTATAGTTTGGTTTATTGAAATCTTGTTACCTTGATATAATCTATTTTAATATGTGTTTGTCCAATTTTGATTATTTTTGCAGATGTATGACATTTTATTGATACCTATAAAAATAGTGATTTTGAAGAAGATTTGAATGATTATTTGTGTAGATGACATATGCTCTTTTCTTGATAATTAATTATCAATCAAAAGTGATTTATTAGAATTTTTGCGTTGTTGACCAATTTGCGATGTAAATATTCATTTACAATATTTTTATTGATTTTATAATGAATTTTATTTTTTGGATTGATAATTTATACTTCAAATAATGTCTAATACTATTTGATAGTCTTTCAATGTCTTGAATAATTCAAATATATCGTCAAGTTAATTTATTTGTCCCATTAATTCTTGCATAACTAAAAAATACTGATAAGTAAAATGTTGATGATAATTGATTTAAAATTCATTTTTTAATATTTTAATTGGTTGAATTTAGCTTTTTTTTATAACTGATTAATTTAAAAGTTTATTTAAATTAAATTTTGAAGGTATATTTAGAATAGTGTAGTAAATATTTTTTTAAAATTTTAAAATATTTGATTGAATAAAAGTAGATTTATTCAAATTTGTTTGCACCTTATGATTGTAGATCGAGTGTTTGAGATATTAAAATATTATATTTTATAGTATAGATAAAATAGACCCATGAATTAAAATAATATATTTGTGTTAAAAACAATTAATAAATACGCAATTTTAGAAAATGACTCTATACATAGAGAGTGACGCAAAGAACAGATGTGCTAGTATATAATAATGTAATTGTGATTAATTTTTATGATTAATTTAATTTTAGTGGTAAATTCTAATTCGCTCATATATATTTTTATGAAAATTAATTCATAATATATTGTGAAAATATTATATATTTTCATAATCCTAATTGATTTTTATTTAAAATATTAATTTATAATAAAAAAATTGACATTAAAAAAATATGTAATATATGGATATGTTAATCAAATCATTACCATATTTAAATTGGAATTGCTAACTAACCTTGGTTAGTATAATAGGATGAGAATGGTAAATAAGGAAAACTGTTAATAAAATATGACTGGTCTGAAATTTAGGAATAAGCTCTGATTGGTCCTAAAATATTTCATAATTTAAATTCAAGACAAAATAATTTTGATGAAATCGAAATGCTAATCTTCAATTTTATAACTGGATTATGAGACTGAATTGTTATCTTGGTTCAAATAAAATTAAATTATCACACATGATGAATCCCATAAAAATCAATGGGGAAGGGAGGATTTTTTTTCTTTTATTGGGACATGATTTGCTATTTAAATATTTGTACCTAACTACTTTTTATGCTAATTTTTCCATGTTGGTTGAGTTATTACCATAATTATATACTTATAGCGTAATTCCGTAAATATATAGTTGTTATTCTATAAAGATCCCAGCTGGTGGTTCTGTGCTAACGGCTGTTGGTTTAGATTTGATGTTAGGAATCTTTCTCTCAATTGGTATTATTCCTCTCCCAGCGGATGGGCTTACAATAGAAAACTAAAGAAAGATGATGATCCTATTTCACACACAAAAAAGGGAGTTTACTCGAGAAGCAACGCTATGGATCACGTACTTCACCACACCTCTTGGCTTACGGGCAATCTACCTTTCAGTTACTTTGTACGAGACGGCAGCGGCTGGGCGAGCAAAAAGTAGGCTGAAGTCAAACTTTTGGCTTGCTACAAGCTGGGCTCGGGGACTGCAGTCAGCCGCTTCCCCTGTAGTCGTCAGCTCGTTCTTGACTGTTATTTAATAAAAGTGAAAATAAATTATATGAAAAATTTATTATCGAATATTTTTTGATTAAAAGTATATGTAATATATAAGCATGTTAAATTAAACAGTTGTTATATTTTAAAAACCACAGTTAGTAAAGTGGGTATAGAAATATAAATAAGGTAAACTTTTATTATGATATGATTGGTCTAAAATTTAGAAATTAGCTCTGATTGGTTCTAAAATAATTCATAGTGGTTGACTGAACACTGGTAGACTCAGGTAACCAATAATAATACTCTTCTAGAGTATATTTAACAATTTAAATAATTAAAATATATGCAGCGTTGGCTTATATGCATTTATTAATTAATTTTATTAACAAATTATGAATAAATAAATTTTTAAGCTTTTAAAAAAATCGAGTATTTGAAGGTATGGAAATTATCCAAATTATTTAAAATTTGATTTCAAATTCGATATTTTTCATATTTCTAGTTGAGTTATATTATAATTATTTAAAATCGATTATAATTGTATAATATATATTATTTAAATCAATTTATAATGTATGATAATATGAATGTGATTGACTTTATATTAAAAGAGTGGTTGATTAATGAATGAGTGGTTATGAAATATAATTTAAAATATATAATAGTATATCGTGAGATAGGATGTGATTGTAAATAAGGAAAACTCTTAATATAACATAATTGGTCTAAAATTTAGGAATTAGCTCTGATTGGTTCTAAAATAATTCATAGTTTTCTGATTGGTTAACTCAACACGGGTAGACTCAGGTATTATAATAAAGGATATGAGCTTGTAAGGTTTAAGTTAAAATAATTTAATTTCTTACATATTCTAAATTTATTATAATTATATTTTAGGTTTTATATAATTTTTGTACTTCAAATTTTATTATATATTATTTTGTTTAATATTTAGGATTCGTAAATTTTTAGCTGATTGAGAAAATTATTTATAATTTTGTAGGTTGTCAAAGTACTGTTTGGTTCTTTATGCAACCACAGAATCCTACAAAGTGACAAAGATTTTTCAAGTTTCTTCTATTTAGCTTTAGCTCATATGAAATAGTTGTAGTTTTTGTTCTTCCTAATAATATCAAGGGCCAAAATTTTGAGGCTATGTTCACTTGGATTGAATGGAATGAGGGTTGAATGGAATGAAATTTATACTATTATTTGATCGAGATTGGAGAAAGTGTTTATAAATTTCATTCCTTGCTTCATTCATCTCCAAATAATTTGAACTAGAATTCTAACCCACATGTTTTGGTAGGAATGCTCCATTCCCAATCTTCATCATTTTTCTTGCATTCTTCATCATAAAAAACTTCTTCTCCCTCATATTTGTTCATTATTTCCCCCAATATCCCCCTTTTTTCATAAATTTTGTTTACAATTTTCATTCCATTCCTATCCCATTCCATTCTTTCCAAATGAACACACCCTGAGACTAGAGTTATTTGACTTTATGTGCTATAACGTGTTTATTTACAACAAAACTTCACTAATAATCCAGTGCAAATCAGGTAATCCCATGGTTTTCTGTATAAAAACGAGCCATTTTTTATAAGGTGGACTTTAGAAAAAGTCAATTGAAAATCACTCGCACAAAATAATATGGAGTAAAGCGCACTTTGTGTATATGCAGTTTGTGTGTCAGTACGTTTTAGATATTGTAGTTCAAAAAATATCACGGACTATACTGCACTTTACTTTTCATTACGAGTTGTCCTTTTCCGTTAAATGACTATAACTCCATCTATTTGACTAGGCTGACTGGGGGTAAAAAAGACTTTGTAATGAATATCACTTGTGCAGTATATGTATCGACACATGTATCACTCATTGCCCGTTTATACCCTTATAGACATACTCAATGACCATTGTGAGAGCAATAAAAAACCCGCACCAGAGACAAAGGTAAATAGCAAGCAAGAGGTTTATGCTGGAGCAAGCAATAAGGCACTTCCGGAAGGTGAAGTCATGATTAGTGGTTGCCAAACTGACCAAACATCTACTGATGCTAGAATATGTGTTATCATTCTTTCAGTGTGGAGGAAATATGGTGACTTACTCTACATTCTCCATTGTTATATAGGGATTAAATTGCATAAGCACTTTCACCTTGTTAAAATGGAAGGCCACTTATCATCTTGTCTATAGTCTTTAATCAAAGCTCTAGGAACGAACTCTCTTGTGGCTATTCATTAATTAAGTTAATTGAACTCCCATTCAGAACCAAGAATCGTTTGTGTCTGATTTTTTGTACTTCAATGTGGATGATGAAACGTTATAATCATTTCCAGGACCTCCTATCGGTGTGTGGTCACTGGTCAGATTCAAGGCGTTAATATTGCGTTAATATTTTGGGAAGTTGAAGGCCATTAAAATTTTATCGAGATTTGTCCTGCCCCCAGTTTGCTCGGCATTCATGAGATGAAGAGTAATTACTGTTAGGAATCTGCCCGATTCCCGGCGAATGCGGAAGCGATTTGGTAAATATGTGCGCTTAGATCCCACAAATATACGTGATAGTAATGAAGCAACAAACAAACAATACAGTAAAAGAGACAAGAGATTTAATGTGGTTCGGCACAGCCTACATCCACAAGAGCAACAACTTCACACTAGATAAAAGAGATTACAATATCCGGGTATCCGGCCCCTGAATTTTATACACAAATTCATCCCTACAATACCTATTATGTATATCCCCAACTCACTGAAGTGTTTCTCTCAAAACCTCCCCCTATCACTGTTTCCTGACAACCTTTCCTTCTCTCCCTCTCCCAACCTGGACAATGCCACACAACCTGATAGAAAGACCCCAGTCAGACCCAAGTACCCTAAGGAATAGTTTAGGCACGAGGATCTTCTATCCCGACACTTCCTGAAAGCGGGCTAAACCGGCTCTCCTACTAGACGGACTATCTAGCAGCTATATATAGAGAGAAGAGAGAATTAAGGTGTATTTGATAATGAAGGAGGAGAGGGGTATTTATAGGAGTTAGATGTGTAGTAGGTGGGGGTTGGTAGAGTTTGGTTGTTGAAGAGTTGGTGAAGTTTGGCAAGAAAGGCTGCTGCCTAACAATTACTCGGGATAGTTTGTCAAGTATGAAATTGATCTTAATCTAAACTTCGAAGTATTCCCAGAGATGACCAAACATAAGGCTTTTTTTAGAACATTTCCCGGATAATTCGTTTAAAATAGGAGAAATACCTGGTAAGGTTATCCGTTACAATTTTGTCAATGAAAGTTTCAAAGTGATAATACTACTAGACTTTAGCTTTAAAGTAATATGGGAGTATGGAACTTGGGAGTTGGGTGTAGGCAACAATTTCAAAAAAACTAGATGTTAGCCCTTGAGGAGTTCCAGAGGGGCAATACATTGAATCTGGGTATAGTCTGAATTTAAGTTAGCATGATTTCTTTGTCCGAACTTTCGATACTTGTCTGAACTTGTCGCCTCAAAAGATATGTACGGACTTAATAAACTCCTCTTATCACCATTGCTTTTCACTGAGTACCTTGATGATTCTTGAGAAGGTTTTGGAGTAGCAGATTCTGACATATGCAGCATTGTCTTTGCACCTGATGTCTTCGTTCCAAATGGAATAAATATTCCTTGTGCTTTCTTTCAGCTCCCAACTGGGCTATGAATTCCAGTTCTGATTTCAGGCAAACAAGTTGGTAATTGCGATTGAGATGGTGTTGGAGAAGGCTGTGGAGCGAGGGAGATGTTGGAGAGAGGTGTAGGGGAGGGTCGAGAGAGAGATACAGGGGAGAGGGAGATATGGAGAAAAGAGGAACAATAAGACACATTAAAAAGTCTTTTTTACCCCAGGCTGACAGACGGCGTTAAGGTGATTTAACGGAAAGGGGCAACTCGTAACGAAAAGTAAAGTACAGTATAGTTCGTGGTATTTTTGGAAGTACAACATCTAAATGGTCCGACACACAAACTGCATATACACAAAGTGCACTTTACTCGGATATAAATTGATAAGAAAGAAAGGACTTGGATTGAGAACATTATGGATCAAAAGTATCAAACAATCCACAATATCACTAAATCAGAGTTTACGAATGTAACTCCAGGACATTGTATATAAATAGGTACATGTCAAAAACCAATCCACATCTCTTCATCTAATTTATTCACAGTTTCTAAAACAAGAATAGCTCTCATGTCAGCTTTTAGAACATTGTTGAGCTTGGCTGTCGCAGCCATGCTCCACAACTTGGCACTAGCAACAGAGTACACAGTTGGGGGATCGTGGTGGTTGGGATACAAGCACCAATCTGCAAGTTTGGGCATCAAGTAATATATTTTTGGCTGGAGACGATATGAGTAAGCACAAGTTGCACAACGCACTCATCTACACAGCAAGCTCGACTCTATAATAAGGCAAAACTAAGCAATCGCTTAGGGCCCCAACACACATCAAGGGCCTCAAAATTTTAAATCATATATATATATATATATATATATATATATATATATTTATTTATTTATTTTTTTAATTTTTAATTTTAGAATTTATTATTTTTATACATAAGAAAAATATGTATTAAAATAAAAATAAAAATTCACATATTATTTTTTCTAAATGTAAAGTATAAATTAGTTTGATTTTAGAAAAAATAAGAAGTTGAAAAAAGTTACTATATTTATATTTTTCAGTGAGTCAAGTATTTCATCCTTTTGGAGATCCAACAAACTCTTTTCCACCTGGTTTTCTTCAACCGCCACCATCTCTCTATTGGAGAAATAAAATAGATATAAGGGGTAGTTTAGTAATATTGTAGTTAAATAGAATTGGGCTATATATAAAGCCTCTTTACTCTCATTTCTTGTTAATATCAACACAATGTAGACCTTTAGTGGTCCTGTGCTTGTAACATGTATTATCTAAGACCTATGTTTTTCTTTGCTACTTAATATCAATTTAATCATTTCTATTTATTATTCTATAAAAGTCTACATGGTATCAGAGCCTCCGGTTCTTGAGGCTTAACAATTATTATGTATTTTTGATTTCGTTGTAGTTTTAAGCTTGCTGGAGCACTTGTTGAAAGTGTTAGATAGAATTCCTAAGAGAAACAATGTTGTTAAGTTATTCATGGGTTGATTGTGAGTTGTGGGGTTGAGGAAGATGTGTTTGTTGGGTTAAGTTTGGTTGATTATTATGGGAAAAGTAGAAAGAGTCAGTGTGCACATAAGGTGTTTGATATTTGTTGTTAAAGAAACTGAAGGGTAAAGATGATGTTTCGTTATACTGTTTACTCAAAACATTGTTCACTCGCCACCACTACAACCACAAGCCTCTGCATCACAAAACCCTTCAATTTACAAGCAATGAATCAAACCAAGAGAATTCTCAGCTCACTTAAACTTGCCAACTAGCTCTACTCGACTCGGTTCATTATAACTCACTCACTCTCCCATCAGGTAACTCATCTATCTCCTTCAATCTCATCACATTTTGCAAGATTTTCAAGATTTCAGACACCCATTTATTTATTTAGCCATCAAAATGTGTTCTTTTCATCGAAACCTGAGCCAGTTTTAGATCTTGTTGTGTCTTAAGATTGGTCGAAAGAATTAGAACAAGAACTGTTTGATTCAAAGTCTGAACTGACTCATGGGACTGTTATTTATGTTTTGAAGAGGCTTGATAAAGACCCATTTAAATCTTTCAAATTCTTTATCTGGGTTGTTGATAAAAATGGATTTGAGCCGAGTTCCGCAATGTATAGCTTGTTGCTTCAAATTTTGGCTAGTAATAAGTTGTTAAAAGGTTATTGGATACGAAGATTTCTGTTTCAGATAATTTTGTAGTGAGGGTGTTGAAGGAACTTCGACAGAGTCCATTGAAGGCAGTGAGAGTTTTTAAAAGGTTCAGTGAGAATTGTGATTGGGAAAACTTGTTTTATGATGAAGGCGACCTATTACTGATTGATACACCAAATGATTCAAAGTCATTAATCGATCCTAGTCAGAGATCACTATTACCTGGAATGACTTTCTGTACTTCTCTGACTGATAATTTGCAAATTTCTGGAGCTGTAAATGCTGTTGGTCCTGACAACCTTTCCTTCTCTCCCTCTCCCAACCCGGACAGTGCCACACAACCTGATAGATGACCCATGCAGCGGGACCACCTCCGATGGTTGCAGTCAGACCCAAGTACCCTAAGGAATAGTTTAGACACGAGGACCTTCTATCCCAACACTTCCTGAAATCGGGCTAAACCGGCTCTCCTACTAGACGGACTATCTAGCAGCTATATAGAGAGAGAAGAGAGAATTAAGGTGTATTTGATAATGAAGGAGGAGGGGGGTATTTATAGGAGTTAGATGTGTAGTAGGTGGGGGTTAGAGTTTGGTTGTTGAAGAGTTGGTGAAGTTTGGCAAGAAAGGCTGTTGCCTAACAATTACTCGGGATAGTTTGTCAAGTATGAAATTGATCTTAATCTAAACTTCGAAGTATTCCCAGAGATGACCAAACATAAGGCTTTTTTTTTAGAACATTTCCAGGATAATTTGTTTAAAATAGGAGAAATACCTGGTAAGGTTATCCGTTACAATTTTGTCAATGAAAACTTCAAAGTGATAATACTACTAGACTTTAGCTTTAAAGTAATATGGGAGTATGGAACTTGGGAGTTGGGTGTAGGCAACAGTTTCGAAAAAACTAGATGTTAGCCCTTGAGGAGTTCGAGAGGGGCAATACATTGAATTTGGGTATAGTCTGAATTTAAGTTAGCATGATTTCTTCGTCCGAACTTTCGATACTTGTCTGAACTTGTCACCTCAAAAGATATGTTCGGACTTAATAAACTCCTCTTATCACCATTGCTTTTCACCGAGTACCTTGATGATTCTTGAGATGGTTTTGGAGTAGCAGATTCTGACATATGCAGCATTGTCTTTACACCTAATGTCTTCGTTCCAAATGGAATAAATCCTTGTGATTTCTTTCAGCTCCCAACTGGGCTATGAATTGCAGTTCCGATTTCAGGCAAACAAGTTGGTAATTGCGATTGAGATTGTGATTGAGATGGTGTTGGAGAAGGCTGTGGGGGAGAAGGCTGTGGAGCGAGGGAGATGTTGGAGAGAGGTGTAGGGGAGGGTCGAGAGAGAGATACAGGGGAGAGGGAGATATGGAGAAAAGAGGAACAATAAGACACATTAAAAAGTCTTTTTTACCCCAGGCTGACAGACGGCGTTAAGGTGATTTAACGGAAAGGGACAACTCGTAACGAAAAGTAAAGTACGGTATAGTCCGTGGTATTTTTTGAAGTACAGTATCTAAATGGTCCGACACACAAACTGCATATACAAAAAGTGCACTTTACTCGGATATAAATTGATAAGAAAGAAAGGACTTGGATTGAGAACGTTATGGATCAAAAGTATCAAACAATCCACAATATCACTAAATCAAAGTTTACGAATGTAGCTCCAGGACATTGTATATAAATAGGTACATGTCAAAAACCAATCCACATCTCTTCATCTAATTTATTCACAGTTTCTAAAACAAGAATAGCTCTCATGTCAGCTTTTAGAACATTGTTGAGCTTGGCTGTCGCAGCCATGCTCCACAACTTGGCACTAGCAACAGAGTACACAGTTGGGGATCGCGGTGGTTGGGATACAAGCACCAATCTGCAAGTTTGGGCATCAAGTAATATATTTTTGGCTGGAGACGATCTGAGTAAGCACTACCCACTCATCTACACAGTACACTCGCATATGCACCCACGCAAATGTGCATATGATCTTTGTGACTATGCATAACATGCATTTGTTTTACGGAATTAAGGCAGCTAGTTACTAACATTTAAAGAGATAACAGAGAACTTGGCAAAGAGAAAAGAAAGACTATATTAATAGATTATATGTATAATCGTAAAATCTAACAAGCTCTTTGAACTTGCAGTTTTTGACATATTAATAGATCATATGTATAATCGTAAAATCTTGGGAAAATTAATTCCTTAGTTCCTAAACTTTGGGTCGTTTTTGGTCTAGGTCCCTAAACTAAAAAAGTCAATCTTTCGATCCCTTAATTTTCAATTTTTTTGATTAAGGTCCCTCCGTCCAAATAAGGCTAACGCCGTTAGTGGATAAAATTCGAAAAAAAAATTAAAAATTCAGAAATATTTAATAAAATTCAGAAAAATTCGAAAAAAAATTAAAAATTAAGAAATATTTCATAAAATTATATGAATTAAAGTAAAGAATTCTGAAAAATTATAAAATTAAAATTATATGAAATTTTCAGAAATTTTTTTTTAAAAAAAATGAGTATTTTCGAATGATTAACACCTAATTAAATTTAAAAATGAACATACCCATTCAATTTATATGCGTATAAATTGATACATGCGAACAAATATGTTAAGATATCACATTTACTTAACATATTTGTAAAAATTCACTTTTGAAAAATTTAAAAATTCACTTTAAATTTATATGCGAACAAAAAGTGAATTCAGAAAAATTTCAGAATTTAAGTAAAAATTCGAAAAAAATTTAAAAATTCACTTTTGATTCAAAAAATGTGATATCTTAACATATTTGTTCGCATGTATCGATTTATACGCATATAAATTGAATGGGTATGTTCATTTTTAAATTTAATTAAATTTTAATCATTCGAAAATATTCATTTTTTTTACAAAATTTTTCTGAAAATTTCATATAATTTTAATTTTATAATTTTTCAAAATTATTTACTTTAATTCATATAATTTTTCTGAAATTTTATGAAATATTTCTGAATTTTTTTTAAAAAAATCGAATTCTTCTAAATTTTATGAAATATTTCTGATTTTTTAATTTTTTTTCGAATTTTATCCACTAACGGCGTTAGCCTTATTTGAACGGAGGGACTTTAATCAGAAAAATTGAAAGTTAAGGGATCGAAATATTGACTTTTTTAGTTTAGGGACCCTTACCAAAAACGGCCCAAAGTTGAGAACGAAAGAATTAATTTTCCCTAAAATCTAAGAAGCTCTTTGAACTTGCAGTTTTCGATTACAAACCGGACCACAATGTGCTTGAAGTATGGAAGGTAGACTATGACAAGTGCAAGAACAGTAAACCGATTCAGAAGTATTCAGGTGGTAAGACATCCATACATCTCGGTTCTGCAGGGAAGCCATACTTCATCTGTGGAACAAGTAGACATTGCAGCCAAGGAATGAAGATCGAAATCAACACATTTGCACCTGCTTTCCACCAACAGATCCAGATTCTTGGCCACCCATGGTGGGACCATCATTACCACCCGATATTTCGGAACCACCAGATACGCCAACATCAGTACCTACAGTTTCACCTAGCAATCCCCCCAACCGGAGATCCAACAAACTCTTTTCCACCTGGTTTTCTTCAACCGCCACCATCTCTCCCCTCTTCAGCTACTAAAGTTACTAGTTGGGTTTGCGACAGGATTTTCTTTTGTAATCATGGTGTCACTGTCTCTTTAAATACTTGATGCTCTGTCTCCTTCTATATATGTTGCACTTCTGTACAATTCTCTTTCTGATCTAACATTCTCGATCGTAATATATTCTCATTGTTTCGGCTTAAACATACTTTTAGAATTATAGAGAAGAAATTAACAGAACTACAGAGACAACAGAGATGATATAAAGAGACACAGAGATGATATAAAGAGACACGGCAGACAAACTCAATAAAATAGTTAACATACACAAGGACAATGGATATACGAGTTTAGATATTAATAGAGAAACAATATTGTAGCTCACATATTATATATAGTAGCAGGTGAATTCAGAGTATCCGATCACAATCACATTACTTAATCGGAATTTGTGAAAAGAAACGCATATCTCAAATTAAAATTAGAATATCATCAAGACTACTAGTCTATTTAAAAAAAACAAATGCAGGAAAAAACAAATACTTTGGTAGTCTTGGAATGAAAATAAATATAAAGCATCCTAGTTTCTGATTCCTCGCAGGCAAAAGGATAGGCCCGTCGTTTTTCTGAGTTTACTGTAGTTTCCTTTTTTTGTTATTTCCCTGATGCATTTGATTGGAAGCATTATGCAATGTAAACAACATGGAACTGCAAGAAGATCCCTCCTGCACAAAAGGATCCAGTGTATCTTCGTTGAGTAGAAGAAGGCTCTCCACAGAACTAAAATCTACACTGCAGGACAAGTTTTCATACTGAAAAACCTCTACAGATCTAACTTCTGTTGCCTTTGATGACTCCAGGTCCCACAAAAAGAACTTGGTAAACTTATGATCAATAGGGACAGTCCTTAGCCAATATTGGCCCTTATTTCCGAACCCTACCGGACAAAATTGATGAGAACCCTTTTGCGATGCAACAACGTGTTTCTTTTCCCAAGTTGGCGTGGATGACGACTTGTCTCTTAATATCCACATGGCTAGTAGAGAAGATAGAGAAGAAAACGGACATGGTGGAACATCTCTTGTTTCTCCAAAAACAGCTATTGTTTCTCCATATACTTCCATAGTAAAATCTTTATGAAGAGGAAAATCTTTTGGATGCTGACGATTTGTAAATTCCTTACGATACCAATATGAGTCTTTTGGACAATCAAACTGTCGGATGATATCATCTTGTAAATCATAAGATAGGATCCGTCGGCTCATTGTTATCATATATGCAGAGCCATCTACAAACTTGGTAGGATGATTAGGAGAAAAACCTTCGGGGTTGCTTTTAAAATACATAAAATGATGAATAATCTTCCAACAATTAGTACTCAAGCTGTAAACACAAACATTGTATATAAAATCAGAAGGAGAAATTACCACAACTTTATAATCATCATCGTGATGCCCAAAGCTCACACTACCATACGCAACCTCAGTGGAGTAGGTAAGTTCCGGAAGCTTTTTAGCTTTCCTACAAATCGGGTTCCACAGATGTATATCGTCGCCAACTCGATATACATCATTAGACAAACAAAACAACCCATCACAAATCCCGTGAACCTTCAGTCTGCATCTACCATGATCTCTTCCGAATGAATGGGGAGTGTAGTGTAGCCTAGATTTTTTCGTACTATCAAAAAGGATGTCAGGATCGGTAAGTAATGTGCAAAAACCGGAATCTTGAAACAGTATAAACTTGTTTGTGTTCATAGGTTGTTTTTGATAGGTGAGATGAGTGGTTGCAAAAGAACGAGAAAAAATAATACGATGCCATGTTTTGCAAACAGAGCTGCACTGTAAAAGAGTCTTAACCGGCAGTCTGCTAAGGACAATTATCAATACATCTTCTCGTTTAGGGTGCTTAGACAACACATCTTCTTGCTTAGGGTTAGAGGCTGAAGACATATACTGTCCCATGATATTATGGCTGCGTGAATTTTTTCGAGAAGCTTTGAGTAGGGCTCAAGAAGGCATATGTTGTATTCGTTCAACCTATGTGTTTATATATATGGAGGTTGTTTACGGTTCTATATTAGACTGTATTGGGCTTTCAGTAGGGCTTTAATAATACTCCTAACCTAAACAGATGTTACTATCAGACTCTAATTCATCTTGTTTATTACTGGTTCTATTGCAAAAAAAAAAAAAAAGGCAAATCATATAAATTATTGATTAATTGTTAGACAGTTATTGATCGACTAGATTAGTGTTTGGGTCAACTTATTTTAAGACAAAGTTAGAGATTCCTAACATTCCAACTTATTTTCCAACTTATTTTTGCAACTTATGAAATCTCAAACATACATTAAATACAACCATAAAAACAAATTATCAAAATATGAAATTTTTACCCGAAAATAAGTTATAAGTTGGGACTTATAAGTCCAGCCAAACACCACCTATATAATAACGGATTAATTGCTAAATATTTGTTTTGAGTAATGCTAGTAGTATATAGCTACATAATTATTGTTCACAACTGAATTCCCCTAATATGAATTTTGAGTTATTATAAAAAAACCAATGAAAATATTCATATTTTTTACTTTTATCAATGAACTTCTTTTTTCACATAACAAACCAATGAACTATAGTAATGTTGTGTTTGGTTGGGATGAATGGAATGTAAAGAAATGAAAGGAAATTTGAATTATGAAATAGTTTAATGTCTAAAATATTCATTCATCCCATTCTTAATCATTTGAACTAGAACTCAAACCCACCTTAAGAAGAATGTTACATTCTTTTCAACATTTAATTTCTTCACATTTCTCATCATAGAAATTTTGTACCTATTCATTTCTTTTTTTTTAAATCTTCCCTTCTACCTCCATTTTTTTTTAATTTCATTGATTTCATTCCATTCTTTCCAACCAAACACAATAGGTAGTTTATAATTTAGTACATAATAAAATATGATCAAATGATTAAAAATAATGAGTATCAATTTAATTTTAAAGTCAGGTAAAGACCTATAATATGATGTTATTAAAAAATATTCTTTAAAGAAATTAATTATTATTTAAACCTTTCATATCATGTCATTTTTACTAAACTAAATATATCTATCCTATTTTCAACAATTTTCTTAATTTGAAAAAAAATTAACATACCATAAATTAATAAATTTAATTTTTAACATAAACGATTAATTCATTTCATCAAAGGTAGTAAGTAAAACTTTTAATCTTAGAAATAAAGATAACTATAATGTATAAAATAATTTTTTTGAAAGTGTAAAAAATAAAAATTGCATTCATTTGTAGTATATTTGAATAAATATAATTACTAATCAAGAGTTATCAATTAAATGAGAATTAGTTTCGGATAAATTAATCAAATATAATTTAATTATCTTCCATTTTGAGTACCAAAAATCACTAAATCACATTATTGTATTTTTGAATAAAGTAAATTATAAAAAAATGTATGCAAATTTACAATAAGTTATCCATAAATATTATTTTAAAATTTCAACTTAATTTAGAATATTTGCTTATAATATTTATATGTAAATGATAATTAAAAAACTCAATGTAATTAAGTCATGCCATATTATTCAAATATTACAAATCAGACGAGGGTACAACAATATCAAAAATATTAAAATTCGCTAACATGTCATCTGTTAAAATTTAACCATGATTAATTTTTGTGTAAATTTTCATTATTTAAGAAAGTTTGTTGGGTCATAGTAAAAAAAAATAGATGATTGGTTAAATTGCAAAAAATTGATAAATTTATTGGTTTATTCGATCAATGATTATGTGAATTTTTATTGATTGATACTAATGTGAATGCAGAGAATCCATTGAGTTATAACTAATCAAATTGATACACTTTTTGTGAAACTTTATTTAATTTTAACATTTTCCATTTATATGTTCAATCGTCGAAATTACCTGACACTCATCACTCATCCAAAAGGGCCTTAGCTCGTGATTCGAGATAAGAAGAGTATTAAATTCTTAATCATTCCGTATTTGATGGTACAATCACTGATTATTGATTAATTGTTAGATAATTATTCATCGACTCGATTATATAATCTAGAAGTGTTATGTTTTCCAAAAAAATTCCTAAAAAATTTTATCAAATAAATTGACATGTTAAGTGTCACATTTTCATTTATAAGCGCATATACCTTACACTCATCCAAAAGGGCCTTAACTCGTAATTCGAGATAAGAAGAGTATTAAATTCTTAATCATTTCGTATTTGATAGTACAGTCATTGATTATTTAATTGTTACACAATTATTTATAGACTCTATTATATAATTGAGAAGTGATACGTTCTCAAAAATTTTCCAAAAAATTTTATCAAATAAATTGACATGATAAGTGTCACATTTCATTTATGAACATATATTTTTGTACACGGAATCTTATCAATATCAATATATTCTTATTGATGCTTAGTAAAGGATTTAATCAAATTACACCAATTATCCTTTGAAATCAATATTATCCAATTTTTTTACATAGACTTTTTAGTCCTTTTACTTTTAAATTACACAAATTACCCTTTGAAATCAATATTATCCAATATTTTTACATAGGCTTTTTAGTCCTTTTACTTTTTGATCGGGTTAATGGGTTAATGGATATCCATGTTTTAATCATATAGAGGTATTCGGGTAATTTTCTTCTGATATGATGACACCCCTCACATTTCCTGACCCGGTTTTATTACACACATTCTACAGTTTTCCAACATTCCATTTCTGGATTTTTTACTTTTTGATCGGGTTAATGGGTTAATGGATATCCATGTTTTAATCATATAGAGGTATTCGGGTAATTTTCTTCTGATGACACCCCTCACATTTCCTGACCCGGTTTTATTACACACATTCTACAACTTTCCAACATTCTATTTCTGGATTTGATATAAATATTGATTTTCAACTCCTGCACTTCTGCGGCGTAGATCTAAGGAGTTTGAGAAAACCCTAATTCCCTAAACCCACTCTACTCTTCAACCCATCTTTCAAAAGTAAGCCTTTTATTATTTTTTATATCATTTTGACAATCTTTCTTTATTTATGCACTTGCGTGTTTTTTATCTGGGTTTTATTTTTCTTCATTTATTGAGTTAAAGTTTTGATTTTATGGGTTTTCCTCAGCGGCTCATAAAATTATATTTATTGAAATAAAATTCTTTCTCGACAAAGAATTCTTTCCACAATTTCTCATAGTTCATTTGCACCAGCTCCCAGGCATAGTTTCTTTGCAGCAGCTACCGGGTATGAATTTGTGTACTTCTATTGATTTTTATTGGACCTTACTATGTATATATCCTAATATATACACTCAATTACTTCCTTATGGCTGAATATACAATCAATTATACAATCAATTACTTTCTTATGGATGTCTATATATATTCGATGAAACTATATTTCTCCCCTTCTTTCACAATTCGGTTTCAGCATCTCAGCTATTTCAGCATCTCAGGTATACGTTTTTTTATGTAACTTATAAATTAAAATTAATATTCATATCTTAGATAATTAAATTTCGGAATGAATGTGTTATGGAATTTAAGTTCTTTGATGGTTTAGAAGTTGAGGTATATGTGTGTATATTTGTATAATTGTTTACGTATTTAGTTATTTTACTGCGATTATGTTTGATGGTGGAGTTTTTATGCTGTGAACAAATGGGAGATTAAAAGTTATCTCTGCTGATAGTGTCTGCTAAGTGTGTGTTGAGAGAACGAGACCATCATTTGCTCTTTGTTTAATTGTATAACTGCTCATGTTATCCGGTCCCATAGTAATCTTCTGGGAATGTCCATCGACCTCTTTTATGGAATGATTTGGCTAAAAAAAATGGATTAAAACGTTTTGTTCTCTCTTGTGAGCAGCTTGGTTCTGTCATATTGTATATATACATCTTCCAAACTGCTATACCCATGATGCTCAACGTGTTGCAACAAATTTTATTAAGATGGTTAATGACTATGTAAACTATGCTAATCAGTATCGCTGTGTTTTGCATATAAAATTTGTTAAAGATACAATAAAACAGAGCTACATAATTAATTTATTGCGATATATGGCACAAGCATATTGGAAATCAGAACCAGCCCCTGATATTTTGGTTAGTGAAAGTTTATTTTCTTCCAGTCCTTGCGAATGATGGTTAATGACTATGTAAACTATGCTAATCAGTATCGCTGTGTTTTGCATATAAAATTTGTTAAAAGTACAATAAAACAGAGCTACATAATTAATTTATTGCGATACATGGCACAAGCAGATTGGAAATCAGAACCAGCCCCTGATATTTTGGTTAGTGAAAGTTTATTTTCTTCCAGTCCTTGCGAATCCTTTTAGGTATCGTAATGAAATTTTAATATATACTTGCAAGCATCTAAATTATAATTAGAGTAAGTAATCCTTTTTATATTATTATATTGCATCTCATTTGCTATGTTGATTTTTTCAGAATTTAGGTTTAAGACACACAAAACTAAACCATAGAATCTAACTTATTAAGTGAAACATAAACGGTGTTTTCAGTTAAGCCAAGTGTGTACATTATTAGGATCCATCTAAGTAAATTCCGCTGACAGACCAAGTGTTCTCAATATATGGTTAACATGTCATTTGAAGTTGTTTTGCTTGTGAATCTTGCTGTGAGAATCGTTACTTTCAAGTTTTATGGTTAGATGTCGAAGCTCAGTAATTAGAACTTATATTTCGTTAGAAATAGTCAATACTAATTTAGTAATTAGAACTTCTATTTTCTCAATCTCAAATTTTATTGATATTTTTAACATGTAATTTTCTTTAATTTACATAAATTTTTATTTTCTGTGTATGAAAAGAATTATTATTTTTAACATATTTTAAATTTTACTTGTTTGTTAATTCGTATAATATGTTATATTTGATTACTTAAGTTAATCATTTTAATTTTTAATTTTTGTATAAATATAATTAATATTGTTTGCGTGTAACAATTATTTTAATTTTTAATTTTTGTATAAATATAATTAATATTGTTTGCGTGTAACAATTATTTTAATTTTGATTACATTACTACTAACTTTGGATACCGAAAAAAACCAAATCTAATCCGTAATCCAAGGAATTTAGTTTTGGATATTGAGTTTTGGATTTGGATTTATTTTTAAAACCCAAAAATATTTGGATATGAGTTTGGATTTTACAAAAATCGGATCAAACCCAACCCATTGTCATCCAAACGCGTAAAATAAGACATTTGAAAATGAGTATCACCTATCTTTTTTCTATTTGACTAACATGTTAAAATTGAAAAACTGTACATGACACTAAAATCAAATCTATAATATATAAACACGTAATCACATTATTATATATGTGTCCTTACACTAGTACAAAAATGGTCTTTTACGTCGGTTAAAACAGCCTTTTACGTCGGTTAAATGGCGACGTATGGGCAGGCGACGTATAAGGTCATTAACCTTTTACGTCGGGTAAAAAGGCGATGTATATTGTATCCTTTTACGTCGATTCTTCTAAGCAACCGACGTATAAGGTCCAAAATATTTAAACGGAACCGACGTATATAACTGCTTTATACGTCGCCTTTACGCGGAACCGACGTATATAACGGCTTTATACGTCGCCTTTGGCCGGAACCGACGTATAAGAGGCGACATAAAAGATCAATTTTGTACTAGTGTTATAATTTAATTATCAGGTTAGAAAATATGAAATTCATTTTTATTTAACAGTGAGTATATTTTTCCGACATATATTAAAAGAAAGCGCTTACGTAGATCTGGAAAATCGTTTGCGTTGTGTATATTCATGCCATGTGTCTTTGGGATCTTGCATGAAAATGACATGAAATTATTTTGTGTACCCAAATTCGAACATAAAATGCTACTAAACTACTCAATTTTTTTTGTGCATGATACGAAAATAAAAAGCGAGAAGAAAAAATATGACAATTACATGTAATGTTACTCTCTGCCCAAGTTATCTAACGATGTTACTATATACTTGAAAACAACATTGAGATGCAACAAAATAAAACTAAGAGTAGGGTACATAAAAATGAAGCACTCCTTTTTTTAATTATGTTTATTGCTAATCAATATCTCTATTTGATTGGAATCTATTTACCAAGTTATTAAACTTTTCACCTGTATTTAAGGTTTTGTTGATATTAAAAATAAATATTATTAACCAACCAAACAAATTCGATATGTATGCTCCTAGATTAGGTTTTGAAAATTGAATATTATTACTTGAATTCAAGAATACAAAATTAAAATGGGCACCTTTTATTAGAAAAAATATATAATTTTTTATGTATCGACTTATCTAGTTATCAATAATATTCATTTTTAAACAATTGCTATAGCCGTTTCTCTCTCTCCTCCTCTCCTAAAAAATACGGGTTAATTGGCAAATTCATAACTGAACTCATACTCAACTTGCAGTTGGGTAATCAAACTCAAAAAACTTGCAAATGGGTAAGTACACTAATAATTGATTGCGATTAAATCATTGAACATGAAAAAACTTGCATCGCCATTAAATTGTGTTGACTTTTAACGGTGCTCCGTTAAATATTGACACATGTGATGCCAGGTAATTATTTTAACTTAAAATTAATTTACTTATTTTTATTTTCTTTTTATTTCCTCTTTCTTCTCTATCTCCTCTGTACTCTCTCTTCTCTCTCTCTCTCGTATCACTCTCTCCCCTTTAATCTCTCTCTCACTCCCGTCAATTTTCTTCTCTCTTCTCTCTCTCCGATCGTTTGCTAATCTGAGCTTTGATTCTTGTTCCTCCCAGTCTTCTTTACCCATCTTTGTAGTTTGATGTGCTAAAAATAGAAAGATTTTAAAATTGCAAGCGCACAATTCGTTTCGTTGTAAAATTTGTGATTCGTTCCTCAGGGACTAATATTTTCGCAATCCTCAATATTTAATTTAATCGAATTAGAACAATTGGGTTTTGGAAAATTCGATTTAAAACTATTTAATTAATCTATTTTTAAAGAAAATTAAATTTACTCTAATTCTAAACTAATTAATTAAATTGTTCTAGAAAACTCGAATTGAAACTTAAATTTTATTAACAGAAAATTTTAACAAAAATTCGACATGAATTATTTGTAATTACCACTAGCCAAAAAAAAACGCAATCAACACTACACAATTTTGATTCAACTCGAAACTTGGCTTAAATTCTTAGTCAAAATAAGACAGCAACAAAATAAATAACTGCTTAAATTCTAAACAACTACTATAACTCAAAGTCGAAGATCCAGGAATTCACAGAAAACACAGACTAGCACAATACAATAATTAACACAATACACTAGACGAACTAAAACTCAGAACAAACCAGGCAACTCGAGGCGGACTCACTCAAAACCTCCAGCTCGCACACAGCAACTCAGTACACAACTTGGAAACTCAGCAAAAACAGAAATAAAGACCAGGACTAGGGAACTACACTTCATTACAATTCAAGAATTCAACGTAACTCGACAGCAACTTGAAGTAACAACTCGAAAACAAGAACTCACAATACACAAATTCATCAAAACCAATACACAAGACATCTAAGCTAACCAGAACTCAAAACAGTGATTCGATTCTAAAATGCAGCAAAACTAGAACGCGAAAACTTCGAATTACAAACTCAGAAAACGTCGCCATTAATTCACCTTGCAGAACTCATACATAACTCGACAAAACTCAGACTCAAAATACACAACTCAGAACCAAAAGACCCGAATAAAACACAGCTCAATACACTACTAAATCAGCAAACCACGAAGCCAGCGACAACCAGAAATCCGCTATTGACTCAGAAACATAAACACGAACTCGGTGAATCAATCGAAAACGAACACAATAGCAGAACCCAACAGACTACACTACTAAAAAAAACGAAATTACAAATTAAGAGAGGGGAAGAAGGTGTGGTGAACAAAAGAAGAGGAGTGTGATGGGTTTCACAGCGAAAAGAAAAGAGGAAATAAGAGGATTTATGGTTTAAGGGGGAAATAGGGGAAAGAAACAGGGGAGTTGAATGTGTTTTATTTTGAGTATGTTGAAAGCGTACGAGACGAGGAAGAGAGAGTTGGGGAATTTGAAGAAAAACAAAGGATAAAGAAGAGGTGATTAAAACGAAAGAACAGGGGACATAAAACTGGGTAAAAAGGAAAACAGAGGGAATCAAATAAGCTACGAATTAAAAACAAATGAATAGAGAAATGAAATTACCGAAAATAATAAGACTAATTAAACTACTAATATTTTTATTACTTTTTTTTTATAATTATACTAACACATAAAATGTGGAAAATTTAGATCTATAATTAAAAATATGAAACCCACAATAAAATTTATTTTTAAAGGGGCAAAACTACGAATTAAAACTAAATTAAACTACGAACATGAAATTAAAGTTTCGTTACTCTCAACCCCTAGTGGTTAGCATTTCGCTACTTTGTCCACTAAACGAAATTACGAAAATAACGAAACAAGGCAACGATAATGAAAGAGCAAGACAAGAAATTAAAGGGAACTCGAAATTGCATTAAAATAAAGAGAGTGTTTACAAGATTTGAAACTACAAAAACAAGAAATTAAAGCTACCCTAAAACTACCCTACACTACTCCTAAGATCTACTCTACACTACATGTTTTGTACAAGGGAAATGAGGGGGTATTTATAGGATGGGAATTAGGGTTTAGGGGGGTGTGGGTTAATCTTGACCCTACATTTGGTGTGTGTGGTGGTGTAATCCTAGCCATTAAAAGATTCCTTCCCCATTAAGATTTGGTAGACTTGATCTTGGCCATACACCTTTTTAGTGTGTTGGGATGATCTCCACCTTCCATGTGTCCTCCAAGATTCCCTTTCCACCAAACTCCTAATTCTTTTTCCTCTTTTTCTTTTTGGTCCTTTTTCTTCCTCTTTTTCCCTTCCTTGCACTTTATTTCTTTATTTTGCCATTTCTTTATTTATTCACGAATTTCCTGAAATGCAACAAAATAAATTATTAAAATACGAGTTCAAGCAATAAATAGGTAATAAAAATATGCAAAAATATGCACTTATCAAATGCCCCCATACCTATCTTTTGCTCGTCCTCGAGTAAAAAAAAAAAAAAAATCTAGATGCAAAGTCCTATACTCCTTTTCGTAGGTGTGACGGTTGCATTTGGCATATGCAACAAGCCCTTTAAACCCCTAGGCAGCCCTAGTAGACGAGTAAGGTCTCGTGAGGGCCTATAGTGAATGTACCCACAAAATTCTATCTAGTTTGATTAAAAGATCACATGGCAATGCACACCACACATACATGTCCTCTCATGACACATCAACTTAAGAATCAAAATGAATTTGCAAAGTCTTGGTGTGCAAAGTGCAAGGATTCACATAGCCTACTTAAAGAAAATGCAAGAGTGATCACAAGTTCATGTCAAGTGCAAAAATTATTGGTAATCATGATAAGTCTACAAGGGCACACCTCAGAGTCAAAACTTGAGATCTCTTATGCAAAAAACAAACAAGCAATACCTCACCTTTCACTCAGAAAAGAATATTCACTCGAAAACAAGGGTAAGTGTATCACTCAATTCCAACAAAATCAAATGCATGCTTGACACTTGGTATCATCCCAACTTAAATCACAACATACATTAATAAGGACAATCAAAAGGTCTTTATTAGGGTTGTAATGGGGCTAGGGACAAGGTATGTCAAGAAAGGCCAGAATAAGGTGAAGTGTCAAAAGCTAGTAGTTACCATGAATATCATACACAACACCAAACTTCTCTCCCACCCAATTATTCTCAATTTTCAACAAAAAGCCTTGACTAGTCGTAATGAAGGAGGATTACAAAAAACATAAGTATGCTCTCATATGTTTTTTTTTCTTTTTCTTTCTTTTTTTCTTTTCTTTTCTTTTTTTTCATTTTTTTCATTTTTTTTTCTATTTTTTTTCTTTATTTTTATGAGAGCTAATATAAATGTAACAATAATCCTCCTTTAGATTTGATTTTGAAAATCGACTAACAAGGTAACAACAAATATTTCCTCAAAAGTTATGAACAAAAGTAAACCCTTTTTCACGCACCTTATTGCTCCCTCAAGTTCCTACTAGCCTTTGACAAAATGGGATCAAGAATACGTAAGGCTAAACAAGAAATAGGTCTTAGGCGAGTAATGTGGTGTGTCACCGAAAGAATATGATTAAGCTCAAAGGGTAAACTAATTGATCACGTAAGCATGGTGTGGATATTTTTGGAAATATAGGTTATTCCTAAGTGCCTTTATCATTTTGTCATCAATTAATGTCATGCATTTCGAGAGGAATTCAAACAAGGGCTAGCAATGCAAATGACAAGTGGACACTCAAGCAAAGAATATAGATGCAAAAGATATGCATATAGGCTCAAAATCTCACTTGGTGTAGTAAAACATAATTAATCTCAAGAAATGGTTTCCTCAATGCACCTACTTGTACTCAAAGCATAAAGACCAAATCATCTTACACCTAATCATGACCTTCTAATTTCATGCACAATTCAAATAAGTTTACTGGCTTCACCTTGCTAGTGTAAGTGTGTGAACAAGAACTTAGCAAATCACTTCTCAAACAAAAGCTTTGGGTCATAAGATTATCATAGCATGCAAGGGTGCATCAAGCAACTAGCAATCAATTAACAAAACTAGAAAAAGAACTCTTTTTGATTTTTTCATTTTTTAATTTTTTTGGATTTTTCAAATTTATATATTTACACTAAAAACCCCCCCCATACCTAAATCATGCATTGTCCTCAATGTATGCGAATGCAAGAGAAAATGAGAAATGAGAAAGGATAAAGTTGAGGAAATACCTGATAAGGATGAAGGAGACTGAAAATTTCTAAAAACTACGAAAGAAAAACAACACACACACGCACACAAATCCTCCCCCATACCTATTTTACACGAGGGAAGGTACAAAACAAATATTTACTAACCAATACCTGCTCTTGGAAAAACTATCTTTGTTACACACAAATCATATTTTAGAAACTCACCCACAAAAATAGCATAGACCACTCGAACAATCCGATTAGGTGCAAGAATAAACTCATATTCATAGACCATGAAGATGCTTCTTTTTGTTGTTTAAGCAAATTAATTACGATAAGATGTTGGTCATGAATATCATGAGTTTCGATGAAAGATGGAGAACGAGTGGAAAATGAAGAAATAGAAACGGGTGAGGGTGGCTCTTCTAAAAATGTTTTACCAACAGAATTAGGATCACAAGAAATATTCTCATGTTGGGTTTCCATTTTGGAACAAATATTCTTCATCTCTCCAAACATCTCTTCCGAGTTCAAATCCTTAAAAGATTCGTGAAGCTCTCGATTGGTCTCGTAATGCAATTGAAAATCTTGTTTAAGAAAAGACTCAATCCCATGATCATCCAAATTTGACCTTGAAACAACCTCCTTAACTAGATTAGCTCCTATTAGTTGAGTATGAAGTTCTTTGGGTTTTTCGGGAAGAGGTTTGGAAGATGAAAGAAAAAGTTCACTAGAAGAAGATGATGGTTGTCTAGGTGAAGCCACAATCGCAGAATCATCGGGATTCTTCGTTTGACCTAGAGAAAGAATGATGTCAGCATTAGAATCTTCTTCGTGTGAATTACCACCGAAAGGAGTGTCAACTTGAACATTAGACCTAGGGGAAATGATATCATCGAAAGTATCGATAGGTCTTTGAGTGATAAGAAATTCAGGGTTGACCTCGGGTGGATTCGGGGTGGTTATTGTCTCACGCTCGCACATGGTGGCTAATTGATTCACTTGACATTCTAACTTAGATAAGGCTTGAGCATTAGAGTTCAAAATTTGCCTATCAGAAGTTCTGGTTCGCATGAAGCTTGCTTGAGAAATCAATAAAGCCTCGATACTCTTTTCTAAGGTGTCAAGTTTCCTACTCGAATCATGAAATCTGGGTGGGTGGGCGGGTGTTTGAATTGAACTCGAATAAGGAACTTGACTCGGAATTGGATAAGAGTTCGGTTCTTAAAAATGTGGAGGCGGAGTTTGATAGCTATGACCTTGGTTCCATGAGAGATCGGGATAATCTCTCCAACCGGAATTAAAAGACGATGTAAAATGGTCATTTCGAGAGGTTGGTTGAAACATGGCGTTGACTTGTTGAGAGTCGGGGCCATGTTGAAAATTGAGACTCGGAGAGTTGAAATTTGGGTGCCAAGACGTGTGTGATGGGCCACTAAGGGTTTCTAAAGCTTCGAGTCGTCTAGTAAGAGCATCTAATTCAGAGTCGATTGCAATATTGTTTTCACTATAATGCAAATCACTAAAAGTACTAGACGACTCGTTATATACACTAGGTTCCCTAGTTGACTCATACCACATCGTATTATATGCTATCTCCTTGTCAAAATCCAAACCTTGGTAATAACGCTCCCTAAATGCTACGGACATGGTAAAGATTGATCAATGATAAAACCACGTAGCAAGTAAGTGCGAAAATGAAACACACAAAATAAATGGTGAAAAATCAAAAGAAAAAAAAAATCTAACCTAGGTTCCCTAAATAAAATAACTAGACATTGCTCATAACATAAAGACACACTAAAAATTCCGTAAATTAAGAATTATTCAGACCGATTCGGCCAGATTAGAGCAGGCATTGCTAAGAGGCCAAACTCGTCACTAGACACCGAATCTTAACAGCCAGGCGAACCTTAGACACTGAAGGTCGTGAATAAGTCTTAATTACGTTTATTTTTAGGCACCTTCCTAATTGAGCGTGAAATCCTAGGGGCAAATGTCTAATTAATTTTATTAAAAGGCTAGGGGATGCAAAATGAGGAATTTATTGTTTTTGGGCTAAGGAAAGAGTGATGAAATCCTTTCCCTTATCTTGTAGTGGTTTTGCCCTTAAGATTTATTTACAAATGATGTAACAAACAACGAAAAAAATTATAAACATTTATGGATGCTTTAACTACGTGCTCTAACTAAAGAAAAGAAGAATTTAACGTACCTTGGGGTCCTCCAGCGATCACCACAATTTAATAGGTACGAAAAATTAAAAACAAGAAAAATAAAAATCTAGATGATGTGCCCTAGGTGATTAAATGCATGATGCAACAATTATGTATTTACAACTAATTTTTTTGGATTTTTTTCAATTTTCAATTTTTTTGTATTTTTGATTTTTTTGATTTTTTTGTGATTTTCGAAAAATAAAAAGCCGAAAAGAGTGAGATACGGTTACCGAAGCAAGCTTTCCAAAATATTCCAATTTTTTCCACGCTCCGTTGAAAAGAGTTCCGAAATCTCAAGCTTTCCTAAAAAAAACGAGACAAAAATAAGACAGGAAATAAAACTAACCCGAAAAATTAAAAATCAAGGCGCGAAAAATAATTAGTTCCCCGGCAGCGGCGCCAAAAACTTGATATGCTAAAAATAGAAAGATTTTAAAATTGCAAGCGCACAATTCGTTTCGTTGTAAAATTTGTGATTCGTTCATCAGGGACTAATATTTTCGCAATCCTCAATATTTTATTTAATCGGATTAGAACAATTGGGTTTTGGAAAATTCGATTTAAAACTATTTAATTAATCTATTTTTAAAGAAAAATTAAATTTACTCTAATTCTAAACTAATTAATTAAATTGTTCTAGAAAACTCGAATTGAAACTTAAATTTTATTAACAGAAAATTTTAACAAAAATTCGACATGAATTATTTGTAATTACCACTAGCCAAAAAAAAAACGCAATCAACACTACACAATTTTGATTCAACTCGAAACTTGGCTTAAATTCTTAGTCAAAATAAGACAGCAACAAAATAAATAACTGCTTAAATTCTAAACAACTACTATAACTCAAAGTCGAAGATCCAGGAATTCACAGAAAACGCAGACTAGCACAATACAATAGTAAACACAATACACTAGACGAACTAAAACTCAGCACAAACCAGGCAACTCGAGGCGGACTCACTCAAAACCTCCAGCTCGCACACAGCAACTCAGTACACAACTTGGAAACTCAGCAAAAACAGAAATAAAGACCAGGACTAGGGAACTACACTTCATTACAATTCAAGAATTCAACGTAACTCGACAGCAACTTGAAGTAACAACTCGAAAACAAGAACTCACAATACACGAATTCATCAAAACCAATACACAAGACATCTAAGCTAACCAGAACTCAAAACAGTGAGTCGATTCTAAAATGCAGCAAAACTAGAACGCGAAAACTTCGAATTACAAACTCAGAAAACGTCGCCATTAATTCACCTTGCAGAATTCAGACATAACTCGACAAAACTCAGACTCAAAATACACAACTCAGAACCAAAAGACCCGAATAAAACACAGCTCAATAGGCGAACATAAACACGAACTCGGTGAATCAATCGAAAACGAACACAATAGCCGAACCCAACAGACTACACTACTAAAAAAACGAAATTACAAATTAAGAGAGGGGAAGAAGGTGTGGTGAACAAAAGAAGAGGAGTGTGATGGGTTTCACAGCGAAAAGAAAAGAGGAAATAAGAGGATTTATGGTTTAAGGGGGAAATAGGGGAAAGAAACAGGGGAGTTGAATGTGTTTTATTTTGAGTATGTTGAAAGCGTACGAGACGAGGAAGAGAGAGTTGGGGAATTTGAAGAAAAACAAAGGATAAAGAAGAGGTGATTAAAATGAAAGAACAGGGGACATAAAACTGGGTAAAAAGGAAAACAGATGGAATCAAATAAGCTACGAATTAAAAACAAATGAACAGAGAAATGAAATTACCGAAAATAATAAGACTAATTAAACTACTAATATTTTTATTACTTTTTTTTTTATATAATTATACTAACACATAAAATGTGGAAAATTTAGATCTATAATTAAAAATATGAAACCCACAATAAAATTTATTTTTAAAGGGGCAAAACTACGAATTAAAACTAAATTAAACTACGAACACGAAATTAAAGTTTCGTTACTCTCAACCCCTAGTGGTTAGCATTTCGCTACTTTGTCCACTAAACGGAATTACGAAAATAACGAAACAAGGCAACGATAATGAAAGAGCAAGACAAGAAATTAAAGGGAACTCGAAATTGCATTAAAATAAAGAGAGTGTTTACAAGATTTGAAACTACAAAAACAAGAAATTAAAGCTACCCTAAAACTACCCTACACTACTCCTAAGATCTACTCTACACTACATGTTTTCTACAAGGGAAATGAGGGGGTATTTATAGGATGGGAATTAGGGTTTAGGGGGGTGTGGGTTAATCTTGACCCTACATTTGGTGTATGTGGTGGTGTAATCCTATCCATTAAAAGATTCCTTCCCCATTAAGATTTGGTAGACTTGATCTTGGCCATACACCTTTTTAGTGTGTTGGGATGATCTCCACCTTCCATGTGTCCTCCAAGATTCCCTTTCCACCAAACTCCTAATTCTTTTTCCTCTTTTTCTTTTTGGTCCTTTTTCTTCCTCTTTTTCCCTTCCTTGCACTTTATTTCTTTATTTTGCCATTTCTTTATTTATTCACGAATTTCCTGAAATGCAACAAAATAAATTATTAAAATACGAGTTCAAGCAATAAATAGGTAATAAAAATATGCAAAAATATGCACTTATCATAGTTGTATGCCGTAATAATCTGAATTTGTTGTAAACCCCACTTCAGATTTTGATCAGAAATCTCAGAATTCTCTTGCTTTCGTGATGTTTTACACGGATAGTGAAAGAAATCAGTAGTTAGTAGCTTTTATTGTTGGAAAACCGGAAGGACACCCCGAATTGGGGCACCGTCGGAATTCTACCACCACGACGGTTAGTCTTTCCGACGAGTCGTGGTGGACTATGATAATGATTGAGTCCGGATTTTTGAACATAATTTCAGTTTGATTTTCGTAGATTAATATCTGGAAGTTTTGGAGTTTCAATTTTTATTTTGAATTTTTTGTGTTCGGTTATCGATTATTAGTTAATTGGGTTGAAATTTCAGATTGTCGGATTTCAGATTATCAGTTTCGGTGTTGCAGTTGTGTGGTTGTAGAGATGGCGGCGGTTTGATGCGGTTTGATGGTGGTGGGTGGGTTATGGTGTGAAATGGGTGGTGAACGGAGGAGAGTTGTAAAAGGGGATGGCGACAATGGTGGTTCGGTGGTGTTGGGCGTAGAGGGAACATGGGAGTTAACACATCAGAACCCACGTGTATAATTTTAACATATCAGCGCACCACGTCACTTTTCTGTCACGAACGTTATATGAAATTAACGGCAGTTACCCAATTGCAAGTTTTAATTACTTTAATGAGTTGACTGCAAGCTTTTTGAGTTCGATTACCCAACTGCAAGTTGAGTACTAGTTCAGTTATGAATTTTCCCATTAACCCTAAAAAAAATACTAAACTAAAGTTTAGGAGTTGACATCTGCGTTTTGGTGGATGATAAGCCCATTTTTATTTTTATTTTCTTGATTTTGTTTTGTTTTTCAATAAATATCTCTCTTTATTGAGAGTCTAGTACCACGTTGGTGGGTTTTATCTACTGATATATTGGATTTTGTACTTTCTCCTTGTGAATGATAACTTTCATTTTTTTTTCTTTCATTTTACTTTGTTTTTCAATAAACATATCTCTTTATCGAGAGTCTAGTGTCCCATTATTGGATTTTGTCTATCTATATATTGGCTTTTGTTCTTTCTCTTTTGAGAGTAGGTTCCTTTATTTTGGCATCTGGGATCTTATATCTACAGGATTTTGTTATATTGGTTCATTGATTTGGATAGTATAGAATCATAGTATCTTCAATTGTTCGAATATGTTCTCACAAATTACATATGTATTTCCCTCACGATTAGAATAAATTGTTGGATTATTTCGCCAGAAAGACTATATATTTCAGTGATATAAGCGAGTGATATACCATAATTTAAGATCTGATCAACGATTATAGTTTGGTTTATTGAAATCTTGTTACCTTGATATAATCTATTTTAATATGTGTTTGTCCAATTTTGATTATTTTTGCAGATGTATGACATTTTATTGATACCTATAAAAATAGTGATTTTGAAGAAGATTTGAATGATTATTTGTGTAGATGACATATGCTCTTTTCTTGATAATTAATTATCAATCAAAAGTGATTTATTAGAATTTTTGCGTTGTTGACCAATTTGCGATGTAAATATTCATTTACAATATTTTTATTGATTTTATAATGAATTTTATTTTTTGGATTGATAATTTATACTTCAAATAATGTCTAATACTATTTGATAGTCTTTCAATGTCTTGAATAATTCAAATATATCGTCAAGTTAATTTATTTGTCCCATTAATTCTTGCATAACTAAAAAATACTGATAAGTAAAATGTTGATGATAATTGATTTAAAATTCATTTTTTAATATTTTAATTGGTTGAATTTAGCTTTTTTTTATAACTGATTAATTTAAAAGTTTATTTAAATTAAATTTTGAAGGTATATTTAGAATAGTGTAGTAAATATTTTTTTAAAATTTTAAAATATTTGATTGAATAAAAGTAGATTTATTCAAATTTGTTTGCACCTTATGATTGTAGATCGAGTGTTTGAGATATTAAAATATTATATTTTATAGTATAGATAAAATAGACCCATGAATTAAAATAATATATTTGTGTTAAAAACAATTAATAAATACGCAATTTTAGAAAATGACTCTATACATAGAGAGTGACGCAAAGAACAGATGTGCTAGTATATAATAATGTAATTGTGATTAATTTTTATGATTAATTTAATTTTAGTGGTAAATTCTAATTCGCTCATATATATTTTTATGAAAATTAATTCATAATATATTGTGAAAATATTATATATTTTCATAATCCTAATTGATTTTTATTTAAAATATTAATTTATAATAAAAAAATTGACATTAAAAAAATATGTAATATATGGATATGTTAATCAAATCATTACCATATTTAAATTGGAATTGCTAACTAACCTTGGTTAGTATAATAGGATGAGAATGGTAAATAAGGAAAACTGTTAATAAAATATGACTGGTCTGAAATTTAGGAATAAGCTCTGATTGGTCCTAAAATATTTCATAATTTAAATTCAAGACAAAATAATTTTGATGAAATCGAAATGCTAATCTTCAATTTTATAACTGGATTATGAGACTGAATTGTTATCTTGGTTCAAATAAAATTAAATTATCACACATGATGAATCCCATAAAAATCAATGGGGAAGGGAGGATTTTTTTTCTTTTATTGGGACATGATTTGCTATTTAAATATTTGTACCTAACTACTTTTTATGCTAATTTTTCCATGTTGGTTGAGTTATTACCATAATTATATACTTATAGCGTAATTCCGTAAATATATAGTTGTTATTCTATAAAGATCCCAGCTGGTGGTTCTGTGCTAACGGCTGTTGGTTTAGATTTGATGTTAGGAATCTTTCTCTCAATTGGTATTATTCCTCTCCCAGCGGATGGGCTTACAATAGAAAACTAAAGAAAGATGATGATCCTATTTCACACACAAAAAAGGGAGTTTACTCGAGAAGCAACGCTATGGATCACGTACTTCACCACACCTCTTGGCTTACGGGCAATCTACCTTTCAGTTACTTTGTACGAGACGGCAGCGGCTGGGCGAGCAAAAAGTAGGCTGAAGTCAAACTTTTGGCTTGCTACAAGCTGGGCTCGGGGACTGCAGTCAGCCGCTTCCCCTGTAGTCGTCAGCTCGTTCTTGACTGTTATTTAATAAAAGTGAAAATAAATTATATGAAAAATTTATTATCGAATATTTTTTGATTAAAAGTATATGTAATATATAAGCATGTTAAATTAAACAGTTGTTATATTTTAAAAACCACAGTTAGTAAAGTGGGTATAGAAATATAAATAAGGTAAACTTTTATTATGATATGATTGGTCTAAAATTTAGAAATTAGCTCTGATTGGTTCTAAAATAATTCATAGTGGTTGACTGAACACTGGTAGACTCAGGTAACCAATAATAATACTCTTCTAGAGTATATTTAACAATTTAAATAATTAAAATATATGCAGCGTTGGCTTATATGCATTTATTAATTAATTTTATTAACAAATTATGAATAAATAAATTTTTAAGCTTTTAAAAAAATCGAGTATTTGAAGGTATGGAAATTATCCAAATTATTTAAAATTTGATTTCAAATTCGATATTTTTCATATTTCTAGTTGAGTTATATTATAATTATTTAAAATCGATTATAATTGTATAATATATATTATTTAAATCAATTTATAATGTATGATAATATGAATGTGATTGACTTTATATTAAAAGAGTGGTTGATTAATGAATGAGTGGTTATGAAATATAATTTAAAATATATAATAGTATATCGTGAGATAGGATGTGATTGTAAATAAGGAAAACTCTTAATATAACATAATTGGTCTAAAATTTAGGAATTAGCTCTGATTGGTTCTAAAATAATTCATAGTTTTCTGATTGGTTAACTCAACACGGGTAGACTCAGGTATTATAATAAAGGATATGAGCTTGTAAGGTTTAAGTTAAAATAATTTAATTTCTTACATATTCTAAATTTATTATAATTATATTTTAGGTTTTATATAATTTTTGTACTTCAAATTTTATTATATATTATTTTGTTTAATATTTAGGATTCGTAAATTTTTAGCTGATTGAGAAAATTATTTATAATTTTGTAGGTTGTCAAAGTACTGTTTGGTTCTTTATGCAACCACAGAATCCTACAAAGTGACAAAGATTTTTCAAGTTTCTTCTATTTAGCTTTAGCTCATATGAAATAGTTGTAGTTTTTGTTCTTCCTAATAATATCAAGGGCCAAAATTTTGAGGCTATGTTCACTTGGATTGAATGGAATGAGGGTTGAATGGAATGAAATTTATACTATTATTTGATCGAGATTGGAGAAAGTGTTTATAAATTTCATTCCTTGCTTCATTCATCTCCAAATAATTTGAACTAGAATTCTAACCCACATGTTTTGGTAGGAATGCTCCATTCCCAATCTTCATCATTTTTCTTGCATTCTTCATCATAAAAAACTTCTTCTCCCTCATATTTGTTCATTATTTCCCCCAATATCCCCCTTTTTTCATAAATTTTGTTTACAATTTTCATTCCATTCCTATCCCATTCCATTCTTTCCAAATGAACACACCCTGAGACTAGAGTTATTTGACTTTATGTGCTATAACGTGTTTATTTACAACAAAACTTCACTAATAATCCAGTGCAAATCAGGTAATCCCATGGTTTTCTGTATAAAAACGAGCCATTTTTTATAAGGTGGACTTTAGAAAAAGTCAATTGAAAATCACTCGCACAAAATAATATGGAGTAAAGCGCACTTTGTGTATATGCAGTTTGTGTGTCAGTACGTTTTAGATATTGTAGTTCAAAAAATATCACGGACTATACTGCACTTTACTTTTCATTACGAGTTGTCCTTTTCCGTTAAATGACTATAACTCCATCTATTTGACTAGGCTGACTGGGGGTAAAAAAGACTTTGTAATGAATATCACTTGTGCAGTATATGTATCGACACATGTATCACTCATTGCCCGTTTATACCCTTATAGACATACTCAATGACCATTGTGAGAGCAATAAAAAACCCGCACCAGAGACAAAGGTAAATAGCAAGCAAGAGGTTTATGCTGGAGCAAGCAATAAGGCACTTCCGGAAGGTGAAGTCATGATTAGTGGTTGCCAAACTGACCAAACATCTACTGATGCTAGAATATGTGTTATCATTCTTTCAGTGTGGAGGAAATATGGTGACTTACTCTACATTCTCCATTGTTATATAGGGATTAAATTGCATAAGCACTTTCACCTTGTTAAAATGGAAGGCCACTTATCATCTTGTCTATAGTCTTTAATCAAAGCTCTAGGAACGAACTCTCTTGTGGCTATTCATTAATTAAGTTAATTGAACTCCCATTCAGAACCAAGAATCGTTTGTGTCTGATTTTTTGTACTTCAATGTGGATGATGAAACGTTATAATCATTTCCAGGACCTCCTATCGGTGTGTGGTCACTGGTCAGATTCAAGGCGTTAATATTGCGTTAATATTTTGGGAAGTTGAAGGCCATTAAAATTTTATCGAGATTTGTCCTGCCCCCAGTTTGCTCGGCATTCATGAGATGAAGAGTAATTACTGTTAGGAATCTGCCCGATTCCCGGCGAATGCGGAAGCGATTTGGTAAATATGTGCGCTTAGATCCCACAAATATACGTGATAGTAATGAAGCAACAAACAAACAATACAGTAAAAGAGACAAGAGATTTAATGTGGTTCGGCACAGCCTACATCCACAAGAGCAACAACTTCACACTAGATAAAAGAGATTACAATATCCGGGTATCCGGCCCCTGAATTTTATACACAAATTCATCCCTACAATACCTATTATGTATATCCCCAACTCACTGAAGTGTTTCTCTCAAAACCTCCCCCTATCACTGTTTCCTGACAACCTTTCCTTCTCTCCCTCTCCCAACCTGGACAATGCCACACAACCTGATAGAAAGACCCCAGTCAGACCCAAGTACCCTAAGGAATAGTTTAGGCACGAGGATCTTCTATCCCGACACTTCCTGAAAGCGGGCTAAACCGGCTCTCCTACTAGACGGACTATCTAGCAGCTATATATAGAGAGAAGAGAGAATTAAGGTGTATTTGATAATGAAGGAGGAGAGGGGTATTTATAGGAGTTAGATGTGTAGTAGGTGGGGGTTGGTAGAGTTTGGTTGTTGAAGAGTTGGTGAAGTTTGGCAAGAAAGGCTGCTGCCTAACAATTACTCGGGATAGTTTGTCAAGTATGAAATTGATCTTAATCTAAACTTCGAAGTATTCCCAGAGATGACCAAACATAAGGCTTTTTTTAGAACATTTCCCGGATAATTCGTTTAAAATAGGAGAAATACCTGGTAAGGTTATCCGTTACAATTTTGTCAATGAAAGTTTCAAAGTGATAATACTACTAGACTTTAGCTTTAAAGTAATATGGGAGTATGGAACTTGGGAGTTGGGTGTAGGCAACAATTTCAAAAAAACTAGATGTTAGCCCTTGAGGAGTTCCAGAGGGGCAATACATTGAATCTGGGTATAGTCTGAATTTAAGTTAGCATGATTTCTTTGTCCGAACTTTCGATACTTGTCTGAACTTGTCGCCTCAAAAGATATGTACGGACTTAATAAACTCCTCTTATCACCATTGCTTTTCACTGAGTACCTTGATGATTCTTGAGAAGGTTTTGGAGTAGCAGATTCTGACATATGCAGCATTGTCTTTGCACCTGATGTCTTCGTTCCAAATGGAATAAATATTCCTTGTGCTTTCTTTCAGCTCCCAACTGGGCTATGAATTCCAGTTCTGATTTCAGGCAAACAAGTTGGTAATTGCGATTGAGATGGTGTTGGAGAAGGCTGTGGAGCGAGGGAGATGTTGGAGAGAGGTGTAGGGGAGGGTCGAGAGAGAGATACAGGGGAGAGGGAGATATGGAGAAAAGAGGAACAATAAGACACATTAAAAAGTCTTTTTTACCCCAGGCTGACAGACGGCGTTAAGGTGATTTAACGGAAAGGGGCAACTCGTAACGAAAAGTAAAGTACAGTATAGTTCGTGGTATTTTTGGAAGTACAACATCTAAATGGTCCGACACACAAACTGCATATACACAAAGTGCACTTTACTCGGATATAAATTGATAAGAAAGAAAGGACTTGGATTGAGAACATTATGGATCAAAAGTATCAAACAATCCACAATATCACTAAATCAGAGTTTACGAATGTAACTCCAGGACATTGTATATAAATAGGTACATGTCAAAAACCAATCCACATCTCTTCATCTAATTTATTCACAGTTTCTAAAACAAGAATAGCTCTCATGTCAGCTTTTAGAACATTGTTGAGCTTGGCTGTCGCAGCCATGCTCCACAACTTGGCACTAGCAACAGAGTACACAGTTGGGGGATCGTGGTGGTTGGGATACAAGCACCAATCTGCAAGTTTGGGCATCAAGTAATATATTTTTGGCTGGAGACGATATGAGTAAGCACAAGTTGCACAACGCACTCATCTACACAGCAAGCTCGACTCTATAATAAGGCAAAACTAAGCAATCGCTTAGGGCCCCAACACACATCAAGGGCCTCAAAATTTTAAATCATATATATATATATATATATATATATATATATATATTTATTTATTTATTTTTTTAATTTTTAATTTTAGAATTTATTATTTTTATACATAAGAAAAATATGTATTAAAATAAAAATAAAAATTCACATATTATTTTTTCTAAATGTAAAGTATAAATTAGTTTGATTTTAGAAAAAATAAGAAGTTGAAAAAAGTTACTATATTTATATTTTTCAGTGAGTCAAGTATTTCATCCTTTTGGAGATCCAACAAACTCTTTTCCACCTGGTTTTCTTCAACCGCCACCATCTCTCTATTGGAGAAATAAAATAGATATAAGGGGTAGTTTAGTAATATTGTAGTTAAATAGAATTGGGCTATATATAAAGCCTCTTTACTCTCATTTCTTGTTAATATCAACACAATGTAGACCTTTAGTGGTCCTGTGCTTGTAACATGTATTATCTAAGACCTATGTTTTTCTTTGCTACTTAATATCAATTTAATCATTTCTATTTATTATTCTATAAAAGTCTACATGGTATCAGAGCCTCCGGTTCTTGAGGCTTAACAATTATTATGTATTTTTGATTTCGTTGTAGTTTTAAGCTTGCTGGAGCACTTGTTGAAAGTGTTAGATAGAATTCCTAAGAGAAACAATGTTGTTAAGTTATTCATGGGTTGATTGTGAGTTGTGGGGTTGAGGAAGATGTGTTTGTTGGGTTAAGTTTGGTTGATTATTATGGGAAAAGTAGAAAGAGTCAGTGTGCACATAAGGTGTTTGATATTTGTTGTTAAAGAAACTGAAGGGTAAAGATGATGTTTCGTTATACTGTTTACTCAAAACATTGTTCACTCGCCACCACTACAACCACAAGCCTCTGCATCACAAAACCCTTCAATTTACAAGCAATGAATCAAACCAAGAGAATTCTCAGCTCACTTAAACTTGCCAACTAGCTCTACTCGACTCGGTTCATTATAACTCACTCACTCTCCCATCAGGTAACTCATCTATCTCCTTCAATCTCATCACATTTTGCAAGATTTTCAAGATTTCAGACACCCATTTATTTATTTAGCCATCAAAATGTGTTCTTTTCATCGAAACCTGAGCCAGTTTTAGATCTTGTTGTGTCTTAAGATTGGTCGAAAGAATTAGAACAAGAACTGTTTGATTCAAAGTCTGAACTGACTCATGGGACTGTTATTTATGTTTTGAAGAGGCTTGATAAAGACCCATTTAAATCTTTCAAATTCTTTATCTGGGTTGTTGATAAAAATGGATTTGAGCCGAGTTCCGCAATGTATAGCTTGTTGCTTCAAATTTTGGCTAGTAATAAGTTGTTAAAAGGTTATTGGATACGAAGATTTCTGTTTCAGATAATTTTGTAGTGAGGGTGTTGAAGGAACTTCGACAGAGTCCATTGAAGGCAGTGAGAGTTTTTAAAAGGTTCAGTGAGAATTGTGATTGGGAAAACTTGTTTTATGATGAAGGCGACCTATTACTGATTGATACACCAAATGATTCAAAGTCATTAATCGATCCTAGTCAGAGATCACTATTACCTGGAATGACTTTCTGTACTTCTCTGACTGATAATTTGCAAATTTCTGGAGCTGTAAATGCTGTTGGTCCTGATAACAATTCTTCTCTCCTCGAAGGCAGCCATGATATGCAAGAAGTAGTTAAGGATCAAGACGTCCCTGTTTCACATAGCCAGTTTTTAGCTGGTGATCGACACAAGTGAGAAAGTGGGCAATGAGATTGCTTCTACTCTGCAACGTGGTATGAGAAGACACTGTCTGGTATTTGAGATTGTGGGTTCTCGTAGGAAGCAATTAGATGATGGTTCTAGTAGTAGTTCTTCTATGCCATTGCAAGTCGATCTAATCGCATCATCTGATCATAACATGTCTCCTAGAACTAGAAATTATACCAGCAAGTTATTTGCTTCTGGGAACTGTTTCTATGGAAAAATATGTCTGAATTCTCATACTGATTCCACACACAATAGTTTTATTAACTACAAACTAGATGACTTTACACAAGGTATATACAGTCAGGGATATATAGCTCCAGCTAGAGAAGGTTCAGAAGGGAGTGAAGCTACTTTAGACTTTGGTGTGCAAGTGCCTAACTGGGTTAAAAGTGAAGAGATTGGTAAGCACAGGGGTTTGCGAAGTTCTGCAGATGACTATGCTATAAATAATAACAGATTTATGGCTCACTGTAGTTCTGGGATGAGTATCTCTGATCTGAGAGGTACTACTGTTCTTGGTGTTAATATTGAAGGGTCTTTGACTTTTGTGGGAAGCCAGTTACCGACACTGGTTGGGATATCCAGAGAACCTGGTGTTCTAAATACAGTGAAATCAGAAGCATCATCATCAGGCCAGTGCCCAAGGAGCAGTGAGCAGATCTCTAGCCTTACAGACATATTAACTCGGCTTGTTGAAGAGATAAAGCTTCTTCCCGAATTGTTTGCAGCTTTAAGTGCTACAAATGCACTGGTAATCTTGCAGTCTTTTGTTGCTGGTTCTGCGGATCCTGATGCTCCAGCTGAGTCATCAAGACAGTTAGATCTTGTCATTGATAGTTTGAAGCTGATCAGCGAGAAACAAGCTGAGGTTGCATATTCATCAAAGTTACCTCATGGTACTGATCCAGACGGTGTTGGTCTGTGTAGGACTGACTGTAGGAATGTTGAACTGAATGTTGACAGCCTTTCTAGACTGATCCAATTATGAAGGCATCAGATAGTAATGTCGAAGAAACTGATTGAAGATGGAAGTCATTGCCATCGTTTGAAATTAAAAGCCGAGAGTTCATTTCTGAAATGTGCAGAATGAACGAGTACTCGAGCTAATTCTACAGCTTAGCTTGCATCGTCAAGTTGCTGAATTTAATAGCTTAGCTTGCATAGTCAAGTTGCTATAATTATGTCCAGAAATGCATGGTACGAGATTAGGGTAAGCCTTGTTTACTCGTGGAGATTGGGCGAAAGAAGCCTTGTTTACTCTGGTCATGCCTGGAAGTTTGTGCTTCGACACTTTGCTCTACCAGATTCTGTTGAGGCCAAATGCCTTGAATTAACAGATCAAGTTGTGGTTAAAGGAGTGAAGGGAAGTCGATGGAGTTTTTTTTTTTTAATAAAAAAAAATTTGAGCTCTGTGAGTAGTAGTCCTCAAAACGGCAGTAGCACACTCCAGCTGTCGGGACTTAAAGTTGTTCCTCGATTCTCCGTTTAAATTCCGACGCCAAATTCTGTTGAGGCGGCCATGACCATTGAAGTAGGTCATTAGTTTTGAAGTAGCATTTTGAAAACAGATGTTATTGGATGACGAGGAAGAAGAGATCGATGGAGATTTTTTTTTAAAGGGTGATAAGCTTGTCTTGCTTTGTCAAGTCGCTATCATTCCTAAAATTCTATGATGAGCTTGTACGGAGGGGCAGTAGCAATCTGAGACACAGGCACGACACAGGTGCCTGGGAGGCTTGGGCTACGAGTTGCGTATTGGTCTGGCTCAAGTTTGCAGTAGCAGTTGTAACAGAGGTAGCAGCATCTTTCAAAGTTTCTACTTTCTACGGTCTGCTGAGCTTGTGGATTTGCACCAGCACAAGTTTGAGCATGCTCCTGGATGTACAATCTGTACCCCACATCGGTTACATACAACAGGAGAATTTCCGAAGGAGCACCTGTCGAACATTGATTGATCAACTACAGTAACTCCAACTGTTGCTTTTCTGCAGTGACTTGAATTTTATGCGCTATAATTTCTTCAAGCCAAGAGTTTCACTTTGTTCTCACTCATTGGCTTGAGGGGGAGTATTGGAGAAATAAAATAGATATAAGGGGTAGTTTAGTAATATTGTAGTTAAATAGAATTGGGCTATATATAAAGCCTCTTTACTCTCATTTCTTGTTAAGATCAACACAATGTAGACCTTTAGTGGTCCTGTTCTTGTAACATCTATTATCTAAGACCTATGTTTTTCTTTGCTACTTAATATCAATTTAATCATTTCTATTTATTATTCTATAAAAGTCTACACTCTCGCCTCTTCAGCTACTAAAGTAAAAGTACTAGTTGGGTTTGCGACATGATTTTCTTTTGTAATCATGGTGTCACTGTCTCTTTAAATACTTGATGCTCTGTCTCCTTATATATATATATGTTGCACTTCTTTACAATTCTTTTTCTGATCTAACATTTTCGATCGTAATATTCTCATTGTTTCGGCTTAAACATACTTTTAGAATTATATAGAGAAGAAATTAACAGAACTACAGAGACAACAGAGATGATATAAAGAGACACGGCAGACAAACTCAATAAAATAGTTAACATACACAAGGACAATGGATATATGAGTTTAGATATTAATAGAGAAACAATATTGTAGCTCACATATTATATATAGTAGCAGGTGAATTCAGAGTATCCGATCACAATCACATTACTTAATCGGAATATGTGAAAAGAAACGCATATCTCAAATTAAAATTAGAATATCATCAAGACTACTAGTCTATTTTAAAAAAAACAAATGCAGGAAAAAACAAATACTTTGGTAGTCTTGGAATGAAAATAAATATAAAGCATCCTAGTTTCTGATTCCTCGCAGGCAAAAGGATAGGCCCGTCGTTTTTCTGAGTTTACTGTAGTTTCCTTTTTTTGTTATTTCCCTGATGCATTTGATTGGAAGCATTATGCAATGTAAACAACATGGAACTGCAAGAAGATCCCTCCTGCACAAAAGGCCCCAGTGTATCTTCGTTGAGTAGAAGAAGGCTCTCCACAGAACTAAAATCTACACTGCAGGACAGGTTTTCATACTGAAAAACCTCTACAGATCTAACTTCTGTTGCCTTTGATGACTCCAGGTCCCACAAAAAGAACTTGGTAAACTTATGATCAATAGGGACAGTAGTCCTTAGCCAATATTGGCCCTTATTTCCGAACCCTACCGGACAAAATTGACAAAAACCCTTTTGCGATGCAACAACGTGTTTCTTTTCCCAAGTTGGCGTGGATGACGGCTTGTCTCTTAATATCCACATGGCTAGTAAAGTACAGTATAGTTCGTGGTATTTTTGGAAGTACAATATCTAAATGGTCCGACACACAAACTGCATATACACAAAGTGCACTTTACTCGGATATAAATTGATAAGAAAGAAAGGACTTGGATTGAGAACATTATGGATCAAAAGTATCAAACAATCCACAATATCACTAAATCAGAGTTTACGAATGTAGTACATGTCAAAAACCAATCCACATCTCTTCATCTAATTTATTCACAGTTTCTAAAACAAGAATAGCTCTCATGTCAGCTTTTAGAACATTGTTGAGCTTGGCTGTCGCAGCCATGCTCCACAACTTGGCACTAGCAACAGAGTACACAGTTGGGGGATCGTGGTGGTTGGGATACAAGCACCAATTTGCAAGTTTGGGCATCAAGTAATATATTTTTGGCTGGAGACGATCTGAGTAAGCACAAGTTGCACAACGCACTCATCTACACAACAGGCTCGGCTCTATAATAAGGCAAAACTAAGCAATCGCTTAGGGCCCCAACACACACCAAGGGCCTCAAAATTTTAAATCATATATATATATATATATATATATATATATATATATATATATATATATATATATATTTATTTATTTATTTATTTATTTATTTATTTATTGTTTTAATTTTTAATTTTAGAATTTATTATTTTTATACATAAGAAAAATATGTATTAAAATAAAAATAAAAATTCACATATTATTTTTTCTAAATGTAAAGTATAAATTAGTTTGACTTTAGAAAAAAATAAGAAGTTGAAAAAAGTTACTATATTTATATTTTTCAGTGAGTCAAGTGTTTCATACTTTTGGAGATGTTAACTAAAAAGAAGATAAAAACACTTGTATTATTGGTTTTAATTATTTAATTTGTGTATCATTCAATAATACTTGCTTTTTTAAAATAATTTAATTAATGTAGAAGCAATTGAACTACTGTACTATTTTATTTGACTAATAATAAGAATAGTGTATGTATTTTTGGCAAAATTTAACCAAATATAAAAGTAAGATCAATTTTTAAATAATATTTAAATTTAAAAATTTTATATTTTAAAATATTAATTTTTTTAATACTTATTTACCAGGCTTCTATTCGATCAAGATCCGCTTAGGGCCTCACAATTGGTTGAGACGACCCTGCTACACAGTACACTCGCATATGCACCCACGCAAATGTGCATATGATCTTTGTGACTATGCATAACATGCATTTGTTTTACGGAATTAAGGCAGTTACTAACATTTAAAGAGATAACAGAGAACTTGGCAAAGAGAAAAGAAAGACATAATAGATCATATGTATGATGGTAAAATCTAACAAGCTCTTTGAACTTACAGTTTTCGATTACAAACCGGACCACAATGTGCTTGAAGTATCGAAGGTAGACTATGATAAGTGCAAGAACAGTAAACCAATTCAGAAGTATTCAGTTGGCAAGACATCCATACATCTCGGTTCTGCAGGGAAGCGATACTTCATCTGTGGAACAAGTGGACATTGCAGCCAAGGAATGTAGGTCGAAATCAATACATTTGAACCTGCTTTTCCACCAACATATCCAGATTCTTGGCCACCCATGGTGGGACCATCATTACCACCCGATTTTTCGGAACCACCAGATACGCCAACATGGGTACCTACAGTTTCACCTAGCAATCCCCCAACCGGAGATCCAACAAACTCTTTTCCACCTGGTTTTCTTCAACCGCCACCATCTCTCGCCTCTTCAGCTACTAAAGTAAAAGTACTAGTTGGGTTTGCGACAGGATTTTCTTTTGTAATCATGGTGTCACTGTCTCTTTAAATACTTGATGCTCTGTCTCCTTCTATATATATATGTTGCACTTCTGTACAATTCTTTTTCTGATCTAACATTTTCGATCGTAATATTCTCATTGTTTCGGCTTAAACATACTTTTAGAATTATAGAGAAGAAATTAACAGAACTACAGAGACAACAGAGATGATATAAAGAGACACGGCAGACAAACTCAATAAAATAGTTAACATACACAAGGACAATGGATATATGAGTTTAGATATTAATAGAGAAACAATATTGTAGCTCACATATTATATATAGTAGCAGGTGAATTCAGAGTATCCGATCACAATCACATTACTTAATCGGAATATGTGAAAAGAAACGCATATCTCAAATTAAAATTAGAATATCATCAATACTACTAGTCTATTTTAAAAAAAAAACAAATGCAGGAAAAAACAAATACTTTGGTAGTCTTGGAATGAAAATAAATATAAAGCATCCTAGTTTCTGATTCCTCGCAGGCAAAAGGATAGGCCCGTCAAGAACTACTAGCGGAGGTATTAATCGAGTATAGCCGAGCAATTAAGGTTTTTCTGAGTTTACTGTAGTTTCCTTTTTTTGTTATTTCCCTGATGCATTTGATTGGAAGCATTATGCAATGTAAACAACATGGAACTGCAAGAAGATCCCTCCTGCACAAAAGGATCCAGTGTATCTTCGTTGAGTAGAAGAAGGCTCTCCACAGAACTAAAATCTACACTGCAGGACAAGTTTTCATACTGAAAAACCTCTACAGATCTAACTTCTGTTGCCTTTGATGACTCCAGGTCCCACAAAAAGAACTTGGTAAACTTATGATCAATAGGGACAGTAGTCCTTAGCCAATATTGGCCCTTATTTCCGAACCCTACCGGACAAAATTGACAAAATTGATGAGAACCCTTTTGCGATGCAACAACGTGTTTCTTTTCCCAAGTTGGCGTGGATGACGACTTGTCTCTTAATATCCACATGGCTAGTAGAGAAGATAGAGAAGAAAACGGACATGGTGGAACATCTCTTGTTTCTCCAAAAACAGCTATTGTTTCTCCATATACTTCCATAGTAAAATCTTTATGAAGAGGAAAATCTTTTGGATGCTGACGATTTTTTTGTACCTATTCATTTCTTTTTTTTTAAATCTTCCCTTCTTCCTCCATTTTTTTTTAATTTCATTGATTTCATTCCATTCTTTCCAACCAAACACAATAGGTAGTTTATAATTTAGTACATAATAAAATATGGTCAAATGATTAAAAATAATGAGTATCAATTTAATTTTAAAGTCAGGTAAAGACCTATAATATGATGCTATTAAAAAATATTCTTTAAAGAAATTAATTATTATTTAAACCTTTCATATCATGTCATTTTTACTAAACTAAATATATCTATCCTATTTTCAACAATTTTCTTAATTTGAAAAAAAATTAACATACCATAAATTAATAAATTTAATTTTTAACATAAACGATTAATTCATTTCATCAGAGGTAGTAAGTAAAACTTTTAACCTTAGAAATAAAGATAACTATAATGTATAATATAATTTTTTTGAAAGTGTAGAAAGCAAAAATTGCATTCATTTGTAGTATATTTGAATAAATATAATTACTAATCAAGAGTTATCAATTAAATGAGAATTAGTTTCGGATAAATTAATCAAATATAATTTAATTATCTTCCATTTTGAGTACCAAAAATCACTAAATCACATTATTGTATTTTTGAATAAAGTAAATTATAAAAAAATGTAGGCAAATTTACAATAAGTTATCCATAAATATTATTTTAAAATTTCAACTTAATTTAGAATATTTGCTTATAATATTTATATGTAAATGATAATTAAAAAACTCAATGTAATTAAGTCATGCCATATTATTCAAATATTACAAATCAGACGAGGGTACAACAATATCAAAAATATTAAAATTCGCTAACATGTCATCTGTTAAAATTTAACCATGATTAATTTTTGTGTAAATTTTCATTATTTAAGAAAGTTTGTTGGGTCATAGTAAAAAAAATAGATGATTGGTTAAATTGCAAAAAATTGATAAATTTATTGGTTTATTCGATCAATGATTATGTGAATTTTTATTGATTGATAATAATGTGAATGCAGAGAATCCATTGAATTATAACTAATCAAATTGATACACTTTTTGTGAAACTTTAATTAATTTTAACATTTTCCATTTATATGTTCAATCGTCGAAATTACCTGACACTCATCCAAAAGGGCCTTAGCTCGTGATTCGAGATAAGAAGAGTATTAAATTCTTAATCATTCCGTATTTGATGGTACAATCACGGATTATTGATTAATTGTTAGATAATTATTCATCGACTCGATTATATAATCTAGAAGTGTTATGTTTTCCAAAAAATTTCCTAAAAAATTTTATCAAATAAATTGACATGATAAGTGTCACATTTTCATTTATAAGCGCATATACCTTACACTCATCCAAAAGGGACTTAACTCGTAATTCGAGATAAGAAGAGTATTAAATTCTTAATCATTTCGTATTTGATAGTACAGTCGTTGATTATTTAATTGTTACACAATTAGTTTTTTTTTTTGCTAAATTAATTTTTTATATAAAAAAGAAAGGATACAAAAGGATAGCCCTTGCACTATGACAAGTCATAGAGAAACTATCTATTTCCAATCTTAAAAGATTGAAGATAGAAAGCAATAAGAGAAACACACTTTAGACTATTAAATCTGTCCTAGATAAAACAATTTTTGAGAACCAAGTGGATGAAGCAAGCTTTGCTCTAGTGTCAGCCATGATACCCTTCCAAAGAGACTTGGGAGTAAGGACTCCTTTATCATGTTTCCGTGCATTTCGTTCTCTCCAAATGAAATAAGTGTATATTTGAACTATGAGAAGAATCAATTTTCTCTTGTCCCCGTCTTGTATTTGAAGAAGGCTTTGCTGGAATTTATACCAGGTATTTCCAGTGATGGCCAGGTTAAGGTTTGCAAGAATCCAAGTAAGAACATGCCTGCTGTACGAGCAATGGAGGAATAGATGTGTATCAGTTTCTCTACCTCCAATACATAAAAAGCACTGCTGATCTATTGCAATGCCAAACCTGGCAAGACGGTTTAGAGTATTTAGTCTCCCGTGGCTTAATATCCATTGATGATGCGCATATCTTTCAATCTTGAGTTGATGCCACACAGCTTGAAACCATATGACTTGTTGACTGCGATGTCTTATACTCTCCCAGACATGCCACGTTTTTATCTTTCTGCTGTTCATGCCATTCCATAAAATAACATCATGGGAGTTTAAGTCGAATCCTGGGAATGTGAAATTACGCAACCAGTTAAGCAATATAGGGTCTATATGGTGGTGTCTTTGATTTGTTCGTGGGAGGCACCAGGAGCCCGAACTTATGATATCATGCACCAAAGCTTCAGCAGACATACCGCACTGGGAGAACATTGGAGCATTCGACATGTTGGCAAGACAGGAATTGTTCCACCATGGATCAAACCAAAGGGATATTGTTGTGCCATCCTCAATCGAGTATGTAATGAACTGCAAGGCCATATTGCGTAATCTTAATACTTTCTTCCAAATCCAAGAACAGTCAGATGGAATTTTCAAAGTCCAAAAATGTTTTTTCTTGAGGATCGTTTTATTAATCCAAGATGCCCACAAAGAAGGAGAATGATTGATTATTTTGAGAAGATGCCGGATAATTTGAGCCTTATTCCAATCAGAACTGTCTTTCAAACCTAGCCCACCTTCCGATCTAGGCAAGCAAATTGTCTTCCAACCAATCTTTGCACCACCCTTTTCATCTATATTACCTTTCCAATAAATCTGGTAAGCATAGATTGAATAATGTCATGAATAGCATTTGGAAGAATGAAATGATTCGACCAAAAGGATTGAATAGCAAATAGGATCGATCTAACCAGTTGAACTCTATTATATAATTGAGAAGTGATACGTTCTCAAAAATTTTCCAAAAAATTTTATCAAATAAATTGACATGATAAGTGTCACATTTCATTTATGAACATATATTTTTGTACACGGAATCTTATCAATATCAATATATTCTTAATGATGCTTAGTAAAGGATTTAATCAAATTACACCAATTATCCTTTGAAATCAATATTATCCAATTTTTTTACATAGACTTTTTAGTCCTTTTACTTTTAAATTACACAAATTACCCTTTGAAATCAATATTATCCAATATTTTTACATAGGCTTTTTTAGTCCTTTTACTTTTTGATCGGGTTAATGGGTTAATGGATATCCATGTTTTAATCATATAGAGGTATTCAGGTAATTTTCTTCTGATATGATGACACCCCTCACATTTCCTGACCCGGTTTTATTACACACATTCTACAGTTTTCCAACATTCCATTTCTGGATTTTTTACTTTTTGATCGGGTTAATGGGTTAATGGATATCCATGTTTTAATCATATAGAGGTATTCGGGTAATTTTCTTCTGATGACACCCCTCACATTTCCTGACCCGGTTTTATTACACACATTCTACAACTTTCCAACATTCTATTTCTGGATTTGATATAAATATTGATTTTCAACTCCTGCACTTCTGCAGCGTAGATCTAAGGAGTTTGAGAAAACCCTAATTCCCCTAAACCCACTCTACTCTTCAACCCATCTTTCAAAAGTAAGCCTTTTATTATTTTTTATATCATTTTGACAATCTTTCTTTATTTATGCACTTGTGTGTTTTTTATCTGGGTTTTAGTTTTCTTCATTTATTGAGTTAAAGTTTTGATTTTATGGGTTTTCCTCAGCGGCTCATAAAATTTTATTTATTGAAATAAAATTCTTTCTCGACAAAGAATTCTTTCCACAATTTCTCATAGTTCATTTGCACCAGCTCCCAGGCATAGTTTCTTTGCAGCAGCTACCGGGTATGAATTTGTGTACTTCTATTGATTTTTATTGGACCTTACTATGTATATATCCTAATATATACACTCAATTACTTCCTTATGGCTGAATATACAATCATTTACTTTCTTATGGATGTCTATATATATTCGATGAAACTATATTTCTCCCCTTCTTTCACAATTCGGTTTCAGCATCTCAGCTATTTCAGCATCTCAGGTATACGTTTTTTTATGTAACTTATAAATTAAAATTAATATTCATCTTAGATAATTAAATTTCGGAATGAATGTGTTATGGAATTTAAGTTCTTTGATGGTTTGGAAGTTGAGGTATATGTGTGTATATTTGTATAATTGTTTACGTATTTAGTTATTTTACTGCAGTTATGTTTGATGGTGGAGTTTTTATGCTGTGAACAAATGGGAGATTAAAAGTTATCTCTGCTAATAGTGTCTGCTAAGTGTGTGTTGAGAGAACGAGACCATCACTTGCTCTTTGTTTAATTGTATAACTGCTCATGTTATCCGGTCCCATAGTAATCTTCTAGGAATGTCCATGGACCTCTTTTATGGAATGATTTGGCTAAAAAAATGGATTAAAACGTTTTGTTCTCTTTTGTGAGCACCTTTGTTCTGTCGTATTGTATATATACATCTTCCAAACTGCTATACCCATGATGCTCAACGTGTTGCAACAAATTTTATTAAGATGGTTAATGACTATGTAAACTATGCTAATCAATATCGCTGTGTTTTGCATATAAAATTTGTTAAAGAAACAATAAAACAGAGCTACATAATTAATTTATTGCGATATATGGCACAAGCATATTGGAAATCAGAACCAGCCCCTGATATTTTGGTTAGTGAAAGTTTATTTTCTTCCAGTCCTTGCGAATGATGGTTAATGACTATGTAAACTATGCTAATCAGTATCGCTGTGTTTTGCATATAAAATTTGTTAAAAGTACAATAAAACAGAGCTACATAATTAATTTATTGCGATATATGGCACAAGCAGATTGGAAATCAGAACCAGCCCCTGATATTTTGGTTAGTGAAAGTTTATTTTCTTCCAGTCCTTGCGAATCCTTTTAGGTATCGTAATGAAATTTTCATATATACTTGCAAGCATCTAAATTATAATTAGAGTAAGTAATCCTTTTTATATTATTATATTGCATCTAATTTGCTATGTTGATTTTTTCAGAATTTAGGTTTAAAGACACACAAAACTAAACCATAGAATCTAACTTATTAAGTGAAACATAAACGGTGTTTTCAGTTAAGCCAAGTGTGTACATTATTAGGATCCATCTAAGTAAATTCCGCTGACAGACCAAGTGTTCTCAATATATGGTTAACATGTCATTTGAAGTTGTTTTGCTTGTGAATCTTGCTGTGAGAATCGTTACTTTCAAGTTTTATGGTTAGATGTCGAAGCTCAGTAATTAGAACTTATATTTCGTTAGAAATAGTCAATACTAATTTAGTAAATAGAACTTCTATTTTCTCAATCTCAAATTTTATTGATATTTTTAACATGTAATTTTCTTTAATTTACATAAATTTTTATTTTCTGTGTATGAAAAGAATTATTATTTTTAACATATTTTAAATTTTACTTGTTTGTTAATTCGTATAATATGTTATATTTGATTACTTAAGTTAATCATTTTAATTTTTAATTTTTGTATAAATATAATTAATATTGTTTGCGTGTAACAATTATTTTATTTTTTAATTTTTGTATAAATATAATTAATATTGTTTGCGTGTAACAATTATTTTAATTTTGATTACATTACTACTAACTTTGGATATTGAAAAAAACCAAATCTAATCCGTAATCCAAGGAATTTAGTTTTGGATATTGAGTTTTGGATTTGGATTTATTTTTAAAACCCAAAAATATTTGGATATGAGTTTGGATTTTACAAAAATCGGATCAAACCCAACCCATTGTCATCCAAACGCGTAAAATAAGACATTTGAAAATGAGTATCACCTATCTTTTTTCTATTTGACTAACATGTTAAAATTGAAAAACTGTACATGACACTAAAATCAAATCTATAATATATAAACACGTAATCACATTATTATATATGTGTCCTTACACTAGTACAAAAATGGTCTTTTACGTCGGTTAAAACAGCCTTTTACGTCGGTTAAATGGCGACGTATGGGCAGGCGACGTATAAGGTCATTAACCTTTTACGTCGGGTAAAAAGGCGATGTATATTGTATCCTTTTACGTCAATTCTTCTAAACAACCAACGTATAAGGTCCAAAATATTTAAACGGAACCGACGTATATAACTGCTTTATAAGTCGCCTTTACGCCGAACCGACGTATATAACTGCTTTATACGTCACCTTTGGCCGGAACCGACGTATAAGAGGCAACGTAAAAGATCAATTTTGTACTAGTGTTATAATTTAATTATCAGGTTAAAAAATATGAAATTCATTTTTATTTAACAGTGAGTATATTTTTCCGACATATATTAAAAGAAAGCGCTTACGTAGATCTGGAAAATCGTTTGCGCAGTGTATATTCATGCCATGTGTCTTTGGGATCTTGCATGAAAATGACATGAAATTATTTTGTGTACCCAAATTCGAACATAAATTGCTACTAAACTACTCAATTTTTTTTGTGCACGATACGAAAATAAAAAGCCTTAAGAAAAAAATATGACAATTACATGTAATGTTACTCTCTGCCCAAGTTATCTAACGATGTTACTATATACTTGAAAACAACATTGAGATGCAACAAAATAAAACTAAGAGTAGAGTACATAAAAATGAAGCACTCCTTTTTTTAATTATGTTTATTGCTAATCAATATCTCTATTTGATTGGAATCTATTTACCAAGTTATTAAACTTTTCACCTGTATTTAAGGTTTTGTTGATATTAAAAATAAATATTATTAACCAACCAAACAAATTCGATATGTATGCTCCTAGATTAGGTTTTGAAAATTGAATATTATTATTTGAATTCAAGAATACAAAATTAAAATGGGCACATTTTATTAGAAACAATATATAATTTTTTTATGTATCGACTTATCTAGTTATCAATAATATTCATTTTTAAACAATTGCTATAGCCGTTTCTCTCTCTCCTCCTCTCCTAAAAAATACGGGTTAATTGGCAAATTCATAACTGAACTCATACTCAACTTGCAGTTGGGTAATCAAACTCAAAAAACTTGCAAATGGGTAAGTATACTAATAATTGATTACGATTAAATCATTGAACATGAAAAAACTTGCATCGCCGTTAAATTGTGTTGACTTTTAACGGTTATCCGTTAAATATTGACACATGTGATGCCAGGTAATTATTTTAACTTAAAATTAATTTACTTATTTTTATTTTCTTTTTATTTCCTCTTTCTTCTCTATCTCCTCTGTACTCTCTGTACTCTCTCTCTCGTATCACTCTCTCCCCTTTAATCTCTCTCTCTCACTCCCGTCAATTTTCTTCTCTCTTCTCTCTCTCCGATCGTTTGCTAATCTGAACTTTGATTCTTGTTCCTCCCAGTCTTCTTTACCCATCTTTGTAGTTGTATGCCGTAATAATCTGAATTTGTCGTAAACCCCACTTCAGATTTTGATCGGAAATCTCAGAATTCTCTTGCTTTCGTGATGTTTTACACGGATAGTGAAAGAAATCAGTAGTTAGTAGCTTTTATTGGTGGAAAACCGGAAGGACACCCCGAATTGGGGCACCGTCGGAATTCTACCACCACGACGGTTAGTCTTTCCGACGAGTCGTGGTGGACTATGATAATGATTGAGTCCGAATTTTTGAACATAATTTCAGTTTGATTTTCGTAGATTAATATCTTGAAGTTTTGGGGTTTCAATTTTTATTTTGAATTTTTTGTGTTCGGTTATCGATTATTAGTTAATTGGGTTGAAATTTCAGATTGTCGGATTTCAGATTATTAGTTTCGGTGTTGCAGTTGTGTGGTTGTAGAGATGGCGGCGGTTTGATGCGGTTTGATGGTGGTGGGTGGGTTATGGTGTGAAATGGGTGGTGAACGGAGGAGAGTTGTAAAAGGGGATGGCGACAATGGTGGTTTGGTGTTGTTGGGCGTAGAGGGAACATGGGAGTTAACACATCATAACCCACGTGTATAATTTTAACATATCAGCACACCACGTCACTTTTCCATCACGAACGTTATATGAAATTAACGGCAATTACCCAATTGCAAGTTTTAATTACTTTAATGAGTTGACTGCAAGCTTTTTGAGTTCGATTACCCAACTGCAAGTTGAGTACGAGTTCAGTTATGAATTTGCCAATTAACCCTAAAAAAAATACTAAACTAAAGTTTAGGAGTTGACATCTGCGTTTTGGTGGATGATAAGCCCATTTTTATTTTTATTTTCTTGATTTTGTTTTGTTTTACAATAAATATATCTCTTTATTGAGAGTCTAGTACCACGTTGGTGGGTTTTATCTACTGATATATTGGATTTTGTACTTTCTCCTTGTGAATGATAACTTTCGTTTTTTTTTCCTTTTCATTTTACTTTGTTTTTCAATAAACATATCTCTTTATCGAGAGTCTAGTGTCCCATTATTGGATTTTGTCTATCTATATATTGGCTTTTGTTCTTTCTCTTTTGAGAGTAGGTTCCTTTATTTTGGCATCTGGGATCTTATATCTACAGGATTTTGTTATATTGGTTCATTGATTTGGATAGTATAGAATCATAGTATCTTCAATTGTTCGAATATGTTCTCACAAATTACATATGTATTTCCCTCACGATTAGAATAAATTGTTGGATTATTTCGCCAGAAAGACTATATATTTCAGTGATATAAGCGAGTGATATACCATAATTTAAGATCTGATCAACGATTATAGTTTGGTTTATTGAAATCTTGTTACCTTGATATAATCTATTTTAATATGTGTTTGTCCAATTTTGATTATTTTTGCAGATGTATGACATTTTATTGATACCTATAAAAATATTGATTTTGAAGAAGATTTGAATGATTATTTGTGTAGATGACATATGCTCTTTTCTTGATAATTAATTATCAATCAAAAAATAGTGATTTATTAGAATTTTTGCGCTGTTGACCAATTTGCGATGTAAATATTCATTTACAATATTTTTATTAATTTTGTAATGAATTTTATTTTTTGGATTGATAATTTATACTTCAAATAATGTCTAATACTATTTGATAGTCTTTCAGTATCTTGAATAATTCAAATATATCGTCAAGTTAATTTATTTGTCCCATTAATTCTTGCATAACTAAAAAATACTGATAAGTAAAATGTTGAAGATAATTGATTTAAAATTCAATTTTTAATATTTTAATCGGTTGAATTTAGCTTTTTTTTATAACTGATTAATTTAAAAGTTTATTTAATTTATATTTTGAAGGTATATTTAGAATAGTGTAGTAAATATTTTTTAAAATTTTAAAATATTTGATTGAATAAAAGTAGATTTATTCAAATTTGTTTGCACCTTATGATTGTAGATCGAGTGTTTGAGATATTAAAATATTATATTTTATAATATAGATAAAATAGACCCATGAATTAAAATAATATATTTGTGTTAAAAACAATTAATAAATACGCAATTTTAGAAAATGACTCTATACATAGAGAGTGACGCAAAGAACAGATGTGCTAGTATATAATAATGTAATTGTGATTAATTTTTATGATTAATTTAGTTTTAGTGGTAAATTCTAATTCGCTCATATATATTTTTATGAAAATTAATTCATAATATATTGTGAAAATATTATATATTTTTATAATTCTAATTGATTTTTATTTAAAATATTAATTTATAATAATAAAATTGACATTAAAAAAATATGTAATATATGGATATGTTAATCAAATCATTACCATATTTAAATTGGAATTGCTAACTAACCTTGGTTAGTATAATAGGATGAGAATGTTAAATAAGGAAAACTGTTAATAAAATATGACTGGTCTGAAATTTAGGAATAAGCTCTGATTGGTCCTAAAATATTTCATAATTTAAATTCAAGACAAAATAATTTTGATGAAATCGAACTGCTAATCTTCAATTTTATAACTGGATTATGAGACTGAATTGTTATCTTGGTTCAAATAAAATTAAATTATCACACATGATGAATCCCATAAAAATCAATGGGGAAGGGAGGCTGATTTTTTTTCTTTTATTGGGACATGATTTGCTATTTAAATATTGGTACCTTACTACTTTCTATGCTAATTTTTCCATGTTGGTTGAGTTATTACCATAATTATATACTTATAGCGTAATTCCGTAAATATATAGTTGTTATTCTATAAAGATCCCAGCTGGTGGTTCTGTGCTAACAGCTGTTGGTTTAGATTTGATGTTAGGAATCTTTCTTTCAATTGGTATTATTCCTCTCCCAGCGGATGGGATTACAATAGAAAACTAAAGAAAGATGATGATCCTATTTCACACACAAAAAAGGGAGTTTACTCGAGAAGCAACGCTATGGATCACGTACTTCACCACACCTCTTGGCTTACGGGCAATCTACCTTTCAGTTACTTTGTACGAGACGGCAGCGGCTGGGCGAGCAAAAAGTAGGCTGAAGTCAAACTTTTGGCTTGCTACAAGCTGGGCTCGGGGACTGCAGTCAGCCGCTCCCCTGTAGTCGTCAGCTCGTTCTTGACTGTTATTTAATAAAAGTGAAAATAAATTATATGAAAAATTTATTATCGAATATTTTTTGATTAAAAGTATATGTAATATATAAGCATGTTAAATTAAACAGTTGTTATATTTTAATTAGAACTGTTAACAAACCACGGTTAGTAAAGTGGGTATAGAAATATAAATAAGGTAAACTTTTATTATGATATGATTGGTCTAAAATTTAGAAATTAGCTCTGATTGGTTCTAAAATAATTCATAGTGGTTGACTGAACACTGGTAGACTCAAGTAACCAATAATAATACTCTTCTAGAGTATATTTAACAATTTAAATAATTAAAATATATGCAGCGTTGGCTTATATGCATTTATTAATTAATTTTATTAACAAATTATGAATAAATAAATTTTTAAGCTTTTAAAAAAATCGAGTATTTGAAGGTATATTGGAAATTATCCAAATTATTTAAAATTTGATTTCAAATTCGATATTTTTCATATTTCTAGTTGAGTTATATTATAATTATTTAAAATCGATTATAATTGTATAATATATATTATTTAAATCAATTTATAATGTATGATAATATGAATGTGATTGACTTTATATTAAAAGAGTGGTTGATTAATGAATGAGTGGTTATGAAATATAATTTAAAATATATAATAGTATATCGTGAGATAGGATGTGATTGTAAATAAGGAAAACTCTTAATATAACATAATTGGTCTAAAATTTAGGAATTAGCTCTGATTAGTTCTAAAATAATTCATAGTTTTCTGATTGGTTAACTCAACACGGGTAGACTCGGGTATTATAATAAAGGATATGAGCTTGTAAGGTTTAAGTTAAAATAATTTAATTTCTTACATATTCTAAATTTATTATAATTATATTTTAGGTTTTATATAATTTTTGTACTTCAAATTTCATTATATATTATTTTGTTTAATATTTAGGATTCGTAAATTTTTAGCTGATTGAGAAAATTATCTATAATTTTGTAGGTTGTCAAAGTACTGTTTGGTTCTTTATGCAACCACAGAATCCTACAAAGTGACAAAGATTTTTCAAGTTTCTTCTATTTAGCTTTAGCTCCTATGAAATAGTTGTAGTTTTTGTTCTTCCTAATAATATCAAGGGCCAAAATTTTGAGGCTATGTTCACTTGGATTGAATGGAATGAGGTTAGAATGGAATGAAATTTATACTATTATTTGGGGGAGATTGGAGAAAGTGTTTATAAATTTCATTCCTTGCTTCATTCATCTCCAAATAATTTGAACTAGAATTCTAACCCACATGTTTTTGTAGGAATGCTCCATTCCCAATCTTCATCATTTTTCTTGCATTCTTCATCATAAAAAACTTCTTCTCCCTCATATTTGTTCATTATTTCCCCCAATATCCCCCTTTTTTCATAAATTTTGTTTACAATTTTCATTCCATTCCTATCCCATTCAATTCTTTCCAAATGAACACACCCTGAGACTAGAGTTATTTGACTTTATGTGCTATAACGTGTTTATTTACAACAAAACTTCACTAATAATCCAGTGCAAATCAGGTAATCCCATGGTTTTCTGTATAAAAACGAGCCATTTTTTATAAGGTGGACTTTAGAAAAAGTCAATTGAAAATCACTCGCACAAAATAATATGGAGTAAAGCGCACTTTGTGTATATGCAGTTTGTGTGTCAGTACGTTTTAGATATTGTAGTTCAAAAAATATCACGGACTATACTGCACTTTACTTTTCATTACGAGTTGTCCTTTTCCGTTAAATGACTCTAACTCCGTCTATCTGACTAGGCTGACTGGGGGTAAAAAAGACTTTGTAATGAATATCACTTGCGCAGTATATGTATCGACACATGTATCACTCCTTGCCCGTTTATACCCTTAGGCCATGTTTGTTTTAGGGGATTATAATCCTTGGAAAATTACACTATCTTTCTTAAATTTAAAGGATTATAATCCCAAGGAAGTATATTGCTATCATCTTTTGATTCATTTCTATGGGATTATAATACCTTCTTTCACAAGGTATTATAATCCCATGGGAGTGAACTAAAACAATGATCAAAATGTGAATTCATGGGATTATAATCCCTTACGTTTGGGATTTATAAGGTAATAATTTGGGGATTATAATCCCTTGAAACAAACATGGCCTTATAGACATAATCAATGACCATTGTGAGAGCAATACAAAACCCGCACCAGAGACAAAGGTAAATAGCAAGCAAGAGGTTTATGCTGGAGCAAGCAATAAGGCACTTCCGGAAGGTGAAGTCATGATTAGTGGTTGCCAAACTGACCAAACATCTACTGATGCTAGAATATGTGTTATCATTCTTTTAGTGTGGAGGAAATATGGTGACTTACTCTACATTCTCCATTGTTATATAGGGATTAAATTGCATAAGCACTTTTACCTTGTTAAAATGGAAGGCCACTTATCATCTTGTCTATAGTCTTTAATCAAAGCTCTAGGAACGAACTCTCTTATGGCTATTCATTAATTAAGTTAATTGAACTCCCATTCAGAACCAAGAATCGTTTGTTTCTGATTTTTTGTACTTCAATGTGGACGATGAAACGTTATAATCATTTCCAGGGCCTCCTATCGGTGTGTGGTCACTGGTCAGATTCAAGTTGTTAATATTGCGTTAATATTTTGGGAAGTTGAAGGCCATTAAAATTTTATCGAGATTTGTCCTGCCCCCAGTTTGCTCGGCATTCATGAGATGAAGAGTAATTACTGTTAGGAATCTGCCCGATTCTCGGCGAATGCAGAAGCGATTTGGTAAATATGTGCGCTTGGATCCCACAAATATACGTGATAGTAATGAAGCAACAAACAAACAATACAGTAAAAGAGACAAGAGATTTAATGTGGTTCGGCACAGCCTACATTCACAAGAGCAACAAATTCACACTAGATAAAAGAGATTACAATATCCGGGTATCCGGCCCCTGAATTTTATACACAAATTCAGCCCTACAATACCTATTATGTATATCCCCAACTCACTGAAGTGTTTCTCTCAAAACCTCCCCCTATCACTGTTTCCTGACAACCTTTCCTTCTCTCCCTCTCCCAACCTGGACAATGCCACACAACCTGATAGAAAGACCCCAGTCAGACCCAAGTACCCTAAGGAATAGTTTAGGCAAGAGGATCTTCTATCCCGACACTTCCTGAAAGCGGGCTAAACCGGCTCTCCTACTAGACGGACTATCTAGTAGCTATATAGAGAGAGAAGAGAGAATTAAGGTGTATTTGATAATGAAGGAGGAGAGGGGTATTTATAGGAGTTAGATGTGTAGTAGGTGGGGGTTGGTAGAGTTTGGTTGTTGAAGAGTTGGTGAAGTTTGGCAAGAAAGGCTGATGCCTAACAATTACTCGGGATAGTTTGTCAAGTATGAAATTGATATTAATCTAAACTTCGAAGTATTCCCAGAGATGACCAAACATAAGACTTTTTTTAGAACATTTCCAGGATAATTCATTTAAAATAGGAGAAATACCTGGTAAGGTTATCCGTTACAATTTTGTCAATGAAAGCTTCAAAGTGATAATACTACTAGACTTTAGCTTTAAAGTAATATGGGAGTATGGAACTTGGGAGTTGGGTGTAGGCAACAATTTCGAAAAAACTAGATGTTAGCCCTTGAGGAGTTCCAGAGGGGCAATACATTGAATCTGGGTATAGTCTGAATTTAAGTTAGCATGATTTCTTTGTCCGAACTTTCAATACTTGTCTGAACTTGTCGCCTCAAAAGATATGTACGGACTTAATAAACTCCTCTTATCACCATTGCTTTTCACTGAGTACCTTGATGATTCTTGAGATGGTTTTGGAGTAGCAGATTCTGACATATGCAGCATTGTCTTTGCACCTGATGTCTTCGTTCCAAATGGAATAAATCTTTGTGCTTTCTTTCAGCTCCCAACTGGGCTATGAATTGCAGTTCTGATTTCAGGCAAACAAGTTGGTAATTGCGATTGAGATGGTGTTGGAGAAGGCTGTGGGGGAGAAGGCTGTGGAGCGAGGGAGATGTTGGAGAGAGGTGCAGGGGAGGGTCGAGAGAGAGATACAGGGGAGAGGGAGATATGGAGAAAAGAGGAACAATAAGACACATTAAAAAGTCTTTTTTACCCCAGGCTGACAGACGGCGTTAAGGTGATTTAACGGAAAGGGGCAACTCGTAACGAAAAGTAAAGTACAGTATAGTTCGTGGTATTTTTGGAAGTACAATATCTAAATGGTCCGACACACAAACTGCATATACACAAAGTGCACTTTACTCGGATATAAATTGATAAGAAAGAAAGGACTTGGATTGAGAACATTATGGATCAAAAGTATCAAACAATCCACAATATCACTAAATCAGAGTTTACGAATGTAGCTCAAGGACATTGTATATAAATAGGTACATGTCAAAAACCAATCCACATCTCTTCATCTAATTTATTCACAGTTTCTAAAACAAGAATAGCTCTCATGTTAGCTTTTAGAACATTGTTGAGCTTGGCTGTCGCAACCATGCTCCACAACTTGGCACTAGCAACAGAGTACATAGTTGGGGGATCGCGGTGGTTGGGATACAAGCACCAATCTGCAAGTTTGGGCATCAAGTAATATATTTTTGGCTGGAGACGATCTGAGTAAGCACAAGTTGCACAACGCACTCATCTACACAGCAGGCTCGGCTCTATAATAAGGCAAAACTAAGCAATCGCTTAGGGCCCCAACACACACCAAGGGCCTCAAAATTTTAAATCATATATATATATATATTTATTGTTTTAATTTTTAATTTTAGAATTTATTATTTTTATACATAAGAAAAATATGTATTAAAATAAAAATAAAAATTCACATATTATTTTTTCTAAATGTAAAGTATAAATTAGTTTGATTTTAGAAAAAATAAGAAGTTGAAAAAAGTTACTATATTTATATTTTTCAGTGAGTCAAGTATTCATACTTTTGGAGATGTTAACTAAAAAGAAGATAAAAACACTTGTATTATTGGTTTTAATTATTTAATTTGTGTATCATTCAATAATACTTGCTTTTTAAAAATAATTTAATTAATGTAGAAGGAATTGAACTACTGTACTATTTTATTTGACTAATAATAAGAATAGTGTATGTATTTTTGGCAAAATTTAACCAAATATAAAAGTAAGATCAATTTTTAAATAATATTTAAATTTAAAAATTTTATATTTTAAAATATTAATTTTTTTAATACTTATTTACCAGGCTTCTACTCGATCAAGATCCGCTTAGGGCCTCACAATTGGTTGAGACGGCCCTGCTACACAGTACACTCGCATATGCACCCACGCAAATGTGCATATGATCTTTGTGACTATGCATAATGCATTTGTTTTACGGAATTTTAAGGCAGTTACTAACATTTAAAGAGATAACAGAGAACTTGGCAAAGAGAAAAGAAAGACATAATAGATCATATGTATGATGGTAAAATCTAACAAGCTCTTTGAACTTACAGTTTTCGATTACAAACCGGACCACAATGTGCTTGAAGTATCGAAGGTAGACTATGATAAGTGCAAGAACAGTAAACCAATTCAGAAGTATTCAGTTGGCAAGACATCCATACATCTCGGTTCTGCAGGGAAGCGATACTTCATCTGTGGAACAAGTGGACATTGCAGCCAAGGAATGTAGGTCGAAATCAATACATTTGAACCTGCTTTTCCACCAACATATCCAGATTCTTGGCCACCCATGGTGGGACCATCATTACCACCCGATTTTTCGGAACCACCAGATACGCCAACATGGGTACCTACAGTTTCACCTAGCAATCCCCCAACCGGAGATCCAACAAACTCTTTTCCACCTGGTTTTCTTCAACCGCCACCATCTCTCGCCTCTTCAGCTACTAAAGTAAAAGTACTAGTTGGGTTTGCGACAGGATTTTCTTTTGTAATCATGGTGTCACTGTCTCTTTAAATACTTGATGCTCTGTCTCCTTCTATATATATATGTTGCACTTCTGTACAATTCTTTTTCTGATCTAACATTTTCGATCGTAATATTCTCATTGTTTCGGCTTAAACATACTTTTAGAATTATAGAGAAGAAATTAACAGAACTACAGAGACAACAGAGATGATATAAAGAGACACGGCAGACAAACTCAATAAAATAGTTAACATACACAAGGACAATGGATATATGAGTTTAGATATTAATAGAGAAACAATATTGTAGCTCATATATTAATATTATATATAGTAGCAGGTGAATTCAGAGTATCCGATCACAATCACATTACTTAATCGGAATTTGTGAAAAGAAACGCATATCTCAAATTAAAATTAGAATATCATCAAGACTACTAGTCTATTTAAAAAAAACAAATGCAGGAAAAAACAAATACTTTGGTAGTCTTGGAATGAAAATAAATATAAAGCATCCTAGTTTCTGATTCCTGGCAGGCAAAAGGATAGGCCCGTCGTTTTTCTGAGTTTACTGTAGTTTCCTTTTTTTGTTATTTCCCTGATGCATTTGATTGGAAGCATTATGCAATGTAAACAACATGGAACTGCAAGAAGATCCCTCCTGCACAAAAGGATCCAGTGTATCTTCGTTGAGTAGAAGAAGGCTCTCCACAGAACTAAAATCTACACAGGACAAGTTTTCATACTGAAAAACCTCTACAGATCTAACTTCTGTTGCCTTTGATGACTCCAGGTCCCACAAAAAGAACTTGGTAAACTTATGATCAATAGGGACAGTAGTCCTTAGCCAATATTGGCCCTTATTTCCGAACCCTACCGGACAAAATTGACAAAAACCCTTTTGCGATGCAACAACGTGTTTCTTTTCCCAAGTTGGCGTGGATGACGACTTGTCTCTTAATATCCACATGGCTAGTAGAGAAGATAGAGAAGAAAACGGACATGGTGGAACATCTGTTGTTTCTCCAAAAACAGCTATTGTTTCTCCATATACTTCCATAGTAAAATCTTTATGAAATCTTTATGAAGAGGAAAATCTTTTGGATGCTGACGATTTGTAAATTCCTTACGATACCAATATGAGTCTTTTGGACAATCAAACTGTCGGATGATATCATCTTGTAAGTCATAAGATAGGATCCGTCGGCTCATTGTTATCATATATGCAGAGCCATCTACAAACTTGGTAGGATGATTAGGCGAAAAACCTTCGGGGTTGCTTTTAAAATACATAAAATGATGAATAATCTTCCAACAATTAGTACTCAAGCTGTAAACACAAACATTGTATATAAAATCAGAAGGAGAAATTACCACAACCTTATAATCATCATCGTGATGCCCAAAGCTCACACTACCATACGCAACCTCAGTGGAGTATGTAAGTTCCGGAAGCTTTTTAGCTTTCCTACAAATCGGGTTCCACAGATGTATATCGTCGCCAACTCGATATACATCATTAGACAAACAAAACAACCCATCACAAATCCCGTGAACCTTCAGTCTGCATCTACCATGATCTCTTCCGAATGAATGGGGAGTGTAGTGTAGCCTAGATTTTTTCGTACTATCAAAAAGGATGTCAGGATCGGTAAGTAATGTGCAAAAACCGGAATCTTGAAACAGTATAAACTTGTTTGTGTTCATAGGTTGTTTTTGATAGGTGAGATGAGTGGTTGCAAAAGAACGAGAAAAAATAATACGATGCCATGTTTTGCAAACAGAGCTGCACTGTAAAAGAGTCTTAACCGGCAGTCTGCTAAGGACAATTATCAGTACATCTTCTCGTTTAGGGTGCTTAGACAACACATCTTCTTGCTTAGGGTTAGAGGCTGAAGACATATACTGTCCCATGATATTATGGCTGCGTGAATTTTTTCGAGAAGCTTTGAGTAGGGCTCAAGAAGGCATATGTTGTATTCGTTTAACCTATGTGTTTATATATATGGAGGTTGTATACGGTTCTATATTAGACTGTATTGGGCTTTCAGTAGGGCTTTAATAATACTCCTAACCTAATTAAACAGATGTTACTATCAGACTCTAATTCATCTTGTTTATTACTATTGCAAAAAAAAAAGCCAATTAATCATATTAATTATCGATTAATTGTTAGACAGTTATTGATAGACTAGATTATATAATATGGGATTAATTGCTAAATATTTGTTTTGAGTAATGCTAGTTGTACATAACTATACATAATTATTGTTCCCAACTGAATTCCCCTAATACGAATTTTGAGTTATTATAAAAAAATCAATGAAAATATTCATATTTTTTACTTTTATCAATGAACTTCTTTTTCCACATAACAAACCAATGAACTATACTAATGCTGTGTTTGGTTGGGATGAAAGGAATGGAAGGAAATTTAAATTATGAAATAGGTTAATGTCTAAAATATTCATTCATTCATTCCATTCTTAATCATTTGAATTAGAACTCAAGCCCACCTTAAGAAGAATGTTACATTCTTTTCAACATTTAATTTCTTCACATTTCTCATCATAGAAATTTTGTAACTATTCATTTTTTTTTTCTGAATCTTCCTTCTACCTCCATTTTTTTAATTTCATTGATTTTATTTCATTCTCCCCAACCAAACACAACATAAGTTGAGAAAAAAGTTTAATTTGAGTTAGCTAATATTGACATAGCTATTTACTATGGAATATATGTCTTCCAAAGGGCATCATCATAATAGGTAGTTTATAATTTAGTACATAATAAATTATGATCAAATGATTAAAAATAATGAGTATCAATTTAATTTTAAAGTCAGGTAAAGACATATAATATGATGCTATTAAAAAATATTCTTTAAAGAAATTAATTATTATTTAAACCTTTCATATCATGTCATTTTTACTAAACTAAATATATCTATCCTATTTTCAACAATTTTCTTAATTTGAAAAAAAAATTAACATACCATAAATTAATAAATTTAATTTTTAACATAAACAATTAATTCATTTCATCAGAGGTAGTAAGTAAAACTTTTAATATTAGAAATAAAGATAACTATAATGTATAATATAAATTTTTTGAAAGTGTAGAAAGCAAAAATTGCATTCATTTGTAGTATATTTGAATAAATATAATTACTAATCAAGAGTTATCAATTAAATGAGAATTAGTTTCGGATAAATTAATCAAATATAATTTAATTATCTTCCATTTTGAGTACCAAAAATCACTAAATCGCATTATTGTATTTTTGAATAAAGTAAATTATAAAAATGCAAATTTACAATATGTTATCAATAAATATTATTTTAAAATTTCAACTTAATTTAGAATATTTGCTTATACTATTTATATGTAAATGATAATTAAAAAACTCAATGTAATTAAGTCATGCCATTCAAATAATATAAATCAGACGAGGGTACAACAATATCAAAAATATTAAAATTCGCTGACATGTCATCTGTTAAAATTTAACCATGATTAATTTTTGTGTAAATTTTCATTATTTAAGAAAGTTTGTGTTGTATTTGACTATGTTTTGTCAAATGAAATAAATGGGAAATAAATATTTAATACATAGGAGTTACAAAATACATGTGTTAAGTATGAAATTGGGAGTTACATATATGTTCTTAAAGTAATGCATTGATATGTAATTAATTGGGCTATTACAATATTTGGGGTGGAGGAAGTAAATGAATAGCCTATATATAGTGGTTTATTCCAAGAAGAAAAGAGCACTTAAAGAGGAAAGAAAAAGCTTTGCTCAATTTACTATCCCGAACTCCAAAAAAATATTTTGATCTCTTATCCTTTTTTCTGCCATTGGTATCAGAGCTGAAGGTTTTTTTCTGTTATTATTGATTCGTCCGTTTGTTGACATGTGCTCTCACATGTCCAGGCCTGCCATTGGTTTATTCTGATTTGGTGATATGATGTGTTTACTTTTATTTAGTTGGATTATCCGATTATATGCTTACCTTCTTTTATGATAAATCTTCTTGCATGATATGTTTATCTTAATGTTTTCGAGGGTACAATGTTTATCAAACGGCTTCATTGTTTTATACATTTTTTTGCTTAGGCTATACATAATTCTTATTTGTTTATGACATCAATCCGTGCATATGAGTTAAGTTGTGTTATCCAATATGCATATGTCTAGCCTAGTTTCTTTTAATGTTTTTTTTTTGACGTAAAGATGTAATTTTATTAACCAACCAAATCAGCTTGCAAAATACACGAAAACTCAACAGGAACATTCCTCCTGTCAATAACTCGATCTGGAAAAGAATAGGACTCTCTCGCTACATAGTGAGCAGCCCCATTAGCAGACCGTTTAATAAAAGACAACGAAGTTGTTTGTAACTCTTTAAGTAACCTACGACAGACCTCAACTACCCTTCCAAATGGTGAGATCATCGCCACTGCACTTCCAACCACCTGAACAGCAACCAGGTAATCCGATTCAATCACCACCATGCTCCATGGTTTCTCCTTCAGCCAACTAAGTGCTTCTCTTATAGCTATAATCTCTGCTAATTCTGGTGGTGCATTCCCTTGAAAAAGCTTCGACTTAGCTTCCACGAGCTCCCCAGATGAATCTCGAGCCACTAATCCAACCCCATATGCTGAATTCTCTGTAAAATTTGTTGCATCAACCGTGACCTTAGTTGTATCTCCCTGAGGCTTAACCCAACTGACAGCACCGTCTCCTTCTCTGGTGTTTTGGGAGACTACCTTGTAATCTCTACTTTGGGCATTTTTCCACTGCATAAGGTACTGCAAAGCTGATGACACCACAACGTTCACACGAGAATTAATAATCCTCCGTACTTTATCATTTCTAGCTTTCCATATAGCCCAACAAATCGTAGCAACCTCTGCACCTTTACTAGCACTAAAATTTTCCAACACATAATCTACCCAGTCAAAAAAATTGTCTGTCATCCCCGTTTGTAAGCCTGAGAAAACCGACTGCCAACACTGAGTTGCAAAAGAGCATTGGACTAACGCATGCATAATTGTTTCCTCCTGCACAGCACAGACTGGACACTCCGCTAGCACTGGGACTTGTTTTTGTTTAAGGGCAACATAAGTTGGAAGACAACCTGATAACGCTCTCCAAAGTAAATTCAAGACTTTGGGTGGAGCTTTAAGTTTCCACATCTTCTTCCACAGACTAGCATTATCATTAACATTCCACAAACCTTTTTGAACTTGTAGCATTCGATAAGCACTCTTTACCGAATAATTCCCTGACGCTTCTTTACTCCAATACAATTTATCTTCATTCAGAGTATCCTGGATCTGCATGCTCGTAATGCAAACTTGATCTCTTTCATTAAATAAATCTCTGATCACCTCCATGTCCCATCCATTCCGATCCAAATTCATTAGAGACGACACCTTATTATTATCAAAAGACTGCGACACAGTTGTTACATATGGATTCCGCTCGTCACTCAACCAGGGCTGTCCCTTAATGTCAATACTGTTACCATTACCCACCGACCACCTGGCCCCTGACTGAATCATCGTCTTAGCCTCCCATACACTACGCCACACAAAGCTTGGGTTATCTCCTAGCGAAGAACTCAAAAAATTGCCAGACTTAAAATACCGAGCTTTATATAACCGACTCACCAAGCTTGTAGGATTAGTGAGAAATCGCCAACCTTGTTTACCAAGAAGTGCTAAGTTAAAATCCCGAAAATTTCTAAACCCAAGGCCACCTGTAGACTTATGACTGCACATCCGATCCCAATTGTTCTCTCTATATCCTTTGTAACTTCCAAAGGGAGAAGAAAGACACTCATTGAATAGCTAGGCAGAGATTGTGCCACTGATTTAATCAACACCTCCCTACCTGGTTTTGAGATTAATTTCCCATCCCAATTTTCCACTCTTTTAGTCACCTTATCCTTAAGAAACCCCAGAACAGAAGACTTATTTCGTCCAAGCATATTAGGTAACCCAAGATAGGTGCTTCGATCATCTGCTTCCACCATTCCAAGTAAACCACAAATCTCATGCTTGCTGTCCATACTCATATTAGTGATGAAAAATATAGATGACTTTGAAGTATTAACCTTTTGCCCTGTAGCTCCTTCAAAAATTTTCAGCATCTCTATAATATGTTTGGCCTCCTCCACACCTGCTTTACTATACAAATAACTGTCATCCGCGAAGAACATATGTGTAATGCTCGGTGCACCATTACAAACCTTGATTCCAGCCATTAGTTTTCGAGCCTCATACTTCCGTATTAGAGCAGAAAGCCCCTCCGCACAGACAATAAATAAGTAGGGGGACAGAGGATCCCCTTGTCGTATGCCCCTTGAAGGGATTGTCGTTTCCTTTTGAGGAACGAAGGGGCCATTTTCCAGAATACCTAGGAATAATGGATTCTGAGCTTTGATAAATAACATAATCTTCTTTTTCCATATGTTGTAGTTTTCTTTATCAAAAGCTGGAATCTTGATATTACTTGACCTTTGAATACTTGCCATTTGGATCTCAGATATGTGTATTAATCTGAACGCTCTGATACCAGTTGTTGGTCTCGGAAAGTATTGCAGAAGGGGGGTTGAATGCAATACTAATAAATTTCAAAAACTATTTCAACAACTTAAATAGAGTTTGTAATTTACTAGTAGAAGAAATGCAATCACAAGTAATATCTAACAAGATGTTTCACAAAATAATTGTTTTATTTATTTTGCGAAGTTTTGCTACAACCTTGAGAACAAAATAATTCTCAAGCTTCAAATACTCAAGAGATTACAGTTGTGGAGAGATATATATTGTATAAATAGAGTGCTCTATTTATAGTGTGATAGTCGACTGTACTACCACTATCAGCATGGGTTGTTGAGTTGCTGTTATATTCCTTTTGCAGCTCATTCCATGATTTATTCCCATGTGATCATCACAAAGTAACTTTAAGATACTTTCCACATTTGAGACACCCAGATCTAGCCGTATTCAATTTTATCTGCTCTAGACTTTATAGGTTGCTCCATGTGATCTCTCGAGCTTCAGTTATAGACTTTCTAAGCTTGCTGTAAAGGTTGAATATTATAACACGCCTGCTTCTTTTGAACATGTATTATGTCGCTTAAATTGACTTAGAAAATTCCTAAATCAATTTGATTCTTTATGACAGTATGTTTGCTTCAGAGTTTGCTGTCACTGGATTGTGCTTTGGTTGACAGTATGAATTCCCGCAGAGATTACTGTCAAGAATTGTGCTTTGGTTGACAGTATGAATTCCCGCAGAGATTACTGTCAAGGATTGTGCTTTGATTGACAGCATGTATTTCCCACAGAGATTGCTGTCAAGAATTCCAAACTTACTGTCGCAAACTATATATCAAAGTTGCTGTCATCAGAATCTCCGCCAATGTTGCTGTCAAGTTGAAACTTGTTGTCGACTTAATTAAACTTGCTGTCGAGCTTTGCAACATGCTGTTTCCTTGTAATCTTACTGTCAATACTTACAGTAACTTTTATTCCTGCTGTCGAACTATTGTATTTCTTGAGGCTTGAACATGATCGAACTTCTTTCAAGAATTACAATTATTACATGACAGTACTTATTTGATTACAGGAATACACTTCAGGCTATGACAGTATGTTCTACTTAGTAAAACTAAGTATACCAATAAAACTAGTTAAGTTGTCTATTCCATCACCCATAAATCCCAACAATCTCCCCCAATTTGTTTTTATGGACAATAAGGACAAATTTACAAATATCATCCTGACAACTTAACTAAAATAGATCAGAAAGAATAAACTCTTCATTTCTGAACAATGATTAAACTGGATTGTTTTCAAACAATGTATCATAAAAGTTCATAATTAAAAATCAAGAAAAAAAATCTTTACTTAGCTTGATTTGAACTTTCGCCTTGCTCCTTTTCCCTCAGAGCTCTTCTAAGATTTTCAATTAACTCCTTTTCTTCAGGGGACTGTGCATCATCTTCATTTTCCACGATGTATTTTCTGATCATTAAGGAAGTAGTGTTTAATACATCTCTGAGTTCCATCCAATAAACATTTTGTTTTACTATTGATCTGAATTTCAACACATCTCCCTCCATCTTGAATCTTCTGCCAGGAAGCTGATTTAAAGTTTCCCTTCTTTGTCTGTCCAAGCTGGGATTCTCTTCTTTCCTTTGATCAAAAATCATATCTAGCTCCCAAGAACATAGTGCTTCAAGTTTGTTAGATGATCCTATCACTTGCCAGTACAGTTCTTTTAGCACACTGGTCTTCAACTTAGAAAAGCTATCTATGTAGATTTCTTCTTTGCCATATTTGATTCTCAGAGGATTGTTCAGTACAATTGGCTGATAGTTTAATTCACTGCTGTTGACCTTGTTGAGTTTACTTCAACTTTCCTTCATTTGAGCTTCAATCTCATCTTCTATCTGTTGACGAGATTTTTGTCTTGAGGCTAATTCTTCTCTGAATTTCTGCTCTGCCTCATACCTATCCATCTCTTGCTTTGAATAAGGTTTCTCCATTTCATTCCAGTCATACTCAGGGATAGGATTATCTTCTTCATTTTCCAGACCTAGAACTTCAAAAACATCTTCATCATTTTGAAGTGTCAAGTCACCATGCTTTTCAGTGAATTCAGCATTTCTGATTGCACAGTACTTTCGAACAGGATCCATGATCTTTTCAGAGATATCACCATAGCTTTCCAAAAGTTCAACCATTCTTTTCAAATTGAAATAATCAATTCTTCTTCTTAAAAATGCTTGAGTTTGAACTAGACTATTTGATATTACTTTTGATTTTGATATCTGAGTGAAATCAGGTTCTACCATAATCAATCTTTCTTTGTTTTCCCATAGAATGTATCTTGTGGCCTTTTCTTTTGACTCATCCAACTCTATAGACATAGAAGTGATTAATTCTTTGGCTTTCTCTTGAAGTTGTTCCAGGCTGTTCATTCTTCTGCTCATGATTGGTTTCTTAAGCCCTAGACCTGTAGCTTTTCTTTGACCAGAATAGACAGTCTTTCCCCTTTTTGGTCTGTTTGACTTTCTTTTGATTCTTACTGTCTTGGATGTTTTGACAGTAGAATCATTGACAGCATCTTTGATAGGGCTTCTGATTGTGTCTTCTTTGACAGCATCTTTCATGACAGTGTCTTCCCTGTCAACATCTTTGACAGTAACTTCATTTTTCTTGACAGCATCTTTGTTGATAGTATCTTTTTCAGAATACATATTGTCAATTTCCATTTCTGCTTGGTTAATTTCTAATGCTTCAAGTATCTCCTCTTCTTTCTCCTTTTCTTCATTTTTCTTGCTTGTTCCAGGAGCTTCTGAAGTTTCATTTGGTTCAGCTTCTTTAGATTGGAATTGCTCTTTTGAAGAGTTTCCCTTTTCTGACTCTTTAGCTCCTCCAGCTTTACCTCTATCTTCATTATCATCACCATCTTTATCCAAGGTGTCATCAAAGGAGCATTTTCCACCTTGAGCATTTCTGCTTTCGTTTGCTTTGGCAATGAGCTTCTTAATTTTGACACTGTATTCCATATCTCTCTTTGCCATTATCTTGTGGATATCTTTGACTGCTTGAATCCTTTCCTTGGTGATGGGTGCTTTTAGCAACAACTTAAGTACATCCATGATGACTTTACTTTGTAGAGATGTTTTGCCTTCAAGAGTTAAGAACCCAAGTCCTTTAATTCCTTTGGCTGTTGTCTGTTTAAAGCTTACACCATATGGCTGGAGACATACTTCTGGAAGTTTGATGTTAACCATTGTACTTAGTTGCATATAGAGACTTTCATCAAAAATGGTAGACTTTTTCTTAACAAGAATCCCAAGGATGTATTGCACTCTGGCAGAGAAAGTTTCTAGCAGTTGCATTGTTATGAATATTGAATGTCCACTCTTCAGGTACACTTCAACTGCCCACCTCTTCTCTGAGCTAATCTTCACAGAAAGATTGACAATCTTTTCTTTCAAAGCTTCTGCCAACTTAGCAGGTTTTCCTCTAGATTCTGTGATTGCTTCATTCACTAGAGTGTTGAATTCCTCATCCTTATTATTCAAGGTGCTCTCCATATGACTTACCGTTATAAAATCAGCTTCTTCTTGAGAATATGTGCTTCCATCAGTCCAAGTAACCAACTCTGAAGGATTCACATATTCAGGCAGCTTGCCCTTGCCTTTACCCATCCTGTTAGACTCCTCCTTTTCTCTCCAAAGCCTCTCCAAAGTAGATTCTTTCTTTTCAGGAACTGGTTCACTAATTTTGATGGAAGATGCTTTATTTCTTTGTATCAGTTTCAATACTTCCTCAGATACTAGCATTTTCTCCCCATCTACTTCAGTTTCAATCAGTTCATCAGTTCTAGAGGCTATAACAGTATCTTTTTGCTCCCCCTTACTCCTTTGCTCCCCCTGTCTTTCAGCTTCCCCTTGTAACTCCATTTTCCTTTCTGGTTGCTCAGCCTTTTTCTGATCTATTACTTTCTCCCCCTTAGTTAAGTTGGCAGCTTGAATCAAGGAAGAAAGTGACAGCAGGGTGGCTTGTATTTCAGCAAAACCAGTCTTCACAGTAGATGATAGAGTGTCCAGCTTGCTCTCCATTTTAGCACATCTATCTTCAATAGCTTGGAGCCTGTCATTTGTGGATGCAGAAGGACTACCAGACCTAAGCCTCTTAGGAGGTAAGGGATAAGTCTGGGGCATGGAGGTTGTTGGGGTTCTCACCCAGTGTCTTTTCTGGTGATCTCATCACCACTCACAATAAATCCCTCAAGGCCTAATGCCTTTTGTTGCATGGCTCCCTCAATTTCACTCTGGACATGCTCAAGTCCCTCTCCTTTTGCCAGCACACTTGGCTGCCTCTCATTTTTAGGCTCACTTCTCTTTTCTTTTATCTCTCTTTTCTTTTGCTCTCCCTCACTCATCCTAGATGCATGTGTATGAGCAGTACTAACATGCAATTAAGAGAAAGGTGATTTAGATTTTACCTTAAAAGCCTTGGAGATTGGCATGTCATCATCAGAGATGTCCTCAATTAATCCTTCCTGATATTGAGGTTGAGCAGGGTTGACAGTATCTTTCACCAATAAGTTACTGTCAGAAGGTGTGTTGACAGCAGCTTTAGAGAGACCTTTGACAGCATCTTTTGTTTTGTCATTGACAGCATCTTTGGCTGTGACAGCAACTTCCCTAGGGTAAGATGCTTTGAGGGAATCGATCAAGATGCTAGCTGTTTCAATTTCTGACAAATTTTCATCTTTATCTAATCCAGTGTTTGATGGAGTGGTATCCATTTCACTTTGAGAAATGGGTTCTTGTGGGCTCATCCATGATTTGAGATGGATGATCAAAACCTGAGGAGTTGGTACTGTCCCCCTCTCTAGGTTGTTCAGAAGAAACAATAGATGTAGGAATGAAAGAAGAAGTTTGAAGTTCAAATTGATTAATTGGCTGTTCCACAGAAGAAGTTTGTGGAACATCAACAGTATGAGTGAATTCCTCACTGTGCTCTATCTCTATGTGTGTATCTTCAAATACAGGTTCCTCAAGAGTGAGTTCTTGAGTTTGTGCAGACTCTTTACAAGGTGCCTTGAGAGACAGGCCAATTTCAATAAATGCCTCTTGTTGAGAAGAGGCACCTAGAGATGAGTTTATTTCCCTATCATCCTCTACAGTCTTTTGGGAAACTGTAGAGTGGCTGACAGTAACCTTGGCCCTTCTAGATCTCTTCTTCTTAGGCTCAGAAGGGGCTACTATGGGTTCTATTTCACTACCATCCTTATTTGCTGCACTAGGTGCAGTAACTCCTTCTTGACTCACAACATTTTCACCAGTTGCACTTTCTAGGGTTCTTTTCTTGGATTCCTGTTTGGCCATTTTAAGGGCTTTGGGCAGTCTAGAGTCCCTAGGTGGAATGTATGGTGTAGAATGTGGGTTAACTGAATTTGGGTCTAATTCAGTCTCATTCTCAAGTGTGAAAACAGTGTACCCTGTAGGTAATGGAAAATCAAGGTTGGGCACTTGATTAACCATGTGTTGTGTGAGACATAGTGGAATATTTGCATTCAAATTTTGTGTGTTTAGAGATGTGTGTGTGTTTTTCTTCAAAACAAGGCATTCCTCAGTATTAGGTGCATCTTCAACATTTCCACAAATATGATTAATACACATAGTTAAAAAGCGAGGGTATATGGATACCTTTTTGCCTATGGCGATTTTCAACTGTGCCATGACCAGCTTTCCAACGTTCACCTTGTATCCATGGACTAAAGAATGAGTGAGTTTCTTGATATATGATGGTATTCCATTCCAGCCAGTAGACTTAGTAGAGAACACCTTCACCATAACATCAAAGATCATGCTCCACTCCTTTCTCAGATACTTCCTGTCCATTTCTCCCGTTTGATACCATTTATCAGAGGTTTCTTCAAGTTTAGAACCTGAATACCCAATCTTCAGAAAGAACCTCTTCATAGTGTCATCATTTGCTAGTTCCTGAAAGCTTTCTCCACTGGCCAAAACAATACCCAAGGCATTATTGATATCCTTGACTGAGAGAGTATGGCTTGCATCATCTATTTTGAAGTTAATTGCTTCATCCTCTCCAGTTCCTTGAACACTGGCTGATTTCCAGAACTTTTCAATTCTATCAATATTGATTTTAGGGGTTGAGATTATTGCATGACCTAGGTAGGATTTATTTATGAAGGAAATAAGTCCTTTGAAGCTTTCACCAGCATCACTAGGAGAGAAGATACCAGCAAAGTTGGTTTGAGCAACACTTTGTTTAGGTGCCATTGATGAATGCTTTGAAAAATGAGAGAGAAAATGCGGTTTTTGGATGCAGAAAGTTGAAAGGTTTTGCAAATGAAATTGATAGTAGATTAAACGGTAGATTCAGTTTATAAGATGAATCGATTTAACCTGTCTTAATTGAACGTGTAGTAATGATTTTACCCATTAACCGCACTTGCTGTATCACGTGGCAGTTGCTACTAGATCGTGGATTGGTGGATTAAGTTTATATATATATATATATATATATATATATATATATATATATATAAATTACTGTAAGTAAATTTACATCTCCCCACTATCTTTGACAACAACTTCTCGTGACAGCAACTTTCATTGACAATAACATGTGCGCTTTTCTTTCTTTCTACTATTTTTGACAGCAATTTCTCGTGACAGCAACTTTCATTGACAGCAACCTGTGCGCTAACAACATTTCTGTCAATCAGTTTAATGAGTGACAGTAAGTTTATCTGACAGTAAACTAAGCGTAAAATCATGTTGTCACTGTTCACACATAACCTAAGTTAAGGACACTTGATTTCTTAAAACCGTATTAAGACAGACATGTAAAACTATTTTAGCATAGTCATAGCAAACATGATATCTAAAAATCTTTTAGCATAGTCATAGCAAACATGATATCTAAAAATCCTTTTAGCATAGTCATAGCAAACATGATATCTAAAAATCCTTTTAGCATAGTCATAGCAAACATGTTGTCTGAACAAGTAGCACCTAGTACCTTAACTTCTCATGACAGTACCTTCTAGTGACAGTACTTTTTTTTTATTACAGTACCTTGAAAGTTTTTGTCATGAGCTGCGACTGAGAATTGACAAACCAGTTAGATAGTCATACCTGATTTAGCATTCCCAATTCACTCACCAACCTGGTAAATGTTGCTTCATCCAGTGGCTTGGTGAATATATCTGCAAGTTGCTTATCTGTTGGAACATAAACCAATTTTACATCTCCCTTTTCAACATGCTCCCTGATGAAATGATGCCTTATATCAATATGTTTTGTTCTGGAGTGTTGAACTGGATTGTCTGATATGGCTATGGCACTAGTGTTGTCACAGTAGATAGGAATAGTTGACAACTCTAGTCCATAATCCATTAATTGATTCTTCATCCAAAGTATTTGTGCACAGCAACTTCCAGCTGCAATATATTCAGCTTCTGCAGTTGATGTAGAAACTGAGTGTTGCTTCTTACTGAACCATGACACCAATCTCCCCCCAAGAAATTGACAGCTTCCTGTAGTACTTTTTCTGTCAATCTTGCAGCCAGCATAGTCTGAATCAGAATATCCAATTAGATCAAATCCAGTTTCCCTAGGGTACCAAAGACCTAGATTTGGGGTGCCTTTGAGATACCTAAAGATTCTTTTAATTGCAACTAAGTGTGATTCTTTTGGATCAGCCTGAAACCTTGCACAAAGACATGTAGCAAACATTATGTCTGGCCTGCTTGCTGTTAAGTAAAGCAATGATCCAACCATGCCTCTGTAGGTACTAGAATCCACTTTCTTGCCTTTAGGATCTAACTCTAATTTGGTGGCTGTTGAGATAGGTGTCTTGGCAGGTGATGAATCTTCTAAGTTAAACTTCTTGAGAAGTTCTTTGACATACTTAGATTGACAGATGAAGATTCCATCCTTCTTCTGATAGATTTGAAGACCAAGAAAGAACGCTAATTCTCCCATCATGCTCATTTCATACTTGTTTCTCATTAGAGTTGAGAACTTTTCACACAATTTTTCGTTTGTTGAACCAAAAATTATGTCATCAACATATATCTGCACAAGGATGATGTCTTTGCCATGGTATTTATAGAATAAAGTTTTATCCACCATACCTCTTACAAATTGATTTTCCAGGAGAAAAGTGGATAGTGTGTCATACCAGGCTCTTGGTGCTTGCTTTAAGCCATATAGAGCCTTGAACAGCTTGTAGACAAAATTATGCAGTTTGTCATTCTCAAATCCAGGAGGTTGTTCAACAAACACTTCTTCTTCTAATTCTCCATTTAGAAAGGCACTTTTGACATCCATTTGAAATACCTTGAATTTGCATTGTGCAGCAAAGGCTAAGAAAATTCTTATGGCTTCAAGTCTGGCAACAGGTGCAAATGTTTCATCATAATCTATCCCTTCCTGTTGACAGTAACCTTTGGCCACTAGCCTTGCTTTATTTCTTGTCACATTTCCACTTTCATCTATCTTGTTTCTGAAGACCCATTTTGTCTCAATGACTGATTTTCCTTTTGGCCTTGGAACCAGCTTCCAAACATTGTTTCTTTCAAATTGATTGAGCTCTTCCTGCATGGCCATCACCCAATCAGAATCCAACAATGCTTCTTCAACTATTTTTGGTTCCATTTGAGATAAGAAACATGAAAACATGCTGTCAGCAGAGATATTCCTCCTTGTCCTTACACCAGTAGTGGGATCTCCAATAATTAGATTACTGGTATGATCTCTGTTCCACTTTGTTGATTAAGGCAAGCTTCTTGTTTGATGAGATTGCCTTTCATCAATATGAGGATTAGAGTCTCCACCATTTTCATTGTTCTGCTCATTTAGCTCAAATTCTCCAGTCTCACAGCCTTGTTGATTGATGCCTGAAATTGTCTGTGATTTGGCTGAGGTTAGATTATGAGTATTGACAGATTCTTTCTCATATCCCATTGATTGAGTGAGACTAGGTTCTTCATCAACATATTCTTCTATTTCCAAGTATCCTTGATTCTCAAATCTGAAGGGTTGCATTTGACCATCCTCATGTAACCCTGGAAACTTGGTTTCATCAAACGTGACATTGACACTTTCTTCAATTGTCTTGTGCTCCATGATATAGACTCTGTAGGCAGTCCTTTCTAGCCCATATCCCATGAAAAAACCTTCATATGCTTTAGTATCAAACTTGCCTTTTCTTTCATGGTTGTCTTTCATAAAAAAGCACTTGCTTCCAAAAATATGAAAGTACTTGATGGTAGGTTTCTTTTCTGTCAAAAGATAGTAAGGAGTATTGCCATGAGCCTTGTTGATTAGTGTCCTATTCTGTGTGTAACAAGCAGTGTTGATGGCTTCTGCCCAGAAATATGTTGGTAATTTAGCATTGCTCAACATAGTCCTTGCAGCTTCAATGAGTGTCCTATTTTTCCTTTCTACAACTCCATTTTGCTGTGGAGTCCTTGCAGCAGAGAATTGTTGAACAATCCCTTGATCTTTGCAGAAGTTTCCAAGTGTAGCATTTTTTAACTCAGTTCCATTGTCACTTCTTAGAAATTGAACTTTTGCTCCAGGGGTCCTGTCAAGTACCCTTATGTGATCAATGACTTCTTGAGCAGCTTCATCTTTTGATTTTAAAAATTTCACCCAAGTGTACCTAGAATAGTCATCTATCATGACCAGTGCATATCTTTTTCTGGATAGTGATTGAACATTCACTGGTCCAAAAAGATCCATGTGAATCAACTTGAGTGCTTCAGTGTTAGTGTTGACTTGCTTTGATTTATGCATTGCTTTCCTTAGTTTTCCCATTTGACAATCTTCACACAGTCCTTCTTGACAGAATTCCTGTTGAGGTAGTCCTCTCACCAATTCCTTCTTCATTAGCATGTTCATTGTTTTGAAGTTGAGATGGGAAAGTTTCTTGTGCCAAAGCATGATATCTCCAACACTTGCTTTGCTGTAGAAGCAAAATATTCTTTCCTCATTTGTTGAGTTTAAGTCTGCAACAAATAGGCTTCCTTTCCTGACTCCTTTCAGAGATAGGCTTCTATCCTTCTTGTGGTAGATTGTGCATTCCATCATGCCAAAGTTAACTTTGAATCCTTTGTCAGTGAATTGACTGACACTGAGCAGATTATGCTTCAAACCTTCCACAAGAGAGATTTCTTCAATGACAACATTTCCAGCTTTTAAGCAGCCATATCCCACAGTGTAACCTTTGCTGTTGTCTCCAAAGGTTATTGTTGGGCCAGCCTTCTCAACATATTGTGATAGCAGGGATATATCACCAGTCATGTGTTTGGAACATCCACTGTCAATTATCCACATGACCTGTTTACCTTTCTTTTCCTGCAAGACAAAAAGAGTTTAATTTGCATTTGGTACCCAAGTCTTATTGGGTCCTGCACACTCAGTATCATCAGAAACTTTATCAATATTTGAAACAATATCATCAGAAGATGGTTCCTTGACTTCTTTTATTACCCACTTAGTTTTAGACATTGACTTAGACTTTTTCTTAGTGAGAGCAGTCTTCTCACTTTCTTTAGTAGTTTCAGAAGTCTTTACAGATTGCATATAAGAACATAATTCATTAGATGAAATTTGCAAATTAAAACATGTACTCATGGCAGTAATTTTGCATGGCATACAGTCAATGTTATTACAAACTACCAATTTTCTTTGCATAATGGGGGTTCTGTGTAAGTTTCCTTTCAACTCTGTTGCATTAGATATGCTACTAGTTGATTTCTTACAAACATGAGTTAAATGATGTGAGGAGCCACAATTATTGCAAAGTTTCCTGGGTGCCTGCTTAACATACGCATAATTATTCTTTTTATCAATGCCTAGCTTCCCATTTCTGTTTTTGGACTTAGAGACAAATGTCTTGTCAATCTGTTCAGAAGGTACTATCGAGCTATTTTTGATAGCACCTTTTGTACTTGCTGTCTTGACAGTAGGTTTGAAAGTTATTGTCTTGGTTGACTTCTTGACAGTATCTTTTGAACACTTGGTTGGGCTGTTTGATACGGTTTCTGTCATAGTCATTTTGACAGAATCTTTTTCTTTCTTAGATGCACTGTCAGCCCTCTCATCTTCATCACAGAGTTCTTGATTAATAATTAGGGAATTTTCATTAACCTCAAACTCTTTACTTTTGAAAATTGGATTGCTCACATTTTTGAGGATGTGAGGTCTTACAGTATTGTTATCATCATTGTTCTGTATAACAGCCTCTTTACCAGGTCTCCTACTATAATCATAGCCTATGCCTATCTTCTTACTTTTAGTATGTTTCTCATGATACTCTTGAACTATTTTAGAGGAATTTCTAAATGCCTTTAGCTTAAATTCATTTTCAGAAATTTCTTTTCTTAGATATTCCTCTATCTCTTTAGTACAGATTAAATCATTTTTTAATCTTTCGTTTTCCTGAGCTAAAGAATCAATAGAACTGGTCTTAAGCAACAACACATCATTGTTGGATCTGAGTACTTCATTTTCTTTAGTTAATCTAGCGATTTCTTCATTTGCAGCAGATAAACTAGTGTGAATATTAAACATTTCAATACTCATTTCCTCAATGGTTTGCTTATAGTCATTTAAAGACATATCTAGTAATACTAAAGATGGTACCTGACTTGTCGAGGTTGATGCTTCTTCATCCTCTCTAGCCATCAAGGCTAGATTCACAAATTCCTCTTCTTCTTCATTATCATATTCATCCCAGCATTTTCCTTCAGCCACATAGGCTTTTCCTTGTCCTTTCTTAAATTGACTTCCAGTTCCTCTCTCCATTCTTTGTATTTGTTTTGGTCTTTTGCATTCAGTAGCAAAGTGACCAAGTTCATTGCAATTGTAGCATCTAAACTTTGATCTATCTACCATTCCTGTTTTGTATCCTCCCTTGGTGCCAGTAGCAGGTTTTGATGAGCTTCCTTGGTTATATTTTGGAAATTGACCTTGAGGCTTATATGGCTTGTTCCTCCTGAACCTTATATTTTTGAATTTTCTTGCCATAAAAGCCATGGTTGGATTATCCATTTTCTCCATTTCTTCTAGAGTGAAGAATTCTTCATCTTCAACATCTTCTAGTTGAAGGACAACCTTTTCTTCATCTTCAACCACCTCTTCAATTTTCACAGATGAAAATTGAGGTTGTTGATCATTTTGAATTTGCTCACTTGCTTGAAAATATGATGGTCCTTGAGCAACTAGAGCACCAGCCATGTTTGCCATCAATCCTTTGGATCCACTTTGTATGGCTTTCTTTTGATAATATTCAAGTTCATAATATTTTAGAACTCCATACAATGTTTCAAGAGAGACAGAGTTTAAATCTCTTCCTTCTCTTATGGCTGTTACTCTATGCTCAAGGTGTTCTGGAAGAGTTAGCAGAAACTTGATATTGACTTCCTTCTTTTCATAAAACTTTCCATGAATCTGGAGCTCAGCTATCAGTTTGCTAAATCTTTCAAACATGTGAGTTAACTCTTCTCCATGCTTGCCCATAAACGCTTCATATTGTGACACCAGTATTTGTTTTTGATTTTCTCTGACCTCTTCACTTCCTTCACATAACAGTTCTATCTTTTTCCACATATCCCTGGCAGAGTTGCATGCTATTATATTTCCACTCATAGCTTTGTCCAGGGTAAGTGCATCTAGTAGAATGAGTTGCAGATGATCATCCAGTGCTACCTTTTCTTTTTCTGAGTCATTATACTCAGTAGGCTTCTTAGCAACCCAATGAGCTGGGATTACTACATCATTAACTGTAGCAGATGGAATTTCCTTTTAAGGAACGAAGGGGCCATTTTCCAGAATACCTAGGAATAATGGATTCTGAGCTTTGATAAATAACATAATCTTCTTTTTCCATATGTTGTAGTTTTCTTTATCAAAAGCTGGAATCTTGATATTACTTGACCTTTGAATACTTACCATTTGGATCTCAGATATGTGTATTAATCTGAACGCTCTGATACCAGTTGTTGGTCTCAGAAAGTATCACTACTACAAAAATGACTTTTAGCGTCGGTCAAAACAGGCATTAGGCGTCGGTTATTTGGCGTAGTAAATGTAGGCGACACTATAGGTCTATACCTATAGCGTCGGTTAAATATGCGACGCATATCATTACTAATAGCGTCGGTTATTTAAACAACCGACGCAAATGATCCTATTATTGGCATCGGTTGCCTATGAACCGACGTTTTTGGTCCTACTATAGGCGTCGGTTGCTTAAAGAACCGATGCTTTTGATCATACTATTGGCGTCAGTTGCTTAAGAACCAACGCTTTTGGTCCTAATATTGGCATCGGTTCTTTAAACAACCGACGCTTTTGGTCCAGCTATAGGCGTCGGTTGAGTAAAGCACCGACGCATAAAATCAGATTATAGGTGTCGGGCTTTTCAAGAACCGACGCTTAAAGTCAATTTTTTTGTAAAAAAAATTAAAATTGCAATTTCAGTAACCTATTAATAATACTATATAGTATATGACAATTACAATTATATCCTGCCAACAAGCATGTGATTTATCATCTAAATAACTAACCTCAAACTTCAAAAGTGACCACATTCTTATTAATAACAAAAAATATTACATAATATTATTCTCTACATCAAATTCGATGTGATCTTTCCACACTATGAATCCATATCAGCACTTCCATCAGATTGTTTCCTTGTTCTGACTTAATATGCAGTCCATCCATCAATACTAAAATTGGATTTGAGGCCTGATAAAGACAAAAAAAATTAGGTGATATGTTAAGGAACACTATGTAGTTGGCTAGGCAACTACAGGAAAACAATTGACATAGATAAATTGTACCGTTGATCATCAACTTCCATGTCATCTTCCTGCTCCCACCTTTCAATTACATCTTGATATTCATCGGTCTAGAAGTCAAAAAATTCCATTAAAAAGCACTCTATTTATAATTTAATAAACCAAAGAACATTGAGAACTAACAAGAACCAGAAATAAACCTCTGGAAACTCAGTATCAGGTGGGCGCTCCAGGAATGGGACACTTGGTACATGAAGAGTATATTCTAGAGCTACATGAAGAGTATAGTATGGACCAAAGTACTCGTAATACTCATGTTGTGGCATCTTATCCTCAAGCTCTGTCCCAAAGGCAACTCCAGTATGTTCATACATTAAAAGAGTACAGCATTAATAAATAAAGACACATGTGTGTGATGGAAGGTAAACTTGAACAAATTGACTCAATAAACCAGTGCTATATATTGTCCAGGGCTAGAAGACAGGTTGGTTTACAATTATACACACATATTACTCACAGAAGTCAAAAACAAACACATATACTATGCTTTTTTTCATGACTTCCTGGTCCCATAGTATATTTGCCTCAAATTCAATGATCCCTCAAATTCAAAATCTAATACTCATATGCAATCACAAACACTGATAAGATATACTTACTACAAAATTCAATTACAATATCCTAAATTTAGTGAAATATCAATCTGAAAGAATTCAACAGTTTTATGTTCTGGTTCGTATCTCATTTTGATCGACTCTCACATGTGAAATTTTTTGGGCACATACAATATGTCTGGAAGTCAAACAAATGAGAAAAAAACCAAGAAAAACACGGGTACGAGATATTGTAGAGGTAGACCATTGTAGAGTGGGTTAAGCATTACTTGGAAATTTTCCTAATGAGTTTGTTATGTGTTTGCCAATTGTCAGGTCATTTATCTTACTTATACGTCAAAAACTAAGCCTTAAAGATATGTCATCCATAATGTAATAGAATTATAAAAAAAAAAAAAAAAAAAAGAGTTGAATCTGTTAGGGATTTGAGGTTTTCATTGGAGGGAAATGTCATTGACATATCCGGTAGGAACTCACTTAGTATTCGTTATTGTAATATGTTGGTTTCACCTCAGAATATATAAAATTTATATTTCATACAATTTATGCATCTTTGATCATCTTCAGATGCTATATCCATACAAGATGTTGACAGTTCTTCTTTGTTTTTGTTAAGGTACTAAGAGTGGATATAGTGCTGGAAATGTATCAGAACGTGACCTCCTACGAACTGAAGGTGACTCTGCTGCTGCAGGTTACACCATCAAAGAAGCACTAGCGCTTATCAGGAGTGTGGTTAGTTTAAACAACATTTTGGTCTTTATACGTTATACCTGCAGCACTTAATAATGTTGTTTGGACTTACATTCACGAACCTCTTTCGGGATGGAAATTTCAGGCTCCTGGGCAACATGTCCTTGCATTGCATTTACTTGCATCTGTCCTTAATAAGGGATCAAGCTGCATCCTTCAAAATCAAGTTGTATCTGCGGACATTTTATTTATATAAAAACCCCAGATAGACTATTTGGTTATCGTCTAGCAGATGAAAATTCAACATTGCACTTCAATAAATTTAACACCAATTTATCAAAAAATTAATTTATACCACGAAACAGTGAATCACTACAAGAAAACAGTCAATAGACATCACACTTTAGACATCAGTTACAAATGCCGCTGATGTTAAAAGTTGTAATAACATCATCCCGCATTAAACTGATGTCTTTGTTATTCGTAGACATCACTATTTTTAAAACTGATGTCTAAAGTCATCCTTTAAAAAATGAAAAAACGCGCCCTTCTTTTTGTTTCCCCCTTAGCTAAATTTTTCACCTCTAAATCAAAATTCCCCCCTCCTTCACCAAATATTTCCCCGCCTATACACAATTATTCCCCTTTTCACAAATTAAACACAAAAATTAAAAACTAAAACTAACTCTCTCTCTCTCGATTCACTCTCATCTCTCTCTCTCTCTCTCTCGACTCTCACTCTCACTCTCACTCTCATCTCTCTCTCGTCTCTCACCGGCCATCGTGACTCACCTCCACCACCACCCACCTCTTCTCTATATCTTGCATGCTTGAACCCTCGAAGAGCTCTCTCTCTCTCTCTCATAGAACCCCCGAAACTCTCTCTCTCTCAAATCGAAATCGATTTGTTTGAAGGTCAAAGCTCGAAGGTTCAAAACTCGAATTAGTTTGATTTGTCAGTGGGTAAGACTAAGTTTGATATGTTCAAACTTACAAGTTTGATTAATTCAATTTTATTACAAATTGGGGGTTTGAAATTGAAACCCTAAGTTTTAATATGGTGTTAATTTAATTTATATGTAATTTATTTATATATAGCGGAGCTGTTCGAAGAGCTCGGCGTCGCCAATTAGGATATTTTTGTTCTTTCATAAAGCTATTAGGTCTGAGCTTGATGCGCTGCACCGAGCTGCTATGGCGTTCGCTAGTGATCCTAATAGTGATATTAAGCCTTTGTTAGAGAGATATCACTTTCTTCGATCCATTTATAAGCATCACTGCAATGCCGAGGATGAGGTTCGTGTTAAAATGTTTCGCTTTTTTCTATTTGATTTGTTTGTGTTACGGTGTGGAATGAATTGCAGAGATGTATATTATTTGTTTTTTGTGATGGAAGTGGTGTTTGTGCTTGAAGATTTTGTATCGATTTTAGGTTTTATGAAATGATTGAATTTGTGGTGATGATCACCATTTAATTGAAGTTTAAACTAGAAATATTTGTAAGTTTGTTGCCAGGAAGTAATTATAATTGTTTTTGTATCTGCAGTAGTATTGTTGCAAACGTTGCTAGTATTAGTATCAGGTTTTGCAGACATTCATTGATTTGCCTATTGAGGACGATATTTTATAGTTATATGTTGCAACACGTGTTTTGGTAGTTTACAGGTTTCTATTTTTCCTAAAGTAAGATGTTCTCGAGTTAATTTTTGTCTGCTCTCATTGAGTAGTGTAGTCTTTGACACGTCTTGTCTAGCTCCGTAAGTATGCCTGTCTAGACATTATGAGATAATCCCGGCTGGCTTCCCTGCCCCTGGACTTGCCATTGTGTGATAATACCACCAGCCTTATACCCACCATCTGGACGTATCAGGTTTTTGATAGTTGGCTTTGAATACCATATGTAGAATATCATGTGTGATAACTTGGTCAAATCCGGAGTTTTGTCCAAATATGCACAATGAAGAAAGTTGCAGGAGGGAACTAGCGTCATGTACAGGAGCTCTAGAAACATCAATTAGCCAGCACATGTTCAAGGAAGAAGAGCAGGTATATAAACTTTAATTATTTTTGGCCTTTCTATGCTCGCATACGTAGAAGTAGTTTTAAGTAAATCTAAAATGTTACAAACATATTGGATCCGTGAAATATGGAAATTTGTGGTTCAGTTACAAGTCTCGGTAGTTTTGTTAGATCTTCTATGCTGAGTGTAAGTCAAAGGTATGTTAAGCTAGCTTAGGCTCGGTTTATGCTTTATGTGAGATTTAAAAATATGAAAGTTTGTTCTTTTGTCCATTTCTAGGAATTTTTTTTTAAGTGTTGGCATCCAAGGAATCAAAATTCTTATTGGAATTTTTTTTTATTAATTCATATCTATTATTGCAAATTATGTCGCTCTGAGACTCTTTATTAATCTGAATTTGAACATGAAACTGACAAAAATTGCACATTATTTGATTTTTTATTGATCTATTGATAAACTTTTATGATTCGACTACTGGATTGTTCCAGTAAACATTGATTAGTAAACTAGAAAGGACTTTTTGCAAAGCATGTAACTTCTAACTAGATCTGACAATCCTTTCTAAAAGCCTATTTTCATTTTTACCACAAAATTATGGGTTTAAAGAGTAGTCAATTGGTGCCAACAACTTGTTCACAATGTTGGAAGCTATGTCATTTGAACATCTCAGATAAATAGGTTTACTTTGCTTCTGGCAGGTTTTGTGCAGCATTCCTGTGAACATGATGGCAGAATTTCTTCCTTGGCTTTCTTCCTCTATATCGTCTGATGAACGCCAGGATATGCGCAAGTGGTTTCGCAGAGTGATCCCAAAAGAGGAACTGCTTCAACAGGTGACATCACTAGACTGTAAATTGTGGATTTTATAATCTTTGCCTCACCATGTATCCTCCTTGACTTTTCTTCTTAAATGAAGATTATTTTCACTTGGATGGATGGGGAAAAGATTAATAAGAAGCGTAAAAGTTGTATAGATCATCCCGAGCTCAAAAATCCTACAGATTCCGAGGCTAGCACCTCAATATGTTCGATTGATAAAGGCCAGTGTGCTTGTGAATCTTCAAACACCGGAAAAAGAGAGGTTCTGTTGCCAGACTGCTGCCCTGCAAATTCCACTCTGGACCGACCAGTAGATGAAATATTGCATTGGCACAAGGCAATAAAAAGGGAATTGAATGATATAGCTGAAGCAGCTAGAACGATACAGCTATCTGGAGATTTTTCTGATCTATCCACATTTAATAAGAGGCTGCAATTCATTGCAATTCATTGCTGCAATTCTATGTGTCACTTGACCATAATGGAGTATCGTAAAGTCAGCGTATCAATCTATAAGCTCATTAGTTACAAACAAACCAATTAATTAAAGTTATAATTGAAATTCTGTTGCAGCTATTCAACAATAGCTTGGGTAGGTAGCATAGCTCATGGCCGTGTCGAAAACGTGAGCTACGCATACAAAAGTACCAGCGGAGCTGATTCGATTTTATGGGTCTTCAACGCATTAGGCCAAATCGCATTTGCATTTGCAGGTCATGCTGTTACTCTGGAAATTCAGGCTACCATTCCATCGACTCCATAGAAGCCCTCCAGAATTCCGATGTTCAAAGGTGCAATGGGTGCCTACTTTGTAAATGCAATTTGTTATGTCCCTGTTGCTTTTGTTGGATACTGGGCTTTTGGTCAAGATGTCGAAGACAATGTCATCGTTGGACTTCACAAGCCCGTCTGGCTTATTGCTGCTGCTAACTTGATGGTGGTCATCCATGTCATTGGCAGCTACCAAGTAATGTTTGTACTGTTTGCCTATATATTTTGATTCGAAATCAGACGAACATTTAAATATTCACGTATACATTAGCATGAATTTCTTGTTACCAAACTACCCAAGGTCTCAAATTTGTTGGAAGTTGCTGCAACAAATTTATCTTTCTAATCATTCTTTTTAATGCATCTGATCTCATCTGGATAACAATTCAAGTAAACTGTGTAGGTCTTCGCCATGCCAGTGTTCGACTTGGCTGAGAGAGCAGTGACTAAGAAGTTTAATGTCCCGCCAGGGGTCTTACTCAGACTCGTGGTTCGTTCTGCTTATATTGGTAAGGGACTAGTTAAAGTTTGATACTAACTACACTACTATCAGACAATCATATGTCAATGTCTTTACCTTCAATTTGAATATGTGCTTATAAATTTGTAGCCATGACTTTGTTCGTTGGTGTTACCTTCCCATTCTTTGGGGATCTTCTTGGTTTTTTCGGGGGATTTGGCTTTGCTCCCACATCTTATTTTGTAAGTGTTCGTCATCCATTACCACCACTTATCATGCCCTACATATTTCAGTCGACATGTTTATGATAATGTTTTTGGATGCATGTATTCCAGCTACCATGTATCATATGGCTGACAATCAAGAAACCTAAGAGATTCAGTGCATCATGGCTCATCAATTGGGTAAGCAACTCGATTCGTACAATTAAGTACGCGCGTGTGCATATGAACTAAGTTACAGTAACATGAACCTGCATGCTATTCCACTGGTTACTAAAATTAGTGGCAAATATTTTACCAAGATGTGATCGACAACTAACACAACTATCTTGGTTACCTGTTCTGGACTATTTTGGATAACTGGGAGTGGCCTGATGGTTATGGTCCCTCATATTATTTGTTTACGAAAGTAATAAATTTAGAATCTACTTTCATTAGAATTAATAGAATTTAACTTGTGAGTAATTACTCTAAGAAGTAAGAACAAGGGTAAAATATTTCCTGATAATTTTTAAAAAATTAGAGCAACTTCAGAAGACCGCCGCTGAACCAATTTAACCAGAGCTGAAAAGAGTGCAGAGCTGATTCTCACTGTGTAACTAAATTATGGTCTCTATTGCATGCCTGCTATAGTCGCATCGCAGGGTACTCAGCTTATTAGACATGTCTAATAACTAAATTCTTATTAGACATGTTATTAAGAGATAAATAATTACTAACACGATTAAATAAAATAATTTTAGCGTGACGAGTTTTACCTTCCGTCCCTCCTACCATACCAGAGACAAAGAATGATAAAGAATTGATGCTATGAGTGTTCATACTCAGCTGTGAACTGTCCAAAAGAGTAATCATTACCAAAAGCATTGACAAGGTTATTTGTACGATAAATTTCATTTAATGGTCTTTCCTGCATTGTAGTGGATGGCCAAGACTCGGAAGTATTAAAATGTGGCTGAGCTTGATGAGGTGCGGATTGAGACTCTACAATTCATCCAAGATCACATTTGACGACAAAAGTCTTCTTTTGGCAAGGTTTAATTAATATATCGCATTTGTAGACATAGTTATTTGACTAGGACTAGTTAAGCAGGTTATGTATTCTGTTTTGTGGATGGGTATTTTTATGAGTTTAGTTCATTTTGTGGATATGTAGTCATGTTTACTTGCCTTGGATTTGGTACTTCGGATATGCAGCTTATGTAATTTGGATGTTGATGACATTGATTTTAATTTTGTCAATGACAATTGAGAAATTCTTATCTATTTTTGGATGAGTTTATTTTGGATGATTATATTTATTCAATGCAGCAGGTTATGTATAAACAAGAAAAATACAACACTTTAATTAATTAAAGGGATGACTATAACAATAAAATAAAACAGTTAATATGAAGAAAGGTGATGTAAAATATCAAATACAACATCAGTTTAATAATTTAACATAGATGTCTAAGAGAACAATATAAATCAGTTTTTTTGTGAAAAAACCGATGTTTATAAGTACATTAGACATCTGTCTAGGATGATGTCTAAGGTCAATATACACATCGGTTTTTTTTATAAAGAAACTGATGTTAATAAGAACATTAGACATCAGTCTGGGATGATGTTTAAGATAACTATAGACATCTTTTCCAAAGAAAGGAAGTGATGTGTATGTGAAAAATAACTTAGTTTATTATATGTTTTCTAGAATATAAGGCATGCAAGTTGTTTATAAAATTAATTATATCTAACCTATTTTGTAGAACAACTGATGTGTATTGAATGAAAAACTGATGTCTATGTTAGCATAGACATCGGTTTCTGACTGATGTCTAGAATAGACATCTCCAACCTAGACATCACATCCAAAATAACATAGACATCGGCCAGAAACTGATGTCTATTGACCCTTTTCTTGTAGTGAATTTCAATAAATTAACTCTTAATTCAATAAGTCAGCTACAAGTCTATGACATCAGAAAATTAGCCACGTCAACAGAGAAGTCAATTTTATTGAATCACCAAAACTATTTAATGACAGAGTAGTAAGAATTCACTTTTAAGTTGTAATAGGCATCTAGTTGAAAAAGTTTCAATACAAGGAAAATCAAAATGCCCTCCATTACAAATTAAAAAATAACACAAAATATGAATGAACACATACATACCAGCAAATGAGGTGAACCCAGAAAATCAAAATGCCCTCCATTGCAAAATGCCCTCCAGTTAGTTACAAGGTTAACATAAGCAAGAATGTTAAAGGCTTCCTTCTACAAATGCAATCCTATATTCCACTCAACCTGCAGAACCCATTCTGATATTTAATTCAAGTAGGAGTTATAAAGCATTTGCTAGAAACTATAGCGACAAACATCTAACATGGTGGGCAATATATACATCACAAGAATCAACTAATAGCCCCAGCTCTATGAAAAAAATGATGGTATAATTAGCTAGCTAATAGAAAATATAAATATAAAACAAACAACACATAAAATACATACATATATATGAATGAACACATACATACCAGCAAATGAGGTGAACCCAGAGAAGCCCAATCGAACCAAGAGAAACCCATAAATTTGATTTTTTAACAACAACCCTAAATTTCCAGACGAGCATTTGAACCAGCAATCAGACCTAATTGAAACCGGAGAAGCCCTAATCGAACATAGAGAACCCCAATTGAACCTAGCCATCGAGATTTTCAGCAGTGGCGATACATAAAAGCAATTAGTTGAAGAAATCTTTAGCAGCAGGGTGAAGTAGAGTTAATTGATTAGAAATGAACGTTAGCCAAGAATTCGATTAACCAATGGATTAGGGAAACTGATAGTCGATTAGCCTTAATGGAGTTGAGAGTTCTGATTAATCCCCTTTTGTCGATACAGAGAAGACCTAGGTTTGGTTCAGAGAGACAAGAAATCGAGCACAATAAATCAATAGTACTTCAATTAGTATGAAATAGAGAAGCAGATTTGTATGACTTGGGAGGAAGAAAGCCGAGGAAGAGTTTTTGGTATGTGATTTGTATGAGTTGAGGTCGCCACGAGTGTTTGTAGGTGAGGAAGTGACTGATATATTTTTATATTATATGTATGATTTTACTTTTTTTTAATCAAACGCTATTAATGTCGGCATTACAAGAACCGATGCTTAAAACATGCTTTTTCAGTGTCAGCATTATAAGAACCGACGCTTAAAATATGTTTTATGCGTCGGTTATTTCATGACCGACACAATAGTAGTGTTTTTAGGCATCGGCATTCAGAAGCCCGACGCATAAAAAGGTTTTAGGCGACTGAAGGTAGTGTTTTTCGTAAGTTCGTTCACAGGGAAGGACTATAAATATTGATTTCGAGTATATTATTTCTTACAATCTAGAAGTGTGGAAAATGGGGGGGGTTTTGAGTTTGATTGAGGTGTTTTATCAAACACCTTGCATACAATAAATAAATTCCTATGGATATACAACTAAGTTAATGGCAATCATCCAAATTTACCAACACAACAACACAATGAGTGAATTAGCAAGTTATAGAGATATTTGACCCAAGGATAAAACTCAAGCACTTCAACCCAACAAGCAAAATATATCCAACTCTACCTAACCAAGATAATTGGTGAAGCACACAATCACTTATTTCTCTTCTAAAAAACACTAATTTAGTGAATCACATAAATTAGCTCTCTTGATAATAGCTACCAATAATGAAGCAATACTAGTATAACCAAATCAAGGAATTAAACAAAGAGAGGCTAGGACAAACCCAAGGATGAGAAGCTCAACCTAGGTATTTGTACTTGAATCTTGAAGTTTAGGCACGCCAAACCTTGTGCTACTATAATGAATGAACTAACGATTACGTATTAGAACAAACAATTAGCAATTGAAGATACAAGAAGAGTAAGATGAAGCAACTTACAAATCTCCAAGCAAAATCATAAACAATACATCACAAGTATTCAAGATAGAGTTAAATAAATCTTACTTCAATTGAATGGGTTTTAATACAAGAATCCCTCCTTGAGCCAAATAAATGGAGTTAGTTACTCATAATCAATGCTAGATTACAAGTAATTAATGTCTCCTCTCTAATTCCTACTAACCCTAATTGTGTTCTTGAAGAGGGGAAAATGAAGATGAAGGTGTTAGGTTAGATGAGATAGGTTAAGAGATGTGTTATGAAGATAAGAGATGTTATGTTTGTGAGCCTTCTTTTAATACACAGCAGGTTCTGTACGGCCTGTTGAACGGCCGTACAGATGCCCGTACAGAAAATCTGCTCCTTTGAACGGCCTATCGAACGGCCGTATAGCTGCCCGTACGAGATAAAATCTTCAATATAATGCATTAAACACCTCCCGGCATTACGAGCTTGCATCTTCTAACTTCCCTCTTGAATCATCTTTGCCTTCCAAGACCATAATAAGCCATCTTTTCAACAATTAAGCATGAGGTACTGAAAGATGAAAAACATAATTAATATTGATAAAACTACCTTCGAAACTAACAAAAATGCAAGAGAATAAAGGACAAAACGTGTATAAAATACACATTATCAAATCTTCCCCCACTTAAACTTTGCTAGTCCCGAGCAAACTAATATTAACATAACCATATACTACTAACTAGTACCACTTCCGTAGGTGATCACGGTTGCATTTGGCATATGCAACAAGCCCTTGGAACCCCTAGGTAGCCCTAGTGGACGAGTGAGGTCTCGTGAGGGTTTATAGATGATGTACCCACAAAATCACAAAAATCACCAATACACAAAAAACTAACAACACCTACTAATTAAACTAACTACTACACTCACATGTCCGAATAACACACCTTGTGCAAAATGTAACTATGACATTAAAGCTAGAATGAATGTACTTCAATCGTGAACACTAGACAAGATTATCACAAAGCATACATGGCTTCGCAATAAGAAGATGAAATTGTATGGTGAAAAATCTCACATCTCTCAATTATGCATCACACAAGTATGGGCTAGAGATTTCACTCAACTCCAAGTCTAAATGCATGCGCTCTACTTGACCTTGCATGTCCACCTAAATTCCGGATTGCACCAAAAACAAGGAATTCATAAAATGGGTTGTAATGGGGCTTGGGTGAAGGTGTGAAAATTTAAGTTCAAGGAAGGTGTAAAAGTCTCGCTAGTTGAGTCAAAACGACGCTTGCTCTTTTTGTACACCAAATTCTCAACTAAAGCATATCTCCACTCATTTACAATTACAAAACACAACCACATTTACCAAGAAAATGGAAGAAAAAAAAATAAAGTACAAAGATTTATTGTTTTTTTCCTTTTTTTTTTTACATACCCCTTCACTTATTGTTTTTTTTTACATACCCCTTCACTTATTGTTTTTTCTTTTTTTTTTTAGCAAAGGGGATGCATTACATATATAAATATTACAAAGAACCTTGAACCACATCTAAACATGCATATCAAACTAGTTCCCACTTGCAATAATTAGAATTCTTCTTCTTCACATTTTCTCCAAATTCTCATGCTCATCAATCAATTCTTTCCAAGACTCAACTAGCTCAACTAGGTCGAGAGTGAAGTATTTGGCTATGACTCATGTATAAAAGGGAAAGTGACGAAGAAAAACATGGATATAAGTTCAAAGGGGGGTAATAAGGGATTATTTTCATGGTTCACGAGCTAAAAAGGCAAAAATGGCTATCCTAAATAGAATTTCCTTATTATGGTGCATCCATAAATGAAGGTTTAATGCAAGCCCTAGAGCAACAAACACACATAAAGAGGGAGCAACACACAAGCAAAAGAATTCATCGTTCAATGCCTCACAAGGTTTAAGTTGTAATAACATCTTCTCGATTTGATTCCATGCATGCTAAGAGATAATCGTTATATTCACAATTTAATTACAACAATCTAGACTTTTCATGCCATTTAAAGTGCGCGTGAGCAAAAAGGTGAATCAAACTTATAGATTCACAACAAATTGATAATGTTAGGCACGAAATAGGAGAAAACAAGGCTACAAGCTCACAATGTCTTAATTTTTACAAACAAGTAAACAAGCTTTATGACCAAACTTGTTTCTAAATGCAAACGAGACGGACATGGAATGAAACAAAAGATAGTACTAATAATAGCTACATACTACAATGAGAACAAAAACAATCCTTCCCCCACTTAAAACATGGCATGTCCTCATGCATGACAAATAAAACGAAGGAGAAACAAAGTGAAAGAAAACTCCCCTAAAAATAAGCAACGAGGATCGGGAGCACCATCATATTTGCCAATCCAACTCCGAAATTGCAAGTCACGAATAGAACTAATGCCATACACCATAATCATCCCAACAAAAATAAGCAACACGCCAAATCCACACCCTACAAAGCCACTTCAACACTAATTAAAGATATATAAATAATAAAATTTTTGTTTTTGTTTTTTTTTTAAATAAAATAAAATAAAATAACTAGCTAATTAAGAATAAAATAAAAAAAATCAAATAAAAATCAAATCAAATTTAAAACTAAAACTAAAATAAAATAAAATAATTACTTAGTTTTAGAAAAGCTAAAATAAAACTAAAAAGAAATAAATTTTGGTTTTTGATTTTTTTTTTAAAATAAAATAAAAGAAAATAAAATAAATTACTAAACAATTAATAATAAAATCAAAAATTCAAAAATCAAATTCAAAGTGAATTTAAATTGATTTCTGAATTTATAAAATATGTTTAGTTCAGAAAATTAATATTTGAAAATCAACATTAAAGAAGTGAATAAAAATAAATGAAATAAAAATAAAACAAATAAAACAAAACAAAATTATAAAAACAAAACAGGGGAGGGGGTTTGGGTATTGTTTGCTGTGCTGTTGCAGGGAGAGGTGAATAAAAGGGAGAAACGGATGGGGAGGAGAAGAGAAAGGGAGAAAAAACGACGGAGTTGGGGATTGAATTGGGGAGGAAGGCGGTGCTGGGAGTTGCAGCGGGGAGGGAAGGTTCGATGGTGAGGCAGCGAATTGAAGGAGATGGGTGAATACGGAGGAGGGGTTGACGATGAACGGAATTGAGGAGGAGGAGAATGGTGATGGGTGAATACGGAGGAGGGGTTGACGATGAACGGAATTGGGGAGGAGGAGAATGGTGATGGGGAACAGCGAGGTGGTTGAAGCGAAGTGGGAGGATGTTGGAGAAGAAGAAGAGAATGGTGGTTAGTGATGTTACGGAGAGGAACGGGTGAGATGGTGGACTGGGCGGAGGAGGCTGGGAAGTGGAATGGTGGTGAAGTGAACGGAGAAGAATGGAAGGGGAATGTTGGTTGTTGAAAAGCGGTGGCTTCTGTTATGGTGAAGAAAAAGAACAGAGGACTGTTGAATGGCGTTGTGGGTTAGAGGACAGAGGCGCAGTAGTTGCAGTGCTGCGCGAGGTGGGTTAGGTGGAGAACAGAGGTGGTGAATGGCGGGGGGGAATGGTTAGAAATGGAGGCTCGAGAAGGAATGGGAGTGGAGATTGAAAGAGTAAGGTGGTTTGGTGGTGAGTGCTGAGGAGAAACGGGGAGGCACTGTGGTGGTGCTGCGAATTGATTGCAGGCGGCTGGTTCGCGGAGGAAGGAGGCGGCGGAAAGGTAGGACGGTGGTTGGAACAGAGGTGGTGAAAGGAGGTAGAAATGGACGAACGGATTTGTAGTGGAGCTGGTGGTTTGTTTGTTTAGAGGAATGGAGGGATTGTTTTGCACTGTTTTTCTGCTTCTCTTTTTTTTAGAGTTGCACAGCCCGTTCAACAAGTGGGTTGGGGGTTTGAAATTTTCTTCATTTTGAACTACAAACACTCACAGAAGCTTGGCAAAACTAGACAAATTGTGAACGGTCTGTTGTACAGCTTGTTGCACGGTTTGCAGCCCGTACGATAGCCCGTTCAGTCCTGAAAATTTACAAAATTGTATTTTTTTTATTTTCTTTGTACAGAAAATTCCCACAAATCCTTGAATGCTTCAATAAAATATTAATTCCTGAAAACATGAAACAAACAAATCAAAGCACGAGTGGAACAAATATAAAATTATAAAAACTATAATTAACGATACTAAATATTATTGAGCGGGACTTTTTTTTTTTTTAACTCTATTATAATCTAACACACACATAAAATATATAAATACGTACCTTGGGTTGCCTCCCAAAAAGCGCTTTGTTTATTGTCGTTGGCTCGACTTATTTACACAAGTATTATAACTAATGAGGTGAAAAAGCAAATAAATGCACATACCTACGAATCAATAATAAAAATAAGGTGTGCAAATATACCTTTGATCCATAAAAATATAAAAATATTTTTATGATCTTCACATCTTCAAGAGACTCTGAAACATCAAAGTAGCTAGAAAAATTGTCAGAATAATCTTTATAAGTACGACTCATAAAATGCTCCCAAATTGGATCCTTATATACCCAAGCAAAAATTTCAACCTCATCAATCTTAAGCTCAAATTCCTTCTCAATTTCAATTGGACATTCATCAATTTTTATCTCATCTACCAATTCATTAAGCTCAAATGTATTTTCTATGTTTGGTAGATCCTCAACTACATCCAATTTATCATTGTCAAGCTTAGGGCAATCGTCAACTAAGCAAACAAATTCATCATGCACAACATTTTCATCAATTACAAAACAAGAATCATGATTAGTAGGAGAGTTGACCTCCGCTAATCGATTCACATTTTCGGCTAGTTGATTCATTTGCTTTTCTAAGTTGGATATGCTTTGAGAAATGTTCTTTTCAAATTGAGAAGTGTTCTTTTCCAAGTTGGATATACTTTGAAAAGTGGTGTTTTGAAATTGAGGTTGTTTGCCGCCATTTGTTTCATCATCTCCTCTAATGATGATAAGGAAGATGAAGAAGACCCTTGATGGCCTTGGGAATTAAATTGCAGATCATAACATTGATTTTCAAAAGCATATGAATAATCAATGTTAGGAGGGTAAGGATCATAGCAAGAGTTTGTAGAATATAAAGAATTCACCTGATACGCATTAAAATTATGAAAAGAATTAAAATCTTGATATCGTTCTTGATCATAGGTGAAATCTTGAGCGTTATTCCAACCAAAATAGTTATCCATCGTCTCCTGAAAGAGTTAGTTCAAGTCTATATCCAATAAACATGAAGACACGCCAATAACAAAAAACAAAGAAAGAAAAAAAAAACTATATACAAAGATAAAATCTAAACTATAAGAAGCAATTAACTCAAAATTAATATTGTTGCCTTCCCCGGCAGCGGCGCCAATTTGAAGGTAGTGTTTTTCGTAAGTTCGTTCACAGGGAAGGACTATAAATATTGATTTCGAGTATATTATTTCTTACAATCTAGAAGTGTGGAAAATGGGGGGGGTTTTGAGTTTGATTGAGGTGTTTTATCAAACACCTTGCATACAATAAATAAATTCCTATGGATATACAACTAAGTTAATGGCAATCATCCAAATTTACCAACACAACAACACAATGAGTGAATTAGCAAGTTATAGAGATATTTGACCCAAGGATAAAACTCAAGCACTTCAACCCAACAAGCAAAATATATCCAACTCTACCTAACCAAGATAATTGGTGAAGCACACAATCACTTATTTCTCTTCTAAAAAACACTAATTTAGTGAAGCACATAAATTAGGTCTCTTGATAATAGCTACCAATAATGAAGCACTACTAGTATAACCAAATCAAGGAATTAAACAAAGAGAGGCTAGGACAAACCCAAGGATGAGAAGCTCAACCTAGGTATTTGTACTTGAATCTTGAAGTTTAGGCACGCCAAACCTTGTGCTACTATAATGAATGAACTAACGATTACGTATTAGAACAAACAATTAGCAATTGAAGATACAAGAAGAGTAAGATGAAGCAACTTACAAATCTCCAAGCAAAATCATAAACAATACATCACAAGTATTCAAGATAGAGTTAAATAAATCTTACTTCAATTGAATGGGTTTTAATACAAGAATCCCTCCTTGAGCCAAATAAATGGAGTTAGTTACTCATAATCAATGCTAGATTACAAGTAATTAATGTCTCCTCTCTAATTCCTACTAACCCTAATTGTGTTCTTGAAGAGGGGAAAATGAAGATGAAGGTGTTAGGTTAGATGAGATAGGTTAAGAGATGTGTTATGAAGATAAGAGATGTTATGTTTGTGAGCCTTCTTTTAATACACAGCAGGTTCTGTACGGCCTGTTGAACGGCCGTACAGATGCCCGTACAGAAAATCTGCTCCTTTGAACGGCCTATCGAACGGCCGTACAGCTGCCCGTACGAGATAAAATCTTCAATATAATGCATTAAACACCTCCCGGCATCACGAGCTTGCATCTTCTAACTTCCCTCTTGAATCATCTTTGCCTTCCAAGACCATAATAAGCCATCTTTTCAACAATTAAGCATGAGGTACTGAAAGATGAAAAACATAATTAATATTGATAAAACTACCTTCGAAACTAACAAAAATGCAAGAGAATAAAGGACAAAACGTGTATAAAATACACATTATCAGCGACGGTTAAATTAGTAAACCGACACAAAAGGTCCGAAACAAATGACTTTAAGCGTCGGTTAAGATAACAACCGACACCTAAAATATGTATATGCCACGGCTTTCTAGAAAACCGACGCTAAAAGTGCGACGCTATAGGACCTTTCTGTACTAGTGTATTGCAGAAGGGGGGTTGAATGCAATACTAATAAATTTCAAAAACTATTTCAACAACTTAAATAGAGTTTATAATTTACTAGTAGAAGAAATGCAATCACAAGTAATATCTAACAAGATGTTTCACGAAATAATTGTTTTATTTATTTTGCGAAGTTTTGCTACAACCTTGAGAACAAAATAATTCTCAAGCTTCAAATACTCAAGAGATTACAGTTGTAGAGAGATATATATTGTATAAATAGAGTGCTCTATTTATAGTGTGATAGTCGACTGTACTACCACTATCAGCATGGGTTGTTGAGTTGCTGTTATATTCCTTTTGCAGCTCATTCCATGATTTATTCCCATGTGATCATCACAAAGTAACTTTAAGATATTTTCCACATTTGAGCCACCCAGATCTAGCCGTATTCAATTTTATCTGCTCTAGACTTTACAGGTTGCTCCATGTGATCTCTCGAGCTTCAGTTATAGACTTTTCAAGCTTGCTGTAAAGGTTGAATATTACAACACGCCTGCTTCTTTTGAACATGTATTATGTCGCTTAAATTGACTTAGAAAATTCCTAAATCAATTTGATTCTTTATGACAGTATGTTTGCTTCAGAGTTTGCTGTCACTGGATTGTGCTTTGGTTGACAGTATGAATTCCCGCAGAGATTACTGTCAAGAATTGTGCTTTGGTTGACAGTATGAATTCCCGCAGAGATTACTGTCAAGGATTGTGCTTTAATTGACAGCATGTATTTCCCACAGACATTGCTGTCAAGAATTCCAAACTTACTGTCGCAAACTATATATCAAAGTTGCTGTCATCAGAATCTCCGCCAATGTTGCTGTCAAGTTGAAACTTGCTGTCGACTCAATTAAACTTGCTGTCGAGCTTTGCAACATGCTGTTTCCTTGTAATCTTACTGTCAATACTTGACAGTAACTTTTATTCCTGCTGTCGAACTACAGTATTTCTTGAGGCTTGAACATGATCGAACTTCTTTCAAGAATTACAATTATTACATGACAGTACTTATTTGATTACAGGAATACACTTCAGGCTATGACAGTATGTTCTACTTAGTAAAACTAAGTATACCAATAAAACTAGTTAAGTTGTCTATTCCATCACCCATAAATCCCAACAGTTTGCGTGTAACAATTATTTTAATTTTGATTACATTACTACTAACTTTGGATACCGAAAAAAACCAAATCTAATCCGTAATCCAAGGAATTTAGTTTTGGATATTGAGTTTTGGATTTGGATTTATTTTTAAAACCCAAAAATATTTGGATATGAGTTTGGATTTTACAAAAATCGGATCAAACCCAACCCGTTGTCATCCAAACGCGTAAAATAAGACATTTGAAAATGAGTATCACCTATATTTTTTCTATTTGACTAACATGTTAAAATTGAAAAACTGTACATGACACTAAAATCAAATCTATAATATATAAACACGTAATCACATTATTATATATGTGTCCTTACACTAGTACAAAAATGGTCTTTTACGTCGGTTAAAACAACCTTTTACGTCGGTAAAATGGCGACGTATGGGCAGGCGACGTATAAGGTCATTAACCTTTTACGTCGGGTAAAAAGGCGATGTATATTGTATCCTTTTACATCGATTCTTCTAAACAACCGACGTATAAGGTCCAAAATATTTAAACGGAACCGACGTATATAACTGCTTTATACGTCGCCTTTACGCGGAACCGACGTATATAACTGCTTTATACGTCGCCTTTGGCCGGAACCGACGTATAAGAGGCGACGTAAAAGATCAATTTTGTACTAGTGTTATAATTTAATTATCAGGTTAGAAAATATGAAATTCATTTTTATTTAACAGTGAGTATATTTTTCCGACATATATTAAAAGAAAGCGCTTACGTAGATCTGGAAAATCGTTTGCGTTGTGTATATTCATGCCATGTGTCTTTGGGATCTTGCATGAAAATGACATGAAATTATTTTGTGTACCCAAATTCGAACATAAAATGCTACTAAACTACTCAATTTTTTTTGTCCACGATACGAAAATAAAAGGCGAGAAGAAAAAATATGACAATTACATGTAATGTTACTCTCTGCCCAAGTTATCTAACGATGTTACTATATACTTGAAAACAACATTGAGATGCAACAAAATAAAACTAAGAGTAGAGTACAAAAAAATGAAGCACTCCTTTTTTTAATTATGTTTATTGCTAATCAATATCTCTATTTGATTGGAATCTATTTACCAAGTTATTAAAATTTTCACCTGTAGTTAAGGTTTTGTTGATATTAAAAATAAATATTATTAACCAACCAAACAAATTCGATATGTATGCTCCTAGATTAGGTTTTGAAAATTGAATATTATTACTTGAATTCAAGAATACAAAATTAAAATGGGCACCTTTTATTAGAAACAATATATAATTTTTTATGTATCGACTTATCTAGTTATCAATAATATTCATTTTTAAACAATTGCTATAGCCGTTTCTCTCTCTCCTCCTCTCCTAAAAAATACGGGTTAATTGGCAAATTCATAACTGAACTCATACTCAACTTGCAGTTGGGTAATCAAACTCAAAAAACTTGCAAATGGGTAAGTACACTAATAATTGATATTGAACATGAAAAAACTTGCATCGCCGTTAAATTGTGTTGACTTTTAACGGTGCTCCGTTAAATATTGACACATGTGATGCCAGGTAATTATTTTAACTTAAAATTAATTTACTTATTTTTATTTTCTTTTTATTTCCTCTTTCTTCTCTATCTCCTCTGTACTCTCTCTCTCGTATCACTCTCTCCCCTTTAATCTCTCTCTCACTCCCGTCAATTTTCTTCTCTCTTCTCTCTCTCCGATCGTTTGCTAATCTGAGCTTTGATTCTTGTTCATCCCAGTCTTCTTTACCCATCTTTGTAGTTGTATGCCGTAATAATCTGAATTTGTTGTAAACCCCACTTCAGATTTTGATCGGAAATCTCAGAATTCTCTTGCTTTCGTGATGTTTTACACGGATAGTGAAAGAAATCAGTAGTTAGTAGCTTTTATTGGTGGAAAACCGGAAGGACACCCCGAATTGGGGCACCGTCGGAATTCTACCACCACGACGGTTAGTCTTTCCGACGAGTCATGGTGGACTATGATAATGATTGAGTCCGAATTTTTGAACATAATTTCAGTTTGATTTTCGTAGATTAATATCTGGAAGTTTTGGAGTTTCAATTTTTATTTTGAATTTTTTGTGTTCGGTTATCGATTATTAGTTAATTGGGTTGAAATTTCAGATTGTCGGATTTCAGATTATTATGCAGTTGTGTGGTTGTAGAGATGGCGATAATGGTGGTTTGGTGGTGTTGGGCGTAGAGGGAACATGGGAGTTAACACATCAGAACCCACGTGTATAATTTTAACATATCAGCACACCACGTCACTTTTCCGTCACGAACGTTATATGAAATTAACGGCAGTTACCCAATTGCAAGTTTTAATTACTTTAATGAGTTGACTGCAAGCTTTTTGAGTTCGATTACCCAACTGCAAGTTGAGTACGAGTTCAGTTATGAATTTGCCAATTAACCCTAAAAAAATACTAAACTAAAGTTTAGGAGTTGACATCTGCGTTTTGGTGGATGATAAGCCCATTTTTATTTTTATTTTCTTGATTTTGTTTTGTTTTTCAATAAATATCTCTCTTTATTGAGAGTCTAGTACCACGTTGGTGGGTTTTATCTACTGATATATTGGATTTTGTACTTTCTCCTTGTGAATGATAACTTTCGTTTTTTTTTCTTTCATTTTACTTTGTTTTTCAATAAACATATCTCTTTATCGAGAGTCTAGTGTCCCATTATTGGATTTTGTCTATCTATATATTGGCTTTTGTTCTTTCTCTTTTGAGAGTAGGTTCCTTTATTTTGGCATCTGGGATCTTATATCTACGGGATTTTGTTATATTGGTTCATTGATTTGGATAGTATAGAATCATAGTATCTTCAATTGTTCGAATATGTTCTCACAAATTACATATGTATTTCCCTCACGATTAGAATAAATTGTTGGATTATTTTGCCAGAAAGACTATATATTTCAGTGATATAAGCGAGTGATATACCATAATTTAAGATCTGATCAACGATTATAGTTTGGTTTATTGAAATCATGTTATCTTGTTATAATCTATTTTAATATGTGTTTGTCCAATTTTGATTATTTTTGCAGATGTATAACATTTTATTGATACATATAAAAATAGTGATTTTGAAGAAGATTTGAATGATTATTTGTGTAGATGACATATGCTCTTTTCTTGATAATTAATTATCAATCAAAAAATAGTGATTTAATAGAATTTTTGCGATGTTGACCAATTTGCGATGTAAATATTCATTTACAATATTTTTATTGATTTTGTGAATTTTATTTTTTGGATTGATAATTTATACTTCAAATAATGTCTAATACCATTTGATAGTCTTTCAGTATCTTGAATAATTCAAATATATCGTTAAGTTAATTTATTTGTCCCATTAATTCTTGCATAACTAAAAAATACTGATAAGTAAAATGTTGATGATAATTGATTTAAAATTCATTTTTTAATATTTTAATTGGTTGAATTTAGCTTTTTTTATAACTGATTAATTTAAAAGTTTATTTAATTTAAATTTTGAAGGTATATTTAGAATAGTGTAGTAAATATTTTTTTAAAATTTTAAAATATTTGATTGAATAAAAGTAGATTTATTCAAATTTGTTTGCACCTTATGATTGTAGATCGAGTGTTTGAGATTTTAAAATATTATATTTTATAATATAGATAAAATAGACCCATGAATTAAAATAATATATTTGTGTTAAAAACAATTAATAAATACGCAATTTTAGAAAATGACTCTATACATAGAGAGTGACGCAAAGAACAAATGTGCTAGTATATAATAATGTAATTGATTAATTTTTATGATTAATTTAGTTTTAGTGGTAAATTCTAATTCGCTCATATATATTTTTATGAAAATTAATTCATAATATATTGTGAAAATATTATATATTTTTATAATCCTAATTGATTTTTATTTAAAATATTAATTTATAATAAAAAAATTGACATTAAAAAAATATGTAATATATGGATATGTTAATCAAATCATTACCATATTTAAATTGGAATTGCTAACTAACCTTGGTTAGTATAATAGGATGAGAATGGTAAATAAGGAAAACTGTTAATAAAATATGACTGGTCTGAAATTTAGGAATAAGCTCTGGTCCTAAAATATTTCATAATTTAAATTCAAGACAAAATAATTTTGATGAAATCGAACTGCTAGTCTTCAATTTTATAACTGGATTATGAGACTGAATTGTTATCTTGGTTCAAATAAAATTAAATTATCACACATGATGAATCCCATAAAAATCAATGGGGAAGGGAGGCTGATTTTTTTTTCTTTTATTGGGACATGATTTGCTATTTAAATATTGGTATCTTACTACTTTCTATGCTAATTTTTCCATGTTGGTTGAGTTATTACCATAATTATATACTTATAGCGTAATTCCGTAAATATATAGTTGTTATTTAATAAAAGTGAAAATAAATTATATGAAAAATTTATTATCGAATATTTTTTGATTAAAAGTATATGTAATATATAAGCATGTTAAATTTAACAGTTGTTATATTTTAATTAGAACTATTAACAAACCACGGTTAGTAAAGTGGGTATAGAAATATAAATAAGGTAAACTTTTATTATGATATGATTGGTCTAAAATTTAGAAATTAGCTCTGATTGGTTCTAAAATAATTCATAGTGGTTGACTGAACACTGGTAGACTCAGGTAACCAATAATAATACTCTTCTAGAGTATATTTAACAATTTAAATAATTAAAATATATGCGGTGTTGGCTTATATGCATTTATTAATTAATTTTATTAACAAATTATGAATAAATAAATTTTTAAGCTTTTAAAAAAATCGAGTATTTGAAGGTATGGAAATTATCCAAATTATTTAAAATTTGATTTCAAATTCGATATTTTTCATATTTCTAGTTGAGTTATATTATAATTATTTAAAATCGATTATAATTGTATAATATATATTATTTAAATCAATTTATAATGTATGATAATATGAATGTGATTGACTTTATATTAAAAGAGTGGTTGATTAATGAATGAGTGGTTATGAAATATAATTTAAAATATATAATAGTATATCGTGATTGATTTCAAATTTAAATTATGATTTTTCAGTAATTTTCAATAAAAAAATATGTATTTATGGATATTGTAAATAATAATAAAATATGTATTTATGGATATGTCTAATTAAATCATTATTGTATTTAAATTAGAAGTGTTAACTAACCATGGTTAATGAGATAGGATGTGATTGTAAATAAGGAAAACTCTTAATATAACATAATTGGTCTAAAATTTAGGAATTAGCTCTGATTGGTTCTAAAATAATTCATAGTTTTCTGATTGGTTAACTCAACACGGGTAGACTCAGGTATTATAATAAAGGATATGAGCTTGTAAGGTTTAAGTTAAAATAATTTAATTTCTTACATATTCTAAATTTATTATAATTATATTTTAGGTTTTATATAATTTTTGTACTTCAAATTTTATTATATATTATTTTGTTTAATATTTAGGATTCGTAAATTTTTAGCTGATTGAGAAAATTATTTATAATTTTGTAGGTTGTCAAAGTACTGTTTGGTTCTTTATGCAACCACATAATCCTACAAAGTGACAAAGATTTTTTAAGTTTCTTCTATTTAGCTTTAGCTCCTCTGAAATAGTTGTAGTTTTTGTTCTTCCTAATAATATCAAGGGCCAAAATTTTGAGGCTATGTTCACTTGGATTGAATGGAATGAGGGTAGAATGGAATGAAATTTATACTATTATTTGGGGGAGATTGGAGAAAGTGTTTATAAATTTCATTCCTTGCTTCATTCATCTCCAAATAATTTGAACTAGAATTCTAACCCACGTGTTTTGGTAGGAATGCTCCATTCCCAATCTTCATCATTTTTCTTGCATTCTTCATCATAAAAAACTTCTTCTCCCTCATATTTGTTCATTATTTCCCCCAATATCCCCCTTTTTTCATAAATTTTGTTTACAATTTTCATTCCAATCCTATCCCATTCCATTCTTTCCAAATGAACACACCCTGATACTAGAGTTATTTGACTTTATGTGCTATAACGTGTTTATTTACAACAAAACTTCACTAATAATCCAGTGCAAATCAGGTAATCCCATGCTTTTCTGTATAAAAAGGAGCCATTTTTTATAAGGTGGACTTTAGAAAAAGTCAATTGAAAATCACTCGCACAAAATAATATAGAGTAAAGCGCACTTTGTGTATATGCAGTTTGTGTGTCAGTACGTTTTAGATATTGTAGTTCAAAAAATATCACGGACTATACTGCACTTTACTTTTCATTACGAGTTGTCCTTTTCCGTTAAATGACTCTAACTCCGTCTATCTGACTAGGCTGACTGGGGGTAAAAAAGACTTTGTAATGAATATCACTTGTGTAGTATATGTATCGACACATGTATCACTCCTTGCCCGTTTATACCCTTATAGACATACTCAATGACCATTGTGAGAGCAATACAAAACCCGCACCAGAGACAAAGGTAAATAGCAAGCAAGAGGTTTATGCTAGAGCAAGCAATAAGGCACTTCCGGAAGGTGAAGTCATGATTAGTGGTTGCCAAACTGACCAAACATCTACTGATGCTAGAATATGTGTTATCATTCTTTCAGTGTGGAGGAAATATGGTGACTTACTCTACATTCTCCATTGTTATATAGGGATTAAATTGCATAAGCACTTTTACCTTGTTAAAATGGAAGGCCACTTATCATCTTGTCTATAGTCTTTAATCAAAGCTCTAGGAACGAACTCTCTTGTGGCTATTCATTAATTAAGTTAATTGAACTCCCATTCAGAACCAAGAATCGTTTGTTTCTGATTTTTTGTACTTCAATGTTGTTGGGATTTATGGGTGATGGAATAGACAACTTAACTAGTTTTATTGGTTTACTTAGTTTTTACTAAGTAGAACATACTGTCATAGCCTGAAATGTATTCTTGTAATTTAAATAAATACTGTCATGTAATAAGTGTAATTCTTGGAAGAAGTTCGATTATGTTCAAGCCTCAAGAAATACATAAGTTCGACAGAAGGAATAAAAGTTACTGTCAAGCCCTGACAGTAAGGTTACAAGGAAACATCATGTTGCCTAGGTCGACAGCAAGTTTCACGGAGTCGACAGCAAGTTTCAACTTGACAGCAACATTGGCGGAGATTCTAATGACAGCAACTTTGATATATAGTCTGCGACAGTAAGTTTGGAATTCCTGACAGCAATCTCTGCGGGAAAAACATGCTGTCAATCAAAGCACAACTCTTGACAGCAATCTCTGCGGGAAATTCATACTGTCAACCAAAGCAAAATTCTTGACAGTAATATCTGCGGGAAATTCATACTGTCAACCAAAGCAAAATTCTTGACAGTAATATCTGCGGGAAATTCATACTGTCAACCAAAGCATAATCTATTGACAGCAAACTTTGTGGCAAACATACTGTCATATAGAATCAGCTTGATTTAGGAATTTTCTAAGTCAAATTAAACGACAGAATATATGTTCAAAAGAAGCAGGCGTGTTGTAATATTCAACCTTTACAGCAAGCTTGGAAAGTCTATAACTGAAGCTCGAGAGATCACATGGAACAACCTGTAAAGTCTAGAACAGATAAAATTGAATACGGCTAGATCTGGGTGGCTCAAATGTGGAAAGCATCTTTAAGTTACTTTGTGCTGATCACATGGGAATAAATCATGGAATGAGCTGCAAAAGGAATATAACAGCAACTCGACAACCCATGTTGATGGTGATAGTACAGTAGATTATCACTCTATAAATAGAGCATTCTACTTATACATTAAATAGCTCAACAACTGTAATCTCTTGAGTCTTTGTAGCTTGAGAACTATTTTGTTCTTAAGGTTGTAGCAAAACTTTGCAAAATAAATAAAACATTTATTTTGTGAAATCCTCGTATTTGATTTTACTTGTGTTTGCATTTCTTCTACTAGTAAATCACAAATTCTATTTAAGTTGTTGAAATAGTTTTTGAAATTTATTAGTATTGCATTCAACCCCCCTTCTGCAATACTTTCCTGGACCAACAACTGGTATCAGAGCTATCAGATTAATACACATATCTGAGATCCAAATGGCAAGTATTCAAAGGTCAAGTAATATCAAGATTCCAGCTTTTGATAAGGAAAACTACAACATATGGAAAAAGAAGATTATGTTATTTATCAAAGCTCAGAATCCACTATTCCTAGGTATTCTGGAAAATGGCCCCTTCATTCCTCAAAAGGAAATCCCAGCTGCTACAGTAAATGATGTAGTAATCCCAGCTCATTGGGTTGCTAAGAAGCCTTCTGAGTATAATGACTCAGAAAAAGAAAAGGTAGCACTGGATGATCATCTGCAACTCATTCTACTAGATGCACTTACCCTGGACAAAGCTATGAGTGGAAATATAATAGCATGCAACTCTGCCAGGGATATGTGGAAAAAGATAGAACTGTTATGTGAAGGAAGTGAAGAGGTCAGAGAGAATCAAAAACAAATACTGGTGTCACAATATGAAGCGTTTATGGGCAAGCATGGAGAAGAGCTAACCCACATGTTTGAAAGATTTAGCAAACTGATAGCTGAGCTTCAAATTCATGGAAAGTTTTATGAAAAGAAGGAAGTCAATATCAAGTTTCTGCTAACTCTTCCAGAACATCTTGAGCACAGAGTAACAGCCATAAGAGAAGGGAGAGACTTAAATTCTGTTTCTCTTGAAACATTGTATGGAGTTCTAAAATCTTATGAACTTGAATATTATCAAAAGAAAGCTATACAAAGTGGATCCAAAGGATTGATGGCAAACATGGCTGGTGCTCTAGTTGCTCAAGGACCATCATATTTTCAAGCAAGTGAGCAAATTCAAAATGATCAACAACCTCAATTTTCCTCTGTGAAAATTGAAGAAGTGATTGAAGATGAAGAAAAGGTTGTCCTTCAACTAGAAGATGTTGAAGATGAAGAATTCTTCACTCTAGAAGAAATGGAGAAAATGGATAATCCAACCATGGCTTTTATGGCAAGAAAATTCAAAAATATAAGGTTCAGGAGGAACAAGCCATATAAGCCTCAAGGTCAATTTCCAAAGTATAACCAAGGAAGCTCATCAAAACCTGCTACTGGCACCAAGGGAGGATACAAAACAGGAATGGTAGATAGGTCAAAGTTTAGATGCTACAATTGCAATGAACTTGGTCACTTTGCTACTGAATGCAAAAGACCAAAACAAATACAAAGAATGGAGAAAGGAACTGGGAGTCAATTTAAGAAAGGACAAGGAAAGGCCTATGTGGCTGAAGGAAAATGCTGGGATGAATCTGATAATGAAGAAGAAGAGGAATTTGTGAATTTAGCCTTGATGGCTAGAGAGGATGAAGAAGCATCAACCTCGTCAAGTCAGGTACCATCTCTAGTATTACTAGATATGTCTTTAAATGACTATAAGCAAACCATTGAGGAAATGAGTACTGAAATGTTTAATATTCATACTAGTTTATCTGCTGCAAATGAAGAAATTGCTAGATTAACTAAAGAAAATGAAGTACTCAGATCTAACAATGATGTGTTGTTGCTTAAGACCAGTTCTATTGATTCTTTAGCTCAGGAAAACGAAAGACTAAAAAATGATTTAATCTGTGCTAAAGAGATAGAGGATTATCTAAGAAAAGAAATTTCTGAGAATGAATTCAAGCTAAAAGCATTTAGAAATTCCTCTAAGTTAGTTCAAGAGTATCATGAGAATCATACTGAAAGTAAGAAAATAGGCATAGGCTATGATTATAGCAGGAGACCTGGTAAAGAGGCTGTTATACAGAAAAATGATGATAATAATACTGTAAGACCTCACATTCTCAAAAATGTGAGTAACCCAATTTTCAAAAGAACAGAGTTTGAGGTTAATGAAAACTCCCTAATTATTAATCAAGAACTCTGTGATGAAGATGAGAGGATTGACAGTGAATCTAAGAAAGAAAAAGATTTTGTCAAAATGTCTATGACAGAAACAGTATTAAATAGTCCAACCAAGTGTTCAAAAGATACTGTCAAGAAGTCATCCAAGACAGTAACTTTCAAACCTACTGTCAAGACAGCAAGTACAAAAGATGCTGTCAAAAATAGTTCGACAGCATCTTCTGAACAGATTGTCAAGATAGTTGTCTCTAAGTCCAAAAACAGAAATGGGAAGCTAGGCATTGACAAAAAGAATAATTATGCATATGTTAAGCAGGCACCAAGGAAACTTTGCAATAATTGTGGCTCCTCACATCATTTAACTCATGTTTGTAAGAAATCAACTAGTAGCATATCTAATGCAACAGAGTTGAAAGGGAACTTACACAGAACCCCCATTATGCAAAGAGAATTGGTAGTTTGTAATAACATTGACTGTATGCCATGCAAAATTACTACCATGAGTGCATGTTTTAATTTGCAAATTTCATCAAATGAATTATGTGCTTATATGCAAACTGCAAAGACTTCTGAATCCACTAAAGAAAGTGAGAAGTCTGCTCTCACTAAGAAAAAGTCAAAGACAAAAACTAAGTGGATAATAAAAGAAGTCAAGGAACCATCTTCTGATAATATTGTTTCAAATATTGATAAAGTTTCTGATGATACTGAGTATGCAGGACCCAACAAGACTTGGGTACCAAATGCAAATTAAAATCTTTCTGACTTGCAGGGAAAGAAAGGTAAACAGGTCATGTGGATAATCGACAGTGGATGCTCCAAACACATGACTGGTGATATATCCCTGCTATCACAATATGTTGAGAAGGCTGGCCCAACAATAACCTTTGGAGACAACAGCAAAGGTTACACTGTGGGATATGGCTGTTTAAAAGCTGGAAATGTTGTCATTGAAGAAATCTCTCTTGTGGAAGGTTTGAAGCATAATCTGCTCAGTGTCAGTCAATTCACTGACAAAGGATTCAAAGTAAACTTTGGCATGATGGAATGTTCAATTCACCACAAGAAGGATAGAAGCCTATCTCTGAAAGGAGTAAGGAAAGGAAGCCTATTTGTTGCAGACTTAAACTCAACAAATGAGGAAAGAATATTTTGCTTCTACAGCAAAGCAAGTGTTGGAGATAGCATGCTTTGGCACAAGAAATTTTCTCATCTCAATTTCAAAACAATGAACATGCTGATGAAGAAGGAATTGGTGAGAGGACTACCTCAACAGGAATTCTGTCAAGAAGGACTGTGTGAAGATTGTCAAATGGGAAAATTGAGGAAAGCAATGCATAAATCAAAGCAAGTCAACACTAACACTGAAGCACTCAAGTTGATTCACATGGATCTTTTTGGACCAGTGAATGTTCAATCACTATCCAGAAAAAGATATGCACTGGTCATGATAGATGACTATTCTAGGTACACTTGGGTGAAATTTTTAGAATCAAAAGATGAAGCTGCTCAAGAAATCATTGATCACATAAGGGTACTTAATAGGACCCCTGAAGCAAAAGTTCAATTTCTAAGAAGTGACAATGGAACTGAATTCAGAAATGCTACACTTGGAAACTTCTGCAAAGATCAAGGAATTGTTCAACAATTCTCTGCTGCAAGAACTCCACAGCAAAATGGAGTTGTAGAAAGGAAAAATAGGACTCTTATTGAAGCTGCAAGGACTATGTTGAGTAATGCTAAATTACCAACATATTTCTGGGCAGAAGCCATCAACACTGCTTGTTACACACAGAACAGAACACTAATCAACAAAGCTCATGGCAATACTCCTTACTATCTTTTGACAGGAAAGAAGCCAACTGTCAAGTACTTTCATATTTTTGGAAGCAAGTGCTTTTTGATGAAAGACAACCATGAAAGAAAAGGCAAGTTTGATACTAAAGCATATGAAGGCATTTTCATGGGATATGGGATAGAAAGGACTGCCTACAGAGTCTATATCATGGAGCACAAAACAATTGAAGAAAGTGTCAATGTCACGTTTGATGAAACAAAGTTTCCAGGGCTACATGAGGATGGTCAAATGCAACCCTTCAGATTTGAGAATCAAGGATACTTGGAAAAAGAAGAATTTGTTGATGAAGAACCAAGTCTCATTCAATCAATGGGATATGAGAAAGAATCTGTCAATTCTCATAATCTAAATCAGACCTCAGCTCAATCACAGACAATTTCAGGCATCAATCAACAAGAATGTGAGACTGGAGAATTTGAGCAAAATGAGCAGAATAATGAAAATGGTGGAGAATCAAATCCTCATATTGATGAAAGACATTCTCATCAAACAAGTAGCTTGCCTCAATCAACAAAGTGGAACAGAGATCATACCAGTAATCTAATTATTGGAGATCCCACTACTGGTGTAAGGACAAGAAGGAATATCTCTGCTGAAAGCATGTTTTCATGTTTCTTATCTCAAATGGAACCAAAAACAGTTGAAGAAGCATTGTTGGATTCTGATTGGGTGATGGCCATGCAGGAGGAGCTCAATCAATTTGAGAGAAACAATGTTTGGAAACTAGTTCCAAGGCCAAAAGGAAAATCAGTCATTGAGACAAAATGGGTGTTCAGAAACAAGATAGATGAAAGTGGAAATGTGACAAGAAATAAGGCAAGGCTAGTGGCCAAAGGTTACTGTCAACAGGAAGGGATAGATTATGATGAAACATTTGCTCCTGTTGCCAGACTTGAAGCCATAAGAATTTTCTTAGCTTTTGCTGCACACTGCAAATTCAAGGTATTTCAAATGGATGTTAAAAGTGCCTTTCTAAATGGAGAATTAGAAGAAGAAGTGTATGTTGAACAGCCTCCTGGATTTGAAAATGACAAACTGCATAATTTTGTCTACAAGCTGTTCAAGGCTCTATATGGCTTAAAGCAAGCACCAAGAGCCTGGTATGACACTTTATCCACTTTTCTCCTGGAAAATCAATTTATAAGAGGTATGGTGGATAAAACTTTATTCTATAAATACCATGGCAAAGACATCATTCTTGTGCAGATATATGTTGATGACATAATCTTTGGCTCAACAAATGAAAAATTGTGTGAAAAGTTCTCATCTCTAATGAGAAACAAGTATGAAATGAGCATGATGGGAGAATTAGCATTCTTTCTTGGTCTTCAAATTTATCAGAAAAAGGAAGGAATCTTCATCTGTCAATCTAAGTATGTCAAAGAGCTTCTCAAGAAGTTTAACTTAGAGGATTCAACACCTGCCAAGACACCTATCTCAACAGCCACCAAATTAGAATTAGATCCTAAAGGCAAGAAAGTGGATTCTAGTACCTACAGAGGCATGATAGGATCATTGCTGTACTTAACAGCAAGCAGGCCAGATATAATGTTTGCTACATGTCTCTGTGCAAGGTTTCAAGCTGATCCAAAAGAATCACACTTGGTTGCAATCAAAAGAATCTTTAGATATCTCAAAGGCACCCCAAATCTAGGTCTTTGGTATCCTAAGGAAACTGGATTTGATTTAATTGGATATTCTGATTCAGACTATGCTGGCTGCAAAATTGACAGAAAAAGTACTACAGGAAGCTGTCAATTTCTTGGGGGGAGATTGGTGTCATGGTTCAGTAAGAAGCAACACTCAGTTTCTACATCAACTGCAGAAGCTGAATATATTGCAGCTGGAAGTTGCTGTGCACAAATACTTTGGATGAAGAATCAATTATTGGATTATGGACTAAAGTTGTCAAATATTCCTATCTACTGTGACAACACTAGTGCCATAGCCATATCAGACAATCCAGTTCAACACTCCAGAACAAAGCACATTGATATCAGGCATCATTTCATCAGGGAGCATGTTGAAAAAGGAGATGTAAAATTGGTTTATGTTCCAACAGATAAGCAACTTGCAGATATTTTCACCAAGCCACTGGATGAAGCAACATTTACCAGGTTGGTGAGTGAATTGGGAATGCTAAATCAGGTATGATAATCTAACTGGTTTATCAATTCTAAGTAGTTGAAGCTCATGACAGAAACTTTTAAAGGTACTGTTACAAGAAGGTACTGTCATGAGAAGTTAAGGTACATTGTGATACTTGTTCAGACAACATGTTTGCTATGACTATGCTAAAAGGATTTTTAGATATCATGTTTGCCATGACTATGCTAAAAGGATTTTTAGATATCATGTTTGCTATGACTATGCTAAAAGGATTTTTTGGTATCATGCTTGCTATGACTATGCTAAAATAGTTTTACATGTCTGTCTTAAAATGATTTTAAGAAATCATGTGTCCTTAACTTAAGTTATGTGTGAACAGTGACTGACAGCATAATCTTATGATAAGTTTACTGTCAGATAAAACTTACTGTCACTCATGAAGCTGATTGACAGAAATATTGTTAGCGCACAAGTTGCTGTCAATGAAAGTTGCTGTCACAAGAAATTGCTGTCAGAATTGGTAGAGAAAGAAAAAGCGCACAGGTTACTGTCAATGAAAGTTGCTGTCACGAGAAGTTGCTGTCAAAGATAGTGGAAAGATATATATATATTAATTTTTATATATATATACATACGTATATTTCTTTTCACCAATCCACGATCTAATAGCAACTGCCACGTAATATAGCAAGTGGAGTTAATGGGTAATATCATTATCACACGTTCAATTAAGAGAGGTTAAATCGATTCATATTAGAAACTGAATCTACCGTTTAATCTACTATCACTTTCATTTGCAAAAACCTCTCAACCTTCTGCATCCAAAAACCGCATTTTTCTCTCTCATTTTTCAAAGCATTCAACAATGGCACCTAAACAAAGCATTGCTCAAACTAATTTTGCTGGTATCTTTTCTCCTAGTGATGCTGGTGAAAACTTCAAAGGACTTATTTCGTTCTTGAATAAATCCTACCTAGGTCATGCAATAACCTCTTCCCCCAAAATTGATGCTGTTAGAATTGAAAAATTCTGGAAGTCAGCAAGTGCTCAAGGAACTGGAGAGAATGAAACTATTAAGTTCAATATAGATGATGCAAGTCATTCTCTTTCAGTAAAGAATATAAATGAGGCTTTGGGTATTGTGTTGACCAGTGAAGAAAGCTTTAAGGAACTAGCAACTGATGATACTCTGAAGAAGTTCTTTCTGAAGATTGGGTATTCTGGTTCTAAACTTGAAGAAACTTCTGATAAGTGGTATCAAACAGGTGAAATGGACAGGAAATTTCTGAGAAAAGAGTGGAGTATGATTTTTGATGTAATGGTGAAAGTATTCTCTACCAAGACTACAGGATGGAATGGAATACCATCATATATCAAGAAGCTCACTCATTCATTAGTCCATGGATACAAGGTGAACATTGGAAAACTGATCATGGCACAGTTGAAAAGCGCAATAGGCAAGAAGGTATCCATCTATCCTCGCTTTTTAACTATGTGTATTAATAATATTTGTGGAAATGTTGAGGACAATTCTGATTTTGAAGAATGTCCTGTTTTAAAGAAAAATACACACACATCTCTTAACACACAAAATTTAAATGCACATATTCCACTATGTTTCACACAACACATGGTAAATCAAGTGCCCAACCTTGATTTTCCATTTCCAACAGGTTACACTGTTTTCACAATAGAGAATGAAGCTGAATTAGACCCAAATTCAGTTAACCCACATTCTACACCATACATTCCACCTAGGGACTCTAGACTACCAAAAGCCCTTAAAATGGCCAAACAGGAATCCAAGAAAAGGACCCTAGAGAGTGCAACTGGTGAACAAGCTGAGAGTCAAGAGGGAGTCACTGCACCTAGTGCAGCAAATAAGGTTGGTAGTGAAAAAGAACCCACAGTAGCCCCTTCTGAGCCTAAGAAGAAGAGAGCTAGAAGGGCCAAGGTTACTGTCAGCCACCCTACAGTTTCCCAAAAGACTGTAGAGGATGATAGGGAAATGAACTCACCTCTAGGTGTTTCTTCTCAACAAGGGACATCTATTGAAATTGGCCTGTCTCCCAAGGCATCTTGTAAAGAGTCTGCACAAACTCAAGAATTCACTCTTGAGGAACCTGTATTTGAAGATACACACATTGAGATAGAGCACAGTGAGGAATTCACTCATACTATTGATGTTCCACAATCATTTTCTGTGGAACAGCCAATTAATCAATCTAAAATTCAATCTTCTTCTTTCATTCCCACATCTGTTGTTTCTTCTAATCAACCTAGAGAGGGGGACAGTACCAACCCCTCAGGTTTTGATCATCCATCTCAAATCATGGATGAGCCCCCATCTAGTGGTCCACAAGAACCCATTTCTCAAAGTGAAATGGATACCACTCCATCAAACACTGGATTAGATCAAGATGCAAACTTGTCAGAAATTGAAACAGCCAGCATCTTGATCGATTCCCTCAAAGCATCTTACCCTAGGGAAGTTGCTGTCACAGCCAAAGATGCTGTCAATGACAAATCAGAAGGTGCTGTCAAACATTCAAGTGACAGTACCATTCCAACAAAAGATACTGTCAAAAGTCCTTCAAAAGATGCTGTCATCCCTGTTCAACCACAACTACAAGAAGGATTAGTGGAAGATATCTCTGATGATGACTTGCCCCTTTCAAAGGCCTTCAAGGTAAAATCTACTCTTTTGCATGTTAGTACTGCTCATACTACTGCATCTAGGATGAGTGAGGGAGTGAAACATCAAAGAGAGATAAAAGAACAGAGAGGTGAGACTAAAAATGAGAGGCAGCCAAATGTGCTGGCAAAAGGAGAGGGACTTGAGCATGTCCAGAGTGAATTTGAGGGAGCCAATACAGAAAAGGCATTAGGCCTTGAGAGAATTTTTGTGAGAGATGATGAGATCATCTATAAAAACACTGAGAGTGTGAGAACCCCAACAGCCTCCATGCCCCAGACTTATCCCTTACCTCCTAAAAGGCTTAGGTCTGGTGGTCCTTCTGCATCCTCAAATGACAGGCTCCAAGCACTGGAGAATCGATGTGCTACAATGGAAAGCAAACTGGACAACCTGTCATCTACTGTGAAGACTGGTTTTGCTGAAATTCAAGCCACACTACTGTCACTCTCTTCATTACTTCATGCTGCAAACTTAACTAAGGGGGAGAAAGGAAAAGATCAGAAAGAGGCTGAGCAACCAGAAAGAAAGGAGGAGTTACAAGGGGAAGCTAAAAGACAGGGGGAGCAAAGGAGTAAGGGGGAGCAAGAGAGAGTAGGAATAGTCTCTGGAACTGAGGAGCTTTTTGAAGCTGAAGTAGATGGGGAACAAATGCTAGTATCCAAGGAGGTATTAAGTCAAATACAAGGAAATAGAGCATCCTCAATCAAAATCAATGAACCAGTTCCTGAGAAGAAAGAATCCACATTGGAGAGGCTATGGAGAGAAAAAGAGGAATCAAATAGGATGGGTAAAGGCAAAGACAAGTTGCCTGAATATGTGTTTTCTTCAGAGCCTATCTTTTGGACTGATGGAAGTACATATTCCCAAGAAGAAGCTGACTTAATAACAGTAAGCCACATGGAGAGCACCTTGAATAATAAGGATGAGGAATTCAAAAATCTGGTGAATGAAGCAATCACAGTGTCTAAAGGAAAACCTGCTAAGTTGGCAGAAGCTTTGAGAGAAAAGATTGTAAATCTGTCAGTAAAGATTAGCTCAGAGAAGAGGTGGGCAGTTGATGTGTACCTGAAAAGTGGGCATTCAATATTCATAACAACTCAACTGTTGGAAACTTTCTCTGCCAGAGTGCAATATATCCTTGGGATTCTAGTGAAGAAAAACTCTACCATCTTTGATGAAAGTCTCTTTATGCAACTGGGCACAATGGTCAACAACAAACTTCCAGAAGTAAGTCTCCAGCCATATGGTGTAAGCTTTAAACAGACAACAGCCAAAGGAGCTAAAGGTCTTGGATTCTTAACTCTTGAAGGCAAAACGTCTTTACAAAGCAAAGTCATCATGGATGTACTTAAGGTATTACTGAATGCATCCATCACCAAGGAAAGGATTAAGGCAGTTAAAGATATTCACAAGATTTTGGCAAAGAGAAACATGGAGTACAGTGCCAAAATCAAAAAGCTCATTGCCAAAGCAAATTCAAGAAGAAATGCTCAAGGTGGAAACTGCATTTTTGATGACACCTTGGAAAAAGATGATGATGACAATCAGGATGGAGGTGAAGCTGGAGGACCTAAGAGAATAGAACTGAGAGACTCTTCAAAAGAGCAAACTCAAGTCAAAGAAGCAGAATCAAAGGAAATTTCTGAAAATTCTAGCTCAAGCAAGAAAGTTGATGAAAAGAAAGAGGAAGAAGTACTTGAAGCATTTAAAGGAAATCAAGAAGAAATGGAAATTGACAGTATACATCTTGAAAAAGATACTGTCAACAAAGATGCTGTCAAGGATATCAACAAAGATGCTGTCAGTCAGGATGAAGTAACAGTCATTGAAGATACTGTCAAAGAAGACATTGTCAGAAGCCCTTTAAAAGAAACTGTCAACGATCCTACTGTCAAATCATTCAAGACAGTAAGAATCAAGAGAAAATCAAAAAGACCAACAAAGGGAAAGACTGTCTACAAAGGAGAAGGAAAAGCTACAGGGTTGGGACTCAAGAAACCTATCATGAGGAGAAGAATGAATAGCTTTGAAATGATGCAGCTGAATGCCAAAGAAACAATCACCTCTGTATCCATAGAATTTGATGGACCAAAAGAAGAAGTTGCAAGATACATTCTATGGCAAAACAATGAAAAGTTGATTACAGTGGAATCTGACTTCACTCAGATATCAAAATCAAAGGTGATCTCCAAGAAACTCATTCAAACTACTGAAACAGTAAAACGAAGAATTGATTTCTTCAATCTGGAAAGGATGGTTGAGCTACTGCAAACCTATGATAATGTTTCAAAGAAGATCATGGATCAAGTTCTCAAGTACTATGAAGCCAGGCATGTTGAATTTATTGAGAAGTTTGGTGATTGGACACTTCACAATGATGATGATGTCTATCAAATCCTTGGTTTGGAGTATGAAGAAGACAATCCTATTCCTGAGTATGACTGGAAAGAAATGGAGAAACCTTACTCAGAACATGAAATGAAGATGTATGAAGCAGAGCAAAGGTTCAAAGAAGAATTAGCATCAAGAAAAAAATCTCGTCAACAGATAGAAGATGAGATTGAAGCTGAAATGAAGAAAAATTACAGCAAAATCAATAAGATCAACAGTGAAGAATCCAACTATCAGCCATGTGTACTGGACAATCCTTTGAGAATCAAGTATGGCAAAGAAGAAATTTATGTAGATAGTTTCTCTAAATTGAAGACCAGTGTGTTAAAAGAATTATACTGGCAAGTGGTTGGATCAACTAAAAGTCTTGAAACACTGTGTTCTTGGGAGCTTGATATGATTCTTGATCAGAGAAGAGGAGAGGATCCCAGCCTGGACAAACAAAGAAGGGAAACTCTAAATCAGTTTCCTGGCAGGAGATTCAAAATGGAGGGAAATGTGCTAAAATTCAGATCAATCGTAAAGCAAAATGTTTACTGGATGGAACTCAGAGATACATTAAACACTGCTTCCTCAATGATCAGAAAATACATTGTGGAAAATGAAGATGATGCACAGTCCCCTGAAGAAAAAGAGTTAATTGAAAATCTCAGAAGAGCTCTAAGGGAAAAGGAGCAAAGTGAAAAGTTCAAAACAAGATAAGTAAAGTTTTTTTTTAATTGTGAACTTTTGTGATATATTGTTTGAAAACAATTCAGTTTAATCATTGGTCAGAAATGAAGAGTTTATTCTTTCTGATCTATGTTAGTTAAGTTGTCAGCATGATATTTGTAAATTTGTTCTTATTGTCCATAAAAACAAATTGGGGGAGATTGTTGGGATTTATGGGTGATGGAATAGACAACTTAACTAGTTTTATTGGTTTACTTAGTTTTTACTAAGTAGAACATACTGTCATAGCCTGAAATGTATTCTTGTAATTTAAATAAATACTGTCATGTAATAAGTGTAATTCTTGGAAGAAGTTCGATTATGTTCAAGCCTCAAGAAATACATAAGTTCGACAGAAGGAATAAAAGTTACTGTCAAGCCCTGACAGTAAGGTTACAAGGAAACATCATGTTGCCTAGGTCGACAGCAAGTTTCACGGAGTCGACAGCAAGTTTCAACTTGACAGCAACATTGGCGGAGATTCTAATGACAGCAACTTTGATATATAGTCTGCGACAGTAAGTTTGGAATTCCTGACAGCAATCTCTGCGGGAAAAACATGCTGTCAATCAAAGCACAACTCTTGACAGCAATCTCTGCGGGAAATTCATACTGTCAACCAAAGCAAAATTCTTGACAGTAATATCTGCGGGAAATTCATACTGTCAACCAAAGCAAAATTCTTGACAGTAATATCTGCGGGAAATTCATACTGTCAACCAAAGCATAATCTATTGACAGCAAACTTTGTGGCAAACATACTGTCATATAGAATCAGCTTGATTTAGGAATTTTCTAAGTCAAATTAAACGACAGAATATATGTTCAAAAGAAGCAGGCGTGTTGTAATATTCAACCTTTACAGCAAGCTTGGAAAGTCTATAACTGAAGCTCGAGAGATCACATGGAACAACCTGTAAAGTCTAGAACAGATAAAATTGAATACGGCTAGATCTGGGTGGCTCAAATGTGGAAAGCATCTTTAAGTTACTTTGTGCTGATCACATGGGAATAAATCATGGAATGAGCTGCAAAAGGAATATAACAGCAACTCGACAACCCATGTTGATGGTGATAGTACAGTAGATTATCACTCTATAAATAGAGCATTCTACTTATACATTAAATAGCTCAACAACTGTAATCTCTTGAGTCTTTGTAGCTTGAGAACTATTTTGTTCTTAAGGTTGTAGCAAAACTTTGCAAAATAAATAAAACATTTATTTTGTGAAATCCTCGTATTTGATTTTACTTGTGTTTGCATTTCTTCTACTAGTAAATCACAAATTCTATTTAAGTTGTTGAAATAGTTTTTGAAATTTATTAGTATTGCATTCAACCCCCCTTCTGCAATACTTTCCTGGACCAACAAATGTGGACGATGAAACGTTATAATCATTTCCAGGGCCTCCTATCGGTGTGTGGTCACTGGTCAGATTCAAGGCGTTAATATTGCGTTAATATTTTGGGAAGTTGAAAGCCATTAAAATTTTATCGAGATTTGTCCTGCCCCCAGTTTGCTCGGCATTCATGAGATGAAGAGTAATTACTGTTAGGAATCTGCCCGATTCCCGGCGAATGTGGAAGCGATTTGGTAAATATGTGCGCATAGATCCCACAAATATACGTGATAGTAATGAAGCAACAAACAAACAATACGGTAAAAGAGACAAGAGATTTAATGTGGTTCGGCACAGCCTACATCCACAAGAGCAACAACTTCACACTAGATAAAAGAGATTACAATATCCGGGTATCCGGCCCCTGAATTTTATACACTAATTCAGCCCTACAATACCTATTATGTATATCCCCAACTCACTGAAGTGTTTCTCTCAAAACCTCCCCCTATCACTGTTTCCTGACAACCTTTCCTTCTCTCCCTCTCCCAACCCGGACAATGCCACACAACCTGATAGAAAGACCCCAGTCAGACCCAAGTACCCTAAGGAATAGTTTAGGCACGAGGATCTTCTATCCCGACACTTCCTGAAAGCGGGCTAAACCGGCTCTCCTACTAGACGGACTATCTACCAGCTATATAGAGAGAGGAGAGAGAATTAAGGTGTATTTGATAATGAAGGAGGAGAGGGGTATTTATAGGAGTTAGATGTGTAGTAGGTGGGGGTTGGTAGAGTTTGGTTGTTGAAGAGTTGGTGAAGTTTGGCAAGAAAGGCTGCTGCCTAACAATTACTCGGGATAGTTTGGCAAGTATGAAATTGATCTTAATCTAAACTTCGAAGTATTCCCAGAGATGACCAAACATAAGGCTTTTTTTAGAACATTTCCAGGATAATTCGTTTATAATAGGAGAAATACCTGGTAAGGTTATCCGTTACAATTTTGTCAATGAAAGCTTCAAACTGATAATACTACTAGACTTTAGCTTTAAAGTAATATGGGAGTATGGAACTTGGGAGTTGGGTGTAGGCAACAATTTCGAAAAAACTAGATGTTAGCCCTTGAGGAGTTCCAGAGGGGCAATACATTGAATCTGGGTATAGTCTGAATTTAAGTTAGCATGATTTCTTTGTCCGAACTTTCGATACTTGTCTGAACTTGTTGCCTCAAAAGATATGTACGAACTTAATAAACTCCTCTTATCACCATTGCTTTTCAATGAGTACCTTGATGATTCTTGAGATGGTTTTGGAGTAGCAGATTCTGACATATGCAACATTGTCTTTGCACATGATGTCTTCGTTCCAAATGGAATAAATCCTTGTGCTTTCTTTCAGCTCCCAACTGGGCTATGAATTGCAGTTCTGATTTCAGGCAAACAAGTTGGTAATTGCGATTGAGATGGTGTTGGAGAAGGCTGTGGGGGAGAAGGCTGTGGAGCGAGGGAGATGTTGGAGAGAGGTGCAGGGGAGGGTCGAGAGAGAGATACAGGGGAAAGGGAGATATGGAGAAAAGAGGAACAATAAGACACATTAAAAAGTCTTTTTTACCCCAGGCTGACAGACGGCATTAAGGTGATTTAACGGAAAGGGGCAACTCGTAACGAAAAGTAAAGTACAGTATAGTTCGTGGTATTTTTGGAAGTACAATATCTAAATGGTCCGACACACAAACTGCATATACACAAAGTGCACTTTACTCGGATATAAATTGATAAGAAAGAAAGGACTTGGATTGAGAACATTATGGATCAAAAGTATCAAACAATCCACAATATCACTAAATCAGAGTTTACGAATGTAGTACATGTCAAAAACCAATCCACATCTCTTCATCTAATTTATTCACAGTTTCTAAAACAAGAATAGCTCTCATGTCAGCTTTTAGAACATTGTTGAGCTTGGCTGTCGCAGCCATGCTCCACGACTTGGCACTAGCAACAGAGTACACAGTTGGGGGATCGTGGTGGTTGGGATACAAGCACCAATTTGCAAGTTTGGGCATCAAGTAATATATTTTTGGCTGGAGACGATCTGAGTAAGCACAAGTTGCACAACGCACTCATCTACACAACAGGCTCGGCTCTATAATAAGGCAAAACTAAGCAATCGTTTAGGGCCCCAACACACACCAAGGGCCTCAAAATTTTAAATCATATATATATATATATATATATATATTTATTGTTTTAATTTTTAATTTTAGAATTTATTATTTTTATACATAAGAAAAATATGTATTAAAATAAAAATAAAAATTCACATATTATTTTTTCTAAATGTAAAGTATAAATTAGTTTGACTTTAGAAAAAAATAAGAAGTTGAAAAAAGTTACTATATTTATATTTTTCAGTGAGTCAAGTGTTTCATACTTTTGGAGATGTTAACTAAAAAGAAGATAAAAACACTTGTATTATTGGTTTTAATTATTTAATTTGTGTATCATTCAATAATACTTGCTTTTTTAAAATAATTTAATTAATGTAGAAGCAATTGAACTACTGTACTATTTTATTTGACTAATAATAAGAATAGTGTATGTATTTTTGGCAAAATTTAACCAAATATAAAAGTAAGATCAATTTTTAAATAATATTTAAATTTAAAAATTTTATATTTTAAAATATTAATTTTTTTAATACTTATTTACCAGGCTTCTATTCGATCAAGATCCGCTTAGGGCCTCACAATTTGTTGAGACGGCCCTGCTACACAGTACACTCGCATATGCACCCACGCAAATGTGCATATGATCTTTGTGACTATGCATAATGCATTTGTTTTACGGAATTTTAAGGCAGTTACTAACATTTAAAGAGATAACAGAGAACTTGGCAAAGAGAAAAGAAAGACATAATAGATCATATGTATAATGTATGATGGTAAAATCTAACAAGCTCTTTGAACTTACAGTTTTCGATTACAAACCGGACCACAATGTGCTTGAAGTATCGAAGGTAGACTATGATAAGTGCAAGAACAGTAAACCAATTCAGAAGTATTCAGTTGGCAAGACATCCATACATCTCGGTTCTGCAGGGAAGCGATACTTCATCTGTGGAACAAGTGGACATTGCAGCCAAGGAATGAAGGTCGAAATCAATACATTTGAACCTGCTTTTCCACCAACATATCCAGATTCTTGGCCACCCATGGTGGGACCATCATTACCACCCGATTTTTCGGAACCACCAGATACGCCAACATGGGTACCTACAGTTTCACCTAGCAATCCCCCAACCGGAGATCCAACAAACTCTTTTCCACCTGGTTTTCTTCAACCGCCACCATCTCTCGCCTCTTCAGCTACTAAAGTAAAAGTACTAGTTGGGTTTGCGACAGGATTTTCTTTTGTAATCATGGTGTCACTGTCTCTTTAAATACTTGATGCTCTGTCTCCTTCTATATATGTTGCACTTCTGTACAATTCTTTTTCTGATCTACAGTAACATTCTCGATCGTAATATTCTCATTGTTTCGGCTTAAACATACTTTTAGAATTATAGAGAAGAAATTAACAGAACTACAGAGACAACAGAGATGATATAAAGAGACACGACAGACAAACTCAATAAAATAGTTAACATACACAAGGACAATGGATATATGAGTTTAGATATTAATAGAGAAACAATATTGTAGCTCATATATTAATATTATATATAGTAGCAGGTGAATTCAGAGTATCCGATCACAATCACATTACTTAATCGGAATATGTGAAAAGAAACGCATATCTCAAATTAAAATTAGAATATCATCAATACTACTAGTCTATTTAAAAAAAACAAATGCAGGAAAAAACAAATACTTTGGTGGTCTTGGAATGAAAATAAATATAAAGCATCCTAGTTTCTGATTCCTCGCAGGCAAAAGGATAGGCCCCTGAGTTTACTGTAGTTTCCTTTTTTTGTTATTTCCCTGATGCATTTGATTGGAAGCATTATGCAATGTAAACAACATGGAACTGCAAGAAGATCCCTCCTGCACAAAAGGATCCAGTGTATCTTCGTTGAGTAGAAGAAGGCTCTCCACAGAACTAAATTCTACACTGCAGGACAAGTTTTCATACTGAAAAACTTCTACAGATCTAACTTCTGTTGCCTTTGATGACTCCAGGTCCCACAAAAAGAACTTGGTAAACTTATGATCAATATTAGGGACAGTCCTTAGCCAATATTGGCCCTTATTTCCGAACCCTACCGGACAAAATTGATCATGAGAACCCCAACCCTTTTGCGATGCAACAACGTGTTTCTTTTTCCAAGTTGGCGTGGATGACGACTTGTCTCTTAATATCCACATGGCTAGTAGAGAAGAAAGAGAAGAAAACGGACATGGTGGAACACTTCTTGTTTCTCCAAAAACAGCTATTGTTTCTCCATATACTTCCATAGTAAAATCTGTATGAAGAGGAAAATCTTTTGGATGCTGACGATTTGTAAATTCCTTACGATACCAAAATGAGTCTTTTGGACAATCAAACTGTCGGATAATATCATCTTGTAAATCATAAGATAGGATCCGTCGGCTCATTGTTATCATATATGCAGAGCCATCTACAAACTTGGTAGGATGATTAGGCGAAAAACCTTCGGTGTTGCTTTTAAAATACATAAAATGATGAATAATCTTCCAACAATTAGTACTCAAGCTGTAAACACAAACATTGTATATAGAATCAGAAGGAGAAATTACCACAACCTTATAATCATCATCGTGATGCCCAAAGCTCACACTACCATACGCAACCTCATCAGTGGAGTATGTAAGTTCCGGAAGCTTTTTAGCTTTCCTACAAATCGGGTTCCACAGATGTATATCGTCGCCAACTCGATATACATCATTAGACAAACAAAACAACCCATCACAAATCCCGTGAACCTTCAGTCTGCATCTACCATGATCTCTTCCGAATGAATGGGGAGTGTAGTATTGCCTAGATTGTTTCGTACTATCAAAAAGGATGTCAGGATCGGTAAGTAATGTGCAAAAACCGGAATCTTGAAACAGTACAAACTTGTTTGTGTTCATAGGTTGTTTTTGATAGGTGAGATGAGTGGTTGCAAAAGAACGAGAAAAAATAATACGATGCCATGTTTTGCAAACAGAGCTGCACTGTAAAAGAGTCTTAACCGGCAGTCTGCTAAGGACAATTATCAGTACATCTTCTTGTTTAGGGTGCTTAGCCAACACATCTTCTTGCTTAGGGTTAGAGGCTGAAGACATATACTGTCCCATGATATTATGGCTGCGTGAATTTTTTCGAGAAGCTTTGAGTAGGGCTCAAGAAGGCATATGTTGTATTCGTTTAACCTATGTGTTTATATATATGGAGGTTGTTTACGGTTCTATATTGAGTAGGGTTCTAATAATACTCGGAACTTTCGTAAAAAAAAAAAATAAAAAAAAAATAATACTCGGAACTTCCTTTGAATAAAATTATTAGTGATTGCAAGATTAGTTTTAAATTTAAAGGTAACATGTTTTCATTAGAAAACAAATATTAGCGTTGGTAAGATATGGTTCAATTTTAGGTGTTTATAAAATGTAATTTCTTTAATTAAAAGTAAATATTAAAAAGGCAATCGGCTAATAACTAATTATTATATTATTATAAATAATAATTAAGTAAGGATAATTAAGTAAAATAACATGTTTTATTAGTTAAGGGTAAATAAGTAAAATCAACATGTACCTTTCTTTTGATATGTTATAAATTTTATTTAATAATATAATTAGGTTTTATATAATCATTATTTTCAATAATTTTTTTACTTTTAATATAATTTAATATACTCAGGTTCAAGGATTATCCTCATGCATGTTTTCTTATTATTAGCAATGTATATAGATTTTTATTATATTTTATTAATGATCGTAAGATGCGGTGTGATATTTTTGGATTTATATTAGTTATTGCAAGATTAGTTTTAAATTTAAAGGTAACATGTTTTAGTTAGAAAACAAATATTAGCGTTTGTAAGATATGGTACAATTTTAGGTGTTTATAAAAGGTAATTTCTTCAATTAAAAGTAAATGGTAAAAAGACAATCGGCTAATAAGTAATAACTATTTATTAGACTATTATAAATAATAATTAAGTAAGGATAATTAAGTAAAATAACATTTTTTATTAGTTAAGGGTAAATAAGTAAAATTAACATGTAACAACCAACCAACCAAACATTTAATATTTCGGTTTTTATATAATAGTACTAACTTAAAACCCGTGTGATGCACGGATTTCTTTTAATATTATATGATATGTTTTATTAATTCGATTTACTTTTTTTAAAATATGAATTCTGGAGGTTTAAATTTTTAAATGAGATGATTTGATAATAATTATATAAATGTTAATTAGCAAAAAATATATATATAAATGTTATCCGTTATATTTCTATGAAAAGAGGGATTTTAGTTAGAAAATATTGAAAAGATAATACATCTTAGTTCAAAAAGGTAATACGTTAATTATAAGTACTTATAAAATTATAATTTTATTTTATTAAATAGAATGCCGTGATTTAACTGAAAAAAGTGAGGTGTTAGTTAGAGAAAATTAAAAAGGAAACATGTTTTAGGTGAAAAAGGTAATTGATTAGTTTATAGTAATTATAATTCAATTATGTTATTTTACTAAATAAAATTGCTCGTAAAGTTTTAAGAAAAGGAAAAACTAGTGTTGCCCGTGATATTTTAAAGAAAAGAGATATTTTAGATAGAAAATATAGAAAAGATGATACATTTTAGCTTAAACTTAATCGGTTAATTATTAACATTATAATATTGTTATTTTAATTTATTAAATAGAAGCGCTCGTGATATAATTGAAAAAAGATATATTTTATTTAGAGAAAATAGAAAATGTAATGTGAAAATTAAAAAGATGACATGTTTTAGGTGAAAAAGGTGATTGATTAGTTTTTAATAATTATAATTTAATTTATGTTATTTCACTAAATTAAATTGTTCGTAATGTCTTTAGATTGTGAGAAATTAATGGTGCCCATGATATTTCTAGAAAAAAGGAATTTGAAATATAAAATATGGAAAATATGATACGTTTTAGCTGAAAAAGGTATTCAAAAAGGTAATCGTTTAATTATAAGTACTTATAAAATTATAATTTAGAATGCCGTGATTTAACTGAAAAAAGTGAGGTGTTAGTTAGAGAAAATTAAAAAAGAAACATGTTTTAGGTGAAAAAGGTAATTAATTAGTTTATAGTAATTATAATTTAATTTATGTTATTTCACTAAATTAAATTGTTCGTAGTGTTTTTAGATAGTGAGAAATTAATGTTGCCCGTGATATTTCTAGAAAAAAGGAATTTGAATTATAAAATAAGGAAAAGATGATATGTTTTAGTTGAAAAAGGTAATTGATAATTATTAGTATTATAATATTATTATTTATTAAATAGAATCACCCGTGATATATTTGTAAAAAAGATATTTTAGTTAAAGAGATATTTTAGTTATAGAATAGAGAAAAGGTAACATGTTTTGGCTGAAAAAGGTAATTGATTAGTTAATAGTAATTATATATACAATTATGTTATTTTAAAAATTGCTTGTAATGTTTATAAGAAAGGAGAAATTTTAGTTAGATAAAATATCAAAGATATTGTGCTTTACCTGAAAAGGGAAATTAATTAGTTAGTGACAAATAGAAAAGGTAATATGTTTAATATGAAAAAGGAAATTATGTAAGCTGAAAAAGGTAATTGATTAGTTAATAGTAATTATAATATAATTATGTTATTTTAAAAATTGCTTGTAGTGTTTATAAGAAATGAGAAATTTTAGTTAGATAAATTATAAAAGATATTGTGCTTTACCTGAAAAGGGAAATTAATTACTTAGTGACAAATAGAAAAGGTAATATGTTTAATATGAAAAAGGAAATTATGTAATTAGTTAATAGTTAAGTAAGGGTAATTAGGTAAATTTAATAGGTATCAACCAAACTTTTAATGTTTCGGCTTTAATATAATAGAATAGATAGATAGATAGATTACGTTTATTGATTGACTAGATTATATAATATCGGGTTAACTGCCAGAGATTCGTTTTTTTCGTTGTCAAAGTCATGACCTGACACTTATCCAAAAAGGTCTTAACTTATTTATTTTATTTTTTTTATAAAATAAAATAATTTTATTTTTATAAAAGAAAAAAATATTAAAAATAAATTATAAAACTATCCTTAAAATGCACCTACGGAATTTAAAGGGACGAAGGAAGTATTTGAAACGGAAAGAGTACTAAATTCATTTTAATTAATCATTCCGTCTTTGATGGTACCGTCACTGATTATCGATTAATTGTTAGACAATTGTTCATCGACTCGATTATATAATGTCGGATAAGGATTAATTGCTAGGTATTTATATTCTTCGTCATCAAAGTGATCTGACACGCATCCCAAGGGACCTTAACTGGTGATTCGAGACATAAAGAACATTAAATTCACCGATTAGTCATTCCGTCCTTGACGGTATCGTCACTGATTAATTTCGATTTTCATTTTTACAACACTGGTTATATTTATCGATTTTTCTAGTATGTGTTCAAGGGCACGTGTTAAGAATAGGTGCTAGCATAATTATCAAATTTTGATTGTTAGGATTTCATCAAGCACGGATTCTTAGCATGACACACAAGACAAATCCTATATTTATTACTTTCACCTGATATCATTATTAAGTATTTAGAGCATCTCCAACCACAACAAATCCTTATCTAAAATTAGATAAAAGATACCATAAATAAAAATTATAGAGATTATTTAAAAAAAAACTTGAACTCCAATGGGTCAAAGCTGTTAGCTATAATTTTAGATAATTTCTACAGGTTGGCTATATTTGTCGAAGCTCTATATAGCTGTAAGAAATCTGTAAGAAGATTCCACATCATTCATTACCATATTGAAGTGATATATCTATTTATAACAACCTAAATTATTAATAACATACCATTTTTAAAATATAGCCAACCAATATTGCTAATACCATTGAAGTAAAATGTCTTACAGATTCAACAAATTTTACATAATGTCCTACAGGTCCAATTTAGCCAACCAATTTTAGCTATTCCCGTTGGAGATGCTCTTACCTAAAGATAATGGAGTGAGCAATGGGTAAAAACGGAACCGACAAAAATCAAGAATCGAAATAATCTATATATATATATTATAAATTGCTGGATAACCCTTTCCTCAGGTTCAGATCCATATTCAGGTTTGATAGATATCCTCCATGACCCAGTACAGTAGTAATTATATGCTTAGGATTAGGTTTGGGATCCGTTTATATTATCCATCCATTTATATGATATATGATCCATATTTTAAAATATATTGACCCGATATTATATAAAATACACATTTATTTTCTTGCCAAAAATTATTTCCTTGATAATACCAAAAATTGTTAACAAATGATTTTGATTGATTATAATTATAATGGGGTCCATTTATATTACCCATCCATATGATATGATCCATATTTTAAAATATATTGACCCGATATTATATAAAATACACATCATGACAAACCACAAATTATTTTCTTGCCAAAAATTATTTCCTTGATAATACCAAAAACTGTTAACAAATGATTTTGATTGGTTATAATTATAATGGGCCCGCTAGGACCATCCAATTAAAATATTCCAAAATGCCAAATAATTATTTCCTTCACAAAACACAAATTATTTTCTTGCCAAACATTATTTCCTTTCTAACAATTGTCAATTTTTCTTGGCGGTTGTTATTATTAATGCCAAATAATTGGTTATAATTATAATCCAGATTTTAAAATATATTTACCCAATATTATATAAAATACACATCATGACAAATCACAAATTATTTTCTTGCCAAAAATTATTTCCTTGATAAGGTTCGGGATCTGTTTATATTACCCATCCAGTTATATGATATGATCCATATTTTAAAATATATTGACCCGATATTATATAAAATACACATCATGACAAACCACAAATTATTTTCTTGCCAAAAATTATTTCCTTGATAACACCAGCCAAAAATTATTTCCTTGATAATACCAAAAATTGTTAACAAATGATTTTGATTGGTTATAATTATAATGGGCCCGCCAGGGCCATCCAATTAAAATATTCCAAAATGCCTATAATTATTTCCAACACAAATTATTTTCTTGCCAAACATTATTTCCTTTCTAACAATTGTCAGCCAGGGCCATCCAATTAAAACATCCTTGCCAAAAATTATATCCTTCCACAAATTTTAAATAATTTTAAATTTTTTTTAATGATAACAAATTACTTAAATAAATTATTTTAATTTATTTAGAATAAATAAACAATTTTATTTTAATGATTTTGTTTAGTTTTGTGAAAAATTATTTTGTTTAATGACGTGTGTCATTTTTCTTGGCAGTTCAATAGTTGACTACTAATTTCATTATCCAAATTTTTTTTTTAATTTTTAAAATTTTGGTAATATCACTAAATTAGAAATATATTGACATCTGTGCTGTTGGATCGCCGATAATTATTAATTAATTTTTAATTACTCCATAGATGACAAAATTGGCATATTCTTCAAAGATTTGGTAGAGAGTAAACGGAAAAAAAAAGGAAGAAGAAGAGTTCCTTGCTCCCCATTCTGTGATGTTTTAAAATCTATCCACGTGTCTCTGTGTTGTGCGTGTCTGTGACTTTAATGTATTTACTTAAAATTTAACTTTAAATTGAGTGAGAGCATACTAACTTCATTTTTTTCCCGTATTATGATTTAATTATTTTAATTTATTCTTTTTATCTACTACACTTATAAAACATGATATAGTTGACACTACTAAAATAATGTTACAGTGTTCAATTTTTTTATCTTTCTAAAATTGATTATTGTATTAATAATTTGTTATACTAATTGTAATTTAAAATATCAAAACACCTCGTGTTCTTCAAGAAATTAACATATTTAACTATTAAAGTAGGCAACTTTTTAGTACTACTATAATTTTTCATTTCTACATTATACAACTACACATAATTTATTAAAATTTAAAATAAATTTTATTTAAAATATGAACTCCCGTGTGCGAAGCACGGGCATTAAACTAGTAATATTTTAAAAATCGAATCGGACCCGTTTTTGTAGAAGAACCGAATTGGAATTGAATTGTAAATTTCGATTTGGTTCGGTTTTGAACCGAAAAATTGGAATTTTATTTTATTTCAAATTTATTTATTTTGTATATTATTTTATGCTCCAAATTTATTAATTTTGAATGTTTTGTGTGTGTTAAGAAAATTTATTAATTTTTAATTTTTATTTTATAATAAAAATTGGACTTTTAATTTATTTCAAATTTATTATTTTATACATTAGGGATAACTTAACTAAAAAAGTATTTATTAGTGGTAAAAAATTATGTGTTCGACTACTTTCTAAAAATTAATAAAAAAATATAAAATAATAATCAAAACATTAGACAAATAAATAATATACTGTAACATAAGATTTATTTTTGAAATTAATGTAGTTTAATCTAATCTAATATAATATATGAGAAAAGAATTTAAAAATATATACTAATTATTTAAAAAAATATACAAAATTCATAATATATATAAATGTTTTTGGTTTGGTTCGATTCGATTTTAGGATTTTAAGAACCAGAACCGAACCAAAAACCGAATTTTCAAAAAATGTGAATCAAACCAAACCCGAATTATGAAAGATCCAAACTAGGATTGTAACTTCGATTCGATTTGGTTCGGTTCCCGATTCTGAACCGCGAAATACTCACTCCTAAAGTAGATTTTTTATATATAAATGCTCAAGGTTATTGTACTTACAAAAAGTTAATAATTTACCAAATGAAAATTGGTAAAGATCCCAAAATTGTTTCCAAAAAATTGATGTGTCAAACTTATAATTGATTATTTATTTAATAATAATAATAATAATAATAATAATAATAATAATAATAATAATAATAATAATAATAATAATAATAATAATAATAATAATAATAATAATAATAATAATATGAGATGTTTCATGCATACATATGCGCCTCCAATCAAGATCTTTATTTGTCGTGCCACGTCCTTTGGGATAAATTTTGGAAATTTTTTTGAATACCTAGTACTACTCTTACAAAATTAAAACATCTCTTTTACACTAAAAAGTAGGAGTGTTCGCGGGTCGGGTTTGGCCGGATTGATGGAGTTTTGCAACCCAACCCAATTTAATCGGTTTGAAATTTTTCAACCCAACTCGTAAAATTAATTTCGTAACCCAATCCTACCCATTATATATCGGTTTGGGTTGGGTTGATTCGATTTGAATGGATTAAATAATTTTATAAAAAAATTTAAAGCCCGCAAAGTGTTCGCTCGTTTTGAGAATTTAACTAAAATTATATTATGTATAACTTATGATTTTATTGCTATATTTAATTTAATTACTATTATAAATTTAGTAATGTAAACTATATCGTAAATCATATGCATACATGCTAAATGTAAATTAATCATACATCTATACATAAAAGTATGATATATTGTGTAATGCATATTTGCATACTCCCTCCCTCCATCCATCCCACTCATTTTTATACATTTTTTAAGTACTTGGCATGCATTTTAAGGCTTCTATAAAATATAGTTCCATAACATATTTTATAATTTTCTTTTTTTGAATGAAAAATTTAAACATCAAATTTTTATTCAAAAGAAAAAAAAAGTTAAAAATAAATTATGGAGATATACTTTTCAGGCGCCTTAAAATGCATGTCATGCCCCCGTCCCCCAATGTATACAATTCAAGGGGACTGAGAAAATGTAATATTTAGATTTATATTAAATTATCAATTAAAATTTATATTTTAGATCAGGTTGGGTTGAGTTGGACGAAAAAATATAAAACTCATACCCAACCCTTTTAAATCGTTTTGAAAATTTTCTAACCCAATAAAGTATCGGATATTTTTTAATCAGTTTAAACGGTCGAAAAAAGGGTCGGTTTGATCGATTTGGTGAACCCATCAACAATGTTGAGTATGTAATACACAAAAAAAAAATACAAAGGGGGGTGAATGTATTTTCAACACTTTCTTGATTTTCTTTTGCTAGACAACCTGTTGAGAATCTGTGTATGTGAATGTAGTCGAGTGTGTGTCAAACAAATATTATGTGCAGAAATACATGCAACTTACTTTAATATAATATTTTATTAGATTTATGATTTGCTCCAACCTGGATGTTAGTATTTTCAGCTTCGTTTCTCAAAGAGATATTTGCTATGAAATTACAATAAAAAACTTAAGTGCTAGAGAAGTGTGGCTGTGCACTTATAGAACATGTGCACAGTCTACTTGCTACAAATTTAGTAACAGACAAATGTACTTTCTAACTTGTCTATTCCTTTTTGGTGCTAGACTAGACACAATGTGATATATACAATCTGATTTCTTTTCTGCCTAGATCCACTTCTTCAGCTGCATGTTCCTTTGCATATCTCTCCAAAGCTCCTTTGTAGACTTTCCAAATACACACATTAAACACTAAAATGTCATTGTTGGTGCCTTGGTTTGTGTAGATTTTTTGACTAGAATATCTTCAGTAATTTGTCTTCAAAAATCCATTCGAGAAATGACTAAGTACTAGATTCGAGAACTTGAGTTGAGTAGGTAGATAACTCTGAGTTCTCGAGCTAGCTTTTCCTGACATATCGAATCACTTCTCGAATGAGTATTTCCTTCTAAAGTCCTTGAGTTGTCGAATAGTGCCTTTACATTTGGAATCCTTGAGATATCGAATGCTTCCTTCTCCTTGAGATATTGAATAGTTTCTGAGTTCTTGAGATATCGAATATGTCCATTCACATGTGAAGTCTTTGAGATATCGAATGCAGCTTTGGCTTGTTAACTTCTTTAGATATCGAATAGTGACTTTTGACATTTTAATATTTGATATCTCGAACTCCTCCTGACTTCTCTAACAGTGCAAATTACTTCTCGAATTTGTACTTAGCCAAATTTTCAACCTTCAACTCCAAATGTGTTTATTTCTTCAGCCTTTTTCTTTATGATTGGGGCATGATTTCTGGATTTTCTTCCAAATATTATTTCATGACATTGATATATATACAATTACACAGCTAAAGTTGGTACCCATTACAAGTACAAAATCTAACTAAAAGGGGTTTCCCAGTCAAGGGGTCATGTAAGTAATGCAAAACATTACAAACAATTAGGCTTGTTATTAGTTAGATTGCCTCTGTGACTAACAAACATCCCTACTAAAAAATATCATAAAGGTCCTAGGTTCAATTATCACTTATCCCGAAAATTTTTAGAACAGATACTCATTTTATAAGTCATATAAGCCTAATTTTTTTAAAAAAAATCATAAAGGTAAGTTCCGGATGTGATCAACCTCGTTAACTTTTTTTAGTAACTTTTTTTTTACAAAATAAAAGCGAAGAAGTTAATTTCGAAATTCATCACTTTAGTTCATTCCAAAAGTATTCCTAAACTTGTCGAGAGCTCTACCGGATAAAAAGGAAATTAAAGAATTTCATTTAGTAAAAATCGAATTAATTCGGATTATAATTTAGGATAATTCGACTTTAAATTGGATTTATTAATCGGTCTATCCAAAAGTAGAAAATTTATGAGCAATGCTTGTTATAATACATAAGTCTACCACATTATGCAGTTAACCAATCAGAAAATAAGAATTATTTTAGGACCAATCAGAGGCTATCCCTAAATTTTAGACCAATAATATTCATTCTTCAAAACCAAACATACCCAGTATATCCCGCTCAGAGCAGGGTCTGGGGAGGGTAAGATGTACGCAGACCATGCCCCCGCTTTTTAAGGCAGGGAGGCTGTTTCCGTGAAGACCCTCGGCTATGTGCACGACAAATACGGTGGGTGATATATACACGAGAATCCAAAAGGTACGAAAATGATCAACGCAATACCTAAGCCCATGGCATTCTCCACCTGGGACCTACCCGCCTGCTTGGAATTATGTTACTCAGGTCCTGATGTACTCCGCTACGGATGAACCACCTGCAAAAAAACCATAAGCAAACGACAACAGACCAAACCAATCGAGTCAGACATACGAAGAATACCCCGCACAGAGGTAAGACCGGTCCAAACTCCCTGCAACTGCAAAACCGACAAACATAATACAATAAAAACGAAAAATGAGAACGAAAAAGCCGACTTCTAAGATAAAGCTAACCGAGACAACCCAACTCTGAGGCTCTCTACAACAGAGCCGCTCCCTAAAAGAGAATCCACCACTCTGATATGACGCCTCCAAGAGCACCTGCCAGCGGTCATGGTCTCATTTAAGTTTAAGGCCTTTAGATCCAATCTAAGTTGCTCTTCCCACGACCTCCTCGGTCTGCCTCTCCTCCTCACCCCAACCACCGCAAGACTCTCGACCCTCCTCACTGGGGCTTCAGGCAGCGTCCTACGGACGTGGCCGAACCATCTCAACCTCCCTTCCCTGACTTTCACAGAAAGAGGCGCCACTTCAAGCTCGCTCCTAAACACTCCATTCGGGATTCTATCTAACCTCGTGCGCCCACACGACCATCGTAACATCCTCATTTCGGCCGCTTCCAACTTGCTTTCGTGGGCCTTCTTCACCGCCCAACACTCAGAACCGTAAAGCAAAGCAGGCCGGATTGCCGCTCTATAGAATTTCCCTTTCAACTTTAAAGGGACCTTCTTGTCGCACAACACCCCTGACGCTACCCTCCACCTTAGCCACCCAGCCTTGATACGATGTTTGACATCGTCTTCAACCTCCCCTTCCTTCTGGATGATCGAACCTAGATACTTAAACTTATCCGTACTAGGTACAATCTGATCTTGAATCTTAACCTCCACTCCTTCCTCGTTGGCCTCACCACTGAAGTTACACCATAGATACTCGGTTTTAGATCGGCTCATACGTAAGCCTTGGGACTCCAAAGTAGATCTCCATAGCTCTAGCTTCTCGTTCACCTCCCCCCTCGACTCCGCCACTAACACGATATCATCAGCGAAGAGCATGCACCAAGGGACGGTATCTTGAATCCCTCGTGACATGACATCAAGGATAAGAGCGAAAAGAAGAGGACTAAGGGCCGACCCCTGATGAAGCCCTATCTCAACAGGGAAAAAACGGGAGTCACCCACAGGGGTCCGAACGCAAGAACTAGCTAGGGAGTACATGTCTTGAATCGCCCTAACGTAAGATGGCGACACTCTCCTCTCTTCAAGGCTCTTCCAAATAGCTACCCGGGGAATGCTATCATATGCCTTCTCGAGATCAATGAACACCATATGAAGGTCTTTGCGACGCTCCCTGAACTTCTCCATAAGGCGTCTGACGAGATGAATGGCCTCGGTCGTCGATCTCCCAGGCATAAAACCAAATTGATTCTCTGAGATTTCAACTACTCTTCTAATCGAACATTCAACCACTCTCTCCCAAAGTTTCAGAGTATGACTGAGTAATTTAATACCCCGGTAGTTATTACAACTCTGGGCATCGCCTTTGTTCTTGAAGAAAGGGACCACGATACTACGCCTCCATTCCTCTGGCATCTTAGCACCCAAGAGGAGATCATTAAACAGATCTGCTAGCCATTGGACGCCCACCTCACCCAGACATAACCACGCCTCGATTGGGATCTGATCCGGGCCAACCGCCTTCCCTCTAGCCATCCTTAGGAGGGCACCCTTGACTTCCTCCTTGCTGATTCGTTCACAGGAACCGATAGAAAGCACAGACGAAGGAGGGACCACTTGCTCCACAGCAGTACCACTCCTCCTAGCCTCATTGAAAATATTTTAGTTAGAAAATATAGAAAAAATATTAGGTTTAAGCTGAAAAAGGTAATTAGTTAGTTATACAATATTATTAGTTTATTTTCTTAAATAAAATAACGTGTGATATCATTAAAAATTTTAAGATATGAATTTTGTAGGTTTTTATATTTTTTATTTCATTCATGTTTGAAATATTTAATTAAAATTAAAAATTATTAGAATAATAACTATATAAGAATATAATTGTAATATTAACTAAAATTTAATAAATGCCTAAAATATCGTATCTTTCAATTTAAAAGACATTTACTTTTAATTGAACATATTATACACACCTAAAATATCGTATTTTTCAATCATTAATATTTTTTAATAATTAAAATACGTTACCTTTTAATTTAAAACATAATTTTACGATCATAATCTTCTAATCAATAATATGCATATTAATTTTAGTGATTATATAAATGTTGCCCGTGATATTTTCTAGAAAATGAGAAATTTTTGTTAGAAAATATAGAAAAGATGATACGTTTAGGTAAAAAAAGGTACTCGATTAATTATTAGTATTTAAATATAAAAGAAAATTGATTAGTTGTTAAAGGTAACATGTTTTACATAAAAAGAAATAATTGATTAGTTATTAGTAATTATAAATAATTAAGTAAGGGTAATTAAGTAATAATATAAATGATTAAGTTCAAAATTTTGGATATATCGAACCCGAATTTTCGGATTTAGGTTTTGATTTAAATTTTAAACCAGAAATAAATTCGATTTGGATTTCAGTTGTACCGAAAACGATATCCGATCCGAAATCTAATCCAATATCGAAACCCAATATTAAATATATTAATCGTATATATATAATTAAAATATAATGTGTTATCCATATATTACATATTTTTTAATATAAAAAGGTAATTTTAATAAATTAATATTAAATTAAATTTAGTCAGATTATACATAAATTCAATATTACGAGATTTTTGAAATTTTAATTTCCCATTCTTGTAATTTACAAATAATCATAATTACATTATTTTATATTACGGACTAATTTCATAAATTTATAAAAGAGTCAATCATAATTTACCACTAAAACTAAATTAATCATATCATTCTCATCCTAATGTTCTTATCTTGGTTACTTAAACAATTTTTCTGAAATACAAATCTATTTTATTTAGTACATGAATAAATTAATTATTTTTTAAAGTTATAAAATATTTACTAACTTATCAATCTTTTAATTTAAAGTTAATAAAATTATACTAATATATATTACGAGCTAATTTTCATAAATATCAACTGCAATCTTACTATAATATATAGTTATATATTACGGATTAATTTTCAAAAATACTTATTAACTAATTAATCACAATTTTTTATTTAAATCAATTACAATTAATCACAATCTATTCTTTGCACCCGCCTCTATGTATAGAATCATTTTCCAAAATTGTGTATTTATCGATTGATTTTAATCTAAATATATTTATTTTAATACGTGAGTCTATTTTATCTATATTATAAAATATAGTAGTTTAATATTTCAAGCTCTCGGTCTACAAATATCATAAGGTGTAATCAAATTTGAATAAATTTACTATTATTAAATTAAAAGTTTTAAAAATTGAAAAATATTTACCACACTATTCTAAATACACGTTTAAAATGAATTAAACTAATTATCTTTAACATTTTACTTATTAATTTTTTTAGTTATGAAATAATGAAATGGGACAAACAAGTTGACCTAACAATGTATTTGAATTATTCAAGATACTATATATACTCTTAAATAGTATTAGATATTATTTGGTGTATAAATTATCACATTACAGAATCAATAAAAATATTGTTTGTGAATATTTTTATAGCAAATTGGTAAACTCAGCACAACAATTCTTAGTAATCATTATTTTTTTGATAGATAATTAATTTATCAATAAAAGTACATACAACATCTACAAAAATAATCAAAAATTTCAAATTATAAATCGCTATTTTTTATAGGTAATTAATTCATCAATAAATGTTATACAACATCTACAAAAATAATCAAGATTGGACAAACACATATTAAAAAAGATCATATCAGGTTTCTTTCATCCAAACTACCTAATAAAAGGTACCCTTTTTAATTTTGTATTTTTGAATTAAATTAATAGTATTCAATTCCATGATCTAAGAATAGACACATCGAATTCGCTTGGTTGGTTAATAATATTTATTTTTAATATCAACAAAACTTTAAATATAGGTAAAAAAAACTTAATAACTTGGTAGATAGATTATAAACAAAGATATTTATTAGCTTTCTTTTGTCTAAACTAAACAAATGTATCGGGTTTCAGATCAGATATCGGTTTGGTACAACTGAAATTCAAATCCAAATTGGAACTATTTCGGGTTTAAAATTTAATTCCAAACCTGAATCCAAAAATTCGATCTTAAAATACTTTTATTATAAATGATTTTTTATATTGTGACTTTATATTATAAAATAAAATATTATCATTTATAAATTATTACTTTAAAATATGACATGAATTCCCACTAAAAAGAACGTTACTACGTTCTTTTAATGATCTTACACAATAGAGATTCTTTCTCACATTGCTGAAACATGAACCTTTTTTTGAGAGACACTCTAATGACTTATAGCGATCGTGAGAAATAAGTTTTTATGAATTTTTAATATGTATTCGAAAAATTGATCTCAACTCATACAAATTTTTTGATTGAAATCAATATGATGAAATTCTAGAAATCCATAATACTGTACATTTAAATATTTCAAATTTTCAAAAGAACAAAACTTAAAATATGGGTAAAAAATTTATGAACTTGGTAGAAGGATTCCGAGAAGTGAGAAAAATCAAATGGGAAAAAAAAATACAATAAAGAGGGGTTTAGAACGTTTCAACGTGGGATGTGGATGTTATGATAATCGCTTGATAATATTAATATGATAATCTCTTGATAATATTTATATTATTGCATTTGGTATAAAATAACGAATAGTTAATTCTATACTTAAATTAATTACATTCTCATGAAATTTTATTTTTTTCCTAAATAATGATTAAAATAATATATTTATATTAATTAATTAATTAATTTTACCATTATATATTTATATTAATTAATTAATTAATTTTACCGTTCGGCGCGTAACACAGGTAGAATGCTAATGTTTTCTTAAAAATATTTCCGAATGATGTGACATAACATATGATTCATATAATTTGTGGGGCAAATGAATACACGCAAAATCCCATATTATTATCGGAAAATTATCAATTATAAAAATACCAGATCAATATTTGAGAAAGAATTTAGAAACTGTTTCCGGATACCTAACATTTTTAGGAATGTATATTTCAACCAAAAATATTTTTGGTAAAGACTATACTTTGAACCGGTTTCAGGTAGGACAAATTTCATTGGATTCTAAAATATCATAGTCATCTCCTTAGACTCAAAAGGCAATATAGCATAATCAAAAAACGATACAAATCAAAGTAAAGTCGAAAGATATACATTCATTCATGATTTCATTCTATCTGTTAACAAAAATACAAGTAAAAAAAAAACCAAAAAGATAAGAAGATAAAAAAAATGTGGATCAAATCTAAGAATTCACCGGACCTGGAGCAACCACAGCCGGACTGGGCGGACCGTACACCGGCGGAGGCGCCGTTATAAGCACAGTTGACGGCGGAGGCGGCGGAGATTCCGATGATGTCGGAGGAGGTACATTAGGTGGCAATGGCGTTGGCGGCGGAGGAGGAGGAGCATTGTCGGGGGATGTAATAATTGGCGGCGGAGTGTTTGTAATAAATGGCGGCGGAGACAACACCGGATTTAACGGCGGCGTAAAAAGCGGGCTGCTGCTGCTGCCACCACTGCTACCAGGTATTTGTATTGGAGATTGTGATTGAGTTTGGCTACAAGACTCATCATCATCGGAGCATTTGTTGTTGTTTTTATGATGGTGTCGGAGAAGACCAAAACCTAAAACAAGACCGGTGATTACTAAGACAGTGATTATGAATATGAAGATCTTGGTTGCTTTCCCTACATAACACATTTTAATGGTTAAATGAAATGGAGAGAGATGTAACTAATACAGTAAGTAGTTCTTGTTCATGGTTGAGTTGGTTAAATACTTAAATGTATAGAATTTTATTTAGGTTGGGAGCATTGTCTATTTTTTTGGTTAGTTGTGGAAGGAAAGAGAGGATAGATAGTGGTTCTAAAAAATCTTCGATTAAGTTCCGATTAATTTTTTGTAAGGTAATCAGTTGATTTTTTAAATTCGATTAATTCTGTTAATTTATTTAAAATAATATGTTTAATTGTAAATTAGACTAAAATATTAAATATTATTATAATATCCGATTAATATTACAATTAATACTTAATTACCCGATTAATCTTAAATGGATAACTCAATTAATAATTACCCGATTAATCTTAAATGGATAACTCAATTAATTTATATCGATTATCAATTTTTCAACCATGGAATAGAGAGATTGTTTTGTAGCTAGCACGTGAACCCCAATTTGGAATTTGGGAGAATTTATTTGTTTTCAATTACTTGTTCCCATGCCATGCTTCTTTATTAACTTACCTACCTGTTCATCACTTATACTCCCTCCGTTTCAATATAACTTTCCCATTCCAGATGTCGGGATTGTTCATGACATTAGACAAATTATTAATTTACGTCTAATCTATAAGATAAAATATAGTCATGAGTTATTTTGTTGGATTCGTATTTATGAGTACTTTAATACAGTGAAGTTTTTATATTTAATACTAATACGAAATTTAAGATATTAACGATTAAAAATGTGTGTTGGCAAACGTATCAGAAGGAAAGAGGAAACTTATTTTGAAACGGAGGGAGTACTATCACTCTGTCCTTTGGAACTTGGAAGTGAATGGAAATTAGGCGGAGATTAACAACTTAAAATGCATTTGTAATGTGTGTGGCAAACAGTTAACAACGTTATTCTGCATTTATAAAAGCAGAATAATTATTCTTACGTTAAAATATATTTATATTAGAATCGATGTACAACATGGTAGCACTAGTGTTAAGAGTTTATATTTTATCATCGTTTTAGTTTCGATTTTCGTCCAGTATATATATATAAGTCTAGCTATTTAAAAAAGAATATAAATCTATCTATTATATTAAAACCGAAACATTAAAAATTTGGTTGGTTGGTACCTATTGAATTTACCTAATTACCCTTACTCAATTACAGATCTATTAACTAATCAATTTCTTTTTTCAGGTTACGCATATTATCTTTTCTATTTTCAAGAACTAAATAATTTCCTTTTGTAAGTAAAATACAATATCTTTTATATTTATCTAACTAAAATTTATCATCTAACTAAAATTTCTCATTTATTAATCAATTTCCTTTTTAAGTTTAAACATATAACCTTTTCTATTTTTCAATAACTAAATAATTTTCTTTTTCATTTAAAATAAAATATCTTTTACATTTTATCTAACTAAAATTTCTCCTTTTTAAAAACACTACGAGCAATTTTGTTTTTAAAAAATAACTTAATTATATATAATCGTTATTAACTAATCAATTACCTTTTTCAGTCAAAACACGTTACCTTTTCTATTTTCTCTAACTGTAATCTCTCTTTTTCCAATTATATTATGGATGGTTACCTTTTTCAGCAAAACACGTTACCTTTTTTCTTTCTTCTTACTAAAACCTCCATTTTTCTAATTATATTACAGGCGTTTCTATTTAATAATAAAAATAATAATATTATAATACTAATAATTAACCAATTACCATTTCAGCTAAAAAATAACATAATTTTATACAATTATTATTAACTAATCAATTACCTTTTTCAATCAAAACACGTTACCTTTTCTCTTTTCTCTAACTAAAATCTCTCTTTTTTCAATTATATCATGGACGATTACCTTTTTTCAGCAAAACGCGTTACCTTTTTTCTTTCTTCTTACTAAAACCTCCATTTTTCTAATTATATTATAGGCGTTTCTATTTAATAAAAATAAAATAATATTATTATAATACTAATAATTAACCGATTACCTTTTCAGCTAAAATATATCATCTTTTCTATTTTTTCTAATTACATTCCTTTTTTTTTTCTAGAAATATAACGGGTAGCGTTAATTTCTCATTTTCTAAAAACTATACACAATTTTATTTCATAAAATAACATAATTAAATTATAATTACTATAAACTAATCAATTACTTTTTCCACATAAATCATGCACGTTACCTTTCTATTTTCTCTAACTAAATATTTTTTTAATTATATCACGGACGGTTCTATTTAATAAAATAAACTTTTAAACTTATAATATTTTTAATTAACCGATTACCTTTTTCAGCTAAAACATATCATCTTTTCTATATTTTCTAACTAAAATCGACAATATTATTTTCTCATTTTCTAAAAACAGTATGAGCAATTGTATTTAGTAAAATAACGTAATTCAATTATAATTACTATAAACTAATCAATTACCTTTTTCACCTAGAACATATAATCTTTTTAATTTTCACTAACTAAATTCTCTATTTTTCTAATCATATCACGGACATTATATTTAATAAAATGAAGAAATAATTTTATAATTACTAATAATTAATTGATTATTCTTTTTAACTAAAACCTATCATTTTTTCTATATTTTCTAACTAAATCCCTCATTTTCTTGAAATATCACGAATAACATTTATATAATTGTTATCAAATCATCTCATATAAAAAAGTAAGTCTCCAAAATTCATGTTTTAAAAAAATTAATTTTAATTAATGAAATTTTTTATATAATATAAAAAAAATCCGTGCATCGCACGGGTTTTAAGCTAGTACTATTATATTAAAGCCGAAACATTAAAAGTTTGGTTGGTTGGTACCTATTGAATTTACCTAATTACCCTTACTTAATTAAAAATCTACTAACTAATTAATTTCCTTTTTGAGGTTACACATATTATCTTTTCTATTTTCAAGAACTAAATAATTTCCTTTTCCAGGTAAAATACAATATCTTTTATTTTTATCAATTTTGTTTAATTAAATAACATAATTATAGATAATTACTATTAACTAATCAATTACCTTTTTTGGTCAAAACACATTATCTTTTCTATTTTCTTTAACTAAAATATCTCTTTTTCCAATTATATCATGGACGGTTACCTTTTTCAGCAAAATACGTTACCTTTTTTCTTTCTTCTTACTAAAACCTCCATTTTTCTAATTATATTACCGGCATTTTTATTTAATAAAAAAAATTATAATACTAATAATTAACCAATTACCTTTTCAGCTAAAAATAACATAATTATATATAATTATTATTAACTAATCAATTACCTTTTTCAGTCAAAACACGTTAGCTTTTAGGGCTGTAAATGAGTCGATACGCTCACGAACAGTTCGGTGTTTGGTTCGAAAAAAGTTCGATTCGAGTTCGGTTCGATTTGTAAACGAGTCGAACATGAACACGATTTTGAGGTTCGTCTCGTAAATGAGCTGAACCCAAACACGACATAGTTCGGCTCGAAAGTTCGCGAATAAGTTCGATTATATAGTTCATGAGCAAGTTCATTAATATAGTTCGTGAACCTTGTTCGTAAATATGGTTCATGAATAAGTTTGTGCACAAACATCATATATATACGTTCGCGAACATAATTTCTTTAACATTTCACGGGAGTTCTTGAATTCACGATAATTTGTAAATAATTGTCTATTTTGTTGGTTTATTTTATCTATTCATTATTTTTTTCTTTTTTTTAATTTATAAATTATTTTTATTAATAATAATTAAATTATACGTATTTTACATTATAAATTATAACATTAGTTCGTTATGTATTAACTAAACTTGGTCCAAATTTGATTCCTTGATAAGTTTAAATTTGAAGCATTTCTCGAGTTTTCAATGTTTCATCCCCCAATTTTATTTTTATTTTAATTGCATTAAAAATTTTCTAAAAAACAAAAAGGTTGAAGTGTTCATGAACACGAAATCATGAACACTATTTATGAGATGTTCGTGAATAGTAGCTCGTTAGACATGTTCGTGAACTGTTCGCGAACATGTTCGTGAATGAAAATTTTCTTAACGAGTCGATACACAAACAAAAATATTGGCTCGATCAAAGTTCGAGCTCGAGTTCGAGTTCGATGTATTTATAACGAGCTGATACACGAACAGTTAAGAGTTCGGCTCGGTTCGACTCATTTACAGCCCTATTAGCTTTTCTCTTTTCTGTAACTAAAATCTCTCTTTTTCCAATTATATCATGGACGGTTACCTTTTTTCAGCAAAACATGTTACCTTTTTTCTTTCTTCTTACTAAAACCTCCATTTTTCTAATTATATTACAGGCGTTTCTATTTAATACAAATAAAATAATAATATTATAATACTAATAATTAACCGATTACCTTTTCAGCTAAAATATATCATCTTTTCTATTTTTTCTAATTACATTCCCTTTTTTTCTCGAAATATAAAGGGCGTTAATTTCTCATTTTCTAAAAACTATGAACAATTTGATTTCGTAAAATAACATAATTAAATTATAATTACTATAAACTAATCAATTATTTTTTCACATAAATCATGCACGTTACTTTTCTATTTTCTTGTTGAGTATTGAACACGGTAAAAGAATACAGAGGGGGGGGGTGAATGGATTCTTGAACTTTTCTTGGATTGAGTCTGTGTAGCAGATAAGTGCCTGTGTGTGCAGAAATTAAGGTGCGGATAAATAAACAACACAAGACACAATATCACTTTAATCTAATGTATATTAGATAAAGGTTGCTACAATCTGTGAATACAAATGGTAGTATTCTCAGCTTCGTTTTTCTCAGAGAGATATAGCTTACAGTGTATGAAAAACTTGACTCACAAAGTTACTAAGTTATGAAGTGAGGCTGTGTCCTTATAGAACATGGATACAGCCTGCTTACTACAAATAAGGTAGCTAAAAAAATTACTTTCTAGTCTGTCTATCCTTTTTGAGTAAGAGTCCAAACGGTTACAGATTTGACTTTGCAAAGCCTGTTTAGATCCACTTCTTTAGCTCCTTGTCTCTTCTATATCTCTCCAAGCTTCCTTGTAGGCTTTCCAGAGCACGTTACAGGTTGTGGTCCATAAAGTGCATTGGCTTGTTGCAGGTTTCTGACTTGTACAATTTCTTCAGTATTTTGTCTCCAAGAATGTATTCGAGAAGTGACCAAGTAAGTGATTCGAGAACTAGAATTGACTTGATCGATAACTCTGAGTTCTCGAATACTGTTATAGTGACATATCTAACCACTTCTCGAATAGCTCTTTTCCATCAGGATTCCTTGAGTTGTCGAATAGAGCATTTGACTTATCGAATCCTCGAGTTGTCGAATAGCTTTCTGAGTCTTTGAGATATCGAATGGAACTTTGACTTGTTGACTCTTTGAGAACTCGAATACCATCTTGACTTGTTGACTTCTTGAGTTCTCGAATAGAGTAGTAGACATATCGAATCCCTGAGATATCGAATGAGATATCGAACAGTGTATTCAGAGATATCGAATAGTGTCTTGAGATATCGAATCTCTGACTTCTCGAATGCTGGACTTCTCGAATAGACAAATATACTTCTCGAATTGGTACTTAGGCAAATTCTTCATTTCTTCAAATCCCAACTGTGATTATTTGGCAGTCTTTAACTCCTTGCTTGAGGCATGAACCATGGAACTTCTTTCAAGCATTATTCTAGACTCTATTTGTACAGTTACACAACTAGGATTTGATGCCTATTACAAGTACAATACAAACAGAAACTCTACAACTAGAGGTTCCCTCAGTTAAGAGGTCAAGTAAGTAATGCAAAGCATTACAAACAATTAGGCTTGTTATTAGATGTATACAGGCATGCCTCTGTAACTAACAATCTCCCCCAAATTGTGAGTGAGACCCTTAGTCACAATTTCATGTCTGATAACAAGCCTAACATACATTAAAGATAAAACTTTAAAAGTACAGGTATGTATTTTGATTGAACACATAAATGAAATTACAAGATAAATACCCTTACAGTATGATGAGGTACTAGCCATTTTCTTTTGATTGCATCTCCATTGCTTTGGCTTGTAGATCATCATATGCTTTCTGTTTCCTTTCTTTCTCCTTTCTTGCAATCTCATCTACTGCTCTCATGATTTCTGTCATAGCATCCAATTCTTCAATCATAATAGAGTTTTTGAAATCTTCAAGCACTGGCTTCAGAATGTTGGCAGGATAGTGATTGAGTAGGTCCATTCTTATATTGACATTGGCTCCATTTCTTCTCCTATACTTCACCACATAGGGATCAAACTGAACTCTACACAATCCCTTTGCCCTTAGCTTTTCTGCTTCAATCTCCAGTCTATCAATTTCTTTCTCCCTTTCTAACCATTTCTCATAGCAGCCCTTCCTTATCTTCTCAGCATATTCTTTCTTCATTTTCACAAAGTCAATCAATTCCAGCTTCCATACTTTCTCCACCTTGTCCTTAGAATCCAGCAATGCAATGATTCTTTCTATCTCATACAATTTACCCCAATGTTGACAACCCCCTTGTTTGAATTTCATTTCTTTCCCATCAGTGTACTTGATTACAAGGTGGTCATCCACAATTGCAGCATAGCATATCTTTTGAGCTCTTAGAAATAGCAGTTGCTCTTCATCAAAGTCTTCATCAAGTGGCTGGAGCTTTAATCCTGGAATGATTGTTAGGGCTCTAGATTTGGATAGCTTCACTCTCCTTGCAGCATGTTTCAATTTTATCCTCTTGACATGGTTGCTTGGCAGAAATCTTTGACCTTGGTTGGTAGACCATAGTAGTATTCCATTAGCAGATTGCTTTCTGAAACATACACATGGTTTCTTGACTTGAATCTTCTTCTTTTCTTGAGATGGTAAGACAGTTGCAGAAGCCATAGATGTAGATTTTGCTAGGTCACTACTAACAGTATTCACCCTAGACTTAGAGTCTTGTGTTGTGGTGAGATTACTGCTAGCATTGCCTAAGGCTTGCTGTCTTCCACTCTTTCTCACATATGTTTTACCCTGGTCATCACCATCCTTTTCATCCTTGTCCCCCTTTTTCTTCTTATCTTCATCACCCTTATCTCTCCTGTGATGTCTTCTCCTCCCATCATCTTTGTCTTCAGAATCATCATCCTTATTTCTCCTAGGTTGAGCCATCTCTGGAATTTCACCAGTTGCAATATAGGTTCTGAGGATATGCAGTGCCTCAATTTCTTCAGCATTTCTGGCTCCAACCTTCTTCTGTAATTGATCAATGATAGCAATGATCAGTCTGTGATTTCTGGAGGTGAGATCATGAGGAATGACCAGTTGCTTGATATCTTCAATTCTGGTACCAGACTGATAAATGATTGTCCATGGCTTCTTGATCACTTCTGGTAGCCTTGTAGGTTGACCATTCCTCAAATCATCAAACAGACTCTTGCTGTTCTCATTTTTCTTCTCAATGATCTCAAGTATGGCATCTATCTCTGAGTGCTTTAGGTCTTGTAGAGTCTGGTATGTTAGATGCCATATCTTTAGTTTGGAAACCATCACTATCTCCTTGACCCATATATTGTTGACTTTCTTGGGGATGACAGTGATGTAGTCTATCTGCTTCTTCACCTCCCTCAGATAAAACTGAGTGTCACCAACCTGTTCCCTTATGGCTTTCAGAAACTCCAAGAAGGCTTTATCATGATAGTCATTGGAGTTAGCAACTTCTTGTAGCTTGGCCTCAGTAACAACTTTGACTTCTACAGGCTTGGCACTCTCAGATATAGAGATTGGAGGTTTGTCAGATGGCATACTCCCTGCAACCACTGTGGTAGTTATGGATTGCTTTTGTCCTCCATGAGTAGTGATGTGCACAGTTGGTAGGGTGACAACTGGCAAGATAGATGGAGGCTCATCTACTTTGGCTTTTCCCTTGCCAGGCACATTTGCTAGAGACTTAGAAGCCCTTTGTTGACCACCCTCTTTGATTATTATGCCTTTCTCTCCCTTTGTCTCCCCCTTTGAATTTGAGTTCCTAGCCTTCTTCTCCCCCTTAGGCTTGTTGTCAGGCACAGAGGCTGTAGAAATGTCCTTTGGGATTGAAGATTCATCAGGTAGAGGGAGACCCATATGCTTCATCATTGCAGCTAACATGGTTTGTTGATGCAGAAGGACATCAGCTGTGGTGGATGCTTGAGTGTCCAACTGATCATTTAGCAATGCAACCTTTTCTGTGAGATGAGCATTGGTCTTGGTGAGGGTAGCTACCTCCTGCTCAAGAGTGTTGACCTTAGTGAATAACTCATTGGCCTTGAAGCCAGATAAAGATTGGTCCTGAAGCCTCTTCACTTCATATTTAGACAATTCATGCACAGGGACATCAGTCACTAGTCTATCTCCATAAAGATTTTTGAACATTATCCTCAGCATGGCATTGGCATCTGTAGTCTGGTCAGATAGATTCTGAAATTTATGCCTCAGACCTGTGACAGCATCTTTTACCACAGCCAGCCCATTGTCCACCTGAGTGCAGGTAGAGTTGTAGTGTTTAATGTCCTTGAACACACTGTCCAATTGAGGAAATTTAGCATCAAAGGCCCTCTTGACTTCTGCTACTGAAGTGGCTGTCTTATCACACACCCTGTTGACTTCAGTTTTGACTCCCTTGCCAAGATAGTGTGCAGCCTTGAGGAAACCCTTGTAGGAGTCATTTACAGCTTCATACACTTCACCAGGTGACAGGGATTTTGCATTGGAGCCCAGTGAAGTGATGTATTCCTCCCTGAGATACTGAAGTGCTTCATCGAGAGTAATATCATATTTTCCTTGCAACCAGGCATCTATGTTTCCATCTCTCTCAGCATCATCAATGATCTTTGACTTCTGCACTTCCACATCATCCCTATGGCATAACAGAATAGCCTCATAGTCTGGATTGGGCATGTCTGCAGTGAGAAGGTGCTGAGCAATCTTTGTGAACTCAGGAATCTGATCCACAATTAAGCTTTGAAGTGCTTCAACCGTCAATTGTTGTGGAACAGACCCTGATCCTGAAGCACTGTCATGTTGCACAGGCTTCAGCCATGTTGACATGAAGTCAGAGCTAGAGCTAGGCAAGCTAGTCTCCTCAGTTACAGATGCAACTTCTGTAACCGGATGGATTGACTCTACTACTGGTGTCACCACAGAGGTGGGATGAATTACACCAGCAGTTGACACAGGCACAGAGTCTCTAGTAAAAACTAGGGGAACCTCTGTGTTTGTGATGGTGTCATTAGGATATGCCTCAGCATGCATTCCCTCACCATCTAAATGAGGGTTCTGAGTGGTGAACAAAGTGTCATGCACTAAGTCACTTGAAATTATTGGCTCATCAAGAGAAAAGAATTCTTGATGATCAATACCTTGCATCTCAGTTGTCTGAGTTGCAGGTTCCAAAGAAATTTCAGAGATAGATTCTGGAAGAGAAGTGTGTTTTAGAGTAGATTTTGGCAACTCCCCCTGAGAGATAGAGGGAGTTTCAAAAGTGATGTGCTCTCCACTCAGTGTTGTGCCAGCCTTATCACTCCCATGTGCTGACTCTATACAAGAGGGTGCATTGGGGAGAGTGCTTGATTCTATAGGTGCACCCTGTTGAGAGGATACACCTAGTGAGCTGTGTGCCCCTGATTTTACAACTTCAGCCATTTGTGTGACTGAAGAGGTGGTCTTAGCTTTCTTCTTCTTTGTTCTGTGTAAGGGTGACTCAGGTTCCTCACTTCCTAGACCTAATTCAACAGCTAATGCTGCTTCAGACAAGATATTTAAAGGTGCAGACATTACTTCCTTTCTCTTCTTTTTACTAACATCACCCTTTTGAGAGGATGATGCAGTTGGCTCAGTAAGAGATAGAGTGTTTGGTTGAGAGGGTTGGTTAGCAGGCCCTGGGTTAGCATTTTGTTCTACTTGCTTGGGCTGTGCTAACTTAGATTTTGCATCAAATGTTGGCATGTTGTGAGGGTAAGTCTTAAACAAACTCTCCATATGGGGAGTTATGTTCAGTCTTACATCCACATCATTCCTAGTTTCCAAGTTACCAAAAATGAGTTTGGTCATGGACTTAGGATAGCCTATTTTATTTTTATCAATCCCAGGCAATTCAATCAATGAGGCATTTTTATAATTAAGTACAGATTGAATAAAGCGAGGGAAGAAAATATCAGTACCTCTCTTGGTTGTGTTCTTACCAAGTCTCCCATATAGTTCTTGAAGTATGATTTGGCCAACATCTATCTTCTTTCCATAGGCCAAAGCATATCCAATTTGCTGCACAGGTGCACTGATTTGATCAAAGCTTGATTTCCTGGCAGTGAAGACTTGGAGAAGAGTTGCAAACACATAGCTCCACTCCTTTCTCAGATTCTTTCTGTTTAGCTTTCCAAGGTTAATCCCATCTGAGTAGTTTATGAACTCAAAGAATTCCTCCAACTCTGCGTTAGTGGCCATTCTGTCAAATGACTCTTGTTGTAGTCCTAGTGCTTGGTTCATGTCTGCAGTAGTGATAGTGATTTCCTTATCTTGAACCTTGCAGTAGATGACATATGAAGTGATTGCGTTTTCCAGGGCTACAACCTCCACAATCGCAGTACTCCAGAATTGTTCCAGAATATCGAGATACAGAGTTGGGTTGGCAGAGAGTGCATCTTTGATATATGACTCAGCCATCCATTTCACAAAGCACTTGAAATTTGCATTGGGTGCTTCAACATCGCTAGTGAGAGCGATGAAGTTGGTGTTGAACTTTACTGTTGCCATTTGTGTAGAAGAGAGAAAAGAAATTGAAGGTTGAAGAAGAAATTTGGCTTTTCGTAGCTAGGGTTTCAGGGGTTTAGAGAGTGTAGATGCTTGAGAAATCGAATGAAATGAATCGAATAGATGTGAAATTGTATAAGTATGAAGTACTTGAATTGTCGATTAGCAGAAGGTTTTGTATCGACAAGTCAGGCATTCGAGAAGTAGAAAACAACTATTCGAGAAGTCAAGAATGGCTTAATCGATAACTCAAGCAGATAGAAACTCACAGCTGGCAGTTATCTAACTTAGAAATAATTCTAAATTAAATAAAATGTGTTTTTATGAGTGAATTAAATTTTTAGATAAAAATCCAAAATCGGTTAAAATTCAGCGAGAATTCAGCCTTTTCAAATGATTCGAGAACTCAAATATAGTGTTCGAGAACTCAATCATTCGAGAACTCAGTTACTATATTCGAGAAGTCAATAATTCCTCTATTCGATATCTCAGAAAGACTCTATTCGAGAACTCAAGAGTACTCTAATGAGACTTATTAGAGATGTCGAATAGTGAATCATTCGAGAAGTCTGACTTATCGAACTATACCCATCACTCATAAAAATTTGATTTTCACTATCTTTTTAAAATCTACCAGACATATTCATTGAAAAATATTCTAGCAAATCAAATAGTGATTTTCTCAAAATTTCATAGAAATTTTAAGTTAATAAAAATATGATTTTCAACATATGCAACAGATTTGAAATATTTATAAATCATATTTCAGCCAACGCTTACTCCAAAAATATTGAGAATTTAGATAAAGTAAGTGTTTACTGCTGCAACAATCTAGATGATGTATTCACTTAGCCAGAATCTGAAGAATTCAGCATTCCAATCTCACTTACCAACCTTGTGAAGGTGGCTTCATCTAATGGCTTAGTGAATATATCAGCTAGTTGTTTATCTGTAGAGACATAATGCAACTCAATGGTTCCATTAGTTGCATGTTCTCTTATGAAATGATATCTGATGTCAATGTGCTTTGTTCTAGAATGATTGACAGGATTGGCAACTATAGAGATTGCACTTGTGTTGTCACACATGATTGGAATTCTTTCCAACACAAGTCCATAATCTCTAAGTTGATTTCTAATCCAAAGCACTTGAGCACAGCAACTTCCAGCAGCTATGTATTCAGCCTCAGCTGTAGAAGTTGACACAGATTGTTGCTTCTTGCTATACCAAGAAACTAACCTTTGTCCAAGAAACTGGCAGCTTCCTGAGGTGCTTTTCCTATCCACTCTGCATCCAGCATAATCAGCATCAGAGTAGCCAACCAGATTGAACCCTGTGTCCTTAGGGTACCATAATCCCAAGTTAGGAGTGCCCTTCAGATATCTAAAGATCCTTTTTATTGCAATCAAATGTGATTCCTTTGGATTTGATTGAAACCTTGCACACAAGCATGTAGCAAACATGATGTCTGGCCTACTTGCAGTGAGGTAGAGTAGAGAACCAACCATGCCTCTGTAGACTGAGATATCTACTCTCTTGCCTTTAGCATCTTCATCCAATTTAGTGGCAGTGGCCATGGGTGTCTTGGCAGGTGAACAATCTTCCAAGTCAAACTTCTTCAATAAATCCTTGATGTACTTGGTTTGACTGATAAAGATACCATCCTTCCTTTGACTGACTTGCAACCCTAGAAAGAATGTCAACTCTCCCATCATACTCATCTCATATCTGCTCTGCATGAGTTTAGAGAATTTCTCACACAGTTTCTCATTTGTAGAACCAAAAATGATATCATCCACATAGATTTGAACTAGGATCATATCATCACCATGCTTCTTGTAAAACAGTGTCTTGTCCAATGTGCCTCGAGTGAATTGATTTTCAAGAAGAAATTGTGATAGAGTATCATACCATGCTCTTGGAGCTTGCTTAAGTCCATACAGTGCCTTAAGCAATCTGTAGACAAATTCTGGGAAATGTGGATCCTCAAAGCCAGGTGGTTGTTGCACATAAACCTCTTCTTCCAACTCTCCATTTAGAAATGCACTCTTGACATCCATTTGATAAACTTTAAAGTTTGAATGAGCAGCAAATGCCAAGAATATTCTAATGGCTTCCAATCTAGCAACAGGGGCAAATGTCTCATCATAATCAATGCCTTCCTGTTGAGAGTATCCTTTTGCAACCAGCCTTGCTTTGTTTCTTATTATTACACCATCTTCATCCATCTTATTCTTCAGAACCCATTTTGTTCCAACAATGGTTCTATTCTTTGGTGCAGGCACAAGTTCCCATACTTTGTTCCTTTCAAATTGATTCAGCTCCTCTTGCATGGCAATAATCCAATCTGGATCCAACAATGCATCATCAAGTTTCTTAGGCTCAACTTGTGATAGAAAACATCCATAGAGGCACTCATTTTGAGTTGCTCTCCTAGTCCTTACTCCTGCATTAGGATCTCCAATGATTTGCTCTGCAGTGTGTGATCTATCCCATTTCCTTGAGTGTTCAGCCTGATTTCTCATTCTTGATGTTGCTTCATCATCCTCATCATGGTCATCCTCATTTCCTCCCCCTGTGAAGTTGCCATTACTCACAGGTATGTCTTGGATGCTTGTTTCTCCACTATTGATTGGCACAAATTCTTCTCTTGTATCATTGTTCACTTGAGTTTGTTGAACTTGAGTTTCAACTCCAGTTTCAGTCTCTTCATCAGAATCATCTAGATTATCAAACTTCAATGGATCTTTGTCTTCATCATTGGCTTCTTCTAGTCCAGGTAGTTTGCTGTCATCAAATGTTACATCTGTGCTTTCCATAACTTTCTTTTGACTGATGACATAAACCTTGTATGCAATTCTTTCCATAGAATAGCCAAGAAAAATTCCTTCAAATGCTTTTGCATCAAACTTTCCAACATATTCAGAATTGTCCTTAAGTACAAAGCATTTGCTTCCAAAAGTATGAATATACTTCAGTGTAGGCTTCTTTCCAGTCATCAAGTTGTAAGGAGTCTTTCCAGTGTTTTTGTTGATGAGGGTTCTGTTCTGAATATAGCATGCAGTGCTCACAGCCTCAGCCCAAAAACATGTAGGCATTTTTGCATCAAGTAACATTGTTCTAGCAGCCTCAATTAGAGTTCTATTCTTTCTCTCAACAACTCCATTTTGTTGTGGAGTCCTTGGAGCTGAGAATTGCTGAGAAATGCCATTCTCTTTGCAAAATGCTTCAAGTGTGGCATTTCTGAACTCTGTTCCATTATCACTCCTCAATGCAATCACACTTGCATCGTTTGCCTTTGCTTCCTTGTCAACTTTCTTTATATGCTCAATGATTACTTGTGGAGCCTCATCTTTTGATGCCAGAAATTCTACCCATGTATACCTTGAAAAATCATCAACCATTACCAGGGCATACTTCTTTCTTCCAAGTGACATTATGTTAACAGGCCCAAACAAATCCATATGGATAAGTTGTAGTGGCTTGGTTACAGATGTCACTGTCTTTGACTTGTGGCTTGATCTCTTCATTTTTCCTTTTTGACAAGCCTCACACACTCCTTCTTGGCAGAATTCAAGTGTGGGCATGCCTCTCACTAACTCTCTTTTGATTAGAGAATTAATGGCCTTGAAGTTCAGGTGTGATAGTTTCTTGTGCCACAGCCAACAATCTTCATTTGATGCTTTTGAGTAAAAGCAACAAATTTTGTCCTTGTTTGCAGAGTCCATATTGGCTACAAACAGGCTTCCCTTCCTTACTCCAGATAGAGCAAAATCACCAGTCTTCTTGTGGGTGATCAAACATTCATCTTTGTCAAAATTCACTTTGAATCCTCTATCAGTAAACTGACCAACACTTAACAGATTATGCTTGAGCCCCTTGACTAGTGCTACATCTTCAATGATGACATTTCCAACTTTCAGCTTGCCATATCCCAATGTGTTACCCATGCTGTCATCTCCAAAAGCAACCATTGGGCCAGCCTTTTCCTCATACTGTGATAGCAGGGCCATATCACCAGTCATATGATTTGAGCATCCACTGTCCAAAATCCACATGACCTTCTTCTCACTTTCTTTGCCCTGCAAACACAAAGGTATTACTTTTCCTTTGGTACCCAAACAAGTTTGGGTCCATGTGACTTAGAGACAGTTTTATCATAAACAACATGCTTGTTAACTTTCTTAGTGTCAGTCTTCTTGTCACTGTTGGAAGTCTTAGAGCCTGAGGTTTCAGACTTAGGTGACAAAGGTACCTTCCTAGCTTTAGGAGGACTTGAAGACTTTGACCTTGTGTAGTGTGTGTGAGAATTGTGACTGATACAACCATCAATGAACTGTCTTCTTAAATTAAAACAACTAGTCATAACATTCATATTGCATGGCATACAGTCAAATTTATCACAGAAGGGTGCATCTCTATGTCTTAGAGGCACAGAACAATCATAGAAAGGTTTAGACACACTACCAACAGGTTTCTTGCATGCATGAGTTAGATGGTTGGTACTGAAACAGTTCTGACAAGTTTTCCTAGGGGCATTAGGCATATAAGCATAGTTGTTATCCTTGTTAATCCCTAACTTGCCATTTCTGTTCTGTTTCCTTTTAGTCACTTCCTTTTCTGATTCACTCTTCCCAGCTGAGACAAACTTAACAAACTTCTTAGGTCTTGGCCTATCAACTACTGGCTTCTTGGTCTTTGACTTGACACTCTCACCCTTAGAGGATGCTTGCTGTTCACTAGATTGTGCCTCATCCTCATCATTCAACATTTGCTTGATGAGTAAGGCATCCTCATCAATTTCAAATGTTGATTCCTTAAAAATTGGATTTTCAGTTTTTCTCAAAATGTGAGGCACTTTCTCATGAACAGCTGTGTCCTCTTCAATGACAGCATAGCCTTTCCTTTGTTTGAGAGAGTCATAGTCAAGTCCAATAGCTGCTTTGGGTTTAGCTTCAATTTTCTCACAGTAGGATTGCACTAAACCAGATGATTTCTTGAAAGTTTTAAGTTTGAATTCATTCTCAGCTAATTCATCCCTAAGAGCCTTCTCTACTTGACTAGCACATAGAACCTTGTTCTCCAAATATTCAACTTCTTTCTTAAGGTTTTCTACTTGCATGGCAGTTAGCTCAAGTTCCTCATTCTTTTTGGTTAATACTTCATTTCTAGTAGACAGTTTAGCAATCTCCTCATTAGCAGCAGTCATACTAGTATGAATATTAAACATTTCAACAGATAATTGTTCAATCATGGATTTGTATTCAGAAACAGACATGTCTATAGTAGTGAGAGATGGTACCTGAGAATCAGATGAAGATGAGTCATCCTTGGAGTTGGCCATCAAGGCATAATTGCAGAATTCTTGTTCCTCTTCATCACTCTCAGAATCATCCCAACACTTCCCTTCAGCTATGTAGGCCTTACCATGTGTCTGCTTTTTCAGAAGGGCCTCATACTTAGCTTCTAGCTCAAGATAATCTCTATCCTTCTTTTTAGGCTTCTTGCATTCACTGGCAAAATGCCCTAGGTCATTGCATCTATAACACCTTACAGATGACCTATCCACATAACCGGTTTTGAACTTATTTCTGCTTGGTTTCACAGGTGCCTTGTTCTTGTTGGCTGAATGGTTTTGAGTTTTGGGTTTGAAGGGTTGATTTCTTTTAAATCTGATGTTTGGAAATTTTCTGGCCATGAAAGCATATGAAGTATTTTCCATCCCATCAAGTTCTTCCAGAGTGTAAAACTCCTCTTCTTCTTCCTCCTTTTCCTCAATAGGTTCACTCACCCCAGCTTCAGTTTCTTCATCATCTGCCACCTCCTCTATCCTTAGTTGGCTTGTAGATGCTTCTAGGTCCAGGATGGATTTGTTGACAATCAAGGCACATGATGTGTTTATCATCCTACCTTGGTTTGCTTGGATAGCCCTCTTCTGAAGCAACTCAAGTTCATGAGTCTTTAGGACTCCATAGAGTACATCATAGGTGACTTTGTTCAAATCTCTCTCTCTAAGGGAAATGACTCTTTGCTCCAGATGATTTGGTGAAGACAACAGAAATTTCATATTTAACTCCTTGGTGCTGTAAACCTTTCCATTCATCTGCAACTCAGTAACTAGCTTGTGAAACCTTTCAAACATCTCAGTGATGCTTTCCTTGGGCTGTGCCATGAAAGCTTCATACTGTGTGACCAATATCTGTTTCCTGTTTTCTTTAACCTCATCAGTCCCTTCACACAACACCTCAATGTGATCCCACATCTCTTTAGCAGACGTGCATGATGCAATGTTTGCAAACATTGACATATCCATGGAATCAATGATGAGCAACATGAGGTGGCTGTCAAGAGCAACCTTCTCCCTTTCTGACTCTGTCCACTTTGATGGATCCTTGGCCTCATAAGCTCTAGGGATTGTTATGGTTCCAACAGTCTTCTCTGGTATCTCTTGTTGTGGAACAAAAGGACCATTCTTGAGAATCTCAGGATACAAGGGATGAGAGGCTTTGATGAACAACATCATCTTTATCTTCCAGAGGTTGAAGTTTTCTTTATCAAACTTAGGGACCTTCACCGTTCCTGTAGTCTTTGGTGTATTCGAACTCATGATCGTTTCTCTGTTTTTGAATAAACAGCCCGCTCTGATACCACTTGTTGAGTATTGAACACGGTAAAAGAATACAGAGGGGGGGGGGTGAATGGATTCTTGAACTTTTCTTGGATTGAGTCTGTGTAGCAGATAAGTGCCTGTGTGTGCAGAAATTAAGGTGCGGATAAATAAACAACACAAGACACAATATCACTTTAATCTAATGTATATTAGATAAAGGTTGCTACAATCTGTGAATACAAATGGTAGTCTCAGCTTCGTTTTTCTCAGAGAGATATAGCTTACAGTGTATGAAAAACTTGACTCACAAAGTTACTAAGTTATGAAGTGAGGCTGTGTCCTTATAGAACATGGATACAGCCTGCTTACTACAAATAAGGTAGCTAAACAAATTACTTTCTAGTCTGTCTATCCTTTTTGAGTAAGAGTCCAAACGGTTACAGATTTGACTTTGCAAAGCCTGTTTAGATCCACTTCTTTAGCTCCTTGTCTCTTCTATATCTCTCCAAGCTTCCTTGTAGGCTTTCCAGAGCACGTTACAGGTTGTGGTCCATAAAGTGCATTGGCTTGTTGCAGGTTTCTGACTTGTACAATTTCTTCAGTATTTTGTCTCCAAGAATGTATTCGAGAAGTGACCAAGTAAGTGATTCGAGAACTAGAATTGACTTGATCGATAACTCTGAGTTCTCGAATACTGTTATAGTGACATATCTAACCACTTCTCGAATAGCTCTTTTCCATCAGGATTCCTTGAGTTGTCGAATAGAGCATTTGACTTATCGAATCCTCGAGTTGTCGAATAGCTTTCTGAGTCTTTGAGATATCGAATGGAACTTTGACTTGTTGACTCTTTGAGAACTCGAATACCATCTTGACTTGTTGACTTCTTGAGTTCTCGAATAGAGTAGTAGACATATCGAATCCCTGAGATATCGAATGAGATATCGAACAGTGTATTCAGAGATATCGAATAGTGTCTTGAGATATCGAATCTCTGACTTCTCGAATGCTGGACTTCTCGAATAGACAAATATACTTCTCGAATTGGTACTTAGGCAAATTCTTCATTTCTTCAAATCCCAACTGTGATTATTTGGCAGTCTTTAACTCCTTGCTTGAGGCATGAACCATGGAACTTCTTTCAAGCATTATTCTAGACTCTATTTGTACAGTTACACAACTAGGATTTGATGCCTATTACAAGTACAATACAAACAGAAACTCTACAACTAGAGGTTCCCTCAGTTAAGAGGTCAAGTAAGTAATGCAAAGCATTACAAACAATTAGGCTTGTTATTAGATGTATACAGGCATGCCTCTGTAACTAACATTTCTCTAACTAAAATCTCTTTTTTTTCAATTATATCACGGACGGTTCTGTTTAATAAAATAAACTAATAATATTATAATATTATTAATTAACCGATTATCTTTTTCAGCTAAAACATATCATCTTTTTTATATTTTCTAACTAAAATCCCTTTTATAATAGAAATACCACGGACAATATTATTTTCTCATTTTCTAAAAACATTACGAACAATTGTATTTAGTAAAATAACGTAATTAAATTATAATTACTATAAACTAATTAATTACCTTTTTCACCAAGAACATATAACCTTTTTAATTTTCTTTGAGTAAATTCTCTATTTTTCTAATCATACCATGGGCATTCTATTTAATAAAATGAAGTAATAATTTTATAATTACTAATAATTAATTGATTATTCTTTTTAACTAAAATCTATCATATTTTATAACTAAATCCCTCCTTTTCTAGAAATATCACGAATAACATTTATATACTTATTATCAAATCATCTCATATAAAAAAGTAAGCCTCCAAAATTCATGTTTTTAAAAAAATAATTTTAATTAATAAATTAATTTTATATAATATAAAAAAATCCGTGCATCGCACGGGTTTTAGTGCTTAAGCAATATTATTCCATCGAATCGTGATAAGTTATGTAAGTATATAGACTTAGCTGTCTTACACTCTTTAGTATTATATTAAAGCTGAAACATTAAAAGTTTGGTTGGTTGGTTGGTACCTATTGAATTTACCTAATTACCCTTACTCAATTACGAATCTATTAACTAATCAATTTACTTTTTCAGGTTACGCATATTATCTTTTCTATTTTCAAAAACTAAATAATTTCCTTTTCCAAGTAAAATACAATATCTTTTATATTTTATCTAACTAAAACTTCTCATCTAACTAAAATTTCTCATTTATTAATCAATTTCTTTTTTAAGTTTAAACATATAACCTTTTCTATTTTTCAATAACTAAATAATTTCCTTTTTCATTTAAAATAAAATATCTTTTACATTTTATCTAACTAAAATTTCTCCTTTTTAAAAACACTACGAGCAATTTTGTTTAAAAAAAATAAATTAATTATTTATAATTGCTATTAACTAATCAATTACCTTTTTCAGTCAAAACATGTTACCTTTTCTATTTTCTCTAACTAAAATCTCTCTTTTTTCAATTATATTATAGATGGTTACCTTTTTCAGCAAAACACATTACCTTTTTTCTTTCTTCTTACTAAAACCTCCATTTTTCTAATTATATTACAGGCATTTCTATTTAATAAAAATAATAATATTATAATACTAATAATTAACCAATTACCATTTCAACTAAAAAATAAAATAATTATATATAATTATTATTAACTAATCAATTACCTTTTTCAATCAAAACACGTTACCTTTTCTCTTTTCTCTAACTAAAATCTCTCTTTTTCCAATTATATCATGGACGGTTACCTTTTTTCAGCAAAACACGTTACCTTTTTTCTTTCTTCTTACTAAAACCTCCATTTTTCTAATTATATTACAGGCGTTTCTATTTAATACAAATAAAATAATAATATTATAATACTAATAATTAATCGATTACCTTTTCAGCTAAAATAGATCATCTTTTCTATTTTTTCTAATTACATTCCCTTTTTTTTAGAAATATAACGGGTAGCGTTAATTTCGCATTTTCTAAAAACTATGAACAATTTTATTTCGTAAAATAACATAATTAAATTATAATTACTATACACTAATCAATTACTTTTTCCACATAAATCATGCACGTTGCCTTTCTATTTTCTCTAACTAATTTTTTTTAATTATATCACGGACGGTTCTATTTAATAAAATAAACTTATAAACTTATAATATTTTTAATTAACCGATTACCTTTTTCAGCTAAAACATATCATCTTTTCTATATTTTTTAACTAAAATCGACAATATTATTTTCTCATTTTCTAAAAACATTATGAGCAATTGTATTTAGTAAAATAATGTAATTCAATTATAATTACTATAAACTAATCAATTATCTTTTTCACCTAGAACATATAATCATTTTAATTTTCACTAACTAAATTCTCTGTTTTTCTAATCATACAACGGACATTCTATTTAATAAAATGAAGTAATAATTTTATAATTACTAATAATTAATTAATTATTCTTTTTAACTAAAATCTATCATTTTTTCTATATTTTCTAACTAAATCCCTCCTTTTATAGAAATATCACGAATAACATTTATATAATTGTTATCAAATCATCTCATATAAAAAAGTAAGCCTCCAAAATTCATGTTTTAAAAAAATTAATTTTAATTAATGAAATTTTTTATATAATATAAAAAAAAATCTGTGCATCGCACGGGTTTTAGGCTAGTACTATTATATAAAAGCCGAAACATTAAAAGTTTGGTTCAACGGTACCTATTGAATTTACCTAATTACCCTTAATCAATTACAGATCTATTAACTAATCAATTTCCTTTTTCAGGTTACGCATATTATCTTTTCTATTTTCAAGAACTAAATAATTTCATTTTCCAAGTAAAATACAATATCTTTTATATTTTATCTAACTAAAATTTCTCATTATACAATATCTTTTATATTTTATCTAACTAAAATTTCTCATTTATTAATCAATTTTCTTTTTCAGTTTAAACATATAACCTTTTCTATTTTTCAATAACTAAATAATTTCCTTTTTCATTTAAAATAGAATATCTTTTACACTTCATCTAACTAAAATTTCTCCTTTTTAAAAACACTACGAGCAATTTTGTTTAAAAAATAACTTAATTATATATAATTGCTATTAACTAATCAATTATCTTTTTCAGTCAAAACACGTTACCTATTCTCTTTTCTCTAACTAAAATATCTCTTTTTCCAATTATATTATGGGTGGTTACCTTTTTCAGCAAAATATATTACCTTTTTTCTTTCTTCTTACTAAAACCTCCATTTTTCTAATTATATTACAGGCGTTTCTATTTAATAAAAAAATAATAATATTATAATACTAATAATTAACCAATTACCATTTCAACTAAAAAATAACATAATTATATATAATTATTATTAACTAATCAATTACCTTTTTTAGTCAAAACACGTTACCTTTTCTCTTTTCTCTAACTAAAATCTCTTTTTTTCCAATTATATCATGGACGGTTACCTTTTTTCAGCAAAACACGTTACCTTTTTTCTTTCTTCTTACTAAAACCTCCATTTTTCTAATTATATTACAGGCGTTTCTATTTAGTACAAATAAAATAATAATATTATAATACTAATGATTAACCGATTACCTTTTCAGCTAAAATATGTCATCTTTTCTATTTTTTCTAATTACATTCCCTTTTTTTCTAGAAATATAACGGGTAGCGTTAATTTCTCATTTTCTAAAAACTATGAACAATTTTATTTCGTAAAATAACATAATTAAATTATAATTACTATAAACTAATTAATTACCTTTTCCACATAAATCATGCACGTTACCTTTCTATTTTCTCTAACTAATTTTTTTAATTATATCACGGACGATTCTATTTAATAAAATAAACTAATAATATTATAATATTTTTAATTAACCGATTACCTTTTTCAGCTAAAACATATCATCTTTTCTATATTTTCTAACTAAAATCTCTTTTATAATAGAAATACCACGGACAATATTTTTTTCTCATTTTCTAAAAACATTACGAGCAATTGTATTTAGTAAAATAACGTAATTCAATTATAATTACTATAAACTAATCAATTACCTTTTTCACCTAGAACATATAATCTTTTTAATTTTCACTAACTAAATTCTCTATTTTTCTAATCATATCACGAACATTCTATTTAATAAAATGAAGTAATAATTTTATAATTACTAATAATTAATTGATTATTCTTTTTAACTAAAACCTATCATCTTTTCTATATTTTCTAACTAAATCCCTCCTTTTCTATAAATATCACGAATAACATTTATATAATTATTATCAAATTATCTCATATAAAAAAGTAAGCCTCCAAAATTCATGTTTTAAAAAAATTAATTTTAATTAATGAATTTTTTTATATAATATAAAAAAAATCCGTGCATCGCACGGGTTTTAGGCTAGTTATTATATAAAAATCGAAACATTAAAAGTTTGGTTCAACGGTACCTATTGAATTTACCTAATTACCCTTACTCAATTACAGATCTATTAACTAATCAATTTCCTTTTTCAGGTTACACAAATTATCTTTTCTATTTTCAATAACTAAATAATTTCCTTTTCCAAGTAAAATACAATATCTTTTATATTATATATAACTAAAATTTCTCATTTATTAATCAATTTCCTTTATCAGTTTAAACATATAACCTTTTCTATTTTTCAATAACTAAATAATTTCCTTTTTTATTTAAAATAGAATATCTTTTACATTTTATCTAACTAAAATTTCTCCTTTTTAAAAACACTACGAGCAATTTTGTTTTAAAAAAATAACTTAATTATACTCCTATATAATTGCTATTAACTAATCAATTACCTTTTTCTGTCAAAACACGTTACATTTTCTCTTTTCTCTAACTAAAATCTCTCTTTTTCCAATTATATTATGGATGGTTACCTTTTTTAGCAAAACACACTACCTTTTTTCTTTCTATTTACTAAAACCTCCATTTTTCTAATTATATTACAGGCGTTTCTATTTAATAAAAAAAATAATATTATAATACTAATAATTAACCAATTACCATTTCAGCTAAAAAATAACATAATTATATATAATTATTATTAACTAATCAATTACCTTTTTCAGTCAAAACATGTTACCTTTTCTCTTTTCTCTAACTAAAATCTCCCTTTTTCCAATTATATCATGGACGGTTACCTTTTTTCAGCAAAACACGTTACTTTTTTTCTTTCTTCTTACTAAAACCTCCACTTTTCTAATTATATTACAGGCGTTTCTATTTAATACAAATAAAATAATAATATTGTAATACTAATAATTAACCGATTACCTTTTCAGCTAAAATATATCATCTTTTCTATTTTTTCTAAATACATTCCCTTTTTTTCTAGAAATATAACGGGTAGCGTTAATTTTTCATTTTCTATAAACTATGAACAATTTTATTTCGTAAAATAACATAATTAAATTATAATTACTATAAATTAATCAATTACTTTTTGTAACAACCGCGAATTTTGATTTATTTTCATACTCGATATTTAAATTTTAATTAGAGCGATGCACTGATATATTTTAATTAGCGCGTTTTGGTAAATTTTAATATTCGTTTGGGAGTAAATATTATATTATATTTATTTGGTATTTATTATGATTAAAAAAAAAATTTTAGGAAATTAGAATTTAGATTGTGGATCGATTTATTTTAGAGAACGAAATTTGGATCTCGTTATAATTATCCAGCAGGGAAATAACGAGATTAAAATTTCGGTGTTAATTAATCGGGTCGCTAAACACGAGGGAAGACAGCATATTTCGTTCACAGAATCCGAGCAATTCTTTTGCGAGACACGAAATGTTCTAGCACTTACTTTTTCTAAACCCACGTTTTGTCCTTCCAAATTGACATAACCAAAGTTATCTGGTCACTTGGTTATATAAAAAGAAAAAAAAAAAAAAAGGGCAACACCCTTATTCAAACATTACATATCTGTCTATTAAATCAAAAAAGAAACGTAGCCCCTTGTTTATTGTTTACAACACTAGACCAAACTCTTACTCCTTCTATTAAACCAAAACCTCGAACCTTATATATATACGAGAACAGAACAGAGTAGCAGGTGGGGTTTCTTGTGTTTTCATCCTTTTCCTTTTAAACCACCTATTACTACTTCTCTTAAATCCAAGTTTCGGACCATATACGTATACAATCAAGAGTACACGCAGGTAGTTGTTCGTTCCTTTTCTCTGTTATTATGGTTGTTGTCTCGGTGTTGTGCGAAGGGGGGGTAGGAGAGGCAGTTTTGTTGTCGGAAAGAGAGGGTTGGACGGGAGAGAGGTGGGGATTGAAAAAGAGGGAGTCGCGGAGGAGGGGGAGAGCAGATGAGAGATTGAGAACAGAGAGGGAGGTTGAGATTGAAAGAGATTGATAGAGAGGATTGTTGGGTTGTTGCCCAGGGGCGGAAGGAGCGTAAGACCAGGGGTCACCCTGGCCCCCCTCAACTCTCCAATTTTCTCTTAGTAGTATTATTATTATTATGTAATCTATGTATAAATTAGCTGTGAAATTTAATATGGCCCCCCTCTAAGATTTATAGCCCATTTATATAGGTACATACAAATAAAAAATATGGCCCATGTTACCATATATTACATAATAGCCCAATGGACAAGTCAAATGGGTTAAAAAAAAAGTGCACATCGGCACAAGTACAAACTCACAACAATAAACAAAAGTTATCGTCCCTGCTCAACAGCTCAAGCTCTGTTCTAGTCTCCTGTCTCCACTCTCCAGGTAGAAATTTCCATCTTTCATTACTTAGCTTTCATTACTAATTTGTTATCATGTTTCATAATTCATTAATTCATGTTATGTGTTGTTTATGGACTCGTATTAGTGTAAGTGTAAATATAATCCCTGATTGTTTTTATTAATTAGAATTTGGGAATTAGGGTTCCACTTCCACCTTAATTAGAATTTGGGAATTAGGGTCCTGAAATCTAATGAGTAATGACTGAATTATTGTTACTTGTCTATGGTTACAGTCTTACAGAATGGTAAAACCAACTACAATTGATTCATTTTTCAAAAGGAAAAATGTTGAAAGTTCTCAGGCTCAATCTATACCTCAATCAGTTGACCAAGAATCCAATGTTCCTGATGATTCTTATAATTTGAATTCTCAAAGTCAGCCAAGAAAGTCTCCAAGAATTGATAAAAATAAAAATGATATCAATTCAAGAGAGCGAGATCCAGGTCGTCGACGTCAAATATGGGATTATCCTATAGAAAAACGTGATGAAATTCGTAGAGCTTACATCAAGTCTGGTCCATATCAAATCATTCTTTCAAAGTATCCAAGATCAGAAGAAAAACATCCGCGTAGTTTTCAACCATCGTGGTTTAAGCTATTTCCGTTCTGGTTAGAATATTCTCCTGATAAGGACGCTGCTTTCTGTCTTCCGTGTTTCTTGTTTCGACCGCAATATGGGCCTGTGGGAATTGATGCATTCACAGTTAATGGTTTTCGATCTTGGAAAAAAGTGAGGGATGGCAAAAATTGTGCATTTTTGGCACATATAGGCAAAGATGCATCTTCTTTTCATCGCAACGCTGAACGAGCATGTGCTGACCTTATGAATCAATCTGAACATATTGTTCAAAGGTTTGAGAGACATACTGCTGATCAGATTATTCAGAACCGTCTCCGATTGGAAGTTTCAATCAAAGTAGCCACGTGGCTTGCATTTCAGGGATGTGCTTTCAGAGGTCATGATGAGACTAAAGATTCATTAAATAGTGGAAATTTTAACGAATTATTGAAGGTCATAGGCTATTACAATGATAAAGTAGCTAATGTGTTGGCTACTGCTCCAAAAAATGCAACCTATACATCACCAAGAGTGCAAAAAGAAATTTTGCACGTCTTTTCAACCAAAGTAATGAAGCTGATCCGTGATGAAATAGGTGATGCAAAATTTTGTTTGATCGTTGATGAAGCTCGGGATGAATCCAAAATTGAACAAATGTCTATTGTGTTACGATTTGTTGACAAAGATGGCTATGTGAGAGAAAGGTTCTTTGGCCTTGTCCATGTTAAGGACACTGCATCAATTACATTGAAGGAGGCAATTTGTGATGTCTTATCTCGTCACAATCTTGATGTCCAAAGTATAAGGGGTCAAGGTTATGACGGTGCAAGTAACATGCGAGGAGAATGGAATGGATTACAAGCTTTAATTTCACGAGACTGTCCGCATGCTTATTATGTTCATTGTATGGCTCATCGTCTACAATTGGCATTAGTTGCTGCTTCAAGAGAAGTTATTCCCGTGCACCACTTTTTCACCAAGTTGAACATTATAATCAATATTGTTGGAGCCTCGTGTAAGCGCAATGATCAACTGAAAGCTGCTCATGCTTCTAATATTGCTTATTTTCTTCAAAATGATGAGATTCAGAGTGGTAAAGGAAAAAATCAGATTGGTACTTTACAAAGGGCTGGAGATACTCGTTGGAGTTCTCATTTGAAATCTGTTTCCAGTTTGTTGAAAATGTATAGTGCTACATGTGAAGTCTTACTCAATATCATTGATGATGGAGTTACACCTACTCAACGTGGAGATGCAGACGCAGCGCATGAGGCACTAACTTCATTTGAGTTTGTTCTAATTCTGCATATCATGAGGAAACTTTTGGAAATTACTGATTTGCTTTGTCAAGCTCTACAGAATAAAGCTCAAGACATTTTAAATGCAATGCAACTTGTATCTTCAACTAAGTTATTAGTTCAAAAGTTACGAGATGAAGGATGGGGTAAGCTACTATCAGATGTGAAGACTTTTTGTGAATCAGTTAATATACCAATACCAGACTTGAGCGTTCAATATGTTGCAAGAAACGGAAGAGCTCGACATCAACAAGACAGATTTACAATTGAGCATTACTATAAGGTCGATATATTTCTTGCTGTGCTAGATTCTCAATTGCAAGAATTGAATAACAGGTTCAATGAACAAACTACGGAGTTGCTTGTTTTAAGTACTGCTTTAGATCCAAAAGAGATGCGTGTATCGTTTAGGATTGACGATATTCAAAAGTTGGTACAAAAATTTTATCCACAAGATTTTTGTGAATATGAGATGGCTCAATTAAGGATGCAATTAGAGCATTTTGATCTTGAACGACAACATCAAACATTTGGAACATTGTCAACAATTTCAGATCTGTCTCGATGGTTAAAAAAGACAAGGAAGGCTGATATGTATCCACTTGTGTATAGAGTGGTAGCTCTTATTTTAACTCTTCCGGTTTCCACAGCTACTACAGAGCGATCATTTTCAGCTATGAGTTTCGTCAAAAACAAGCTTCGGAACAAAATGCATGATGAATTTCTCACTGATTGCCTAATATTGTATATTGAGAAAGAAATTGCTCGTACTATCAGTGTAGATTCGATTATAGATAATTTTCGTGACTTGAAAGAGCGGAGATCTCTATTTTAATGTTTCAAGATTATATGTTCCAGAGTTTATATATTATGGTCATCTTTTTTTCTGCCAGATTTTTTTTGTCATAATGTCAGGCCAGTTTTTTTGATTTTAGCATTACAAGTTGTTGATTGAAATTTGATGGAAAAATGGCAGGATCTTATTCCAAAGGAAGGATCATACTGGACAATTCTACTCAATTGCCTGGTACTTGGTAAGACTTTTAATTCTGTTTTTTTGCTTTATTACATTACTTGTTCGATGTTAAAAAAAAATGTTGGCCCCCCCCTTTGATTGAGTCTGCGTCCGCCCCTGTTGTTGCCGTAGTCGAGGGAGGTAAAGAACGGAGAAATATTGAGCTTGAGAGTGAGATTGAGAGAGGACAGAGAGAGCGAGAGATAGAGAGTGATTAAAGAGAATGAATGTGTGTTTTGTGTGGTGTTTTTCGATTGGATTTGTGGTTTAAATCGGAGAAAGTGGAGAGGGATGGAATGTTGTGGTATTGTTTGGAGTTGTGTGAGTTTTTGTGGTATTGACGAGAGATTGAAAGGGAGAGGAGAGATTGCTGGGTGTGATGTTGTGTCGAACGACAGAGAGAGAGAGGGGGAGATAAGCGGGGAGAAGAGAGAGGCGGAGGAAGATTGAGAGAGAGGCGGAGATATAGAGAGAAAAGAGACTAAGGGAGAGGACGAGTGAGATGTTGAGAGAGGAGGGAGTTTGTGTAGTGTTATTGTTGGTTTGAATTGGAGGTGATGAAGAGGCAGGGAGGGGAGCTTCAAGGGAGATTAAGAGATTGAAGGACGGAAAGAACAGAGAGATAGAGAGGGTGAAGTTGAGAAAGAGAGGGAGAGATGTGAGATCGAGAGATGTTGAGGCAGAGAGAGAGATGAGTCTGAGAGAGAGTGAGACGACGGAGAGGAGAGGGTGAGACGGAGGCGGGAGAGAGACTGTCGAGAGAGACGCAGGGGTGGGAGTGGGACTCACGGTGGGATCCACGTCGTTTTTCTGTTTGAACAAAATATTAATTAAATAATAACGTACGTATAAAAAATTAATGATCGTAAGTTTATTCGGGAGTTATAAAAGGGGTTCAGTTTGATTAAAATTGGAATATGGATATTATTTAGAGATTGTGAGAAATAAAAAAATTAAAATGGTTGGTAATAAATGATTTAGTAAAAATGTTATAATTGAGTTATTAGTTAAACAGAAATATTTGTGATTTATTGGACATAATTTAGAGATTTAATAATTAGTTGATAAAAGAGAGATTTAATTGTGAATAAATAGAGTTAAATAATGTTTTATTTTTGGAAAGCCGATATTTAATATTCCTGGATTATTTTTATTAACCGGGGCGAATCAGATTATTTTAGAAACTAAAACCTGAATTATTATTAAATTATTTATAAGATTAAAATGAATTCTTGGATTATTTTCTGGAATAAAATAGAGATTTATAATATTTTTATTGCCTTAAAATGGATTTAATTAAAATAGAGCTTTTATGAGAAATTTTTGAGATTTGTGTGAGCCAATTATGTTAGAGGCTAAAATCGGATTAACATTAAAAATGAGTAAAAGAAATTAGAATTGTGAGGATAATTAAAAGTAGAATTCTTTTGATAAATTATTGTTGGTTAAAAGTGAGAATAATAATTATGGATTTAAATTGAATAAAAATGGGTGGTGGAATTATTTTGTTTTGTGTATAAATAGAGGTTAATATTATTAGACTAGTGAAATTTAGAGAATTGTAGAGAATTCTTAATAGCCAATTTAAAGTAGAAGTGCTATTTGAATAATTTATTTGTTAGCAAATACTTAGAAATAATTAGAGATCGTTTAAATGGAGAATTTTCGTTATATTCGGGATTTAGTGGAAAGTTTGACTCCAGGTTGTCGGCGGATATAAGTGAGGGTTAAATGAGGAAGGATGAAGATGGATGAAGTATTGGTTGTGGTTGTCGGATTCACTGTGAGGCGTTTTCCAACGGGAAAACATATATGTTCAGAGGAGACGTATTCGATTATCTTCTTCCAACAGAGAAATTGGTGAGTATGGTTAATACGTTCGAGTTGAGTTTATAAGCGTTTATAGAAAATATTAGAATTGTCGTCTAGAGACTAAAGTATTGTCTTATGTTTGATATTGGAATTGACGCGCGAGCTCGATATCGGCGAATTAGACTTGTGACAACCGCAAGAGCGTTGAACCAAATAATGATCAAATTAGAAGATTGTGACGCCGTAAGATAGAAGATGAAAGCAGTATTACTGTGACGTTTCATGATAGCTGAGAATTCGAGGCAAGTGTTTTCCCTTCACTTCTTGTTCAAGTGAAATTATTTTAAACATGCTTATTATGGTATTATTCTATTTATTGTCGATCTTGTCGACATTTGATGTTATTCTTGTTTATCCAATTTATACACCAATTACTGTATCGAACTTGTCGATAACCTTTGAGACTATTATTCCTTAATGATGCTTCCTTGTTAGGGTACAGCTAAACCAATTGCTTAGGTAGTTGGGATCCCACTAGTAGAGCACTGAACCTATCATGTCTAAATACCCATTTCATACTTTATTTTAATCCATTCTGTGTTGATAGACTTTTGATTCAAATACTTCTCTTGTGATTTGAGTTTTTTTTTTTATAGATGATATCTGTTTTCATTAACAATGTTTTATTATTATTCCTATTTTACTACACACTTGCTGAGCATTTCTTCCGCTCATACTTGTTTGTTTCGAAATCCTAACTTTTCAGTAAGGTAGTTTGGCAAGACATTTCGCACAGTTCGGAAAGAGAAGAATCATACGCTATCTTGAAGATGATTCGACGCGGGAGGTCTTGATCTAATGTAAGGCCTATTTTTATATAGTTAAACTTCGATAATTATTATTATGTATTAGATTAGTTAACCTGGTATACTTCTTATCGAAGTCATACCAGTGATTTAAGTTTTGATATAAGAGAATGTGGTAAAGCTGAAAGTTGCTATTTTATGGAACTTGGATTCTTGTTTCTAGCACTATAACCTAAAAGATCTTGGATTGTTTGGGTCACAGAGGTTAAATTTCAATTTTTTTACAATTACAAGGAATAATGTTTTATTAAAGTGGTGATCTTATTTTGAGGATTTTTAGGTAACGACCAAATCTCCCGACCCGGATTTGGGGGCGTTACACTTTTTCCACATAAATCATGCACGTTACCTTTCTATTTTCTCTAACTAATTTTTTTTTAATTATATCACGGACAGTTCTATTTAATAAAATAAACTAATAATATTATAATATTTTTAATTAACCGATTACCTTTTTCAGCTAAAAGATATCATCTGTTCTATATTTTCTAACTAAAATCGCTTTTATAATAGAAATACCACGAACAATATTATTTTCTCACTTTCTAAAAACATTACGAGCAATTGTATTTAGTAAAATAACGTAATTCAATTATAATTATTATAAACTAATCAATTACCTTTTTCACCTAGAACATATAATCTTTTTAATTTTCACTAACTAAATTCTCTATTTTTCTAATCATACCACGGACATTCTATTTACTAAAATGAAGTAATAATTTTATAATTACTAATAATTAATTGATTATTCTTTTTAACTAAAACCTATCATCTTTTCTATATTTTCTAACTAAATCCCGCCTTTTCTAGAAATATTACGAATAACATTTATATAATTATTATCAAATCATCTCATATAAAAAAGTAAGCTTCCAAAATTCATGTTTTAAAAAATTTATTTTAATTAATGAATTTTTTTATATAATATAAAAAAAATCCGTGCATCGCACGGGTTTTAAGCTAGTATTTATAAAAGAGGGGATTAATAAAACTTTTCCACCGAAAAGGAAAAGTTCTCTCTCTGGCCCATCCTTCTCCTCCGTCGTCTTCATCAGTTTATTCTCCTTCGGCGGTGGTTTATCCACCGACCGGAGGCCCCTTTTCTTGTCCAGTTTTTTGTTTTCTTTCAATAATCATCTCCCTTTTGAGAGTATATTGAGTATTTGGTTTGCTTACCCATTAATTGGGTTTATTTCTCTCCCCTTGTGAGAGTTTGTTTTTCTCTCCTTGTGAGAGTTTGTTTGATTTGCTTGGTTTGTGATATAATCTACAAAAGATCAGATCTGCTAAGAATGATTTTGCTGATGTTTTGGGGTATCTGGAATGTCCGCATCGAAGCTGGGAAGCTGACGATTATTGCAAAAGCTCACCACTCACAACCAAAAATTGTTCATCATCTATTGGGGGTTTTTATTTTCGGCATGTCTATAGCTGTTATCCGACATGTAGATAGCTGGGGTATTGCTCATCCTTGGGGGGTTCCTATTTTCAGCATGTTTATAGCTGGTATCCGGCATGTAGATAGCTGGAGTGGAATTCCAACTGAGGCTTCTGAACACTGGGGTATCAACGGATCTTACGTGACGTGGTCAATTGTAACACCGCTGCTTTCAGGGATGTTGGCACAGTTTGGATCGTTTCGGATGTTTTCGAAATCATTTTATTAGATTCAAGAACTTTTAAGTTCAGTTTGTTAAACGATGAGAAAACAATTTATTTGTTTTTCAACCTCGTCGTATCGACAGTTGGGGGTTTGTCCCACTGTTTTATGTTGAATTGGTTTGATTTATTAATATAATCTCCTGCATTTCGTCAAAAAAAAAATTATTTATCAAAAATATCATTTTTTCTAAGTTTTTTTTACAATTTTACCAATTTTTAAAATATTTGTAAAAATATATTTTACAAAGCGAGAATCAGACTAAAATGATATAAACATTATCCAAAAATTAATTAAATATTTATAAACTAATCAGTAATCAAAATGATTAATCGTATATTCAGATTATTAATCTGTACAATGAATTTTAATTCATGGAATAGGGAGTACTACAAAGTGCTTTGGAAGTGAATGGAAATAAGGAAATTAACAACTTAAAATGCATTTATAATGTGTGACAGCCCCAAATCCGGGGTCATGAATTTGGGCCATCACGAACCAACTTCCATTCAAATTCAATATCTCTTGGGTTTTTTTTTTTTTATAATTAATACTTATGCAATTGACCCCACAGTAATATACACACCCACACACCAGTCATATGCTCAGAGAACAACATTCACCATAATAAGAGTCTAGAATTAAAAAGTTATTACAAACCCAGAATCATACTTAAGTACATTGTTGAGTGATACTTCTACAAGAAGCATTTCAACAACCAAATTTATTACAAACTTTCAAACTTGCACACTTAATATACATAAGCCCTCTAAACCCCTTGCGATGGTCATCTACCTCGGGAATTGATGCTAACGAGCTCTCAGAAGGTCGCCTTTCCCTTACCCTCTTGCGGGGCGTTCTGCGTAGTATGGGCATACCTAGCTGTATATAGATAAGTAGCAAGAGTGAGCTATAATAGCTCAGCAAGATAATATTGAAAACTAGAATTTAAAATGTAACCAAGTATACATGTATATACATATGTAAGCAGTAACCAATTTATAAACTTTAAAGAAGAATAAAACTCTTATTTAATAATACATCATCCACTTACTATTATAAGAAAGAAATCTAAGGTAATACAGTATCAGTTTCTCTTCTTAAATATTATAACAACCAATATACCCTTTTAGTGTAATATTTTAAAATAACATAAATACTTGAATAAATCCCTCACTATCATCTTCTCATTTCCCTCCTGTACAGTAATTTTATAAATTAATATAAAATCAGTTTCTCTTCATCTATATCAATAATTCCATCTTTCATATCATTTTCCCTTTTCAGTATATCAATCTGACTTTATCATTTATTCTTTATTCACATATTGTAGGGGTTTTCACTGTTGCCGAATACGTGAGGCACGATGATCAGTCGCCCTCCGTATCCGTCCATTTTTACTACCGGTAGAAGGAGGAAGGTCTACCACTACATCCCCCTGGAGGAAGGTCTACCACTACATCCTCCTTCGGCAACTCTTGGGCCGAATTAAAATATTGATTGCTGGACTGTGCAGCACACAGCCTCTTACGCTTTTTATTGCTATCCCCCTTTTTATAAGATCATTACTCAATTTATCAACACCATTTCACATTTCCATATGTCATTCACTTATCTCATTTCCATTCTCGCACATTACTTCTATAAAATATATGTATATATCATACACTAAAAGAATGTTTATAATATAGCATTATAAACCATATAACCCTAGATAACAACTGATACCATTCTCTTTCATATCTCTTTTACCTTAGAGCATATTCGCTCCATTCGTAATCATCTCTATATTCATATTTCAGAAAACATATCCATATCTCTTTAACCTCCCACAATCAAGAAAATATATTCTTTGCAATATAGCAACAAAAGCATCACATATACATAAATATATTCCATGATATCATTATTATTCCGAAGATAAATAATTTTTAAAATAGGGATAGATGGATCTTGCCTCGATTTCTGTATCCTGATAGTAGGGCTGGTTCCTCCTCCGGAATTTCTATAAACACAAAAGGACTGTCATTAGAACACTACATCTCTTACTCACTATCCTCTTGTATAACAAAACCCTTTACACTTCAACATATGTTTAATGTGTTATTATTATCCCAAAGGTTCAAGAACTTAACCATTTATAAGCTCAATCGAAGTTTCAGGGGTTTTTACCATTTCCCCTAACAACCACACTCGACTGTACAATTTCTTATAAATTTTTGAATTCGAATTTTAATGCAAGGTCAACTGGTATTAGTTCTTTGACCACACTACTACCATATCCCAAAATTTCGTGGCTTTTAAACATGTTAAAGTATGGTAACTATAACCTCAAATTTGGTACAATTACGATTTCTCGACTTTCGAACGTCTTTCACTAAAACTGACTTTTCTCCTAAACCGTACGTCAGATTTTAACGCACCTTATATCAAAACGATCTATGAACTAAGCTCTATCATTTCATGGTCACTAAGTGTGCTAGACAGTAAGGTACCATACTGCATTGGTGTCCAAAAACAGGGCAGTTTGTCGTTCTAACGAAAATCGGACATTATAACTGCTGTAATTTCATACTTTCCAAAATCAAACTCCTCCAAATCAATCATCAAACACCATAATCATCACCTACACCATGTGGTCTTCATTACCAGCCATGGTTACAATCCCAAACTCCTTCCAAAATCAACTTTAATCACTTACAAACACTTATAACATCATAATCTTAATCTTTACACCACTTAATCACTTAAACCAACAATATTCATCATAATATAAAAAGGGACAAGAGTGTTTATACCTTCTTGAAGCTTTACAACACTCAACAAGCCTTGGATACACCTTAAGTCACTTTGTATTAGCTTAAATCAACTAAAAGAACCATGAAAATCAAGTTAGTTTCTTGAAAACTACTATTCATCACTATTCATCATCAACTTCAATGATTTTATTACCTATGCAAATGATGTTGGATTGCCTTGAAATTTTGTAGATGATCCTTCCTAACCTCCAAGAACACCCATGAATTTTCCTTAGATTTGTAGTTGAAGAGAGCTAGGGTTTTGATTTTGATTTTTCTTGTTTTCTTAAAAGGGGCCGAATGGTTTTTACAAGAGAGGGGAAGAGATTTTTGTGTTATTTCTTTGATCTCATCTTAATCTTACTACTTACTTGTTTGTGTAGCTTGTCTTGGAAGCTTGGTAAAAAAAATCTAGGTGTTAAAAGACTAATCTACCCTTAATTTGGTTTAGTGGAAGATGATGTAATCTTAATGATCTCATATCTTGTTTTCTAGAATTTCTAAGTAAAATGCTAAGTACATTGATAAATAATGTGGTATGTATCCTTGTTATATTACTAATCTTGGTTGCTTAATCTCCATATTCGTCTAATTGTGGTTCGTTACGAATGTACCTCATTATCTCAGTGGTTTTGAGATCATTTAACAATCCAAATTCCATTGGTATTCTCTTAACTTAAAAATCCCCTGGTTCAATTCTAAATTCACTAATCCCTCAATATATAATTCTTATAATGTTTCCATGCTCCTTAGTGTCCAATAGAAGCTTATTCGAAATCAAAATCCTCAAAATTTCATGCTTCAGGAATTTCTGAAATCTAACGTCATTTCGAGTCACTTATTTTCAATGTACACTACTAATATGATTTCTGTTTATTCATTTTCCATTTCCATTATAGAGTACCTATATACCATTTCTCTAAATCCTCAAAATTTACTATTCATTTGACCACTGTAGCATTACTGAAGTTAGGGTTATTACATCCTTCCCCCCTTAAAAGGATTCCGTCCCGGAATCACGTCAAAATGTCCATAGATACCTTTTCATTTACACCTTATAACTTCTATATCACTTTTTCCATCCTTTTTCCTTCATAATATCTCTATCTTGTTTGCGCAAAATTACACCAACATAAACTTGCTTGTCATTCATCAACATCTCTCTTTTAGTTATGGGTATTGGCCACCATATTGGCCTATCCTGAATGGTAGTGTATCTCACTTATGGTTTATCCCTATGTTGATCTCTATCATGACATAAAATATACATATTTCGCTCTTATTATATCTTGTCTCTGTAAAATCTTCCAGAAATCCAACTAGAATAAGATTCTTTGAAACAATTGTAAGAAAATATTACCTATAATATATATTTCCTGTTCGTATTTAAATGAGTCTATGGTTTACCCCCAAAATACTATTATTCTCCTTTTTATAGAATTTCTAGACCCCAACAGATACTGATTTTCCTTATCTAGATTATCAACCTACCTATACCATTTATTGACCACACTGATTCCTAACCAAACATTTACACTAAAAATTTAAATACTAGAAAAAAATGTTCACCTGCATCTGTATCCGGCTTTCTCAATGCCTCTCCTAAAGTCATGTTATACACTCTAGCAGTAGGCTTGTTTGAAGCAGTCACACTCTGTCCTGACGCAGACGACCCACCAAAACGACAATCCCTAGCAAAATGTCCTAATCTTCCACATTGATAACACTTCTTTTCAGCTGATGGACACCTGTCCCGATAATGTCCTTTCTGTCCACAATTAAAGCAAGTTACTTCTAACATCTTACACTCTCCGATATGCTTCTTACCACACGTGTTGCAATCTGGCAATGGTGGTCGCGATTGATTAGACTGGAAGGTTCCTGTGGATCTACCACCCTGATTCACAGTCTCACTGGTAGTCTTATTATTCCCTGACTTTCCTCCAAACTGGGGTTTTTGTCCTTTACCAAATTTGTTAAAATAGCTTCCCTCACTTGAACCTCCCTTCTGACCTTCAAATTTTCTTTTCTTACTCTCTCGTCCTATTTGAGTCTGTTCACTCTCAGCTTCGATAATGGATGCCTTATGAACTACCGCAGCATACTCGGTCAACTCAAATGGTGCCACTCTAGTACGTAGCCATGGTTTCAATCCTTGTTGGAATCTTTTCGCTCGTTGCTCTTCAGTACGCACGAATTCTGGAACAAACCTAGATAGTTCTGTAAACTTAGTTTCATACTCTGCCACTAATAGGTTTTCCTGCTTTAGCTCCAAAAATTTTATTTCCATCTGGTTCTCCAAGTACCTAGGGGAATATTTGTCTAGAAACACCCTAGTGAAACGCTCCCAAGTTATCACTCCCGCTCCCTCGAGATTTTTCTTAGCTTCCCACCAATAATTTGCTTCTCCCTTTAGGAGATAGGCTGCAAAAACTGTCTTCTGATCTTCCTCTACCCTCAGTATCTCAAAAGCCTTTTCCATCTCTTTCAGCCATGCCCTGGCTGCTACTGGGTTAGTGGTTCCCTCAAATTCTGGGGGTTTTAATGACTTAAAGGCACGAAAAGAGTTAGCTGCCTGGTTGGGAAGAACAGGTGGTTGTGGCAGATTCTGTGGATTAGCTAAATTCTGCCTCAATAGTTCCATAAATTGGTTAAAAGGGTTACCATCCTGATTTCCCTGTTGGCCAGTTGATTCATCTTCTTCTTCCTCATGATCTTGTTCATTATGAGCGTTTTCACCCTGCCTATTCTGACTTGCTTCCTCTCTCTCATTTTCCCTTGCATTCATTCTATTATTACGCTTAGGCGGCATGATTCTGTATATAATAATATTCTCCATTAATCACCCAAATTTAGGGTACAATATACATCATTTCCATATATGCACAACTATATCGTTAATTAATCTTATTTATGCATCCCTGTATTCTTAACTTCACACAAGTAATATTTAATTATAATACAACTTTGACAAATAAGCTTAGTACTTTTAGCACAATAACCTTTTCATTTAAGTCAATCACCTCATATATATCAACATTTTTGAATCTCAACATTTAATATCCAAATACGATAAAATTAGGCAAAGTACATAAACTTCATTAATTATTCCACTTCCCTTGTTTATCCTTATTCTGACTTTTTCCTCAAAATACACCTTACTTTCAATAGTAAATCTCAATTATACCTTAAAATTCCTCCTATTCTTTTATCTCACTAATTCTCAATTATACCCCTTTCTTCTCACGAAATTCCTTCCTCTTTTATAGCGAAACGCTTCTAGCTCTAATTATCTCTTATTGAAACTTCCCTTTGAATCTCCAGTTCCCTTGTATAATCACGTATATATACTCTAAACATTGCTTCCCTTGTCCCATCCATTACTGAAACCTTCGATATTCGAAATAATTGATAGAATTCAAGAGACCTTAAATTTAAACGAACCCAGATATAAGCAAGGGTCCCACAACAATTTATAACATTAAGAGTTTTAAATAACTCTTATTTGAAACAAAAGAATATTTTGGGAAATCAATATGATGGAAGAACCTGTACGTAACACAAGTGAGGGCGTCCCCTCCGACTTTCTATCACACAGACAGATTGTCCTTGTGTATACATATATGGTTGTTCCTCTTAGTTGGAGTGAGAAATATAGAGGAAAATTTAAATCACGATGATAAATACCATCTTCCAAAAATAATCTTAAAGGAATATTTTGACTAATACAATTTTGAAACACATTTCAAGGATACCAAAAAGTTTTGAAAAGATACCGGCCCATTTTTAATAAGAGATGATGGATCACCCTGGAATTACTCACGAGGTTATCTAACGTACACTTCCCGATACATCAAGTATTCCCTTTTTTCATATCGATCTCGTGTGCTACATAAACTTAACACTTTTGGCATAATAACTTTTATTAGCAATAATCTATAAAATTATAATCACTACTTAGAATAAACGCTTCGTTCGATAAAACCCCCTCTTGAACTCGATGTGAGTTCAAAATTTAATATTATAAATGATACAATATTATTATCACTCTTGTTCCTGAGCATTATGACTCTTAGCTCTGATACCAACTGTGACAGCCCCAAATCCGGGGTCATGAATTTGGGCCATCACGAACCAACTTCCATTCAAATTCAATATCTCTTGGGTTTTTTTTTTTTATAATTAATACTTATGCAATTGACCCCACAGTAATATACACACCCACACACCAGTCATATGCTCAGAGAACAACATTCACCATAATAAGAGTCTAGAATTAAAAAGTTATTACAAACCCAGAATCATACTTAAGTACATTGTTGAGTGATACTTCTACAAGAAGCATTTCAACAACCAAATTTATTACAAACTTTCAAACTTGCACACTTAATATACATAAGCCCTCTAAACCCCTTGCGATGGTCATCTACCTCGGGAATTGATGCTAACGAGCTCTCAGAAGGTCGCCTTTCCCTTACCCTCTTGCGGGGCGTTCTGCGTAGTATGGGCATACCTAGCTGTATATAGATAAGTAGCAAGAGTGAGCTATAATAGCTCAGCAAGATAATATTGAAAACTAGAATTTAAAATGTAACCAAGTATACATGTATATACATATGTAAGCAGTAACCAATTTATAAACTTTAAAGAAGAATAAAACTCTTATTTAATAATACATCATCCACTTACTATTATAAGAAAGAAATCTAAGGTAATACAGTATCAGTTTCTCTTCTTAAATATTATAACAACCAATATACCCTTTTAGTGTAATATTTTAAAATAACATAAATACTTGAATAAATCCCTCACTATCATCTTCTCATTTCCCTCCTGTACAGTAATTTTATAAATTAATATAAAATCAGTTTCTCTTCATCTATATCAATAATTCCATCTTTCATATCATTTTCCCTTTTCAGTATATCAATCTGACTTTATCATTTATTCTTTATTCACATATTGTAGGGGTTTTCACTGTTGCCGAATACGTGAGGCACGATGATCAGTCGCCCTCCGTATCCGTCCATTTTTACTACCGGTAGAAGGAGGAAGGTCTACCACTACATCCCCCTGGAGGAAGGTCTACCACTACATCCTCCTTCGGCAACTCTTGGGCCGAATTAAAATATTGATTGCTGGACTGTGCAGCACACAGCCTCTTACGCTTTTTATTGATTGATTGCTGGACTGTGCAGCACACAGCCTCTTACGCTTTTTATTGATTGATTGCTGGACTGTGCAGCACACAGCCTCTTACGCTTTTTATTGCTATCCCCCTTTTTATAAGATCATTACTCAATTTATCAACACCATTTCACATTTCCATATGTCATTCACTTATCTCATTTCCATTCTCGCACATTACTTCTATAAAATATATGTATATATCATACACTAAAAGAATGTTTATAATATAGCATTATAAACCATATAACCCTAGATAACAACTGATACCATTCTCTTTCATATCTCTTTTACCTTAGAGCATATTCGCTCCATTCGTAATCATCTCTATATTCATATTTCAGAAAACATATCCATATCTCTTTAACCTCCCACAATCAAGAAAATATATTCTTTGCAATATAGCAACAAAAGCATCACATATACATAAATATATTCCATGATATCATTATTATTCCGAAGATAAATAATTTTTAAAATAGGGATAGATGGATCTTGCCTCGATTTCTGTATCCTGATAGTAGGGCTGGTTCCTCCTCCGGAATTTCTATAAACACAAAAGGACTGTCATTAGAACACTACATCTCTTACTCACTATCCTCTTGTATAACAAAACCCTTTACACTTCAACATATGTTTAATGTGTTATTATTATCCCAAAGGTTCAAGAACTTAACCATTTATAAGCTCAATCGAAGTTTCAGGGGTTTTTACCATTTCCCCTAACAACCACACTCGACTGTACAATTTCTTATAAATTTTTGAATTCGAATTTTAATGCAAGGTCAACTGGTATTAGTTCTTTGACCACACTACTATCATATCCCAAAATTTCGTGGCTTTTAAACATGTTAAAGTATGGTAACTATAACCTCAAATTTGGTACAATTACGATTTCTCGACTTTCGAACGTCTTTCACTAAAACTGACTTTTCTCCTAAACCGTACGTCAGATTTTAACGCACCTTATATCAAAACGATCTATGAACTAAGCTCTATCATTTCATGGTCACTAAGTGTGCTAGACAGTAAGGTACCATACTGCATTGGTGTCCAAAAACAGGGCAGTTTGTCGTTCTAACGAAAATCGGACATTATAACTGCTGTAATTTCATACTTTCCAAAATCAAACTCCTCCAAATCAATCATCAAACACCATAATCATCACCTACACCATGTGGTCTTCATTACCAGCCATGGTTACAATCCCAAACTCCTTCCAAAATCAACTTTAATCACTTACAAACACTTATAACATCATAATCTTAATCTTTACACCACTTAATCACTTAAACCAACAATATTCATCATAATATAAAAAGGGGCAAGAGTGTTTATACCTTCTTGAAGCTTTACAACACTCAACAAGCCTTGGATACACCTTAAGTCACTTTGTATTAGCTTAAATCAACTAAAAGAACCATGAAAATCAAGTTAGTTTCTTGAAAACTACTATTCATCACTATTCATCATCAACTTCAATGATTTTATTACCTATGCAAATGATGTTGGATTGCCTTGAAATTTTGTAGATGATCCTTCCTAACCTCCAAGAACACCCATGAATTTTCCTTAGATTTGTAGTTGAAGAGAGCTAGGGTTTTGATTTTGATTTTTCTTGTTTTCTTAAAAGGGGCCGAATGGTTTTTACAAGAGAGGGGAAGAGATTTTTGTGTTATTTCTTTGATCTCATCTTAATCTTACTACTTACTTGTTTGTGTAGCTTGTCTTGGAAGCTTGGTAAAAAAAATCTAGGTGTTAAAAGACTAATCTACCCTTAATTTGGTTTAGTGGAAGATGATGTAATCTTAATGATCTCATATCTTGTTTTCTAGAATTTCTAAGTAAAATGCTAAGTACATTGATAAATAATGTGGTATGTATCCTTGTTATATTACTAATCTTGGTTGCTTAATCTCCATATTCGTCTAATTGTGGTTCGTTACGAATGTACCTCATTATCTCAGTGGTTTTGAGATCATTTAACAATCCAAATTCCATTGGTATTCTCTTAACTTAAAAATCCCCTGGTTCAATTCTAAATTCACTAATCCCTCAATATATAATTCTTATAATGTTTCCATGCTCCTTAGTGTCCAATAGAAGCTTATTCGAAATCAAAATCCTCAAAATTTCATGCTTCAGGAATTTCTGAAATCTAACGTCATTTCGAGTCACTTATTTTCAATGTACACTACTAATATGATTTCTGTTTATTCATTTTCCATTTCCATTATAGAGTACCTATATACCATTTCTCTAAATCCTCAAAATTTACTATTCATTTGACCACTGTAGCATTACTGAAGTTAGGGTTATTACATAATGTGTGTTGCATTTATAAAAGCAGAATAATTATTTTTACGTTAAAATATTATATTAGAATTGATGCACAGTAAGACAACACTAGTGTTAAGAGTTTATATTTTATCATGGTTTCAGTTTCGATTTTTGTTCAATATATAAGCCTAATCATTTAAAAGATAGTTATTAAGATAATTATTGTATTTTTCCATGTGTAACAACGGACAACCTATCACAATTTAAAGTATCTCGGCGAAAATAGAAAAACAATGTAAACATATGTGTGAAGTATGATACCAAAAGAAAAAAAGTATGAAGTATATCAGCGAAAATTATAATTACAGTAAATGTTTTCCCCATCCATCTTTCTTCTCTTATGCATGCAACAATCACATTCTCGAATGCACATGTCTCCGGCCATTCCCAACGTAAAACAAAAATCATAACAGATAAAAATTGAAAATCTAACAAGGTTTTCAATTTTTCCAGTTGGTCCTTCCCCGACCACCTTACAATTCTTACTAACGAACGTTCATTTACGTTTTCCAGAATCTTGTGGGGGTGTATGTAATTTTTGTCTTTTGGCATCATATTCGGTATTCGAATATAAACTGTGCTGCATGTAAACAAAAATAAAAGAAGAGACACTTGCAGATTGAAACTATAATTGGTGTCTGGAGAAACCAATTTACACAAAAAGATTGATTTCTCCATGAAATGAGAAGAAATGATATACGAAACCGGAATGGTATTACCTGGAGGAGGGGGCAATGAGGGGTCGTTGTTTTGCTCTTTTTATAACTTTTCTTTGTTCTTTAGTGGTTGCAACTCATGAGACCAACCGGAAATTTGCTGAACCCAAAAATGAAGACATCGACGAAGATATGGTATGTTCAAGAACAGCATTCATCTGTTTCAGTATTTTTACATAAAATGAATTTCCATGTGTGAACCAGTGTATAGTGTGTGCGATTGATGTGTAATTTTAAGGTATATTTCGGCTCAGTTTTGAAGCACCGTCTTCCAGAATACCAGATGTGACAGTGTTTACTTCATTATGTTATGATGTAGCCATGTATGTTATGTTATTAATTGTACAGATCTAAAGTTACCGAAAGTTTATCGAAACAAGATATAGATAGATAGATTTTGTTATAACCATTGCAATGGTTAGAAAAAATGTCTTGTTATATCAAATAACTAAAAGAGAGGGGATAGATAAAAACATATACACAAGTAATTTACATCAGTTTCTACCTAGAAGTAATTTACATCCCTTTGTATGTACAGTCTAATGTTCTCATTCTGCTGTATTTATATAAATTTTTCGTTTTCGTTGAAGTTTAATATATTAAAGTGAAGCATCTGTCTAATTTGTTAAAGAATGTCCCAGGCAGAGCAAGTGTGGCTTCACTGCAGGAAAGAACTACAAGAAATTACAAAGGGTTACGACTACTCTGACTTTGATATTCAATTGCCAGCAAGTAGTGGTCAGAATATGGTTGAATCAGATTTGGGATTGTTAAAGAAGAGAATTCTGCACAAAACTATCACTGATATGCCTTTTCATGGGAAACAAATTCTTTTGAATTGCCTAGACAAGGAAGTCATTCAATCACAAACTTCTAGGAGAAACTCTGCACTTATCAGTTGGCATAAGCTGTTTTTCGATTGGTCTAGCATTCCTAGAAGATTTCTACAAAGAAAAAAGAACTCACCTAGACCACATCGACACCCTAAACACAAAGATACCCTTGGAAGGCTAACAGCAGCAACTGCTCGTCGTGCTGGAGTTCCAAGCCCTCCTGAACCTCCAAGTTCTCGTACCACATCAAATGCTGCTGCTAACCCAGAATCTTCTTTGACAACCCTAAATGTAAAATATGACAAATCTTCACCTTCAAGTCCATCGGATGATGGTACAAGTCCTGAGGCATCTAAAGATCCGACTGATGTTACGACATCAGGATCACCAGCATCACCTTTTGAGGCATTTGCCCTTAGACAACTCGAGAAGACTATGGAACAATTGAAGACAAACGAAGCTGGATCACCTGCACCTAAACCTCCACCAACAAAAAATAAAAACTCACCTTCTTCATCACCAACAAAAGATAAAAACTCACCTTCTCCATCACCAACAAAAGATAAAGAATCACCTTCTCCATCACCAACAAAAGATAAAAACTCACCTTCTCCATCACCAACAAAAGATAAAAACTCACCTTCTCCATCACCAACAAAAGATAAAAACTCACCTTCTCCATCACCAACAAAAGATAAAAAATCACCTTCTCCATCACCAACAATAGATGAAAACTCACCTTCTCCGTCACCAACAAAAGATAAAACATCACCTTCTCCATCACCAACAAAAGACAAAAACTCACCTTCTCCATCACCAACAAAAGATAAAAACTCACCTTCTCCATCACCAACAAAAGATAAAAACTCACCTTCTCCATCACCAACAAAAGATAAAGAATCACCTTCTCCATCACCAACAAAAGCTGAAAAATCACCTTCTCCGTCACCAACAAAAGATAAAAACTCACCTTCTCCATCACCAACAATAGATGAAAACTCACCTTCTCCATCACCAACAAAAGATAAAACATCACCTTCTCCATCACCAACAAAAGATAAAAACTCACCTTCTCCATCACCAACAAAAGATAAAAACTCACGTTCTCCATCACCAGCAGAAAAAAGTAATTCACCTGCACCTTCACCACCAGAAAGAAGTAAATCACCAGCACCTTCACCGCCAAAGAAAAGTAAATCACCTGCACTTTCCCCATCAGGGAAAAGTGAAGCATCTGAACCTTCACCAATAGAAGAAAGTGAATCCCCTAAAACTTCTCCCGTCAAGCCTCAAACAAAAAATCATGTCGCTAAAACTTCTGTTGTCGCTGGATGTTCAGTGGCAGGAGCGGTTGCTGTTGCACTTGTCTTGTTCTGTGGTATAAGTAAGAGAAAAAGAAAGGAGGCGATTAATGAACAAACAGATGACATGCCTTCTTTTTATTTTTCGGATGGTACATAAATTATTAATTTTTTTTATATCAGTAACTGCCAAAGTACTTCTTACTAAGCATACTGTTAAACCTTCAGGTTCTTTAGAAACGCCTAAGGGTGTAGCAGAATCAAGTAGAACAGGCTACAACTCCTCAGCTACTGGAAGAAATTTCAACACTGGGTCTGGTGTCCCTGGTGCATCTGGAGACGGGAAATTACCACTTCCACCTGGAAGAGCAGCAGCTCCTCTGGCCCCGAAACCTACTCCTCCTTCTCCTTCTCCGCCTTCTCCTCCTTCTCTGCCTTCTCCTCCTAAACCTCCTACGCAAAAGGCTCCGCCACCCCCAAAAGTTGCTCAGCCACCACCTCAGCCACCAAAACCTTCACCTCTTGGGCCAAATAGTAGACGTGCTTTTTCCAAAAAGGCTGCCGAAGGTAGTGATGATCAGAAAGCAAAGCTTAAGCCATTCTTTTGGGACAAGGTTCCTGCCAACCCTGATGAATCCATGGTTTGGCATGACCTTAATTCGGGATCCTTTCAGTAAGAACTTCAGTTTGTAGCACATGTACATTACACCTAAATATGGACATCCTCTATGTTTAATAGTCGTTGATTTAATTCTATAATCACAGGTACAACGAGGAAATGATGGAAACTCTGTTTGGTTATAAAGCTGCGGAGCAAATCAAAAGTAATGGTAAAAAAGAGCCAGTAGCTTTTGAAGCTCCAAAATATATTCAAATTATCGATCCTAGGAAAGCACAGAATTTATCAATTATATTAAAGGCATTAAGTGTGACAACCGACGAAGTCTGCGATGCCCTTTTGGAAGGTAACTCTTTCACTATGTTAAGTATTTTCAGCTAGTACATATCTTTAATATGATCAGGATTATTCTCAAACGTATTAAAGTGCTGAAAGGAAGCTTCTTTTACAGTATTTTCGGTTTATTTGACCCTCTGGTTAGGCGCTCTGACGCAATTTGAGAAATCTTATTATGTAAAAGCTTATATTTCACCAAGTTTTGAGACCTCTTCTTGTGGACAGGTAACGAGCTTCCTTTTGAGCTCATTCAGACGTTGTTGAAGATGGCACCAACAGCAGACGAAGAGTTAAAGCTCAGGTTATACAATGAGGATCTTTCTAAGCTTGGTCCTGCTGAACGATTCCTCAAAGATATGGTTGAAATTCCATTTGCCTTCAAGCGCCTAGAGTCATTGTTGTTTATGTATACTGTTGAGGAGGAAATCACAACTGTAAAAGAATCTTTAGCAGACATAAAGGTATAGTCTTATGGTTTTAAAATTTGATGTCCTAGTAAATAATTATCTAGTGGAGTTTACTGCAAACGAGTTCAATGCAAAGTAGCATGCCACTCATTTCAGTTTAATATTTATTCCTTGTTATACAGATGAATTCAACTGATATGGTTTTAATCGTACAATCCATCTGAATTTCAGGTAGCTTGCAATGAGATTAAGAACAGCAGACTTTTTCTGAAACTCCTGGAAGCAGTTCTTAAAACTGGCAACCGCATGAATGATGGTACTTATCGTGGCGGTGCACAGGCATTTAAGCTTGACACACTCTTAAAACTATCAGATGTTAAAGGAACTGATGGGAAGACCACGCTTCTTCACTTTGTCGTTGTTGAGATAATTCGATCTGAGGGTATACGAGCTGCACGTAAAGGAAATGCGAGCAAAAGAATTACCGAGGTGAATACAGAAGATATGCTTCATAGTTCAACCGAGGCAGCAGAATACGTACGCAGCCTTGGCATTGAGATAGTTTCCAATTTAAGCAACGAGCTAGAAAACGTAGCGAAGGCAGCACATTTAGACGGCGATGTGCTAAGGTCAACAGTTCATAAACTTGGGCATTCATTAACAAAATCAAAAGATTTTTTGAACAATGAGATGGATAGTTCAGATGAAAAGGGTAAGTTCCGCGAGACACTAGCAAGTTGTGTGCGGCAGGCAGACGATGATATAATATGGTTGTTAGAAGAAGAAAAGAAGATGACTTCTCTGGTTCAAAGCACAGCTCATTACTTTCACGGCAATGCAGGAAAAGATGAGGGCTTGCATTTGTTTGCTGTTGTTCGCGATTTCTTGACAATGGTAGAAAAGGTTGTTAATGAGGTGAAAAAGTCACCAAAAAACACAACCAAGAAAATGTCTTCAACTGCACAAGAATCGCAGCAGCCGAATTCACCAACAAACACAACCAAGAAAATGTCTTCAACTGCACAAGAATCGCAGCAGCCGAAATCACCAACAAACACAACCAAGAAAATGTCTTCAACTGCACAAGAATCGCAGCAGCCGAATTCACCAACAAACAGCCTTCGGCAACGCCTGTTTCCTGCAATCAAGCAGCAGCGTCGCAATGATTCTAGTTCTTCAGATGATGAAAGTTGATCTTCGTACATACTGTAGTAAAGCCTGGTTTACAAGTCATTGAACTTCCTTGTCGGAGTAATTAGTGGAAATGTTTAAAGGAAACGTATGTGAAGATTACGCGTCTGCTCTGCTCCCACAAAACTCTATAAGGAAAAATTTGGTAGACAAGACAAGTTCAAGATCAGTTCCAAATGAACTTCCACTGCCAATTATATTTGCCCGGACAGATGACTTCAAAGGTTCTGGTGCATCCAGATGATTATTCGCGGGAAGTATGCTGCAACAATACTCCATGAGACCGTGACATGCTAGAAAGACCACTCTCTCTAGTCGTGACTTTCCTATTTTTCTAAAGGGGTTAAATATATGTCACAAACTGTTTAGAGTGACGAAAAAAGAGGGTCAGTCAAATGTGCATAGTTTTACGAGGCATTGCCCTTCTTGTTTCATTAGTTATTAGGGCGATGAAAGAAAATGAGTTAGTACATATGTGAGTCTAATCTCTTACTGTACATACACGATTTAGCCAGATCAGTCGTATAGGTTATGTTTCCGTATATAAGTGCGATTTTGTTTATGTGGTATTGTTCAATTTCATCTTAGTATTTGATAACAATTTGTAGTACCTAGCATTTTTATTTTTTTTTTGAACACAAAGGGAGATATTATTACTGCAAAATAGAATCATACAATAGTGTTTCCAACACACTAGGTGGAGGAGACAAGAAATCATTGGAGCTATTAACCAAACAGGGAACCCTAGCTAGCAAATGGGCGACCTTATTGGCTTGCTTCTTAACAAACTTGACGGAAATATCAGGCCTAGAACGAAGAATGGAGATGCTTTCCTCTAGAATAAACCCTACTTCAATGCAATACTCTGTCCTCCTATTCAATGCTGTCACAGTAAGCGAAGAATCACACTCAACTTCCACTTCAGTCACCGGCAGAGATTGTATCCATTTTAGTGCTTCTAAAACCCCCCACGCCTCGGCTTCAAACACTGGCACCGCACCAGCACATCTTGCATTTCTTGCTTTCATGAACGAGCCACGGTGGTCTCTTAGAACCATACCAACAGAGAATGAAGACGTCCCTGGAAACACAGATGCGTCTACATTCACCTTCAATTTACCTTCTTCAGGAGCATCCCATCGCGTTATAATCCTGTCTGCACAAGGGACACCAGTAGCCATTCTTCCCAACCTACGTTTACTTGCTTTCTGCCACTCAGATATGTGTTTCTTACTACAATCTACTGCAATTTGAGCTGAGATTACCTTATTCTCCCATACTTTTTGATTTCTAGATGACCATATACTCCAGAGCACCGTAGCTATCTTCATCATGATATCCTGAGATTCTTCTGCAAACTTCTGAAGCAGCCAATCCGAAGCGTATTCCACATTACTAAAATCAAATTCTAGATCCATCTCTCTCCAACACTGCTTCGCAAACTCACAATCAAGGAAAATGTGTGCCAAATGTTCAACATCATGCACACACATTGGACAGCTGATAGTACAAAGCACCCCTTTCCTGCGAAGCATGTAGCGGACAGGCACATTATTGCGAGCAAACCTCCATAGAAAGACTTTAACTTTTTGAGGAACTTTCAATCTCCAAAGCTGATTCCATCCAGACTCTCTACGCTCGTTAGAACCTGTATTACTATGCCAAAACTGATAGCCTGTTTTCACACTATACTTACCATCCATAGAGTGAACCCATGCCACACGATCTTTAACCTGGGTTTGGGGAACAGGCGTTGCTAAGATTGCCTCAGCATCACAGTTTGGGAACAAACTATACACCTTTTGGTTATCCCATTTTTTAAGACCAGGAACAAACAGATCACTTGCTTTAACAATGTCACCTCTGTCATTAATATCAGATTCCACTCTAAAATCAACTTTATTCCTTAACCAAGCATCCTCAAAGACATCAATGCTCTTCCCATCTCCGAGAATCCATCTAAAGCCCTTCTTCAATGTTTCTTTAGCTTGCCAGAGTCCCGACCAAAGAAAACTCGAGCCTCCTCCTCGACTAGCATTAAACAGCGTACTATTAGGAAAATATCTGGCTTTGAAAATACGAGCAACCAAAGAATCTGGATTGCTCAAAAAACTCCAGCATTGTTTTCCTAGCAAAGCTAAATTGAAGCCATGCAAATCCCGAAATCCCAACCCTCCTCTGTTCTTCGACATACTCATGTTCTCCCATGAAAGCCACCGAATGCCTTTACCAGAATTGTTACCAGAACCCCACCAAAAACTGTTCATCATACGTTGAAGTTCTTGGCACAATGACTTAGGGAGAAGAAAACAGGACATAGTGTATGTGGGAATTGCCTGAGCTACATTACGTAGAAGAACTGCTTTACCTGCTCTTGTCAGACATTTAGAACTCCAACCATGAATTTTCTTCCTCAGACGCTCCTTCAAAAAACTAAAAACTGCCTTCTTAGATCTGCCAATCAACGAAGGCAAACCTAAATAATGACCTGTGCTCAGATCATTGTGAACCCCCAGAATATTCTTAATCTCATTTTGCTTGTCTTGACCAACATTAGCACTAAAGAATATACCTGATTTTTGCAAATTTATCGCTTGACCTGAGAGTTCCTCATACTTTTCCAGAATAACTTTAATCTCCCTAGTTTCTTCAGACGTTGCATTATTAAATAGCGATTTTATATAGTCATTTAATACCCATTTTAATACAAGATTTAGAATGTCTAGCATTCTATAAATTAAAAATGTCTGTAAGTGGAATGAGAATTAACTACTCAAAAATCACTAGAAAATTTCTAGTTTGTGTAAAGATCAAAAGATAAAGTCTATGAATATTAAACTTCTAGTTAGAAAGAACTCCAACCTCATCCCATGCCTATGCAAAATGAGCACTAAGCTTAACAATAAGCAAGAAGAAGAGAAAATGCAAATGCAACAAGTCTTGGACAGATTTCAGACAGCGTTCGGGTTCGAAATAGCAAGCAGACTTGATTACCAAAACTAATAAACTGCTAACTGTAGAGGCCAGGTACTTTTTTAAATACAATATATAGAAATGTGATCATAAGATAATTTCCATTGTATGATTGTGGCTGATTATATACAGCAAGGTGCTAATATGAAAGGAACATTACAGGTAATATAAATCAAGCATGAATATCTTGACCAGCATGAATATCTTGACAGCATGAATATCTTGACTAGTACTACATAATGTATGTCAACTGATAGATATGTTGTCCATGTGAGCTAGGCTATCCATGTGCTAGCCATGACTGTCCAGTATGTTAACAGATCAGATGAAGCTATCCTAACATTCCCCCTCAAGAGGGAGATCGGTAATGAACTCCAATCTTGTCTCTGAGATTCTGAAACTTGCTACCTGTAAGAGATTTGGTCATAACATCTGCTAGTTGATCCTGAGAATTAACATGTATAACACGAAGATAGCCTTTCTGAACAAGATCTCTGACGAAGTAATAATCAATAGCTAAGTGTTTCATTCTAGAGTGAAAAACTGGATTAGCACTTAACTATGTAGCTCCGACATTGTCACAATATATCACTGGACCTGTACAGGACTTAACATGAAGTTCACGAAGAAGATTACAGACCCAGATGATGTCAGTAGCAGTGGCAGCAACTGCTCTATACTCCGCTTCCGTTGATGATCGAGCTGTTGTGCGTTGCTTCTTCGAGCACCATGAAATTGGATTTTTACCAAGATATAAAATGAATGCAGTGTTGGAGGACCAATCCTCTTTGTTGCCACCCCAATCAGCATCAGAGTAAGCATGTAAGGATAACGGAGAATCCTTATGAAACTGAACACCATAATCAGTAGTTCCTCGAAGATACCTTAACAGCCTTTTAACAATGGACCAATGCTCTGTCGTTGGTGATTGCATATATTGAGACAACTTATTAACTGCAAAGGCCATTTCAGGTCGTGTAATTAACAAGTATTGTAAGCTTCCAACGACCATGCGAAACTCTTTTGGATCTTGTAATAGTGTACCAGATGTTTTAGTTATCGAAAAATTGGAAGGCAATGGCGTCGAAACTGGTTTTGCAGTAAGCATGTTAGTATGAGCCAATAAGTCAAGTATGTATCGCTTCTGTGATAAAAGGATACCACGGTTATTTGGAATAATTTCAATTCCAAGGAAGTATGAGAGTGGCCCCAGATCCTTAAGTGAAAATCTTTGAGAAAGAGTTTTCACAAAGGAATGTAAATGATCTGAACTGGAACCTGTAAGAATAATGTCATCGACATAGACCAATAGGTAAAGGAAAACATCACCATGCTGGTAGATAAACAAGGAGCTATCCGACTTGGAATTTTGAAAACCAACCTGAAGAAGGAATTTTCTAAGTTCATGATACCATGCACGAGACGCCTGTCTTAATCCGTAAATTGCTTTCTTCAATTTACAAACATGTGTTGGAAAATCTTTGTCAACAAAGCCAGGAGGTTGAGACATATAAACATCTTCATATAAAGTGCCTTGTAAAAATGCATTATTAACATCCAAATGTCGTATCGACCAGCCTTTGATTATGGCAATGCTGAGAACAACTCTCATGGTAGTAGGTTTGAGCACCGGACTGAAAGTATCATGAAAATCAATACCAGGACGTTGATTGAATCCTTTTGCAACTAAACGCGCCTTGTACCTGTCAATTGAACCATTAGAATGCCTTTTTATTTTAAAAACCCATTTGGAGCCAATTATATTCTGATCAGAGGCAGGTGAAACCAGATCCCATGTACCATTACAAACCAAGGCATTAAACTCCTCACTCATTGCTTGACGCCATTTCGTATCACTTAAGGCTTGTTTCACCGATGTGGGTTCTGTTTCTTTGTGTGTGTCAAGCTGTGCAGTAAGGTTTAATTTCTGGATAGGTTTCTTGATGTTGTTTTTCGAACGAGTAGTCATAGAATGAGTGGGAGGTGGTGGTAACAATGTATCAGATGATGAGTTGTTTGTGTCTGGTGAGCCTGCTGAGGATCCATGAGCAGGTGAAGGAGACATATGCACTGTAGAAGTAGGAGATCGTACCAAGGATGTAGTGTGGTTTTCTGCAAGTGGGATAGTGAGTACAGGTGGTATCCAGTCACAAATTGGACTTGAGCAGGGGTCATATGTCGTGGAGGGATTATGTTGAAATGGTTTAACTGATTCAACAAATTGGACATGTCTAGAAACATAAATCCTCCCAGTAGAGAGATGATAGCATAGATATGCACTTTGAGTGAGTGAATAACCAAGAAAGATACAAGGGACGGACCGACTCTCTAATTTATGAGTAGTGTATGGACGAATCCAAGGGTAACATAAACTGCCAAAAATTCTGAGTTTAGAATAGTTGGGTTTGCAGTGAAAAATTCGTTCATATGGTGAGTCAAGGTCTAAAAGTTTGGTTGGCATACGATTTATAAGGTAAACCGCAGTAGAGAATGCATATGACCAAAATTTTATTGGCATGAATGCTTGAGTTAAAAGACTAAGACCTGTTTCAACTATATGCCTGTGCCGTCTTTCAGATATGCCATTATGTTGAGGAGTGTGAGGCGGGGTGGTGAGATGAGATATTCCATTGGTAGCTAAGAATGAAGAGAGAGCAATAAATTCTCCTCCATTGTCACTGTATAAAGTTTTGATTTTACAACCAAAGTGATTTTCAACAATTGCTTTAAATTTGATGAATACCTCTTTAACTTCAGACTTAGCCTTTAAAGGATAAAACCAAGTATATCGAGTATGATGATCAACAAACACAACATAATATTTGAAATTATTAATAGAAAGCACAGGAGAACTCCAAACATCAGAAAAGATAATGTCAAGCGGTTGAGATGAAGATAGAGTGGATTGAGTAAAAGGAAGTTTATGTGACTTATTACATGAGCAAGCATTACAAGAACCATCCAACAATGCACTAGACTCCAAATCATTTGAACGAATAATATGCTGCAAAATGGGAAAAGAAGGATGTCCAAGGCGTTGATGCCAACTGGAGGTACTGGTTTTTGAAGTAGAAAAGACCAAGGGTGATGACGAAAGTTGGTTTTGAGGCCATTCATACACTCCATCCTTGATTGATCCCTGGTATAGAATAGTTTTAGTGCATAGGTCCTTCACCTGAAAGTTTTGAGGAAAAAATTCAACAGACACTTTGTTAGAAGCACATAGTTGGGATACCGAAATCAAATTTTTCTTAATAGACGGAACACATAAAACGTCTTGTAATTGAAAAGTCTGTCTAGAAGAAGGCAGAGAAACAGAACCGGTATGAGTGATTGGGAGGCCAGTACCATCACCAATCATGATGTCATCGACTCCTTCATATGGCGAATGCAAAGAAAGATTATTGAGATCAGTCGTAATGTGATGACTAGCACCGCTGTCCAAGAGCCAAGATGGTGGAGTTTTATTTGTGGTTGCAACATTGGCTTGAGGTTTATGGACCTGAGCCTGACTTGGAACAAACTTATAAGTTGGACATCGTTTAGCAGTGTGACCTTGAACTCCACAAATTTGACAAAAACCTTGATAAGGTCGGGGACCTCGATTATCTTTGCGATAGTTGTTCCGATTATACTGAGAGTTTTGTGGTTTGTTATAGTGAGAGTTTCGGATGTTGGGTTTGGTAACAACATTTGCCGTGGCTGGAAAATGAGGAGAATCAGTTTTGGTAGAGGTGACTTCAAAGGTCAACAGCTTTTCATGGAGTTCTTCAAATGAGACTGGAGTTTCACGGGCTTGTAAAGCTCGAGCAAGTTCCTTGTATTCATCTCCTAAACCTGCAAAAATAATGTCAATGATATCTTCGATATCCATAGGAGAACCTAACGAAGAGAGTTCATCAGTTTTAGATTTGATGGTTTGCAAATATTCTGTAATTGATAAGGAGCCTTTAGAAAGGTCCTTGATTTGTTGTTTGATGTGTTTGATTCGTCCCCTGGAAGGTTTGGCATAAATAGAGGTTAAGATGTCCCAAGCTTGTTTAGAGGTTGTGGAAGTACTGATGAAAGGAACAATGTTTGGAGAGAGAGAGCCAACTATGGCATTGAGAATCAGTTGATCCTGACGAACCCAAGCTGAAAAGGCTGGATTGAGGCTGGTAGTGTCACCATTTTTGACAGTTTGTGATGGACAAGATTTGGTACCATCAATATAACCAAGTATATCATAACCAATAAGCAGTGTTTGGAATTGAAGTTTCCAGGAAAGATAGTTATTATTGGTTAGCTTGATTGGAGTTTGAAAAGCTGTATTAATGGTGATCAAGGGTGTAGAATCGGCAGAAGCCATTATGGGGATGAAAAAAAAATGTGGATCGAAAATCTATGGCTTGAATGCTCTTGATACCATATAGAAATGTGATCATAAGATAATTTCCATTGTATGATTGTGGCTGATTATATACAGCAAGGTGCTAATATGAAAGGAACATTACAGGTAATATAAATCAAGCATGAATATCTTGACCAGCATGAATATCTTGACAGCATGAATATCTTGACTAGTACTACATAATGTATGTCAACTGATAGATATGTTGTCCATGTGAGCTAGGCTATCCATGTGCTAGCCATGACTGTCCAGTATGTTAACAGATCAGATGAAGCTATCCTAACACAATATAGCTTTAAACAAGTGCAATGATAGATCGAATTCTCTGGTTTTTGTAACTTTAGCTAGTCGGTGTGAGCAGCAGTGGCAGTAACATAATAGGTGACTGAAAATAGGCCATGAACCATGCAAAGAATCCCTCCAATTGATAGAAAATGGTGGTGTGCTAAACCGCATGAATCTCTTGACTTTCTGTTTGACATTGTTCCAATCACCAGCATCGACATTGCTCCAACCATTACGACCCTATTATTCCGGTAGAAGGTTAGTAATTATTAACACAGTTCATAAATGTTTAATATAGCTTAATTTTCTCATATCAAAGTATCTGCTTTGTTAATTTTTTGTACATGTGTGAGAAACATAAAAATTTTTGAGTTTGCAAGAATATGACTTAACGCAGATGTAAAAATGCAGTCTTAGAAAATGTTATTAGAAATAAAGATCGTATTCATAGCCAGTGATACCATGTGAAGAGGAGGCAAGCCAGAGATAACTGCCTACTGGTAGATGCTTTTTTAGCATCCTCTCCGAAACAAACATTGCATCCACCAAGCAGATGTGCAAGAACATGAGCCAGAACAAGAAGCACAGCTGCAGCAAAGCCTAGTTGAAAGGCCTCATGACTTGGCTCCTTACACTCAAATATCCATAGCCGTAAATGCTTTACCTGATTAAGTAAGAGCAGACATATATTACATAGATTTAACAAATTTTTTTATAGCCAATTGATTAGGAAGCAAGTAATTACCTGATTTTGAGCAGCTTCAGCTCTGATACCAAGAACTCCAGCAATTGTATCTAATCCCATGATCATGAGACACCCAATAATACCTACTATTTTTCCCATTTTGTTACAACAAGGATCTTGAATATCTCTTCCCTGACTCTTTATATGTTGAGTTCTTAAGATGCAGACCACCAAAACGCACACTTAGGAACACATAGTTACCCGAGTTGTTTTCCGCTACAAACTATTTTAACCTACAAATCACAAATCAGTTTGAATAATCAGTATAAATTGATTTTGCACAGAAATGCTAGACTCAATCACATAGGTTATAGGAATGCAATGAGATTGTGGGGTAGACAATGCAAGAAAAAACTACTTGCTTATTGTCAATCAGGCTGCCAATTAACTTGCTTTATTTTACTTTAGTAAACCAGTGCCTGTTTTATCTTTCTTTCGGTGGTTACTTTTGTAAAGATTGCATGACTTTTTTCATTAGTATCCTGTACTAACATATGCACCGCAAAGGTATTGGGTTTTACCGAGCGAACTTGTATTTTTGGCGAAATTAATTTGCTATCTATCTATACTATACTATTATAAGAGAATAGGATATAATTGGTTGGTTGGTTGGTTTTGATTAATACCTTCCAAAAAAATATGCAACTTTCCTATTTAATTATTAAATCTATACTATACTATTATAAGAGAAATAGGGTATAATTGGTTGGTTGGTTTTGGTTAATACCTTCCAAAAAAATATGCAATTTTCCTATTTAATTATTAAATTAAATCTATACTTATTTATATTACTATTATAAGAGAAATAGGATATAATTGGTTGGTTGGTTTTGGTTAATACCTTCCAAAAAAATATGCAACTTTCCTATTTAATTATTAAATTAAATCTATACTAATTTATATTATATTATTATAAGCGAAACATCATTCAATTAAATGTACAACTTTCCTATTTAGTTATTAAATATCATATAACTGGATGGGTAATTAATCACTAGTTTAATGTACAACTTTCCTATTTCAGTTAGTGATCCACGGGACTTTTATTAATCACTAGTTTAATGCCCGTGCTTCGTACACGGGAGTTCATATTTTAAATAAAATTTATTTTAAATTTTAATAAATTATAGTATATAATTTTACAATATTGAAATAAAAATTGGTAGTAGTATTAAAAAGTTGCCTACTTTTACTAAATTAAAATGTTAAATTCTTTAAGAACATGAGTTTGTTTTGATAATTTAAATTACAATTAATATAAGAAATTATTAATATATTAATTTATTTTAAAAACATAAAAAAACTGAAAACTATAACATTATTTTAGTGATGTCAACTATATCATGATTGTAATAGTAGTAGATATAAATAATAAATTAAAATAATTAAATCATAATATCAAAAAAATTAAAGTTATACCGCACTATAACCTAATCCTAAGCATATAATTTACTACTATAATAGGTCATGGATATCTATCAAACCTGAATATGGATTAAAAAAAATTAAAATAATTTAAATTTGTGGAAGGAAATAATTTTTGGCAAGAATGTTAAGAAAATAATTTGTGTTTTGTGAAGGAAATAATATTTTGGCATTTTGAAATATTTTAATTGGATGGTCCTCGCGGACACATTATAATTATAACCAATCAAAATCATTTGTTAATATTTTTTTGGTATTATCAAGGAAATAATTTTTGACAAGAGTGGTTTGTCATGATGTGTATTTTATATAATATCAATATGGATCATATCATATAACTGGATGGGTAATTTAAACGGATCCCGAACCTAATCCTAAGCATATAATTTAATACTATAATGGGTCATGGATATTTATCAAACCTGAATATGGATCCCGAACCTGAGGAAAGGGTTATCTAGCAATTTATAATATATAGATTTCAGGATCCGATTTATATTTTATATTAATAAGTCTTTAGTATTTATTTATCGGATACTTCACCGGTAGATATTATTTTAGTATTTTTATTTGTCAATAAATGCGTTTCACAATTTTTGATGGATTTGATTTGAATTTCCATATTCAAAAGCTAACATATTTATATTATATTATTATTAGCGAAACATCATTCAAATAAATGTACAACTTTTCTATATAGATATTAAATTAAATAAAAATTATAAATAAATAAACTATATAATATACAAAGTTCTTATAAGTGTTAACAGATGGTATTGTATTACACTTCAAATTCTCAATCTCAGCCTTCTACTATTAACTTTTTACTCTGCTTACAGTATTACTCTCAATCCATATCAATCTATATTTGAATATATACTATATTTGAATTTACTAATTAGATTAATATATATGCAAAACAAATAGTTAGTTGGTTGGTTAATACCTTCCAAATTTTTTTTAAAACCTTCTTTAAAAATAACAAGTTAAAAAATTATATTAAAAATTTTAATTTCTTTATTATAAATAAAGCACAAAAATATATTTTTAAAAAATTTAAAAAGTTGGTTTTGGTTAATACCTTCCAAAAAAATATGTAACTTTCCTATTTAATTATTAAATTAAATAAAAATTATAAATAAATAAATTATATAATATACAAAGTCCTTATAAATGTTAACAACAAATGGTATTGTATTACACTTCAAATTCTAAATTTTAGAGAATTAATTCTATCAAACAAAAGAATTCCAGATAATTTGGGTACAAATCTACTATATATATAATAGAGCAACATGTACCATTTTATTCCTACTATTTTACATTTATACTCTCGTGTAATTTCACTATTTCACCCTCCAAAAAAATAAATAATCTTTACATTGTTGAGAAATAAACCTATGACATCCCAATTATAATGCACTTTTAAAACCATTAAGCCAAATACATTTATGTGCAACTATTATAATTCATTAGCTATATAGAGCAATGCTTTCTCTTTTTTTATTAAGATCAAGTTCCGACTTTTACATAGATATACCTTGTACAATTATAACCTACATGAATGAGAATATGGTAACATTATGATATACAATATTGCTAATAAATTAAAAATCCAATTTATAAAACCATTAGTGACTTTCAGTGTAACAGTGCCTATTTCTTGAAAAATAAAAATAATGTTTGTTCATAATAAAGAATAATATTTTGTGGTTAAACTTGAATGAAAAAAATTCAGCCAAATAATTTTAATGGAACTGAAGTTAAAACTCGATAAGAATCTGATAAACTCGAAAATTTGATAAGAACCGGACAAGCTCGAAAACTCGATCTGAACCTCATAAACTTGAAAACTCAAAAACTCGAACATTCGGTAACTCGAAAAACTCGAAAACTTAAAAAATCGATAAGATCTAAAAACTCAATAACACCTCGAACTCGACTCGTATAGTAAACGAGTCAAGTTCGAATATAAATTTTAGGTTCGATAATTTTTAAGCTTGACTCAACTCGATTCAAATTACACTCCCACGTACACAAATATTCCTATGTTTACTCCATTAATGATATTTATATAATTTATTAGTTGTAATTATATTTTTTAAATTAAAAAATTGTATTAATTCTGCAAAAGAGTGAAATAATATATTCTTTATGACTGAGTATAATTTTCATATAAATGAAATTTAGCACATACATAATTAAGTTCTACATATTCATTGAAAGGTGTTACGGTTGCAATTACTAAGTAATTGAAATGTTTGTATATACTTTTTGACAATAAAGGGTCGGAAAAACAACGTTGAAAATACATGCTCACTAGGAAATACAACAAGTATGTATTTTTTTACCAACACACAATATAAAAAATTGTATTGTGGAGATTTCATTAGGGAAAAATGTGAATTCTAACAAAATTCTCAATAAATTGGGACGTCGAAGTGCCAAACAAAATTTTGAAATACACGATATATTTCACCTTAAACTAGAGTGAAGAATCACCAGCCCTGAATCGATTTTAATCAAATATATTGTTGTATAATTAGAGATATAAGAAAGATGGTAATATAAAAAAATTCTAAAATTTATAATACATATGAGCATGATTAATACAAGCTACAAATTAAAATCTTGAATCATAATAACTAAATCGTAAATAAAAGAAATTTGATCAAATTACAGTAAAATTGTTAGTAATATTCACATTGTCGTGAATCAAAACCCCCAAAAATCAAATACTATAAAAATATTAGTTGATCTTCACACCATCGAGAATCGAAACTCTAACATCTCAGTTCTGAATAAAATGAATTTAAATTCACGACTGAAAATATTGAATTAGATGACTATCTTAGCAGATAGTATAAATCTTAGACAAATCCTGTTGAAAATGAAGCTCACGAGAAAAGAGTTTGTTAAGCTAAATTTAGGCAACACTGTGCTACAAATTGAAAGGTATTCACGGCCACAAAATTTAACTACTAAAAGCCAAAATATCGGAATATTTTACATTTTAATTAGTATCATTTCACATTAATTATGCCTTCCAGTTTCCTATGATTTTACTATAAAACTCACCTAAAGTCAAATTCTATGAAAACGTTAGTTAATCTTCACATTGTCCTGATCAAAGCTGTGACATCTCAGTTATAAATCTAATGAATTTAAATTTATAACTAAAATCATTGAACTAGATGACTAATTGATTGGAAATTAGAATTTTTTGGCCACAACCTATTAAAAAGTAAGAGCAATTGAAAAAAGAGTAAGTTAATCTATATTTACGCAACATTAAAACAAATTTAAGTATATTCATGATCATAACTATTAAAACCAAAATCTTGCAATAAAGCTAGAATATTCCCGTGCCTTGCAGGGTACAAATTACTAAATTAGTGATCCACGGACTTTTATTAATCATTTCATAAAGTCAAAGTACCTATTATTGGATCCGATTTATATTTTATATTATTAAGTCTTTAGTATTTATTTATCGGATACTTCACCAGTAGATATTATTTTAGTATTTTTATTTGTCAATAAATGCGTTTTACAATTTTTGATGGATTTGATTTGAATTTCCATATTCAAAAGCTAACATATTTATATTATATTATTATAAGCGAAACATCATTCAATTAAATGTACAACTTTCCTATTTAGTTATTAAATTAAATAAAAATTATAAATAAATAAACTATATAATATACAAAGTTTTTATAAGTGTTAACAGCAAATGGTATTGTATTACACTTCAAATTCTCAATCTCAGCCCTCTACTATCGACTTTTTACTCTGCTTACGGTATTACTCTCAATCCATATCGATCTATATTTGAATATACTATATTTGAATTTACTAATTAGATTAATATATACGCAAAACAAATAGTTAGTTGGTTGGTTAATACCTTCCAAAAAAAATTTGTTAAAACCTTCTTTAAAAATAACAAGTTAAAAATTTATATTAAAAATATTAATTTATTTATTATAAATAAAGCACAAAAATATATTTTTAAAAAATTTAAAAAACATGTTAAAAATTCTAAATTCACTTAAATTATATATAATTTATTTAAAAAATGACACATTTTATATTATTATAACAAAACAGGGTATATTTGGTTAGTTGGTTGGTTGGTTGGTTGGTTAACGTCTTCCAAAAAAATTGTTAACACCTTCTTAAAAATAACAAGTTAAAAATTTATATTAAGAATATTAAATTATTTATTATAAATAACAAAATTTACCAATAAGGCACACAAATATATTTTTAAAAAATTAAAAAAACGTGTTAAAAATTTCAAATTTACTTCAATTATATATTGTTTTCAATTATATCCCCATTAGAATCATCGTCCACACACACTTTTTTCTACGATTCTTTCTTCCATGATTTTAATTTACACTAAATAATTTTTTAAAAATATCTATGAAATTATTAATATATTTAATAATAAATTTAAAAATAACTTTAAGTTGATGATACTTATTTATGTCAAGAAATTAAGAATGGAACATATGTAAATTTAAAGTTAATAATAAAATTTATTAAAATGGGAATTAAATTTTAATATTAAATCAAATAATTGATATATTAATTCATAATAATAATATACAATAATCCGTGCTTTGCACGAGTTAATGGAATGTATATAAATTTATTTTACAAAAAATAAATCACATATTTTACTTATCTATACTATACTATTGTGTTAACAACAAATGGTATTGTATTACACTTCAAATTCTAAATTTTAGAGAATTAATTCTATCAAACAAAAAAAATCCAAATAATTTGGGTACAAATTACTAAATTAGTGATCCACGGGGCTTTTATTAATCATTTCATAAATCTATACTATACTATTATAAGCAAAGTCCTTATAAATGTTAACAACAAATGTTATTGTATTACACTTCAAATTCTAAATTTTAGAGAATTAATTCTATCAAACAAAAAAATTCCAGATAATTTGGGTACAAATTACTAAATTAGTGATCCACGGGACTTTTATTAATCATTTAAGGATCCGATTTATATTTTATATTAATAAGTCTTTAGTATTTACTAGCTTATAACCCGTGAAATGCACAGATTTCTTGTATTATATTACAAATTTTATTTAATATTATAGTTATGTTTTTGTATAATCATTATTTTTAATAATTTTTTTAGTTTTTATTTAATATAATTTAATATACTCATGGTTACAGATTATATTAATGTTTTCTTGTTATAAATAATGTATACGATTTTTAATATATTTTATTAATAATTGGGAAATATGATGTGATATTTTCGGGTATATATTAATGATTGTAAGATTTGTTGTAAATTAAAAAGGTAACGTGTTTTAATTATAAAGGAAATATTAATGATCAAAATATATGATACACTTGATGGTTTTAGTTATAAAAGGTAATATGTTCAACTAAAAGTAAATGTGAAAAAGGTAATCGATTAATTACCATTAATTTAGATTTGTTTTAAATTAAAAAGGTAATGTGTTTTAGTTTGAAAGAAAATATTAATGATCGAAAGATATGATACGATTTGAAAGAAAATATTAATGATCGAAAGATATGATACGATTGATGTTTTTAGATGTTTATAAATGGAAATATGTTTAACTAAAAGTAAATGTGAAAAAAGTAATCGACTAATTACCATTCATTTTATTATATTAATGTGAAAAAGGCAATTGACTAATTACCATTAATTTTAGGGTCCTGTTAACAACAGCCCTTAGGGCTATGTTTAAGGATTAATTTTTGTCATGTAGTGGATTTTTATTGGATGATTTATGTGAATGCATGGGGGCACATACTTTTTTGCAAGTGGGGCACAATCTTGAGCCAATTAAAAACTACCACATAACACCTTAACCATAGCCAAGGGTTGTGGTTAACATTTTCCTTAATTTTATTATCTTAATCGACTAATTATCATTAATTATAACGTGTTTTAATTGGAAAGAAAATATTAATGATGGAAAGATATGATACGATTGATGTTTTTAGGTGGTTATAAAAGGTATTATCTCGACTAATTACCATTAATTATATTATGTTATTATTTATTTTATGATGTACAGATTTTTTTGATATGTAACAAATTTTATTTTATGTTATAAATATATTTTTATGTAATCATTATTTATAATATTTTATTTTAATTTTAATATTGATAATTTAATATAAATTTAATTAATGATATGCATGGTTTAAAACTTATATTATAAAATTTTAAAATAAATATGTCGTTGATATGATTCGAACCTTGAATATAATATATTTAATCATTAGATCTATTGATTTTGATTTTTTACTAAAAATCTAATGATCATTATTCGTAGTATACAGATTTTTATTATATTTTGTTAATAATTAGAAGATATTATGTGAAATTTTTTGGTTTATATTAGTTATTGCTAGATATGATATGATTGGAAGATATGATATGATTGATGTTTTTAGGTGTTTATAAAAGGTAATATCTTCAACTAAAAGTAAATCTGAAAAACACAATCGACTAATTACCGTAATTATATTATGTTATTATTTATTTTAGGTGTTTTAATAGTATAGATATTGTATATATTTTTCTTTATAATAAAGGTTAAATAAGTAAATTCACGATACACTAAGAAACATATACCAAAAAATAAGTTTCAAAATTTTTAATATTTCGGCTAATGTTTTCTTATTATAAAAGGCGTATACATATTTTTAATATATTTATTAATAATTGAAAAATATAATATTATATTAATCTATACATATACACGACATCTTTATATGCACCAATCTATGCATATATGTAATCAAAACCATCAAAAATCCACTCGAAGTCAGACTTTTAATATATTAATGATTATAAGATTAGTTTTAAATTAAAAGGGTAACGTGTTTTAATTTGGAAGAAAATATTAGTGATTGAAAGATATGACACGATTGACGTTTTTAGGAGATAATAAAATGTAATATCTTCGGTTAAAAGTAAATGCGAAAAAAGGCAATTGACTACTTATCATTAATTTATATTATGTTATTATTTATTTTAGAAGTTTTAATAGTATAAATATCATATATATATATATATTTTTATAATGAAGGGTAAATAAGTAAATTCACTTAGTACCAAAAAACAGGTACCAAAATTTTTAATGTTTCGGAATTTATATAATAGTATAGATTTATCGGATACTTCACCGGTAGATATTATTTTAGTATTTTTATTTGTCAATAAATGTGTTTCACAATTTTTGATGGATTTGATTTGAATTTCCATATTCAAAAGCTAACATATTTATATTATATTATTATTAGCGAAACATGATTCAAATAAATGTACAACTTTTCTATATAGATATTAAATTAAATAAAAATTATAAATAAATAAACTATATAATATACAAAGTTCTTATAAGTGTTAACAACAAATGGTATTGTATTACACTTCAAATTCTCAATCTCAGCCTTCTACTATTAACTTTTTACTCTGCTTACGGTATTACTCTCAATCCATATCGATCTATATTTGAATATATACTATATTTGAATTTACTAATTAGATTAATATATATGCAAAACAAATAGTTAGTTGGTTGGTTAATACCTTCCAATTTTTTTTTAAAAACCTTCTTTAAAAATAACAAGTTAAAAAATAATATTAAAAATTTTAATTTCTTTATTATAAATAAAGCACAAAAATATATTTTTAAAAAATTAAAAAAACGTGTTAAAAATTCCAAATTCACTTAAATTATATATAATTTATTTAAAAAAATGACATATTTTATATTATTATAACAAAACAAGGTATATTTGGTTAGTTGGTTGGTTGCTTGGTTAGCGCCTTCCAAAAAAATTGTTAACACCTTCTTAAAAATAACAAGTTAAAAATATTATATTAAGAATATTAAATTATTTATTATAAACAACAAAATTTACCAATAAGGCACACAAATATATTTTTAAAAAATTAATAAAACGTGTTAAATATTTCAAATTTACTTCAATTATATATTGTTTTCAATTATATCCCAATTAGAATCATCGTCCGCACACACTTTTTTCTACGATTCTTTCTTCCATGATTTTAATTTACACTAAATAATTTTTTTAAAAATATCTATGAAATTATTAAGATATTTAATAATAAATTTAAAAATAACTTTAAGTTGATGATACTTACTTATGTCAAGAAATTAAGAATGGAACATATGTAAATTTAAAGTTAATAATAAAATTTATTAAAATTGGAATTAAATTTTAATATTAAATCAAATAATTGATATATTAATTCATAATAATATACAATAATTCGTGCTTTACACGAGTTAATGGAATGTATATAAATTTATTTTACAAAAAATAAATCACATATTTTACTTATCTATACTATACTATTATAAGCAAAACATGATATAATTGGTTGGTTGGTTAGTCGATTAACTGCTTCCCAAAAAGTTTGTTAACACCGTCCAAAAAATAAAAAATAAATTAAAATGTATATAAATTTATTTTACAAAAAATAAATCACATATTTTACTTAATAACAAACTCTTTTAGTTATACTCCAATCAATATTCAGTTACATACTCTTTCAGGTATACTTGAATTAAAATATTAATAAAAAAATTCGTGCATCACACGAGTTATAAGCTATATAGTTTTTTTGAAACAAAAGCTATATAGTTAAAAATTACTTAAAATCTAGAAAACACTTACAATTTAGAAAAATTGATACAAAAATCGAAAAAAAGTCTACATTATTAGGTAAATTTCACTAAACCAAACCAAACCAAACATACCCAGTATATCCGGTTTAGAATGGGGTCTGAGGAGGGTAGATTGTACTTGCCGCAGATCCTGCCCCTACCCTGAAAGTAGGGAGGTTGTTTCCGTGCAGACCCCCGACTTAGTGCATAGTGCATAAAAATGAGTGATGTTGGAACAATACCTGAGCCCATGGCATTATACACACGGGACTAACCTCAAGTCCAATGCTTTTGCATGTCCAAAGATGAGAATATACTCATGGCCCCCTTCGAGACCCACTTGAGGCAACCTCTAATACACGAATACGTCGTCTCCACTCAGCCTTATCAAATGTCATATCACCTGTGAGATTCAAAGCTTCCATATCCAAACTCAATTGATCTTGCAACGTCCTACGTGGTCTACCTCTCTTTCTCTTCCCCCTAACCAAAATATTTTCAACCCTGCGAACCGAAGCTGAAGCACATCTGTGTCGGACATGCCCATACCAACGTAAGCGCCCCTCCCTTGGTTTCTTGGAAATAGACTCAACACCTAAAACTCTTCTTAAAACATCATTCGGTACACAATCAAATATTGTACAACCACAAATCCACCGCAATATACGCATTTCCGTCACCTCCATCCTACGCTCCTGAGCCTGCCTCAATGGCCAACATTCCGGCCCATATAATAATGACGGCCTAACTGCAACTCTATAGAATTTACCTTTCAACTTCAAAGGGACACTCTTATCACACAACACTCCGGTAGCAGCCCTCCATCTTACCCAACCTAGTTTTAATACAATGCATGACATCAGCATGAATATCCCCATTGCTCTGTATGATAGACCCTAAATACTTGAAACTATCAGTTTGTGGCACCACATCTTCAGAAATACAAATTGCAATATCATCCAAATGATTATCCTCACTAAAATTTGCCCAAAGGTACTTAGTCTTAGAACGGCTCAAACGTAATCCCTTAGTCTCCAATGTTGCACGCCACTATTCTAAATATGTATTAACCTCACCCTTAGTCTCTGCTATTAACACAATTTCATCAGCAAAAAGCATACACCAAGGCACAAGAGTTTGAATGTCACGAGTAATCACATCCAAAACAATGATAAAAAGCAGGGGGCTCAATACCAACCCCTGATGAAGTCCTACCTCAACTGGAAAAAACTGAGTATCTCCTATCGACGTTCTAACACATGTCTCAACCTCTGCATACATATCTTTAATGAGTCTTAGATACACACATGAAACTCCTCTATCTTCCAAACAATGCCACATTACCTCCTGTGGCACACTATCATAATCCTTTTCAAGATCAATAAACTCCATATGAAGATCCTTTCGCCGCTCCCGATATTTTTCCATGAGACAACAAACAAGATAAATAGCATCAGTCGTTGACCTGCCAGGCATGAACCCAAATTGATTCGCTGAAATATCAATGAACCGTCTAAACCTTTAGTTTTATAAATTTCACTATTTATACTAAATAAAAGTTTAAAAAGGCTACTTTTACGTAAAAATTTTATATATAGGTATGCATTTTAAAGTAGTAATTAAAATAAATAATTATGATATTATTTATATTCATGAGATTTCTAAAAAATATTTAAATGGTAAAAGTATTTATACAACTTAATTTTTTCAAAAATTTTATAATTAAAAAGTTTATAAGTAACCGTGCATCGCACGGGTTATAGGCTAGTATTTATAATACGTGGACTATGGTTTTAGTGGGACGAACCCAATCCAGTTAGATACACTATGAAAGACAAGCCACACATGTTTCGGATCAAATTATATCTTATTATATAATTATATCTTATTATATAATAAGAGTAAAAGATATAATAAGCGAGTACTACCATATGTCAAAGGTTCGACTCTCATTAACAACATAATTAAATTTAATATTTGTAACTTTAAATATACTAATAAAACATATGATAAAATTCACTTTTCAAAACTCATTAATCATCTATTAAATTTAATATTAGAAAATCATTAATCATCTATTAAATATGATATTAGTACACGCCAAAAATTTAGCTTACAAGATAGCATTAAAAAATTGCAAGTACATAAGAACGAATCAACCCTCATCTCTTCTATTGAAAATTAAGTCCTGGCTTTCGGGAAACAATCTAAATCAAATCAGACTTTAATTACTGCAAAACATAAATTCATGTTTGTCTTCTGTACTTCATATGTGCATATAATTTACGTTAAATTTGAAAAAGAATCAGGTAATAATAAGATTTAACAAAAAGGTCAACAAAACAACTTATTATTAGTTTTTTTAGGGTAACTTATTATTAGTTACATATATAAAATTTTTACAAAAAAGTTATAAGATAAAAATACAAGTTAGCCAATAATTATATCCTTATATAATAAGCGTAAAATGGATCTTATCCATAATTTTGGTAAATAATCTCAACCGTCGAATCTAATATTTTTAAAAATAGATGAACAAGATTACATCATATTAAAAAGAAAATCATAATCTAAAAAGGACATAATTAGAAAAGGTTGAATTAGAAGTGAATTTTAAAAAAAAAATTATAGTCTAAAAATTATATTTAAAAAAGGTTGTATTACAATTGAATTTTAAAAAGAAAATTATAATCTGAAAAGGATATAATTAAAAAAAGGTTCTATTACAATTGAATTTTATTTAATTTTTTTTTAGTATAAAAAAAATATTCATATTTACTATTTGGGCTCTATCTTGAGATCTAGAAATCAGATTTGAATGATTTTACAATCCACGTGAAACTCATAAAATTATCTTTAATTTATTGATGAATTAATAATTATTATTCAAAAGAAAACACTCAGAATCTTAAGAGAAAATATAATTACGAATTTTTACATTAACCCTATTCAATGTAGAAGTCCTTCATTGATAATGATATTCAATGTAGAAAACCTAATTATATACGTATGATTTAAATCATTGACATGCACTTTTTCGTAATTCAATATAAGCACACTTTTTAGTTTATAACTTGTTAAAATATGAAATATTTTTTTTGTGCTAGATCCAACTGTTTTCATCTATTTATTTTAAGATCTAACTATTCTTATTAATTTTGTCGTACAGAGGATCATACTACTGATTATCAAAGTTTTGGACAAGATCCCTGTTACACTTATTATTAAAATTGTATTTGTTGTTAGCAGAACTATCTTCAAATAATAACAAGGGTATTTTGATAATCAAAATGATTTATAAGTAGAATAAATCAAATAGAATTTTTAACGTAAAAAATCGTCAATTTCTTCTCTCCATTGTTTCTACGTTGATTTGATTGGAAAATAATCGTTAAACCATCAATAAATTAAAGTTTATTTTGTTAATTTCATGTGGACTGTAAAATCGTCCAAATCAAATTTTAAGAATTCAAGATAGAATGCAAATATTAAATCGAACGTGTAAAATCTTAAATATATCAATTTTTTAACAACAATTTAATATGTAAATTAATAACATCTAAAATTTAAAAAATTAATATAATTATAAAAAGGAACCGTGCGTTGCACGGGTTATAAGCTGGTATACTCCGAAGACGGGAAACTTATGTACAGTCTTCTCTAGTTCTCTTCAGTTTTTCATTCTTTTTTTAGGGGTCATTTGTTTATAGATGAATGGGTGATTATGGACTGAACCATTATTTTTTCGGCTATTCAGATTGTTTGGTTTACACTTTACAGTCTTCCAAAATATTACAATCATAGTTTTCCAACAATATTCTCTTACACATTTCTTTGATGACGGTCTTTGGTGGAGAATCAACTCTACCATCCTGCTTGCATTTACACAATAACTAAAAATTTAGAAATGTTGTGAACTGTTTAAACAGTCTATATAAGAGCACAACTATTAAATCAGAAATAAAGGATGTCACTGATGGATAGAAGTACACATGTAAGCTTGTATAGCTATGGTTTAAGACTCAAGAGCATTCAATGCAGGAAAAATATTGAACCAATTACATAAAAACTGAATTGAGTGTCAAATATCTGTCAATATTTCATGGCTAAAGATATACTCCTAAATTCCAAGTACATAAATGATCGAATGACATTATTCTAAATGGATTGGGGATTTAGGTGTATTCTAAATGGGCTGGGCTGGAGTTGGGTAGTATAAGTAGACTATTAATATTTAATCGGGTCGGGTTGGTTTAGGGTTTTAAATAGTTAAACCCTAACCCAACCCATTATATTCGGCCAAACAGAAAATAAACCCAATCGGGCTTCGGTTTTGGACAGTCCGGTTAGTTCGGCCCAAAATAGGGTCGGGTTGGGTTGGTTAGTTCGGGTTGGGTTAATTATGAGCAGCCCTACACTGGACGAGTGGTCTTTCAAATTTTCACTGAACCATTCAAATTACAAATTATACGTATTCCACTAAGTTCTTTCCATTCTTTGCATATCCTAAAGCAATTGAATATTTTATTATTCAATACTTGCAATTACTTTTTACTTAAAACACAAAAAACCTTTTTGTCCTCGTTATATGCGTAGGTGACAATTAGTAGCATTTGTTCTAATAAAGAATTTTTTATTGAGGGTTTTATTTTTATTTTCTTAAAAAATATCTATTTCGATTCCTTCTTTTAATAATACTAAGTATAGCATTAAGAAGATTATTCATTCAAATATATCTTAATTTGTTAAACAATAACTAAATGTCTAATTAATTATTTAAAATAAAATAATAAAATTCATAAATTACGTTTGAAGCTCTTAAAATATAAAATATATTTTATGCATATTATTACTTTAATACAATTGAAAATAATATTTACTTATGATCTATTTTATAAATATATCAAATTATTACAAAAAGATTATATATTTAAATTATCAAAAAAGAGTAGATTAACATAATCATTCAAAAATTTAAAATATTTTTATTAAACAATCTTATTCATCACTATTCAGATTTATTACTCATTCAGAAATTTCAACAATTCAGAAAATTTTATTCAAATTTAACAAATGAACCCTTAATCTGTAGTTTTCGCAATCGGGTTATGTGCATGTCATATCTGGATTGGCAGCTAGAGAAAAAATGATAAAAATATTTCTATTGGCCATTTTTATCAACTTTATCGACCCATTGTTGGATTGGATATCTCGAAAAAAATTAATTTCTACTTTTTTATGGGTGAAATGCCTAGCCCTCGAAAGGATATAGGGACAGATATCTAGCAAGGAAAGCGTATTTCACATAAAAAATAGGTCGAATATCGGTTCTCAAAAGCGTATCTTGAAATATTCGAGAAAAACACATTTTACCGATAATATTGATCATACTTTCTAAATGTGGTATTTTCGTCATCAAATTTAAAATTTATGATAATTGTGGTCAACATGAGCAGCTAAAAATTATATCCTATTATATAATAAGAGTAAGAGGGATAATAAGCAAGTACTAATGTTATGCCCAAATCTTGGCATAAGCCCTAAGCAGGCCTAATGGGCTTGAATAGAGGTCCACAACTCATAAAGGGCCTAGAGATGAAGATTGGGTCACTAAAACCCACCACCAGGAGTCAGTCCAAGATAATATCAAGCACAATGAGGAAGTTTGCAACCCCAAGCTACGGTTCTAGTTCGCCAGCAAAGTCCCTAGTATGGGATAGCATCTATCATGCATGTCTCTCTACAAGGTCCAGCGTGGCCTAGAGGTCCATCGTGGCCTAGAATACTCTCTCTGCAAGGTCCAGCGAGGCCTAGAGGTCCAGCAAGGCCTAGAGCATATTTATTATGAAGGCTTACGGTCAGGCCCAGTGAGGTCGCGTGAGTATTATTATCTCCGTACAGCGTGGACCACCTCGCATGACTAGCCCAGCGAGGCAGCATGCGAGGCCATGCAGCTTCTCCATTCGCCTCGTCAGCGAGTTCAGTTGATTTAAGCATCATGCTAGCCCAGCCTCAAGGTTGCATTTACAGGGATCACCTCTCTTATAACTCCCGTCAAGGGATCGCCTCGCGTATGACTCTCGTCAAGGGATCGCCTCGCGTATGACTCCCGTCAAGGGATCGCCTCGCGTATGACTCCCGTCAAGGGATCGCCTCGTACTATCATAACATTTTACTACACGAGATCGCTATCTCATTCTCTGCTGGAAGGCTCATGACGCAGCCCCTCGAGGTCGCATGAGTATCAATACACTTGGGTCCGCTTCGCATGACTCAACCCCTCGAGGTTGCATGCTACACCCTTGCTACTTCTCTATTAGCCTCGCCAAAGAGGTCCCGACTCTAACCATGCGAGACCATTTGCTTCCTTCTTTGGACCATGGATCATGGATAGAATTGATGACTCATTGCCACATCATCCCTAAAACGAGTGGGCTTGGGCCATGACTTATCTACTAAAATCCTAGCCCGTCTAGGTAACTTCTTCTCTAAGAACTACGTACGGCTTGATCCCTATAAATAGGGTACGTAGGCATCTTGTTATGGATGATTGACAGCTCACCCCTGAAAACACCATACAAGATCAGCCACAAAAAATCACCAATCTCCTTCCGTGTTCTTCGTGTTCTTAGCAAAATATTCGTATTTTGCTCTATGATTCCAGCAAACCTCCAAAATATTGTTATACCAATTTCTCCCGATAACATTTGGCGCTAGAAGGAGGGCAAGTCATCATATTGGGAGAAAGATGACTGACTTGAACAAGAAGATGAACGGAGGGTACAACAACGGGGAGACCCCGGGGTCGTACAAGACACCCAAAGGCGATCCCCCCAGGAGCGAGAAGGAGGACGGGCCCGGAAGGTGACAGCAGTACAAGAAAGGATAACTAGAGTGACGAAGCGGTATAGCTCGAGGGGCGCGAAGAGGAATGCCAGGAAGAGGCCCAAGTCCTATCAGGAGGAGAGCAGTAAAGGTCCCACCAAGAAACTCTTGGATGAAGCTGATGATGTTGTTACAGATCAAGCAAACCCTTACTCCTATGAAAACCTCGAGCGGGAGGAGGATGTAGAGCCTACTAAGACAAATGAATGGTTGCAGAATGAGGCCGCCTCATCCAAGGGGAGGTCAGTTAGTGTCTTTGATCGTCTTGGAAAGAGGTTAGCAGAGCATGATCTCCGCCTCAAGCTCGGAAAACTTATAGCTGACAAGAAGTATAAGCGATCCCAATCTTGGAGCCAAGGTTTGGAACGACCCCCCTCTCCTCATCGAGAGTGTGAGCGGTCCGAGGAGTACAAACCTGACCCCCTGAATCGCAAGGAGGATCAAGATGAGTCTAGAGCTCCCAAGAAGACCCAATCCCACCATGACAACACGGGAAAGGGAAAGGAAAAAGTTGAATATAAGAAGACCAGGGTTGGAGACTATAAGCTAGAGGAGCTAAAGAAGGCCTTGGATAAGAGAAATGCAGATAAGGGGATCCTTAACCCCATAGGTCCGGCGTCGCCTTTCACTCAAGAGATCAAGACCACTCCGCTTCCCACTATATTCTGGAATATTAACCTAGACATGACTTATAATGGGGACACAGACCCTGCAGAGTTTGTTATTCGATTCAACAATGATATGGATGTGTACCGAGTCTCGCTATTGGCTAGGTGCAGGTTATTTGTAGCCTCGTTGAGGGGTAGTGCCCAGCAGTGGTTCTCTAAGCTAGGGGCTCACATCACTATAGACTCCTGGGAGCAGTTTGTGGACATTTTCATTAAGCATTTCAGTCCTCTAAGCTCTATGCAACTCATGTATCCACCATGGTGAACATAAAGCAGAAGGAGGATGAGATCCTACAGGACTACTTCAAGAGGTTTAAAGCCGAGGACCCTAGGGTGTGAGGAGTAAATGACGAGGCCATTAAAAATTTTCTTATTGCTAGGCTGAGAGAGGGCACCAAGTTTTGGAAGAAGCTGCAGGCACAAATACCTAGCACTCTCTTTGAGTTCTACAAGGCGGTCGAGCCTTACCAATGGGTTGAGAAATCAATGGAGGACCTTAAAAGGAATAATGAGGTTAGCGGCGGTGGAAGTAAGGATAAGGGAGTGAAGAGGAAGGACACTCAAAGTCCTAGGTGAAGACAGGATCGTAGTGAGAGCCTAAAGAGGAGGGGTCGCGGCCCGCTAGGAAGGTCCCCACCGCAAGCTCGAAGTAGAAGAAATAAGGACAGGGCATGATATTGCAAATTGTAGGCAGCTCAAGGAGTAAATTGAAGAGCTAATTCGCAATGGTCCAGCTAACTGAATGGGTAGTTCGTGAGGTGAAGAAATATGACACTAAGCCAGGTCTTGGTTTCAATAATGTCCCACCGCTTGGGCAAAAAGAAAAGTCCCACAAAGAAATAGAGGAGCAAGCTGGGAGTATTCATGTCATTATGGGGGGTCCCATATTGAATGAGATAGCAACAAGGCCAAAGAGAGGTATGCTCGTGAGGCCAAGAAACGGCCTCTCACCAATGTACATCACCTTCAGGAGAGACCCCAAAGCTCTTCAAAGAGGAGAGTACAAACATCATGTTCACCGAGGAGGATGCGAAGTGGGTTCATAATACCTACTCTGAATCTCTGGTTGTTCGGGTTCGCATAGGATCTAAAAATATCTACAGGGTCCTCATGGATAATGGGAGCGCAGTCAATGTCCTTACATATGAAGTCTATAGGAAGATGGGATTTATGGACAAGGTGACACCTAGCTTTGCGAGGTCGCACACCCGTTATCTTGCAATGTAAGGCCTCTTGGCCCCATTGGCGATAATGGATCAGTCCGTAAATTTACACAACGTGGAGCTATCTCTATGTATGCATTAAAGTCAGTCTATAAGCAAAGGAGAGCATGTGAAGACTCAACAAAACCCCTATATGGTGTGGCTATCGAGATCAATGAGACGCCTCTACATGAGATGCTTCTTGGTGAAATACCTCTACGTCGAGGAGAGGGGGGACGCCCCCGATCCTTGGGGAGAGGGGGGACGCCCCCGATCCTTGCGGCAATGAGGAGGTCCTCAACACCTCAATACACCAGGAAGAGCATCTATCAAACAAGCCCCCTGCTTGGTATGAACTTCACTAATATCAGCATACATTGCCCCAATCTGAAGGAGAATTCATAGCGGGGTCACATCAAAATTCTCTTCATTACAAATGGTGTCAACTCCAAATAATACAAGAAGTTTGCTAAAACATGTTGATTCCTCATCACATCTACAATTATAATGAGGACTCGGGGGGTAGTGGCATTACATAAACACCACTTCTAGCAGGACATTTGAAAAATTGCAAGACAAGGCCAGCACCTAGCGTTGCGAGGCCGTACCTAGCGATGCGAGGCCGCAAACTTGACGCCTTGCGATGCGAGGCCTCTCGGCCCCATAGGCGCAATCAGGATCATTTGAAGACTCCATCAGCTATCCTAAAGCACTTGGGAAAATTTAACAGATATGGAGAGGCATTATGGAGGAATCTATACATGCTAAAATCATGCAACATGAGTCCCTTGTGCAAGCAGATACGAGGCCTATAGTACTTTGCAATATCATAAACATAAAATAAATGAGCATCAATAAAGCAAGCCAATCCAGGTTCAAGGAGCATCCAAATAAGTAAAAGGAATTAAGTCTACAAGCGCGAGGCAAATAAAGGGAGTGCCCGCATCTCCACTGAGTCTAGCAAATAAAGTTTAAAAGCAATAAAAAGGAAGTCATGGGGATCCATTTGCCGCTTCCTCATTCATTTCCATCTTTAGGTTATCAGCAAACTTCCCAGTCTCTTCGCCCAACCGGTACCAGTCAAAGTCATCAACCTTCTCGAGGAACTTTTTCATGAAGTCAACAGATCCTTGGGTCTCAGCTTCCTCAATGATAGTAAGGAGAGCATCAGCAGCATCTTTAACTTCATTCTATAGCTCAGCGACGCGGTCTGTAAGCTCCTTGATCTGGGAGTCTGATTTCTCCTTCTCAACGGCATGATCCAGCTTAAGCTTCTTTCTAGCTGACTTCTCCTCGTGAAGCTCCGTCTTAAGCTTCTCAGTCGTGCCTTCAAATTCTTTCTTCCAACTATCCTTTGCATTCTCGGCGTTAGCTTGAGCCCGTGCAAGTATGGATTTGAGATTCACAATCTCTTCACTCATCTTACTATTGGAAGAAGCCAAGGCTCGAACCTCCTTGTGGTGACGCAATTGATGGAAGAAAAGCTCAGCTATAGCTTTAGTCTTGGAAGCATTGGACTCCTCCAGAGATTGTAGGGACCAGGAATACATATCAATCTCAGAAACATGGGCATGTGCCAATTTGCCATATGTCTGGCGGACCAGTCCAGGAGAAGGATGAAAAGGATGAAGAGACTCATGTCGTCCTTGTTCTTCTTTAGTGGTGGTTCTTCATGAAGACTCGTTATCTCAGTTGATTTTTTCTTGCTAGGATGGAGGGAAGAAGATGATTGTCGAAGAGGCATTGTGAGAGTGGTCTGCTTAGGAGGAGGCATGACAACATCAGACTTGGTAGCTGAACCCCCAACAAGGGAGGAATGGTCAGTCAGATCGCCAGAAGGGTTAAGAGAGGTACTCGCAGCTTTGTCCTTCTTCATGAAAAGGATTGCGGAATATTTCTTGGAAGCCATGCCTGTAAGTATACAGAAGAAAATACCTCAATACAAGGCAAAATGGAAACCAAAACATACACACTTAATATTCAAGCTGGTGCGAATTGGTTTGCGAGGAGAATTAAATTTACGAAGCAAGCAGACAGCTTGCATGGCAAAAAAATAAAGCGTAGCGAGGTGGCCAGTACGAGGAGACATGGGCTCATATTTAATTAAAAATTTGAAAGTTGTCAAGCGAGGAGGCTTCCCGACAAATCAAATAATTATTTTGATTTTATTTTTGAAGAAATTTTGAAGACCAGAAAAAATAGTTCTCCGCTACCTCTGCGTGCATCGAAGAACTGGGGGGTAGTTGCTATGCTTGAAAATTGATACAAACTCTAAGCAGACTCATTACAAGAATTGGGGCGGCCCCGCAACGTATGAGGCTGCGAGGAGGCCCCGCAACGTATGAGGCTGCGAGGAGGCCTCGCAATATATGAGGCTGCAAGGAGGCCTCGCAATGTAAGAGGCTGTGAGGAGGCCTCGCAACGTATAAGGCTGCAAGGAGGCCTCGCAACATATGAAGCTATAAGGAGTCCTCTCAATTTACGAGGAGGCCTCTCATCATAATAACAAGGAGCAGAGGAGAACACTTTCATCATACTTTAAGAAGACCTGAATATATAGGTGAAAGTCCAAGCTCAAATATCAGCATGATAGAAGATATAATTACAACAACTTATGACTGCAAGGCCGTATGGGGTCGCCTCTCAAGGTCCCTACATGACCTCATTACGCGTGGAAGAACCCTTCGAGGTCACCATCACTCACTTATACATGGCTTCGCATTAATTGAAAGACACACAACACATGTCATCATCTTAGCAGCTGGGTGAAGATCCCAAAATACGACAGTTGTCTGCAATCATTAAAATTCATTGGGATCGCGATGCAATTCCAAGGCGCTTGAGATAGCTATGCTTTCATCTAACACAATCTATATCGAGCACAGGCCTCGCATCGAAGTTTTGACAAGGCAGTTTTTGAGTCCACATCGCATCTCCAATGACAATATGGACTCGGGGGTAGTTGTTATGCCCAAATCTTGGCATAAGCCCTAAGCAGGCCTAATGGGCTTGAATAGAGGTCCACAACTCATAAAGGGCCTAGAGATGAAGATTGGGTCACTAAAACCCACCACCGGGAGTCAGTCCAAGATAATATCAAGCACAATGAGGAAGTTTGCAACCCCAAGCTACGGGTCTAGTTCGCTAGCAAAGTCCCTAGTATGGGATAGCATCTATCATGCATGTCTCTCTACAAGGTCCAGCGTGGCCTAGAGGTCCATCGTGGCCTAGAATACTCTCTCTGCAAGGTCCAGCGAGGCCTAGAGGTCCAGCAAGGCCTAGAGCATATTTATTATGAAGGCTTACGGTCAGGCCCAGTGAGGTCGCGTGAGTATAATTATCTCCGTACAGCGTGGACCACCTCGCATGACTAGCCCAGCGAGGCCGCATGCGAGGCCATGCAGCTTCTCCATTCGCTTCGTCAGCGAGTTCAGTTGATTTAAGCATCATGCTAGCTAGCCTCAAGGTCGCATTTACAAGGATCACCTCTCTTATAACTCCCGTCAAGGGATCGCCTCGCGTATGACTCTCGTCAAGGGATCGCCTCGCGTATCACTCCCGTCAAGGGATCGCCTCGCGTATGACTCCCGTCAAGGGATCGCTTCGTACTATCATAACATTTTACTACACGAGATCGCTATCTCATTCTCTGCTGGAAGGCTCATGACGCAGCCCCTCGAGGTCGCATGAGTATCAATACACTTGGGTCCGCTTCGCATGACTCAACCCCTCGAGGTTGCATGCTACACCCTTGCTACTTCTCTATTAGCCTCGCCCAAGAGGTCCCGACTCTAACCATGCGAGACCATTTGCTTCCTTCTTTGGACCATGGATCATGGATAGAATTGATGACTCATTGCCACATCATCCCTAAAACGAGTGGGCTTGGGCCATGACTTATCTACTAAAATCCTAGCCCGTCTAGGTAACTTCTTCTCTAAGAACTACGTACGGCTTGATCCCTATAAATAGGGTACGTAGGCATCTTGTTATGGATGATTGACAGCTCACCCCTGAAAACACCATACAAGATCAGCCACAAAAAATCACCAATCTCCTTTCGTGTTCTTCGTGTTCTTAGCAAAATATTCGTATTTTGCTCTATGATTCCAGCAAACCTCCAAAATATTGTTATACCAATTTCTCCCGATAACAACTAACATAGGTCAAGGATTCGACTCCAAACAATAACATATATTTTATAAATTTAATTTAAAATCACTAATATAAATTTAATAAATAATCACAAATTTTAAGTTAACATGCACTTATCGGCAAAAAAAAAAGATTATCATGTGTTTCTCCGTTTCCTTTTGATCTATAAGAGCATCTCCAACCTTCACTCCTGTTAGCCATAAAAATCTACGTGTCATCATTTATATAAATCCTTCAAAAAAACCACCACTCCAACCGATCAACCTGTTAGCTATAATTTTAGAAAACAAGATACAGATCCTCTATATTTGGAGGATATCCAAAAATTTATACATAACATCTAAAAATATCATATCCACTTATATTGTGACACATCATCAATTTAGTTTAATCTTATATATATTTACTAATTGAAATAACAATAAAATACTTTTTTTGAAATATAGCTAACAATTATAGCTAACATCATTGAAGTACACTCTTTACAGGTTCAGTTAATTTTACATCATCATTATTTTATATTATTTTAGCTAACCATTTTAGCTAGTACTGTTGGAGATGCTCTAACAGATACCTGCGCTATGACCTTCGTCAAATATTCTTACATCTTCATCATATACAAATAATGAAAGCTTTAAAAGTGAAAAAAGAAACAGACATGGGAAAAAAAATATATCAAAGGTAAATAGGAAGCTGTATGTGACTATGTGTACACATTAATACCTTATATATAATAAGCATAAGGGAGATCTTATCCAAATTTTTTGTCGTCGTCACTGTACTACCAAAAACATATGATCCGTTGGATTAAAAAATTGGATTAAAAGTTATCAGTTGAATTATAAATTATATCCTTATATATTTATTTATAATTTTCAATTTGTTAATTTACTATAATACTCTTTCTTCATAATAATTTACTTTGTAATACCCTTTCTTCATAATAATTTACTTTGTTAAATAAATAATTTACTTTGTTAAATAAATAATTTTGTGGCTTTCTTTAAATTTTATCTATGTGTAGTGTTTCGTAGCATTGAATTATATCCTCATATATAATAATCGTAATAGGGATTTTATCCATACTACCAAAAGCATATGATCCGTTGGATTAAAAAATTGGATTAAAAGTCATCCGTTGGATTATAAATTATATCCTTATATATTTATTTATAATTTTCACTTTATTAATTTACTATAATACCCTTTCTTCATAATAATTTACTTTGTAATACCCTTTCTTCATAATAATTTACTTCGTTAAATAAATAATTTACTTTGTTAATTTACTTTGTTAAAAAAATAATTTTGTGGCTTTCTTCAAATTTTATCTATGTGTAGTGTTTCGTAGCATTGAATTATATCCTCATATATAATAATCGTAAGAGGGATCTTATCCATAATTTTGGTTTGGTCGCTGTACTACCAAAATAATCTCAACCATCAAATCTAATATTTTTAAAAATAGACGATCAAGATTATATCATATTAAAATGAAAATTATAATCTAAAAAGGATATAATGAAAGAAGTTTGTATTAGAATTGAATTTTAAAAATAAAATTATAATATGAAAAAGATATAATTAAACGGATACAATTGAATTTTATTTATTTTATTAATATTAAAAAAAATCATATTTACTATTTGGACTCTATCTTGAGATCTAGAAATCATATTTTGATGATTTTACGGCCCAGGCGAATCTCACAAAATTATCATTAATTTAGTGATGATCTAACAATTATTATGGAAATGAAAACACTCATACAATCAAGAGACAATATAATTAGGAATTTTACATTAATCATATTCAGTGTAGAATACCTACATTGATAATCCTATTCAATGTAGAAAACCAAATTATGAATTTTAATACTCCCTCCGTTTTTTTGATTTCTTATCATTTGCTTTTTGCACGGAGACCAAGATAGTGGATGTAATATTGTTAAAATAAATGTAGTAGTGGGTGTAATAGTAATTTTATTCTTAAAATAAGTGAAGTAGTGGGTGTAAAGGGTTGAAAAGGTGGAGTGAGGTAGTGGATGTAATAATGTATTTTATTGTTAAAAGTTACTATTTTTAGTAATGTAAAGAAATGGAAGGGACGACCCAAAATAGAAAGTGTAAAGAAATGAAATGGACGGAGGGAGTATTAATCATGTTCAGTGCAGAAGACCTACATTGATAATCCTATTCAATGTAGAAAACCAAATTATATGATTTAAATTATTGACATACACTTTTTCGTATTTTAATATAAATACACTTTTTAGTTTACGTGTTAAAAAATAAAATAATTTTTATGCTAGATCTATCGTTTTTCATCTATTTATTTTATGATCTAATGGTTCTTATTTAATATTTCGTACTGGAAAACCAAACTACCCGCTACCAAAATTTTGGACAAAATCACTCTTACACTCATTATTAAAGCCATATTTTATTGGTTAGTAGAACTATCTTCAACTAATAAGAATGGTATTTTGATAATTAAAACGAAATATAAGTAGATTTCATAAATCGAACATATTTTTTAACGTAAAAAATCATCAATTTATTCTTTTTTTTGTTCCCGCGTAGTTTTAATTGAAAAATAATTGTTAAACCATCACTAAATTAAAGATTATTTTGTTAATTTCATGTGGGCTGTAAAATCGTCCAAATCAAAATTTTAAGAATTCAAGATAGAGAAAAAAATTATTAAATTGAACCTGTAAAATCTTACATAAATAAATATTAAAAAAAGTTATAATCTCAAACATCAAATCTAATATTTTTAAAAATAGACGATCAAGATTATATCATATTAAAATGAAAACTATAATCTAAAAAGGATATAATTAAAGAAGTTTTTATTAGAATTGAATTTTAAATATAAAACTATAATATGAAAAGGATATAATTAAACGGATACAATTGAATTTTATTTATTTTATTAATATTAAAAAAATTATTATTTACTATTTGGACTCTATCTTGAGATCTAAAAATCAGATTTGGATGATTTTACGGCCCAGGCGAATCTCACAAAATTATCTTTAATTTAGTGATGATCTAACAATTATTATAGAAATGAAAACACTCATACTATCAAGAGACAATATAATTAGGAATTTTACATTAATTCTATTCAGTGTAGAAGACCTACATTGATAATACTATTCAATGTAGAAAACCAAATTATAAATTTTTATATTAATCATGTTCAGCGCAGAAGACCTACATTGATAATACTATTCAATGTAGAAAACCAAATTATATGATTTTAATTATTGACATACACTTTTTCGTATTTCAATATAAATACACTTTTTAGTTTACATGTTAAAAAATAAAATATTTTTTATGCTAGTTCTATCGTTTTTCATCTATTTATTTTATGATCTAACGGTTCTTATTTAATATTTCGTACTGGAAAACCAAACTACCCGCTACCAAAATTTTGGACAAAATCACTCTTACACTCATTATTAAGACCATATTTTATTGTTAGTAGAACTATCTTCAACTAATAAGAATGGTATTTTGATAATCAAAACGAAATATAAGTAAATTTCATAAATCGAACAGATTTTTTAACGTAAAAAATCATCAATTTCTTTTTTTTTTGTTTCTGCGTAGTTTTAATTGAAAAATAATTGTTAAACCATCACTAAATTAAAGATTATTTTGTTAATTTCATGTGGGCTGTAAAATCGTCAAAATCAAAATTTTAAGAATTCAAGATAGAGAAAAATATATATTAAATTGAACGTGTAAAATCTTATATATATAAATATTAAAAAAAGTTAATATAATTATAAATATTATAAAAGGAACCGTGCGTTGCACGGGTTATAAGCTAGTAAACATAGAAAGAGTAAGGGATGGTCGGAATCCAACATATATATTTAAAAAACGTTGAATTGCATTAAAACATATGAAGGAGCATTATACGTTTCGTATTTGTATTATTAAAATATTAATTATTTACTAATTTATACTACATTATAATAAGAGAAAGCAGATCCTATTTTTGGTTTTCCCTCATTCACAAGGGTGAAAGCCCCAAATAACCAAATTTTAAACTGAATTGCCCAAAATGACAATATGCGGGAAAGCATTCCAAAATAACCAAACATATACTCATTTTGGAAATGCGAAGCTTATACACGCATTTACACACGACGTGGGCTTTGTTAAATTCAATTCTGGGCTTTGTGAATAGTGTGTTGGTCACGCATGTTGTATATGCGTGGTTCAATATACGCAAGTTGCACATGCGTATGCCAGAGAACTGTTCATCGTCTTCTCCCAGCCGCCGGTTAAGTTTTTTGACTAAATCTTCAATTGATTCGTTCGTTCGGTACAGACATCGAGAACTATCATTCTACATACCAAATTGCTCGTATTCTCCTCATCTACAAGTCTATAATCGTCATTTTTCATTTTTTTTACCGGATTGAAATGGCCCAAATCGAGGTCCTTTTCCGATCGACTTTCCAGATTTGTTCGTACGCGCCCCTGCGGGGCCAGAACTCAACAACTGAATATGGAAGGATGTGGATACAGGTCTTGGGATCATTTTGATATCCTCAGATTTTGTGGAGGTGGCCGGAATGTGAAGAACGAGAGGAGGCGATTTTGAGGCGAATTTTTGGTCGCCTGAGCTCCGGTTCAGTTTGTGAAGAAATGACGTCATATGACGTCATTGCGCATCTGGGAGTTGCGTTACCCCACATGCGCATGATCAGTATGCGTATCCCACCTACGCAGACCGCCAACGCGTGGCTCTATCGTTATTTTGGAATCTGTTCACGCACATCGTCATTTTGGACAATTGGGATGAGTTTTTGTGTTATTTTGGTCATTTTCTCCATTAACAACCGTTCGATCTTTAATTCAAATAGATCATGATCGTTAGATTCAACAATAGTAAACAGTAGTAAAAGTTGTTATATACAGAGGTCTAAGGTTCGATTATTAATTTATATTTAATACTAAAAATTATTATATACAAAGATTTAAGGTTCGAATTCTTCCAATAACATATTAAAATTAATATTTATAATATCATACTACAATATAAAAAAATTAAAAGTAAACTGTGCTTTGCACGAGCTATAATTAAAAGTACAATATTTATAATTTGAATTCCAATCATATATGTAAAAAATAATATTAAATTAAAAATATAATATAATATAATATATTTACTTATATTAAATGTAATATAATATATAAAATAATATTTAATTATATTAAAAATATAATATTTATAATATTTATAGACGAGCAAGGTTTTATCATATTAAAAAGAAAATTATAATATAAAAAAGATTTAGTTAAAAAATGTTGTATTAGAATTGAATTTTAAAAAAAAATTATAATATAAAAAGGATCCAACTGAATTTTATATAATTTTTTTACTAATATTAAAAAATTTTATATTTACTATTTGGGCTCTATCTCGAGATCTAGAAATCAGATTTGGATGATTTTACAGCCCACAGAAGCTCATTAAATTATCTTTAATTTAGTGATAATTTAACAATTATTATCGAAATGGAAACAGTCAAAATCTCAAGAGAAAATATAATTATGAATTTTTACATTAATCTTATTCAGTGTAGAAGACCTACATTGATAATCATATTCAATGTAGATAACCAAAGTATATATGATTTAAATCATTGACATACACATTTTCGTATTTCAATCCAAATACAAATTTTAGTTTACATGTTAAAAAATAAAATATTTTTTTATATTAGATCCATCATTTTTATCTATTTATTTTATGATCTAATGGTTCTTATTTATTTTGTCATACCAATATATTTTGGACAAAATCACTCTGACACTTATTATTTTTCTTGAAATAATAAAAATCACTCTTACACTTATTATTAAAACTGTAATTCGTTGTTATATACAGAAGTCTGAGGTTCGATTTTCGCCAACAACATATTAATGTATATTTAATACTAAAAATTATTATAAACTAAGATTTAAGGTTCGAATTCTTCCAATAACATATTAAGTTTAATATTTATAATATCATACAACACTATAAATAAATTATAAAAAAAAATTAAAATAGCACGGGCTATAAACCAAACTACAAATTATATCCCTTTTCGCTTATTATAGTGTAGTATGAATATACTAGCTTAAATCCCGTGCAAAACATAGATATTTTTAAGTTTATACTATAATAAGCGAAAGAGGTATATTTTGTAGTTTGGTTAACCCCACATTTTCGGTTATTCCTTTCATTCAAAACATTAGATCTTCAACTCAAGTAGATGACGACCATTAGATACAATACTAAAAATTGTTATAAATAGAGCTCTAAGGTTCGAATCTCATCAACAACATTTTAATTAAAATGTAAACTAAAAAAAGGTTATATACAAAGGTTGAAAGTTCGATTTCCGCCAAGAATATATTATTTATAGAGTAAATTACAGAGTGGTGATCGTATTTTACACCGATTTTCAAAAAAGTGGTCAGTCTTTCAATTTCTCAAATTAGTGGCCAACCTTTCACTTTGTCTTTCAAAATAGTGGTCAGTCTTTCAATTTCTCAAATTAATGGTCAATCTTTCACTCCGCCTTTCAAAAAAGTGGCCAATAGTAGACTAATTGTCTCTAAAGTGGCCATTTTTTAAAACGCGGAATGAAATGTTGGCAACTAATTTGAAAAATTGAAAGACTGACCACTGTTTTGAAAGACAAAGTGAAAGGTTGATCACTAATTTGAAAAAATGAAAGACTATTCACTTTTTTGGAAATTGATGTAAAGTATAGCCACTCCTCTGTAATTTACTCTAATTTATATTTAATATTAAAGTTATTATATACAAAAGTGGTTCGAATCCTTCCTACAACATACTCCCTCCGTCCCATCCATTTGCTTACATTTCAGAAAGAGTGTCTGACATACATTTTAAGGTGTCTATAAAATATAGTTTCGTAATTTATTTTTATAATTTTATGATTTTGAAAAAAAATTAAATGTTTAAATTTTTATTCAAAAAAAATTTAAAAATAAGTTATAGAACTACACTTTATATGCACCTTAAAATGTGTGCCAGACATTATCACAGTAACGTAAATAAATGGCCGAAACTGAGGGAGTAATATTTATAATATTATATACTATACTATAAATAAATTTAAAAAAAAATAAAAATAACCCATGCTTTATGCATCGACTTAAATTTTAAGTAAAAATATTATTTTCTTGTAAAATTATTTTTATCTAAAACTTACACTCGTAAGTAAAATTATATAATCTATTACTATATATTAAACTTTAACACAAGGGCAAAAAGTACCATTTTAATGCATGTAAAATTACTGTTTTACCCATATTTGTTGAAAAATAACAAAAATGCCACCCGTTTAAGATTTATATAAAAATTATATATAATTATGTTACCCTCAAGGATCGAACCCATGACCTTTCACTCTCAAACCCATGCCTTGACCATTATTACTATATATTAAACTTTAACACAAGGGCAAAAAGTACCATTTTAATGCCTGTAAAATTACTGTTTTACCCATATTTGTTGAAAAATAACAAAAATGCCACCCGTTTAAGATTTATATAAAAATTATATATAATTATGTTACCCTCAAGGATCGAACCCATGACCTTTCACTCTCAAATTCATGCCTTGACCATTATGCTAAACTTAGTTTTTAGTATATTTTAAAAATCATAATAGATAAACCATGTCTTCTCCTTTTGTCCCCTTTTTCCTATTTTTATTTTGACTAAATAGCATATTGGTTTTTGTTATTTTTAGAAGATTGCTAAGAATATAATTACAAAATACATTTAATCTATTGAGTATACTCTACGATTTTCCTTTGCCATTTTAAATGATTGAAATTAAAAAAAAATAAATTAAAATTTTATATTATACAAAACTATAACGAGTTCGGGAAAAAAAATTATCTGTTTACATTATTCTCCAAGTAGATATTAAATTATTAAAATAAAAAGATCGAAAATTTGGTTTTTAGAAATATGTAAATCTTATTTATCAAAACAAACATTATTAATAATTGCATCACATAATTTTTAGGTATATAAAATTTTAAATATATGAGTCATATTAGAGATTTATGGTTAACCTACTATTTAGACTTTCAGCAATTTAAATGTATGATTGGTGTTAAAACATAAATATTTTTAAAAAAACGAAAAATTATTGAGTTTATGTTGAAGAGATGAAACTCTAAAAATGAATCTATGTTATATATATATATAAAATAACGTAACTAATGTTCAAAATTGAATGAAAGAAAATATGATCCTTGAGTCATAAATATTACAAAACTGTAATAATTATAAACAATGATCGATTAGATTATAACTCGACTATAAAATATGGTTATATGAATTTTCATATAATATAATAAATTAATCATTATAATATATAATGGTAGAGTTGTAACATATATTTATATATATTTATATTACAATGGATGTAACAAAAAAAGTTGATCTAGGATATCATATAGATGTAAAAGTCATTAAGCTCATTTAATCATATTTTACTTTAATTTTAATCTTTGAAAAAAGTTAAAGTTGAGTTTCAAAAATAATTCAAAATTATAATATAATTTGTTTTTCAAACTAACTACTCCCTCCGTCCCATCCATTTTTTTACATAAAAAACTACGTATCTGACACGTATTTTAAGGTGCATTTTAAGGATAGTTCTATAACTTATTTTTGATATTTTCTTTTTTTGTATAAAAATAGGATTGTTCTATTTATACAAAAAAAAGAAAATATCCAAAATAAGTTATAGAACTATCCTTAAAATGCACCTTAAAATCCGTGCCGGAAATTGGTCCGCAAATGTAAATAATTACATGGGACAGATGGAGTAATTTTTAAAAACAGAGTTTTGATATTATGCAATAAGCATTAGACTGAAACAAAACATTTGAATTTAAATGTGTATGAATATGTATGTATATATGGACCACAAAGATGACTTTTATATAATATTAAGAGATTTTGTAATACGTTTCTTTCTACGTTAAAATCACATGAATTTACATACCTCTATGTTATTTATGGACATTTTTACTAATATAATTATTTGTATTATACTCAAATATTCATTTTGATAAAGCTGATTTCACGCCATTTTAAATACTAAATTAATATTCCAGCAATTAAAGGAAACATGTGATTACTATCGTATTGATATTTACAATGAAATCTAATTTAATTATAGAATAATTGGTACATGAATTTTGTATATAATATTACAAAATAACTTTAAAAACATGAGATAAAATCTAAATATTATCATTTATCGTATTTAATTTTAGTTACAAAATTAACTTAATATATATACATTTTCAATCGAAAAATTGTTGCAGTGACCGTGCCTTGCACGGGCTTTTACGCCAGTTTAAATATTAAGAGCAAGTCCAACAATGTCCTACATTATGCCCTATAAATATTATAAAAATTAGTGTCCTAGTGATTTAGGACATTATTTTTATGTATCAATTCCAACAATATGCCTTATCCTTGTGCCATATTATTAAAATAATAATATATTTGATAAAAGAAGGGAAGAAAAGGAGGAAAGTGAATTTTTTTATTGATAAAAAATGAAATAAGGCATGACTATTGGTGTCCTAAAAATAGGGCATGAGATGAATGTCTTAGTGTTTTAAGGCACCACTAAGACATTGTTGGAGCATATTTTTTCCCAAATGCCCTAAATTTTAGCTAAGGACATCAATTTAGGACATTGTTGAACTTGCTCTAAGCCCCTTTTACTTTCTCAAACGTAGTCAAGTCAAACACAAAATCAAGTTGCTTTATAAATCCTCTCAGCTATTGTTGATGATAGTAATTAAATTATATGGTATACAAATCGCTACATCTTGAAAACAAACAATGCTTATCCAAAAACAATTAAAATACAGATTACCGTATTTTCTTTTTGCTAACTTGATACGGTGTACCATATTTATTTACGCAAAGAAAAATATTAATTAATTCCTCGAACTCAAAATCTTCCCATGATTCATGAATCTCTAGAGAGAGTTTAAGCAAAACTAGGAAACAAGAAACAAACTCTCTCTCCATCATCCAGCGTTGTTTTCGTATTAACTTTAGGCTTCACTCGTTTTGAAACTTTCAAACCCTAACACGTATATTTGCTTCTTATTAGAACAACCATGTGTTTATACTATACACTAAAACAAATTAATCATAAGAATTCAAACGAAAAACAAAAATTTATGGTTTGATTATATGTACGTGCATGTTTATTATGGAGACAAGATCTGCAAAGAGGAAGAAGCTTTTAGATGTCGACGACAATGAGCCCGGGGAAGACCGTCTCTCGGAACTTCCCGATGCGATTCTTCATTACATTCTACGTATTCTGCCTGTTAAAAATATTGCACAAACATGCGTTCTTTCGAAACGATGGAGAAATATTTGGTATTCCTTTCCTGATTTGGATTTCACCACGTTGGAACAACATAATCGGATGGAATTTATTAACCATGTTTTATCGAATCGCGAAAAGCAGCATTGTTGTTGGGATATAAGGGTTCTTCGATTAAGTGGTAGCTTGACGTGTTCGAAGCTGAATGAATTGATACGTAGTGCGGTAATTAAGCATAATGTTCAACATCTTGAGATGATTGATGTTGTTACGAATGACTGTTTTAACTTGTCGTGGAGGGTATCGAGGAGTGATTCGTTAAAGATTCTTAAGTTGAAGTTTTCAGGACAGGGTATTAGGTTGCCTCCTTGGTGTTTTATCAAGGATGGTTTCAAATCATTGAATACGTTGTCATTGTCGCTTGTGATTTTTTATGAACAACCGAATATTGTTATGGATTGTTTGTCGTTCCCTTTACTCGAGAATTTGAGTATGGATGAGTGTAGAGGTTTGAAGGATTTGAAAATTTCTTGTCAAGCACTTGTCAAGTTTTCCTTATCAGAGTGTTTGCAACTAGACAATCTTGAGATTACTTGTCCGAAATTGGAGAATATGAGTGTGTCTAGATGCTTTAATACTACAAGTAGTAATAGTTCTGTTATGATTGACGCACCAAAGCTAGACAAAATTATATGGAATGGTAATGCTATTACGGACCGCAGTTCGTTAAACAACTTACGATCCTTGCAAGAGGCTTCTGTTTGTTTTGAGAGTGTGACTGCAGCAAATCTCGCGAGTATGTCCGACTTTTTCAATGGACTCTATCAGTTGAAGTGCCTAAAACTTGAAGCACCCTGTTTTGAGGTACCTCCCTCACTTTTTTAAAAATTTCTTGTAATGATATGTTATATTTGTATGAAATTAAATTCAAGAAAATTTGTTTTGTTTGCATGACTTGTAAAACTTTGGCTGCAATGTTCATGATAAGTTATAAAGCATTATGCAACATGTGTGCAGCTTCTGTCCAAGAACAAACACTTTGCAGGGGTTATATCTGAAGCTTTTGTGAACCTCAAATCGTTGGAATTGCATACGAGCAAAATCCAAGAATTAGCCAGCTTGTTTAGGACTTATTTGTCTCTTCACAAACTCATTATAAGTATAACGAGTGACCCTAGGGTCCGAAAGAGTACTGTGAGTATTCTAAGCATTACTCCAAATCTCATGATTTCTAATATAAATTTATCAGTTGATTGTATTCTTACGTCTATAAATAATTGCCATATCTCTGCTTCATTATCATATGCAGCAGATGGACAGGAACTTCTCAAGTAGCTCTGGTGATGAACAATACTGGAAATCACGAAGTCACGCCTTTAAGCCATTTCTTCATGAGCTAAAAAGTGTGACGATTCATGGAATTTCAGAAGACGAGAGTGAATATAGTCTAGTAAAATTTTTACTCGGGCATACTAGAGGTTTGCAAGAGATGGTAATTAGCTGTTCAGCAGGGAGAGGTTGTCGTCGGCTTGAGAGAATCGAATCGAGGGTTATGCAATTTTATCGAGCTTCTTCTGATGCTAAAATTGTATTTCATTAGTCTTTTATAATATAACTTCCAGAGGGTGATTGTGGATTGTTCTTCATATTCAAGAGTTAATATCTAGTGCAGATTGACAATTCATGAAGGATATCTGAATATGGTCTTAGAACTTGGTAGTAATAAGGGCCCTTCGGATCATGGAATTTTAACCAGTTAATGGACAAATGAGATGTTTATACAAAAATTTACTGGAATCTCATTCTCCGATTCTCACATGATCTGAATGACCCTAAGCTAGCTGCATAACATAGTAGTGATCGAGCTGCTCATGATAGTACATTTTATACACCGATAATAATTTACATAATTCTTCATCAGGTCACAGGTCACTGAATACCAATTTAATGTACTATGCATCCAAACTGTGCTTTACTGAAGCTATGCATACTGTGTTCATTCATAGAGAAAACATCCTAACTCTCACGATGAGAAGTCCTAAATTTCAAGTGATTTCAAAACAAAAACGCACAAAATGTTGGGTATATTACAACTATAGCAACAATGAGGCAGTGATATATATTAAAACAAGAACAGGCAATTAACCAAATAACGAAACAAGTCACGAAGGCATAAACAAGATATAATCAGAGACTGTAATTAACGAGAGAAACAAGAAAGACTTATCTCTTACAGAAGCTTTTAGCAAAAAACTGATAAGAGAATAAACAGCTGAGTCGCCAAACCCTTCGAGAGGACTTGACTGTTCTTGAAGAGATTATTGCCCCACTTACGCTGTGTTGGGTTGCAGCAATATCACTTCCAGGATAAAACAGCACAGATCAAACCGGTCACAGAAGCGGAGAGATCAACAGCGACTAGCACCTCAGTTCGCCTGAGAATTATGTATCTCTTCTGTATGTGTTGAGAGAGCAGAGAGAAAGAAGACTACGAGGGTTTTCTCTCCTTAGGATGTATCGTATCACATTCAACGTTCTATTCTATTCTGTATATATATAATACCAAGAATAAAACGTAACTGATACTCCATAAAAGGAAAGTAAATATTCTGATTTAATTGCATTAACTGCATCAGTATTTATTTTTCAGTTACATAAGCATCAGGATTTGGTCATCAGTAACATCAGGATTTGGTGTCCATCAGGATCAGGATTCAGTGCTTTGTCAGGAACTGATATCCATCAGGATTTAGCCCATCAGTATCTGATGTCTGACCAAGTCCATCAGGATTTTACTCCAAGTACTGATCCAAATTTCCATCAGGATTTGATCCAAATACTGACCCAAATTTCCAGTACTATTGTAACAAATAAATCTGAAACCTGTTAAAATAAATCAATATCTAATTTAAAATCAGTTGCACATAATGGGCATGAAAACTTCCTCATGGGCATGAAACGTTTCTGACCAACCAAGTATACATTCATGGACATGAAAACTTTCTCATGGGCATGAAACATTTCTGAATATCCCATCTCTTTTGATGCCTCTTCATGACCATGAAATATATATATCATGGCCATGATTTCCATCTGCAACCTGATTTCAAATCTCCTTCTTTCTACTCAATTTATCTATGGATTCCACTAAGAAAATGTCTTAGATCCAAACATGAAAGTTTAAGTCCTCATTACAAGGAACAACCTCCACTTGTTAGTTTCTGGAAATTACATCAAGAACATATTATAAATATGCCTCAAACTTTCCATTTTCTAACAATCCCCCACGAATCCATACAGAAATTCAAATACATATCTATCCTCATCATGACTTGTTTTTCAGAGTAGGTACCCTTCCGAGTTTGAACCCTCCTAAGTCCTCTACTTCGATGGCTACCGGATTCAGATGGAATGTTTCACCTTGAATCTTTATCCGTTTGGTGTAACCACACTCCATAGACGACGACAAGTCAAAGGCTATGGTGCTAATCTACGGCTTTGAGACGTTAATGGTCATGTCTCGATCCTGTTCGTCGAATGTTTCAAGGAATAACCCTTTCCTCTAATTGCGACCACACAATTACATTCGCTTAGCTGGGCATCTCCAAAGATGTACTGCTAGCATCTCGTCAAATGACTTGACCCCATTCAGAGTTCAAATAACTCTTGCTATTCTGGCAGTGACAGTACCTTATAGGTTTACAGGGGATAGACTCCAGATACGTGAGTATCAATCTATGTAGTTAAAGGTACAACCAATTCACCCTTACAACTTGTTATTACCACATTGAATACACTTTCGAGGGATCTCCTCTCATGTGTATTGGGTTCCCGCTGTTGATGAATTACAATGGGCTATCAGTCCCATCCCCAACCTAGACTTAAGGACTACAGCATGCTCAAGCCCCTTAGTCAAAGGATCAGCTAGGTTTTCTTGAGTTCCAACAACCTCAACAGCAATAATCCTTTCAGACATTAGACCCCTTATAGACTTTAGTCTAACTTGGATATGTCTCTTTGTTTTCACATTATACTTCTTGCTGTTTATCTTGTCGATAGTTGTACGGCTATCACAATGAACAGCAAAAGCAGGAAGTGGACGACTTACTACAGGTAACTTTGTCATGAGTCCATGTAACCATTCAGCCTCAGTCCCCGTGGCATCTAATGCACACAACTCAGCCTCAAAAGTAGACCGAGTTATAATAGTCTGTCTAGAAGACTTCCAAGATACTGCTCCACCCGCTAGGGTAAACAGGTATCCAGTCACTCCATTGGAACCAGACTTCTTAGCTATCCAACTTGCATCACTATATCCCTCTAGCACTCCAGGAAACCTCCTGTAATGTAAACCAAGATATATGGTGCCTTTCAGATATCTAATCACTCTATCAAGAGCATCCCAATGAGTCTTGTTTGGACAGCTTGTATATCTTGCTAACTTAGACACTGAATATGAAATATCCGGCCTAGTACCATTAGCAAGATACTGCAAACTCCCAATAATCTGAGAATACCTTAACTGAGACACAGGAACTCCTGAACTATTCTTGACAAGGGCAATTTTAGGATCATACGGCGTACTTGCGATTCTACAATTTGAATAACCATACTTCTCAAGTATAGATTTCTCTATATAATGAGATTGTGACAAGGTTATTCCATCAGTTGACTGAGTCAACTTGATACCAAGAATCACACTAGCCTCTCCCATATCCTTCATTTCAAAATGCCTTTTCAAGAAACTTTTTGTCTCGTTAATAATCTCAATATTGGTTCCAAACAATAAAATATCATCCACATACAGGCACACAATAATACATTCATTTCCTTTAACCATGTAATAGACACACTTGTCACTTTCATTAACTACAAATTCTGATTCTAAAACAGTTTCATCAAACTTTTTATGCCAGTCTCTTGGAGCTTGTTTTAAGCCATATATAGACTTGATTAACTTACATACTTTCCTTTCATTTCCAGAGGCAACAAATCCCTCAGGCTGATCCATATAAATCTCTTCTTCAAGTTCACCATGAAGAAAAGCTGTCTTTACATCCATTTGATGGATGATAAGACCATGTACAGAAGCCAATGCTATAAGCATTCGGATTGTTGTCATTCTAGCAACTGGAGAGTATGTGTCAAAGTAATCAATGCCTTCCTTTTGCTTAAAGCCCTTAGCTACCAGCCTAGCCTTATACTTATCTATTGAGCCATCAGGATTCATCTTCCTTTTGAAGACCCATTTGCATCCTATAGTAGAACACCCAGGAGGTAGATCAACCAACTCCCATGTTCCGTTAGAAACAATAGAGTCAATTTCACTTTTTACAGCACCTTTCCAGTACCTAGATTCTGAAGAATCCATGGCCTGTCGAAAAGTTAAAGGTTCATCCTCGATATTGTAAGTGATAAAATCACTTCCAAAATCCTTGACTACCTTAGCACGCTTACTCCTTCTAGGTTCCTCTACTTCATCAGGAATAGAGCTACTATCAGGATCTGCCCCCACATTTGTCATCCTTTCCACATGATCAGGAATGGACCTCGATGTGTGAGTGGGATCATCATCAGGAATTCCCTGAGGTATACCAGTCTTCATAGGGAACACATTCTCAAAGAATGTTGCATCACGAAATTCAACTATAGTATTAGCCAATATTCCATCTACGTCAGATTTTAATACTAAAAATCTCATAGCTGTAGTGGTTTCAATATAGCCTAGAAAGATGCAATCAACAGTTTTAGGACCTAGTTTCTTTCTCTTGTGTTCAGGGACAAGTACCTTTGCAAGACACCCCCACACACGAAGATACTTTAAGTTAGTCCTTTTCTCTGTCCATAATTCATAAGGTGTCTTGTCCATATGTTTCAGAGGAACTCTATTCAGAATATGGCAAGCCGTATTCAGAGCTTCTCCCCACATGTACTTAGGCAACCCAGAATTAATCAACATACTATTGATCATATCCTTAAAGGTTCTGTTCTTTCGTTCTGCCACCCCATTAGACTCAGGTGTGTATGGTGGAGTTACTTCATGAACTATACCATTGCTCTTGCAAAATTCATTAAACGAGTTACTCGTATACTCACCACCTCTATCTAATCTCAAACGTTTAAGTACTTTACCAGTTTGTGTTTCAGCTTCAGTTTTGAACATAATGAATTTATCTAGTGCTTCATCTTTATGTTTAAGCAAATAAACATAACAATATCTACTACAATCATCTATAAAGGTAATGAAATATCTATTATGTTCCTTGGTCAAAACACCACCAAATTCACATATGTCAGTGTGCACTAAATCTAACACATTCGAATCCCTAACAACATTATGAAAGGGTTTCCTAGTTTGTTTAGCAGTCACACATACTTGACATTTAGTTTTCTTATCAATGGCATGTTTTGGAATCAACTCTAAGTTCATCATATTATTTAGAGCACCAAAATTCAAGTGACCAAGACGTGCGTGCCACAAATCAGATGATTCAACACAATTAACAGAAGGAGCAACATTATTATTAATAAAACTGCCCAGAACAGGCTCAACATTTATTAAAAATAATCCATCCGACAAGTAACCTTTGCCAAAGAATACACCAGTATTTGTAATAACTACTTTATTACATTTCAAAGAAACTTCAAAACCATTTTTAACTAAACAACTTCCACTTATTATATTTCTACGAATATCAGGAACATGGTGCACTCTAGTGAGGGATAGAACACGCCCAGAAGCGAACTTCAGGTCCACGTTTCCTATTCCAAGTACTTGAGCTACACTCGCATTCCCCATCGTCACAGTCATTCCATGAGTCTGTTGATAAGATACAAATAGAGTAATATCAGTACAAATATGTACATTAGCTCCAGTATCAATCAACCATTCATGAGACGAATAAGTAGAAAGAAGTACAGGGTTGTAGGTCACATACCCGTTGTCAGTTTCAGAAGCAACAGCCTCACCAACAACCATGTTAACCATAGACCCACCAGTGGTTCCAAGCACAGTGTTAGCTTGTGCTCCCACAACAGGTTTCTTAGCTTTCTTTTCAGGACAGTCCTTGCTCCAATGACCAATCTGTCCACAAGACCAACATGGTTTGTTTGCCTTTGGTTTCTTAGCCTTGTTCTTGTCTTTAGACTTAGGGTTTTCCTTCTTAGTGACAGACTTTCTTTTCTGTCCAACAGTCACTACATTTACCTTCGAACTCCCAGCATGTTCAGTAGGCATCACATGTCCTTGCTTGGACTTGTGTTGCTCCTGCACAGAGATGTCCAACATCAGGTTTGTCCAAGTGATCTCTCCTTTCTGTCTTTTCAGGGAGAGTGCAAACTCTTCCCAAGACTTAGGGAGCTTTTCAATCACAGACATAACCTGAAACTTTTCAGGTAAGTCCATGCCAGACTCCTTCAAAGCATGAACTAACATCTCAAACTCATGCACTTGCTCAGTCATGGATTTAGTATGATAGGTCGATTACACAATAAATAATCAAGAACTGTATAAATAAGTAACAAGAACACACGTTTTAACTCTTTAAAACTGTTTGGAATTAATAATTCCTCTCTCAGTGATGTAAAGTATCACAGAGAGCTGCTTAGGTTACAAGAATGATATTCGTTCACAATGGATACCCTTCTAGGGTTAACCTAACTGTATTTATAAGATATACAGCTACGTACAATCGTAAATTGATTCTCCTAAAATTAAGCTATACAATTGATATCAATTACGATTGCTACACGTCTTCTAAGTCAACTCGATCTCTTTGACAGCTATCCAATCTTCAAAGATATCGCTTCCATATTAATATTAAATTAATATTCAAACTCTGTTGACTTGTAGACACTCCCAGTAGACAGACTTTAGCAAACTCTGTTCTCTCAACGCTAACAGTGTTTGCGCTTCCATGTATTCAGCTATCAGTGTTTACGCTTTCTTCTGTCAGCGTTTGCGCTTCCAGCAATCAGCGTATACTCAAACTCTGTTACAACTGCTTTCAATAACAAGTTAAACTCTCTTTACCTGAAACACTTAAACACTGACATTAAATCACATCAATTATATCTAACAATCTCCCCCAACTTGTTCATTAGAAAAATGTACAAGTTCATAATAATTGATGATGTCAAAACTAACAAATAAAAACACAGTGTTTAACATATAATCAGAGTTTAAACTTGACTTAGCAAAATTTACAGAAAATTCGAATTACTTACAAATTCTGTCTACCTAACCTCCTCAAGATCTGGAGTTGTTCTGAGATAATCAATCAACAATCTCCTCTCAGCATTTTCAAGTTCAATTTCCATAGCTTGCTTGATCTCTCTTAACTCTGGATCATTCTCATTCGTTTGAAAAATAGCAGCTCTGAGATCATAGATCTTGTTTCTTCTCATTTCATTACCCAATCTGATGTACTTTAATTCTTCAGACTTTACATTGAAATCCAGAACTGTAATTCCAAGATCAGTCTTCAGCCTTGTAGTTCCCTTCTGCATTTCAATCAGATTCCCATTCCAGTCTCTGTACTTAGGAACATACTTTTCAGCAGACTTTGTTCCTGTAGCAACTTTAGCTTTCAGCATATACTCCCTTATAGAATTAGCAATAAGCTGTGTTCTTTGATTTCTAACTCTGAAGATATGCAAGACATACTGAAGTTCCTCAAATAATTTTAGCTTGATTGCTTCTTCATTCACTCTATACACTGACCCATCTGCCATAAAGTATAGTAGAAAGTGAATATCTAAGCTCCTTTGATGAACTACCTGAACTGACTCCAACTTGTCTAGATTTTCTTGAGTTATACCAGAACCAAGAGATACAAGTGCAGAGGGATCTCTTGGACTGTTACCAACTCTCAAATCTCTTCTTGATCCTAAACCAGAAGTATTCCTGCCTGGTGGCTTTCCTGAACAGGCAATATTATGCTGATATCCACCAGTCATGTGTCCTTCTTCCACTGGAATCTTTGGCCTTGAAAAACCAGGTAAAAGTTTACTTTGGGTCTGTACAACTTGTGTAGCAACAGAGGTTGTAACTATCATCTTGTTCTTGCTCTCTTCATCAACTTTCCCTTTTAACTTCAACTTAGCATCAAGAGAAGACTTTCTAACCAGCTTTCCAGTATCTTCTTCTTCTTCTTCTTGAATACCAGATAGTTTTTCTTTGATTACAATTCCTTTCATCACAGGCCTTGCAGACTTTGAAGCTTTAACAACTTTCTTCACTTTCTTGGACTTCACAGCTTTTAAATGTTCTTTCTGCAACAGCTTTTCTTCAGCTTGAATATCCTCAAGTGTAGCTTCAGCATTCTCTTCTCGAAAAAGTTTTGCAGCCAATTCTTCATCTGTTTGTGGATTGTCAGAGAATGACAAATCCCTTGGCTTTGATCCTGAAGTACTCTGAGCATTTGAATCTATCACCAAATTCGGCTTTGACCTTGAAGACCTCCCATGTCCTTGTCTGAGATTCACATTTCTTAAGCCCTTATCAGCATTGGCTTCTTCATCATCATTTTGATCTTTCTTTGACAGAGTTTGATCTTTCTTACACTTGGTTTTAGAAACTCTCTCCCCCTTTTTGACATCATCACCATCTTGAATCAGTATTGAGGTGATTAACTCAAGAGAATTTGCTATAGAATCAACTTTCTCAGCCAGTAAAGTCTGATTCTTTTCAACTGTACTCAGTCTGTCATTAAGATTAGATTGAGCTTTGGCAAACTGTTGAAAGAGTTTAGCATTAGCTAGTTGAGCTTTCTCCTCATGAGTAGCAACTTCTGTGCGAAGATCAACAATAGATTTCTGAGTATCATCAAATCTATTATTCAAAGTTTTGATCTGTATCACTGTGCCTTGCAAACAAGTGAAAATTTCTGGATTTTTAATCTTCTTGGAATTGATCTCAAGAAACATTGCAGCCCTGCCAGGTGGAAAAATACACTCTGATTTATACCATTCAGCAGTTTGCTTGGCCAAATAACCATCATCAATTTCATTTATTGAAGGCCCAGCAAAATCTGGTTTTGCACCTGTTTTCTGACCATCAGGCTGATTTTGTGGTTGGTCAACTCCTGTACTATGAGCTTCAACTGAATTACTCATCGACTCACTAGTAGAGGCAACAGAAGGACTAGGTTCTTGAGCAGTAATTGGTTCTTGAGCAACCTTCTTTCCTTTATCAACTGGAGTTTGCTCTGAAGAAAGAACCTTCTCTGGTTTATCAACCTCCTCACCATGAGCAGAAATATGATTGGCATCAGAGTTTAACTCAGTGTGTGATGCAACCACAGTGTCTTCAAGAACAACAGTAGGCCCATCAGCAACACCAGTATCTATAGAAAGTGTAACCTCCATGAGTGGTGGAGTAGATGCTTCATGATTAAAAGAAATTGGAGTTTCAGCAAACTCTTCCATTGGAGACAAAACATCTCTAACAGCTTCATTTTCTTGAACCTTATCAACTTCTGGTTCAGAAAGCTTGACTTCAGACTCTGGGATTATAGGTTCTATGATAACCTCTGGCTCACCAGTAGGAATATCACATGAGATTTTCTCTTGAGCCTCCTCCACATGCTCATCATCAGAATCAGTCAAAATAAGCCTCCTCCTCTTAGCTTGAGGCACTTCAACCTGTTCTGCATCTTCACTGGAACTCTCACTAGAACTTTCCTCAACCAATGGTGGTGAAGGTCTATTTGCCCTTTGTATGAATCTTCTAGAATAAACAGCCTTTGGAGTTGACTGTTTAGCCTTAGCACGTTCAGTGTTGATTGCAGTATGTTTCTTCCTTTTTGGCTTTGGTGGTGGTTGTGGATGAGTAGTAGAGACAGGGTTTGTTTGTTCAGTGTTCATTTGGTCAGGTTGTGTTTGAGGTTCTGTTTGTGTTGGAGGTGATATGGGTTGTTCAGTGGTTGTTGGTGTGGGCTCAGGTGTTTGAGTAGGTTGAGATGATATGTTTTCTGTACGATCAGTGGCTAAAGGTTCAGGCATAGGCTGTGGTTCTGGTTGTTGTGGTTGATGTGTATCAGTGTCTTGTGGCTGATTGACAAAATTTTGCAAAGCAAGCGGCAATGCTAAAGGAGGCAAGTCTTTTCCAACATCTTTGTTAGACATATCAGTAAATATTCTTTTAGTGACTCGAAACGGTTGAATCTCATCAGCTTCATCAACAGTTAAACCAGGAACACATGCATTGAATAGAAGTTGACAAAATCTAGCAAAGTAAACTGTAGTAGACTCTGACAACTTATCACCCAAATTCATTAAGACATATCTACCAAAATCAAAATTACTACCATAGAGTAGAGAATACCCAATTTGTAGACTGTCCATTGGAATAGCATCCCAGTTGGTGACCTTCTTCTGGAATGTCCTGGTAATACAATCAAAGAAGAAATTCCACTCTTTTCTCAAGTTTGGCCGCCTCACACTGCCCAGCTTGGCAAGTGATTCCATGTAACCAATCTCTGTGAGCATTTCCCTCAGATTTTGCTCAGAGACAACAGCATACGAAGTATGTGTGTCAAAATCCATGGCGTCGCGAACAGTTTGTGGAGTAATCACAAACTCTTGTTCTTCATGAGAGAAGATGATAGATGGAGTTCCAGTCTCTCCTCCTTCTATATATCTTGAATTTTGCCAGAAGTTAACAACTTGGGAAGCAGATAGAGTAGCCGGTTCAACCAGCGCTTGCCCAATTTCAGAATCTCGAAGAAAATTTTGCATAAGATGAAACGGCTCAGGTGCCCGGTCATTCTCAAGTAAAGCTGCGTAGTTGTTAGGCACAAAACGTAGACCAAAGACAGTGAAAGGTTTAGTTGCCATTGAATCAAGAAATAAGCAAGAATCAACTGTGAAAATGTTTTGCAAGGAAGGTGTTTGTGAAAATGCCAAAGTGAAAAACAAAGAGGTTCTCTGTTTTGGTAAAGTGAATACGTGTGGATAAAAATGATTGTGGCAAAAAGTAATTTGAGTTGTAGTTAAAAACTAAACTCAAACGATTTTACTTGAAAACACGCAACTGTTCCCTTGAAAAGTGTAAAAGGGAGACATAATGATGAGTGAGTGGGACAGGTGTCACACATGCAACGGTTCACTTAATACAGGCGCAGTAAAAGCCATTATTACCGCTGTCGTTCCGTTTATCAAGACACGTTACCACTCATGACACTAATTAACAGTTGTCAACTACTCCATTTACTCCAAAATTTTCAAATTATCTTAATGAAAATATACCTTAGAGTACATAGCACAATCAATCAGTGTTTATCAAATTTTCAATCTTTATCACAGAAACCCTTTCAAAAACGCACAGTCGTGATTTTCGTGTGTGAGTAGCAGAGTTTACCAAATCAATTTTTATAGCATCTAATATTTCATAAAATCCATAAATCAAAAACAATGAACACTGAATGCACAAACTCTCATATTAAACACAGAGTATATGATGAATGCTAAACTCTGTAGTTCCTTAATTACAGAAATCTGAATATCCCTGTTCCAGTTTATGATCATGATTATCCACGTAAGCACACAGTCATTAAAGACAAAAAGATCAGGAGATAAACATCAAAGCATCATTCAGTGAGTTACATGTCAAGGATTGTCTTACAAACTCTCACATCACACAAGTGTTTAGGTGAAGTGTTTACTCTCAGATTCAATCAGTAAAAGCAGATACTACCATAAGCTTGAATGTCCACCAAATCTACACCACTTCGATTACATATATGCACAAATCAAAAGGACTTTTGTTCAGGGTTATAATTGAGTGAAATCAAACAGATGAGAAGAGATGTGTTTCGAATGAGAATTTTGAACTGAACAATTTATTTGATCAAAATGTTCAGTCAAATGGTTAGTACATTTTTGTACAAGATGATCAGTATATATACATTTTTTTTTCTTTTCCTTTTTTTTTTTTTTTTATTAACATATATATATATATACTGAGTAGAATATTGTATGAGAGATACTCACCTGCTTGAATCAGATTTAACAAAAGAATATAACTGCTCTTAATACTTCAGTATTCAAGAAAATGAGCAGTTAATTAGGCTCAAAAGGGTTTACTACGGGTCATGTTTATGAACAGAGTTTATGAGCAGTGTTCAAAGATATTTTGAACAGTGTTTGAAGAAAAAAATGTTAATCCTAATTGCCTTTATCATCTTCATGCACACATATATCATGTAGTTCCAAAATGGTCTAATGCAAGTTCTAGAGCAACATACTTACTGATGAATATCACACAACAATAAACTCTGATTGATATAAAATGTATCAATCACTTATTCGGCTCAAAATCTCACAGGATTCAGACATGAACTGTTTCTCACCAAAATAAACAATGACACATCTCAAGTTTTTAAAATTTTCATAAGTGCAAACACAGAATCATCAAGAATCAAGTATGACTTGAAAACAGAGTGTCACTAATCAGAGTTTAGAGTTCATCAATATCAGAGTTATTCATGAGAGGCAATGCATGAAGTATTCATAGATTCAGAGTTTAAGATCAAATAAACTAAGAGATGCTCTAAATATGAAACAGTATCATGCTGTGTTAACTTACTGTGCAATTTCTGATTAGATTACAGTGACTCAAAAAGAATCTTGATTTATCACTGAAAATCATGCTTTATACATTTTTCTTCATCGGTATTTTCATTCAGACAAAAAACAACTCAGAATTCACAGAGTTTAACAAACATATTAACAGTGTATGACCAACAATCATGCTAACAGAGTTTAACTAATAAGGTTCACATAGCACTTTAGCAATTTACAGAGATATGAGCAACACATTTTATTCAACAGAGTTTGAGTCTAACCAACATGTTTAGTCAAAACCAGATACCATCCCTAGTTCATTGACCAGTCTTGTAAATGTTGCTTCACTTAGAGGCTTTGTGAAAACATCTGCAAGTTGTTGATCTGTAGGCACAAAGTGAAGCTCTATATTGCCTTCCTCTACATGCTCTCTGATAAAGTGATACCTTATGCTGATGTGCTTGGTCATTGAGTGTTGTACTGGATTACCTGTCATTGCAATAGCACTTTGATTATCACAGAAAATAGGTATTTTACTATACCTCAACCCATAATCCAGTAGTTGATTCTTCATCCATAAAATCTGTGCACAGCAACTACCAGCAGCAATATACTCTGCTTCAGCTGTAGATGTAGATATTGACTTCTGTTTCTTGCTGTACCAAGACACTAGTCTGTCACCAAGAAATTGACAACTTCCACTTGTGCTTTTTCTGTCAATCTTACAGCCAGCAAAATCTGCATCAGAGTAACCAAGTAGCTTAAAATCTGATTCTCTTGGGTACCACAGCCCTAAGGTTACAGTGCCCTTGAGATATTTGAAAATCCTCTTCACAGCTGTTAAATGTGGTTCCCTTGGATCTGCCTGAAATCTTGCACACAGACAGGTGGCATACATGATATCAGGTCTACTAGCTGTTAAATAAAGTAGAGAACCAATCATCCCTCTGTAGCTTGTCATATCCACTGATGAACCTGTATCTTTGTCCAGTTTTGTTGCAGTTGCCATGGGAGTTGTTGCAGATGAACAGTCAAGCATTCCAAATTTCTTGAGTAGATTTCTGGTATATTTTGCTTGATTAATGAAAATTCCATCATCTGTTTGCTTCACCTGTAAGCCTAGAAAATAGCTTAACTCTCCCATCATACTCATTTGATATCTAGACTGCATGAGCTTGGCAAATTTCTTACAGAGTTTATCATTAGTAGATCCAAAAATGATATCATCTACATATATCTGTACTAAGAGCAGGTCTTTACTAGATTGAAAGTAAAACAGAGTTTTGTCAATAGTACCTCTGTGAAACCCACTTTCTAATAGAAATTTAGCAAGTGTTTCATACCATGCCCTTGGTGCCTGTTTAAGTCCATAGAGTGCCTTGTCTAACCTGTAGACATGATCTGGATATTTTGGATCTACAAAACCAGGTGGTTGTTCAACAAATACTTCTTCTTCAAGTTTTCCATTCAGAAAAGTACTTTTCACATCCATTTGAAAAACCTTGAATTTCTTGTGAGAAGCATAGGCAAGAAATATCCTTATTGCCTCTAATCTGGCAACTGGTGCAAAAGTCTCATCATAATCTATTCCTTCCTGCTGTGAATAGCCTTTAGCTACCAGTCTTGCTTTGTTCCTTGTGATCACACCATCACTGTCAGTTTTATTTCTGAAAACCCATTTAGTACCAACAATAGATCTGTTCTTTGGCCTTGGTACAAGGGTCCACACCTCATTTCTTTCAAATTCATTTAGCTCTTCTTGCATTGCTGTTATCCAGTCAGCATCTTTAAGAGCTTCTTCCACTTTCTTTGGCTCAGTTTGTGACAAGAATGCATGAAACAGACATTCATTTGTTGTTGCACTTCTTGTCCTTACTCTTGCATCTGGATCACCAATAATCAAATCAGGTGTGTGTGACTTAGTCCATTTTCTTGCAGAAGGCAGATTGCTTCTGTCATCATGTGATCCTCCCCCTTGATCCATGCTCTCCTGATTTTCTTGGTGTCTCTCTTCATTTTCAGATGCTCCCCCTGAATGTGACTGCTCAGAATTTGAATGATCAGATTTTGAATCAACAGTGTTTGATTCAGAGTTGTCAATTGAGTCAGTATCAGTGTTTGAATTATCACTTTGATGTGATTCTTCATGCTCCCCCTCAACTGGTTCTTCCCTTGTTTCTGATTGAAAAGTTTCTTCAGTGTTTACCAGTAGAGGTTCAGAATTGACCTCAACAGTGTTTGTCAGATCTGTATCATCCGAGTTTAATAAATCTTCATTTTCAAAGTGCAGTTGATCATGCTCATTAACATCTTCAAGTCCAGTTATTTTCTTGTCATCAAATGACACATGAATAGACTCCATGATCACTCTTGTTCTCAGATTATAAACTCTGAATGCTTTAGTTGACAGTGGATAGCCAACAAAAATTCCTTCATCTGCCTTTAGATCAAATTTGGTCAACTGTTCAGGATGGGTCTTCAACACAAAGCACTTGCATCCAAAAATATGAAAATATTTTAGATTTGGCTTCTTCTTCTTCACCATTTCATATGGTGTTTTACCATGCTTGTTGATCAGTGTTGCATTTTGAGTAAAACAAGCAGTTTGAACTGCTTCTGCCCAGAAATATGTTGGCAACTTTGCTTCATCTAGCATGGTTCTGGCAGCTTCTATTAAAGTTCTGTTCTTCCTCTCCACTACACCATTTTGTTGTGGAGTACCAGGTGCAGAAAACTCTTGTTTTATTCCTTTACTCTTGCAAAATTCTTCCATTGATGAATTCCTGAATTCAGTTCCATTGTCACTTCTGATTATCTTCACTTGATTCTCTGACTCTTTGTCCAGTTGTAATACATGTTCTGTCAGTGTTAAAGCAGTTTCATCTTTCTTTGCTAGAAAATACACCCAAGTGTATCTGGTGTATTCATCAACAATGACTAGAGCATATTTCTTCTTTCCAAGTGACATGACATTTACTGGTCCAAAAAGATCAACATGTAGGAGATGATAAGGATCAACAATTGAAGACTCAGATTTGCTCTTGAAAGAGGTTTTTCTCTGTTTGGCCTTTTGACAAGAATCACACAGGCCTTCTACATTCAACAATGACTTTGGTAGTCCTCTTGCAAGATCATTCTTTATGAGTTCATTGATGTTGTTCAGATTCAAATGAGAGAGTTTCTTGTGCCACTTCCAACTCTCTTCACTGGACATTCTTGTAGACAGACACACTGCTTTGCCATCAGTGTTTGTTGACAATTTGATTTCATAGATGTTATTGTGTCTGTTTCCAACTAGAGCAATTTTCCCTGTAGATTTGCTGATCACTTGACAATATTCAGGCTGAAAATCTACATGATATCCTCTGTCACAGATTTGACTCACAGATAGCAAATCATGCTTGAGTCCTGGAACCAGAGCTACATTTGTGATGATGACATTTCCAAGATTAATGTTGCCATATCCCAGTGTATGTCCTATGTTGCCATCTCCATAGGAAACTTCTGGGCCAGCTTTCTCCTCATACTCTGATAGCAGGGCTTTATTTCCTGTCATGTGTCCTGAACATCCACTGTCCACGACTAGGGTACTGACCCTGGTGCCCTGCAATCACAAACAATCACTGATTATTAGTTTTAAGGATCCAGACTTGCTTGGATCCTTTGGCTTTCTTAATTCTGTTAGCTTTTGCAGCGGAATTCAAATTAACAGAGTTTAAGCTAACTTTTTCAGAATTTTCATTTACTTTAACCCACTTCAAATTTGGCTTGGGTTCATAGTAATTATAATAAATAGCATGATAATCTCTGCAAGTGTAAATAGAATGCCAAGTACTTCCACAGTGTTTGCATAAAGTCTGTGGTCTAGTTCTCACATAATCACTCTTTACTGCAGTTTTAGAAGGCAAAGAATTAATGTTCTTATTCTTACTGCAGAAACTAGCAAGATGACTAGTGCTACCACAATTAAAGCATGTTTTCCTGGGAGCTAATGAAGCAAGCATTGGCTTAATTCCTGAGGTTATGCCTACCTTTCCATTTCTGTTTTTCTTAGGCATACTCTGTTTGTTGATAGATTTTATCTCCTTAAGCTTATGCTTGAGTTGTTTATCTGTCATTAAGCCAATGTTAGCCTCTTTAACAAAAGTTTTAGCATATGACTCTTTAACAGCCTTTTTCTGTGCTTCAGTCTTAGGTCCACCTGTTCCCATGACATTACCCTCAGATGAACAATATGGTCTTACTTTTACCTTATTTTCAAATCTAAGTTCATCTCCTACAGAGTAACCTAGACCTACTGTATCTGACTGAAACACTTCTTGAGTGTCTTTACCAGAGTGTGTCCAAGTTTTAATGATGTGTTTACTATCCTCCAATTCTGATTCTAGTTGCTTATACTTACCTAGCAACTCCTGTTCAATAAACACTGCATCATCTCTCTCTTTTTGAATTTTATTCATGTTCTCTAGCTGTTCCTCAACAATTTTATTTCTTTCTTTGAGTTGAGAACACTCAGACTTTATCCTCTCATTTTCTAAGGTCTGATCCCTATAACTGATATGCAATGCTTTAAGATAAATTCTTAATTCAGTTATATTATCAGTGTTATAAGCATAGGTTGTTGGAGGTACCTTAAGATCATCATTTTCAGTCTGAGTAGTAGCCATGAGAGCATAGTTGACTTCCTCATCTGAATCTGAAGTGTCTGCCCAATCTCTGCCTTTGGTGTAGAGTGCCTTTTCAGTTTTACCCTTCTTGCACTCAGGAGCATAGTGACCCATCTCCTTACACTTGTAGCATTGAATTTCAGACTTATCTTTCTTACCAGATTTGAAGTCCTTTCCTTCAGATTTCTTGAAATTCTTCTTATCAAACTTTGAGTAGTCCTTGGAGAATCTCTTTCCCTTCTTGAAGTTCTTGTATCCCATCTTCTTGAAGGTCTTTACCATCAATGCAGCCATTTGCATCATATTTTCATCATCTTCAGAATCAGATGAATCATCTGTGTTTGAGTCAACATCAGTGTTTGATGACTCATTCTCTGAATGGATGACTAAGGCTTTCCCTTTTGCCTTTCTCCTTGATGCCTCCTTCTTTGATGGTTTCTCCTCAACCTTGAGAGCAACAGACTTTGACTTTCTACTAGATCTTTTGTTTCTCTGCTCCAATTCCAATTCATGGGTTTTGAGCAGACCATAAATTTCATCAATCTCTGTTTCACCAAGTTCATAATTATCTCTAATAGTGGTCGTTTTCACATCCCACTTTTCAGGTAGAGAGAGAAGAAACTTGAGATTTGAATCTTCCAAATCATACTCTTTGTTCACCAATGACAAATCATTGAGCAGTTTACAGAATCTGTCAAATGTTTCTGTCATGGTTTCATCAGATTTTGCCTCAAAATGTTCATACTCCTGTGTGAGTATGTTCCTTCTGTTCTTCTTAATTGCAGGGGTTCCTTGACATCTAACCTCAAGTGCATCCCATATCTCCTTTGCAGTTGTGCAGTTTATAACTTTATTAGACATAACATTGTCTAATGCACTGTGAAGTAAGTGCCTTACTTTCGCATCCTTTGCAATAGATGAAAGATCCTCAGCAGATAGATCTTTCTTCTCTTTTGGAATTACTTTTGGTTCCTCACCAGCAGCAGCAGCAGATAACTTTGTAGGTTTGTGAGGACCTTCATAAATTCTGTCCAGATATTCTGGATCTGTAGCCTCCAGAAACATGGTCATCTTCACCTTCCAAATTGCATACTCTAATGGCCTCAGGATAGGAACCCTAATTGTTTCATACCTACTAACAGTAGTAGGGGCTTTCTCAGATGGTGGAGGTATCTCTGCCATTGATTACTATTGTGTTTGGATCTTTAACTGTAATAAAGTAACAGATTTGGCTCTGATACCACTTGATAGGTCGATTACACAATAAATAATCAAGAACTGTATAAATAAGTAACAAGAACACACGTTTTAACTCTTTAAAACTGTTTGGAATTAATAATTCCTCTCTCAGTGATGTAAAGTATCACAGAGAGCTGCTTAGGTTACAAGAATGATATTCGTTCACAATGGATACCCTTCTAGGGTTAACCTAACTGTATTTATAAGATATGCAGCTACGTACAATCGTAAATTGATTCTCCTAAAATTAAGCTATACAATTGATATCAATTACGATTGCTACACGTCTTCTAAGTCAACTCGATCTCTTTGACAGCTATCCAATCTTCAAAGATATCGCTTCCATATTAATATTAAATTAATATTCAAACTCTGTTGACTTGTAGACACTCCCAGTAGACAGACTTTAGCAAACTCTGTTCTCTCAACGCTAACAGTGTTTGCGCTTCCATGTATTCAGCTATCAGTGTTTACGCTTTCTTCTGTCAGCGTTTGCGCTTCCAGCAATCAGCGTATACTCAAACTCTGTTACAACTGCTTTCAATAACAAGTTAAACTCTCTTTACCTGAAACACTTAAACACTGACATTAAATCACATCAATTATATCTAACATAGTATCCACCAGTTTAAAGTCAAGGAACCTAGCCACAGAATACTTTTCCAACCCTTGCGAGTCAGTATTATGTGTTTGGTCAAGCTTCTCCCATAAGAGCTTAGCAGTGTAAGAGTCAGATGAATAAACATCGAATAGAGTGTGAAACTCTATAATTTTGATGATCATACATAGGAAGCAAGCTGGGTATTTGTTCTGGACTAATATTGTTTTGCAGGTTCATTATTCATATCAATTCATAGCAAAACACAGGGCATCTCAGCTAGCTGTCAGGGCAACTCAGCTAGCTAGCAGGTCATCACAGCAAGCTGACAACCTGTTCAGTTTATGACCTGTACTTGAAAGGGAAGTTCGATTTATTTAGGGTTCAATATAAGCATGACCTAAATATCTTCTAATCAGTATATGATTTTTATTAAAGCCCTCTTCTTTATAAAAATCGTTTTATACAACTTCCACTCATCTAAAGAATCTTTTAATTCTTTAATGTCCTTTTAAAAGCAACCCATGTGATATCCTTTCTATCATGCTTTTATTAATAATAATGTCTTCCATACCTCTTATCTCCACCATCTGTTGTCTTGGAATAAAAGGTTCAAAAAGAAAACATAGACTCATTATCATAATCATTGTTTTCATCTTTCATGACTAACGGTTTGCTCTCAAAAACAAAATGGTTAAACACTTTCATCTCTCTCTCTCTCTACTGAATATAATCCTTTCCATGAGAATCATGCTTTTTTCTAACCACTCTATGACAAACCTGCCATGTGAACGTTAGTAGTGGATTAATGGAATAAAACTAAAAACGTGAGAAGTGTTCTTCAAGACCGTTACAAGTTTGCACATTAATCTCTTTTGCTTCACTATTTATATATCTACTTGTTGGTTGTGTTTTTTAGCAGCTTACACAACAAGAGCCTTCAAGCAAAATTCAAGAACATACAACAAACAACTCTGCACCTTCATTGCATATTCAACAAACGAGCTTAAGCATTATATTCTATATCGAGATATTAGAGTTCATAGTCTTTGAGTTGTAAATCTTCATATTCATTGTATTGTTCAACTTGTAAAGTTGGTAGTTGCTGGATTGCCAAGCTTGTGGAACAAGGGTTCAAGGAGCATTAGGCTAGAAAAGTTTATACTTGGTTTAGTATAGAACTTAGAGAGCTGTGTTCAGGAAATAAGGGGTTCCAGCTAGCTGCAATCAGTAACTGGGGATTGGTTTCACTGCATAACAGCAAGGGGATCTTGGTTATCACGGAGTATTGTGCTCAAGGGGAGCTCATTGGTCTATACAACAGGTTGTTCAAGGAACTAGAGGAATTCACGAAGTAGGGACTTCAAGGAATTCAGTGTTCAAGGGAGCAAGGCTGTTAGAGAGGCATTGAGGTTCAAGGGAGCTGCTTTACTCAGGGGAAAAGTTCATTCCAGCTAGCTGTTATCAGTGAATTGGGTGATATATTATTGGATCTTGTAATTGGTTTATTTGTGATCAATAATATATTCTCTTACCAAGTTGGTAAGGGACTAGGACGTAGACCATAGAAGATTAGGGGTCGAACCTAGCTAAAATTCTTGGTGTTCTTTACTTATTGCATTTTTATCTTTCTGCATTGCATATCACAGCTAGCTGCCTATTCATAAATTTGTTGCATTTGGTTAACACAGTTAGCTGCCTATCGTACCCAGCTAACTGCCAGTTTAATTTTTCAGGCAGAATTTTATTAGGTCATTGTTAGTCATAACACCTATTCACCCCCCCTCTAGGTGTGTATTTTCATTTGGTATCAGAGCTTGGTGTACTAACAATTCTGTAACAGGAAAGTACAGATCCTATGGCACACATTTATGTAGAGGGAGAATCATCAAACATGCCACCACTTCTCTTTGGTAAAGAAAATTATGATTTATGGAGAATAAAGATGAAGTTGATTCTGAGCAGAAATCCGCTTGAATGGTTGGTTGTTAAAGATGGTCCATTTACCTTTATGGATGAAAATGGAAAGCCAAAAGATGTTGATGATTTTACCGAGGAAGAATTGATAAAAGCAAGCTATAATGGAAATGCCAAGTACACATTAATTTGTGGTCTTTCAAATTCTGATGTTGGCAAGGTCTCTTCGTGCACAACAGCAAAGGAGATATGGGATACCTTAAAAATGCATTATCAAGCTTCAACAAAATTAGACAAAGTATGTGTCAATCCAAGACAGCAAGCTGATGGTCATAAGCAGCTAGCTGCCTCAACGGATAAAAAGGAATGTAAAGCTAAAATGACATGGAGTGATGAAGAATCTAATTCCAGTGAATACTCAAGTGAAGAGATGATCAATTATGCATTGGTTGGCATTGACAATGACATGGTTCAAGGAAACACAAAAGACATTCTTGTAGAAAGCAAAGATTCGTACTCGGATGTGGAATCTAGTGCGGTAAATTCATTTCAATTTAATACATATTCTGAAAATAATATTTTGGAATCACTAACCATGCAGGAACATAGAAATATATCTGTTGTGGAGTTCATGGAGTTAAAGAATAAGAACAATGAACTAGAAAAGAAGAATACTCACCTTAGAAAGATCATTTCTGATCTTATGGTTGAGAAGACTCCAACAAATAATCATGCTCAAAATCTTACTGACCTTAAGGCTGAGATATCCCAGCTTGAAGGGATAAACAAAGTGCTTTTCAAAAGAAATGATGCTCTCATGAAGGAACTCAGCAAGCTGAGTGCAGAGATAGATGCTCAAGATGCATGTTTAGAAACATTTAGTCCAAGGGAATCATTCTCAATGGAAATATCTCAACAAGCTGAAAGAATCAAAGAGTTGGAAACTGAAATCAAGAATCTCCAGAAAGGAATGGGAAAATTCGTTCAAGGAGAAGATACACTAAAAACAATGATGAGATATGCAAAAGTTCCAATCGAAAGAGAAGGAGTTGGAATGGCTTCATCATCACGTCTAAAGTATGATGGAAAACATGGAATTCCTTATGACTATGCCATGCCATGGAGAATCTGCCACAAATGTGGAAATAAAGGTCATTTGGCAAATCATTGCAAAGTTCAGAATGCTAACCCAGCTAGCTGGAACAGACAGACATCTCACAGGCAGCTAGCTGACAGAACAGCTGGAACAAGAAATACAGCTTCTAAAGTGGTCCAAATGTGGATCAAGAAAACTGATTTAAATGTTTTATATGTTCTATCAACTAACCATTCTGGACCCAAGCAAATATGGGTACCAAAACGTTGAGTTGTGTTTTATTTGTTTTGTAGGTATGTCTTGTTATCAAGGTGAAATCAAAACAATGAATTTTGGATAGTGGATGCACAAGACATATGAGTGGTGATAAATCACAGTTCCTTACTCTCAATAAGAAAAAGGGTGGAAGTGTCACCATTGGTGATAACAAAACACTCCAAATTCTTGGCAATGGAGAAATTGGTAATAGTATCATCTATATCGATAATGTACAATATGTTCGAGGTCTTAAGTATAATTTGCTTAGTGTAATTCAGTTATATGATGATGGACACTCTATTACTTTTAATAAAGAGAAGTGTACTATTAATGTTGGCACTAACAAAGTCCCCCTAGTTGCTAGAAGGGAAGGAAATATATATATTTTGGACTTTGAAATGCAGGATTCATCATGTTGTTTAGCTGCAGTTGATACTAATCCAGAAAGTTGGCATAGAAGGCTTGGACATGCTCATATGAACTTACTCAGCAAGCTGTCTTTAAAGAAGCTAGTTAGAGGGCTGCCCAAATTGAAGTATGTCAAGAAGGAAACTTGTTCGGCTTGTCAATTAGGCAAACAAATCAGGACTCCACATAAGTTAAAGAATGTGCAAAATAGAGTTGTGGAAAGAAAGAACAGGCCTTTGCAAGAAACAACTAGGACTTTGCTGCAAGAGAGCAAGCTGCCAAGGAGTTTTTGGGCAGAAACTGTCAACACAGCTAGCTATGTTCTTAACAGAGTACTAATCAGGCCAATTCTCAATAAGACTCCTTATGAACTGCTAAAGAATAAGAAGCCAAACATAGGCTACTTCAAGGTCTTTGGATCCAGGTGTTTTGTACTTAAATCTATTGATAGAGATGGTAAATTTGATGCTAAATCTTATGAGGCAATATTTTTAGGTTATTCTTTAACAAGTCGTTCATATAGAGTTTATAATATCTCTAAACGTACTGTTGAAGAGTCAATTGATGTTTCATTTCAAGAGTCTAATGTTGACCTGTCAAGAGATGAGGAGAAAATTGTAGGTTCAGATGATGCCAGCGAGCTGCCTAGGTCAAATACAGCAACTCAGCAAGCTGCCAATGAAGCAGACTCAGAAAATGCTACAACACAGCTAGCTGAAGAAGAAACTGAATCAAAGTCAGCTAATGATAATCAAGCTGAACTCTCTCCTCCAGTAGATGCAACATGTGAAAAGATGTCAAGACTCACCTTAGAAGATTCTAGAAGTCAGAGATCACAAGAAAAGATGCCAATCTATAATGATGAAAAATCCCTCCACCATCTAAGAGAATTAGAGCCAATGAAGAAGTTATGGCTCATCATCATTTTCCAAAGTCAACAAGGACAGTAAAGAACCATCCTCCAGAGTTGATTATTGGTGATAAATCAGAAGGCATTGTATGGATTTCGACAAGCTCCTAGATCTTGGTATGAAAGGCTAAGTAAGTTTTTGATAAAGAATGGCTTCATTCGAGGTAAAATCGATCCTACATTGTTTACTAAACTTACTGGTAGTGATATTCTAGTTGTGCAAATATATTTGGATGATATTATCTTTGGATCAACTAATGATAATATGTGCAAGTGGTTTTCTAAGTGTATGCATAGTGAGTTTGACATGAGTATGATGGGTGAGCTCAATTACTTCTTGGGGCTCCAAATCAAGCAAACTCGAGATGTTATATATGTACATCAGTCCAAGTATATCAAGAACTTGCTAAAGAAGTTTGGATATGAGAATATCAAGGCAAAATCTACACCTATGAGTTATGCCAGCTAGCTGGCTACAGATGAACGAGGTAAAGATGTAGATGTTCGTAAGTATAGAGGTATGATTGGTAGTTTATTATATCTTACAGCCTCTAGACCTGATATTATGTATAGTGTATGTGTTGTGCTAGGTTTCAAGCTCAACCTAAAGAGTCTCACTTGAATGCTATTAAAAGAATTTTCAAATATTTAAGTGGAACTACTACTCTTGGATTATTTTATCCCATCACAAATGCATTTGATCTTGTTGGGAATGGTGATGTAGATTATGCAGGTTAATTGTCAAAATATAATGTGGCAAAGTTCCCATTTATTGTGACAATACAAGCACTATCAACATATCAAAGAATCCAGTGAATCACTCAAGAACAAAGCATATTGATGTTCGACATCACTTCTTGAGAGACAATGTTGCAAAGGGAAAAATTGAGCTGATCTTTGTAAGTACAGAGTACCAGCTAGCTGACATCTTCACAAAGCCACTAGCGAGGAGCGTTTTACTGTGCTGCGTCGCGAATTAGGCATGTGTAATGTCTAGCCAGCTAGCTGCGATGGAAGTTTGGTAACTTTCATACAATATTAATTTTGTTATGCAACTGAATTTTACATATCAAGTTTTATTTTTTATATATGCATAGAAAATGTTTATATGTGAACTTGATAATCCATGCTTACTTGAATTTGTATATTAAATGATTGCATGTGGATATCCTTTTTGATGAATAAGGGGGAGAAAATTCAGGATTTAAAGTATGTGTGATTTAGGGGGAGTTGATATTTATTCTTATAACTCTTTTCTTCATGTACTTTGCTGGGATCATATGGTTTAATGCTAAATGTTTTTGTGATGCCATGCTTATTATGTTTAACTGCTTGTATAGATTGCTAATCCTTTTGCAGAGGAAGCATAAATTCAGGGGGAGTATTTAACTCCTGAATATTGGTGTGTAATCATCAAAAAGGGGGAGATTGAAACCCTATTGGTTTTGATGATGACACAATGCAGCAAGCTTGGTTTTGATGATGTTACAATTCATAGGAAGCTGACTGATGTTCTGAAGATGACACAATGCAACAAGCTGATTGCTTGTTACTAAATATATATTAGCCTGCTATCAAATGTTATTTTGCAGGATGCTTTGATTGAGGGGGAGTTTTAGCTCAATCTCAAATTGTTGTATAATCATCAAAAAGGGGGAGATTGAAACTCTATAATTTTGATGATCATACATAGGAAGCAAGCTGGGTATTTGTTCTGGACTAATATTGTTTTGCAGGTTCATTATTCATATCAATTCATAGCAAAACACAGGGCATCTCAGCTAGCTGTCAGGGCAACTCAGCTAGCTAGCAGGTCATCACAGCAAGCTGACAACCTGTTCAGTTTATGACCTGTACTTGAAAGGGAAGTTCGATTTATTTAGGGTTCAATATAAGCATGACCTAAATATCTTCTAATCAGTATATGATTTTTATTAAAGCCCTCTTCTTTATAAAAATCGTTTTATACAACTTCCACTCATCTAAAGAATCTTTTAATTCTTTAATGTCCTTTTAAAAGCAACCCATGTGATATCCTTTCTATCATGCTTTTATTAATAATAATGTCTTCCATACCTCTTATCTCCACCATCTGTTGTCTTGGAATAAAAGGTTCAAAAAGAAAACATAGACTCATTATCATAATCATTGTTTTCATCTTTCATGACTAACGGTTTGCTCTCAAAAACAAAATGGTTAAACACTTTCATCTCTCTCTCTCTCTACTGAATATAATCCTTTCCATGAGAATCATGCTTTTTTCTAACCACTCTATGACAAACCTGCCATGTGAACGTTAGTAGTGGATTAATGGAACAAAACTAAAAACGTGAGAAGTGTTCTTCAAGACCGTTACAAGTTTGCACATTAATCTCTTTTGCTTCACTATTTATATATCTACTTGTTGGTTGTGTTTTTTAGCAGCTTACACAACAAGAGCCTTCAAGCAAAATTCAAGAACATACAACAAACAACTCTGCACCTTCATTGCATATTCAACAAACGAGCTTAAGCATTATATTCTATATCGAGATATTAGAGTTCATAGTCTTTGAGTTGTAAATCTTCATATTCATTGTATTGTTCAACTTGTAAAGTTGGTAGTTGCTGGATTGCCAAGCTTGTGGAACAAGGGTTCAAGGAGCATTAGGCTAGAAAAGTTTATACTTGGTTTAGTATAGAACTTAGAGAGCTGTGTTCAGGAAATAAGGGGTTCCAGCTAGCTGCAATCAGTAACTGGGGATTGGTTTCACTGCATAACAGCAAGGGGATCTTGGTTATCACGGAGTATTGTGCTCAAGGGGAGCTCATTGGTCTATACAACAGGTTGTTCAAGGAACTAGAGGAATTCACGAAGTAGGGACTTCAAGGAATTCAGTGTTCAAGGGAGCAAGGCTGTTAGAGAGGCATTGAGGTTCAAGGGAGCTGCTTTACTCAGGGGAAAAGTTCATTCCAGCTAGCTGTTATCAGTGAATTGGGTGATATATTATTGGATCTTGTAATTGGTTTATTTGTGATCAATAATATATTCTCTTACCAAGTTGGTAAGGGACTAGGACGTAGACCATAGAAGATTAGGGGTCGAACCTAGCTAAAATTCTTGGTGTTCTTTACTTATTGCATTTTTATCTTTCTGCATTGCATATCACAGCTAGCTGCCTATTCATAAATTTGTTGCATTTGGTTAACACAGTTAGCTGCCTATCGTACCCAGCTAACTGCCAGTTTAATTTTTCAGGCAGAATTTTATTAGGTCATTGTTAGTCATAACACCTATTCACCCCCCCTCTAGGTGTGTATTTTCAGAGTGTTCGCCAAAGCTGCCAGAATTGCAGCCCTAGCCACCCCATCCTTTTCCTCCCACATAGTATAAGCCTTAACAGTTTCAGCTTTCTCCTTAACCACAATTGGTTTCTCATACTGCACCACCGGCCATAGACCCTTTACCGTTAGCCACAGTTTCATCTTTTTCTGCCAACGAGAAAAACCAACACCCCCACTGAATTTATCAGGCATTCCTGACAAATCAATAGGCTGTGGGAAACGGTACGTAGTCCAATCCGTGGTGGGTACAGTAACACCAGACCCAGAGCTGGTCTCAACAACAGGAGTTTCAGTTTCGTTAACCATCTTGTTAATTAACAATATATAACACACAATAATCTCTTCAAGATCGTTGGGTATATTACAACTACAGCAACAATGAGGCAGTGATATATATTAAAACAAGAACAGGCAATTAACCAAATAACGAAACAAGTCACGAAGGCATAAACAAGATATAATCAGAGACTGTAATTAACGAGAGAAACAAGAAAGACTTATCTCTTACAGAAGCTTTTAGCAAAAAACTGATAAGAGAATAAACAGCTGAGTCGCCAAACCCTTCGAGAGGACTTGACTGTTCTTGAAGAGATTATTGCCCCACTTACGCTGTGTTGGGTTGCAGCAATATCACTTCCAGGATAAAACAGCACAGATCAAACCGGTCACAGAAGCGGAGAGATCAACAGCGACTAGCACCTCAGTTCGCCTGAGAATTATGTATCTCTTCTGTATGTGTTGAGAGAGCAGAGAGAAAGAAGACTACGAGGGTTTTCTCTCCTTAGGATGTATCGTATCACATTCAACGTTCTATTCTATTCTGTATATATATAATACCAAGAATAAAACGTAACTGATACTCCATAAAAGGAAAGTAAATATTCTGATTTAATTGCATTAACTGCATCAGTATTTATTTTTCAGTTACATAAGCATCAGGATTTGGTCATCAGTAACATCAGGATTTGGTGTCCATCAGGATCAGGATTCAGTGCTTTGTCAGGAACTGATATCCATCAGGATTTAGCCCATCAGTATCTGATGTCTGACCAAGTCCATCAGGATTTTACTCCAAGTACTGATCCAAATTTCCATCAGGATTTGATCCAAATACTGACCCAAATTTCCAGTACTATTGTAACAAATAAATCTGAAACCTGTTAAAATAAATCAATATCTAATTTAAAATCAGTTGCACATAATGGGCATGAAAACTTCCTCATGGGCATGAAACGTTTCTGACCAACCAAGTATACATTCATGGACATGAAAACTTTCTCATGGGCATGAAACATTTCTGAATATCCCATCTCTTTTGATGCCTCTTCATGACCATGAAATATATATATATCATGACCATGATTTCCATCTGCAACCTGATTTCAAATCTCCTTCTTTCTACTCAATTTATCTATGGATTCCACTAAGAAAATGTCTTAGATCCAAACATGAAAGTTTAAGTCCTCATTACAAGGAACAACCTCCACTTGTTAGTTTCTGGAAATTACATCAAGAACATATTATAAATATGCCTCAAACTTTCCATTTTCTAACACAAAATTTGTCCAATTTCAGTAAAACTGCTTAAATGTTGCCAGATGGTTGTGGTGCGAGACTACGAGCAAATAAAAAATCACCTTTCAAGGTATGGCTGATTTGGGAGGAAAGCAGATGCATAAGGAATATCTCAAACAAATTCAATCAATATCAACATGTCAGTTCGATAAAATAGCAGAAATTACAAAAAGAATGGAGTCAAGAAATCATAAAGCCGTTAGTATCAAGTATGTACAAAAAATTGGTGTACCTAATTATGCAGCACATATTTTTAATCTATTTGCAAAACATGGCATCATGTTATTAAGAGTACTTCTTTCGCCAACATTCATCTCGCCTATCAAAAAACCTCGTCCACTACAAACAAGTATGTAATACATCAGGATTCAAGATCATGCATGTAACTTACAGGTTGGGAGCCTCTGCTTGATGGTACTAAGCATTCTAAACTATACTACACTCCCGAATTATTCGAGAGAGACATTAACATTAGAACAAGATGTGCACTCAAGATCCATGGGATGTGTGATGGGTTGTTATGTCTTTCCAAAAACGGGCTATCCGATTATTTTGATGATTTTAAATGTGATTATTCTGTTGGTGATATTTGTAGAAAAGCTAAAAAAGGGCCAGAACTCAGAATTTCCAAGGATTACTACACTTACCATATGTTTTGATTTAAAAGATGAGACTTTTCAACAGTTCAAGTGTCCAGAAGAATTTATTCAATATGCTCTGGAAGCCTATGGAGAAACAGTAGCTGTTCTGGGATGTGATGGTGATTATGGTTATAATCTAGACATGTGGGTATTATTGAGACACAGAATCCCATCCAAATCACGCTGGGAAAAGAAGGTTGCTATCCAATTGCAAGAAGTTGGTCCTGCAGGTTTCTTATATAATGGTAAATATTTGGTAAGGACGATGACTGATTTTCTTGAAAATCAAACCAATTTCTATTTGTACGACTTGGAGTCTTCGGAGGTTACACAATATAGGTGTCCAGAAAATCATCCAGACCCTTTTTGCTTAATAAATTCTGATTGTGTGGAGAGCCTTTTTCTACTCAATGAAGACAACGTAGATCCTTTTGTGAACAAGGAGATGGTGTCTTCCTGCAGTTCAATGTTGTTTACATTCCCTACTTTTGTCGAAAAGAAATCCCCTATTAAAGTGCACAACGGAAGGAAACAAAAGAAAACAATTAAGAAGGCCGGTTTCCACCTAATTATTATTATTATTATTATTATTATTATTATTATTATTATTATTATTATTATTATCTATTAGTATAATTCAAGACTGATATAATCTATTAGTATAATTCAAGACTGATATATCTAGTACTGTAGTAGTGGTGTGTTGTCTTGTTGATGGGAGAGGTGCATTTCTTTTTCCAGCATTGATGTAATCAAAGAGTTAATTGGTAATTAAGTGAAAAGCACATACTCCACAGTCGTGATAAACTGCTAACTTCCAACTAGGTACCCGGAGTCAGCATCCAGTTATTGTATCTCAAATTCTGAATTCCAATGTTGCATGTACAGTAGCTCCGTCGTCCCAAAATGATTGACATGGTGAAGAGAGATCTATTATATTAGGCAATCTGGAAAGTTATTCTCTTTACTTTCTTGTTTACCTTATGGATTATCACCATTCACCGTAGAGGAGTCCATAACTCTCAGTTCAACTGTTCTTAATAATAAAGGGGTGTAAGCGATCACTTGTGTTGACATATGGTACTCGACTAGTTGATGATTGTGGTCAGTCCTATTTATGTAGCATTTTTTATAATTCATTCTCACTGGCTTTGGAAATGGCTCTGACAGTAAACTCATTGTATGACAATAATGGCTCTGTGCACTGTCCAGAGATTCTTGAGCTTACTGAAAACAATATTGCGGTGAAGTTTGCGAGTGGGTTGGCAAATGTTGCTTCTGTATCCCTCTCTATTTCATACCCAAGTACTGCTGCAGTACCGTGCATGTTCAACAATGCCTATAAAAATGTCTTGGCTTTACCTGTGGCAACACAGACTACACTTCTGAGCAGGCTGGGAAATTTAAGGAGTTTTTGAAGTTCTGTAATGCCAGTTAATTATCATATTTACAATGTATTGCTCCACAGTCCCTTTTTTTTTGCAGCATGATAATGCAATATGCAAATATTACTGTGGTGGGTATTATGATCAACAGACTTAGGCATGTCTTTCTCCAAGTTGCATCAAAATTTTAACAACCTTTTTTTTTTCTAAAACGAAATTTATTAACCTTTAATGTTGCGGTTTGGTTAATTAATATCTGTATCAACGTAGTCTATTCCTGTGCAACAAAGACTTGATCTGTCAGTGTGTTTCTCTGCTTATCCTAGCTGGGTATGACTTATTATTTATGATCACACTTTCTAGGATCCGTCCAAGTTTGCTAGCTCTGTAGTTGCTGTTGCTACGTCTGGTGGTCAGGAAGCTCCTGTGAAGCAGGAGGCAAAGAAGGAAGAACCAGAAGAGGAATCAGATGATGATCTGATTTTTCATTTGTTTGATTAAGGTGAGTTTAGTAGTCCTATTTCTAAAGACATTCTGGTTTGTTTAGTTTTTGATTTTAGATTTTGCAGTATTACAATTCTTGTTATTGTTATGATTTTTCCAAATTAAATATTGGGAAAACATGCTAAGCTGTATTTGGGCATGTTTAAAAAAAATCGCGAAGTCATCTGTAATGGATTTCCTTGAAATTAAACTCAAAACAAGGGATACTAACGGGAAAATTGCAGTCTATAGATAATAACTTCAGTTATAATAGTTGGCTGCTCACTTTGCTCTCAAACATACAAGAAAATGAAGATAGTTACTGGACTTTCGAGAGGCCCAGATCTCTCCCAATTAAACTAAAACAATACTAACTTCTCGATGCCCTAGTTTTCCCTTCTTTTTCCTTCTTAACCTCCAGCTCCTCTCCGTGTTATTACCAGTTTATCCTTCAATATTTTTTGCTCTGCCTTTCTTGCCCTTGGACTTGCGTCTAGAATAAACATGGTCAATATGAGGTTCTGTTGACTGCATAACAATACCCCGCTCCCACAGTCTCACCTTGTCCTCAAGGTGAAACTAAGGAAAACGCTGAACAATTAGACCCATGTCTTCCCAGGTAGCTTCATCGGGAGTCAATCCTTTCCAGTGTACCAAAACTTCAATAAGCTCATGCCCCTTGTGTGGAGTTCGACGCACACTTAGCACAGCTGCTGGTTCTACTAACAGTTCCATGTCAGCAGTCAGTTGGGGAGGAATCGTAGGTTGCACAGGCACTAGTCCTACATGTGGTTTGAGCTGTGATACATGAAAAATGGGATGTATTTTGCTGGTGGAAGGCAATTCCAATTTATAAGCAACAACCCCTATTTTATGGAGAATGACAAATGGTCCATAGAACTTGGCTGCAAGTTTCTCATTGGGCCTCATAGCAAGCGATCTCTGTCTATACGGTTGGATCTTTAAGTACACTCAGTCCCCTACCTCAAAGTTCTCATCTCGTCTATGCCCATCTGCAGAACTCTTCATTCGTTGTTGTACTTGCACCAGGTTATAACGTAACTCATCCAGGATGGCATCCCTCTCCTGCAACCATTCCTCTAAGCTGTCAATTTGAGTTTTGCCATGACCAGACTTAGTAATGTGTGGAGGTTCTCGTCCGTATAGGACCTGAAAAGGGCTTAGCTTTGTGGATGAATGCGGGGAAGTGTTGTATGAAAACTCAACCCAAGGTAACCATTGTGACCACGTCTTAGGCTTGCCCATTATAAAGCATCGTAGGTATGTTTCCAGACATTTATTGACAATCTTGGTCTGCCCATCAGTCTGGGGGTGGTACGAAGTGCTGTGCTTCAGTTCAGTTCCCTGTAGTCGAAATAAGTCCCGCCAAAAATTGCTCAGAAACACTTTGTCGCGGTCTGAGACTATGGACCTTGGAAATCCATGTAACTTCACCACCTCCCGAATAAATAATTCAGCTATTGTGCTTGCTGTAAAAGGATGACGTACCCCCACAAAATGTGCATACTTCGAAAACCGATCCACTACAACCAAGATAGAATTAAACCCTTTTGACACCGGAAGACCTTCGACAAAATCCATTGTCACGTCCTCCCACACATGATTAGGTACAGGAAGGGGTTGGAGTAACCCCGTAGGAGATCGTTGCGAACTCTTTTGTTGCTGGCAGGTAGGACATTGTCGAACATGATTTTGTACATCCTTACGCATACTTCCCAAAAAACCAATCAGTAGCCAATCTGAGATAAGTTTTAAGCTCCCTTGCATGTCCCCCCATAGCCGAGTCATGATACTGTCGAAGCAAAATAGGCACAAATTTGGATTTTCGAGGGATGACTACCCTGTTTTTATATAACAGCTTCCCATCTTGCAAGTGAAATCCAGCATATTCATTTGTCAATGGACCTAAGTAGCCTTAAATTTTTTGCAATTCTGGGCTTGTGATTATTTCCTCCTCCAACTCAGCCCAATCTACCTGGTTCATAGACAACATCGCCTGTAATTCCACCACCCCTTCCTGTTTACGGGATAACGCATCTGCCACTCGATTCGATGCACCAGGTTTGTATTGTATCTCAAAATTGAACCCCATCAGTTTCCTTGCCCATTTTTGATACTCTGGGTTAATTTCCCGCTGTTGTAACAAGTACCGTAGGCTTTGTTGGTCACTCCGAATAACAAAACGCCTCCCTACAAGGTAATGTTTCCACTTCACCATGGCTAGACATATAGCCATTAATTCTTTCTCGTAGATGGATTTTTGCCTCGCTTGTACTCCCAACAACTTGCTGAAAAAGGCCACTGGTCTATTTTTTTGCATCAATATCGCTCCTAATCCATACCCCGAAGCGTCTGCTTCAATCACAAACTCTTGACAAAAATCTGGTAGGATTTGCACCGGGGGATTTACCATGGCTGATTTCAATGCTTGGAAGGCCTCTGTCGCTGCTACACTCCACCCAAAATTATCTTTTTTAAGCTGGTCTATAAGGGGTTGGGTGATTTGTGCATAATTTCGAATGAACTTCCGGTAATAACCGGTAAGGCCAAGGAAGCCCCGAAGCTCTCGTAAGTTCCTAGGCTGCTGCCAATCCAACACTGCCTGGACCTTAGTCATATCCACAGCTACCCCTTCTTTCGACACTACATGGCCCAAGTACGAGATAGTAGTCTTACCGAATTTACACTTCTTAAGGTTAGCTTACAACTTCTGTTCTGCCAATTTAGCCAGTACCTGTTGCAAGTGGTCGATGTGTTCCTCCTCATTAGCACTATAAACCAAAATATCGTCAAAAAATACTAACACAAACTTCCGCAAGAACGGTCTAAAAACGTCATTCATAAGAGATTGGAATGTTGCCGGGGCGTTAGTAAGCCCAAATGGCATGACCAAAAATTTATAGTGGCCATCATGTGTTCTAAAAGCCGTTTTGTGCACATCTTCGGCTTTAACCAAGATTTGGTGATATCCGGCTTTCAAATCCAGCTTTGTAAAAACTTTGGCACCATGGAGTTCATCCAACAACTCTTCAATTACGGGAATGGGATACTTGTCCGGAATTGTTTCCTTATTGAGGGCACGGTAATCAACACAAAACCGCCAAGATCCGTCTTTCTTTTTGACTAACAATACTGGACTCGAGAACGCACTTTTAGAGGGTTGAATAATGCCCGCTGCTAGCATTTCTTTGATCAGCCTCTCTATCTCATCCTTTTGATATTGAGGGTACCGATATGGCCTTACTCCCATGGGGTTACTGCCCATTTTCAAGGTGATGGGGTGTTCTCGACCTCGAGAAGGTGGCAATCCAACCGGTTCGGCAAACACCCCTTGATATGTGGTAACTGTTGGCAGTAGCTTTTCTGGAATTTTCCCTTGGGTTTGTTCTTGAACTGATGTCCCCTGCTTCTCAACCTCCAACTTGCTACATTCGACCCAAAAGCCCTGTCCTGTTTTGCGCAAAGTCTTTAACATAGCTTTTAACGAAATTCTGGACCGTACCAGTGACGGGTCTCCACTCAAAATCACCGTACTTTCTCCCATCTCAAACTGCATGACCTGGGTTTTCCAATTAGTGGTAAATGGCCCCAGTGTTTCCAGCCACTTCACACCCAAAATTACGTCTAAAGCCCTCAACTCCAAGGGCAAAAAATCCTCACATACTACTACTTTACCATCCAGCTGCAGACTAACCTCTCTGCACACCCCATTCCTCTTGATCATCAATTTCCCAATGAAACCCCAAAACTCCCAGTTTCGTCGATTGGAATTTCTAACAGCTTCACCAATGGCAACGACACAAAATTATGTGTCGCCCCGGGATCAATCATCACAATCACCTCATTGTCATCAATTTTTCCTCGCAATTTCATGGTCTTAGGATTAGAAATACCTATAACTGAGTTAAGGGATACCTCAGTAGTAAGTTCTTCGGTGGGGCTTAGTGGGGGGTTCCGTGCTTCCTCCGTCTGTGCCTTCTTCATCCTCCTCATCCACTAAAATCACACTTAATGTAACATCCCAGGTTTTTAGATTAATTTTAATAAATAATTTGATAATTTAGTATTAATAATTCAGGACTTAAAATTATAGCATTTTTCAATTTTAGAGGAGTTATTGTAGAAAGTCATTAAAAATAGAAGATTAATAGGTTGTAAATCATAATCAATTTTTAAGTTTTTTTTAATTAAAAATGATGTATCATCAAAGAGTAATTATTAAGAATAAAATAGATATAGGATGATGTATGTATACTTATATATAAAATAGAAAAAGATTGAGAAAAAAAAAAAGAAAAAAAAAAGAGAGAGACATCAGTTACGGAAAATTAGAAAACCCTAGCAAGAGAATTCAATTGGACAAAGAAAGAAAAAGAAACGTAGAGAGAGAGGAAGAGAAAAGAAATGCCGAGAGAGGAAAAAGATAGAGAAAGAGAGAGAGAGAGAGAAGAGAGAAGAGAAGATAAACATGAGAAGAGGAAGATTCATAACAAATTGAAAAAAGAAGGGGTAACTTTCTTTAATTCTCTTGATATTCGTGTTAATTCATGTGTATTATATTTGATTGATTTTGATTAGTTGTTTTCTTGAGTTTTGTATATGTGGTGATGTTTTGTATATATCCATGAGTTATTTGTTATATGATCATTGTCTTGGTATCATTACTCCGATTTTGTATGTATAGTATATTTGGATTATGAATTCTTGTAAAAATCGTTTCTGATTCGATATTCATCGTAATTTCATGAAATTAGACTTTCTGAAAAGGTTTTTGAATTATCTACAACTTTCATTCTCTGTGTTTTGTGAAATTCTGCTTGTAAGCATGTCAAAATCTGCTGTTTGTGTAATCTGGTGGGTTAAATTCAGTTCTGATGTCCGAACTTCGAAAATTCATAGTAAATCGGAAATTTGTTCAAAAACTATGAGCAATACCATTCTGGAATGCTCGTTTCAATATCTGCATTTTGCGTTTACGTTCCATTAACAAATTCTGTGAACTTGATGTGTTAAATATCGAATTACTACTGTGATCAGTGCCTATTTCTGTTCTACCTGTCTGCATTTTCTTTATTTCTGAATTCGTTACTTATCCGTTTTTGATGAGCCTTACCATTCTGGAAAGGTCTCGGAATTGCCTACGGTTTTTGTGCTTTGTGATTTTTTAGATAAAATGATTTTCGTAGAGTAATTTTCCAATTTCCAGAACTGGTCAGGGCTGATTTTGTTAACAATTGTCTATTTTGTAAGATATTTTGGTGTGTGATTTTTGGAATTTTCTTTGAGTAAGTTATATGTAGCGCCACATGAGTCCTATTAAGGTGTGTGCTTATTTGCTTTGATTGACTATTAATAGATAATGAATTAATATTTAGGATTTTTTGTGACTTTATTTTCAAGGTACGACATCGATATCGAGGTAAGTGACTTTTCGTTGCTCAATAGTATTATCAAATCTGTTTTCTTATGTTTCAAAATATCTTATTGATTTGGTTATCAAAAATTGTGACATCGAAAATAGAATTTAGAAAAGATTTTTATAAGAATCCCCAGTTTTAATTACGTATCGAATCATAGAATCCGGTCACTGGATAGTGTGACATATAGAACTAGTTTACGCACGTTCCGGAACACATAGATACCTTGTTGAGTTTGACTTAACGAGGAACGTAAACTAGCCCCCATCGAACTATAGAAGCCGTGTCACTGGCATAGTGTGACCGTGACTTAGAACTGTGGGAATAAAATGTGATTTTATTGTTAAGATTCTTCTATCGATTTATATCTTTAGAACTTTTGTTTTTTTTAAGTATTATTTTGAGCCATCGGGCGATAGTTACTTGCTGGGCTTTGCAGCTCATTGTTTTAATATATTTCAGGTTACTAAGCTTTGGATCGAATAAGGATGTGAACTTGTGGATTTTGTGCTACCTGGTTTATATGCAATTATAGGAAAAGATTTATCGCATTATAGAATAATTTCAGTTTTTAATTGGACATTGATTATTGAATTTGTGTAGTTGCGTTTCTAATTTGATTGTTTCAGATTATGGTGTTGACTTTGGCTTTGACTTTCGTTGAATTTGGATTTATTGAATAAAGAATTGTATTTTATTTTAGTTTCGAATTTAGAAATAATAGTCCAAAAAATTCGGGTTTTTACACTTAACTCCTTTTTACGACAATGATGCCCCATCATCCATTTTTCGTCACACCTGAAGCATATTCCTTTGGCTCTTTTTTCTTGTAATTCCTTCTCCGTCAACCTCCTAAACTCATGTCCCGACTTGGCCAACATGGCCGACCCAGTAGGCTTTGGAGAAAACACCGAGGCTTGTGATTCCGTTGAAACTGATCCAGACCCCCAAGTTTTTGGCGTAACTGGACTAGGGTATGTAGCATTGGAATATTGTGAGCCTACCGTACTCCCTCGACTATAACTTCCTGAGTACCCCATTTTTTATGCTACCACGGTGTTTCTTTTAACTGCTGTAACTCGATTACGCTCCTCCACCCTTATCGTCCACTCCATAGCTTGCTCAAGGTTGACCGGATTCATCAAACGAACTTCAACCTTAATCTCCTCCTTAAGACCATTCATAAACTGACCCAGCAATATTTTCTCAGACATGTGATCCAATGGAGCCGTTGTTTCTATAAATTGCCGCCTATAATCATTCACATCTGTCAATTGGGTGGTGGCCAGCCACTGCTCATACAAAGATCCACCTGTCACTGGCCTAAACTACCTTAGCACAAATGCTTTCAAATTCGTCCAGAATCGAATTGGACGTCGATTTTGTTCCCACTGGTACCACCTCAAAGCATCTCCCTCAAGAGCTACCACCACAGCTTCCAACATCTCCTCTTTGGTTAACCGATAAAAAGAAAAATAACGTTGAATCCGGAGAATCCACCCATCTGGATCGGACCCATCGAAGATGGGCATATCTAATTTTCTGTACCTCCAATTCCCTGGTCCACCTCTTGAACCCCCTCCTCCATAACAACTATTTCCCCCCACAACCATTAAATCCTCCAAACCCATTACGCTCGTCCACTGGACTTCCCATCACCACCCCCAAACCTCCACCAACCAACGGTGTGTGTGGGTGTTCCCTAACCCCTCCATCTCCATTGTTCACACTTGTTTCCCCCTTTTCTAAAACTGGGATTAAAAGTGTTTTGAAAGTTGGTGAGAGTAGATCTTACCTCCGAGAGGAATTGATTCTGTTCGTTCTTCATCGAAGAGATTAAAGCCTTATGATGTTCACGTGAGTGATTAATCCGCCCCTCAAGCCTTGTCGTCATCGCCTCAGCATCTTTCTTTTGTTGTTTTGCAGTCTCAGCTTGATTCTACTTCATCATCTCAACTAACGAGTGTCTCATGATCTCAACGGCCTTTTCAACAGTTTTCAAAACCAGATCTGTGAGTTTAGTCTCCAAGTTACCGACCACATCTTCCAATTCCTCCATGCGTTGACCGATGGTAGGCGTATTCGACGGAGCCATGGACCGCCTGCTCTGATACCAATTTGTAATGGATTTCCTTGAAATTAAAGTCAAAACAAGGGATACTAACGGGAAAATTGCAGTCTATAGATAATAACTTCAGTTATAATAGTTGGCTGCTCACTTTGCTCTTAAACATACAAGAAAATGAAGATAGTTATTGGACTTTCGAGAGGCCCAGATCTCTCCCAATTAAACTAAAACAATACTAACTTCTCGATGCCCTAGTTTTCCCTTCTTTTTCCTTCCTAACCTCCAGCTCCTCTCCGTGTTATTACCAGTTTATCCTTCAATATTTTCTGTTATGCCTTTCTTGCCCTTGGACTTGCGTCTAGAATAAACATGGTCAATATGAGGTTCTGTTGACTGCATAACATCATCATGGGAATTTTGTTTTTTGAAAAAAAATCCAATTTAATTTATTTACTGAATAATACTATGGCACCGTTTGGCCCCTCTTAAAAATAACTTATAAGTTACTTATTTCGAAAAAATTTCATATTTACATACTATTTTTTAGAAAAAAAAACATGTATGACGAGTTTAACATTCGTCATCTTGCAAAAGTAAGTTACTTATTTCAGAAAAAAATACTTATTTATGTATTTTTTTTTATATTTCAAAACTATCCGATTTACACATTTCTAGGATCAGGATTATAGGCATGGTTAGTAGGGTTCCTTCAGGAAGACAAATAAATTACCCAGTTGACATCGCCGAACATAAGAATACATTTGATGGCCACGGAGTCAGAGAAGTATTTGACAGAAGATATCTTGATAGATGTCTTTCTCAGACTGCAAGTGAAGTCTCTTGTAAGATGCAGTTCTGTCTGCAAAACATGGCATCATATTATTAACAGTAACACTACTTCTTTTGCTAACACTCATCTCTCTTATCAAAAAACTTCCTCCACTACAAATAGGTACGTACTACATCAAGATTCTGTCTCCTGCACCTTATTTACTGATTTCGAACCTCCTTTCGATGGTAAAAAACATTCGAAACTATACTACACTCCTGAATTATTCGAGAGAGATATTATTATTAGTGATGGATGTCAACTGAAGATTCACGGGATTTGTGATGGGTTGTTATGTCTTTCCAAAAATGGGATATTTGATGAGATTTATACTGATTTGTAGAAAATCTGAGTATTGTGTTGGCGATAATTTACATCTATGGAACCCGATTTGTAGAAAAGCTAAAAAGCTTCCGGAACTTAGAATTTCCAAGGAGTATGATGGGTTTGTTAGGAAGGGTGGTGTGAGCTTTGGACATTATGGTAACGATTATAAGGTGATAGTGATTTCTACAATTGGTAATATTTACGATGTTTCTATTTACAGCTTGAGTACTAATTGTTGGAACGTTATTCATACCAACTGTTACTATGAAGACAAAAATATTGTTGATTTTTGTACTGTTCCTGAACCCACCAAATTTTTAGATGGTAATGCATATATGATAACGGATACATTTAGGTATGCATCATGGAGGGACAAAATCCCTCCGCTTGCTGTATGTTTTAATTTAAAAGATGAGACTATTCAATAGTACAAGTTTCCGGAAGAATTCACTCGATATCGTACTCAATTTGCTCTGGAAGCATATGGAGAAACAATAGATATCTGGGGTGTGATGATAAATCTGGATATCTAGACATGTGGGTATTATTTAGAGAAAATTTCTCATCCAAGTCACACTGGGAAAAGAAGCTTGTTATCAAATTGCGAGAAGTTGGATTCTCAATTCCTGTAGGTTTTTTATATAATGGTAAATATTTGGTAAGGACGACTGTGGTTCTGGATTATAAAGAGGTAAGCAATTTCTATTTGTACGACTTGGAGTCTCCAGAGGTTACAGAATATGGAGCTTCAGAAGATCTTCCAGACTATGGTTGTATCATTAATTCCGGTTGCGTGGAGAGCCTTTTTCTACTCAATGAAGACAGCGTGGATGCTTTTGTGCACAAGAAGATAAAGTCTTCCTGTAGTTCAATGTTGTTTAAGTTGCATACTTATCTTGGAAGGACATCCCCCAAAAAAGGTCAGAGGGTTTCCACCTAATTGCATTTGTTTTAATCAAACATTGCATGAAGATCAAACTTAGGGTTTATTATTAGTATCTTTTATCATTTTAGACGGTTGATAGTACTGTAGTATTATTGGTTATTGGTTCTTCGGGCGGTAAAAAGCTTATACTCCTGAATCTTGATAAACTACTAACCTACCTAAATCTCTGAATGATTCTATAATTAGTAATTTGTTTTAAGAAGCATACAAATAAAATCAAACATTAAGGTGCTATGAATTAGCATCATATTCTTCTATCAATTTTAAACTGTGATATTTCATATACAATAGCTCCATCGTTTTAAATTACACATTGATGAGGCATCTCTTATAGTAGGCTAGCTATCTGAATAATTACCTATTCACTTTGCTTTGTTTATATTATGGATGTATATCACTGTAGAGGAGTCCACAACTTTCAGCTTCATTGATCTCAATAATCAGGCATTCCTATTCGTATATCACTTTTTATAATTCATTCTCACTGTCCCTGGAAATGACTCTAACAGTGAAGTCATTGTATGACAATGGCTCTGCCCACGGTCCAGAGATTCTTGAGCTCAGTGAAGACGACATTGCAGTGAAATTTGCAAGTGGGTTGGAACATGTTGCTTCTGTATCCATTTCTATTTCATACCCAAGTATTGCTGCAGCACTATCTGATAACTCCCCCGGCTGACTATTGGCTCCGATCACTATTCCGGTGGTGCCTCCACCTAGGTTGGGCGCCTGCAAGACAATGCTTGACCGGTGGTGGTGGCCGTCAAGCACCTCCGGTGTGAAAATAAGTAATCGGAATAATAATAATCAGGCAAGTGGTAGTATATCGAGAGTGTTTTTTGTGTGGTGGGTTTTTGTGCTAAAACTCGTGTGTATGCAAATATGACAAATGAGTAGTATTTATAGGCTAACCCCTTTGACCCTGTAGCCCACGTGGCGGTCACTATAGCTACAGTGCAAGGGATGGCCTTTACCTCAACAGTTGTTTTTTTATTCTTTTTGCAGGTCTACAGTTGGGCAGTTGGTACTTGTGCTACAGTTGCCCGTCCTTGCAGCATGGTGTTAGGTGTACTCTGGCTGCTTCTTTTTGCCTTTGTCTTACCTGCTATTTCATGTAGTACCACTTGTGTGCATGCGCACATGTACATAAAAATACCAAATAGAATATTGGGGAAATTATATTTAAGACATTCAGAAATTCCTTGTGTTCGGTCTTAGGTAGCGGTCATGGCCGCCTGGTAATGCCATGTGTCCGACTTGGCGGTGGCGGCGATATCGTATACTATCATTGCCCCCCCACTCCTCCTATCTACTTTAGTGGATGGGAGGAGGAGAGAAAAATTTGTCGTATATCGGAGTTAAGTTGTCACGACTGCTTTTGATGCTGGTTGTTGGCGTTCGCGGTTGATGCTTGACGGCGGGTTGTAAGTCATGTTTCAAGTTGCGAAACCAATGTTCAGAGCGGCGTGTTGGTGGAATGAAATGATGTAAATGTTATAGGAATTTAAATGGTCGGTGGAGATTTTAATTTACGAAACTGTTTTTGTTTTGAAAGATTTTTGTGGTGTTTTGTTTTGTTTTTGTGTTTTGGGAAACGGTGGTCAGAGGGTTGAAAGGTGAAAGTAGTTTTTTGTGCTGGTAATAAATGTTACTGTGAGTAACGAGGGGTAATTAAAGACTGACCTTTGAATTTGCCTTGGATGTTGAACGGGCGTCGGTTGAACGAGGTGGTTGGCGTTGGGATTGGGCGGCATTTAATGTGGAGTCTCCGCTAGCCTGCCTGCTTTGGCTATAAAAGGCCTGTGGGATGCGAGTATTTGTATCGCATTTGGTTTTTGTCTACAGCTTTGCTTCCCCAGTTTCTGATAAGTGGATTTTATATCCACTTGGAACATTCTAAATCGGCTTAAATTGATTGTCTTGGACTCAAGTTTCTTGTAGTTTTGATGTGTTTTGCTTAGTTGTGCAGGTTTACGAGAATGTTGATTAAGGTGGATGCTTCTATAATTTCTTGGGAATTAATTGATTAAAATTCGGATTTTCTGGGAAGGCTGCGCAGCTTACACTGTTTTGGCCATATCTGGAGTTCTGTAAGTCCGTTTTCAGCGATCTTACTGCCCACGCGAAGATTGAGAGATTTTCTACAACCTGGGATAGGAAGCACGTGCAAGTAATGTGCTGAATAAAATCGCGCACGTATTCTTTGAGAAGCATGGCTGGGAAATTACTGTTTTGCCCTTTTCAAGTTCTAATTATATTCCGGGCAGTTTTTAGCACCTTAATTAAATTCTAATTGTAATAGAAGATAAATTCTTGCTGGGTAAGAAAGCTAGAGCCTATTTAAACACATCCTACCATTGTAATAGATATATACACATTATCATAGTTTTATTATTGTAACCAGCTTAGATCTGCAAGAGAGAAAAGGAGAGAAGGATTCAACGCTCGTGACAAGCAACGGATCTATATCTACTTCATCTTTTGTTCTAGATTTTTTTTTCTCAAACTCTTGTTTATTAATATAATTACTTCTTTTATTCATATCTTGTTATTTACCATGTTTTCATCAAATCCCATGGTGACGAAAGGTTTAGTTATGAACTAATCATTGTCATGGGATCCTAGTGGATTTATCTATGTAGCTTAGTAGTTTGCATGCCTTAAAGATTTATGTGTGGTGAATTCTTGATATCCTCGTATGGTTAATCTTAATGCTTTTGGATGCGTAGCTAACATCTAAATTGAATTGTTAATCTCTTGCTAAACGAGAGTGGATCTTGAGATTTAGAACTTGCCATGCTAGCATAGGATAGGTTGGTGTTTTGACATCATGATTTGTGGCATCAATAGAGATATTATGCTGCCCTATGTGATCTAAGTGGATAACTTGTGCTTCAACCTTTATGTTTTCAAATTCTATAGAGATATAGGGTCTAAACATAATAGGTGCCTACTCATCTTCTATCTCTTTTGTGGATGTATGCGTAGATTGGTACTAGTATACCGAGAGGTAACTTTTACTCTTTTCGTGTTATTCGATCAGATATCAAACCCATTGCATGTTTTAATTAAAGGCTGCAACTCTAAGTGAAGTAGATGATGAAACTAGGATTCCATGTTTTATTCTCATATAAGTAATTCGATTTTTATTCTCGTTAATTGTTTAATTCTTAGTTTTATAATTTGCACTTAGTTAATTTAGATAATCAATCTCAATTTTGTTATTTTTCTTAGCAGTGGATAAAAACCATACATCGGTGCATAGGTACATTAATTGAATTGAACACCATTCTAGATCTCTGTGGGAACGAACTTGATTTAATCATATATTACTTGTGACAACGTGCGCTTGCGTAAATTTTGCATAACAAGTTTTTGGCGCCACTGCCGGGGATCATCGGTGTTTTTATTTTAGTTTATGTGCTTGTCATCAGTGGTCGTTAGCGTTCACTGACTCGGATTTCTTACTTAGTTTGTTTGTTTCGTGGTGTTTGCAGGTACTTAAGTTTGTATGCGAACACGCTTACAAGCTCGTTTGGAAGAACTGGTGGAAGACGATCTTGTAGAGAATAAAGAGAATAAGGAAGAGGAAACTGAGACTACTGTAGAGATGGGTGACGCAGCAGCAGCAGTTAAGGCTTTGAGGGAGTATTCTCAGCCGAAACTCAATGATATCCAATCTAGCATTATTAGGCCAGCTATTGCAGCGAACAATTTTGAGATCAAGTCGGGCACAATTCAGATGGTGCAGAATTCAGTTCAGTTTGGGGGAGCTCCTACGGAGGATGCCAACATGCATGTTCGGGACTTTATCGAAATCTGCGACACTTTCAAATGTAATGGTATGACGGATGATGCTATCAGGTTGAGGCTTTTCCCATTCTCTCTGAGGGATAAGGCTAAGAGCTGGCTACACTCTTTGCCACCTGGTTCCATTACTACATGGGAAGATCTTGCTCAGAAGTTCCTTACTAAATTCTTCCCTATGGCGAAAACTGCAGCATTAAGGAACCAGTTGACTCAATTCCAACAGCAATCTGGCGAGACCTTGTGTGAGGCTTGGGAACGCTACAAGGAGATGCTACGGAAGTGTCCTCATCATGGCATGCCTGATTGGATGGTTATTAATGGGTTCTACAATGGGTTGGGAGCACAGTCTAGGCCCTTGCTAGATGCAGCATCAGGTGGAGCTCTGTGGGCGAAGAGCTATGATGAAGCTTATGAACTTATAGAGATGATGGCTGCTAATGAATATTAAAATCCAACCCAAAGGCTATCTCAAGGCAAGGCAGCAGGAATTTTGGAAGTAGATACAGCTTTAATGATTACATCTCAGTTGAAGGCTCTTGCTATGAAGGTGGATTCTCTTGCTAATTATGGAGTTCAGCAGGTGGCTAGTGTTTGTGAGCTATGTGCGGGCGCACATGAGACAAATCAGTGTGCTATCTCTTCTGAATCAGCACAGTTTGTGAGTAATTTCCAGAGATCTAATGCACCAGTTCCAGCCACTTATCATCCTAACAACAGGAATCATCCCAACTTCAGCTGGAGCAACAATCAAAGTGCACAACAACCTTTTCAACAGCCTTATCAGCAAGCAAAGCCATTTAATTCTTCAGGTTTTCAGCAACTGTATGCTCCAAGGCAACAGTTTCAACCTCCTGGTTTTCAGCAGCAACAGTTTCATACTGGTTCTAGCCATCAGTCGAATGAAAAATCTGAATTAGAAGAGTTGAGATTAATGTGCAAGAGTCAGGCAGCAACTCTCAAGAGTCAGGAAGCATCTCTCAAGACATTGGAGAGTCATATAGGACAGATAGCAAGTGCCTTGGTAAATATGCAACAAGGAACTCTTCCAAGTGATACAATGGGTAATCCAGGCAAGAGGGAGGTCCATGAGCAGGTGAAAGCTGTTACTTTGAGATCTGGAAAAGTCACGAGTGATCCTAAATCAGCAACTGAAGAAGATGAAGATGTTCAGAATCAGTAGGTTGAAAAATCTGCAGTGCCAGAAATTGAGAAATCTGATTTAGTGGCTGATCAGCTAGATGGTGAGAAGAGCAAGAAACCTGTTGAAAAGTTTACTCCGGAGCAATCTTCAAAGAATAATCAGGTCTATTCACCTCCGCCATTTCCTGGACGCTTGCAGAAAAGTCAAGAGAAACAGTTTCAGAAATTCATGGATGTCTTCAAGAAACTGTCCATTAACATTCCTTTTGTTGAAGCGTTGGAGCAGATGCCAAGATATGCTAAGTTCATGAAGGATATTTTGTCAAGGAAGAGAAGGTTGGAAGATTTTGAAACAGTGGCATTGACAGAGGAGTGTAGTGCCGTTCTGCAGCAGAAGTTGCCACCTAAATTTAAAGATCCAGGAAGTTTTACAATTCCATGCACTATTGGCAACCTTTCTTTCAACAAGTGTTTATGTGATTTGGGAGCTAGTATTAATCTCATGCCCTTGTCTATTTTCAAGCAACTTGGTCTACCGGAGCCAAAGCCAACTAACATCTCTTTGCAGTTGGCTGATCGATCTATCACTTATCCGAGAGGTATAGTAGAGGATGTTTTGGTAAAGGTTGATAAGCTAATATTCCCAGCTGATTTTGTTATCTTGGATTTCGAGGAAGATAAAAAGATTCCCATAATCTTGGGAAGACCGTTCTTGGCTACAGGAAAGACTTTAATTGATGTGCAAAAAGGAGAGCTTACAATGAGGGTGCAAGATCAGAGTGTTACCTTTAATGTGTTTAAGGCAATGAAATTTCCGACAGAGGATGAAGAGTGTTGCAGTGTGGAAATAGTTGATACGGGTCAGAGAAAGAAGTTTGATCAGTTATTGAGCGAAAAATCTGACATGCATGTGCATCCTATCAATGATTCCATTGACAGTTCTTCGGTTCGAGATCTTTCGTGTGTAAAGCTTGGGAAACTTCCACCACATTTGAAGTATGTCCTTTTGAATAATGAGCTAGTGATTTTTGAAGAGGGGCATGATAACGTGTTGCGAAGGTGGACAGCAGATGTTAAGGAAGAGGAAATTTTTGTTCAGCCGGATGAATCGGAGAAGTACTTTAGAGGTGTGAAAAAGAAAAAGAAAAATATTTGGCCGTTGGGTAGTAAATTCAAGTTGAAGTCTGAAGGAAGAGATTTGTGGAAATCAAGCAACCAAGATGTCAACGTTCGTATGAATGGTTTGTCTGTTGAGAACGGTTCGGTTATTCTTTTGAAACCGCCTTGATTTGAGGAAGTAACGTCAAGCTATTGACGTTAAAGAAGCGCTTGGTGGGAGGCAACCCATGCATTAGTGTAAAAAAAAAAAAAATTGGAGTGTTTTTTCAAAAAAAAAAAAATACGCGCTATATCGCCCAGAACGCGACCCAGCCTCCTAAAGCTTCTGTCCAGGAGGTGTACAAGAGTATTACTTTTGTTTTGTTAAAAAAAAAACAAAATCGTGAACAAGTTTTCAACAGTTACTTCCACGCGACATGGCGCCTTGTCCGCAACCTGGCCGAGGCAACCTACTGTCCAGGTTAGTTTTTTCTTTTTAGTTAATATATATAGGTTAGTTAATGTACGTGTATATATGTGTAACATATATTTTATTAAATAAACATTCATCTCTTAAAATCAATTCCAGCCCCTTTTCTAATTATTTTCTCCACCTAAAATCCTAATTCTAGTTCCATATTAATTCCAAATTATTCCCAATCCATCTCCTATTTCATTTTTTATTTTATTTTATTTTATTTTTATTTATTTTTAATTTTTATTTTTAATTTTTTTTCCCCTAAATATATATACCCACCTATACATACAAATCCAATTCCTCTTCTTTTTATTTAAATCTCTAAAAATTCAATTCTAAAGAGGAATTAATTGCAAGTTCACCTCTTCGATTCGTATTGGGTAAATTTTTTTTTTCTCTAATTTTATTTTTATTACGAATTTGTGTTCTTGTAAATTGGAATTTTGTATTATTCTTGGAATTTTGGACTATTTTTGGTGTGCTATTGCTTGGAAATTATTGGTGGAGCTTCTTGTGAGTTGGGTATTGATTCTTATGGTTCCTAGCGTGGATAAGGACTCATATGGTTAGGTATGTTTTCTACTATCCCTTGTATTTACTTCCATTCAATGCGGACATTGAATATTTTATGTTTGGGGGTGGTTTGAGGGATTAGTTATAAGTTGTTGTTGTATTATTTGTTCATGTAGGATTTCATGCTTTGCATATTAGTAATAGTAAATTATGCATTTATGATCGTGTTATCTATGTTTGTTTCATATAGGACATTCTGTTTTTATTTTCGTATTTTATGTGTGTTCATAATAGTTTGCATTTGCACCCATGCTTGATAGGAATTTTGTGTTGTTGATGCTTTTGATTGAGAAGTGATATGCTTTGTTCTTGTGCACACACATACACTAGTAAGTTGAAGCTAGTAGACTTATTGAATGTTGTAAGTGATTAGAAGGACATGAATATGTGCAAGATGATTTAGTTTTCAGGCTTTGAATATAAGTTGGTGCGTTAGAGAGATGTTGCTTGGGATTGAGTATGTTTTTCCACCAAGTGAGTTTTTGAGCCATATTGCATTTTTTGCAATTTATTCGTTTGCTTGAGTGTTCACGGATTGTTTGCATTGCTAGCAGTTGTTTGAGGTCTTTCTTGAAACGCATGACATTATTTGACGATTAAAATGATAAAGGCATTTAGGAATAACAGCATATTTTCCCATATTACCATACCATGTTTACATGATCAATTAGTTAACCCGTTGAGCTTAATCCTATTTTTCGGTGACATACCACACTACTTGCCTAGACCTTTTTCTTGTATTGGCCTTACATTAATTTGAACCCACATTGTCAAAGGCTAGTAGAGTGCTTAAGGGAGTAATAAGGTGTGCAAGGTGGGTTTATTGTTGGTCATACTTTTGGGGAAAATATTGAGATTGGGTTTGATTGTTTACTTGATAGTCGACATATGTAATAAAATTATGGGATCATTGTTATTGTTTATATTATTGTTTGTGTTCTATTTAGCTCTCGGAAAAAAAAAAGAAAAAAAAAATATGAAAAAAAATATATATATATATATATTATGAGAGCATGTTTGTGTTTGTTGCGATCCTATTTCAGTCGACTAGTCGAGTGTTTGTTTTAGTAAAAATTATGTGGGGGGAATATGGTGTTGTGTATGATGTATTATGGTACTTTCTAGCTTTTGACACTTCACCTGTTTTGGCTTATTAGACATACCTTGTCCCTAGCCCCGTTACAACCCAATTAAAGACCTTTTGATTATCGTCATTGATGTATGTTATGTTAAGAGTTAGATTGATACCAAATGTCAAGCATGTTTATGATTTTGTTGGAATTGAGTGATACACTTACCCTTGTTCTTGAGTGAATATTCTTTTGTGAGTGGACTGTGAGTGTTTGCTTGTTCTTGCGTATGAGATCCCGAGTGTTGTCTCAAAGATGTACTCTTGTAGGCTTAGCATGTTTACTAACTTATTCTTACACTTGACATGGGCTTGTGAGAACTTATGCATGTTCATTGAGTAGACTATGTGAATACTTACACTTTCGACACCAAGACATTGCGTATTTACTTTGATTCTTAAGTTGATATGGCATGAGAGGATTTGAAGGTATGGTAGATTAGATTAATTGCATTTGCATATTAGTTGCATTCATGCATTGCATTGCATTAGGTTAAATGGATTTTGTGGGTACATTCGCTATAGGCCCTCACGAGACCTTACTCGTCCACTAGGGCTGCCTAGGGGTTTAAAGGGCTTGTTGCATATGCCAAATGCAACCGTGATCACCTACGAAAGTGGTACTAGTTAGTTAGTTAGTTGTAATTGTTAATGCTTGAGGACAAGCATCGGTTTAAGTTTGGGGGTGTGATAAGTGGATTTTATATCCACTTGGAACATTCTAAATCGGCTTAAATTGATTGTCTTGGACTCAAGTTTCTTGTAGTTTTGATGTGTTTTGCTTAGTTGTGCAGGTTTACGAGAATGTTGATTAAGGTGGATGCTTCTATAATTTCTTGGGAATTAATTGATTAAAATTCGGATTTTCTGGGAAGGCTGCGCAGCTTACACTGTTTTGGCCATATCTGGAGTTCTGTAAGTCCGTTTTCAGCGATCTTACTGCCCACGCGAAGCTTGAGAGATTTTCTACAACCTGGAATAGGAAGCACGTGCAAGTAATGTGCTGAATAAAATCGCGCACGTATTCTTTGAGAAGCATGGCTGGGAAATTACTGTTTTGCCCTTTTCAAGTTCTAATTATATTCCGGGCAGTTTTTAGCACCTTAATTAAATTCTAATTGTAATAGAAGATAAATTCTTGCTGGGCAAGAAAGCTAGAGCCTATTTAAACACATCCTACCATTGTAATAGATATATACACATTATCATAGTTTTATTATTGTAACCAGCTTAGATCTGCAAGAGAGAAAAGGAGAGAAGGATTCAACGCTCGTGACAAGCAACGGATCTAGATCTACTTCATCTTTTGTTCTAGATTTGTTTTTCTCAAACTCTTGTTTATTAATATAATTACTTCTTTTATTCATATCTTGTTATTTACCATGTTTTCATCAAATCCCATGGTGACGAAAGGTTTAGTTATGAACTAATCGTTGTCATGGGATCCTAGTGGATTTATCTATGTAGCTTAGTAGTTTGCATGCCTTAAAGATTTATGTGTGGTGAATTCTTGATATCCTCGTATGGTTAATCTTAATGCTTTTGGATGCGTAGCTAACATCTAAATTGAATTGTTAATCTCTTGCTAAACGAGAGTGGATCTTGAGATTTAGAACTTGCCATGCTAGCATAGGATAGGTTGGTGTTTTGACATCATGATTTGTGGCATCAATAGAGATATTATGCTGCCCTATGTGATCTAAGTGGATAACTTGTGCTTCAACCTTTATGTTTTCAAATTCTATAGAGATATAGGGTCTAAACATAATAGGTGCCTACTCATCTTCTATCTCTTTTGTGGATGTATGCGTAGATTGGTACTAGTATACCGAGAGGTAACTTTTACTCTTTTCGTGTTATTCGATCAGATATCAAACCCATCGCATGTTTTAATTAAAGGCTGCAACTCTAAGTGAAGTAGATGATGAAACTAGGATTCCATGTTTTATTCTCATATAAGTAATTCGATTTTTATTCTCGTTAATTGTTTAATTCTTAGTTTTATAATTTGCACTTAGTTAATTTAGATAATCAATCTCAATTTTGTTATTTTTCTTAGCAGTGGATAAAAACCATACATCGGTGCATAGGTACATTAATTGAATTGAACACCATTCTAGATCTCTGTGGGAACGAACTTGATTTAATCATATATTACTTGTGACAACGTGCGCTTACGCAAATTTTGCATAACAGTTTCCTCATCTTGCAGCTAAGGATCCTCGTTTTATATTTGAAGGTAGGTAGTTGCTGTCATAAGCCTTGAACTCTCTTTTTTCTTCTTCTTTTCTTGCTGCTCTAATGAATCTGATTTTCTTTATGGTTGTATATGTCGCTTGATAAGATTAACTGTACCTTCAACGGAGTTCCAGTTTGCGAATTGACCAAGGAGGACCTGGGGGAGATTCACGAGAGGGACCCTGATCTCTTTGTGGAAATATGTTTCTGTATCATGGATGTTGTACTTTATGGTGCCGGAGGAGGCTATTCCGGTGGTGATGGCGGTAGTGGATGGAGCCCAAGGGAGTCCGTGGGATCCAACTAGGATATTTAAGTAGGATCACCTGTAATAATCTAGTTTCTCTTGTTTTTGAAAACAAAAAATTGTGACTGGGTGGTGAACTCTACCCTTTTTAGGGTTTCGATTCGAATGGAAAGTATTCTTATATCTACTTTTTGTTTGGCTGTGTTTGAAGTGTGTGTGTGTGTGTGTGTTTGTAATGGTGGTTGCGTGTGTGGAGTTTATGCATATATTATTTATATATATTTTTTTTCGTTTAGGAGGGATTTTGGTTGAGGTTAGAAAGAATTTAGGAGAATTTTGGGCACTAGGAGTTAGAAAAAATTTAGGAATTTTTTGGTTGCCCCCCAAGTGCTAGCGGCAGCACTGGAGTTAGAAGAAATTTATGGATTTTTTGGTTGCCCCCCAGGTGCTAGCGGCAGCAGTGGGAGTTAGAAAAAATTTAGGAATTTTTTGGTTGCCCCCCAAGTGTTGGCGGCAGCACTGGGAGTTAGAAGAAATTTAGGGATTTTTTGGTTGCCCCCCAGGTGCTGGCGGCGCAGTGGGAGTTAGAAAAAATTTAAGAGAATTTTGGTTGCCCCCCAAGTGCTAGCGGCAGCAGTAGTAGTTGGAAAAAATTTAAGAGAATTTTGGTTGCCCCCCAAGTGCTGACGGTAGCACTAGGAGTTGGAACAAATTTAAGTGAATTTTGGTTGCCCCCCAAGTGCTGGCGGCCGCACTGGGAGTTAGAAAAAATTTAAGAGAATTTTGGTTGCCCCCCAAGTGTTGGCGGCAGCACTGGGAGTTGGAAAAAATTTAAGAGAATTTTGGTTGCCCCCCCCCCCAAGTGCTGGCGGCAGCACTAGTAATTGGGAAAAATTTTAAGAGAATTTTAGTTGTCCCCCAAGTGCTGGCGGCAGCACTAGGAGTTGGAACAAATTTAAGAGAATTTTTGTTGCCCCCCAAGTGCTGGCGGCCGCACTGGAGTTAGAAAAAATTTAAGAGAATTTTGGTTGCCCTCCAAGTGCTTGCGGCAGCACTGGGAGTTGGAAACAAATTGGGAGAATTTTGGTTACCCCCCAAGTGCTGGCGGCCGCACTGGGAGTTAGAAAAAAATTTAAGAGTTTTTTGGTTGCCCCCAGGTGCTGGCGGGAGCACTATGAGTTAGTGAAGTTTTGCGAAAAATTTTGGTAAATAGATTGTGGTACCCGGGTGATGCTTGTAATTTCTTTTTTGTATGCTTGCAAATAAATGTATAAAGGTTTTGGAGCATAAATGAAGGAATTTGAATTAAATGGATATATGGCAGGGAATAAACAGGGGTGATTAAATGAAGGAATTTTGGGGTAAAAGTAGGAGTTATTGCATTTAATGTGGCGAGGAGAGATAAGCGAGTTGGCATATAGGTCTGCCGGATGGAGGCGTACGATATGAAAAGTGGCGCGCCTTTTCATATTTCTTTTTTATTTTTCCGAGTAATTTGAAATAATAGGCTGTAAGAGTGCAGTGTAGAGTGGCTGTATGTGGTTTATAGTGGGGTGATTGGTGTGCCCGGACCAGTAAGGGTGTGCCACGTGTGACAGGAGTTAATATTCCTCAGTAATCGCACCCGGCTATATAAAGATAGAGAAGGGGTGGTTTTCCTTTTTATTGTCTCTCCCCTTTCTTTTCTCACATTTTCTCCCCCCTTTTTTTTGCCTTTGTTCGTCGGAACTTCGCCATTTTTTGTGTTCCAAATCAGTCAAAGAGAGTGCAATAAACTGTATTTTTGTATCCATCGGTGTCGCCTCGTTCATTTTGCTTAAGAGATGGCAGTAAGTGGTCATAGTATCTTATTTTGCATGTGGGTTTTAAAGTTGAATTTCGATGTGTTCTTGCTTTTTTTTGTATTTGTGCGTCGTGGTCGTCATTTTTTGTTTAATTTGGTTAGTTTTTGTGGTGGTTTTGTTTGAAGAGAATCGTTCTGTGTTTGTGGTGTATGTTCGTTGTGGTTTTGTATTTTCTTTTATCGTCGGAGTGTGTCCTTTTGGTCGATTTCTGGGTAAATTTCCGTTTGAGTAGAGGCGTGTTCTTGTTGTTCATGTGTGTATCTGTATGTTTGTGATGGGTAAATGGGTATTTGATTCTAGGGTTTTTTGTGTTTCATGTTTGTGGAATCTGTATCGTTAGTCAACGATATTTGGGAAAGTCAGTATCGTTCCGCTATTGTGTACCGAGATTTTTGCTGTGAGGCCGCTTGACTGTGTCATTACATTTCCTTCATTTCTTTTTCTTTTTTCAGCATAAGGCGGTTCACTTGTATACCAACGAGGCCGGAGATACCAAGATGATGGTTACGGACGCGGGGAAGTGGGATGATTGGCCGCACCTGACCATTCCTGCTGTACCGGCGAGGGAGCGGAAACAATACTTCTGGACTTACGAAAGTTTGTACCGCACTTTGGAGGTGCCGATTCCGACCTTTGACAAAACCGCCATGGATATAAAGTTTGGCGGGTTCAAACATTTGAGGCAAGACAACACCTTCAAAGATAATGATTGGGGTGCGTATATAAGCCGCATGTTCCGTATTGAGGGCGGGTATACATGGAGGCCAACCCGTGTTGGAGAGAGGTTGTATGACCATCCCGCGGATGGATATATGTTCATTCCTGTGTCGCATCTGAAGGCCGGACTTCGCTTCCCGGTCCATAAATTCGTGATGGATCTATTCCGGTGCCACTTCTGCTATCCGTTTGCTCAATTTTCCCCCAACTCGATTAGAAGTATCTTGTGGTTCATTGCCAGCTGTGATGCAAAGAAAAAGCAACCAACCTTCAAGGCTTTCTTTCATCTGTTCAACGTGAAAGCAAGTAGTGCCCGGCCTTTTTATGAGTTGGTTTTTTGTACTAGTCAGAGCCGTATTGGGAGGATGCTGGGAGACTATCGTCCTTTTGAGTTTCCGGACAGCCTGCCCTCCTGGAAAGAGGAGTTTATTGGGGTGGAGGGTGGCGATTTGGCGTATCTTCCCAACTTTCAAGAGAGTGTTGAATGTTCTTACAAGGTTGATCGGAGTACGTTGAGCGAAAGTGCCCTTGGAGTTTTGGTGGGGCTGGTGAAGGCTCTTGGTAAAAGGTGGGACGAGACGAGTTTCTTTGCCCCCGCGGACCTGCAACGCCATTGCTGTAAGTTCCAAAGTTTCGTTCCCCTTAGATTATTTTTTGTTATGTTGAATGGACGGTCACTTATGGATTGTTTCGTTTTGTATAGTGTTGGATCCTGAAATTCGAGAGTTGGACTTGCATCCAAAGCTAGGACTACAAGAGCAGGCATTTTATTTGAATTTTTTAAAGGCCAAGCCCAACCATCCTACGAGTGCTCGGGTCGTTGTTGCTAGTGGCGACCGGACGGGATCAAGAGCGGGCGGCCGCCAAAGAAAAGCGTCTAACTCTCGGAAGAAAAAGGTGGTCGAAGAGGAGTTTGACGAATTTGGTGATCCAATAGAGGAAATGCTCGAGGTGCCGGTCGAGCAGGGAGGTTTGGTGTTGCCGGAAGTTGTTGGTGATGTGGGAAATCCTAGTCCAAGCGTGTCGGAGGGCCGGGTTGATGAAGAGGATGCAGGAGGAAGCAAGCTAGGAAGGGTCAGTTTCGTGCTCGGCTCGATTGAGGAAGAAACCGTCGCTCGTGCTGAGGCAAGCATTGCCATGCATAAGTCTAGTGCCTGGGAGCGGACGTTGGTGACTGAGGATGATGGTGACATCTGGACCCGTGAGATGCGGGAGGAAATCAGGAGGGTGGAGCGTGGGGAAACGGGGCGAACATCTACGCCTGCTGTAGGTAAATCTCCTGTTATTTTACTTGACAGTCCGGATGAGAAAGTTGAGGATACCGGGCCAACAGATGAAGAGACGGCGGGTGCGAAGGCCGATTCTGAAGATATAATAGGGACAGGCAACTTCGATGATGCTGATGACTTTGGTTCCGAAGGCGGTCCATCTTCTCCCGGGGTTCCTTTAAAAAGATTGAAGAGAAAATTGAATTTCGAAGGAAGCCGTAGGAGGAAGCGGGCCATGGCGGCCGTGCCTATCGGCCCGAAGTTGAATGTTACGGTTGCGGGGGAGGCAAGTGGGTCCAGGTTGGTGGAGAGAGTTCCCGGGCCGACTGGCGATTCGTCCGAGTCTGATTCTAAGGAGGTGATTGTCTATTCTGACAGTGATGATATGGTAGATGACGCCGGCATTGGGCGAAGGCCGGGTTACGGCCACTTGTTTAAGTCTGCTCCTAATGTCTTTACCACGAACTTGATGACGGACGATGACTTTACAAAGTTGAATGCCATGGACTTTGACCGGTAATGCCGCTTGGCTCAGAAGTATGCTTCTCGGCTGAGTTCGTACTTTGTCGATTATAAGTTATTTATGAGTTGTATAGTTGTTTTCAAGTGATCATAACTGTTATTTTGCTGCCTGCAGAGCCAATATGTATATACCGGGATTATTGCGAAAGGCTTGCACTACCGGGATCAGTGTGACCATCTACGGGGTGAATTGGAGGCTGTCAGCGAGGAGCTGAAATATGAGAGCATCATAAGGGATAATGCTGTCAAAGCTCTGCAGAAGGTGGAAGCTGAGAAGTGCATAGTTTCTAGCGAGCACGATTCACTGCGTGTCCGTTATGACAACCAATGCAGGAATGCCGCCGAATTAGAAGAAGAGAAGGACGTGCTACAGGGTTCTTTGTCTGCCGCCAAGGAAGAGATTGAGAAATTGATAACCCAATTAAAGTATCAGACTGAGCGTGCCGTGGATGCCGAGGGACATCTCTCTTCCCGGCCAACGGAAGAGGCTGCTGTTGGCAAATTTTTGAAGGGAAACGTTTACCAGGACATGGTTGCGGCCGCCGTGGCAGCCCAGACCGAAAAGCTGAGCCAGGATCTGGCCAAAGCAAAATCAAAGGCCAAGCAACGTAAAAAGAGGGTGCGGTCTTTGAAGGCGAAGTTGAAGAAGAGTACCCCGGGACTCGCAGAGGCTGACCCTGTTGAGGTGATGAATGCCCCTGAGGGTGAAGAGTCGGTTTCCGCAGGGGTGCCCATTGCTGCGGTATCGTTGACCGCTGTTGGATCAGCCGGTACTGAGATGGTCGGTAATATGCTGTTAGCACTTGGTACTGGTCCCGGGCATGATGGCGGTCTGGAGAGTGAAGGTGATTGCCCCGTTGCTGAAAGTTGTGGAGAGCATGTGCCGGGGATCCCTGTGGAAGGAAAGGTGGGGCCCTTTGCCCTTTAATGACGGAGAGCCCATCCCCGAGGCCGTTGTTGGCCAATCCGGGCCTGATGATGAGATGGATGCAGAAGTTACCGTTGTTTTCTTCTTTTGAGCTTGTTTTTTTCCATCCTCAACGGGCCTGTCCGCGTGATGATTTTGAAAACAAAATGTATTTTAAATCTTTGGTGTAAGCCTCTGTGATGAATTGAATGAAAACAAAACTTTTGGCCCTGAATGGCAACTTATTTTTGTATCTTTTATAAAATTTCTTTGAGCTGGTTTTTTTGCTCCTGTTCTTTTTTTTTATATGCGCCTTGCGCTTATCGGTTATTGGATGCAAATGTTATTTGGTTATGTGACAGTCATTTTGTTCGACCTGACGGTCATTTGCGTTGCTTGGTTGCTCGACCAAAAGGTCGTTTTGCTTTTTGCTCGACCTAACAGTCGTTTGTTTTGCTTGGTTGCTCGACCATGAGGCCGTTTTGCTTTTTGCTCGACCTAACGGTCATTTGTTTTGCTTGGTTGCTCGACCATAAGGTCGTTTTGTTTTTTGCGTGACCTAACGGTCATTTGTTCTGCTTGGTTGCTCGACCATGAGGCCGTTTTGCTTTTTGCTCGACCTAACGATCGCTTGTTTTGCTTGATTGCTCGACCATAAGGCCGTTTTGCTTTTTGCTCGACCTAACGGTCGGTTGTTTTGCTTGGTTGCTCGACCATAAGGCCGTTTTGTTTTTTGCGCGACCTAACGGTCGTTTGTTTTGCTTGGTTGCTCGACCATGAGGTCGTTTTGCTTTTTGCTCAACCTAACGGTCGTTTGTTTTGCTTGGTTGCTCGACCATGAGGCCGTTTTGCTTTTTGCTCGACCTAACGGTAGCTTGTTTTGCTTGGTTGCTCGACCATAAGGCCATTTTGCTTTTTGCTCGACCTAACGGTCGTTTGTTTTGCTTGGTTGCTCGACCATGAGGCCGTTTTGATTTTTGCTCGACCTAACGGTCATTTGTTTTGCTTGGTTTATTTTTTAGGGGTTATCCGTCCCCTTTTGGATGTAAAATGCTACTTCATTTTTGTCGATGCTAGGAGACAATTCGTTGCACAGAAATAGAAGACAACCAGCACTTTTTCATTAAAAGGTGATAGTAGTACAAAAGATTTTCTTACCCACTGGGACAATTACATAGCTTTTTCTGGCGGTCTACTGGTAATACTTCCTTAGCTTTTCCGCATGCCAAGTATTGTTAACTTCAGTGCCGTCTAGCCTTGCGAGTTTGTAGGAGCCCGGTCGTATGACCTGAATAACTTTATACGGGCCTTCTCATTTAGGCATCAATTTTCCGGTGTGCCTGGGATCTGATGCTTCCGTAGCTCTGTTTACTAGGTCCCCAACTTCGAAATTTCTGACGCGAGTCCGCTTGCTGAAGAAGTCTTTTGTTTTTTCCTTGTAGGTTGCCATGCGTGCGACCGCGTCCTCGCGAACCTCATCGAGCAGGTCCAAGTTTGTTCGCAGGCCTTGTGAATTGTCATTCTCTTCGAAATTTTTGGCCCGGAATGATAGGGAGCCAATTTCAACGGGAGCCAAGGCTTCGGTCCCATATGCCAGTTTGAAGGGCATTTTGCCCGTGCTTGTTCTTGTCGTGGTTCTGTAGCTCCATAGGACATTAGGCAATTCTTGCGGCCATTTTTTCTTGGATGTGGTTAGTCGTTTTTCTAGACCTCGTACGATGATTCTGTTGGTGACTTCAACCTGTCCGTTTGTTTGCGGATGGCAAACGGACGCCTTCTTGTGCTTTATCCCATGCTCAGAGAGGAACTTTGTGAATTTTGACCCGACGAACTGTGTGCCGTTGTCGGATATCAGAACCTTCGGGATTCCGAAGCGGGTTATTACATGTTCCTGGACAAAATTGATTGCATCGTCTTGAATAATGTTTCTTAATGCCTTGGCTTCCGCCCATTTTGTCATGTAGTCGATTGCTACCATTACATATTGCAACTCCCCTTTTGCTTTTGGGAAAGGACCCATGATATCGATCCCCCAAACAACAAAGGGGATTGGTGAGAGGATCGCTGATGGAAGGGTTGGGGATTTTCTAGCCATGTTGCTGAATAGTTGGCACTGGTGGCATTTCTTCGCAAAATTTTTGCAACCTTTGTGCATTTTCGGCCAGTAGTAGCCTTGACGCAAGATCTTGTGAGCTAGGGCCTTTCCGGCCATGTGATCACCGCAAATGCCCTGGTGGACTTCTCTCATGCAGCAGTTCACCTCTTCCTCATCGACACACTTCAATATTGGGGAGTCGAAACTTCGTTTGTAAAGGGTCCCGTCCTTCATGAAATATTTGGTTGCTTGTGTTCGAATTTGCTTTTCCCTTATCTTATCTTCTGGAAGAGTACCGTTCTCTAGGTATCGAACATAGGCCGTCATCCATGTTTCTGCTGGCGGGTCGATTTCCATGACTACTTGTTCCTAAATACTTGGGGCATTGAGGTCTTCGAAATACACTGTGTCCGGGCTTGTTGCTTCGCCGCGTGTTAACTTCGATAGCATGTCTGCTGTGGTGTTGTCTGATCAATTGATTTGCTCAATTTTAAAGCTCTCAAATTTCTGCAGCACGTCTTGGACCCGGGCTTGATACTTGATCAGAGTTTCATCTTTGGTCTCGTAGTCCCCCGCGATTTGTCTAACGACCAGTTGAGAGTCATTATAGACAGCTACTCTCTTGACTTGGAGATTTTTGGCCAATGCCAGTCCGGCCAAAAGTGCCTCATACTCTGCCTGATTGTTTGTTGCCTTAAAGTTAAGCTGAATCGCTTGTTTGACTTGGAAGCCATCAGGGCTTTTGAGGATAAACCCGGCTCCGCACCTACCGTTTGTGGATGACCCATCAATATATATGTCCCAGTAACCGTTCTGTTCCTCTGCGGTTAGCGGCTGTTTCTTGGGATGAGGAGTTGCTTCGATGAAAGCGCACTCTATAACAAAATCTGCCAGGGCCTGAGCCTTGATGGCGGTCCTTGGGACATAAGTCAAATGGTACTGACTTAGCTCCACGAACCAGTTAATGAGTCGGCCGGACAGATCGGGCTTGTGTAGGATCTTCCTCAATGGCTGGTTTGTTACTACCCGGATCTCCCTTCCTTGGAAATAGTGCCTCAGTTTCCTGCTAGCCATTACTAGTGCTAAAGCAAATTTCTGAACATTCGGGTAGCGGGTCTCCGCATCTTTCAACGTTTGACTGACGTAGTATATCGGCCTTTGCTGATCTTTATCTTCCTTTACAAGAACTGCTCCGACCGCTTTGTCTGTGGCGAATAGGTACAAAGATAGTGGTTCCATAGGCGGGGCTACCGCTAGAAGCGAGGGTGATGACAGATATTTCTTCAAATCTTCAAACGCCCTCTGACACTCCTCGCTCCATGTTATGGCTTTAGACTTTGTTGCTCCCCTCAAGATGTCAAAAAATGGTAGGCATCTATCTGTCAGCTTTGCTATGAAACGCCTCAGTGCGGCCAATCGGCCGGTTAACTTTTGCACATCTTTGATTGTTTTTGACGGTTGCATGTCCATGATCGCCTTTATCTTTTCTGGGTTGGCTTCAATGCCTCTGTTTGACACAAGGAAACCTAGAAACTTGCCCGCGTCTAGAGCGAAGGTGCACTTGTCCGGATTGAGCTTCATGTTATATTTCCTCAGAGTGGCAAAACATTCTTCCAAGTCTTTGAGATGAGATTCTCTGAGAAGGGATTTCACGATTAGATCGTCCACATAAGCTTCCATGTTCCTGCCCAATTGTCCTTTGAAAATTTTGTTCATTGCCCGCTGGAAAGTCGCTCCGATGTTAATCAGGCCGAAAGGCATGACCTTGTAGCAGTATACGCCGCGGTGAGTAACAAAAGCTGTCTTTTCCCTATCTTCCAGAGTCATCTTGATTTGATTGTAGCCTGAAAATGCATCCATGAAACTCAGCATTAGGTGTCCCGCAGTGGCGTCAATGAGTTGATCAATGGTGGGAAGCGGGTAAGGGTCTTTCGGGTAGGCGGCATTGAGATCTGTGTAGTCGACGCACATTCGCCATTTCCCGTTTGGTTTTTTTACCAGTACTACATTCGCGACCCATTTCGGGTAAGTGACTTCACAAATTAAGTTTACGTCTAGCAGCTTGTCGATCTCCATATCTATTGCTTTCTGCCGCCCTGGGGCGAAGTTTCTTCTCTTCTGAACTTTTGGGTCCCGTTTTCGGTCCACATTTAGCTTGTGGATGGCCACGGACTCATCCAGTCCGGGCATATCTTTGGGGCTCCACGCGAACACGTCTGCGTATTTTCTCAAGACTTCGGTTAATTCCTTCTTGAATATCGATTCCAGGCCGGTTGCTATACTGACAGATTTTGCGGGGTCGCCAGGAATGATTTCGATTTTTTCTGTTTCGGCCGCTGGAACTAGAGGTGGGTTCTCATCCCGCTTGAGACATTTCTTCAAAGTAGCATCTATTCTCGGGGGGTCTTCTAACAGGGGGTCATGCCCATCGATACATTGCACCTCTCTTTTCCTTTTGCCATTTTGCAGTTGTTGTTCAGCGTGGCGCTTCCTCCTTTCTCGCCTTCTTTTGTTCGCCTTTTCTCTACGAACGTTGCTAGGCTCTGTAGCGGCCAAGGTGAGAGCTATGCCGTAGCAACGCTTCGAAGTTTCTGAATCGCCCTTGATCTCCCCGACCCCATTCGTCGTGGGGCATTTTATTTTCAAATGAGAAGTTGATGTGACTGCTTTAATCATGCTGAGTGTGGGTCGCCCAAGTATCATATTGTACGAAGAAGCGATGTTGATCACGTAGAATTTTACCGTTCGGCAAACCTGCCTTGGAGAATGCCCAAAGTATACAGGCAGGCGGGCGATGCCCATGATAGGAGGCGCATTATGCCCAAATCCGTAGAGCGGCGCTTCGTCGGGGCATAGCTCTAACTCGAAATTCTGAAGTTTGAGACGATCCCAAGTATGTTTGAAACATATGTCAACGGATGAACCGTTATCAACTAGTATGCGTTTTACTTCATTGTTTGCCACGTCCAATGTTATGACAAGCACCTCTGTGTGATTAGGGTTGATTCCCTCATAATCGGCGTCTGTGAAAGTAATGTTGACGGCCGCCCCTTGAAAAATGGCGTACACTGGATTGCTTTCGCGGACTGGAGAAATACTGCCGCCAAAGACGGTATTTACAACATTTTTGTCGCGGTTTTGGGTAGCAGGGTTTGTGTTCGCCTGGCGAGGCAAGTACTGGTTGAGATTCCCTTCCTTGAGTTGTTTCTCGAGGAAATACTTAAGGGCTAGACAGCTCTCCGTGTGGTGTCCGTGCATCTCGTGGTACTTACAATTTTTATCCTTGGGTCTATTTTCTAAAGGTGTAAACTTCGGAGGTGGCGGCAGATAGAAAGGTTTCCCTATGATTTCCTTAAGTATGGCCGCTCTGGGCAGAGTAAAGTTGGTCCATTCTGGCTCCGGGTTTCTTGGCGGCCTTGCCGAGTTGGCTGGTCCCAACCGGTCTTTCACAGAAATCGTAGGTTGCGGCCTTGCGGTTGGAGGCGGCCCATGGGTTGTTTGGACTTGGTTTGGCACAGGTATTGGCTTGGTGTAGGACACATTCCTTTCCCTCTGGAAGTAGGGAGGCTTTTGAGATGTAGGGGGAGTCCGGGATTGCTTGAGTACATTGAGCGACTCCATTTCATTTATTGCTTGGGCTGCTAACTCGTAAGCTTTCGCCAATGTGGTGGGTTTAGCTTCCATTAGTTTGCAGACGTATTTCTCGCATTCATATGGGTTGAGTCCTCGTCTTAGATGTACCAAAGCCTCCGTTTCATTTACGCAAACGATCCTGTTCACGGCTTCCTTGAAGCGGTCTATGTAACACTGCAAAGTTTCCCCGTTTCTTTGGGCGATTGTTTCGAGGAAGACGGTGTGCACCTCATGCTGTTGGTTGGCCTTGAACTTGTTTAGGAACAATTTTTTGAATTCCGTCCAACTATCGATTGACCTAGGTGGCAGGCGGTAGAACCACCTTTGTGCGTTCCCTCGGAATGTGGAGGCAAAGAATCGGCTGCGGGTCAGATCATTGTATTCGTAGTGTAGTGCCAATTGATCTAAATAGCTCAAGTGTTCTTCAGGATCTCCTAACCCATCATAGGAGTTAAAGCTGTAATGTTTATTGCTCTTCTGTTTAGGTTCCGCTTCTAGCCGGTGAGTGAAAGGAGACTCGCCCGCCTCTTTGCTACCATCGCCCTCAATTTTCCTCTTCAGTTCGAGCAGTGTATTGAGCATGTCCGCATTGGTAGGTTGCGTGCTCCCTATAACCACTACTGGTGGAGACTTGTCTCGGCGGTCATTTCTCCTTTGCTCTCTTTCATATTCAGCCTTGGCTTTGTCATATTCTGCCTTCTTGTCTGTGAGGAATTTGTGCAAGTCCCTACGCTTTCTGTTGCGTTCCCATGTCTCCGGACGATGGTCGGGACCGCCATGTCTCTTGTGGTTGGTTTCTTAGGAAGATCCCAGGCGGGAGAATACGGAATGTGCCCTCCGGGGCTGACTATGGGCTTCGATGTGCTCGTTGGCCATATCATGCTGTGACCCTCTTCTTTCTACGCGGTCTATCACCGCCATTTGGTTCTGAGGGATCGCTTGGTTCTGCGGGAAAGCGGAAACTATTTGCATCAGCGCGTCGATCTGTTGCTGGGAGTATCCTGTAAGGTCCAGTTACAAGGGAACCTCAGGGTTTGGGTTGAGACGGGGTTGCTCTTGAACGATTGGTGGTCTGGGCGCAGAAGAGGTTGGATTTGTATGATGGCCATCCATGTGTCCTTCGGGGGGAGGCTGCTCCCCTGCTCGTGCGTTTTGGGATCGCGTATGTGGGGCCATGTGATTGGATCTCGGTTTTCTGGGGTGGTAGCTCCGATGACTGGTGGTTACTGCAATGGTTGAACAGGCGAGGGGATTTCTACAAGAAAACTCGCCCTCCTTCTAGCGCCAATGATAACTCCCCCGACTGACTATTGGCTCCGATCACTGTTCCGGCGGTGCCTCCACCTAGGTTGGGCGCCTGCAAAACAATGCTTGACCGGTAGTGGTGGCCGTCAAGCACCTCCGGTGTGAAAATAAGTAATCGGAATAATAATAATCAGGCAAGTGGTAGTATATCGAGAGTGTTTTTTGTGTGGTGGTTTTTTGTGCTAAAACTCGTGTGTGTGCAAATGTGACAAATGAGTAGTATTTATAGGCCAACCCCTTTGACCCTGTAGCCCATGTGGTGGTCACTGTAGCTACAGTGCAAGGGATGGCCTTTACCTCAACAGTTGTTCCTTTATTCTTTCTGCAGGTCTATAGTTGGGCAGTTGGTACTTGTGCTACAGTTGCCCGTCCTTGCAGCATGGTGTTAGGTGTACTCTGGCTGCTTCTTTTTGCCTTTGTCTTACCTGCTATTTCATGTAGTACCACTTGTGTGCATGCGCACATGTACATAAAAATACCAAATAGAATATTGGGGAAATTATATTTAAGACATTCATAAATTCCTTGTGTCCGGTCTTAGGTAGCGGTCATGGCCGCCTGGTAATGCTGATGTGTCAAATTATACCTAACCGCAAGCGCACGGTGTCTATTTCTAGTACAGATGGCAAGCGGGTCGAATCCACAAGGAGACAGGTTCTACTAATTCCTTTTCAGTTATCGCGAATTGTTTCAGGGACAAACGATTATTGGAGAATAATAATTAACTAATTAAACAAGATTAACACTAATTAAACAGATGATAAACAAATTATTTAAAACCTAGGGCAATCAGGTCCACCATGCTTACACAATTGGCTCTTAAGCTAAAGCAATCAATGTGATCCTATAACTAGAGTATGTTAATCTCTTCCAAGCATTAACACTCTCGAAATATTCAACACAATTAACCACTTTTAGTAATTTAATCAATCAGGTAATTAGAGTCAAGTTAATCTCTTCCGAGCATTAACGCTCTCAGAAATCCAATGATGCTTCCACACTCAAATTCAATTCTGCTAATCGTATGTGTGCCTCTAGTAAGTAAATCTCTCGATCCATACCCCTATTTGCATATAATTAATCCATGATATTGGCCGATTACACAAATTAATGATTAAAACATATCAATCAGAATTAACCATAACCAATCAAACCACTATGAAAATCATGCCAATATTAGTGCAAACATGGCTTCCCTTTAAGCCCTAGAAATAACTACTCGCTAATAATTAAACAAGTAAAACAAGAAAACATAATTAAACTAATAAGAACAAAGAAAAGATTAAGAGAACAAAACCTTCAAACTTCAATGTTGTCACCCAAAAGAAGAGTCATGGTGTTTCTCTACATCTCCAATTAATAATAATACTAATCTACTCTAAACTATATTATCTGATCTAATTTTACATCCTTCTTCTCTTCTTTTTTCATAAAATAATACCCTAGATGTGTTTATATAGGCTCTAAAAGTCTTGCCCAGCAAGAAAATACCAAAACAGAATTATAATAGAATTTCTGCAAAATACGTTTCCTAAACTGATTCTGTTTTTAAGGAAAATTCGTGGCTGACTTTTCTTCAGATATTCTGGAACGTTCCAATCGTAATTGGACCTCTGGACCACTTTAGAATGATAGAGAATCTCGTTAGCTTCGCGTGGACTGCTTATGGGCCTCAAACGGAGTTGTAGAACTCAAGATATGGCCAAAATAGTAAAAACTGTAATTTTTCAGCACCGCGAGCGTGCAACCTGCGCCCATCAGTCTGTTCTTCACGCAACCTGCGCCCACCACGCGCAACCTGCTCTTGCAACACCTGTCCCATATTATAGAAAATCTCCCAAGCTTCGCGTGGGCAGTAAGATCGCTGAAAACGGACTTCTAGAACTCCAGATATGTCCAAAACAGTGTAGACTGCGCAACCGTCTCAGAAATCCGAATTTTAATCAATTTATTCTCCAAAAACGATAGAAGCATCAACCTTAATCAACATTCTCGTAAATCTGCACAACTAAACAAAACACATCAAAACCACCACAAACTTGAGTCCAAGACAATCAATTTAAGCCGATATGGAACGCTCCAAGTGGATATAACTCCACTTATCACACCCCCAAACTTAAACCGATGCTTGTCCTCAAGCATAAACAATTACAACTAACTAACTAACTAGTACCACTTTCGTAGGTGATCACGGTTGCATTTGGCATATGCAACAAGCCCTTTAAACCCCTAGACAGCCCTAGTGGACGAGTAAGGTCTCGTGAGGGCCTATAGCGAATGTACCCACAAAATCCATTTAACCTAATACAATGCAATGCATGAATGCAACTAATATGAAAATGCAAATAATCTAGTACTAATATCCTACCACACCTTCAAATCCTCTCATGCCATATCAACTTAAGAATCAAAGTAAATACGCAATGTCTTGCTGTCGAAAGTGCAAGTATTCACATAGTCTACTCAATGAACATGCATAAGTTCTCACAAGTCCATGTCAAGTGTAAGAATAAGTTAGTAAACATGCTAAGCCTACAAGAGTACATCTTTGAGACAAAACTCGGGATCTCATACGCAAAAACAAGCAAACACTCACAATCCACTCACAAAAGAATATTCACTCAAGAATAAGGGTAAGTGTATCACTCAATTCCAACAAAATCATAAGCACGCTTGACATTTGGTATCAATCTAACTCTTAACACAACATACATCAATGACGATAATCAAAATGTCTTTATTTGGGTTGTAACGGGGCTAGGGACAAGGTATGTCAAATAAGCCAAAACAGGTGAAGTGTCAAAAGCTAGTAAGAACCATAATAAATCATACACAACACTATGTTCCCCCCACATAAATTTTACTAAGAACACTCGACTAGTCAACTAAAGTAGGATCACAACAAACACAAACATGCTCTCATGATATATTTTTTTCTTTTCTCTTTTTTTTTTCCTTTTTTCTCTTTTTTTTTCCGAGAGCTAAATAAAACAATAATATAAACAATAACAATGATCCCACAATTTATTACATATGCCGACTATCAAGTAAACAAACCCAATTTCAATATTTCCCCCAAAAGTACGACCAACAATAAACCCCTCCTTGCACACCTTATTACTCCCTTAAGCACTCTACTAGCCTTTGACAATGTGGGTTCAAATTAATGTAAGGCCAATACAAGAAAAAGATATAGGCAAGTAATGTGGTATGTCACCGGAAGAATAGGATTAAGCTCAACGGGTTAACTAGTTGATCATGTAAATATGGTGTGGTAATATGGGAAAATATGCGGTTATTCCTAATTGCCTTTATCATTTTAATCGTCAAATAATGTCATGCATTTCAAGAAAGACCTCAAATAACTGCTAGCAATGCAAACAATTCGTGGACACTCAAGCAAATGAATAAATTGCAAATTTGCAATAAGGCTCAAAAACTCACTTGGTGGAAAAACATACTCAATCCCAAGCAAAAATCTTTCTAACACACCGACTTGTATTCAAAGCATGCAAACTAAATCATCTTGCACATATTCATGTCCTTCTAATTACTTACAACATTCAATAAGTCTACTAGCTTCAACCTACTAGTGTATGTGTGTGCACAAGAACAAAGCATATCACTTCTCAATCAAAAGCGTCAAAATTCCTATCAAGCATGGGTGCAAATGCAACTATTGTGGACTCACATGATAATAATACGAACAAACATGCATGAATTACAACTAAAATGCAAACATGATATCCTACATGAACACATAATACAACAACTACTAATCCCTCAAACCACCCCCAAACTTAAAATATTCAATGTCCGCATTGAATGAAAGTAAATAGGAGGGATAATAGGAAACATACCTAATCATCGAAACACATGGGTTGCCTCCCACAAAGCGCTTATTTAACGTCAATAGCTTGACCTCCTCAAAAATACTCTGGTAAAGGCGTAATATCCACTTTCTCGATCATAAACTCGCCACCACAAAAAGTATCAAGAACATCTGTGGTTGTCTTTATCCTGCAGAAAGTCTACAAACAAGCATCAGCAAAATAAAATATGTCATTAATAAGCAATAGAGAGAGTGCTTGTGCAGTTTTGGAAAACTTTGTGATAAAACAGCGATAAAATTCGACACCACGAAAATATTGAACTCCCTTGACATAAGGTGGAGATTCTGGTGGTGGTTTTTCTTCATTCCTCACTTTCACTGGAGTCATTCGGACATCTTGGCTTATCATATCATTGGCTAATAAGACACTTCCATCTTCTCTCTCTTCTCGAGCTTGAAACGTATGAGCCACTTTGTATGGATCCTCAACCAGAATTTGAGAAATATCATCTTGGACAATATTTGTTATCACATCAACCTTGAAATAAGTGTTCTTGAGCAAAGAAGCCTTGTAAGTAGAGGCTAGATCGAAAACAAATTTACCAATACATGGTAGCTTAGGCACAGGTTGTGGAAGAGAAACAACAACCATCTCTGTATTGCTTTCTGTTAGATATAATTGATGTGATTTAATGTCAGTGTTTAAGTGTTACAGGTAAAAAGAGTTTAACTTATTGGTTGAAAGCAGTTGTAACAGAGTTTGAGTATACGCTGATAGCTGGAAGCGCAAATGCTGATAGGAGAAAGCGTAAACACTACTAGCTGAACACATGGAAGCGCAAACACTGTTAGCTGGAAGAGCAACAGAATTTGCTAAAGTCTGTTTACTGGAAGCGTCTACAAGTCAACAGAGTTTAAAGATTAATTTAATATTAATATGGAAGCGATATCTTTGAAGATTGGATAGCTGTCAAAGAGATCGAGTTGACTTAGAAGACGTGTAGCAATCGTAATTGATATCAATTGTATAGCTTAATTTTAGGAGAATCAATTAACGATTGTACGTAGCTGTATATCTTATAAATACAGTTAGGTTAACCCTAGAAGGGTATCCATCGTGAACGAATATCATTTTTGTAACCTAAGCAACTCTCTGTGATATTTTACATCACTGAGAGAGGAATTATTAATTCTAAACAGTTTTAAGAGTTAAAACGTGTGTTCTTGTTATTTACTCATACGGTACTTGATTATATATATTGTGTATTCGACCTAACAAGTGGTATCAGAGCCAATCTGTTACTTTATTACAGTTAAAGATCCAAAACACAATAGTAATCAATGGCAGAGATTCCTCCTCCATCAGGTTCTGAGAAAGCACCTACTACTGTTAGTAGGTATGAAACAATTAGGGTTCCAATACTGAAGCCATCAGAATATGCAATCTGGAAGGTAAAGATGACCATGTTTCTGGAAGCCACAGATCCAGAATATCTTGATAGAATTTATGAAGGTCCTCATAAACCTACAAAGTTAACAGCTACTGCTGCTGGTGAGGAATCAAAGGTGGTTCCTAAGGAAAAGAAAGATCTAACTGCTGAGGATCTTTCATCTATTGCTAAGGATGCCAAAGTAAGGCACTTACTTCACAGTGCTCTTGACAATGTTATGTCTAACAAAGTGATTAACTGCACAACTGTAAAGGATATATGGGATGCACTTGAGGTTGGATGTCAAGGAACTGCTGCAATTAAGAAGAACAGAAGGAACATACTCACACAGGAGTATGAGCATTTTGAGGCAAAGTCTGAAGAAACCATGACAGAAACATTTGATAGATTCTGCAAACTACTCAATGATCTATCATTGGTTAACAAAGAATATGATCTGGAAGATTCAAATCTCAAGTTTCTTCTCTCTCTTCCTGAAAAGTGGGATGTGAAAACAACCACCATAAGAGACAACTATGATCTTGCTGACACTGAGATTGATGAAATCTATGGACTGCTCAAGACTCATGAATTGGAAATGGAGCAGAGAAACAGAAGATCAAGCAGGAAGTCAAAGACTGTTGCACTGAAAGTTGAAGAAAAATCTTCAAAGAAGGAAGCATCAAGGAAGAAGGCAAAAGGAAAGGCCTTGGTCATTCATTCAGAAAGTGAGTCATCAAACACTGATGTTGACTCAAACACAAATGGAACATTTGATTCTGAAGATGATGAGGAGATGATGCAAATGGCTGCATTGATGGTAAAGACCTTCAAGAAGATGGGATTCAAGAACTTCATGAAGGCAAAGAGATTCTCCAAGGATTACTCAAGGTCTGATAAGAAGAATTTCAAGAAATCTGAGGGAAAGGACTTCAAATCTGGTAAGAAAGATAAGTCTGAGATTCAATGCTACAAGTGTAAGGAGATGGGTCACTATGCTCCTGAGTGCAAAAAGAATAAAACTGAAAAGGCACTCTACACCAAAGGTAGAGATTGGGCAGACACCTCAGATTCAGATGAGGAGGTGAACTATGCACTCATGGCCTCTACTCAGAGTGAAGATTCTGAACTAAAGGTACCTCCAACTACTTATGCTTATAATACAGATAATATAACTGAATTGAGAATTTATCTTAAGGCATTACATATCAGTTATAGGGATCAGACTTTAGAAAATGAGAGAATCAAAAGTGAGTGTTCTCAACTCAAAGAAAGAAATAAACTTGTTGAGGAACAACTTGAAAACATGAATAAAATTCAGAAAGAAAGAGATGATGCTGTGTTTATAGAACAGAAGTTGCTAGGCAAGTATAAGCAACTAGAATCTGAATTGGAGGATGCAAAGCACATTATTAAAACTTGGACACATTCTGGAAAAGACACTCAAGAGGTCTTTCAATCAGACACAGTAGGTCTAGGTTATTCTGAGGATGATGTGCTTAGGTTTCAGAATACAGTCAAGATTAGACCACCTCTTTCTACTAAGAAATTTGGAACATTTGTTCATGGTACTGTTAAAACTGAACATGGAACTGTTGACCATGAGCCAGTAAAAACCTGTGTCAAACAGGTTAATATTGGTTCAATGACAGATAAACAACTTAAGCATAAGCTTAAAGAAATAAAATCTGTCAACAAACAGAGAATGCCTAGGAAAAATAGAAATGGTAAGGTAGGCATAACATCAGGAATTAAACCAATGCTTGCTACATTTGCACCTAGAAAAACTTGTTATAATTGTGGTAGCACTAATCATCTTGCTAGCTTTTGCAGGAAGAACAAAGACATTAATTCTTTACCCTCCAAATCTGGAGTGAAAAAGGATAATGTCAAACCAAGACCACAAACTCTGTGCAAACATTGTGGAAGTAGTTGGCACTCAATTTATACTTGCAAGAATTATCATGCTATTTATTATAATTATTATGAACTGAAACCTAATTTGAAATGGGTTAAAGTTGATTCTGCAAGTACTAAGAATGAAAATGTTAGTTTAAACTCTGATAATGCTAAATCCGCTGCAAAAACTAACAGATTCAATAAAGCAAAAGGATCCAAGCAAGTCTGGATCCTTAAAACTAACAATCAGTGATTGTTTGTGATTGCAGGGCACCAGGGTAAGTACCCTAGTCGTGGACAGTGGATGTTCAGGACACATGACTGGAAATAAAGCCCTACTATCAGAGTATGAGGAGAAGGTTGGCCCAAAAGTTTCCTATGGAGATGGCAACATAGGACATACTCTGGGATATGGCAATATTAATCTTGGAAGTGTCATCATCACAAATGTAGCTCTGGTTCCAGGACTCAAGCATGATCTGCTTTCTGTGAGTCAAATCTGTGACAGAGGATATCATGTAGATTTTCAGCCTGAATTTTGTCAAGTCATCAGTAAATCTACAGGGAAAGTTGCTCTAGTTGGAAACAGACACAATAACATCTATGAAATAAAATTGTCAACAAACTCTGATGGCAAAGCAGTGTGTCTGTCAACAAGAATGTCCAGTGAAGAGAGTTGGAAGTGGCACAAGAAACTCTCTCATTTGAATCTGAACAACATCAATGAGCTAATAAAGAATGATCTTGTAAGAGGTCTACCAAAGTCATTGTTGAATGTAGAAGGCCTGTGTGATTCTTGTCAAAAGGCCAAACAGAGAAAAGTCTCTTTCAAAAGCAAAACTGAGTCTTCAATTGTTGATCCTTATCATCTTCTACATGTTGATCTTTTTGGACCAGTGAATGTCATGTCACTTGGAAAGAAGAAATATGCTCTTGTCATTGTTGATGAATACACCAGATACACATGGGTGTATTTTCTAGCAAAGAAGGATGAAACTGCATTAACACTGGCAGAACATATAATACAACTGGACAAAGGGTCAGAGAATCAAGTGAAGATTATCAGAAGTGACAATGGAACTGAGTTCAGGAATTCAACAATGGAAGAATTATGCAAGAGTAAAGGAATCAAACAAGAGTTTTCTGCACCTGGCACTCCACAACAAAATGGTGTAGTGGAGAGGAAGAACAGAACCTTGATAGAAGCTGCCAGAACCATGCTAGATGAAGCAAAATTGCCAACATATTTCTGGGCAGAAGCAGTTCAAACTGCTTGTTTTACTCAAAATGCAACACTGATCAACAAGCATGGTAAAACACCATATGAAATGGTGAAAAAGAAAAAGCCAAATCTAAAATATTTTCATATTTTTGGATGCAAGTGCTTTGTGTTGAAGACTCATCCTGAACAGTTGACCAAATTTGATCTAAAGGCAGATGAAGGAATTTTTGTTGGCTATCCACTGTCAACTAAGGCATTCAGAGTTTATAATTTGAGAACCAAAGTGATCATGGAATCAATTCATGTGTCATTTGATGACAAGAAAGTAACTGGACTTGAAGATGTTAATGAACATGATCAACTGCACTTTGAAAATGAAGATTTATTCTCTAACAAAGTAAACTCTGATGAGACTGATCTGACAAACTCTGTTGAGCTAAACTCTGAACCTCTACTGGTAAATACTGAAGAGACTCTTCAATCAGAAACAAGGGAAGAACCAGTTGAGGGGGAGCATGAAGAATCACATCAAAGTGATAATTCAAATACTGACAGTGACTCAGTTGATAACTCGGAATCAAACTCTGTTGATTCAAAATCTGAAAGCTCAAATTCTGAGCAGTCACATTCAGGGGAAGCATCAGAAAATGAAGAAAGGCACCAAGAAAATCAGGAAAGCATGGATCAAGGGGGAGGATCACATGATGACAGAAGCAATCTGCCTTCTGCAAGAAAATGGACTAAGTCACACACACCTGATTTGATTATTGGTGATCCAGATGCAAGAGTAAGGACAAGAAGTGCAACAACAAATGAATGTCTGTTTCATGCATTCTTGTCACAAACTGAGCCAAAGAAAGTAGAAGAAGCTCTTAAAGATGCTGACTGGATAACAGCAATGCAAGAAGAGCTAAATGAATTTGAGAGAAATGAAGTGTGGGCCCTTGTACCAAGGCCAAAGAACAGATCCATTGTTGGTACTAAATGGGTTTTCAGAAATAAAACTGACAGTGATGGTGTTATCACAAGGAACAAAGCACGACTGGTAGCTAAAGGCTATTCACAGCAGGAAAGAATAGATTATGATGAGACTTTTGCACCAGTTGCCAGATTGGAGGCAATAAGGATGTTTCTTGCCTATGCTTCTCACAAGAAATTCAAGGTTTTTCAAATGGATGTGAAAAGTGATTTTCTGAATGGAAAACTTGAAGAAGAAGTATTTGTTGAACAACCACCTGGTTTTGTAGATCCAAAATATCCAGACCATGTCTACAGGTTAGACAAGGCACTCTATGGACTTAAGCAGGCACCAAGGGCATGGTATGAAACTCTTGCTAAATTTCTACTAGAAAGTGGGTTTCACAGAGGTACTATTGACAAAACTCTGTTTTACTTTCAATCTGGTAGTGACCTGCTCTTAGTTCAAATATATGTTGATGACATCATTTTTGGATCTACTAATGATAAACTCTGTAAGAGGTTTGCCAAGCTCATGCAGTCAAGATATCAAATGAGTATGATGGGAGAGTTAAGCTATTTTCTAGGCTTACAGGTGAAGCAAACTGATGATGGAATTTTTATCAATCAAGCAAAATATACCAGAAATCTTCTCAAGAAATTTGGCATGCTTGACTGTTCATCTGCAACAACTCCCATGGCAAATGCAACAAAATTGGATAAAAATACAGGGTCATCAGTAGATATGACAAGTTACAGAGGAATGATTGGTTCTCTACTTTATTTAACAGCTAGTAGACCTGATATCATGTATGCCACCTGTCTGTGTGCAAGGTTTCAGGAAGATCCAAGGGAACCACATTTAACAGCTGTGAAGAGGATTTTCAAGTATCTCAAGGGCACTGTAACTTTAGGGCTGTGGTACCCAAGAGAATCAGATTTTAAGCTACTTGGTTACTCTGATGCAGATTTTGCAGGCTGTAAGATTGACAGAAAAAGCACAAGTGGAAGTTGTCAATTTCTTGGTGACAGACTTGTGTCTTGGTACAGCAAGAAACAAAAATCAATATCAACATCTACAGCTGAAGCAGAGTATATTGCTGCTGGTAGTTGCTGTGCACAGATTCTATGGATGAAGAATCAATTGCTGGATTATGGGTTAAGGTATAGCAAAATACCTATTTTTTGTGATAATCAAAGTGCTATTGCAATGACAGGTAATCCAGTACAACACTCAGTGACCAAGCACATCAGCATAAGGTATCACTTTATCAGAGAACATGTAGAGGAAGGCAATATTGAGCTTCACTTTATGCCTACAGATCAACAACTTGCAGATGTCTTCACCAAGCCTCTAAGTGAAGCAGCATTTACAAGACTGGTCAATGAACTAGGGATGGTATCTGGTTTTGACTAAACATGTTGGTTAGACTCAAAATTTTCTTATAAAATATGCTGCTCATATTTCTGTGAATTGCTAAAGTGCTATGTGAACCTTGTTTACTAAACTCTGTTATGCATACTCTGTTCACATGTTTTTATTCTCACACTGGTAAACTCTGTCAGCATGATTGTTGGTCAGACACTGTTAATATGTTTGATAAACTCTGTGAATTCTGAAGTTGATTCTTGTCTGAATGAAAATACCAATGAAGAAAAATGTATGAAGCATGATTCTCAGTGAATAAATCAAGATTCTTTCTGAGTCACTGTGATCTAATCAGAAACTGTGCAGTAAGTTCACACAGCATGATACTGTTTCATATTTAGAGCATCTCTTAGTTTATTTATCCTAAACTCTGAATCTATGAATACTGTGTGTATTACCTCTCATGAATAACTTCTGATATTGATGAATTCTAAACTCTGATTAGTAACACTCTGTTTCCAAGACATACATAGTTCTTGATGATTCCTTGTTTGCACTTGTGAAAATTTTAAAACTTGAGATGTGTCATTGTTTAGTTTGGTGAGAAACAGTTCATGTCTGCACCATGTGAGATCTTGAGCCGAATAAGTGATTGATACATTTTATATCAATCAGATTTTATTGCTGTGTGATGTTCATCAGTAAGTATGTTGCTCTAGAACTTGCATTAAATCATTTTGAGACTACATGATATGTGTGTGCATGAAAATGATAAAGGCACTAGGACTTACCATCTTTCTTCAAACACTGTTCAAAACTTCTTTGAATACTGTTCATAAACACTGTTCATAAACACTACCCTTAGTAAACCCCTTTGAGCCTAATTAACTGCTCATTATTCTTAAACTCTGAAGTATTAAGAGCAGTTATATTCTTTTGATAAATCAAATGCAAGCAGGTGAGTGTTTCTCAAGAAAAGAAAAGTTTACTCAGTATATATATAATAAAAAAGAAAAAAAAAAAGAAAAAAAGGGTATATATACTGATCATCTTGTACAAATATGTACTAACAGTTTGACTGAACACTTTAGTCTGTTAAAATTGTTCAGTTCGAAATTCACTCATGCTAAAAACATCTCTTCTCACCTGTTTGATCTTACTACATTACAACCCTGAACAAAGTCCTTTTGATTTGTGCATATATGTAATCGAAGTAGTGGAGATTTGGTGGAAATTCAAGCTTATGGTAGTATCTGCTTTTACTGATTGAATTTGAGCGAAAACACTTCACCTAAACACTTGTGTGCTGTGAGAGTTTGTGAGGAAATCCTTGACATGTAACTCACTGAATGATGCTTTGATGTTTATCTCCTGATCTTTTTGTCTATAATGACTGTGTGCTTACTTGGATAATCATGAACATCAATGGGAACAGGGATATTCAGATTTCTGTAATTTAAGGAACTACAGAGTTTAGCATTCATCATATACTCTGTGTTTAATATGAGAGTTTGTTCATTCAGTGTTTATTGATTTGATTTATGGATTTTATGAAATATTAGATGCTATAAAAATTGATTTGGTAAAATCTGCTACTCACACACAAAAATCACGACTGTGCATTTTTGAAAGGGTTTTTGTGACAAAGTTTGAAAATTTGACAAACACTGATTGATTGTGTTAAGTACTCTAAGGTAAATTTTCATTAAGATAATTTGAAAATTTTGGAGTAAATGGAGTGGTTGACAACTGTTGATTAGTGTATTTAGTGGTAAAGTGTCTTGATAAATGGGACGACAGCAGTAATAATGGCTTTTACTGCGTGTGAATTAAGTGAATCGTTGCATGTTTGACACGTGTCCCACTTTCACCCACTCACTCATCATTATGTACCACTTTCGCACTTCTCAAGGGAACAGTTGCGTGTTTTCAAGTAAAAATGTTTGAGTTTAATTTTTAATTACTACTCAAATTACTTTTTGCTACAATCATTACTCACCCACTCATATTCACTTTACCAAAACACAGATCTCTCTTGTTTTTCACTTTGGCATTTTCACAAACACCTTTTCTGCATATCATTTTCACAGTTGCTTTTTGCTTATTTCTTGATCTAATGGCAACAAAACCTTTCACTTTGTTTGGTCTACGTTTTGTGCCTAACAATTATGCAGCTCTACTTGAGAACGATCGTGCTCCTGAAGCGTTTCATCTAATGCAAAACTTTCTTCGCGACTCTGAAATTGGGCAAGCGTTGGTTGAACCGGATACTCTATCTGCTTCTCAGGTTGTCAACTTCTGGCAAAACTCAAGGTATATAGAAGGAGGTGAAAATGGAACTCCGTCTATCATCTTCTCTCATGAAGAACAAGAGTTTGTGATTACTCCACAAACTGTTCGCGATACCATGGATTTCGACACACAAACTTCGTATGCTGTTGTCTCTGAGCAAAATCTGAGAGAGATGCTAACAGAGATTGGGTATATGGAATCCCTTGCAAAGCTGGGCAGTGTGAGGAGGCCGAATCTGAGAAAAGAGTGGAACTTTTTCTTTGACTGTATCACCAGGACATTCCAGAAGAAGGTCACCAACTGGGATGCTATTCCAATGGATAGTCTACAAATTGGGTATTCTCTACTCTATGGCAGTAATTTTGATTTTGGTCGTTATGTGTTAATGAATTTGGGTGATAAGTTGTCAGAGTCTACTACAGTTTATTTTGCTAGGTTTTGTCAACTTTTGTTCAATGCATGTGTACCTGGGTTAACAGTTGATGAAGCTGATGAGATTCAACCCTTTAGAGTCACTAAGAGAATATTCTCTGATATGACTAACAAAGATGTTGGAAAAGACATACCTCCTTTTGTATTGCCACTTGCCTTACAGAACTTTGTCAATCAACCACAAGATCCCCAATCACCGCAACATGACCCACAACAAACACAACAACCAGAAGCACAAAATATGCCTGAACCTTTAGACACTGATCGTACAGAAACCATACCATCTCAACCTATACAATCACCTGAGCCAACACCAACAACCACCCTACATCACCACAAACACAAACTGAACAAATGAATCCTGAAACAACAAACCCTGTCACTACTACTCACTCACAACCACCATCTAAGTCAAAAAGGAAGAAGCATGCTGCAATTAACACAAAACATTCTAAGGCTAAACAGACATCTCCAAAGGCTGTTTATTCCAGAAGATTCAAAGAAAGAGCAAATAGACCTTCAACACCACCAGCTGAGGACAGTTCTAGTGAAGATGAAGAACTGATTGCAGTGCCTCAAGCTAAGAGGAGAAGGCTCATTCTTATTGATTCTGATGATGAGCATGTTGATGAGGCTCAAGAGAAAATCTCTATTGATATTCCTACTGGTGAGACAGAGGTTATCATAGAACCTATTATAACAGAATCAGGAGCAAAGATTGCTGAACCAGAATCTGCTAAGGTTCAAGAAAATGAAGTTGTTAGAGATGCTTTGCCTACAATGGAAGAGTTTGATGAAACTCCAATTTCTTTTAATAATGAAGCATCTACTCCAACACTCATGGAGGTTACACATTCTATTGATACTGGTGTTGCTGATGGGCCTACTGTTGTTCTTGAAGACATTGAGGTTGCATCACACACTAAATTAAACTCTGATGCCCATCATGTTACTGATCATGGTGAGGAGATTGATAAACCAGAGAAGGTTATTTCTTCAGAGCAGATTCAAGCTGATAAAGGAAAACAGGTTGCTCAAGAACCTGTTGATGCTCAAGATGAAGACATTGCTTCTGTTGCCCCTACTAATGAGTCAATGAGTGATTCAATTGAAGACAAGAGTACAGGAGCTGAAAAAGCACAAGCTCAAGCTGATGGTCAGAAAACAGGAGAAAAACCAGATTTTGCTGGGCCTTCTGTCAATGAAATTGATGACAATTATTTGACCGAACAAACTGCTGATTGGTACAAGTCAGAGTGTATTTTTCCTTCTGGAAGGGCAGCTATGTTTCTCCAGGCAAATTCTTCGAAGATTACAAATCCAGATATTTTCACTTGTTTGCAAGGAACAGTGATTCAGATCAAGACCTTGAATCATAGATTTGATGATACTCAGAAATCTATTGTTGATCTTCGAACAGAGGTTGCTACTCATGAGGAGAAATCTCAACTAGCTAATGCTAAGCTTTTTCAACAATTCTCCAGAGCTCAAGCAAATTTTAATGACAGACTGAGCAAAGTTGAACAGAATCAGCTTTTACTGACTGAGAAGGTTGATTCCATTGGAAACTCTCTTGAGTTAATCACCTCAATTCTGATTCAAGATGGTGATGATGTCAAAAAGGGGGAGAGAATTGCTAAAACCAAGTGTAAGCAAACTCAAACTCTGTCAAAGAAAGATCATCTGGATGATGAAGGTGCCAATGCTGATAAGGGCCTAAGAAGTGCAAATCATGATGAAGGTGCCAATGCTGATAAGGGCCTAAGAAGTGCAAATCCTAGACAAGGACATGGAAGGTCTACGAGGTCAAAGCCGAATTTGGTGATAGATACAAATATTCAGAGTACTTCTGGTTCAAAGCCAAAGGATTTGTCATTCACTGACAATCCACAAACAGATGAAGAATTGGCTGCAAAACTCTTTCGTGAAGAGAATGCTGAAGCTACACTTGAGGACATACAAGTTGAAGAAAAGCTGTTGCAGAAAGAGCATTTAAAAGCTCAAAAGTCCAAGAAAGTGAAGAAAACTGTTAGAGCTTCAAAGTCTTCAAGGCCTGTAATGAAAGGAATTGAGATCAAAGAAAAATTATCTGGTATTCAAGAAGAAGAAGAAGAAGAAGATAAAGGAAAGCTGATTAGAAAATCTTCTCTTGATGCCAAGCTGAAGTTAAAAGGGGTGATGGGTGAAGAGAGCAAGAGTAAGATGATAGTTACAACCTCTGTTGATACACATGTTGTACAGAAGAATGAAGACACAACCTCTGTTGCTGCACAAGTTGTGACCACACCACTATTGTCTTCTCAGTTGAAATCAACGTTTGGAAAAGGAGTTCTTCATGATTCAAGTCTAGCAGCTACAGTTCCAATGGATTTCACTGATGGTAGAGCCTTATCTGGTAAAATTGGATACAACAAAGGAGGCATAGGCTCACATAGGGATAAAAGACAACATGTTGTTCCCAGAGATCCTTCTTCACTGTCTGTTCCAGGTCGTGGTGTCACTCAAGAGAGTTTAGACAGACTGGAGTCAGTACAGCTTGTCTATCAGAAGAGTTTAGGGAAGGATTTTCTGCTATATTTCATGGCTGATGGAACAGTATTCAAAATTGCTGAGAATGATATTGATTTAAAATTCTGGGAAGAACTAGAGTATGTTCTGTATATTTTCAGAGTAAGAAATCAAAGAGCTCAGTCAGTTGCAAATGTGCTTAGACAAAAGATGATTCAGAATCTTGCTAGAAGAAATATGAAGTACAACAGCAAGTATGTTCCGAAGTACAGAGATTGGAATGGGAATCTGATAGAAATGGAAAAGGGGACTACAAACTGAAGACTGATCTTGGAATTACTGTTCTGGATTTTAATGTGAAGTCTGAAGAAGTGAAGTATATCAGATTGGGGAATGAAATGAGAAGAAACAAGATCTATGATCTCAGAGCTGCTATCTTTCAAACTGATGAGAATGATCCAGATTTAAAAGAGATCAAGGAAGCTATGCAGATTGAACTTGAAAATGCTGAGAGGAGATTGTTGATTGATTATCTCAGAACAACTCCAGATCTTGAGGAGGTTAGGTAGACAGAATTTGTAAGTAATTCGAATTTTCTGTAAATTTTGCTAAGTCAAGTTTTAAACTCTGATTATATGTTAAACACTGTGTTTTTATTTTTCGTTTTGACATCATCAATTATTTTGAACTTGTACATTTCTCTAATGAACAAGTTGGGGGAGATTGTTAGATATAATTGATGTGATTTAATGTCAGTGTTTAAGTGTTACAGGTAAAAAGAGTTTAACTTATTGGTTGAAAGCAGTTGTAACAGAGTTTGAGTATACGCTGATAGCTAGAAGCGCAAACGCTGACAGGAGAAAGCGTAAACACTGCTAGCTGAACACATGGAAGCGCAAACACTGTTAGCTGGAAGAGCAACAGAATTTGCTAAAGTCTGTTTACTGGAAGCGTCTACAAGTCAACAGAGTTTAAAGATTAATTTAATATTAATATGGAAGCGATATCTTTGAAGATTGGATAGCTGTCAAAGAGATCGAGTTGACTTAGAAGACGTGTAGCAATCGTAATTGATATCAATTGTATAGCTTAATTTTAGGAGAATCAATTAACGATTGTACGTAGCTGTATATCTTATAAATACAGTTAGGTTAACCCTAGAAGGGTATCCATCGTGAACGAATATCATTTTTGTAACCTAAGCAGCTCTCTGTGATATTTTACATCACTGAGAGAGGAATTATTAATTCTAAACAGTTTTAAGAGTTAAAACGTGTGTTCTTGTTATTTACTCATACGGTACTTGATTATATATATTGTGTATTCGACCTAACACTTTCCTTTGTAGCCTCATCATCAGTCACATTGTTCTCGGTAGCAGCAACATCATTGATCTCGTCATCGGTGGCATGCTCCTTCTCTTTATCAATGGCCTCATCATCAACATACATGGAGAAACTATCATATTCCTGATCGCTTGTGAGATTGATAGCAATCAAGTCCTCTTCGGATCGGATAGATGATGATGGTAAATAGTCGAGCTGCCCTGTAGTAGAAGAGTTAGCCAACTGTGCAATTTGAGATTCAATCGCCAGACTTTGAGTTTCTAATTCTTTGATCGCCTCGGCTTGTTCTTCAGAACTTTTTAGCAGTTTATTCAAGATATCCCACATCTCATTTGTCTGATCAGCTTGCACATCTACGCTGGGTTGAGAAACATGTAGATCTTCTTGTAGAGGAGGATATTGATATTCTTGTTGTGGCGGCTGCTCATATAACTGATAATATTGTTGCTCAAATTGTTGATGATTATGATATGAAAAATTTTGAGCACCATTGTCCTGGTAGTAGAAATCTGGTTGATTCACGCATTCTTGATCAAAAGTGTTTGAATACTGATTGTACCCATATCCTTCTTCAAAAGAATTCATTTGTCCCAACTGAGCACTCTGAGAATTATAGACATTGTAAGAACATTCAAAACCAAAGTGACCCTGCATACCGCAAATTTGACAGAAGTTGTAAGTTTTAGGGGCCACTTGTGACATCTCATTGATACTCATTGGACACATAGTGGGCTCTGTAAGGTTGAATGAGGCAATTTCTCGAGTATGTGCCTCTACTAGGGAAGATAAGAGTGCAACTCCTTGTGCAAAAGTATCAACTTCACCCATTGCAAACCTGTAAACTCTCAACAAAGCCAAGAAAAAGTAAAATCTGCCTCAATTGGAACAAAAGTTCGTTCCAATGAGACAATGGAAACAATCTAAACAACTAAATTAAAATCAATAGAAACTCGCTGTCTCCCCGGCAGCGGCGCCAAAAACTTGATGTGTCAAATTATACCTAACCGCAAGCGCACGGTGTCTATTTCTAGTACAGATGGCAAGCGGGTCGAATCCACAAGGAGACAGGTTCTACTAATTTCTTTTCAGTTATCGCTAATTGTTTCAGGGACAAACGATTATTGGAGAATAATAATTAACTAATTAAACAAGATTAACACTAATTAAACAGATGATAAACAAATTATTTAAAACCTAGGGCAATCAGGTCCACCATGCTTACACAATTGGCTCTTAAGCTAAAGCAATCAATGTGATCCTATAACTAGAGTATGTTAATCTCTTCCAAGCATTAACACTCTCGAAACATTCAACACAATTAACCACTTTTAGTAATTTAATCAATCAGGTAATTAGAGTCAAGTTAATCTCTTCCGAGCATTAACGCTCTCAAAAATCCAATGATGCTTCCACACTCAAATTCAATTCTGCTAATCGTATGTGTGCCTCTAGTAAGTAAATCTCTCGATCCATACCCCTATTTGCATATAATTAATCCATGATATCGGCCGATTACACAAATTAATGATTAAAACATATCAATCAGAATTAACCATAACCAATCAAACCACTATGAAAATCATGCCAATATTAGTGCAAACATGGCTTCCCTTTAAGCCCTAGAAATAACTACTCGCTAATAATTAAACAAGTAAAACAAGAAAACATAATTAAACTAATAAGAACAAAGAAAAGATTAAGAGAACAAAACCTTCAAACTTCAATGTTGTCACCCAAAAGAAGAGTCATGGTGTTTCTCTACATCTCCAATTAATAATAATACTAATCTACTCTAAACTATATTATCTGATCTAATTTTACATCCTTCTTCTCTTCTTTTTTCATAAAATAATACCCTAGATGTGTTTATATAGGCTCTAAAAGTCTTGCCCAGCAAGAAAATACCAAAACAGAATTATAATAGAATTTCTGCAAAATACGTTTCCTAAACTGATTCTGTTTTTAAGGAAAATTCGTGGCTGACTTTTCTTCAGATATTCTGGAACGTTCCAATTGTAATTGGACCTCTGGACCACTTTAGAATGATAGAGAATCTCGTTAGCTTCGCGTGGACTGCTTATGGGCCTCAAACGGAGTTGTAGAACTCAAGATATGGCCAAAATAGTAAAAACTGTAATTTTTCAGCACCGCGCGCGTGCAACCTGCGCCCATCAGTCTGTTCTTCACGCAACCTGCGCCCACCACGCGCAACCTGCTCTTGCAACACCTGTCCCATATTATAGAAAATCTCCCAAATTTCGCGTGGGTAGTAAGATCGCTGAAAACGGACTTTTAGAACTCCAGATATGTCCAAAACAGTGTAGACTGCGCAACCGTCTCAGAAATCCGAATTTTAATCAATTTATTCTCCAAAAACGATAGAAGCATCAACCTTAATCAACATTCTCGTAAATCTGCACAACTAAACAAAACACATCAAAACCACCACAAACTTGAGTCCAAGACAATCAATTTAAGCCGATATGGAACGCTCCAAGTGGATATAACTCCACTTATCAAATGCCATGTGTCTGACTTGGCGGTGGCAGCGATATCGTATACTATCACTATCCATGTTCAACAATGCCTATAAAAATGTCTTGGCTTTGTCTGTGGCAACAGGCTACAGTTTTAAGCAGGCTAAGGAAGTAGAGGAGTTTTTGAAAGTTAGTAAAAAATCTGCAAGTAGAATACAACTTATTTATTACGTTTCCTATTTATTGTTCTGCAGTCCTTTTTTTTTCTTTTCAAAATCACAATGCAACATACAAATAATTTCTTATATCTTTATCACCGCAGTCAATTTTTTCGCAATAGAGAGTGGTTACGTATGTAATATTTAATTCAATGAATTGCTATGTTTATTTTAGCTGGGAGAAAGTAATCATCCACAACATCAAACATTTTAGGATCAGTCCAAGTTTGTTAGCTCTGTGGTTGCGATTGCTAAATCTGGTGGACGTTCCTAAAAGGAGGGAGCAGAGGACGAACCAGGGGATGAATTAGATAATGATCCAGTTTCTAGTCTCTTTGATCAAGTGGAGTTTAGTAGAATACTATTTGTAAAGACATTCTGGTTTGTTTAGTTTTTGAAGACCGTATTCCGTGGAACTCAGTTTATAAAAAAGCATAAAAGGTTCCGGAACTTATGATCTTTATTATGGATTTTATTTCTCTTCCTATGATACTGTTACTTTTTCTTTTCAACTGTCTAGAACTGGTGATATGGAATAAAAAGTAGGGTGTATTTAATGTTAGGGTTTGTGGAAGCTTCGAGCTTTAATGGTTGCGCTTATGTTTCGTGACTCAAATCGTGTCCTCACAAGATGCCTACGTATCTCAGAGATGAGAATCAAGCCAAAAACGTAGTTCTAGATGTGAAGGAGCAGGTCCTTATATAGGTGATGAAAACCCTAGAATTAGGGTAGAATTAGGAGACTTGTTAGACAAGTCACAGCTTAGGCCCAATTCTAGAGCCTTCTATCAGATAAAAAGATAAGTATTTGGAGAGATATGCCTTGGAGGTTACTCCTGATATGATCTAGTTTCCTTGTTGACTCAAATTCGAAGTCTTATTTTTGGCTGATTTTACAGCTACGAAATTAATATCGATTCAAGGGTTTCGGGCCTCATTAATGGGCTTTAACCTTGGACCAACATAGGTTTAATTAATACAGCATTTAATGTATTTCTAGGGTTTATTTTCAGCCCATATCATTTGCCCCCCAACTTCTAGGAAAACTGATCAGGTTTTCGTTGAAGTTATAATTGTCTATATTAAGATTCGGGATCATTTTTATCCCTTACCCGGGACTTTTCCTACCCTATTAATGGGATTTTATTTGTACACTAGTGTTTCACATGTATCGTCTTGGTTGTAAAGTGTGGAGCGACCTACACATTTACGACGAATTGCCTTATTCGAGGTTCTAATTTGTGCTTGCTTTTTAGCAATTTCGGCACTTTTATAGAGCTTTCATGCATTTTTAGCATAAATTATCGCTCGAAAATATTTCTATAATTTTTTTTCTCGTATTTTTATGTACCTTTCCTAATGTTTTAAGAATTTTCGAGTACCCACATGTATTTTTCTTAATTTTTCCTAATAATTTAGGAATTTTCCGGGTACCCACAGGTATTTTTCTTAATTTTTCCTAATAATTTAAGAATTTTTCGGGTACCCACAGGTATTTTTCTTAATTTTTCCTAATAATTTAGGAATTTTTCGGGTACCCACAGGTATTTTCCTTAATTTTTCCTAATAATTTAGGAATTTTTTGGGTACCCACAGGTATTTTCCTTAATTTTTCCTAATAATTTAAGAATTAATTTGTAACCAATATAAAACTTCAAGGGTCAAATAGCAATTTGACCACTTAAAATTTTGTTTCCGAATGGAATTGTATTCTGGGCCTACTCCTTTTTATGCTCCCGCTCGGCAGATTCGCTCGGCACAGCTTTGTTCAATTTCATTCGGCATTTTTATTTTTTTTTTATTTTTTTTATAGAATGAAAAGGCATGGTGGGCCAGGCCATTTTTCCTCTCCCAGTCGGCAATTCCACTCGGCTATGTAACCATTTGGCTCTTTACAGTTTTTGTCTCCTGTTCGCCATTTTCATTCGGTTTTTCAATTTTTTTTATTTTTTTTTTAAATTTTCGAATGAAATCCAGTGTCTTCCGAGTGAACCAAGGTGGGCCAGGTCAGATTTCATTTAACTTCATTCGGCCATACATCCTCCACTCGGCTTTTACCATTTTTGTCTCCTGCTCGGTTTTTTCATTCGGCAATTTTCTCTTTTTTTTTATTTTACTTTTCGGAATTAAAAAATTTCAAGTGGGACCACCCCATTTTTATGTTCCGGCTCGGCAATTTCGTTCGGATTTTGAGCCATTCAAAAATTTATTGTTCGTACAGAAACTCGAATCGAAAATGTTTGGAGCCTACTTTCGAAATTCCAAATTTTGAAACTTCCCTCCCCTTTTTTCCGCCATAGTTATGGAGCCAATTTTCAAAAAATTTATAATTTGAAACTCCCCCCAATTTTGACCTGCAACCTTCTATAGAAGGTTAAAGTGACCTGCTAGGCTTCCTTTATGTTAGCCATGTCCTTTGTGTTTTATGTTTATCGAACTTAGCCTTCCGGGGCTTACTTATGTAGTTTTTCCCTTTGTCAAATTTGTCTTTCACTTATTACTTGTTTATTGTGCTTTTAGAGTTTTCTTAGTATTTAGCCACATGGCTCACACCATCATGTGCTTTGATACAACATTTGCTTTTCGTGCTTAAAATAACAAAGCAAAAAAAACCACTCATACTGAAAGCATGAAACAAATTTTATTAATAAGTAGACAAAATGTCAATAAACCGGGATCAACCCTTACATAGATACTCTACTTCCTACTCGGAGCTTAACTACTCCGCATGGTTTCGTCGACCTTATTTCTACTTCCTATGAATTATGCCCGGCCTAGTTGGGGCCATTAAACATAATAAACCTTGAGGTTTGAAGCGTGCCATGTTCGGGGCACTTCCACTCCCTCCAAGGTTTCCAGCTGATAGGTTCCTCTGCCTCGAACAAATTTGACACGATACGGCCCTTCCCAATTCGGGGCTAGCTTTCCTTTCTGTCCGACCCCGGATGCTTCTATCTTCCTGAGCACTAGGTCTCCCTTTCGGAAGAACCTCTCCTTCACTCGTAGGTTATAGTAGAAGGAAGCCTTTTTCTGATGTTCCACATTCCTTGCATGCGCTTCATCTCTTACCTCGTCTATTAAGTCCAAGGCTAATCTCATCCCTTCCTCGTTAGTATCAGGTTCAAAGGCTTCGACCCGCGGAGATGCATGCATGATCTCTACAGGTACCATAGCTTCAGCCCCATAGGCCAGCATGAATGGGGTTTCCCCAGTAGTTACTTTGCACGTGGTTCGATATGCCCAAAGGATGGGTAACAATTCATCAACCCAAGTGTTTCTTGAACGCTCCACTCTTTTCTTGAGTCCATATAAAATTATCCGGTTAGCAACTTCAGCCTGCCCATTGGCTTGAGGATGTGCTACCGAGGTGAAACGGAGATCAATACTGTTCTCCTCACAGTAGTCTCTGAACTCCTTGTTATTGAATTGTAGCCCATTATCCGTTACCAGGACTCGCGGGATTCCATAACGACACATGAAGTTTTCCCATAGGAACTGTGCGACCTGCTTGGTTGTGATCTTGGCCAAAGGCTTAGCCTCAATCCACTTGGTGAAGTAGTCGATAGCCACAATCAGAAACTTCCTTTGTGCGGTGGCCATAGGGAACGGTCCAAGTATATCCATTCCCCACATAGCAAAGGGGATGGGTGAATTCACGGATGTCAACATCTCAGGTGGTTGCCTAACCACTGGTGCATGCTTCTGGCATCGATCACACCTCTTCACATATTCTTTGGCATCAGCCATCATTTCAGGCCAATAAAACCCAAGTCTGACAATCTTGTGAGCCAGGGCCCTGCCCCCCAAGTGCTGCCCACAGATTCCTTCATGTACCTCTTCAAGTGCCGACCTAGCTTTTCGGGTCTAAGGCATTTCAAATATGGGATTACATAGGATTTCTTATAAAGAATTCCTTCAATCAATGCATACCTCAAGGCCCTTACAGACAATCTACGTGCTTCCAAGACATTATTCGGGAGCCAACCAGTCTCGAGGTGCATCTTGATCGGATCTAACCAACACTCCATGGTGCCAATGGGAGCTACCAACTTCGAATCAATGGTGGGGGTTCTCAGAACTTGGAAGTAAACACTTCCCGAATGATTCTCTATCTCGGAGGAGGCAAACTTAGATAGGGCATCTGCTTTGGTATTTTCTTCCCTAGGAATGTGCTTAATGTGACATTCTTCGAATTGGGTCATTACTGCCTTCACAAGTCTTTAGTATTTACCCATGTTTCATCCTTTGCTTCAAACTCTCCATTGACTTGTGCCACCACCAGTCTTGAGTCTCCACACACCTTCAAATTCTTAACTCTTAAGGCCCCAGCTAGGCCAAGTCCGGCTATCAGAGCCTCATATTCTGCTTCATTATTGGTAGTCGGAAAATCCAACTTCAGAGCATATTCAATGGTGAATCCTTGGGGACTTTGTAGGACAAGACCTGCACCACTTGTTTTTGTTTTTGATGCCCCATCAAAATAGAGCACCCAATATTCCTTCACGGATTCTTCATCCTCTTTTGTCAGCTCATTGCCTTCCTGAGGTATATCCTGCCCCCCGACTTCTTGGTTGTCAATGGTGCATTCAACTACGAAGTCAGCTAGCGTTTGTGCTTTAATGGTCGTCCTTGGCTTATATCTGATGTCAAATTCTCCTAGCTCAATTGCCCACTTAATGAGCCTACCACTGACCTTTGGGCTATGCAAAATGTTCCTTAGAGGTTGTTCAGTAAGAACCTCAATCTTGTGTGCCTGAAAATAGGGCCGTAACTTCCTAGAGGCAGTTACCAATGCCAAGGCAAACTTCTCAATGGTGGAATAATTTAACTCAGCTCCATGCAAAACCTTGCTCACATAATATACGGGCTTCTGAATCTTAGCTTCCTCCTTCACAAGCACGACACTTACTTCCTGATTTGATACTGCCAAATATAAGTAAAGGATCTCTCCTTCATTTGGCTTTGCCAACAACGGGGCCTCGCTCATGTATTTCTTCAACTACTCAAAAGCCTCCTGGCTTTCTTCGGTCCATTCAAAGTTCTTTACCTTCTTTAGAGTTTTGAAGAATGGTAGACACTTGTCCCCGGATTTGGAGACGAATCTTCCCAATGCAGCAATCCTTCCTGTCAACTTCTGTACATCCCTTATGGAACGAGGTGGTTCCATATCCAGAATAGCTTTGATCTTATCGGGGTTAGCCTCGATTCCTCGCTTTGAGACCATAAGACCCAAGAACTTCCCTGAACCAACACCAAAAGCACACTTTGCCGGGTTTAACATCATCTTATGGTGCCTCAACACTTCAAATGCCTCACGTAGGTGCTCAATGTGATCTGTCTTGCATAGGCTCTTCACCAACATATCGTCTACATAGACTTCCATTGTTGTCCCAATGAGATGGGCAAAAATTTTGTTTACCAACCTTTGGTAGGTGGCGCCTGCATTCTTCAAACCAAAAGCCATAACTAGGTAACAATATACACCAAAATCAGTGACAAATGATACCTTGGGAATGTCGTCCTTATGCATCTTGATCTGGTTATAACCACTAAATCCATCCATGAAGCTCAGCATCTCATGCCCAGCCGTGGCATCTATCAACATATCGATCCTTGGCAAGGGAAAACAGTCCTTTGGGCATGCATCATTCAAATCAGTGAAGTCTATGCACATCCTCCACTTTCCATTGGCTTTTTTGACCATTACAGGATTGGCCAACCATTCCGGGAACTGGATTTCCTCAATGAACCCTGCCTCTAGGAGTTTGTCAACTTCTTGTTTTATGGCTTCTTTTCTCTCAGGTGCAAAATTTCTCTTCTTTTGCTTTACCGCCTTCCGGTCTGGATTCACATTCAAGTTGTGTGTTATCAATTGGGGATCTATCCCTGGCATATCAGCTACTGTCCATGCAAAGACATCATTGTTGTCTTGCAAAAAGGCAACCAACTCGCTCTTTAAAGGGTCCTTCAGAGATGCTCCTATATATGTGACTTTTTCAGAATCTCCTAACTCCAAAGGTATAGGAATCAGGTCCTCTGCTGGTTTTCCTCTTCGTTCTTCATCCTCTCGAACGTCCATATCCTCGATTGGGAGGACTTGCCCCCCAGTTCCATCCGGCCTCAGCGCGGCCACATAACAACTCCTTGCCATTTTTTGATCTCCTTTCTCTTCTCCTACACCGTTTCTGGTTGGAAACTTAATCTTCAGGTGATAGGTGGAAGCAACTGCCTTAAAAGCATGAAGCCCCGTTCTTCCTAGGATAGCATTGTAGGTAGACGCAGCTTTAATAACCAGGAAATTTAACATTTGAGTGGCCTCCCGTGGCTCCTGCCCTATGGTCATGGGTAGCTGGATCGTCCCTTCAACCTTGGACTCAACTCCGTTAAATCCATATATGGGCATATTTGATGGCGTTAATTGAGACTCAGTATATCCCATCTTTAAAAAGGCATCATGGAACAGAATGTCCACTGAAGCTCCATTGTCTATCAGGACTCTCTTCACTTGGGAATTGCCGATTACTGGAGAAATTACCAATGGGTCATCATGGGGGAATTTCACCCCTTCTAGATCCGAATCATCGAACCCAATTGAGACCTCTGTCTTTGCACGCTTTGGTGCTTCTCCAACAATGTGCATCACTTCTCGTGCATACGCCTTTCTGGAATTCCTACTTGTCCCGGCCGCTGTTGGGCCACCAAAAATCATGTTTATTACCGGCCCCCGGGGCTGTGGGTTGCGATTGCGATCATCATCCTTCCTATCATAATCTCGCCTTGGGTTTCCTTGATTCCCATCTTTGCAAAACTTGTTCAACTTTCCTTTCCGGATTAGAAACTCAATCTCATCCTTCAATTGCCTACAATCATCAGTGTCGTGCCCCACATCTTCATGGAATCGGCAGTATTGATTCTTATTTCTTTTCTCAGGATCGGTCCTTAGTGGCTTCGGCCATCTCACATCTCTATCCTTCTCTATGTCCATCAGGATTTGGCTCCTTGGTGCATTCAATCTTGAATATTCAGTAAATCTTTGTCCTGGATTCCCCTTTCGAGGAGCCGAGTCTGAATCCTTACCCGTACGCGGGTACTTGTCCCTGGCGTCGTATTCCTGATCCGGCTTCCTCTTCCTAGAATCATTGTTATTCCCTCCATTACCTGCTGTAGCCTCCTTCTTCATACTATCCTCGGCTTTGATATACTTATCAGCCCTTCGTTGTAACTCAGCCATGTTTTCAGGAGGATGTTTTGCCAACGACCTCTTAAAAAAGAGATCCGTGATTCCAAGTTCCAAGGCCACCATGGCCACCTTATTCTCCAAATCAGTGATATTCAGTGTTTCTTTAGTGAATCGTTTAAGGTAGTCCCTCAGATTCTCGTTCTTCCCTTGCACCACATACATTAGAGACGCGGAGCTTTTCTCATGAACTCTTCCACTGATGAATTGGCTAACAAAAGCGGCACTCAATTCCTTAAAAGAATTGATTGAATTTGGGGGTAGACGACTATACCAACGTTGTGCCATACCCGACAGGGTTTGAGGGAACGCCCTACACTTCAGGGCATCACTTGCCGGTTGCAACAGCAGCGCGTTTGAAAACGTCCTTACATGATTAGCGGGATCTCCCGTTCCATCATAAGTCTTTATGGTGGGCATTTTAAACTTTCGAGATATGTGAACATTCATCACCTCCTCAGTAAAGGGAGGAGTTGGATCATCAGGATCTCCAAGCTGCATGAGGTCTTTAGGATAGTTTTTGGGGATTTCCACCCTAGTGTTTCTATCTCTTAGGACTTCGGTCCTCCTCTGTCTCCTTGGGGTTCCTTCCAAATCAACAAAAGGTATTTCTCCTCCTGTCGTTGGTGGGGGTCTAGTCTGATTTTGTCTCTGTTGCTCTCTTTCTATGTCTTCCCTTAGTTTCTAAATTTTGGCCTCATGAGCTTTTATTTTTTCAGCAGCTGTTAGAGGAGGTCTATCATAGACTCTTTGATGAGTTTGTCCAACGGGATCCTTGCCTAAGCGGCGCCTCCTCGGGGGTAGATCTCGATCTTCATCTTCTGAAGATGAGTCATCAGAATAGGGTCCGAAAAAGTCTCTAGAGTATGATGGGTTGTACGGCTCGTGTATCTGGAGAGCATGGCCACTTGGACCGGACTGATACGGGGGGTAATTGGGCAATCCATACATCGGATTTGTGCTTGCTGGAATCACAATAGTGGAGATGTGAGCAGTTGGAGTGCGGATTGCCCTCCAAGAGGGGCGTATACCATCTGTAGGGGATTCATCCCTTGAGTTGAGGAGTTCGTTACTAAGGGTAACGATTCATGGACTTGCGTTTTCGTACCTTGAGGCTGAGTGATCGTCCCTGTGGTTGGGGGGATTGGTTCAGTGACGGGTGGAGTAGAGGTAAAAGGTAAGGCCTCAGTAGAGGCTGGGGGTGTTCTTCGCGTGGTTACCATGGTTGATGTCGGGTTCCCACAGACGGCGCCAAATGATATGGACTAAAAAGTAGGGTGTATTTAATGTTAGGGTTTGTGGAAGCTTCGAGCTTTAATGGCTGCGCTTGTGTTTCGTGACTCAAATCGTGTCCTCACAAGATGCCTACGTATCTCAGAGATGAGAATCAAGCCAAAAACGTAGTTCTAGATGTGAAGGAGCAAGTCCTTATATAGGTGATGAAAACCCTAGAATTATGGTAGAATTAGGAGACTTGTTAGACAAGTCACAGCTTAGGCCCAATTCTAGAGCCTTCTATCAGATAAAAAGATAAGTATTTGGAGAGATATGCCTTGGAGGTTACTCCTGATATGATCTAGTTTCCTTGTTGACTCAAATTCGAAGTCTTATTTTTGGCTGATTTTACAACTACGAAATTAATATCGATTCAAGGGTTTCGGGCCTCATTAATGGGCTTTAACCTTGGACCAACATAGGTTTAATTAATACAGCATTTAATGTATTTCTAGGGTTTATTTTCAGCCCATATCAACTGGAGTACTGAATTCTTGAAACACTATTCATACTAATTTCTGTTATTATTTTTTTTTTTGCTAAATAATTTCTGTTATTCTTGAAACATTCTAATTTCTGTTTAGAAGAAAATGCGATGGTTTTGCTATCTTTTACACCTTACTCTCGAATTTTAAATACGGAAGGAAGCAAGTGAAAGGTTAATAAAATAATTTCATTTTTACAGTTTTTTGTGTTCTAATGGGAATTTTTTAATGGGAATGAAAGTAAGTGAAAATGAATATAAATTAAATTTGTTTTCACTTTCGTCCTATTATATTTTAACAATGTTTCATTTAATTAAATATTAATATTTTTCTAAAATTTGTATTATGTATTCCCTCCATCGCTCATTCCACTGAATTCTTTACATGGGGGACGGGAGTCTGGCACGCATTTTAAGATTCCTAAAAAGTATAGTTACATAATTTATTTTTAATTTGTTTTCTTCTGAATAAAATTTAATATTTAAATTTTTATTCGGAAAAATAAAATTTTAAAAGTAAGGTATGAAACTATAATTTATATACACATGTCAAGTAATATTGAAAACGTGTTAAAAAAAAAATATGAAGCAAAATCATTGAAGACATTATTAATCCCATCATCACAATCTTGACCTCTGTTTTTGTACGAAAAAATCTAAACTACCGGCCTTATGTTCGATCCGTACGCCAAGTCACTGATCCTTAAACGTACGTTTTCTTTCTTTTTTTTGTGGACACAAAGCAGCTCTGTCTTTTTTAGAAAAAATTAAAATATATTTTCACCAAAAGTTTAATTTAATTAAAGACTCTCTCCCTCTCCTGTGATATATACACACACAATCGTATATATGCATTAGAGGGGACATTCCATTTGATTGTTTATCAAACAGGTTTGTGTATTTTGTATTCTTGTTTTTGATTTTCTGTATGTTTTTTTTAATGTTTTATGTATAGAAAATTTATTTATTGTGTATGTAATGTTCTTAATTATCTTGTGTCTTGTTAATTTTCAGGTTCCAGAGAAGACGATAATTATAAAATCAGCTAAACAATCTGGGTCAGAAGAGGTTAGATATATGGAGTATGTTATAATGATCTTGTGAATTTGTTGCATGCTTTATTTTTATTTTTCTTTGTTAAATTTATTAAATGTATTATTATTGCTGGTTTTAATGTGCTATCAGAATTTTACATTCAGCCATTGATTGTTTTTTATGCTTTAGCTTGAGTAATATGTTTTGCTGCATTAACTGGTACAATTCCTTAATCCATATATAAAAAGAATTATTGTGTTGTGTTTAAAAGTCCGAATGACCGTTCGAGGGAAATTCAGTAACCTTCTTACTGATTCTTATCATATAAAATATTTTTGCACTTACCAATTTGCTATATGAATTTGTGAGTGTTAGATGAGGACTTGTGCTACGTTGATTAATGTCATCTCAGTAGCAGAACCAGAAAATCCCGAGAAGGGGGCACTTTCTTGTAGCACTTTCTTTACAAGTGTCTTTAAATTGAGGATTATAAATTAGTATGTCATATAGCAAGATAAGAGAACTGTGCTCAAATTTTTTTTTAAAAAATATCATTTCCAGTAAAAATGGTAGGGGGAATAACATATACTTCTGTGTATGTCACACATCACAACATTCAATACTGATTGTGAAATAAGGGGCAGATGCCCCTCATGCCCTCTGCATCCTCCACTGACTAACTGTTTCATTGGTGATCGGAATCTGGCCAAGAATGTTAAAATGTAATACTAACATAATATTGTATACTAGAAGAGAGTTCTGGATAACTTACCCACGTAATTTTGTGGATTGTATTGTGTAACTTTTATCCCTCCTGCAACTTATCAGAGGTGGATGGATCAAACTATATTAGAGCAAGTCCAATGCTAAATGCAAAATGGCTATAGCCAATGCTAAAATGTGGCACCAAAAAGTGATTTTTGGTGCTAAAATTTACATGCACTCCAATGCTAGTTGCATTTTGCAATCAAATAATTCCATATCTAGCTAACTTTTTGTCCAACTCATCCAAATTTCATATTAAGGAGACCAACTTCCTTTACATTTATGGTTATTTGATGATGCGGCTAGATGCATATATACATCCTTGGATGCAAATTTGGTACCAGGTATGCATTTATGCATATTTGCATCCAAATATGCAACTCCTTTGGAGTTGATATTTTTTGCATTTGGTGCCAAATTATAGCAATGGCTAGTTTGGCATTACATAGGACTTGCTCTAAGAACTAGTTTATCTGAAATTATTCTCTACCATCTTGTTTATCTACCTTCCCGAACCTCTTCCTCTTAACAATAAGAAAAGAAAAAAAAAAGGTTTGAAACAGATGGGATATCATATATTATTTTCCAGTTTTCACCAATATGTACATTTTTTAACCAATTGAAATTTTACGCCCTAACATGTGACATATTTGGGCATATGCACAATTTTAACCAATTGACATCATTTGCCATTGATATTTTAAGAGTTAATTGCAAGAAAGTGGCTAGATTTTACACTGATTTTAAAAAAAGTGGCTAAATTTTCAATTTTGCAAAAAGGTGGCCAAACTTGCCTTTTTTCCTTTCAAAAAAGTGGCTGGAGACGATTTTCAGCTTATTTGGCAGGGGTAAAATGGGAAAATATGTTATTTTACTAAAAAAATGTTAAAAACCCCAAACATTATCCAAAAAATCTCCAAATTAATATGTGTCACCATATGATTGGTTATATTCATAATAATAATAATAATAATGCCCCCCATGCATGCACATAAATTGACTAATTAAATCTTGACAACTCATATTTGTGGATTTTTTGGTGAATTGATGTGCATACATGGGGGGCATTATTATTATTACGAATATAACCAATCATATGGTGACACATATTAATTTGGGAATTTTTGTGGACAATTTTTGGGATCTCTAGCATTTTTTTCCCATTTTACCCATGCCAAAAAGCTGAAAATCGCTTGCAGCCACCTTTTTGAAAGGATAAAGGTAAGTCTGGCCACCATTTTGCAAAATTGAAAGTCTGGTCACTTTTTTGAAAATGAGTGTAAAATCTAGCCACCACTTTGAAGTTTACTCATATTTTAATGATATCATAAGTGCATAAGAATAAATATTTTGTCTATATTTCCCCTTTTACCAACAAAGTGGAAGAAAATTGTCAACACTCTTCCTACATTTCGATTTTGTAAGGATTGTAAATATCACCTGACCTAAAACATTGCTTGATAGTAATCAAATGGAAGATGTTAAGAGACAATTTTGCTTGCATCTGCAGCAGCTTAGCTGTTAAGGGACAATTTCCTTGACATCTCTTATTTATTTTAGTTGCCAAATGTATTGAATTTGTATTTTGTTGACTAATAAAATGAAAACCATATTTGTTGTTTTAGAAATCTGAAAAGTATGTTCCGAAAACCCATTTTCAGCATGTAATTTATGAAATTAGTAATAGCAACCAACCTAAACCTATTCTGAATTTTTTTTCCTTTACCTAATACTAAAAAACTATAAAAGTCACAATTAGGTTGTTTATTAAATTTCATAATACAGTTACTTTTAGAATAAGATGCTATCATTTGATACTTGGTTATGGCAATCTATTTAACGTATTTGTCTTGCTTTGCTAATCTGGCATGCTTCTGTTGCTTCCGATTATACATTAGGTGGTTATCACTTAATCATGTTAAGGATTGAGAGTATATAGCCTCCAAGAGATTCTTTCAGTCTGGCCAGTTCAACAAAGTTAAATTGTTCTCGCTCTTGTAAGAAGTTCTGGGGAGATATCAAAAGTGTGATTCTGCTTCGTGTTTTCAGTAGATCTAGATCATCACATATTTGGAGACTGCATCGTGTCTTAATGAGTTTATCCCTAGACTACGGCTAATGTCAGTATTAGATGTATCCGTGGTAGCTTTCGAAAGACTACAATATCATTTTGGGGAGAGAAGATATTTGTTTCAGGCTTCTGGATGTATTGAGCAGGATTGCATTTAGTAAGTTTTTTATAACGCAACAAGTACCCCTCTGGTGATGTATCTGGTGCAGTTCTGACAAGATGATTAGTTTTTCATGCTTTGATGGCCATATTCATCCCTCAAAACCAAAGGTGAGAATTATTTTATTTTTTTGAAATCAGAAATGAACCCCTTGATTGTTTTACAACAATTCATAAAACAGTTAAATTGCAGTGTGCAGTATATAATTCATTACTCCGTCTTTCTCTCAATTCAGATGATAGATGACTTACATGAAGAAGCAATGCACAAGGAACTGGAAGATGGTGTCGGCAATCATGACTTGAAGAACAACAGTTCCTCTAGTGGAAAACCTTTGGCTTTGAAGGCAAATGAAGAAGGTATATGCATTACTGCTGATCAGGTTACAACTTCATCTTCCATTGATGGTGACTGTAAATTTGATGAGATAAATATCAAGCATATGGCTGAAGCAAAAGAGTTGGCTCATAAAACTCATATGAAGAGAAGCCAGTCTTTAGGAAATGAGCTGTATCGCAAGGTAATATTGATCGGTGTTGCTGACTCAGCAGAGGACACAACAGATCAAGGGTTTTCTGCTGATGGATCCCATGATCAAAGTGGATCACTTGTTTCATTTGGTGAGAAGGATCATGAGGTTAGTACATACGATAAATTTCAAGAAGCTCTACGTTCTAATTCTGTGCAAGTGAGTTCAGATCTGGTACGTGATGGATCGAGTTTTTTGACTGGAGATCCCCAACAAAAAGTTGAATGGTCTGATAACTCTGATATACAGTTTCCTGGTGACTATAGCAACCATACCCCATGCAAACCGCCGACTGCAAATGTTCTTTTAAGATCATTTTCTTTGTCTGACACAGTGGCTTATGGTGGACATATAATAACTGGATATTATGTTCCTCGTGCAACATCTTGTTGTGACCTAAATACGATAGCGCACAAAATTGGTACACATGTAAGTCAAGATGGTGAAGGAGATGATAGCGTAGAACATAATGACAGAACTATTGTGCAAGACCCCGCTAATGATGGTTATGATGGTTATAACTGTGTTGGTACAGCTAAAGATTGGATACTGCCAGATGAGGCAAACACATCAAAGTATCAGTTTGAATCTATGGTTGATCATCGGGAGGATTACCCTACCAAGGATTTTAGAATAAAACGTATCGAGGAGTGGGTATCAAATCTACAGCATTGCAGCCCTTCGGAAGAAATACATGATGTGTCCATGACCTTTGATTATCCGGCAGATACTGGTGGCAAAGTGTCAAATGGTTTGTCAACTTCAAAACAGGATAGCAAGATCACGCCTGGCATGGAAAGTGTCAAGAGATATATCTCTTCACTGAGTGCTTCATCCACTAGTGCACAGCTTGCTAACCATGGATTGGTTGTGATACCGTTGCTCAGTGCTTTTGTAGGCCTGAAAGCACTTAATTTGTCCGGAAATGCTATAGGTTTGCATCTACTATATCTGCTACCATCCTGTGTTTGCCTTTTCTTATTCTGTTGTCATTGGAGCAGAACATTTATGAGTTTACTAACCATAGTATTGACTAATCTCTCTTAGTGAGGATAACAGCTGGTGCTCTTCCTCGAGGACTACATATTTTAAATCTGTCAAAGAATAGCATTTCGACCATTGAAGGATTACGAGAACTCACACGACTTCGTGTACTTGACCTGAGCTACAATAGGATACTGAGGATTGGACATGGTAAGACCTTCAACGTGAAACTTGTAAAACGTTAATTGAATGAATTTTGTCACTTGTAAGAACTTGAACTTTTCCTTATATGTAAAAAGTGCTTCACTAACTTGATAGGCTTATTTGGTGATCAATTCATGTTCACCAACATTTGATATATCGGTTGACCAATGTGGGCTTGCAATGGTTCTTCGGATAGTTCTTTATTATAAGCTTGGGTTGTTTCCACCTTGAAATAATTATTTAGAGGATAAGCTGACTTTAACTACCGTATTTAGCTCTATTTTCTGGTTCAATTTTGAGCAGTCGCATCTTGCTTGCTTCTGCTAAATGTGTCTTGTAAGTGTCTTAGTTATATATATACAGTTAGTTCTGGAAGTTAAAATTGTAAGCCTTTAACAGATAGTTAAATATATACGTATATATATGTTTTTGGTAAATTATGCTTTAGTTTGCAAGGTATGCATCCTACATATAATCTCTTTTGTCAATCATGTGCGCTAGTCCTGATGTTTGTACAATGTCGTATTTAACATTTAATTAGTGCCTATAAATCGTGTTGAAGGAAAACCCGTCCATTACTTCTACTTTGAATTTTATATAGAAGATTCTACGCTAATGATTTTAAAGCTTTATCTTGTTTAAAATCCTTAACAAACTTGTCCTTTAATCTGTTAGGCCTAGCATCCTGCTCTTCCTTGAAAGAGTTGTACCTGGCTGGAAACAAAATCAGCAAGGTTGAGGGTCTTCACCGCCTTCTGAAGCTGAATGTCCTTGATTTCAGATTCAATAAAATTTCAACCACCAAAGGTCTTGGCCAACTTGCCGCTAACTACAATTCCCTGCAAGCAATTAGTATAGAAGGGAATCCAGCTCAGAAGAATGTCGGGGATGAGCAACTAAAAAAACATCTGCTAGGTCTTCTTCCCCAGCTAGTTTACTATAACAGGCGTTCTATCAAAGCGGGTAGTACGAAGGATTTAGGCTCTGCTAGATTAAACATTTCTGGACATCAGTTCGACCGTGGTCTTAGGTCTTCAGAACTTAAGACTGCGCGAAAGGGAAGCCATTTAGCTGCAGCTCCAAAGAAACCACCTTCTGTGATTCATGGTCGAAGAAATCAAGCAGTAAAACCAACTAGGGACAAACATGGACGCTTACCTCCAAGTGGAATGAGAACAGTTTCTAGAGCTAGTTTTTATGATTTCGGCAACAGGGGAATCAGTTTCAAGCCTGATCTTGCAATGCATAGGAGTCGCAGTGCAGGAAACCTTGGCAGTCATTGAGCTTAAGCGTAAAGATTATGGTTCATTTCTTATCATGGGTGTAAGCAAAGTCAGCTAGGGCCTGGAAAATTATTTTTTTTCTTTTCCTGTAGATAGGATGCTTTAGATACTAATAATTGTATGGTTTCACAGTAATGATTACTAAGAAATTTTTACAGATTTTAATTTGTTTATAATTATTTTTTAAACAATATTGTGCTTAGATGCCAGGGAAAAAATAAGTAAATTATATCTATTGAAAGTTATCTTAATACACGGTCTGTATTATTTATCTAATCTGTGCTTGTTCAACTGTTTGGCATACCTTGTAGGGCTGCACATGGGTTCCGAAAACCGACCAAACCAACCCAAACTGACCCTATTTTTAACCGTTCAAATCGAACCATCCAAAACCATGGGTTGAACGGGTTAATTTTTTAAAAACCCGAACTAATTGGGTTGGGTAAGGGTTTAACAAATTTTAACCCTTACCCAACTCAACCCAACCCAACCCGTTTACATAAACTGTAAAATTTTTTGCATATTTTCTACATATTCTATATGTTTTCTACATATTTTCTTCAAATTTATGCACGATATAACTTTTTTGCAACACTTTTTGTAACACTCTCCAACACTTTTTGTAACACTCTCCAACACTTTCTGGCTTATGTTACATTCTGCAACACTTTCTACAACATTCTGCAACACTTTCTTACTTTTGTAACATTTCCTACAACATTTTATGCGAAGTGCAGAATTTTCTGCAATGTGCGGGATTTTCTAGCAAATTTTTTCCGATTAGCAAATTTAACTCAACCCAACCCGAACCAAATCGAAGTAATTGGGTTGGGTTGGGTTACAGAATTTTTTTTCAATTAATGGGTTGAATTTTTATAAAACCGAACTAATTGGATTGGGTCAGAGTTTGACAAAAACCCGACCCAACCCTACTCATATGCAACCCTAGTCATAATCATGTTCATATGCCGTGTGGTTTGGGTCTTCAATTGTGTGACCCGTAGTTCTTTGTCTATATATTTATAGAACAACTAAACATGGAGTACATAATTATTTCAAGCCGTTTTGTAATTCCTATTCTTTTTCTCCTTCCGTTACAAAATACAAGTTCCTTTCAGATGACGGGATTATCACATATGTAAAATTTATATATGTCCTTGTAGTTTTCTACTTAGTTAAAAAGTTAACTTGTTTTTCATTTTTCTCGTCTCTTTGCTTAATACTAATTATTATAACCAATCAGATTCCCCTGAATCGGGGGAGTTTATTTTTAATTCTTTGTCAACTGTCGTAAGAAATGCGTCAATTCTTTGTTTGCTCTTTATAGTGAAAATGATTCATCACCGGAGCTGCATTAATAGAATCAATATTTTGGACCTACAGCTCAATCGCCAGATAATTAAGTATGCAAAAATCTAAAGATTGTGAAACTCATGGTGTTGATTGTTGATTAATTAAAATATTAACATTGACTTTAATCCTCTGATTAACCACTAATCAACCATTACGGCTATTCATAATTTTCCATTGTCATTATTTCTTCATAAATACAGTAAATAACATAGGTGAAAAGTGGAAAAGTGGCCCTTACTCTTGACTTTTCTTCCAAAATGTATAAACAAGTAGAACTCGTGGTCGTGGACCCTTTCTGGCAGCTGGAAACTAGCCACACCTGATTTTTGCACTATAATTAGTTCAATGACTATACTGCCCCCTCTATAACTAATTTTGTAGGTGATTGTAGATTCCATGTCAAACTTCTTTTTACAAACATCGTTCGAATAAGAGTATTTTCTTTATCAACGCAACTCTTCTCTGATTTTAGTTATCAGAATTTGTAATGTAGTTTTTTCGAAAGTTTTCGAATTTATAGAGGGGAAGAAAGCTCTTCACACCTTTTATTCGTGCTCAGTTAAATTTTTAGTTATACGAAACTGTGCTATTTTTTATGATGAGAATTGCGAAATAAAGAATTTACAGACACGGATAATGAAAGGTTTATAAGTGAAGGATATAAATGTAAGTTCCTCTGTCCATGTTGACTGTAGAGAAGACAAAGTCTTGTATCAGCATTCAGCTGTAGTTATTTATGTCATGGAGATAACTTGTAGTTTGGATCCATGACTTACCTTCTTTTGTTCACATACATTGTCATCAATCTTAAACATTTCCAGCATATATCTATTTTACCTTGCTTTCTTTCTTGAAAAAGCTATGCACTTCCAAGAAAAGCTATGTTTTTTAATTTTGGATATCTACATACTATGTTTTTTCATCAGCACCTACACAACTTTTGGAGCTGACACCATCTCTGCAAACCAATCAATCTCAGGGGACCAAACACTGGTGTCATCAGGTGAAAACTACAAACTTGGTTTCTTCAAACCAGGTAAATCTTCTAAGTACTATATTGGTATTTGGTACAATAAAGTTTCTACTCAAACTGTAGCTTGGATAGCAAATAGAGAAAAGCATGTTTCTGATAAGTATTCTTCACAACTTAAGATTGAAAATGGTAATTTAGTACTTGTTGATGAATTTAAGAATGTTGTTTGGTCCACAAATGTGAATTCTAGTGGTTCTGGTTTAGAAGCAGTGCTTCTTGATAATGGAAATTTGGTTTTAAGAGATGGGAAAAAATCTATACTTTGGGGAAGTATAACTGATCCATCACAAACATGGTTACCAGGTGGTAAAATTGCGTACGATAAACGGACAAAGAATAAGCAACTTTTAACTTCTTGGAAAAATAAGGAAGACCCTTCACCAGGGTTGTTTTCGTTAGAGCTTGATCCGGATGAAAATCAGTATATTATAAGGTGGAATAGGTCTATACAATATTGGACTAGTGGACCTTGGAATGGGCAGATTTTTAGTTTGGTACCTGAAATGAGAGTGAACTATATCTATAATTTTAGCTTTGTTGATAATAAGAATGAGAGTTACTTCACTTACGATCTTTATAATAATACGATTATATCGAGATTTATTATGGATTATTCTGGTCAAGTTAAGCAACTCACTTGGTTGGAGAATACTAAAGAGTGGAACTTGTTTTGGTCTCAACCTAGACAACAATGTGAAGTGTATGCATTTTGTGGGGCTTTTGGTGCTTGTCAGAATTCGTTGCCCTTCTGTAATTGTCTGCCTGGTTTTGAAATATGGTCTGGAGATGATTGGAATTTGAATGATTACTCGGGTGGATGTAGGAGGAAAATAAAATTGAATTGTGGAAATACAAGCACAACTGATGGGAAAAAGGATAAGTTTCTAAGGAAAACTAGTATGGGGTGGACTAGTACTACTCCTAATTCGGAATTGCCTGCTAATGCTAAACCTCAGACTGTGGCTGCTGGAAGTACTAAGGAATGTGAATCCACCTGTTTGAGTAATTGCTCTTGCATGGCGTATACGTTTGATAGTGGTAAGTGTTTAATTTGGACTGGAGATCTCATGAATTTGCAACAGCTTCCTGCAGATGATAGAAATGGGAAAGATGTTTATATTAGACTCTCTTCCTTAGCGCCGGAGGTCTCTAATGGTAAAAATAATAAGGGGATTGTCATTGGTGCTGTTGTTGGAGCAGTAATAGTAATAATCCTTGTAGGTCTTGTTTTGTTTGTGATTATAAGACGGAGAAGATTGTCTGGGACTAGTAAGGCTGAGGGCGCTCTGATGGCATATGTTTATAGAGATTTGCAAACTGCAACAAAGAATTTCTCGGAGAAGTTGGGGGGAGGAGGGTTTGGTTCGGTATTTAAGGGAACATTGCCTGATTCATCTGTGATAGCTGTGAAGAAGCTGGAAGGCATCAGCCAAGGAGAGAAACAATTTCGGACAGAAGTCAGCACAATTGGGACCATTCAGCATGTGAATCTTGTTCGTCTTCGTGGGTTTTGCTCTGAAGGCAATAAGAAGCTGCTAGTGTATGATTACATGCCAAATGGCTCTTTGGACTCCCATATCTTCTCTGACAAGAGAGATAAAGTAATGGACTGGAAAACGAGATACCAAATTGCGCTGGGAACAGCCAGAGGGTTGGTTTATCTTCATGAGAAATGCAGGGAGTGCATCATACATTGTGATATAAAGCCAGAGAACATCCTTCTAGATGCGGAGCTCTGTCCGAAAGTGGCAGATTTTGGCCTAGCAAAGCTTGTTGGGCACGATTTTAGTAGGGTGCTGACAACCATGAGAGGGACAAGAGGATACCTTGCACCAGAATGGCTATCAGGAGTAGCTGTGACAGCAAAGGCCGATGTCTACAGCTATGGAATGATGGTATTTGAGTTTGTATCAGGAAGGCGAAACACGGAGCAGTGTGAAGATGGAAAAGTGACATTCTTTCCTTCCTGGGCTGCAAGTGTTACAATCGATGGAGGTGACATTCTTTGTCTAGTGGACCCTAAGTTGGACAGGAATGCTGATGTAGAAGAAGTAACAAAATTATGTAGAGTTGCTTGTTGGTGCATTCAGGATGATGAGACTATAAGGCCGTCTATGAGTCAGATAGTTCAAATTCTTGAAGGCGTTTCAGACGTGAACTTGCCACCAAACCCGAGAAACCTTCAAGTATTTGTTGATAATCAGGAGGATGTAGTTTTCTTCACTGAGTCATCATCAAACCAGTCCTCCCAAACAAAGAGCATGAACTCAAATACTTCATCTCGGACGAAGAGCATATCAGCAGAAAGTTCGAATGTTTGAAGATACTCAACTAATATATGAGTTGAGTTACTTAGGGATAAAGCTGGTCCCGTATCTGGTCTAGTTGTAGCATGAAAATTTTACCACAGCCTTATAGATTTCAGTTTCAGTTTGTGTAATAACATGATATTTGATGCGGTCTGGGATGTGGGAATAACTTATTAAACTATTAATTCGCAAAATATAACTTATTAAACTATTAATTCGCAAAATTAATCGTAAATCTGTGATCTCAGATAATCTAAAAGAGTATGCCTTACTTATGTCACTAGATCGCCAACTAAAGCAACACAAAGACAAGCATGATAGCATAATCTATGTGGTAAGGTATCTTTTGTCATTCCAAATTCGATCGTTGCTCATTCCGAAAATTATAAAAAGCTTGATATTAATAAATAGCCTAAGCTATACTAAAATTAAGAAAACAACAAAAAGACAGAAAGAAAAAATGAAGAATTACGGATGTAATGTATCATAAACCGGTGCGGATGAAATTTGTTACGGAGGCTGTCGCACTAATTAAATAAAAAAAAAATCATATTTAAAATTATAAAGCTATCTTTTTGCGTTTAGATGTACTTTTGAGTTTTGATTGATGAAGGGAGGCAGTGTTGGATCCAAGTCCAATAGTGAAATTTGGATTCCAAAAGTCCAAAACCACATATGTTCCGAGAACAGCCGAACCACCCCAAACATCCACTATCGGTCCAGTCACGATCATTCTTCCATCAGGCCCAACGAACAAATTCATTTCGTAGGAAATAAAAGCCCATTACACATAAACTCACTCCGAGGAGAAAGGGCCACCAAATGAAGAGATGAGAGATCTCCCAGGCTCTCAGCTCATCCTTGCACACACTTTTGAATTTATGCAGATTTTGCCTATTTCGACTAAGATTTTTGCGTGTTACAGTATTTTTGCGTTGCAACAAACGTAACCAATACAAATAAAATCGCAACAATATGAACGAGATGAATAAATCTCACGAAATTAGCTGAATTTCGACAAAATCTGAACTTTTATATTGCAAGCGGTAGTTTCTCAAGTACATTAAAACAACGTTGTTACAATGATTCGATATGATTCCCGGCCACACCACGGGAGGGAGAACTAGAATGGTACAAGACTACAAGAGACATGCACCTAAATAATTAGGAGAAAACAAGAAACACAGAGGATGTAAAGCTAGGAGACACAGCCAAACGCATTGATGAGTCTTTGTAAATTCATGTGACCCTTTGGCAGTGAATGGTAAAAGCTAGGGATCCCACTCCTACTAAATTCCTCTGCAAATTTTATCTATAACTTGAACCCTTCCTAGCTACCAGTACCTCTCATGTATATTTCCCAATGTCACTGGTTTGTATTTATGCCTTTGTTTCGTACGTTCTGGTTTGCTTAGCTCCTGCTGCATGTGATCCACCCAGAGCCACAGATTTGTGCTGTTGGTGCATGTTTTGGTCTCCCAACGTCACTAGAAACAGCTTCTATTAATGCAAGTGTCTTTTATTTCACACCTCAATCAATGTACTTCTGTTAAAAACGACCACCAAGTGTTCCGTTGGTTAGATGAAATTTTACATTTTTTATCGCTTGAGGTTGTAAACTGCTTGTGATATACGTAGTAATTACCATGGACAGTGTACTACATTTTTATTCCGAAATGGATTAATTAAACTCGGTAACATGTACAGTTTTCTAGTGTGTTTATTAGGGTAGCACCTTATCTGTTTTTCGATTTCACATTCTCAAGTCAAGATTCCATTACCCTACAAAAAATCCATAACGATTCAAAAAAAAAAAAAAACTCTCTACTAAATGTAAAAACAGTTTTGCTGATTTCGGAAATCGGAAATATCCGGTTTTGCAAATTTCGAAAATCGGAACTTTTGGGTTGAGGTACTGATTTACGATTTATCGGGTGATTTGGTTGAAAAATCGGTGATTTATTGACGATTTTTGTAAAATCGACCGAATCGGTTCCAAAATTTTGACCGATTTTTGGCCTATTTATCGGCAATTTTCGGCCGATTTCAATAACAGATAATAAACACGTGTATAGTTTTTCTAAAACTGATAGCTAGATGTCAAATTGGCAGTAAATTGTATTATGGAAAAGGGCGCCAAAGTACTTAACCATCTGAGGAGCATTTTAGCTGCAGGCCTGCAGAAGTAGAAACTACTACTAGCAACTCGATCAAAACAATGGCAAATTACAATCTCTCTCACACACACAGACTCTGTGTCTCTGCTCGTTGCAGAGTCCTTGAATTAAGGCAAAAGTCCAAAAATGACAGACTATATAGTAATCAGAAAACAAACATGGCCCTCCCTTTATTTACACTCTTTCCATATGGAGAAGAAAATGAAATGCACCATGTTATGAGGGCTAACGTTTTGCATGTAAAATTAATAATTGGGGTAATGTACTTCTTGCATACATCCTCGGTGTACAATCCTACAATAATTTGGAAAGGACCTTTCGGACAATGTTTGTTCTCTTGTCAACTCATCAATTTAATTCTATACTTACCCATCTTGACCACCTTCAGTTAGACCAACCAGGAATAAATTTCGCTAAAAACCGAAAGGCTTAAGAATTTTGCAGACGCATTTCGAGTCCGTTTTTTCACTAAAAAAACTCTCTGATGTATGGAGATCGAATTCGACGTAGGTGTTGACGGGGATTAAGTGCACTTAGTACTCGAGACTATTCAGACTAGTAAATTAATAATTGTTACTCCCTCCGTCCCTTTTGATTGTTAACATTTCACTTTTTCAAAACTTTCTGGCACGCATTTTAAGGTGCATTTTAAGGATAGTTAAATAACTTTTTTTTTAAATTTTCTTTTTCTGTATAAAAATTTAATGTTTAAATTTTTATACAGAAAAAGAAAATTTTAAAAAAAAGTTATTTAACTATCCTTAAAATGTACCTTAAAATGCGTGCCAGAAAGTTTTGAAAAAGTGAAATGTTAACAATCAAAAGGGACGGAGGGAGTATTCTGTTACTAGGAATCCCACTCTTCACCAATGACCAAGGCAACAACGTAAAGATTCTTCTTTTTATTTTTATAATCTGGTGTTCGGACCAGTTTTTGCACTCGACGTAATCCGGAAGATCTCTAGCATACTCGTATCCACCGAGCATCACAAGAATGTAAAGAGTCTTCTGCTACTAGTGGGAGTGACAAAAGTTACTTTTGCATATGCACAGTAATTATGCATCTAGCTATATTTAAGAGGGTAATCAACCTTTAAATTCTAATACAGTGGTCCAATTCTGTATTAAATTATTAATACAGAGATCTCATTGGCGTGGCCAGATTTGTTGGATAGAGACATGTCTTCGGCAGATAGGGACCATCAGATGACAGATGGTTCTCCGTGATAGTATCATGTATCAACTGCACCACTCTAAACTTTGTCTGATTTAATCAAACCGGTTGTAAAATCTAGAACTTGAACCAATAAAAACTAGTAATATATTTTCAAAAACTTAAAACTGTCTCTGAGGAACAATAATGCGTTCTTCGGAAGCAAAAACAAATTTATGACCCACGGGTGTCTCAGATGGTCGGACAGTAGCGCTTAAAGCTTGCTTTCTTGAGGTCACGAGTTCGATTCCCTGGGGCGTTCCGGGATTAAATTGCAAGCAGGATAACCATAAACATTCTTGCTGGTGCCTATGTATATAAACCTGTAAATATTTACGAGGATGACTTTAAACACTGAGACGGTACACAACTACGACACAAGTGAGAGGCTGTGAAGGAGACCTTCTACTTAATTTATACTCCATAAGACAAAATTACAAATAAGATACTAGTACATGAATCCATTTAATGTGCCACATTTTTTCAGACCAAGGACCATGAACATCAATTCTCTTTGACAAAGATACTCTAACAGCTATCAATCATTTCCATGTTTTTTCTTTATTCCTCCAAAATCAAATTGTACAGGCTTAATAATGTCAATGTTTATCATGTTTTGATGCAAATCACCTCTTCTTGTTTGCAGGGAGGTGCATTCTTGTTAACAATACAGATTCACCCCTGAATCCAATCTTAGGGAAATATGTTAAATCCAGAGCAAATTTTTAATTTCCAGAGCAAAATTTTGTGAAATTACCAAACTACCCTCAAGTTAAACAAAGTCTAACCCCCTGTATTCACAAAAACAAGGGCAGTTACATTGTGTGCTCCATTCTCCGTGGTTCGCGTATTTTTTTCGCATTTTTCTTTTATTTATACATCGAAAACTAAAATAGGTGCAAGAAACCAAAGTGGCTATTAATGATGAACCGAGGGAGCACATTTAGCATGGACTAATGTAACATTATACCACCCTGTTACATTATCATTAGCCTTGATTTGAATAAACTCTTTTTCTTCGTTTTTTTACAAAATTAGTGATATTACTCCTTCCGCAGCCGTGGCTTTCGATAAGATATTGTTATTTAGCTTGATAAAGATTTGGTTGTTCAGAAGTACTGCTGAATGTGAGGAAGTTGAAACGTTTGGTCACTTCTGAAACTAATCTTTTGTCGCTTAAAATCACCCCGGGCTTCAGTGTTGATTGTTGTGTCACTTACATTAGTAGTGCTGCAGTCGGAGCTCGAGCTAGTCCAGTCCCGGTCAAGTACATTGATGGCAGTGTTCGTGTTTGAACTCGACACTATTTCTAACATTGATTCATAGCTTTCAGTTGCAAATTCTTCCATTACGTCGTTGCATTTTGATAAATCTGCCTGGAAACATATATATGTCAATAAAAATGTGACTTGGTACCTCAATTAATCATAAACACAACTAACATTAAAAATATTGAAAAGAGTCGCACCTTATTTACATAGGAACAAGTTGAAATTGAGTCCCTATAGGATGAAAATTGTAAGGGAAACAGCTCATGGGAAGCAGAGAGTAGAGCTGATGCTGCAACTACTGATGGCCTGAACTCAAGTATCTTTGTTTCTGTTAACGTATATATATTCACAACAACATTAGCAATATCGAAAGTTTTAGATGAACGATAACTTAATCCAAGTATATATATTTGTCTTACGGTTTTGAGATAGTTGGTAAGTTACCGTGATATTAAATCCCAGCAACGTCACAGATCTCTAGACATGTTCAATATTATCGAGATTTTAATTTATATACAAACATCTAGTAATGTCCGAACAAAAAAAATCTTAATGACTCATTTTTCGATCTAAAAATATAGTTCTTCAAAGTGTGCTATGGCATAAACATGTAACCTCTACTAAAGTTATAATACTAATACATATAAGTATTTCTAAACAAAAGGTCGAATAAAGTAAAAGTATACCATATTTTTTTTTTGATAATCCGGTGTCCGGGAAAAGTAAAAAAGTGTACCATGTTGAGAGTCGAAGATGATTTGTGTGGCACGGGCTTGAAGTGCTTCCGTCAATGGCGGGTCTTTGAGTTGAAAAAACGAAAGAAAGAATGAAAGGAAAGAGAAAGGAGTGATTGTACGCATTCGCCAATTAAGACCTCCCAATATTAACAGCTCCATACGTCGGATGCTTTGTTTGTCAAACATAAAACCACCCTCATGCTACACATTTTATTACACACAAAATTTAGATCAATATTGCATAGTCACACACACTAGAATATTATTCATTTCTCACCTGTATACAATCGAGGGAGAATTCTGTTTTCTTCATCTTTAGAGCTAAGGAGACGCAAGAAACTGCAAGTAGCCTCAACATCCACGGCTTCCCATCCTACATATATAATATACATGCACACACATATTTAGTTGCGGAACTAGAATTTCGAAACAGCCAGAGCTAAAACAAAAATGAATCGATAATGTGGACCATCAAATCTACTATACCTGAGTGAGAATGGGTTGGGTAGAAATGAAGCGATGGAGATAATCAATGGCAAGGTAAGATAGCATAGGATCGAACTTGTGACATAATTGCAAGATAAAAGAGATAGTTTCACGGCGATTATTATTATTAGTATTATTACTAATAGAAATGCAAGTGTTGTTTGGTTGTGTGAATTCTAGCTGAGACTCCATCTCAAAAAGAGAAGTGTCAAATTTGACAAATTGAGAATTAGCACTGGGCAATAGCAATGAAAAATCCATATTTCGAGAGGGTTTGGTGAACCAAGGAGAAATGGTTTTGACTTTGGCTTGGACAGGTCTTTGTGTTTTGTAATAGAAGGGGGACTAGTACTACTACTACTTATCCATGACAACTGAGAAGATGAAAACACATTACATATAATGTATACATTACATATAATGTATACAGCTGCAACATGTATAGTTGCCCCATTTTTAATTTATTGCAGTTTGCATGAAATGTCATTACAAGAGTCAACTGAATATGTATCAAAATTATTCACAAACGATAATGCTTAAACATAAGCAATAATTTCATAACATCGTATCGTGAGATTTTAATCTGATTAACGAGAATGAAAATGAGATTTTATTTCACATTTCCGTTAACCGAGTTGAAATCAATCATAGTGTAACATGCTAGTGGACTAGTGGTACATTATTCTTGGTAGCAAAAGAGAAAAAAGGTGCAAAATTCTTTATAGCATCAAAGTACTTTTAACTGCCCAAAGTTACTGTCAGACTAGATAAAGATAAATGAGTCGTGACTCATGACTTCAACTTCACTCCTCATCAGGGCTCAGTCTTCTCTCCATTCCTATCTTCTTTTTGGGAAGCCAAATTGACGAGTCCAAATCTTTTACACCATTTTAGGTGTACCATTCCATGCCATTTTAGGTGATTGTTTTTTATTGGCTCATCTCTCATTAATATAAATGGGATCCCCTGCATTTACACCAACCACCCAATCAAAAACAGCCACCTAAAGTGGTACATGGAGTGGCATACCTAAAGTGGTGTAGAAGATTTTGACTCCAAATTGACAAAGTTAATTAAGCACAGAGATTGCAAAAAATATATTACTAACGAATTTTCTAGTTTGTGCCCAAGGGCACATGCTAAGAATCCGTGCTAACTTAGTTGTCAAATTTTGATTGGTGAAGATTTCATTTATAGTGATGGACCCCCCTGCATTCACATAAATATTTACCAATCAAAATTTGAAAATTATTAGCATATGCCCTTGGGCACACACTAGACAAACCAATATTACAATACTCTTCTTATAAAGAGAGCCTCCAAAACGTTACAAATATCTGCATCTTAAAGGGATGCGGGATGCCCAAAGAAGTAGCATATGGCAGGTGACAAAGCTTAGGCCGGATCATGTCCGTTGAATTTTCAAAACACTTTCGTACAAGCATTAGATTATCTTGTATAGGACAAACCAACATTAGGTAGGCTTAGCTATTGGTTTTACAATAGACTTTTAAACTTCTCACTTGGTTTTATAATTAAGATTTGATTAATTTGAACATAAAATATAATGTCATTCCCGTATTGCAAGATCTTTGTGCTAAGTGGTGTGGTTATGTATATAAAACAAGAATGGTTAAAGGGGTTGTTATTTGTTAATTAAGGAAATAAATCAAGAATGGTAGCCCCAATGTCACGTGCAAAAGATGCTAACCCAAAGTTACAGATTGGTGATGTACAGTTATGAATGCTTAACTGCTTATGCATACTGTTTGAGAAGCCAAGCATCCACTCACGCTTACCCTAAGTGTGTGTTTCCAGGTTCTTGCCATGCTAAATAGATGAGACTAAATAGCTTACGGTTTATTTTTTTGGTTAATCAGATGTTCGGGTCAACTTACGTGCAACTCAACTAATTTTGGGAGAGGGTTAGCACGGCATCTTATCGTTATCACCCTCAACTTATATCCAAACTTCATATTGAAAACGAATCTGAGACCTTGTAATAGTAAGTTCCTAAAATCTCGGTCTAATCAACTGAGCTATCTGGGATGGATCTAGCTCAGTATCTCTCTCGACTTCTTTTACTAGAGGTTGAGATTCAAATTTTGGACCATTTTTTCTAGAAGACATGATGAACATTGTCAGATTGAGTTTGTTGCTAAATGATCAATTTAACTCTATGCTTGGCCATCAAATTTTTCTACATCGTTCATCCAAAGAGAACATGGAAGAAACAGTCGTCAATTATTCTTTACTACATGCATCTCCACTGTGTAAGGCTAAATCGATAATAAAAGAAGTAACAAGTCTACGTTTGACACCTAAAGAAAATATAGACTAGTCAAAAATTAAGCAAAAAAATGGCCCCAACAATTCCAACTTTTGATATACTTGAATAATTTATTGAAGAATCACTTCTGACATTTTACTTTAGGGGCTAAAATGAATATTATCAAGGTCCCATTTCTCTTTTAGGATTTTAGCAAGTTTACTTAGCACATGCAAAGAACAGACACCTACTCTTGAGAATCACAACAGAAGGGGTTAATAGCTAAATGCTGGAACTTTAGCCCTTAAACACAATTGAACTGCTCTAGTTTTAGTATTACTGTGTTTTAAATTAATTTCAAGTTGAGAGTGCAGGAAGTATAGTAAGAGATTGTACCTGAAATCACAATTATAATAAGAAAAATATCGAAAGAATGTTTCGAGGCACGTGAAAACCACGCTATCCTTAAAACACATAAGCCCCTTCCACGTGGTGCTTGAAGGTTGTTTGTTGCTTCCGTCTCCCAGGATACAACGAAACGAGGTGATCTTAAGCACTCGAGATCCGCCTCCTACGAACCGATCAAATATGCTCTCTATCTCACAGAAACAGAACCTATATAGCTCTAAGAAGGATGCAAGAAAGACTATATAGAAGCTTGAGTGATTTTTTCTCAAAACAATGAGCCCAAGGCCTCCTTATATAGGAGTAAAAATATGTAACTCCCCTAAGTCATAACTTTGTAACCCCCAAAGCCATAACTTTGTAACCCCCAAAATAACATTATTACATGAGTTACAAAATCAAAGAAGGAGTTACAAAATTAAAAGAGGAGTTACAAATAAAATATAACAATTTTTATTTTGTAGCATCCATAATGACATCATCAGTAACATGACTGATATCAGGACTTGCATCTTGCATCAGTATCTGATCACCATCAGTATTAGACCTTCATCAGGATTTGCTCTCTGTTCCTGACATGTAGTCTCCGATACACTGTTCATTCCTGACTAAACCTTACAGATAACTGTCTAACACATATTTCCTATACAAGGTGCTAAATCTTTTATAAATCAGGATATACAAGAAGTATAAGTAAAATTCTATTCTTAACATCACAACTCATGAATTATTCCTAACAATCTCCCCCTATTTATGCTTTAAAATCTGAAGCATAAATCTGAGTTGTTGATGTCAAAACATATAACAATACAATTAGAATAGAATTTATGAATTCAGAAATCATGAAGTTAAGTACCTCCTCTTCTTAGAAATCAGAGGTTATCATGTCAACTTCTATGATACTCATTTTGAAGTAATCAGCAAATCTTCAAGGAAAGTTGCTTTAACTGGACAAAGACATGGTAATATTTATGAAGCTAACATCTATACCAATACTGATGGACACTCTACATGCCTCATCAGTAAAGCAACTGTAGATGAAAGTTGGAGTTGGCACAAGAAGCTCTCTCATCTCAACTTCAACAATATAAATGAATTGGTAAAGAAAGACTTAGTGAGAGGATTACCTAAGGTACTGTATACTCCAGATGGACTTTGTGATGCTTGTCAGAAGGCTAAACAGAGAAGGACATCTTTTAAGAGCAAATCAGAATCCTCGATTGATGAACCTTACCACATGCTTCATCTTGACTTGTTTGGACCAGTAAACATAATGTCCATCAGTAAGAAGAGATATACTCTAGTAATTGTTGATGAATATACTAGATATACATGGGTGTATTTTTTACACAGAAAGGACGAAACAGCTGAGATACTTTTGGACCATGTGAGACTCATCGAGACTGGCACAAAGTATAAAGTCAAGATTTTAAGAAGTGATAATGGAACTAAATTCAAGAATTCAGCAATGGAAGAGTTCTGTAAATACAAAGGAATAGTTCAACAATTCTCTGCTCCAGGCACACCTCAACAAAATGGAGTAGTTGAAAGAAAGAACAGAACTCTTATTGAAGCATGTAGAACTATGTTGGAGGAAGCTAAACTTCCTACATATTTCTCGGCAGAAGTAGTCAACACAGCATGCTACACTCAGAATATTACATTGATCAACAGACATGGTGTAACTCCTTATCAGATGATCAAGGAAAAGAAGCCAAGTCTGAAGCATTTGCATGTGTTTGGCTGTAAGTGCTTTGTTCTAAGACCTCATCCTGAACAGCTTGGAAAATTTGAAACTAAAGCTGATGAGGGCATCTTTATTGGCTATCCATCAACAAGAGCCTTTAAAGTCTACAATCTAAGAACAAAGACAGTCATGGAGTCAATAAATGTATCTTTTGATGATAAAAAAGATTACAGGAATTTCTGAAGACTTTCATGATGATTTGATTTTTGCAAATGAAGCCTCCAAGAATTCTGATGAAATCTTGTCAGATACTGAAAATTCCTCAAATACTGATGAACCGTCTATTACTGATGAAATACAGATTACTGATGGAAATGCAAATGTTGAGGGGGAGCAACATCAAGAGACCATCAACAATGAAACAAATCAAACATCAGGAAGAGATTCATCAGAAATAGATTCAAGTGACAATTCTGACAGCAGATCAGAAACAGATAGCAATATCTCAGGGGAGCTTCTAAAAACAATGGTTCTTTTGAAGATAATACCAATCATGGGGAAGCATCAAATTCAAGGAATGATCTACCACAAGCAAGGAAGTGGACTAAAAGTCATACACCTGATTTAATTATTGGGAATCCTGAAGTAGGTGTTAGAACCAGAAGTGCAACTCAAAATGAATGTCTTTATCATAACTTTCTGTCAAAAGAGGAACCTAAGAAAGTTGAAGATGCACTAAAGGATGCTGATTGGGTAATGGCTATGCAAGAAGAACTAAATGAGTTTGAAAGAAATGATGTCTGGAAACTTGTACCAAGACCTAAAGGAAGGTCCATTGTAGGTACAAAGTGGGTGTTCAGAAACAAGACAGATTCAGATGGCACTATCATCAAAAATAAAGCGAGACTAGTTGCAAAAGGATATTCTCAACAAGAAGGAATAGACTATGATGAGACATTTGCTCCTGTTGCAAGACTGGAGGCTATCAGAATTTTTCTTGCATATGCAGCTCACAAGAAATTTAAAGTTTTCCAGATGGATGTGAAAAGTGCTTTTCTCAATGGAGAATTAGAGGAGGAAGTTTATGTTGAACAACCTCCTGGCTTCGTTGATTCAAAACATCCAGATTATGTTTACAGACTGGATAAAGCACTTTATGGACTAAAGCAAGCTCCAAGAGCCTGGTATGAGACATTGGCTCAATTCCTACTGGAAAGTGGATTCAAAAGAGGTACAATTGATAAAACCTTGTTTTATTTGAATCATGGTAAGGATTTGCTATTGGTTCAAATTTATGTTGATGATATCATTTTTGGGTCAACTAACTCCAAATTATGTAAGAAGTTTTCAAAGCTAATGTAGTCTAGATAACAAATGAGCATGATGGGAGAGATGAGCTATTTCTTAGGTCTACAAGTTAAACAGACTGATGATGGAATTTTTATCAATCAGTCAAAATACACAAAGAACCTATTGAAAAAGTTTAACATGCAAGACAGCTCTACTGCATCAACTCCCATAGCTACAGCTACCAAACTTGATCCTAATCAAGGTACAGAGGTGGATGTAACTAGTTACAGAGGTATGATTGGCTCACTATTGTATCTAACTGCTAGTAGACCAGATATCATGTATGCAACCTGTCTATGTGCAAGATTTCAGGCAGAACCAAGAGAACCACATCTTATAGCTGTCAAAAGGATTTTCAGATACTTGAAGGGCACACCATCACTTGGCCTTTGGTATGCTAGGGAATCTGATTTTAATTTATGTGGTTATTCTGATGCTGATTTTGCATGCTGTAAGATAGACAGAAAAAGTACTTCAGGCAGTTGTCAGTTTCTTGGAGGAAGACTTGTTTCTTGGTTCAGTAAAAAGCAAAAGTCAATCTCTACATCAACTGCAGAAGCTGAGTACATTGCTGCAGGAAGCTGTTGTGCTCAGATCATGTGGATGAGAAATCAGCTAATGGACTATGGTTTGTCATATTCAAAAATACCTATTTATTGTGATAACCAAAGTGCTATTGCTATGACAGGAAATCCAGTGCAGCATTCTCTTACTAAGCATATCAGTATAAGATATCATTTCATAAGAGAGCAAGTAACGGAAGGGACAATTGAGTTACACTTTGTTTCTACTGATCAACAGCTAGCTGATATATTCACCAAGCCACTTCCTGAAGCTACATTTACAAAGTTGGTGAATGAACTGGGAATGGTAAACTATGATAGTTTCTGAGAACAGAGAAGGATCAAATACTGATGTTCGTCGAATCCTGATGCATTTTGAATCCTGATGAAAAGCCAATCCTGACTTCAGTCAAACATCAAATACTGATGCGACGTTTCATTTATCAGTAATGTATATCAGTATTTTGTTTTCTGTTCTATTTTCATGATATACTTGTGATTCTTGAATTTGTTAATAAGGTGATTACTTTAATTAGTTCTCATGATTATTTATTTGATTTAATTATTTGAAGAACAAGTTCAATGTAGAAAACAATGAATAAGATTAGAGAAACAAAATTTTCATTGATAATAAGAAAGAGATTATATTCAAAGATACATCTTTTTGTTCTCTATCTACTAATCTATTAAACAGGAAATAAAGTCCAAACCACTCCATTGTTAGTAGCCATCCCAGATCCCATCTTTGCCACTTTGTTTGGGTGGAGGTTGACAGGGATAAGGTTATTTTTGGTGACATATTCATTAACAATGGTTGATGGAGTTGGATGAGGATGCCCTAGATGAAAGCCATGCTAATGTTGCTTGAAGGGCAGCATCGATGTCAATCACTTTTGCAGGCTTTTCTTTCTCGATTTCCTCGAGACCTGCATCCATCTGCAACCAGAGAGTCTCAAGTTGCCTTTCCCAGTCGAAAGTATCAAACTTTTCACGAGTATAACTGAAGATATCTCTTTTCTCGACGAGATGAAGATTCTTTTCTTTGATGGTAAGTTTTGCCATCTCTGTACTGAGAAATTTTGCAAGAAAAGCTTTTGGTTTGCAGGAGAGAAGAAGAAGGAGAAGGGTTAAAAAGTAAGTGGACAAGTCTCTAGGATTAAATAGAGAAGAGTGAAACGAGAATATGAAACGATTCATATTTCTGGTGTAAGTACCAGGTATTTTTTGATTGTGATGTTTTAAATTTCTTTATTTAAAACAAATTACCTTGTTTTATTTTAATCACAATCTTATTTCTCAAATAATACGGGCGCGTGTATTGTACTCACTTGAGTATATACATACAGTTTGAAAATCATGACGCGTGCGGTTATTACCACTCTTACACGTAATTTGTCCATTACCTATGTGTGCACGAGTAGATTGCTGACATCTATCTTTGACAAAACATTAGTTTTGTTTATAATTAATTTAGTTTTCTAAATTGATTCTTTGATTCTCGAAGTATCAGTATTGTATCTTCTCTATCACTTTGTGCGAACACAAACCCTAAATCGAAAATCACAAATTCCTACATATTCGATTTAAAAATGTCTTCATCTGCATTCATAAACAATAAAGTTGTAATTCATGGTGTTACTTTTGCTCCTAACAACTTTACTGCAGTTCTTGATCATCAGGAACTAGATAATGATTTTCATATCATTCAGGATCTTTTGGCCTCAAGTCCAATCAATTATGCTTTAACTCAACCTTCCAAAGTTTCTTTTAAGCGTGTTATGCAGGTGTGGAGTACTGCTGTTTTTGGTGACTGTATGCCATCAGGAAAGCCGAATATGAGTTTTGAATACAATGGTATTACACACCAAGTCACTCCAGATGTTGTTTGTAAAGCTCTTCAACTACCATCTCTAAATGGTGAGATTCCAGAAAAGTTTACTGATGCTTTCTTTTGGAGTTTGCTTTAAAGTTGGGCTACAATGGACAACCAAAGAAATTTGGAGATCTATTCAGAACCATGCTAAAGAAGGAATGGAATTTCTTCTTTGATACCATAAGTAGGTGTTTCTTGAATAAGGTGTCTAACTTTGATGCCTTACCTACTGCCTCAGTTCACATTGGGTACTCTCTAATCTATGAAACTCCTTTTGATTATGGGTCTTTTATATTGCGAGCATTAACTGCTAGAAAGAAAGATAAATGTGGTTTTGTCTGCTATATTAGATTTATTCAGTTAATATTCTCGTACCTATGTCCCAATGTTGAATTTGCTGATGATACAGAATTATCTATCTTTAAGATTTCTGCTAATAACATCAGTTCTCTGCTTAAGAGTGATAAGGCAAATAGTTTTGAAGGTATAACTGCATATATTCCTAATGAGGTCAGGCTTCTTTTAACCAAGAGAATGCCTACTCATTATGGATCAATTACTGATGGTCAAGGACCTAGTTCTGGTGCTATGAGACAGGATATTACCAATCATGTTTCTAAGCAAAGCACTCAACTCAAACACTCTACCAAACAGTCATCCACCTCTGGTGTCTCACAAAAGGCATTAGTTGTAAAATCAAAGAAATTAGCTAGGTCTGATGTGTCTGGAAGACAATCAGTCCTTATATAGGAGTAAAAATATGTAACTCCCCTAAGTCATAACTTTGTAACCCCCAAAGCCATAACTTTGTAACCCCCAAAATAACATTATTACATGAGTTACAAAATCAAAGAAGGAGTTACAAAATTAAAAGAGGAGTTACAAATAAAATATAACAATTTTTATTCAAAAATAGTGTAATAATCCCCCACATGAATAAAAATTGACACTACAAAACGACTCTTTGACACGGAGATAGAGAGCACGGTAGAAACCAGCATAGGATAGGTAGGCGTACACCCTTGAACCTTCCCTTGTAAGAACATATTTACATTTCTAGAATTTCAGTAGTCGCGTTGACCTTGAACTGCCCTTCTGTTTTGTGAAATAATGATACCTCCCCCACTGGAGTCTTTCCCTATATTTGTTCAGTTCTCACTGTTAAGCCCATTTTGGTCCTGAGCTTTAGCCTGGTTCTGTGAGTTTTACCCAGAATTAGCCCCCATAATTCCTTCTTGAAGCGACCCCACTTCACTCACATAGGTGATCTCTCGAGTAATACAAACGTATTATTTGTTCGACATATCGACACATAAGGATCATTAAAAGCATAGCTTAGCCTTACCCAAATTATATCACTATTTTTCATCATAGGAATGGACCGGGGAGTAAAACCCCCACAGTGATCTCACTAAGTCTTTACAGTTAGGTTGTCCCACTGAACCAAGATCTTGGGATCTCCAGTCAACAAGGTTGGGTTTCCTTTGTATCGACTTTTATTATGGGCTTTAGTCTCATTCCTTTCGATGATTTCTCAACTAACTCTCTTGTTAACCCTTTGGTTAGCGGATCCGCAGTGTTATCTTGTGACCTAATATGATCAATAGTGATAACTCCAGTTGAGAGTAGTTGTCTAACGGAATTGTGTCGCCGACGAATATGCCTCGACATTCCATTATATAGTACACGCTCGGTTGTACCAATTGCTGATGTGCTATCACAATGTATACAAAGTGGTGGCACTGGCATCTCCCATCTTGGAATATCCTCTAAAAACTGGCGTAACCATTCAGCTTGTTCTCCTGCTTTATCCAAAGCAACAAACTCAGCCTCCATGGTAGACTTGGTTACCACCATTTGTTTCGAAGATTTCCACGCGATCGCTCCTCCTGCTAGCGTAAATACATATCCGCTAGTGGACTTCGATCCTTTTATACCATTAATCCAGTTTGAATCACTATAACCTTCTAGTACAGCAGGATATCTTGAGTAATGCAATCCATAATCACGCGTATACCTTAAGTACCTAAGCACTTTAGTTATCGCTTTCCAGTGATCCACACCCGGATTACTCGTGTATCGGCTTAGCTTACTAACAGTAAAGGCAATGTCTGGTCGTGTACAGTTCATTAAGTACATCAGACTTCCTATCACTTTAGCATACTCTCCTTGAGAAACACCCTCACCTTTATTTTTCGATAGATGTAAAGTCGTATCAAAAGGGGTTCTTGACACACTAGAATCATCTTTATTATATTTCTCAAGGATCTTATCAACGTAATGTGACTGATTTAGCATAAGTCCACTTGGCGTTCTCAGGATCTTTATCCCTAGAATCACATCAGCTAAGCCCATATCTTTCATGTGGAATCTTGAATGTAATATGTCTTTGGTAGATTTGACCATTTTATCATTACTACCAACGATGAGCATATCATCAACATAAAGACACAGGATCACATATCCCTCTATTGTATCTTTTACATATACACACTTGTCACATTCGTTGATTTTAAATCCATTCGACAATATAACACTGTCAAATTTTTGATGCCAATCTCGTGGCGCTTGTTTTAAGCCATATATTGACTTAACTAATTTACACACTTTGTGTTCCAACCCAGGAACCACAAAACCCTCAGGTTGCTTAATGTAGATTTCTTCGTGTAAATCTCCATTTAGAAAGGCAGTTTTTACATCCATCTGATGCACTTCAAGATTTCGCAATGCTGCAATAGCAATTATCATTCTTATAGATGCCATTCTCGTTACCGGAGAATATGTGTCAAAATAATCAATGCCTTTCTTTTGGCGAAAACCTTGAATCACAAGTCGGGCTTTGTACTTATCTATGGATCCATCTACTTTCATTTTCTTGGTGAAAATCCATCTAGATCCTAGTGGTTTACATCTCGGAGGAAGATCCACCAATTCCCAAGTATGATTCTGCATAATAGAATCAACTTCACTCTTGATAGCCTCTTTCCAAAATGGACCATCTGGACAATGCACAGCTTCTGAATAAGACCGTGGTTCATTTTCGAGCAAGTAAGTTACAAAATCCGGCCCGAATGATTTTTCAACTCTAGCTCTTTTGCTTCGACGAGGTGCATCCTCTGTTTCAAGTTCATCCACGCTTTCTTGTTCCTCGTCCTCACTATATTCAATTTCAGAATTAGTTTCACGTGTCCGTTTTGATGAACTTGAACTTTCTATGGATTTTCGAGGAAATATATGTTCAAAAAATGAAGCATTTCTTGATTCCATTATAGTATTCTTGTGTATGTCAGGGATTTTTGACTCGTGCACAAGAAATCTATATGCCGTACTATTAGGCACATACCCAATAAAAATACAATCCACAATTTTTGGACCAATTTTCACCCTCTTTGGTTCTAGTACAAGAACCTTTGCAAGGCACCCCCACACACGCAAGAATTTATAGGAAGGCTTCTTCCTTTTCCATAATTCATAGGGAGTTAGCTCTTGATTTTTACGGGGTATCCTATTCAATAGATAATTTGCTGATGTGACAGCATCTCCCCATATATTCGTAGGCAACCCTGAACTGAGCAACATTGCATTGCACATTTCTTTCAAGGTCCTATTTTTACGCTCAGCAATCCCATTTGATTGAGGCGAATACGGTGCAGTGACTTCGTGAATAATTCCATGTTTCGCATAGAATTCACCAAAAGGTGATACATATTCACCACCTCGGTCACTTCTTATTACTTTAATTTTTCCTTTAAGTTGAGTTTTAACTTCATTTTTATAGAGCTCAAACTTCTCTATAGCTTCATCTTTGCTCTTAAGCAAATATACATAACAAAATCTTGTACTATCATCCACAAATGTGACGAAGTACTTATAACCATCCCTTGTTTGATTTGATTTTAAATCACACACATCACTGTGAATCAAATCCAAGGGTTTTGTATGTCGTTCAATCGTTTGAAACGATGATCTTGTTAATTTTGCCTCTACACAAATTTCACATTTGTGCTTCGAACTAATTTGGAATGTTGGGATATGGTTCAAGTTAATTAATCTACGCAATGTTTAATAATTAACATGACCTAGTCTACCATGCCATAAATTGGAAGACTCAAGCAAGTAAGCAGAATTATTATTATTATTAATACTCTTCACAGTCATTACATTAAGCTTAAATAACCCCTCGGTTACATAGCCTTTTCCCACAAACATTCCTTTCTTGGACAAAATAACCTTATCAGATTCAATCACCATGCGGAATCCATGCTTGTTCAGCAACGAGCCAGAAACCAAGTTCCTTCGGATCTCCGGCACATAGAGGACATCATGGAGGGTCAGCTCCTTGCCAGATGTCATCTTCAACACAACCTTGCCCTTCCCAAGGACTTCAGATGTTGCAGAGTTTCCCATAAACAGCTTCTCTCCAATCTCAGTTGGTGTGAAGGTGTAGAACAACTCCTTGCTAGAGCATATGTGCCTTGTAGCACCAGTGTCAATCCACCATTCTTTCGGGTTGGAGCCGATCAGGTTCACTTCGGACACCATAGCAGAGAGACTGATTTCAGACATATCTTGAGCCACATCATCCACCATGTGGGCCTCGTGCTTCTTCCTTTTCGGTGGTCTGCACTTAGTTGACTTGTGACCCATCTTGTCACAGTTGAAACACTTTCCTTGAAATTTCTTCTTAGAAACTCCACCCTTGGGTCCCAGGTTGGACCTCTTGTCTGGTTTCCCCTTCTTGAACTTGGAGTTCTTCTTGACCTCCATAACATTAGCACTAGAGGAAGAGATAGACCGATTCTTATTATCCTCCTCAATTCGGAGTCTCAAGACAAGGTCTTGCACTGTCATCTCCTTTCTCTTATGCTTCAAATAATTCTTGAAGTCCTTCCAACCAGGGGGCAATTTCTCAATAATGACGGCTACTTGGAAGGCTTCATTCATGGGCATCCCCTCAGCCTCCATGTCATGCATGATCATCTGAAGGTCTTGAACTTGGCTAACCACCTTCTTGGAATCCACCATCATAAACTCAAGAAGTCGGGACACTATAAACTTCTTAGTACCCGCATCCTCGGTTCTGTACTTTCTGTCGAGTGAATCCCACAAAGCTTTGGACGTTTTCAGCACACTATACACATTGTATCGTGAATCACTTAAACAGTTCATTATATAATTTCTGCATAAGAAATCCGAGTGGTTCCAAGCTTGAGCTGCACTCACAAGCTGAACATCGGTTTCAACGTCTTTTAGCTTAGGTGCATCCTCAGTCAAGAACCTCACAAGGTTCAAGGTGGTGAGGTAGAACAACATCTTTTGTTTCCACCTCTTGAAATTCAGCCCACTGAATTTCTCCGGTTTTTCCGCGTGAGCGGTTACCGGTACAGCCGTATTTGGCACCACAAGGGTCGTCGCATTAGGCACTACCTCGGCAGTTACACGCCTATTACCATCACCAGACAAGCTAGTTCCGTCAACTCCCAACATTTCTGAAATCACAATTATAATCATTATCAATTAATACAATTGCATAAAACAACAAATACAATTATTTACTAATAAATTAGTAAAATATGCACAAATTTAGCGACAACAAATAACTTACAAAATTGTATACTATAAAGTTTAAGTCGCATGCGTTATGTAATCTTATTAGGATTAAAAAAAAACTATTGCATTTAACAAATTAATAAATGCAGGTCCAGAATATAGGCACACGAGGTTCTAACAGAACAAGAAAGAATCATACATATATGCACATCAAACAGGAATCCAATTAAAGCATCCATATTCTCTATCAAGCATATGATATTAGAAACTAACAGACTACTCAAGTGGCATGTATTGCAAGACACAAGAAGACAGGGGGCATGATAATTTACAGGAAAAATCTAATAAGTAAAACCATAAAGGCAGTGACATGCAATTCACCAATTTAAAGATATATAGTCTTAGAATTTAAATATGCTAATAATCTCATTCTAGAAGCTACTGACATAAACATGCAACTTAAAACGCAAATATAAATTAAGCCAATGGTCCAAAGAAACTGTTTTTAACAGGAACCGATTTAAAGAATATAAAATTTTAACAAGAGACATGCATATATACAAGGAAATGGATAGATTGCATGTACGAAGAAATAAAGCAGTCAATATTATCAAAAAAATCATCATGTATATAAAAAAAACAGTGACCAATTATCACCATAATTATACAAGATGTAAGCACATAAAAAAATACATATGGCATGCAAATTACAGAGTATGAAATTAGACTACTTGCATGGTCCAGTAAGGAAAAAAAACATAAACTAAAGAATATGCATGGTATAGAACAGAAGATCAACATATCAATATTAGCATTTATCTCACAAGCTATACAAGCATAAACAATTAAATTAACACAAGTATTGAGATAAAAATTACATGGCCTATCTAATAATTGTTACAAGGGCGACGCTGCAACAGAGCATGTTAACACACAAAAAAAAAAAAAACACCTGGGGGGCCGGGATAGTACGGATGGTAAAACAAAATCACATAGGTCATGCTAGTTTTGTTTGAACATACAAAGAAGATATAACAATCACAATATCAGTGGCATCCAAATACTATATTCCCGAAAACATAAAATCCAAATAAATCAGTATATGAACTAAACCAATTCATATGAATTATTATTATCTGTTTTAAGCTTGTAGGAAGTATAGTAAGAGATTGTACCTGAAATCACAATTATAATAAGAAAAATATCGAAAGAATGTTTCGAGGCACGTGAAAACCACGCTATCCTTAAAACACATAAGCCCCTTCCACGTGGTGCTTGAAGGTTGTTTGTTGCTTCCGTCTCCCAGGATACAACGAAACGAGGTGATCTTAAGCACTCGAGATCCGCCTCCTACGAACCGATCAAATATGCTCTCTATCTCACAGAAACAGAACCTATATAGCTCTAAGAAGGATGCAAGAAAGACTATATAGAAGCTTGAGTGATTTTTTCTCAAAACAATGAGCCCAAGGCCTCCTTATATAGGAGTAAAAATATGTAACTCCCCTAAGTCATAACTTTGTAACCCCCAAAGCCATAACTTTGTAACCCCCAAAATAACATTATTACATGAGTTACAAAATCAAAGAAGGAGTTACAAAATTAAAAGAGGAGTTACAAATAAAATATAACAATTTTTATTCAAAAATAATGTAACAGAGAGATGCTCCAGCTACGTACCCAATAATTTGAAGTCAATCAGATAAAAAATTGGACATTCTTAGAATCTGATCCGGCTTATCACATAGTCCTCTATTCTCTCCACGTATATTTATAACATCCTATTTCATATCGAGAAAATTTAAAATTTTAGTTCAGTATATAAACAAAAGTGATTCACGTGCCTGAGGATGACCTAGGATTCTCCTGAGGTTAAAAGTTTTTCAATACATATTTAAGGGTGTTTAGGTAAATTTACTGATAAAAATTTAATAATTACAAAAATGCCCCTGCGGGACCACTTAATTTATAGGTGATTTGTGTTATAACCTCAGGAGAATCCCTGAGGACAACCTCAGACCCATTTTTCTCTAAACAAAAATACTATTATTAATTGCACAAATAAATCGTGATCTTTTGGTGATTCGTAATGGACTTGTGGATCCCAAATTAACTTCGACATATTTCGAATTCGGAATTGGAACTTGATTTAATTTTTAAGAAAGACTCACAATTTAAATCCGAATTGTGACCAATCTAAATTTTAACATTTCTCGTAATAATTTATACCTAACAGTTTCTTCAGATCCCATGTCTTGCTTTCTTCTGCCTAAGTCATTGTGTAAAGAGCTCGAAAGAATGATGAATAGCTTTTGGTGAGGTTCGAAGGATAACAATAAAAAATGAATAAGGTGGTTATCATGGACTAATATGAGCATGTCAAAGAAATTGGGAGGTCTGGAATTTAGAGATCTATATGGATTTAACCTTGCTTTATTAGGGAAGCACTGTTGAAATTTTCTACGTAATCCGAATACGTAAGTAGCCAGGGTGCATAAAACTCGATATTTTCCTAATACTAATCTGTTTGAAGCAGCTCGGGGTGGGGGTGAGTTTTATATGGTCAGGGTTATGGCAAGCTAAGGAGATTCTTAAGAAGGGATTCAAATGGGTTCTTGGAAACGGGGAAACAAAAAAGGTTTTTTCAAATCCTTGGGTTAGAGGCAAAGAAGGCTATATGGTGGACAAAACACATACAGATACATCTCGTGGAGTGAAAATTTGTGAGCTGTTTGTTCCTGATAGAAAGTTATGGGATATTCATTAGGTGAACAACTCATTTTTGAGTTATGATGCCAAAGCAATTTTGGCATTCCTATCCCGAAAAATCCGACCTCAGATCATATTGCTTGGACTCATACTATTGATGGAAAATATACGGTGAAGTCAAGGTATAGTTTCTAACTAGCACCAGCAATTCAGTGAATGCAGATAGGAAACAGTTAACCAGGGTTGGTCGAAGATCTGGAGAATGGAGGTACCCATAAGGTGAGGATCTTTTTATGGCGTTTGTGCAAAAACAATGTGCTTGTGCGTAACATATTAAAAGGTAGAGGAGTACAGACTACAATATTATGCCCGATGTGTGAGGTTGATGTCGAGCAATTGCTTCATATTTTCCTTGATTGGTAAGTTTGTTATGGAATGCTGGAAATATTTGGATTTAGAGTTTGACACGCTAGAAATCGAATCATGTCCGGAGTGGCTATTGCAAAGATTAGGTGTAGAAACTCGCGAGAAAATGATACAAATGACTACGGTATTATAGGGAATCTGGAGTGCAAGAAACATGAAAGTGTGGGATAATAAAAAAGTAATTCCGGAGCTAGCTATGTAGTGGAGTGTGAAGCAGATTTCTCACAAGTCAAGAACTGGTACTGTAAATGTGCAGAGCTATCAAACTACTGTAAATCACTGGGTAGCGCCGGCTGCAGGTGGTTTTAAAGTCAATGTGGATGCTTCCGTTTATGAGGGGACTTCGAGTTTTACTGTTGGAATGATATTGCGTGATCACCTAGGAGGCTTCTGCAAAGCAGGAAATTCACGTCAAGAGGGAGAGGTCATAATATTTGAAGCAGAAGAAGCATGGGGAGTATCGGAGATAGACTATTGAACTAGGCATCTGGAATGTGGAAGTTGAGAGTGATTCGATACTTGGAGGTGGGGAATATGCTTAATGAAAGTCGCTATCTAATTAGTATTTGCACGGATATTTTTGTCTCATTTGTTAAAAAACAAATCTACAAAATCGTACATATATATGTTAGTTAGGGTGTATTGTAAGACTAATTACTATAATGATTTTCTTTTCCTTCACATTTAGGCTCAGTTTGGTATTGCTATTAAAAACTTGTGCTGTTGAAAAAGTGTTGTTAAAATAAGTGTTGTTGCGAAAATCAAATAACTGTTTGGTAATATTTTTGATATATGCATGTTTTCTATATTATTTTTAAAAAAATAATATTTTTGGTGAGATTTGATGTTGATATTGTAGATTCTGAGTTCCTTTTAATGAGAGAATTACAGTATAGAAGAAGACTAGGAGTATTCAGAACTATGTATTTGTATTACTTTTCTTCTTGAAAACAAGGTACAGACTTCAACTCCTATTTATATGTAAATAGAAGGATATGAACCATCAGTACATAAATAAGAACATATACGTTACAGATACATAAAGACTTAATATATTCCCACACATTCATTGAATCCAACATTCCAGAATAAACAAGAAGAGTTTAGTTTACTTATCCAGCATATTCCTCCCTTAAACTAACACTCCTTTCGATCCTTCATGCCCAACATCATTTTGTAGTTATCCAACAGTACTTTTGAAAGCGGATTTGTGAACACATCTGCTACTTGGTCACGACTAAAAACATGATGCATTTGCACATTCTTTTCCTTCACATACTCCCGAATAAAATGAAACCGAACATCTATATGCTTACTCCTTTCATGATGTACGGGATTCTTAGCTAGCTCAATTGCCGATTTATTATCAACCCGTATTTCAGTTGATCCGTGCTGTGGGAGTCTTAACTCAAACAATAACCATCTCAGCCATATTGCATGACATACACAATAGGAAGCAGCCACATACTCTGCCTCACACGTTGACAAAGATACTATCGGTTGCTTCTTTGAATTCCATGTAAAAGCAGTATTTCCCATAAAGAACATATATCCAGATGTGCTTTTTCGATCATCCACATCTCCACACCAATCACTATCAGAGTATCCTACCAGTTTGTAGTCCATTGTTCTAGAGTAGAACAATCCCAATGATTTTGTTCCCTGAATGTATCGCAGAATTCTCTTGATCGCTTTCCAATGAGAATATTTTGGATCTTCCATGAACCTGCTTACTATACCAACACTATATGCAAGATCAGGTCTGGTACACGTGAGATATCGCAGACTTCCAACCAAACTTTGATACCTATTTACATCCACTGGAGCTCCTCCCTCAAATTTAGATAGCTTTGTGCCAAGTTCCATCGGTGTTGCCACTGGATTGCAATGCTCCAATCTGAATTTCTTTAAGATATTATTTGCATATGCTTCTTGAGATATAAAAATTCCTGATTTATCTTGTTTCACTTCAATGCCGAGGAAATATCTCATTAAGCCTAAATCAGACATCTCAAACTCCCGAGTCATAGCCTTTTTAAAATCACTTATCATTTCTTCATTGTTCCCCATAAAAATCAGGTCATCAACATAAAGTGCCACAAGTAACAAATTACCTTTTCTTTGTTTCACATATAGGGCAGGTTCGTAGGGGCACTATATGAATCCATTCTCCTTGAAGTAGGTGGCAATACGTTTATTCCATGCCCGAGGCGCCTGTTTTAATCCATATAACGCCCTATATAACTTCAATACCATTTTATCTTGTCCTGCTTTTACGTACCCAGGTGGTTGACATACAAATACTTCTTCCTCGAGCATGCCATTTAAAAATGCAGATTTCACGTCCATTTGGTAGATTGGCCATTGGAATTGAGCTGCTTGAGATATGAGTAGTCGTATTGTCTCCATTCTAGCAACGGGTGCGAAAACTTCATCATAATCTATCCCAGCCTTTTGTCGGTATCCCTTTGCAACAAGCCGTGCCTTGTATCTTTCGATTTCACCTTGGGCATTCATCTTCTTTTTATAAACCCATTTAACATCAATGGGCTTACAACCTTCTGGCAGTTCCACCAAATCCCAAGTTTTATTTTTTTCGATGGCTCTAATCTCATCATCCATTGCATCTCTCCACTTCTTATCTTCTGCAGCATCTTCAAAAGTGATATTTTCGGTATCGGCTATCAAACATACTAAGTGTGCTTATACAAATCTTGTAAACTCCTCATTCTAGGATTCCGAGGTTCATCCTCATCTGATTCTTCTTCTTCGGATGTATCAAAACTTGTCAGTGAGATTTTAGATATTGGAATATCACCTTTTTTTGTTTCTTTTCCATGTTCTTTACTCCAGTTCCATGCATCATCTTCTTGTATCTTCACATCTCGGCTCACAATAACCTTCATAGCAACCGGGTCAAGAAGCATGTAGGCTTTTGTTTTCTCATCATACCCAATAAAAACATATTTTCTGCTTTTGTCATCCAATTTTGTTCTTTTTTGATCTGGTATATGCGAATATGCCACACTTCCAAACACTTTTAGGTGCGATACAGTAGGTTTCCATCCACTCCACATCTCTTGAGGTGTTTGATTTTCAAGAATTGAATGTGGGCAGCGATTCTGAATATATACAGCACACTGCACAGCCTCTGCCCAAAGTTCTTTCAGAAGTCCTTTGCTCTTTAACATTGATCGAACCATGTCTAGGATAGTCCGATTTTTTCTTTCAGTTACGCCATTCTGCTGTAGTGAATATGGAGCTGTTAAAAATCTTCTGATGCCTTGTTCTTCGCAATATTCCGTGAAAGAATTTGATGTGTATTCTCCACCTCTATCTGACCGCAATGCCTTAATATACATTCCTATCTTTTTTTCAACAAGCACTTTGAATTTCTTGAATGCTTTTAAGGCTTTAGATTTTTCTTTTAAAAAATAAACCCAAGTCCCTGCTAGCATAGTCATCGATGAAAGTAATGAAGTACATTTTTGAACTATATGACTGGGGTGTGATAGGACCACAAATATCGGTGTGCACCGATTCGAGAGACCTTGTAGCATGATATTTTACCTTCTTCTGAAATGAATTTCTTATGTGTTTGCCCAGTACACATTCTTCACAAAATCTTCCTGTATAATCCATGTTTGGCATTCCATGGACCATTTCTTTATTAGCCAGCTCCTTTAAACCACCATAATGTAGATGTCCGAAACGCTTATGCCACAAAGATGCTTTATCCTCTACTTTTACTTGCATGAATGATTCCTGTATGGTTCTCAAATTGAGTTTGAACATTCGATTTTGAGACATTTCTGTTTGAGCTAGTAGCCTGTCATGTTTGTCCTTCAAGTACATAGCTTTATCTTCAATAAGAACTTTGTACCCCTTCTCCACCAATTGTCCCAGGCTAAGTATGTTACTCTTCATGTCAGGGACATAATAGACATCTTCAATTAATCCTTCTTTTCCATCCTTTTGAGAGAAATGAATTTCGCCTTTTCCTTTTACTTGTACCTTTGATGCATCTTCGAAAGACACGAATCCGGAGTCTATTTCTATCAAATCTGGGAAGAGATGTTTATTCCCAGACATATGATTGCTTGCGCCGCTATCAAGATACCAAATAGTGTCATTTTCTGGAACATTATCTTTGTACGCCATTAGAACAATACCATTATCTTCTGTCTCCTCTTTCTCGACAAAATTTGCTCTTTCCTCAACCTTCTTGTTAAACCAACATTCTTTGGCAAAATGCCCGAACTTTCCATAATTATAACATTCTACTGATCCTCTTCCTCTCCCATATGTTGATCTGCCACGACTATGTCCTCGTCCGCGCCAATTTTGTTGATTTGTCTGCTCTCTTCCTTCAAATCTATTGCTTACATGTCCACGTCCTCTACCTCGGTTAAAATTTTGATTTGTACGTCCGCGACCTCTTCTTCTAGTATGTTGTGAGTACAGCAGCTTGTCTTTGTCTTCAACAGAGGCATTAGCTTTTAACACCTGGGATTCCGTCTCTTCCTTTTTTAACAATCTTTCTGAATATGCTTGTAATGATCCCATGAGTTGATCAGTGGTCATGGTTTCCGTGTCATTTGATTCCTCAATGGATATGCCAACAAGTTGCAATTTTGTATTTGTAAGAACCCTGATTTTTGTAATATTTTTAAAAATATAATATCATATAACATTGTGAATTCGGGACCTTTTGAGTCACCTATGTTGTCTAATGGAATTGCTTATCTGAGAAATTTATGTTGTCATATTCACTGTGTAAGAAAAAGGGAAGATTGTGGAAGGCAAGAGGCCTACTGCCATTAAGAATTGTAAAAACTTGAGATTTGAGGATTATTAGAGTATTAGAAGATTTCAAGAGACTAAGATAAGGAGTTGTGGATATTTAAGGGATTTACACAATTAAGTACTTAAGGAATTACAAAGGAAATCTCTACGCGACAAAATGTTATTACGAGGAGTTTATTTAAGATATGTTAAGAAATAAGGATTAAGTTACAAATATTGGTGGAGAAATAATAATACAAGGGAAATATTGCATGCAAAGTATCATGTAACTAGCTAGTTAGGAAAGCAAACTAGAAAGTAAAAAGTAACTAGATGAATAGTATAAAGTATGTGCACCATACTTTAGGGGACAAGGAGGTATGGCTTGAACCTAGGCTACTAGACTAGGGTGGAGACATGTGAATGATATACATATCAATACATAGCAATAATACATCTCATAATTCAAACCACACATCAAACAAAACATAAAAACATCTCAAATATTTCTGCTCCCGGCCATGACAAACAGCAGCTCAGTAAAATGACCATAGAGCCTTCGTTTCTCATCCAACTCTTGCGTTCTATAGCTTTTTGAAAAGATATTGAGATGATCTACAACTCTTCTTTAGAAGCCTTGTCCATTAAAGCAAGATGTTCTTGATGTTCGTGTTAGTTTAAGGTTTATTAAGGATAGATCAAGCTTCTCCAAGGATTACAAAGCTTATAAAAGGTCACTAGAGACTCAAGGAAGGTATAACTATCTCTCAACCCTTAGCCATGAGAAGTTTATAGTTTATGTTGTTAGATCTATAAGTATTGGAGTGAATCTTGATGGTTTGAACTTTAGATGACGAGATCTTGAAGATATATGCTTGTTGTTGTGATTGTAAGGCATGTGCTTAGAGTATGTGGTCTCATGTATGGAATAGAGATGAGTCTTGGTGGATTTAATGGTTGTAAAGAGAGTATTGTGTTGTTGTGAAGTGTTAAAGTTGAAAAGGTGCTTGTTGTAAATTCTGGGAACATAGTCTGTCTCGTAGGAGGGTTTTGAACCTCTAAATCTTGTCTCCCGAGGGCCTAATACATATGGTTGGAAAGATAATTTCATGTAGTTACTAGGCATCACTAGTACAAAATTGACTTTATACGTCGCCCCTTTTACGTCGGCTAAACATAAAAGCGACGTATATACTACTTTTATACGTCGGTTCTTGTTTTAGCCGACGTAAAAGGGTTAATCAGATGACTTTTTACGTCGGGTTTTTATTTGACCGACGTATAATGTGTGTTTTATACGTCGGTTGAGGAAAAGGCAACGTATATGATGATATTATACGTCGGTTAAGGAAAAGGCGACGTATATGACACTATTATATACGTCGGTTTTTCTCACCACCCGACGTATAAAATTTCATTTTTTACATCGCTATATACATGACTGACGTATATACTATTAGTAGTCAATTAATAATCAATAATGTCGGTTATTCCCCAAATCAAACTGCGTGAGTTCTAAATCTCACTCAATCTCTCCTCCTCCATCTCTCGATCTCTGTTCGTCCCTACCACCACCACCAACGCTGTGGTGGTTTTTCCGACAAAATACAACACACACACACACGCACACGACACACCCATCATACACAAACCCACAAACTCGCACACAACTCTCCTCCCTCTCTTCCTCATCTCCGCTGCTACTCCTCTCATCCTCCTTAATCTATTCACACCATCAATTTGGACAAAATCATCTTGAATCCAAATCCCCAAATTATATATAAACCCTAATTTTTATACCCAATTTGGATAAAAATGGGTTCTGGTAATAATCTTTTGTGTTAAATAAGCTTGATTTCTTGTAATTGTTTACATCTTGCTCTGGTTTTTCAGTATATTTCTTTTGACACCTCTATGATTATATTATGCAGGTTCGCTTAATTGGCTATTGTGTCGAAGATTCCCTTTTCCTAGTCTATCAATTCATCGAGAATGGAAATTTAAGCGAACATTTGCAAGGCTCAGGTAATGAATTCCCTTTTTCTATTGTTAATAGTTCTTTCTAGATCAATCTTAGTAGGATTGCTGGTAAAAGGAATGATTTGTAATTTTATTTATCAGTTGAGTTTTCAGGAATCTTTTTATGCTGATAAATATATGTGATTGTGTATGTGACCTTCATTGCTATAGCTTTGTACATTAGTTAAATGTTAATCAGTTCATCAATAACTGCTAAGTGGATTACGAGTGAGGGCTGGAGAAAACCACCTAGATAGTAAAACATATGAGGTTATTATGACCTGTCATTTACGTTTTGCTATGAGCTTCTAATAGGAGGCTCTAGGTAATGATCATACTGATGAAATTATACTTACTTTTCTGAGCTGCAGTTACACATCATTTTCGGGTTTATTTCCTTTGTTGTCAAGAGGATCGTTACCATTGGTAAAGGTGGAAGAGATATCGCAGACGATTGATGCTTACAGTTCTACTGTCCAGAACGCTGTTCAGTTTGTAGGACCATACTCTTCCTCCTCCTTTACTACGAACGCGAAGTTTGAAGTCAGAAGTCCCAAACACGTTCAGGTTTGTTTTTCTGTCTGCCTTTAGTCAATATGTTAATTCTCCAACATGCAATAGACAATGTTATAGTAGCTTAGTGTAATCAGTAATGCTTAGGAACGTACAACATCACAGCTGTTTGGAGTCCATATGCATTTATGGTGCCAGGAGAAAGGGTGATGTTGTTGGAAAATCAAAGAGAATCAGATTGCTCAACTTTCAGCAAATTCTGAATTTGGGAATATGGAGAGCGAATACCTGAAGTTAAAACTGCAAATTAAGCGAGCGACTAGCCTAAAAGCTGGTGCTTGGTTGCTGTCTTAGTTGGTTGTATTAGGATGTAGTTGTTAACTTAACTAACAGCTTATACAGGATAATGTAATTTTTTGCAACTAGATAAATCTAGTCAATGTCTGGTAAATCAGTTAAACAAGAAACTTTTAATTGGTACATGTTTGTGTAGGTAACTGGTAGGATTGTGTATTTGATTAAAGAATGGTTATGCTTAAGTTTGCAACTGAATAGCTAATTCGTAAGACATTAACGCTGATGAAAACTTTGTGTACTTCTGTTTTTTGATAGGTCATGATTTCTGCTAAGGAACTGCCAGATGTTGCTATTCCTCCTACTGTAGATGATTTAAATTATAACTTATAGGTTTGGTTTGTTTAATTGCTTAGCATGCCTTCTACATTTTTAGCACATTTAGTATTTTTATTGCTAATCAAGTCTCCCACATCTGGTTCTTATTCATTATTATTCAATCAGATGTGTAAATAGTAATATTCCTTGTATAAATAGTGAATATGTAAATGGAGTGTCAAGATATTGATTGTGTTTTCTTTCTGTTGTTTGACAGCTCAAGGTTGACAAAATTAAGTTAATTGAACTTTGTGGAACCTCCGAGGATGAATTTAATAGTGTAAGCAATAAGCAACACCTCTCTTTATATTCGGAATCACCTAGTGTAAATTAGCTTTGTCACTTCAGCTTTGTGCCATAGCTAAATATTGTTTTTTTTGTAACAACATTCCACGTCTCTACCTCCATGAAGGATCTCTGCTTCGATCAGTTTGGAATTACGAAGGAGAAATCAGATCCAAAAAAGGTGAAAGGGAACCGAGGTAATTATCATGTTTTTTTTTATTCCACTTTTTAGATGGTTAATTTAATTGCATTAACTCGGTGGCACATTCAGCATCTAAAATCACTTTATTTGTGCAGATCTTCTGGATGAATTACCTGAAAAAAGGAGAATCGAGGATGGGGGTTAATTATCTGATGATGAAGATGAGGTATTTACAGTGCACCTACATGTAGATTTCTGTTTGTGGAAATTAGCAATGACACTCAGCAAACTTCCTCTTCTAAAAAGCATTGTCTGCAGCATTTGTTATTCTGTTCTGTTCTTCACTGGTACAATTCCCTCGAGTCTTATAGTCCTTCAATGCTAAATGCATGAGATGCTATATCGTTTCTGGCTGACATCTTCTTATGGTAGTTGATTCATGTGATTTTTTACTTTATAGTGAAGTGTTCTGAACTTCTGATAAATCGAGAGGATACATTAGATTGTATTTCACTTCGAAACAGTTCAAACTAAAGTATGAAAGATTTTGTTTAATCAAAAGGATCAAATATGGGATTCTAGATGTACCATGAGTTTTCTCTTGCATACCTAATTTACAATCTCATTCTAGACGCTCAGTTTTTTGTAAGATCAGGTCTAAAATGAGGGCAGCATCATGTGAACAATCATCTATTCAATATTATGAGCTGTATCGACCTTAGATTTGGTGCACTAATGAACATTCTAGAATGTCTAGATGTGCAACCTGTGTTTAAATTTATTTTGGTAATGCATCAGTTCTATTTAGGTTTTTGTGTATGTGTTGTGTGCCCTGAAGTAATGTAATGGTTAATAAGGCTAAACGGATGATCTACAGCATTCAGTATTATGTGCAGTAGCAACAGTTTGAGGTTTACTAAATTTAAATTACTTGCAGATGACTTGTGCATTGTGCAAGCACGGTCAGGTATAATTTTTTAAATAAAAATAATATTTTATTAAATGTATTATTGTAAAATTTTCGATTACATTTAAAATGTCAGTCAATTTCAGTCATTTGATGATCCTCAATTTCTAAATCTTTCGAGTGGTTATGTGCTGCAGTTAAAGGCAGGTGGTAATGATGAACTTTTTACTCGAAATGGTAGATGGAACTTCAATAATAAGGTACACGTAAATTTGTATATGTAAATTACTACGCTGAGCGAGTTTTAATACTGGTACTAAAACATTTGGTGTTCAAAAACAGAAATATGCAGAAATGCCTGAGGGATGTCAGTGAATAGTATGGCTTAAAATCGTCTTTGCATGGTGTTCAACACTACCGAAAGTCTACTGGATTGCATGTGGCTGACCAGACACCATCCACTCCAGCCAAAGTTCAAGTGCATCTACCTTGGCCAAACCAGATTCCTCCATATATGTATAATTATCAGAACTCTGTTGAGGAATTAAATGTATGACATGGTTAATCAAGAATTTATGTAAAAATTATTTCAATTTAACTAATAACTTTGTTGAGAAATTTGGATTGCAAGTTTTATTATTTTTTTTGGTTTGTAATAACATGGATTTTGGTAAATATATAAATATAAAATGGGGAAAAATTGTTATTTTTAAATAGACAATATACGTCGGTTTGTTAGACAATATACGTCGGTCTTTTGGACTGTATACGTCGGGTCTTTTTTGACAATATACGTCGGCTTTTTACTACATTTTACGTCGGTCTTTTTTGGACATTATACGTCGGCTTTTCTAGACATTATACGTCGGCTTTTTAGCGACGTATATTTAGACTTTATACGTTGCCTTTTTAACCGACGTAAAAGAGGGGTGACTTTATACGTCGCCCCTCCTTACGTCGCCAAAATGCCGACGTATAAGGCCTATTTAACCGACGTAAAAGACCAGTTTTGTACTAGTGCATATAAGTTTCATGTCCTAGAGATGTGTAGTTTTTGAGATATGGTCTGATTAGTGAGGAGTGGTTCTGGAATCCGAACTGCACTGTGATGCTGACTTGTGAACTGCATTAGAACCCCTAAAAATTATGCTGGTGTTATGAAAATTTGAGCGTAGTCAGATTATATAGTTGTGAAGGCTGTCCAAGAAGAATTTGAGTAAAATTTGTATTTTTCAATTTTATAAAAATGTTAAAGCGAAGTGTGCGCGAGTGAAAAATCACCTAGGAGGTTAGTTTAACGTAGTTTTAAGAATACTCACTTGTGTTTCAAGTTTGAGGAATGGATTCGAGTCGAATGGGTAACGAAGGTGATAAAGTGATGACATGGTCATATGGGAGGGTTAGTGGTCACAAATTGGAGTCGTTAAGTTGGTCTTACATCCTTTAAAACCTTGCGATTAAGTAGTGTTGTTAAGGTATTAACGTACGAATGTTGGATATGTATAGATCTTCGTTCCACTTCGCGAGCCCGACCACCCCAACCTCACCAAGGCAAGTTTTCCAACCCTAAGTATTTATTTTCAAAAGATTATATTCTTGATTTTACCTATGCAAGTTTACTTTTCAAAACTTATATAAGGATTTTTACTGTTGTGTTTGTAGTTTCCAAACGTATTATATGCTTACGCTTTATGAGATTATGTTGAAGTTTGAGATATATACATATGTGTTTGTACACCCTTGAACTTAGAACGAAAGTGTTTTCTTCGGACAACGACTCTAGCAATAGAGGTCGTAGCGGTCCAAATATACTATTGACCGGGGAGCGGTATATAGTGGTATCGTGATTAAATTGCGAAAACCCGAAGAGTCATTCGGGAAGTATCGTATACTTAAGTAATTATTATTTTTACGTTGTTAAAAATACTCAAAATATCTATCTTGGATTAAAAGCTTATTTTAATTAAATAATTATTTTATTAATTGTTTATATTAAATCTCAAAATATCATTTATTAATTATTGTTCATTATTTTAAAGACAAAACTAATCCAAGATACCTTTAGCGTTTTCAAACTCGAACTCTTTCGAACCCAAAACATTTTCGAAAACCCCCGGTCAGGTTTTGCTTCTTGTACATTTTTCAAGAATTATCGGTCGACTGAGGTCGAACTTCAACTACTCGAATTTTCTATCAAAATGATTTTTGACAAGAAAGAAAAAAAAAAGGGACTCTGGCAGGTGTGGGAATCGTTGACGAACGATTCCCGGGATGTGTAAGCGGCCGTGAGCCAGGCGGTCCATCAATTATTATTCCGGCCCAGGTGTTGCCGAAGGATGATTACGGATGTAGTTTTCATTGAGGGTGATTACGGATGTAGTTTTCACCCGAGGATAGTAATGGATGTAGTTTCTATCCTTCTACTGGTAGAGAAGACCCGCGGATTATTGGACTTGGATGTGGCGACTGATCATCGTCAATCCCTGTCAGGTTTTATGTTTTCTTCAAGTCCCATCCTCCACTTTGGAAAAATACTCAAACACTGCTTCTTTGGCCTAAGTGCCAAGTTGCCGATAGTGTGGTTTTTTATAAGAAAAATATTGACATCATGCAGTATCTAGAACTGCAAGATTTTTTATAAAGATTGGCACGTGTTAGTGCACTCTTGCAATTATTTCAAAGAATGAAATGTTTTTGAATGAGAAACCTTCTAAGCTAATGGAAGGAAAGAGGTTTTGCAATAATGGATTCCCTGTACAATATGTTAACCGTAGAGTATTTTGCCGAAAATGATATACTCATATGTATATATTTTCAAACTTGAGATATATTGAAATGAGAACCTTATAAAGGATTCATATGTTATTCTTAAAGCTCCTTAGTGAGTATAAATGTTTTATTCAAACTCAGACATATATATTGTCGAGTTATGTTTTGTAATCTGAGATATATACCCATACAATTGGGAACGTTTTCGAAATAAACCACATTATTATTTTTCAAATTGGTGAACTTGTTGAGCATTATGTAGCTCATTCTTGCTTTATAAAAACTTTTCAGAAAGAGAAGAATTTGGTCAGTTAACTCCGCACCAGCAGAAGAGGAGTAGAAGAGTTACCCCTGAGAGGATTTAGTTCCTGATAAATACTACAGAGTAAGTCTGATAGGTTTTCAACTTTAATCGTAAGACTTGTCTTCAAGTGTAGTGGTATAAGTGGAAGTGCGTAAGATTCTGGATTGTAAAGATGAATTGTAATATTTAGTGTTACTTTTGATTATCGTTTCTGAGGCTCTAACTTGTATGTGCGTAAGATTGAGGTCTGGATGGATGTATTGTTGAGTTGTAAAGTTAATACAGGTATGATATGGTTGGATGGTGTTGTGACGACCTAAATCTCTGACCTCGGATTTGGGGGCGTCACATAAATGGTATCAGAGAGATAAGTTATAGTACTCAGAAATGAGAGTGTTGAGAGTTAAGTCTAAGTAGGAGAATGACATGAGAGATCGTAGTAAACTTATTATTGGACTACCGGAAGAGGTACCGGTGAGTAGAATGGACTGGAGTGTTTACTGGAGGTATTATACTAGGGTCGATAGAATCCTTAGAGACCTTCAGAATGATGAATAGAGGTTTGAGAGTCGTACATGACCTATCATATGTAATGATATAGGAAGTAGAGCGAAATCTCAAGAGCAGCTGAGGTAGAGGCGATATTTCCAATATGATCGGATGACAAGGCTGGCATAAATTTTGTGGCCCATAGTCCTCCACAGTTTAGGAGGCGGCATTTTAAGAATCAAGAAGTTTAGGCTTCCCTACATAATTAAGGGTACTTAGTACTTGGAATAATGAAAGTCTTTTACTTTGGCTATAAGATCCGATTTTCGATAAGTAACGGGTTTACCTGAAAGGTTGTTACTATGCCGTTGTGGATTTCATTACCCATAATGGCGAATTTTACATGTGTTATACGAGAATGTTATCATAAGACGAGCATGCTAACTAATTCCACGCATGATTCGGAAGCTAGAGCATGGTAGTTCAACTTAGAGAACAAACAAGTAGAATTAACAAAGGGACTCAAGTGAAGTTGAATATGGTTGCAACGAGCGATACAGTGATCTCAGAGTCTACCAAAAGAAAAGACCAGTGGGTCTAGAGTGGGATCCTTTGATAGAGATGTTATTAGGGACTAAGTATATATGTATTGTAGACCTCAATATTTTTGGTATATGTTCACATGCACACACCCGCCACTGAACCTATGGACTGCACTGAGATCCTTGAGAGATCTCTTTGATCTGTTCCTAGGGGGAACTGGCCACTTGTGATTCATGTCGGAAGGCATGAAGTAGGACCCTATGGACTTAGCAGGTGTCCCCGGAATGATGTGAAGCTTGGTCTTCAAGATAAAGCACAGAAATGACAGATATATTTGTGAAACCCTAACTAGATAAATGACTTTAAGATGATGATTGAGAGACGCACTAGTTGGTGTTTTGTATTACGAAGACGAAAAGATGGAGTTACCCTCATAATGGTGATAATGAGATGCACGAATGATTATTAACTTATTTTGGTAACTACCGGCTGGTGCACTACTTCATTTTAAACTGTTCACTAACCATGTTACCTCGATTAGTTTATATCAATTAACCCTTCTAGCTTTCTACTTCAAACTTGTGGAATAACAACCAGTGATATACTTTCCCTAAAGTAGGACTTATCCGAAGTAATTTCATTTGATCCATGAACATTTTATTCAAAAATTTATGATTGTTAACTCGAATAACTTGTAGAAGGGGGGGTTGAATACAAGTTATATAATCGTGTCTGATTTTTGCTTGATTATATGAACAAGAATAAACGAATGAATCAAACTCTTGTTTGTATTAATAAGATCAAATACAAACTCTACCAAAGGTGTACAATACCTTTAGCAGCTGCTAACAATACAAATCTCTCTCTCTCTGTTTGTTTCGAACTCTCGAATACAAACCTTATACAAAGCTACGCACACGAACTCACAACTTCGTCGCTCTTTTACAATGATATTGAGAGAGTATTTATAATGCTACCTATCAACTAATAACAGAAAGATATAATCTATACATGACAATGTTCTGCCTTCTAGTCGATAGTTTCCTTCAATAGAAAACTCTTTCCTTCATAATATCTTCTTGCTTGTTCTTCAAACAACGACCCTGTTTTATAGCACTTGCCAGTTTCTGTAGCATCCATAATGACATCATCAGTAACAAAACTGATATCAGGATCTGCACACTGCATCAGTATCTGATCAACCATCAGTATTGAACCATCATCAGGATTTGCTCTCTGTTCCTGACATGTAGTCTCCGATACACTGTTCATTCCTGACTAAACTATACAGATAACTGTCTTTACACATAAATCCTATATACAGTGCTAAATCCTTTATAAGATCAGGATTACAAGAAGTATAATGTGTAAATTCTATTTTTAACATCACAACTTATGAATTATTCCTAACAATCTCCCCCTATTTATGCTTTACAATCTGAAGCATAAATCTAAGTTGTGGATGTCAAAACATATAACAATACAACCAGAATAGAATTTATAAATGTAGAATTATGAAGTTAAGTACCTCCTTCTCAGATGTAGACGATTATCTAGTACTTAGAAGAAAGAATTTTAACTATTAATGCTGCTCTTCCTTTACCACTTCCTAGCTGAGATTCACCACTGTCACTCCTGGTAGTTCTTCTTTTTACTACCCTTTGTCTGCTCTTTATCTCCCCCAGCTTTATCATCCTTAGTCTGATGATGTTGTTGTTGTTGTCTTTGAACTGTCTTTATCTCCCCCTTTTTGACATCAGCAACATTAATTCCAAGAGATTCAGAAACAGAACAAATGAGATTCATAAGAACTGCTTGATTTTCCATAATTGTGACTTGGTTATCTTCAAGTGATTGAAGTCTTGTTTGAATATCAATTTGAGAATTCTGAATATCTTCTAAAACATCAGAATGAACTTCAATGTTGGAAGTGCTTCTAGTATCTCTAGTATCAGAATCAGAAAGAACTGTATCGTCAAGTCTTGTAGAAGAAGGTGCTTGAGTTGTATGATATTCAAGTAATAAAACCTGATTAGAAGTATCAACATCTTCATCTTTCTGTTCTGAAACTGAAACATGATCATCATCTCCTTCACCAGTATTCTGTGTACTAACATCTTCAAATCCTGACTCCTCCTTAGAGTGATCAGAGACTGTTGATGTCTCAATTCGAGCTGATATTGGAAGTACATACAAAGGAACACTAGGATCATTAGGATCTTCATCTGGTACATATGTATCAAGAGATTGCTTTATCCTGGCACCTCTTCTGTTAATGATTCCTGCAAGCCTCTCCTTTTGCTTCTGAGCTTTAACTTCTGGCTTTGCATTGTGATGTGCTAGGTCATTCTTCTGATACATTTTGATGAATGAATAAGTACCAGCATCCATACCCAAATTTTCAGACCAAGATTCAGGAAAAACCTGATCCCAGAAATCAAATGATGGTTTCCTAATTTTCTCTCCCTCACTATGGAGTTGATCATCCATACCCTCATTCTCACTTTGACTTACTAAAGTCAACACTCTTTCTACCTCACCTTTTGCCTGGTCAGGAGCCAGCCGCTCAAATTGTGGATCTAAGTCCATCTTTTCAAGTGTATCACTCAAATTTAGATAAGTGCTCTCATGACCTACAGAAAAATAGAGTTTAGAAGGAGTTTTTATACCTGAACTCACATGGAGAGAGGGTTCCTCATTTGGCATGTGGCTTGAGGTTTTCTCCAAGGAGTGAGCTGCTATAGTCTCTGAACCCTTACAATCATCTTCTTTCCTTGCAGAAACTACAGGCTCCAGTATACCACTTTCAGGTTCTTTACTAGACTCTGATGTCTTCAGTAATACTTCATTAGACACCATAGTTAGTACATCACCATCTTTAAGTGTTGTTTGCTGAGACACACCCTCAAGGTGGATAGACTCTGACTGAACAAAATTTGTTTGATCTTCAGAAAAATCAACCAAAGTCATTCCTCCCATATCATAGGGTATCTCACTTGCATTCTCAGTCATCACAGAAGTCCTTTCAACATCAGCTATCACAGCTCCTGAGTCATCCTTCCTCTGACTAGATGGTTCTTGTGTTACAGTGACTGTGATCTGATCTTTCCTACTATTCACCACTGATGCAATAGTATCTTCTGTTGACTGCTTCCCTCTATCTACTTCCTCCAGTTGTTCACCTTGAGCTGAAGCATCTTCAATAATTAAATTCTTGTCAAATAAATATGCATGAAGTGATTGAAGTGCACCATGCTTCGAGAGTCCAAATTTCTTGACTAATTGTCTTCTGACAGACACATAGAAATACATCTTCATTAAGTCAAGTCTTTGATGTAGAAGTCCATATTCATCTGGAAATAAAAGTTTTGGTATTCTTTCAACCAGAAAATCTAGAACAGGCCTTGACAACTTCACTTTGAGAGAAATTAGTCCCATAGCCAGTCTGTATGATAATGTAGTTTCCCATGAAGAATCAATATCCAGATCTCTCTTGTCAACTACTGACATAGATGTAGCTTGATTTGTAGAAACCTGCATGATATTAGTTGGACTAGACTCTGTGTGTGTAGGTGACAATTGAATCTTTCTCCTTGTTCTCCTGATATAGTGAGCAAAAGATTTATCCTGAGAAGACTCAAGAGGTGTAGACACAGAAGTGATCTTGGGATGAGATCTTTGTTCAATAGACACAGTCTTTTGAGAGACAGTATCCAGTAACTGTTTTCCCTTTTTAAGAACTACAGTCTTTTGGGAGACTGCAGCCTGGCTGTGACTAGGTTTTTCATCTCTTTGTGCTAACAAAGAAAGTTGAATTGCAGCCTTCAATTCTGCTCTCTCAGCAAGAGTTAAATCATCATCATCTTCACTAGAATTACTACTACTACTTGACACAACAAATCTTCTCTTCCTTACAACTGATGTCTTTTGAGAAACACCAGAGGTTGGTTTCCTTGAAACAATAGGCTGTGGATCAAAATTTGGTTCTTGAATTGTTTCAGAGACTATAATGTTTTGGGCTACTTGGGTAGACACAGGTGGGTTCTCCTCCAATTGAGATTCCTGAGCCATTTCACCACAAAAGAAAGAAGAATTGTAGAAAGTAGGAAGATGAGTTTTAAGAATTACCTGAACATGATATGGATAATGAATTGCAGGTATTTCATCTAGATTCTTTTCATTGTCCTTCTTTGTAATGTCAGAGAAAATTCTCTTTTGCTGTTCATAAGAAGAAACACAATGTTCTCTACCAAATCTAGTTTCAACATCAGGAATAAAATGGTTAATAAACAATTGCATAAATCTATGATAATAAACCATTTTCCTGTTTTGATCTCTTAACCCAAGTTTAATACTCATCTGACTTAAGATAATATGACCAATGTTGATTACTCTGTCATAAAGCAAACTATAAGCAATATGTGAAGTAACAGAAGTAATTTGCTGAAAAGAACTACATTTGCCAGTAAAACATTTAGCAATTTGATCAAAGTAAAAAGACCATTCCTTTCTAAGAAAAGACCTATTCAACTGGCTCATGTTATCTAGAGGTCCACTATAACCTAATTCAGACAACATAGTTCTTATATTATCATCAGATGGTACATTCTCATAACTATCAGTAACAGGTAAGCAAAGTACTGAATTAACAACCGATTCAGTAATGTCAAATGAATCTTGTCCTAAATGTAGAACAATCTTACCTGATTGACTCTGAGTAGAATCAATTACCTCAGCATTCTTCCAAGCTTATGAAACAGCTACTTGATTAATTTGTGGAGATGCTGTCAATGCATAACTTAATGGTCCATATGCCAGAAAGTCCATGATTGGATGAAAATCAGATGATACTCCTTCCTTGTTGGTGATAGCTGCAACATGATTGTTTGTCATAAAATCAAAGTCACCAAACTTGAAGGCTACTGATTTAGGTAATCTTCTCTGAGCTACCATTTTTGATCTGAAAAGAAACTTGAAAAATTCTTGAAATGGATTAGTGATTTTGAAAACTCAAAAGTGATTTTTGCTTTAGAGAATGTAAAATTAGAGAAAGCAATTACACGATTAGAGTTTCAAAACAAATATATTTCACAAATCTTTCAGACCACTATCCCACGTTGACACGTAGATTGACAGGTGTCAGTCCCTGAAAAATGCGGTTACCCACGATTTTTGGAAAATAAAATCCAAAATTGATTTTTCATGAAATAGATCAGAGTATAAATAAGTAATACTGATCAACTTCCTTTTCCTGATGACCTCTCATCAAAATAATCACAAAATGCAATGTGATTTAAAAATATAATTTTCAAATCCTGATGGTCACACATGAAATCCTGACCAATATCATCAGAGACTTAATATGGAGTTTTCCACGTGGCATTTTTCTTTTATCTGAAAAAGAAAATAAACAATTAATCTGAACAGAAAATCAATTGGTTAGATATTTTCAATATTTCTTGAAAACAAGAAATACAGTCACATGCAATAATTAGCATTTGACTTCATTAAAACTTCCAAGTGACTGCTCAGCTTCTCACGTCTTCCTTTAAAAGAACCAGACGCCTTATGCCATTCTCCATAACCTTTCAATTTCTTTTCTTCTTAACAATGCTTCTCAAACCAAAAACCCCTTCAAACCCATTTTCCAGATTTTTCTTGATCGATGAACATCCTGTTCTTGATCATCTCTTTGAACAAATGACTCTTCTCATCGAACTAATCATGAATGGATTGGTTTTCGAAAATATCCAGAGGTTTCTCCTAGAACATCCATCTGTTGGATACAATCTTCCCCTAACCTCCTCAAAACTTGAGGATGAAGAATTTGGCCGAGAGTCTGAGGTTGATCTTGATGGAGATGCTATTCATTTAAGTTAGCTGCTCTCATTCAAGTCGCCCAGACAAGGAATCCAAGAACAAACGAGGCTTTCATCCCCTGATGGATTTCTTGAGATGCTCCTTGTCCTGTTCCTCAGAATTCATATCAAAGACAAGTATAGAATAGAAATTTAGACAAAAAGATGTTGTATTTCATTTCCATGTAATGATTTCTATTAATGAAAATACAGTTTCTTGTTATCCGCTTGTCTTTTGATTTTTGAATGATGTATAAATTATCAGTATGCAAATATTAAAACTTGCTAGCATAGACTTAACACATCACAGAATCAGATTACTATACAAAGTAAACGTCAGGATCTGAGACAATTTTCATAATCCTGATACTGACACAATACTGATGACGTCAGCATCCTGATGACAAATCTAATCCTGATGATTATTAACAAGTCTATCATACTGAAATTTATCAAGGCAAAGTGTTATAGCTGAAACATTTAACAATCAAATATAGATCCTGACAGGAATATCAAGTCTATAAGCTAAGAACAACATACCTTGCTACTTTTGCAGATGTTACAGATCTAAAAATTTAACATTCCGAACTCACTTACTAGTCTACTGAATGTAGTCTCATCAAGTGGTTTAGTTAGAATATCTGCAAGCTGTTTGTCAGTAGGAACAAAATGAAGTTCCACAGTACCATTCTCAATATGTTCTCTAATAAAATGATACATGACATCAATGTGCTTAGTCCTTGAGTGTTGAACTGGATTTTCTGCAATTTTAATAGCACTAGTATTATCACAAAACATAGGAATATTACTAAGTGTCATACCATAATCCAGTAACTGATTTCTTATCCAAAGGAGCTGTGCACAACAACTGCCTGCTGCTATGTACTCAGCTTCTGCAGTTGAGGTTGAAACAGATTGTTGCTTCTTGCTTGCCCAAGAAATCAATCTATTTCCCAAGAATTGACATGTACCTGTAGTGCTTTTCCTGTCTATCTTACACCCTGCATAATCAGAGTCTGAATAGCCAATTAGAAAGAAATCAGATTCTCTAGGATACCACAAACCAAGATTTGGAGTTCCTTTGAGATATCTAAAAATTCTCTTCACAGCAATTAAATGAGATTCCTTAGGATCACTTTGGAATCTAGCACATAAACAGGTAGAAAACATTATATCTGGCCTACTTGCAGTTAGATATAACAATGAGCCTATCATGCCTCTATAACTAGTATTATCTACACTTTTTCCTTTAGGATCAGAGTCTAGTTTAGTGGCTGTTGCCATGGGTGTTTTTGCAACTGCACAGTCTTGAAAGTCAAACCTTCTTAAAAGATCTTTGATATACTTTGACTGATTAATGAAAATACCAGTCTCAGTCTGTTTGACCTGCAAGCCTAAGAAATAATTTAGTTCACCCATCATGCTCATCTGATACTTAGACTGCATAAGCTTGCTAAACTTAGCACACAACTTTTCATTAGCAGAACCAAAAATAATATCATCAACATAAACTTGAACTAAAAGCAATTCACCTTTTATCTTTCTAAAGAATAGAGTTTTGTCAATTGTACCTCTTGTGAAGCCATTTTCAAGAAGAAATTTAGACAAAGTCTCATACCATGCTCTTGGTGCCTGCTTTAGTCCATAGAGTGCCTTGTCAAGTTTGTAGACATGATTTGGAAACTTTGGATCAACAAATCCAGGTGGCTGTTCTACATAAACTTCTTCATCAAGTTTGCCATTTAGAAAAGCACTCTTTACATCCATCTGGTATACCTTGAATTTTGAATGAGCTGCAAATGCAAGAAACATTCTGATTGCTTCCAATCTTGCTACAGGTGCAAAGGTCTCATCATAATCAATGCCTTCTTCCTGAGAATAACCCTTGGCCACCAGTCTTGCTTTGTTTCTTACAATCATACCAGATTCATCTAGCTTGTTTCTGAAAACCCATCTTGCACCAACAATAGATCTATCTTTAGGTCTTGGTACCAGTTTCCAAACTTTGTTTCTCTCAAACTCATTTAACTCCTCCTGCATTGCAATTACCCAATCAGGATCCTGTAAGGCTTCTTCAACCTTCTTAGGTTCATTCTTTAAGAGAAAGCAACTATACAAGCATTCATTTTGAATTGATCTTCTAGTTCGAACACCACTATTTGGATCACCAATTATCAAGTCTTCAGTATGATCCTTTGTCCATTTTCTAACAGGTGGTAGATTAACTCTGCTAGTCTCTCCCCCTAAGTTAGTGGTATCCCTTGTAGAAGAATTCTCTCTACCTTCAAAAACTCTCCTTTGATCAATAGAATCAGTAGATTCCACATTGCTGCTAGTTACTGATCTTTCCTCAGTAGACTCTGAAAGGTCAGTTCCTGATGGAGTAGACTCTGAAACGTCAATTCCTGATGGAATAGATTCTGAAAGACTAGTCTGCTCCTGATGATCACTGTGTTCTCTTTGATTCATTTGCTCCCCCTCAACAGTAGCATTCCTTTGAGAAGCAATAGAAATTCCTTCTGGAGAACCTTCATCATCACTTGAGAGTATCTCAGAATTCTTCAGATTTTCAAATTCCAGTTTGTCATGGCTTTCATCAGTTTGCAAAATTCCAAATTTCTTATCATCAAATGCAACATGAATTGATTCCATAACAACGTGAGTTCTGAGATTATAAACTTTGAAGGCCTTAGATGCTGAATATCCTAGAAAAATTGCTTCATCCGATTTGGCTTCAAATTTTCCAAGTTGTTCTGGATGAATTTTTAGGACATAGCATTTGCATCCAAAGATGTGAAAATATTTCACACTTGGTTTCTTTCCTTTGATCATCTCATAGGGAGTTTTTCCATGACTATTTACCAAGGTACAGTTCTGAGTGAAACATGCAGTGTTAATAGCTTCTGCCCAAAAGTAGGTTGGAAGTTTTGCATCTGCAAGCATGGTTCTTGCTGCCTCTATGAGAGTCCTGTTCTTTCTTTCCACTACACCATTTTGTTGAGGTGTACCAGGTGCAGAAAACTGTTGAGTGATTCCATTGTCTGCACAAAACCCCTCCATTGTAGAATTCTTGAATTCTGTACCATTGTCACTCCTAAGTACTTTGACTTTGTACTCAGAGTTATTATGAATATTCTTGATGAGTTCAATGATTTGCTGAGGAGCTTCATCCTTCTTGTGTAGAAAGAACACCCATGTGAACCTTGTGAAATCATCCACCATAACTAGAGCATATCTTTTCTTGCTGATAGACATAATGTTTACTGGACCAAACAGATCAAGATGCAGCATGTGAAATGGTTCAGTAATTGAATTTTCAGTCTTGCTCTTGAAAGTGGTTCTTCTTTGCTTTCCAAGCTGACATGCATCACAAAGTCCATCTTGCACAAAATTCGCCTGAGGTAGGCCTCTCACCAAATTGTGTTTAACAAGTTGATTAAGCTTCTTGAAATTAAGATGTGAGAGCTTCTTGTGCCAATTCCAGCTTTCATCACTTGTTGCTTTGTTGTAGAGACATCTAACAATTCCTTTAGATGTATCACTTAAGCTGGCTTCATATATGTTACCATGTCTTTGACCAGTTAGAACAATGTCTCCATTCTGCATATTCAAGACTTTGCATCCTTCTCTGTCAAAGATTGATTTGTAACCTTTATCACCCAGTTGACTTATGCTTAAAAGAGTATGTTTCAAGCCTTCAACCAGTGCTACATTTTCTATGATGACATTCCCCAAAACAATTGAGCCATATCCCAGAGTTTCTCCTTTGTTGCCATCTCCAAAAGATATTACTGGGCCAGCTTTCCTCTCAAACTTTGTAAGCAGGGACTTCTTTCCAGTCATATGTCCAGAGCATCCACTGTCCAAGATAATTGAATGCTTCTTTCCTGTGCCCTTAACAGAGGATGGAGAAGTTTTCTTTGGAGATCCAGGTTTGTCTGAACTATTGGCCATCAATGCAATGTTGTCATAATCCAATTCATCTTCAGAGTCACTGGAATCAGCCCAATCCTTCTGTGTGACCATAAGTGCATTACCCTTTCCTGAATTTCTAGGCTTCTTACACTCACTAGCAAAGTGTCCAAGCTCGCTGCAGTTAAAGCACTTGATCTTGGCCTTATCAAGCTTGACAATTGTACTTTTGCTTTTGTCACTCTTCTTCTCCTCCTTCTTTTGAAAAGGTCCTTTGCTAAATCTTCTCCTGTTGAATCTTCCTTTCTTGAAAGCTTTAGCAAATATAGCAAAGAGTTCTTGCATCTCAGATTCAGAATCATTGTTGTCAGAGTCCATATCAGTAGTCTCAGACTCAGAACTTTCTTTGCTTTTCTTCTTCCTTGAATTCTTTACAGCAATCTCTTCATGCTGTTCTTCAGGAAGCTTCTTAACTTCAGATTGAGCAGTAAGTGCAATAGTCTTCATCTTTCCTTCACTCCTGCTCTTCTTCTGCTGCTTGTCAAGTTCATAAGCTCTCAATTTTCCATATACTGCCTCTAATGAAATCTCATCCAGATCATTAGCTTCCTCGATCGCAGATATCTTCTCATTGTAGAAATCAGGCAAAGCTTTCATAAACTTTGTATTCATATCCTCCAAGTCATAATATTTACCATGCATGGCCATCTCATTGATGAGTTTTGTAAACCTATCAAAGGTATCAGTAAGTGACTCACCAGACTTGGATTCAAAGTACTCATACTGTTGTATAAGTAATGTCCTCATATTCTTCCTGACAGGCTTAGTTCCTTCACAGTGAACCTTAAGATTGTCCCATATATCCTTAGCAGTTTTACAAGAGAGAACATAGTTAGTGAGAACAGAATCAAGACTGTTGAATAATATGTTTCTCACTTTAGCATCTTTGAGAACATTCTCCTTGTCCTTATCTGACCATTCAGATTTTGGCTTCTCTGCTGTATGTTCTGGAACAACCACACCATCAACAGTTGCTTGTCCAACGACCTTTGTTGGAACGAAAGGTCCATCTCTGATTCTGTCAAGATAATCAGGATCTGTTGCTTCCAGATGATGCAACATCTTTACTTCCCATAGAGTATATTCGTTTCTCTTGAGCATAGGAATTTTAGTATTCCCATCCTTGTAACCAGACATGATTGCAGATCTTTATGATTATTCGAAATCAACCTGCTCTGATACCAATTGTTAACTCGAATAACTTGTAGAAGGGGGGGTTGAATACAAGTTATATAATCGTGTCTGATTTTTGCTTGATTATATGAACAAGAATAAACGAATGAATCAAACTATTGTTTGTATTAATAAGATCAAATACAAACTCTACCAAAGGTGTACAATACCTTTAGCAGCTGCTAACAATACAAATCTCTCTCTCTGTTTGTTTCGAACTCTCGAATACAAACCTTATACAAAGCTACGCACACGAACTCACAACTTCGTCGCTCTTTTACAATGATATTGAGAGAGTATTTATAATGCTACCTATCAACTAATAACAGAAAGATATAATCTATACATGACAATGTTCTGCCTTCTAGTCGATAGTTTCCTTCAATAGAAAACTCTTTCCTTCATAATATCTTCTTGCTTGTTCTTCAAATAACGACCCTGTTTTATAGCACTTGCCAGTTTCTGTAGCATCCATAATGACATCATCAGTAACAAAACTGATATCAGGATCTGCACACTGCATCAGTATCTGATCAACCATCAGTATTGAACCATCATCAGGATTTGCTCTCTGTTCCTGACATGTAGTCTCCGATACACTGTTCATTCCTGACTAAACTATACAGATAACTGTCTTTACACATAAATCCTATATACAGTGCTAAATCCTTTATAAGATCAGGATTACAAGAAGTATAATGTGTAAATTCTATTTTTAACATCACAACTTATGAATTATTCCTAACAATGATGATCTTGTTCGGCTCAGGCCTATTTACACTTTCTTTCAATTATCCAAGGAATGTTCAACAAATATTTCCTTAATTAATCGATGAATATTACTTAACGAATATTGATATTTGATTGCTTCTTTCATACTTGCACTCTTCAGTTGAGCTCATAAATATTTAACAAATTACTGAGGACAAGGATGATCTAATGTCCAGACATCCTTCATGAATTCTTTTCTTTTATTCAAGATGAGATTGTACATCGTACATTGAAATCATAGTAAGGATATCATTTTGATATTGGTATTCCGAATTTAATTCTATTGTAGGATCTGATAAAGCATGTGTACGGAGGCACCCTTGGGTGGACCGTTTCACTGATAAGCAATATTTGATGAGAGGTTATCGATTGTTCCGATACCTAGAACATTCTCTTCAGATTTTATAGTTTTCTTTTCAAACTTAATAACTTCTTATTTCCATTCGTTGTCCGAGTAGCCTAAAGTTTCTTCAGTGGCTACGATGTTGAAATTCCGTTCTAACCAATTAAAACTGGCTAGTCGATATGTCAATATGAATGATTAGTTGATTGTTCTAACTAGTCAAAATTGTAATGTTGTGAAGAACACGTAGCTAATTGTCCTAGCTAGTGGTGATATCTCAAATAGGTGAACTAGCAAATTTTGTCTAGCTAGTTGCTAGTGTTTCTTGAAAAGGACTAGTTATTGTTTCACTGGTCCAACTCCCAATTTAATTCATTCAGCAATTCCGCAATGCATTTTGCATGTGGTAAAGTATGATGATGAAAGTTTTGACGAATAACTTGATTGAGACCTAGTGAGGTCGCCCACTCAACTTGAATTCTACCCATTTTCGTATCAGACTTTATGTCACTTGAATATTCTGTTCTTTCATTCATATAATAAAGATTCATTTGAAACCATAGATTACTTGAACGATAAACTGCTTCATTTTTATTGTCATAGAGTAGAATTGCTTTCGATCGGTTGACCTTTATCAATGGGACTTTTTAGATCCTCTATTTTTCAAGAGGAAAAGTATTCACCAGATGTAAGAATTGTATAAAGACCGTCTTTATGACTTTTGTATCCAACAATCATTGCCCTCGTGCAACATCCTTTATGATATCACTTTACAAAATTATCAGGACATGAGGGAATCAACCTTGTTGTATTCTTTCTGTCCATCCTTACATCTCCGAAAATCGAGACTCCTAGTATTTGGAACCATCAACATTCTTGGAACATCCAATGTGGAATTCTTATTGAAATTATCTATTGGACCTTGTTATTTTGAAACCATTCCTTTCAAAAGTGATTACTCTAAGGTGAACGGGAGGTACAATTGTGAACAGTTGCACCAATATGAGATCAAAAACCAAATGTTGTAATTGTGCAGCTAGAGCGTTATGCCGAGTAATTATTTAAAGTAGGAATAACATGTCGGGGCATACCACATGACCTTTAATATTAGTGTGAGGAAGGTCATAAGAAATGATGAGGTGGTTAGGAGTACGCTCCTACCAACCGTTGTCAGGATGTTATATTAATGAATTCTGGAGTTACCAAGCCTTTTCCTGATCCAAGAAATGCAAATCGATTGGGATGTAAGACATATCCTTAGAGGAAACTAACATGGAAGTGAGATGGACAAGAAAGGAAGAAATATCGTGGCAAGAATGTGAAGCTTTACTTAGCTTAAATGGATTGATGCACATAGAGAGACAAAGAGTTTAAAAGGCCCCTAATAGCAAATGGATGCATGGATATATCCCAATGATCCTTCGAGATTACCACCTAATCAAGTTTATTGGGAATCGCAGTAGCATACAGGCCTCAGGCTGATTGGCGCCAGTTGTGAAAGAGGACGAGCGTATGACATCTTACATATACCATCGAGAATCGATACCCCTAACCGGAGGTGTAGGAATTGTTGACCAGCTAAAACGCGTAGTTGTTTTTCAAAGACAAGGTTGTAAGGCGGGTTTCACCAACTCAAGATCGACCTCTGTACTGTGCCAAAGTTGGCATTTCACATTAATATAAACGTTATAAAATTATGGTAGTATCGTTTGAGTGGACTAATGAGTCAGAAGCCTTTATGGATTAATGAACAAAGTTTTGGAATGAAATGAGATATTAGCAACAACCTCGTTGTTAGCTATACTTGATGATAAAAAGAGGACTTTGAGAGTCACGATGATGCGTCTTTCAAGAGTTTAAGTGGTGTGCTTATGCAGTAGAAAGGGGATGATAGCCTATACTTCTAAACAACATAAAGGTTACGGGATAGGATATACTAACCGTGAGTCGGGGATTAGTCATGATAGCGTTCACGCATAAAACTGAGACGTTAACCTTATGAGAAAAGTGTGAAATTTTCTCCACAAGTACCATAAGTATATCTTCATATTAGAACTAAACATGAGAAAGAGAAGGTGACGAAAGGGAGTAGGGAGTATAATGGAGAAATTTGTTATTAACCAGGAAAGGCCAGTGTGGTGGCCGATACCTATAGAAGGGATTATTCGAAATTGGAATTCGATCAGTATTGACCAAGGAAATAGAGTATATACAATAAAGAATAATGTTAGAGGAAAATGACTAAATTATGGGGAATGACAAGGATGTATAGAGAATTAAGAGAATGTTTGGCAAACGGATATGAAGAATGGTATTGGCAAACTATTAAGTACAAACGCGTCATGTCAAAAGCAGAATGATAGAGATCTAGTGGATTAATTCCGCCTGTAGAAAATCTTGAACGTGGACAGGATTATAATGAATTTCATAAGTAGGTCGCCGAAGACCGAGCCAAGAGATGGCCCTAGTTGATTTATAATTGTTGAACCAAGTGATTTACCTACGAGAGACTTTCCATTTGGAAGATTATCGATTTATATACGGAAGAGATGGTGGTGCAATATAAAACTTCTGCAGCGATTACGTCAGATAAAGACTTAAGGTTAAACTTCGAATATTGAAGGTGCTTTCAAGTATATTTAACAAAGAGATTGAGCGTATGTACTAATTTGATCTGTGGCTGACGGACAGGGAAGAAGAATTATCCAGACGATCGAATTTATATTTAGTGTCGTGCCTTAGATTTCACGGGGCAGTCGAGAATAAAAACTTATCCATGAAATGAATGTTGTTATCACGATCGTCACCATGCGAACGTAAGGACGTCTCTTGTAAAGCGTACTGCGAAAGAAGAAGTTTCGCTTTTCTTGCGTTACGAAGAAGTCAATGAACGAGGGATATAGTAGCTGAACTGGTTCGACGTGTACCGAAGACTATACAGTATCCATAGCAAGTGGTAACGGCTGACGGGAGGCAACACATGCGTGCTAATCAAGCCAGGGAATATGAGGAATACCGTGCGTATTGACGTTGTCTCAGATTATAAAACACGACCGCAAAGTATTCACGGGCCAACGATACAAGGACTCAACACGGATACTATGAACAAGGTAGAAGAGGAACGTATAAGTAGTGGGATAGAAATTTTCATTCACAGAACAACCGATAAGGAATACAGGTCGAGGAGAGCATGCATTGAGAAACAACATTAAAGCGTTGGTGAGACCAAGGTGAGAGAACAAAAGGGTTGAAGTGTCAACCTGAGAGTTGGGAAGGGTAAAGTTGGAATTGTATCCACAACTATTTTCCTTAGGTTCTTAAGATAGAATCCTTTTAAGGAGAGGAGACTGCAGTAACCCTAATTTTCGTGAATATTCGAAACCTGGATGAATAATAATTTTATGGGTGGATGAGAAATTTTTGCAATCACGGTAGGTACGAATTATTAAATGAAGATTTCGAATTGATATTACGTCTTTACGGTGCAGACGAGTGTGTGTAAAAGTCATTAGTTTTTTTACGAAACCCATTATTTCGAATGGTCAAATTTTATGAGATATCAAAGGAGTATGAGGTGGGAGACTTCGTGATGCTAAAGGTATCCCCATGGAAATGATTGATACGGTTTGCTAAGAAAGGAAAGCTAAGTCCGAGGTTTATTGGACCTTTTGAGATTTTGAAACGTGTTGGGAAGTTAGCCTATGAATTGGCCTTGCCCCCAAACTTGTAGCAAGTACACAACGTGTTTCATGTGTCTATGTTACGACCCTACCACATCGACTTTCGGCACGTGATAGAGTACGACCAGGTAGACCTACAACCAGATTTGACTTATGTGGAAAAACCCGTGGAAATCATGGATAGAAAAGAACAAGTGCTGAGGAACAAGGTTGTCAAGCTAGTGAGAGTTTTATGGAGGAACCAGAACATCGAAGAATCAACATGGGAACTAGAAGGCGCGATGCGTGAAAAGTACCCTCAATTGTTTTCAACCTGATTCCGGGACGGAATCCTTTTAAGGAGGGGAGGCTGTAAGAACCCTGATTTTTGTAATATTTTTAAAAATATAATATCATATGACATTGTGAATTCGGGACCTTTTGAGTCACCTATGTTGTCTAATGGAATTGCTTATCTGAGAAATTTATGTTGTCATATTCACTGTGTAAGAAAAAGGGAAGATTGTGGAAGGCAAGAGGCCTACTGCCATTAAGAATTATAAAAACTTGAGATTTGAGGATTATTAGAGTATTAGAAGATTTCAAGAGACTAAGACAAGGAGTTGTGGATATTTAAGGGATTTACACAATTAAGTACTTAAGGAATTACAAAGGAAATCTCTACGCGACAAAATGTTATTACGAGGAGTTTATTTAAGATATGTTAAGAATTAAGGATTAAGTGACAAATATTGGTGGAGAAATAATAATACAAGGGAAATATTGCATGCAAAGTATCATGTAACTAGCTAGTTAGGAAAGCAAACTAGAAAGTAAAAAGTAACTAGATGAATAGTGTAAAGTATGTGCACCATACTTTAGGGGACAAGGAGGTATGGCTTGAACCTAGGCTACTAGACTAGGGTGGAGACATGTGAATGATATACATATCAATACATAGCAATAATACATCTCATAATTCAAACCACACATCAAACAAAACACAAAAACATCTCAAATATTTCTGCTCCCGGCCATGACAAACAGCAGCTCAGTAAAATGACCATAGAGCCTTCGTTTCTCATCCAACTCTTGCGCTCTATAGCTTTTTGAAAAGGTATTGAGATGATCTACAACTCTTCTTTAGAAGCCTTGTCCATTAAATCAAGGTAAGGACCTCGTTTTTCCAGTTCTTGTAGCTGGGGTATAGTAACTCCGAAAATTTCTAAGTTGTGTTCTTGATATTCGTGTTAGTTTAAGGTTTATTAAGGATAGATCAAGCTTCTCCAAGGATTAAAAAGCTCATAAAAGGTCACTAGAGACTCAAGGAAGGTATAACTATCTCTCAACCCTTAGCCATGAGAAGTTTATAGTTTATGTTGTTAGATCTATAAGTATTAGAGTGAATCTTGATGGTTTGAACTTTAGATGACGAGATCTTGAAGATATATGCTTGTTGTTGTGATTGTAAGGCATGTGCTTAGAGTATGTGGTCTCATGTATGGAATAGAGATGAGTCTTGGTGGATTTAATGGTTGTAAAGAGAGTATTGTGTTGTTGTGAAGTGTTAAAGTTGAAAAGGTGCTTGTTGTAAATTCTGGGAACATAGTCTGTCTTGTAGGAGGGTTTTGAACCTCTAAATCTTGTCTCCCGGGGGCCTAATACATATGGTTGGAAAGATAATTTCATTTAGTTTCTAGGCATATAAGGTTCATGTCCAGGAGATGTGTAGTTTTTGAGATATGGTCTGATTAGTGAGGAGTGGTTCTGGAATCTGAACTGCACTGTGATGCTGACTTGTGAACTGCATTAGAACCCCTAAAAATTATGCTGGTGTTATGAAAATTTGAGCGTAGTCAGATTATACAGTTGTGAAGGCTTTCCAAGAAGAATTTGAGTAAAATTTGTATTTTTCAATTTTATAAAAATGTTAAAGCGAAGTGTGCGCGAGTGAAAAATCACCTAGGAGGTTAGTTTAACGTAGTTTTAAGAATACTCACTTGTGTTTCAAGTTTGAGGAATGGATTCGAGTCGAATGGGTAACGAATGTGATAAAGTGATGACATGGTCATATGGGAGGGTTAGTGGTCACAAATTGGAGTCGTTAAGTTGGTCTTACATCCTTTAAAACCTTGCGATTAAGTAGTGTTGTTAAGGTATTAACGTACGAATGTTGGACATGTATAGATCTTCGTTCCACTTCGCGAGCCCGACCACCCCAACCTCACCAAGGCAAGTTTTCCAACCCTAATTATTTATTTTCAAAAGATTATATTCTTGATTTTACCTATGCAAGTTTACTTTTCAAAACTTATATAAAGATTTTTACTGTTGTGTTTGTAGTTTCCAAACGTATTATATGCTTACGCTTTATGAGATTATGTTGAAGTTTGAGATATATACATATGTGTTTATACACCCTTGAACTTAGAACGAAAGTGTTTTCTTCGGACAACGACTCTAGCAATAGAGGTCGTAGCGGTCCAAATATACTATTGACCGGGGAGCGGTATATAGTGGTATCGTGATTAAATTGCGAAAACCCAAAGAGTCATTCGGGAAGTATCGTATACTTAAGTAATTATTATTTTTACGTTGTTAAAAATACTCAAAATATCTATCTTGGATTAAAATCTTATTTTGATTAAATAATTATTTTATTAATTGTTTATATTAAATCTCAAAATATCATTTATTAATTATTGTTCATTATTTTAAAGACAAAACTAATCCAAGATACCTTTAGCGTTTTCAAACTCGAACTCTTTCGAACCCAAAACATTTTCGAAAACCCCCGGTCAGGTTTTGCTTCTTGTACATTTTTCAAGAATTATCGGTCGACTGAGGTCGAACTTCAACTACTCGAATTTTCTATCAAAATGATTTTTGACAAGAAAGAAAAAAAAAAAGGGACTCTGGCAGGTGTGGGAATCGTTGACGAACGATTCCCGGGATGTGTAAGCGGCCGTGAGCCAGGCGGTCCATCAATTATTATTCCGGCCCAAGTGTTGCCGAAGGATGATTACGGATGTAGTTTTCATTGAGGGTGATTACGGATGTAGTTTTCACCCGAGGATAGTAATGGATGTAGTTTCTATCCTTCTACCGGTAGAGAAGACCTGCGGATTATTGGACTTGGATGTGGCGACTGATCATCGTCAATCCCTGTCAGGTTTTATGTTTTCTTCAAGTCTCATCCTCCACTTTGGAAAAATACTCAAACACTGCTTCTTTGGCCTAAGTGCCAAGTTGCCGATAGTGTGGTTTTTGATAAGAAAAATATTGACATCATGCAGTATCTAGAACTGCAAGATTTTTTATAAAGATTGGCACGTGTTAGTGCACTCTTGCAATTATTTCAAAGAATGAAATGTTTTTGAATGAGAAACCTTCTAAGCTAATGGAAGGAAAGAGGTTTTGAAATAATGTATTCCCTGTACAATATATTAACCGTAGAGTATTTTGCCGAAAATGATATACTCATATGTATATATTTTCAAACTTGAGATATATTGAAATGAGAACCTTATAAAGGATTCATATGTTATTCTTAAAGCTCCTTAGTGAGTATAAATGTTTTATTCAAACTCGGACATATATATTGTCGAGTTATGTTTTGTAATCTGAGATATATACCCATACAGTTGGGAACGTTTTCGAAATAAACCACATTATTATTTTTCAAAATGGTGAACTTGCTGAGCATTATGTAGCTCATTCTTGCTTTATAAAAACTTTTCAGAAAGAGAAGAATTTGGTCAGTTAACTCCGCACCAGCAGAAGAGGAGTAGAAGAGTTACCCCTGAGAGGATTTAGTTCCTGATAAATACTACAGAGTAAGTCTGATAGGTTTTCAACTGTAATCGTAAGACTTGTCTTCAAGTGTAGTGGTATAAGTGGAAGTGCGTAAGATTCTGGATTGTACAGATGAATTGTAATATTTAGTGTTACTTTTGATTATCGTTTCTGAGGCTCTAACTTGTATGTGCGTAAGATTGAGGTCTGGATGGATGTATTATTGAGTTGTAAAGTTAATACATGTATGATATGGTTGGATGGTGTTGTGACGACCTGAATCTCTGACCTCGGATTTGGGGGCGTCACAGTATTCAACGATCTTAGTATTTTTTCATTGACACGAGCATCTTCTAACTTTTCTCCATAATTCTTCATTTGATTTACAATAGAAGAAACCCTTGTGAAATAATCTGGTACAGATTCTGTTTCCTTCATATGCAATGATTCAAATTCACCACATAGGGTTTGTAATCGTACCTTTTTTACTTTGTCAATACCTTTAAAATTGTTCTGCAAAATCTCCCAAGCTTCCTTTGCTTAATTTTGTTGCTGATGCCACCTTTTCAAACATGGCTTCATCTAAGCCCATTTGAATAATTGATAAAGCTTGTTGATCTTGTTTTCGTGCCTTTGCTAGAGCGTTTTTCTGAGCCTGAGTCAAGGCTCCTTCATTCTCTGGTTCCTCGTATCCTTTGTCAACAATTTCCCATGCCTCCTGCGAGCCCAGCAGTGCTTTCATGCGTATACACCAGTGTCCATAATTTTCTTTGGTAAGTTTTGTAATAGCAAAAGAATTATTCATGTTTGACAGGCTCTGATACCAATTTGTAGATTCTGAGTTCCTTTTAATGAGAGAATTGCAGTATAGAAGAAGACTAGGAGTATTCAGAACTATGTATTTGTATTACTTTTCTTCTTGAAAACAAGGTACAGACTTTAACTCCTATTTATATGTAAATAGAAGGATATGAACCATCAGTACATAAATAAGAACATATACATTACAGATACATAAAGACTTAATATATTCCCATACATTCACTGAATCCAACATTCCAGAATAAACAAGAAGAGTTTAGTTTACTTATTCAACAGATATCAGTGACTGCTTCCTGTAAAAACTGAAAAACTGGTTTTTTTTCAAAAGCATGGGGGACATGTTTTCTCTAAAAGCAGCAGCCAAAAGCACTTTTCAGAAAAGCTATTTTTAAAATTTACCAAAGTGCATTTTACCTGCTTTTCAGAAATAAGCTGTTGTTACTGTCAGGAACATCAATACCAAACGGGGCCTTAGTGTTGGAGAATCTGATGTATGATGTTTTGATAATTATAAAAAATCTTCCATTTTTTTTAAAAAAATAGTAAAGATTCTTATCCATCTATGGGATTAAAAATAACAAAACACTGTTTATTTAAAGAAAGGTTCTAATAGTTGTATATTATACTGTTCATGTAAAGAAAGGTTGAACATAGTTGTATATTATAATCACCGACCTCTTTTTCACTTTTGTACTTTAATCTGCTGATACTGTGGCCTGTACGAAGTTATGTAAGCTCGATTTAGTGATTGATTATTGATCATTATACGGCTTTAAACTGTATTTCATAATTACATCATCATAATTGTTACTCCCTCTGTCTCATTATGATCTTCTCCTTTTCAATGTTGGTACTGTTCATAACATAAGACAAATTACTAATTTACGTATAATCTATAAGACCAAATATAGTCATGAGTGATCTTGTTGGATTCGTATTTATAAGTATTTTAATACAGTGAAATTTTTATATTTAACACTAATACGAAATTGAACATATTAACGATCAAAAGTATGCGTTGGCAAACGTGTTTTTTAAAATGGGAAGAGTTTTTTGAGACGGAGGTAGTATTTAAAAAGGATATTATCACTACATTTATGTTAACTAATAAAAGTCTAAAACAAACAGGTACAGTACTATTTATTATTTATGTAATATTATAAAACTAAACAATAGTAAAAATTAAAATCATTATTCGTTTCATTCAAAAATATTAAATGAATCCCTTGCAAATATGACTCCATTTATTCTTTAACTTTAAAATTTGTATCAATAAGATTATAGGAAAATGATTTAATTGATATAAATTTTCAACTTTTTACAAATTTCAATATTTATGACTAAATTGAATCATTTTTATAATAAGTGACTCAATTAATCCACTTTTTATAAAACCAATGATGGTGTTAATTTTTATCCCATTTTGATAAATTGTAATATATGTAATGTTTATTATAATTAAGAAAATCTTTTATTTCTCTAAATTAGTAGTATTGTGTATTAACCTTTTTTACCAACAAAAGTATATTCCCCTTCAATATTTAATAACGTGGAAAGGAAAAAAACAATAGCAGTCACATGATGATTTTGTGTTCCACGCTATGCCTCCGAGACACATAACATCATCGTTACTCCCTCCGTCTCATAATGATACTCTCGTTTCATATGTCGGGACTGTTCATAACATAAGACAAATTACTAATTTACGTCTAATCTATAAGACCAAATATAGTCATGAGTGATCTTGTTGGATTCGTATTTATGAGTACTTTAATACAGTGAAGTTTTTATATTTAATACTAATACAAAATTGAAGATATTAACGATCAAAAGTGTGCGTTGGCAAACGTGTCCAACTCAAATGGGAAAAGTATTTAGAGACGGAGGGAGTATATTTGTGCATTGTACTAGTATTATAGACAACTACAGTTCGGGGACCTTGTTTCTTTAAAATGGTCACCGCATTCAAAAACCCTACATCTATAATTTACTACTAGTATGCCTCCTTTCCCCAAGGAGCCGATGTAAAGCACCCCATGCCTTGAGACATCATTCGTTAAATTAATAAACACTGTACATCTTCCTTTTTATTAATATCATCGCTAAAATCTGCTTCATACTCTTTTGAAAATACATATTAGGATGAGAAATGTGAGAATACAATTATTTTATAATAAAATTATAAAAAAGTAAAAAATATCCAAAATAATTTATTTACATTTTTTAATCGAGTGTAGAACAATTATTTCCACCCTTCTCTCGTATAAGTTTATGTTTTAGGAGAGTTTTTATATTCCCTTCCTACCACTTAAATGTTTTAGGAGAACTTTTATCTACTCCTTTGGTAGTTTGGTATCACTTAAATGTTTTAGGAGAGCTTTTATCTACTCCCTTCATACCTCAAACTGACTTGTTTGTTTTTTTGGGTCAAATTGATGAAATTTTGAATTCTTTTCAAAAATTATTGACTTACATTTTTTTAATCTAAAAAATGTAAATTATAATAGATTATTTATATTTTCCTATCATATTTTTTCATTAATTATATTTAACATATGATATATATAATTTAAATTATAAATTAATTAATTTAATGAAAATAATCAAATAAACCAATTTAAATGGATAGAAGGAAATATTTACGCCGTGCTCCCGAGTTTTTTTCGGGAGGAAAACAAATGAATGCAAGTGAAAGTAAGTGAAATGGATTGTAATGAGTTTCAATCACTTGCTCCCAAGTTCAAAAATTAAAGAGTGAAATTACTTTCATTCACGTGCTCCCGAGTTGGAAGGAAAACATCAAATTTGTTTTTAAATTACAATCTTGGCCTTGTTTGGTTCATTGTAACCCAACATAGTAACTCACACTTCCCTGGAACCTATATCAGTTACATTGTTTGGTTGTACTTGTAGTACGTTCCTGTAAAACACCGCAACCCACTTACCTAGGTCATGGGTGGTTACTCTGAGTTACATAGTTATTTATTGCATATTCTTCATAAAATGTTATATACTATTATATGCAAAATAATTTTATTTAATACTAAAATTATGAAATATATGTTGAAATCTAAATTAAAAAAATATTAAAGTTAAATTAAATGTTATAAAACAATTTTAACTTTTATGTGTCAATATATATATAATTTATTTGTTACATGTATATATTGTAAAAATTAATTATGAAACTATTTGAAAATTTAAACGCAGAAATTGTTTTTAATTAATTTGTTAAGTCATATATTTTAGCTATTACTTAAAATTACTTATATTTTAAAAAAATATTCAATATTATTAAATTGCATTATCAAATTTTTTTTGTATAATTTTTTAATGTCAAATTTAGTAATATTAAAATAATATATTAGCTATATTAATAGTCATTTTATTTTACTTTTTATCTTAGTATTTGTTCTTTTTGTTTTGAAGGTTATACAAAAATTTATCTTCTTTTATTTTAATATGTTTTTTCATATATTTATTTATTTATGTAAATTACTTTTATTATTAAACAAAACAATCAGTTATGATTTTCAAAAAAAAACAATCAGTTATGCAACTTGTAGTTACACACTCATGTACCAAACACATGATTTTTTATTTCCTAGGAACTATACTCTTGTAACCTAGTTTCAAGGAATTTTAAGTTACACTGTAACTACAAAAGCTGTGAAACAAACGAGGCCCTTATCTTTTTATCTAGAAGTTACATTTTAAGTAATAAGGGTATATTTGTCATATCAACTTTTTTTTATTTGTCACACCCACTTGCTTTCCTTTTCATCCCACATTTGGGGTGAAAGTTTTGGGAGGAAAATAGAAGGAATTTTCATCCCATTTTACTTGCTTTCCTCTTAAAAAAATTTAGGAGCACAAATATGAATGCAAATGATACTACTTGCTTTCCTTTTCATCTGCTTTCCTCCCTATTTACAACTCGGGAGCAGGCGTTAAGGACCTGATTAGAAAACTCTTTGGGCAAACTCAATAGTACTCAAGAGTAAAGACCGTGGCCCAGCTGCGCCAATAATTTTATACTCCCTCCGTCCGTCTCATATGTTGGGATATCCCACTCATTTTTTTACGTTATTATAAATAGTAAATTTTTTCTACTATTATACCTACTACTTTCCCCCACTATCTCATATTTAATTATAAAAAATACTATTACACCCACTACTTTCCTCCACTATCTCAAATCTATTATTAAATATTATTAAATATTGATAGATCTCATCACTTTACCCATTTTTCATCAAACTTTACTCATTTTTTATGCATTGTCTTGGTCTCCAACTTATTAAACTTATGAAAGTGTTTGTCTATCCAACTTATTAACTCAATTTATGGCTTATAAATTGATAAATTGAAAGTTATTAACGACATACTTTTTCCCAACTTATTTTTTATTACTTTTTTTCACTTGTTTAATATTTATATTTTTACATTTGTATTTATAAATGTCATACGCATGTATTGATATTATTACATTAAATAATTAATATTTTTTAATCCATTTCAAAAAAATTAATATTTTTTAATTTAATTTAATAAATATCTCACCAACTTATATAAGTAACTTTATGAAAAAACTAGTATAATTTATCAAAAAAATTCTACTTATCACTTATATGACGCTTATTCATTTAAGTTATAAATAACATATATATTTTAATATACCCCAAACGCCCACTCTATGAGATTTGATAAAATAAATTTTTATATTATTAACTTCACTATTTGGAGAAAATAAATATCAGTAACTTATTTAGCTTAATTGATCGCATATATATTATCACTTTTACAAAAAAATATTATAACAAATGATTAATTTGTTTATTCAAAATGTATAGTTCCAAGCATTTATTACCTTAGTCTATTGATCAGTTACTTTTAGAAAAGTAAATTTGCTTTGTTTAGTAATGTTGTTATTAATTGATTATTTCATTAATTAATGTTTATCAAGATAATCTTAAGTAGCTGAATTCGTGCGAAATACGAACACGGATCGAATACGAGTCGAAATTAAAAATATTAATATTAATAAATTATCGAGAATAAGAATAATAAATTAATGTTATTTAAATATGTACGTGTATAGAATTAAATGATAAAAGTAATTAATAAATAAACATTATCTAATTATATAGTTATAGAAAATCGAGGTGAAGTTAAAGAATTTAAAATAAATTAATTTTGTATAATTATATAGTTGTAAGGAATCGAATCTAAGTTTAGTGTTAACAAAATTTGATATTTTTTATAATTTGGTACTTCACATTATTGAAACATGATTTTTCATAATTATAAAGAATTCAGATACAATGAAATTCAAGGTTGTAAAAATCGGAACTCGGTCCGACTCGGTTTTGTTCCGAAAAAATGAGTACTCGGGAACTCGGAGAGTACTCAGAATGAGTACTCGGAGAAGAAATCGGATATTTTTTCAAAAAAAAATTCACATATATTAAATTCATTCATTCATATTTTAATGTACATGTGTTAAAGTTTAGAATTTAACGGTAATATATATTATATATATATGTAATAATTATTTAATAATATTAAAACTAGTAGACAAACAATAAAAATACGAATAAGTGTAATTCAATTTGACTCCGAAACTCGGAAATCAGAACTCGGATCAGACGAGGGATTAAAAACGAGTACTCATCGGTTGACTCGGCGATTTTTAGAACACTGATGAAATTACACAAAGAGGAATTAAAGATCACAAACATGTCTAGCAAACTGTTATTGTTCATACACCATACACGTACGTACACCTATAGCTATGATTCCCGGTACAAAAATAAAATAAATTCAGCAGCTACTAAAATTAATGTTAAATGAAGTAAAGCCACAGTTTACAAGTAAACGATTAACATGAATAGGTCAAATTTAAAAAGAAAATGACCCTACTCTCGATCGCCATAAATCAAACGTGTGCAATATTACATAAAATCATCGAAATTCAAACTCTCAGGAATTTCAAACTTGAACATGTTGCTGCAGAAGCTATCCCTCTCATCCTCTGTGCTGCTGCCGTTGATGAAGGTGGATGATGAATTTAATGGTGTGGGAACTGCGCTTGATAAAGGCGTATTCGTATTCGACAATCCCGAATCAAATTCAAATCCCTGGCTGCCATTTATCATCTGTGGCATCACAATCTCAGAAACATTTGTTCTACCTTGATCATCAGTTCCGTAATTTCCATAATTTTGCTGCACCACAGGAGTTTGAAAATTTTGTTCGATATTTTGGTAGTTCACCAAGTTCTGGTCCATTAACTGTGCTTGGTTAATAATCGAACTCATGTCTTGCATAGGGTTTTGTAATAGGTTGGATTGGTTCAGTACTTGTAGGTTTTGACTATGGCTCGACGATAAAAGATTGGCAAGCCTTAATACTAGTTCTGGATTTACCATGTTTTGAAGGCCTAGCAAATTTGCAACATTAAGCTGTGCTGATCCCAGAATTGTTGATAGGTTGAGAAAATCGAGACGAGGAGCATGAGTGACCGGATCGAGCCCCATATCAAGGAGCCTTTTCCGGATATGTGTGTTCCAGTAGTTCTTGATTTCATTGTCAGTCCTTCCCGGTAAACGACCCGCAATAGCAGACCACCTAATAAATTGCATTACAGATTGATCGTTAAAATTAGTAGTTGAAATGTATTTTTTTTTGGAAAAATAGTGGTTGAAATGTTTGGTCACTCAACTGATCAACTCAACTCTCTTTTACGTGATTTTTAATGCAACTTGAAGTAGACGAGTTAAATTAATTGTACCAAGTCAACTTATAGCTAGTAGTGTAAGTGTAAATAATTAAGAATTAATCGAGTGAGCAATTTACAAATCTTACTTGTTTCCTAGAACACTGTGGAGTTGGATTATAGTTTCTTCTTCTTCAAACGAGAATCTGCCTCTCTTGATATCAGGCCTCAGGTAGTTTGTCCATCGAAGACGACAACTCTTCCCACATCTCTGAAGCCCTGTAATCAAAACAAACACCATTAACAAATGTTTTCGTAATCTCGAACGAGAAAGATGTGTGTGTGCGTGTGGACGGTGTACCTGCATTCTTGGGCAGGATTCTCCAGTTTCCCGGTCCATGAATTTCAATATATTGCATGAGTTTCGCATCCTCCTCTTGAGTCCACGGACCTTTCTTGAGGCCATTTTTATCACAACATGGAGCTCTTCCCATTCTGCTATTAATTAGCTTTTTGGTTAAAGATTGACTCAAATTAATGTATAAAACAAAGTTGAGCTTTTAGTTTGCAACAGAGAAACTGTTCGATTTTGTAGGTCCAAACGAGAAGTTGATTCCTACTATTTATAGAGCAAGGGGTTGGAAATTTTAGAAAGTCAATCTATATTTGGCGCCGGCCTCTCCTCTCCCTTTACTGCGCGTTTATCATGGTCACAAAAATGGATAAAATATTTAACAATTGAAATCATACTATAAGTATATCCCGTATAAAATACGGGTTATTTTTAATTTTTTATAATTTATTTATAATATAGTTTAATGTTACAATATTAATTTTAATATGTTATTGAGAGGATTTAAACCTTGCATCTTTGTATATAATAATTTTTCGTATTAAATATAAGGTAATATGTTGTTGGCGAGGATCGAATCTTAGACATCTATATATAATAACTTTTAGTATTGTTGTATCCAACGATTATGATCTATTTGAGTTGAAGATCTAATGGTTGTGAATAAGGGATAACAAAAAATAGGGAATAACCAAAAATTAGGGATTAACCAAACTAAAAATTATAGCTCCTTTTATTTATTATAATATATTAAATAGATGATTTAAATTACTTCGAATAGGAGATAATACATTAGATTAGTCAAATGAAATGTGATTAAACATTTTGTGACGGGTGGCACTATATCTATATGGATGGCTTTGTAAACACATAATAGTAATAAAAAATTGGACTTGTGGTCGGTTTAGGTGGTTGGATCCACTACCAATTATAAAGAAAATGTTCTTTTGCTTTGCTTGTTTAAGTTGTTTCGATTGAAAATTTATTTTCACAAAATCAACACAGTTTCCTTTAGTTGTTTGCGTGGGGCTTTCATCGACAAGGTTTTAGAAGGTTTCATGTTATTAATTATGAAAATCATGACCACTTTTTGAACATTAAGTACAACTAATTTCATTAGATTCGAAACATTTAGTGAGCTTGTGTTGGAATAAATCTACCTATAATTTAATTAATTATATTGTATTTCCTCCGTCCCACTCATTTTTTACATATTTTCAATGACATGCATTTTAAGATGTATATAAAGTATAGTTTCATAATTTATTTTTAATATTTTCTTTTTTTGAATAAAAATTTAAACATTAAATTTTTATTTAAAAGAAAAAAATTAAAAGTAAATCATGAAACTATATTTTTTAAGAAACTTAAAATGCGTGTTAGGCCCTCAGGCCATCCCCATATAAAGAATTCGGTGGGACTGAGGGAGTATATAACCATAATACCTAGAGTTGAATTTGCACCAAAAGACAAGATATGTATCATAAAGTGCTTATACAACTTTTTCATGTTCATACTTAGCAAGTTTGCATGGACTATTGTGGTGCAACGTATGGTAAGTTTGTTTGTATTTTTGCGAACTGTGAGGTACCATCCGACCTTACTTCGAAATTTCGTCAATCTTTCGGCCGAATCCATCGTCAAATTTTTTTTTCTTAATGTTTCTTCGATTGACATGTCGTTCTATTATTTAATTCATGTATTATGTAAATGACACGTAGGTACATTCATTAGCGTGTTAATGCAAGTTATTAAGTATGTGGTAAATCTCGGATGAGGTCAGCCTTAGGATTTAGCTAGCCACGTTTCAGTACTTGATTTATATTAGAGTTTTTGCTTTTGAGGAATGAGGAGCATGCATGCTAGTCAAAATGCAACCTGTTATGTACGTGTTCCGACATGTTCTTTGCCATTCCTAAGGTCAATTTGGCATATAAATAATTGCATGACCTCTGCTAAGCTTTATCTGGTTCATATACGTACATTAACATTAACACATATAGCTGCAAAGGTATACAAATCTATGAACAAATTACTAACGTTGATGATAAAACTCGAACCGTAAACTTGGTCATTCTTTATATCTATAAAGTACTGAAACTTGATGTTCCAACTGATAGACTAATTTATTTTTTGAGAAGGATTATACAATAATATTTGTTCGATATGTATTGTTATCAAGATTAATGGCAAACACCGAGAGGACGTTCGATTCATGATTAGTGAGATCGATTAATAAAAATCAAAATCTCAAACACATGTAGATATTTGGATGAACAATTTATATATTAGTTGGAAATAGGCTCATTTTCATTATAAGATTAATAAATTATACTTTTTTTTTAAATATCATATCATTCTTATTTCCATTAATCTCATTCTCATATCTTTCATTCTCATTTTCGATTTTAATTATCATTAACGATATTAACGTGTCCTGGTATTAATTATTAATCTATAATGGATCAGAAATTCGATTCATTCGTACATTTCATAATTTTTATGATTTATTTGAATCAAAAAAAAATTAAATAATAAAAAAAACTATTGTATTGCTATAAATAGACGGCAGATTGAGATTATTAATGCTACACAGCTTGCACAACAAAAGAAATTGGTGAGTAAATTATAAATGACATAACTATTAGGTCATATTTAGGTTCTAGATCAACATTTAAATTATAAATAAAATTTTATTAATCTCTCAAGTTATTCAGAGACCAGTCGTATTCAATGGTAAAGACATTTGTCTGATCATATCCGCCTCCTCTAACGATCCTTGATAAGATTTTGGTCAAATATTATTATATTCATCGACCAGAATTATAAACATACACCACTGCAACACATAATCCCCCTCCCTATCTACTAGTAAAACTTTACTACAAAGTCAAATTTAATCCCGTTAAGTTGCCATCAAATGTCTGCCTAACATGTTTACTAATTGTTCTACAATAAGTGATGTGGTACTTTAATTATCCTACTATGATATGAGATTAGTGCTAATCCATCAATATTTAAATACGGAATTAGTTATTTAAAATGTTATAGATTCAATGTTTGGTTCCCTCGTCTGCTGTCCACAAGGCAATTTCAATCTTCTAGATTAACGACTGTAAATTTTACTTTTATGTTGTTCTACGAAATGGGGGACATCTGAGATTTAGAGTAATTAATTATCAGAACGGTGATATCAGCATGTTTACTATTTTTAACAACTCGTAATTAAAAATTAAAACAAATACAATGTATGTAATGAAGATTTAATAGTTAAGTCTTCATGAGAAATATATTACAAATTTGTGGGTTGAACTATGCCACACCACATACTCTCTCGTGATCAATTGACTATTGTACGTGGTACTTAGAGCGCATTTTTTTTTTATCAAAATAAAAGTATATTTCATTAATAATTTGAAAAAATAATTATTGGGACAAATTTTCAATTGACCGTGCAACCAGGTTAAAAAAATAAACGAGATAAATAATAAATCATTTTGTTTCCAGATCGCTTAACAAATTGAATACGAATATTCTGAAAATTAAAAATGACTTCATTGGTCTTCCGAGCAATTCAGCCTACATTTCCCCTGAAAATAGTAGCTTCACAATTGACTCTAACAGTAATTTCGTAGATAGTACGATGTTCGGAGAACTCAGTTGCAAAAATTGAGTTAAGAGACCTCATGTTATGAACAAACTTTTTTTGTGAGAGGTGAGTACATGCATCACCGTCCCAATCGCATCCCAACTATCTACATGCCGAACATCAGCTATAAACATGTCGAAAGTGTTATAAATGAGAGATATCCAAATTTCCTAATACATACTGTAATTCATTTTCAATGCAAAAAAACCAAAGCACTCGCATAAAGCGATACCACTAATAGTACCATAAAAACAAACTCGTACAAAATGATACAAAAATCCTAAAAATTTAAAAAATGTTATTTTGAAAAATAAAAACTCGATTTTATTAAAAAAAACTAATGAATAAAAGAAAGGATGGAAAGGGACTTTTTTTTTTTTGAATGAAAAGATGGAAGGGACTTAATCGATGAATAGAATGACAAAGGAGAATGAAAAATAGGAAAGGAGGCTAAAATCCTAGATACAAAAATGGGAATCGACTCTCATAGTAGAATGTCCCTAGTTAAAGCATCTCCAATGGAAAATACCCCTTAGCTAAAATTATAAATATATTACTATAAATAAAATTTATATAAATTATATAAAAAAAACATCACTCCAGTGGAGTGGAACATAACTGTTAGCAAAAAATTTAGATAATTTTTTTTCGTTGGCTATATTTGGCCAACCTCTAGAGACCACTAAGGAAGATTTTACATGATCTATTACCTCAAAAAAAATAGATTCAATTAATAACAACCTGAAATAATAATAACATACTATATTTACAATATATACAACATTATAGCCAATATACCATTGGAGCACAACTTCTTACAGATTCAGTAAATTTTACATAATCGATATTTTATCTGATTTAGCCAACTATTTTTAGTTAATACCATTGGAGATGCTCTTAGAGCGCATTTAGTATTACATTTCTTTTTAAAATTTAAAACACGATTTTTGCAGTTATTTCTGTAAAAACAATGTTTTGTAAATCGTACCATGTTCGAAGAAAAAAAGATTTAACATTACAATCATAAATAAAACGGTGGTTTATTGATTATGATAAAATTTAAAGAATAAATTACATATAATAGAACCTCGATAAATGAATATTCGATAAACGAATAACCTCATCAAATAAATAATTTTTTTCGGGCCCGATATAATAAAGACAGTGTATTTTTTGACCTCGATAAATGAATAATTTCGATTAATGAACAAAATTTTCCGGTTACAAACGTATTCATTTATCGAAGTTTAATTGTAGTACTTGTTAGTTTACAAATTAATGATTTATTATAATTATCAATATATATCTAATTCCTGAAGTAACCTGCCCATTCAAATTATCTACCATGCCATTGAGTTAAGCCTAATTATAGTTAATGTCAATTATAGTAAAAGTCATTATTATCTTTTAACAATTTATTTTTCTCTCTCCATCCCTCCACTTACTCTCTCTCTCTCTCTTCTCCATTTTCAAATTTCCCATCCACTTATTCTCTCTCTTCTCCATTTTTAATTACCTCTCCATTTATTATCTCTTTTCTCTTTATTTCTCCCATTTCTTATCATTTTCTACTATTTCTTAATTTTGAGATATTCTCTTTGGTACCCTCATACAATTGGCTTTTGCCAATGGTACCATTACATCATTGACTTCTACCATTGGCAAAAGCCAAAAGTACCATTGGCAAAAGTCAAAAGTACAAAGGTGCCATTGAGAATTTCCCTTTAATTTTCTCATTTCTCATTTTTTTGTTTCAAAATTTTCAATTAATACCGATATTAATATTCAATCAAAATATATGTACTCACCTTTCTCAGTTACTAGCCTAACTTAAGTTAATTACTATTATAATAATAAATGATAGTTCAGTGATTTTGCAAATAATGTTTTTATATTCGTTGATTTCAACTACTTATCTTGCCATTTATGTCCTAATAAAATTACATTCAATAAAACAAAAAAAAAATACAATCAATCTATGAATCCCGAAATAACCCACGATTATAATAACTAACTATATTCTTGAATTAAGCTATAGTTGAGTTAAATATAATTACACCAACCAAAGCACAATCCAATCTTTTTGTCAATTAATTTCCTCACCACCTCACACGAGCTGACTACACATATTTGATCCCATTAATTATTTGTTGACAAGTAAACTTTTTTTAACTACACAATTACTTAGATTTAAATAAACTCAATCAAAAAATTAAAAAACTAAAATTAAAAAAATGGTTAATCTACTTTTTCAAAATAATGTAATTTTATTCAATTTATAAAAATTTAAAGTTGTCATATAATCTAAGAATTACAATAAAAATAATTGAAAATCATTTTTAACCCATCCCTAACAACTCTTTATTCAGATAAAATTGTTAAAATATATCACCACCGAAATGCATCACCGAAACCTTTTGTTATATATCTTTCAACTCATATATGTATTTATTTTGGAAAAAAGTAACGTCAATATATTTAATTTCTCAAATAGCTCATCATCATAATTAGTAATCATATTCTTGAGTTACGTTAAATATTATTACAAGAAAAGACGATTCAATTTTTTTGTCAATCAATTTCGTCACCAACTCACACGAATTATACACCTTATTATACATTATTTGACCCTATTATTCACCATTTAACGATTAAACTTGCATTGGCTACGCATTTAATTTGACTCAAATAAATTCAAACATAAAGAATTTAAATTAAAAAAAAGTAATGGAATTGATAAATAAGCTCCATGAATTGATATTTAAACTCCAATTGATATGTAAATGACATAACTATCCATGATAAAAATAAAATTAATGAAATTCATTATTTAGAAATCATGGATAGTTGTGTAATTAAAATATCTAAAAATTGAAATTGGAGCTTAAATAGTAAAAACAGGAGCTTATTTATCAATTCCCATAAGTAATTACCCACTTATTCAAAATCAAGCAATTTCTTTCAATTTATAAGAATATATATATACTAGTTGTTATAGAATTTAAGAATTACAATTTTGAAGATAGTTCGAAACATAATATGAGGAAACACAATGAACGAAAGTTGTGACAATTGAAAGGGCTTTTAAATCATCAAAATCTGATATCAATTGAATTTATTACGATTTCTACAAGATTGCTAACTTTCAAAAGTTATCAATTTTTTATTTGATAAATTTTATTAGAAAAATTCGGGACATTATACTCAATCTTTTACAAAATGGTCGGTTTATTTTGTTTTTTATTTGAAAAATATTCTCAAAATTCTAAAATAATTTTAAAAATAATTTTAATGAAAGGGTTTGTAAAAATTGTACAATTTAAATAGTTAAGAGGGTATATATATATATATATATATATATATATATATATGGGCTACTCCAATACAAACCTCCTTAGAATACAAACCTAAAAACCAAATTCCAATCCAACAGCTAATCTAATGACCAAACTAGGGGTACCCCGATACGAAAAAATCTTATAATTCTACCCACTATCCATTCATCGAAAAAAAAAATTTAATTTTTTTTTTAAAAAAAATGATGACGTGGCAACAGTTTTTTTATTTTTATTTTTTTGAATGGATACAGGGTTGAATGATAAGATTTTTTGTGAAGGTGCCCCTGGCGGGGCCCTTAGAATAAATGAAATATAATATATTTTATGTTGGTTTGTAGTTCTCATTTTAAGAATGGTTTGTATTTGAGTAAAAGCATATATATATATATATCTATTTTTTGTTCAAGGATTTATTTGTAAAATGAATGATACTTGTGTAAATGTAATTTAACATTGTTAATTTTCTAAATTACGAATAACATTTTTAACATTAATAGTGAAAATAGACTAAACTAGACATATATACGATCGTTTTAGAATTAGTAACGAGATGCATGGTACAATTATACCAGGTACCAGATAATAAAATGCAATTGACCTACAAATAAAAGCTAACCGTAATTAATTCTTACTACAATAACATAAATAGTTAATCTACTAATCCATTCTTCTTACAAAGTTAGACATTGATATGATTTCCTATTATTATTTGCACATCAAAATGCATGAAACTTTAATTAATTTTTTTAAATGACCTATACATAGTTTTTGTGATAACCAATCATCCAAATTACTAATTATATTATTAAATTAAATCATTTATCTTAGTTAAATTTAATTACATCAAAGATTGATAAGATATTTTAACATTTTTTTAAATTTAAATTAAAAAAATAGATCCAGTATCTAAATTATTTTAATTACATCAAAGATTGATAATATATTTTACATTTTTAAAAATAAAAATAAAAATTATAGATTAAGTATCTAAATTATTTTAATAATAATATTGTATAATAGTTTTTTTCACTAAAGTGTATGTAATACGGGCATAATGCTTGTTGTGTTTAAAAAGAATGATTTTTACTAATTTTTTTTTTAATGATGAAATTCTATTTCCATCTTCTAAAAAAGTTATAACTACTTTTCACATTCATAAAATAAGGGAAGTCACTCTTTTAAAATGTGAAAACAAAAATTGATCATTTATTGACTAACTCTAAAATTTGATAACTTTTTAAATTCAGTATGAAATATGATTACAGTTCTGTAATTAACTCAAAAAAAAATATATAATTAAGATTAATCATAAACCTTATTCAAATACAACAGTATATATGATCAGTCTTACACCTGGCACTTATTCTGTACTATATAAAAGAATTTCCTCGCCATTTGGGTACAGCATTGCAAAGCCTACGCTCGTATAAGTCCTAATCATGCGTCTACTATATTAAATTAAATGTATAAAAATAGCAAACTGAGATTTGCTTGCCCTAATTAATTAGCAACCTTGGTACGTCAAGAAGTTGACTAGAACAATAGTGTATTTTATTTGCATGGTAGTTATTATCTGATTTTGTTATTTGTTGTTGCGAGGTGTTCAATAACCCCACCAAACTTTGAATATATAGTGTACCTTTAACGTACTCATCATTCGTTCCTTCATTTTTATAAACTTGTATGATCACTATTCATTCTAAAAATTTCGAGAATTCTGGTATCTTCGATTAGTATTTAATCTAGCTTGCAGTTAATGAATTACCCTAGTTAAACTTATATTAGGGAATAAATAAAGTTGTATACATGCATGCATGGTATTGTTGACCATCCACGTACGTAGAATACTAGTAATAGTATATTTGCAGAGAGTTGACGAATGGGGATTAAATAAACGGATACAAGATCTATGGACGTATTTAGAAATGAATAATGATAATATTGTATTACTGGTGTAATATACGTAATCCATGGCATTAATTAACAAATTCTATACAATGCACGTAGTCAGGGATCATGTATGTATGTGTGCTGCACATTCAGAGATGAGTCTCTGACTCTGAGAGAGACATATTTGATCATGCATTTCGGTGTTTGCATTTGTTAATACACAGATGTGTGTGTGAGGTGAGTGAAACAGTACGTGGGTGCGCGTACATATTTTTAAGCTTATAGTACTAATTGCACTATCTGGGATCGAGCTACATCCGGGATTACTGAATTCCAAGGAGAATACTGTAGAAATTTCATATGTACACGCCTAATTTTTATTCATGCAATACTTTTATAGATTAATTATACGTGATTATAAGATGCTTCCCTAGCTAACTACATATGTGTGCTTCGTCGATACGTATGATAAACTCTGATAGAACACTTAACGATTCAACAATACTTAATGAGCAACTAACACAATCCACACAATATCTCCAATTAAGTCTACGATCCACTAATTATTACAGGTTTATTTGAATAATTAAGGAAGCTTTAGAGGCTCCTACTCTCCAGATCCAGAAATGTGACTGCACAATACTGAATGCCCTAATTTGCATTGGACTCGTCCCCTTTACCCTCCTCTTGCTCATTGACCCTTTTGCCCTTGCTGTTTGGTTTGGGCTTTCGCCTTGCAAATACTTTCATAACTGGGCCTGTCTCTTCTGCTGGGCCTGGTTCTCCTATTGGGCCTGGGTGTGTCACATTACCCACCCCTGCAAGTTTCACCTTGTCCTCAAGGTGGAAGGTGGGAAAACGTTGATTAGTGAGGAGCTTGTCTTCCCAGGTAGCTTCGAAGGCTGGTAACCCTTTCCATTTAATTAAAACCTCCTCCTTTGCTGTGTTGCCCATCTGCACCCTTCGAGTATCTAGCACTTCTTCAGGTTCTTCCTCTAGTTCCCATTCTGGAGATAACTGTTCAGGAATGGTACCCATCGCTGTAGATGACCCAATGGAACGTTTCAGCTGAGAAATATGGAAAACTGGATGTAACTTACTGGATGGTGGTAAATCCAGCTTATAGGCAACTGTTCCCACCTTCTGTATGACTGGAAAAGGTCCGTAGAACCTGGGAGCCAACTTTTCAAATGGTCGACGGGCAAGAGAACTCTGGCGATAGGGCTGGAGTTTAAGATAAACATGGTCCCCCACTTGAAATGAGTCATCTCTACGCTTCTTATCTGCAGCAGTCTTCATACGCTGTTGAGCCTTGATTAGATGGTACTGAAGGTCATCGAGAATGGCTTCTCGTTCTTGCAACAATGCTTCCAAACTGTCTACCTGTGTCTCACCATGCCCCACTCTAATAAGATGTGGAGGATCACACCCATACAGGATTTTGAAGGGACTCATTTTCGTGGATGTGTGGACTGCCGTATTGTACGAGAACTCGGCCCAATGTAGCCATTTTGCCCACGATTTTGGTTTGCCCCCAATAAAGCACCGGAGGTATGATTCGAGGGCCTTATTCACTATCTCAGTTTGCCCATCCGTTTGCGGATGGTAGGCTGTGCTCTTGTGTAGGCTGGTACCCTGTAACCTGAATAACTCCTTCCAAAAAGTGCTTAAGAAAATCCTGTCTCTATCCGACACAATCGACAGTGGAAATCCATGCAACCTTACCACTTCCTTAAGAAAGGCTTCTGCCACCGTAGGTGCGCTGTAGGGATGCTTTAAGCCTATAAAGTGGCTGTACTTCGAAAAACGATCAACTACGACCAGAATAGAGTTGAATCCCTTAGAAAGTGGCAACCCGTCGATAAAATCCATTGATATATTGTGCCAGACAGCCGTGGGAATTTGCAAGGGTTGTAACAGCCCGGCTGGAGATTGTTGAGAATGTTTTTGTTGCTGGCAAATCCCACATTGACGAACATGTTGAGCCACATCTCGGCGCATGCCTACCCAAAACCACTCCCCAGCTAGCCTCAGATACGTCTTCAATTCACCTGAGTGTCCACCCATTACTGAGTCATGGTACTCGTTTAACAACAACGGTACCATTTTGGAGGTTCGAGGGATCACGTAGCGACCTTTGTACCTTACCATGTCCCCACAAAGGTGAAACCCATTGTACTGGTTATCAGAATTCTGTAACCCTTGCTTGATTGCTTGAATTGTGGCGTCTTTGGAAATTTCTGCTTCTAATTCTTTCCACACCACTCCTGCTGTAGTAACCAACGCACCCAAACATACCTCCTGTTCTGATTTTCGAGACAGCGCATCGGCCACCTTGTTTGCTACCCCTGGCTTGTACTGGATTTCAAAGTCGTACCCAAGCAACTTCCTAACCCATTTTTGATAATCCAGGTTGGTGTCACGCTGAAGCATTAAGTACCGTAGACTCTGCTGGTCCGTTCTAACAATGAAGTGCCGTCCCAACAAATAATATTTCCACTTCTGAATGGCCAAACACATAGCCATTAACTCTTTTTCATACACCGATTTGAGCCGTGCCTTGGCACCCAATAACTTGCTAAAAAAAGCGAGAGGCCTGTTTTCCTGCATAAGTACCGCCCCTAACCCATAACCAGAGGCGTCCGCTTCCACTATGAACTGTTTCTGGAAATCGGGCATTGCTAATACTGGCGGGTTGATCATTGCAGATTTTAATTTCTCAAAGGACTGGGCAGCTGTCTCCGACCACCCAAAACAGTCCTTCTTCAACTGTTGTGTCAAGGGCTCTGCAATTTGGGCGTAGTTGGCCACGAATTTACGGTAATATCCTGTTAACCCGAGAAACCCTCTCAGCTCCCTAAGGTTTCGTGGTTGCTGCCAATTCATCATTGCCTTCACCTTTTCATAGTCCATGGCTACCCCCTCCTCCGAAATCACATGACCCAAATATGAGACCTTGGTCTTACCCAGTTCACACTTCTTGAAATTTGCAAATAATTTGTGCTCCTCCATTTTCGCAAGAACTGACTCCAGGTGGTGTGTGCGCTCAACTTGAGATTTACTATAAATCAATATGTCGTCGAAGAAAACCAATACATACCTTCTCAAAAACGGTCGAAATATATCATTCATCAAGGATTGAAAGGTAGCCGGAGCGTTCGTGAGCCCAAACGGCATTACAAGGAATTCGTAATGGCCGTCGTGAGTACGAAACGCTGTTTTGTGAGTGTCTTCCGGCCTTACCAAGATCTGATGATAACCTGCCTTTAAGTCGAGCTTGGAAAAAACTCGTGCTCCGTGTAACTCGTCCAACAGCTCCTCAATAATCGGAATTGGGTACTTGTCGGGAATGGTTTCCTTGTTGAGGGCTCGGTAGTCGACGCAAAACCGCCACGAGCCGTCCTTTTTCTTAACTAGGATCACTGGGCTCGAAAAAGGGTTGTTAGAAGGTTTTATTATACCGGCTGCCAACATCTCTTGGATTAGACGCTCTATCTCGTCTTTCTGGCTTTGCGGATAGCGGTATGGTCTAGCCCCTACGGGATTACTTCCCTGTTTAAGGTTAATAGCGTGCTCATGCCCCCTTGCTGGTGGCAACCCTTCCGGATCTTGGAAAACTTTCTCAAATTTCTGCACCGTATCAGCTAAAAACCCGGGTACCTTATTCACCTTTTCTGCCCTAGCCCCACTGCTTTCCTCCTTTCTTTCCAGCTGGTTGCATTCCACCCAGTACCCTTGTCCCTCCTTTCGTAAATTCTTAAGCATTGCCTTAAGTGAAATTCGAGCTCGGATCAGTGATGGGTCACCCACTAGTATCATTGGTTTGCCCTGCATTTCGAAACTCATCTCCTGAGTTTTCCAATTAGTGGTCACCGGCCCTAATGTCTCAAGCCACTGCACCCCAAGTATCACATCTGAATTGCCCAGAGTTAACGGTAAGAAATCAGCGAGTACTTCTACTCCTCCCTCCAATTGTACCGACACCCCCTTACACATGCCCTGTCCTTTGATGGCTTCTCCGTTGCCCAACGAAACGCCAAAACTGCCCGAATCTGTTACTTTAATCCCCAGCCTTTCAACCAATGTGAGTGACAAGAAATTATGGGTTGCCCCCGGGTCAATCATCACTACCACTTCCGTCTCTCCAATCATCCCCATTAGCTTCATAGTTTTCGGGTTGGATAAACCAATGACCGAATTCAACGAAACCTCTATAACTAATTCGTCAGTTGGAGATAGGGGTGGATCACTGCTGCCTCCGTCTACATCCTCCTCTTCATCATCGCCCAAGAGCAAGACACTTAATTCTTTTTTCCGACAACGATGGCCCATCGACCATTTGTCGTCACACCTAAAGCACAACCCCTTAGCTTTTTTATCCTGCAATTCCTTTTCCGTAAGCCTTTTCACCTCACCTAATGGTTTTTGAGTTCCCCCAGTGTAAGCCCCGGTTTTAGGGGAATAAACAGATGCTTGAGACTCATTAGACCCCGTTACCCAACTTTTAGTGATGGTTGAAGGACTGGTCGGTAAGCCCGACGGTGAAAATGACGTACCATACCCTCCCTTACTAGCATTAGCATACGTACCTGTCTTAATAGAGCCCAAATTTGGCCTCCGCGTGTTTGCCACACGATGTTTCTCCTCCACCCTAACTGCTACCTCCATAGCCTGATCCAAATTAATTGGGTTTAAAAGTCTCACCTCCGCCTTAATGTCATCCTCAAGGCCATTAATAAAATGCCCCATTAAAATGCGTTCTGGCACCCTATCCAAAGGAGCAGCTGTTTCTATGAACCTTCGACGATACTCCAACACTGTTGTTTCCTGAGTCGTGGCTAGCCACTGCTCATATAATGAACCCCCATTCGCAGGTCGAAACTGCTTAAGCAAAAACTCCTTCAAATCCACCCAGCTACGTATGGGACGTCGCTTATGTTCCCATTGAAACCAACGCAAAGCATCCCCTTCTAAGGCGACCACCACTGCCTCCATCATTTCAGCCTCCGATAACTTATAGAACCCAAAGTACCTCTCCACCCGCAAAATCCAACCATCAGGGTCTGTTCCGTCGAAAATTGGCATATCCAGCTTACGATATCTCCAATTACCAGGACCCCCACCTGACCCACCACTCCCATACGTTCCACTACCAGTCCCGCCTCCTTCAATAGTGATGGTTTCCACTCCCTTCCCAACTCGTCCACCTACAATTCCCATCGCCCCTCCTTGCAGCCCATTCGACGACACGCCCCCATGATTAGCACTTCCTTCCCCTTTATCTCCGTTCACCGACAAGGACGCGGTCAACCCAGTCACTGCAGATCTGACCTCAGTCTGAAACAGGTGTTGCTCGTTCCGGAGCATATTTATCATTTGCTCCTGTTGCTCACGAGATATACTGATTCTCCCCTCCAATCGAGTACCCAGTTCTTCAATCATTTCACCATGTTTCCTCGCCGCCGTTACTTGGCCTTCCAACAACAGTTCAGTGAGAGAGTGTTTCATCGCCCCTACTGCAGTTTGAACAGCCTGGGCCACCATCTCCGCCATCGACTCTTCGACACTTGTCGCCTTTTCTTCCAGCTGTTCTATGCGTTGAGCCACCGTCGGAGGTCCCATGAAGTCGGTGCTCTGATACCACTTGTGATAGAACACTTAACGATTCAACAATACTTAATGAGCAACTAACACAATCCACACAATATCTCCAATTAAGTCTACGATCCACTAATTATTACAGGTTTATTTGAATAATTAAGGAAGCTTTCGAGAGGCTCCTATTCTCCAGATCCAGAAATGTGACTGCACAATACTGAATGCCCTAATTTGCATTGGACTCGTCCCCTTTACCCTCCTCTTGCTCATTGACCCTTTTGCCCTTGCTGTTTGGTTTGGGCTTTCGCCTTGCAAATACTTTCATAACTGGGCCTGTCTCTTCTGCTGGGCCTGGTTCTCCTATTGGGCCTGGGTGTGTCACATAAACCATACCGGGATTATTCAGTGTTGAAGAGAAGAGTGCAAGATATTGTCGGCTGCTTTCTCTGATTTAAGATCCATCGGTTATTGATATTAGAGTTCGATCTAGTGAAAAGAAAATTAAAAAATTTTAAGATATTTTTTTTTGACTATTTAGACTTATATATGTCTTACAATTTAAAAATTAGTATCTATTCTAAGATAATTTTCGGAATGAGCGAGAGTCAAACTCATGACCTGGAACGATTGAGAATAAATTAGATTGACTATTTAGTTAACATCCTTCACAACCTTTAAATTTTTTGACAAAAAATTAGTATATATTTCTCATTTTATTTTTATTAAAAACTTATACAGTTAAATCTCAATAAATGAATATTCGATAAACGAATAACCTCATTAAATGAATAATTTTTTCCGGTCCCGACATAATAGAGACATTGTATTTTTGACCTCGATAAATGAATAATCTCGATTAATGAATAAAATTTTCCAGTCCCAAACGTATTCATTTATCGAGGTTTAACTGTAACTTAAATTGTCACAAATAATTTTAAATATGCATGAAAATCTATCTATCTTTCCCTTAGGCATGAGCATAAAAATTGGAAACCCGGATTATCCTAATTTCTAATCCGGTATTTAATTTTAAAATTCCAAAAATATGAATATTCGTTCCGAAAATTTGGATCATCCGAATTTTTTTTTATAAATTCGAATATGGATATGGATTCGGATCACAACTTTTCAAAAAATTAGAATAATCCAGATACGATCCAATTTTTGGTTAAAATATATCAATCAAAAAAAGTAATTAGTTAATTATTAGGATAATCCGGATCACAACGTTCCACAAAATTAGGATTATCCTAAGGTAGATCCTAAGGATTACTAATAATTAACCAATTATTTTTTTTAGTTAAAATATATCATCTTTTCGATTTTTTTTAACTAATATCCACTTTTAAAAATATATCACGTACAATATTTATATAATTATTATCAAATCATATATTAAAAATTTAAGACTACAAAATTCATGTATGAAAAAATTCATTTCAAATTAAAAAAAAATATCATATAATATAGGTTGGTAAAGCTATCCATCACTCATCTCCAAGGTCTTGGGTTCGATTCTCGTCTAAATCAAATTTGTATCGAACAGATACTAATAATTATTATAATGTTTAATAAAAAAATTATGTAATATTAAAGAAAATTCATGCATAGCACGGGTTTTGAGCTAGTATTCACTTAATACAAATTGTATTCATCATTAGTTCGGTTATTAAATTTTCAAATTTACAATAGAATTGTTATAAAATTGCATAAAATCAATCTATTAAAAGTCAAGTTTTAAAATGAAAAATGTGTTACTAACTGGTTTTTTGTTATGATTCTTTGAAGTGTAGGCAACGCAAAGTTTACGGGCCTTTGGCACGTTTCTTTCAATGGACTTGTTCTTTAACAGTTTTGTGAAGAATTCGTACTTGTGCTGAATAAACAGTGTTGGTCTGTACATGTAGTTCAAATTGAACGCAAAAGCCTTTAACATCATAGTTGCCAAAACTTGATACCGTTTACAGAAATATGGAACAAACACAAAATCAACATATTATAATACTCGATCATATAGCTTCCACGACTAGTGTTGCACAACATTCCGGTCTGCACCGATAAATCTGACCGAACTGAGGTTACTGATCTATGACCCGGATCGTATGTAGCCGGTCTGGTTTCCGGTCCGTAAAATCAAAAATATTTGGTCTTCGGTTTGGTTCGGTCCGATTTGGTCCAAATCCTGAAAAAATCCGGACCAGACTGGAATTTATGTATATAGCTATTTTTATATTACTTTGCTTCTTAAAATATATAATATAGAGATTAAATATTTAAATACATCATAATTTGGCAAGCCAAATTAGTAGAAAATAAATTGATAAAATAGTAATAATCAACATTACAATCAAAATGATTAAATGTCATGTTATATACGATAAATACATGACACTCACATGTTTAGAAATTAATATTTCTTCACAAAAAATAATATATGGACTTCATTTTTGAACTTATATTAACTTGCAAAGTAATTTATTTAGTTTATGTAATTAAACTTTAAAAAAATATTAAATTATAAAAAAATATTTTTTATATAAAAATTAACTAACCGGTCTATACCGGTCCGGTTCCGGTCTGGTCCGGATTTATTCGATCTGATCCGATCCGATCCCAAAATCGATTATAACAGATCCGATTCCCGATCCAAAAAGTTAGGAAAATCTGATTTTCGATTCGATCTGAATATATCCGATTTTGAACATTTGTGCAGCCCTATCCACGACGGGAGGAATACCTAATACTGTAAATCTTTAATTTAGTTCATCACTTTTTTTTTTTGGGTTTTTTGTATAAAAAGTATCCAAGTTACAAAATATTTTCCTAAAATTAGGGTGCAATCTAGTATCTACTACCCAACCACATAGGGTTAAGTATCAAAGTGGTCACTAAAGTGGAAGTCATATATCAATTCGTTCACCGAACTTATCGGAATATCATCTAAATTATTAAAGTCATAATAAATATCAAATGTATACCTTTAAAATGTATTCGAGAAGTAAAAATAATTTTTCATTAAGTTATACACATTTTTCTTGAATGCTTCCATAACTGATATGGGCTAAAAGTAAAGCCCTAAACACACATTTAATGTGGCATTAATTAGACCTAGAATGGTCCAAATGTGGGGCCCACCAGGTGGGCCCAAACCCTAATTATAATATTAATTTCGTAATTAATATTAGGGATAATAACCAGCTCAGCAATAAGAGTCAAATAAGGATATTACTCCTACATGACTTAGCCTCCAAGATACATATCTCAACATGGAAACTGATTCCTAAAAGGAATAGATCCAGAACCTTCCTTGAGGCGGTGGCTTGCCCACCAAGTCTCCTATTCCTACCATAGTTCTTAGGCTTCTCAGCCTATATAAGGGTCTGACCCCTCATTCTCAGAACTACGTCTTGGCTTGATTCTCAATAACGAGATACGTAGGCACTCTGTGAGGACCGATCAGTCTCGAAACACGGAAACAGCCATTAAAGCTCGAAGCTCAACCTCCCTTAACATTAAATATACACAAACCCTAACCGCAATTTGATAACCTAGTTTTTATTCCACAACATTTGGCGCCGTCTGTGGGAAGAAAACATCAACCATGGTGAATACACGAAGAACACCAGCAACTACCGACCCTATTCCACTCAGCTCTGCTCCACCGACAACAGGTCCGGTGCCCCCAACAACCGGAACGATCGTTCCGCATCAAGTTTTGCAACCCCTAGGGACGACTTCCCATGTTGAGAGTACGCTACCTCCGATCGTCCACACAAATCCACGGACTAACCCCCTCCAGGTTGTGGTTTCTCCCTTGATTGTAGATCCCAACAACCCTCCGCAAGGTGTTCATATCCACACTACGGATCTCCCCGTGAATACCAACCCGATGTATGGGCTGCCTAACTACCCTCCTACTCAAGGAGCTGGATCAAGTGGTCATGCCCTGCATATCCAAGATCGAGATTATCCCGATTTTTCCGATCCTTATACGGATGGTTCATCCTCTGACGATGATTACGATCGTGATGAAGCTCCAAGGAGGCGACATGCAAGTAAAGAACCTCGAGGAAGAATTCGAACTACTCACGATGGATTTCCTTCGACGACTGCTGAGAGGATTAAGGCTTATGAGGCCGAGATCTTGAAATTGAAGGAAGATATGGCAAGGGAACAAGCAAGTTTGAACAAGAATGGACCTCCTCCAACCTCAGGAGGGATTCCTTTTGTTGATCTGGAAAGACCCCCGAGGAGGCAAAGAAGGGCTGATGCCCCAATCTGATAAATCAGCAAGGGTAGAAACCCCCAGGAGTAACCCTAGGGATCTGATGCCACTTGGGGATCCTGATGATCCCACACCTCCGTTTACTGAGGAGTTGATGAATGCTCATATCTCAAAGAAGTTCAAGATGCCAACAATTAAGGCCTATGATGGAACAGGTGATCCCGCGAACCACGTTAGGACATTCTCAAATGCACTGTTATTGCAGCCTGCAAGTGATGCTTTAAAGTGCAGGGCGTTCCCTCAAACTTTGTCAGGCATGGCTCAAAGATGGTATAGCCGATTGCCTGCAAACTCAATTGGCTCCTTTAAGGAATTGAGTGCTGCTTTCATTAGTCAATTTATCAGCGGAAAAGTGCATGAGAAAGTTTTGCATCCCTTATGTATGTAAAACAAGGGAAGAACGAAAATTTGAGAGACTACCTTAAGAGGTTCACCAAGGAAACATTGAACATCACTGATCTGGAGAATAAGGTGGCCATGGTAGCCCTGGAACAGGGAACCACTGACGAGTTCTTTAAAAGGTCGTTGGCCAAGCATCCTCCTGAAAATATGGCTGAGCTCCAGCGAAGGGCTGACAAGTATATCAAGGCTGAAGATAGCATGAAGAAAGAAGCCGCGGGAGGTAATGGCAAGGGCAACGCCGAATCCAAGAAACGAAAGCAAGAGCAGGAGTACGATACTAGGGACAAGTATCCCCGGACTAGCAAAGACTCCGACTCGTCACCAAAGAAGAATTTTGGACCGAGATTTTCTGATTATGCAAGGTTGAATGCTCCCAGGAGTCAAATCTTGCTAGAAATCGAGAAGGATAAGGACTTTCGATGGCCGAAGCCACTCAGGGGTGACCCCGCAAAAAGAGACAAAGATCGATACTGCAGATTCCACCGAGATGTGGGGCATGATACAGATGATTGTAGGCAGTTGAAGGACGAGATTGAATTCTTGATCCGTAAAGGAAAACTGAATAATTTCACCAAGGGTGGAGATCGTGGAACCCTAAGAGGGGATTACAACAGGAAAGACAATGATAGAAGGGATAATGATCATGATCGCAACACACAGCCCCGAGGGCCAGTTATCAACATGATCTGGGGAGGCCCGACAACGGCTGGTACAACTCGAAACTCTCGAAAGGCGTATGCCAGGGAGGTGATGCACATCGTGGGAGAAGCCCTGAAACGTGCTAGAACCAAGATATCAATTGGTTTTGATGATTCCGATCTTGAAGGGGTGAAGTTCCCCCATGACGACCCGTTGGTCATAACCCCTGTGATCGGGAATTCGGAAGTGAAGCGAGTCTTGATAGACAATGGGGCTTCTGTGGATATTTTGTTTCATGATGCATTCGTAAAGATGGGATACATTGATTCACAGTTGACCCCAACCAACATGCCCATCTACGGATTTAATGGAGTTGAGTCCAAGGTGGAAGGGACTATTCACTTGCCCATGACAATCGGGCAAGAACCTAAGGAGGCTACGCAGATGTTGAATTTTCTGGTAATCAAAGCATCCTCGACTTATAATGCGATCCTGGGAAGGACTGGACTTCATGCGTTCAAGGCTGTTGCCTCCACTTACCACATGAAGATTAAGTTTCCAACCAGGAATGGTGTTGGAGAACAGAAAGGCGACCAGAAGATGGCAAGAAGTTGCTATGTGTCTGCATTGAGAGCTGATGGAGTTGGGGGGCAGGTACTCCCAATTGAAGACATGGATGTCCATAATGATGATGAACATCGAGGAAAGCCAGCAGAGGAGTTGATTCCCGTACCTCTAGAGTTGGGTGACCCTGAGAAAGTTACTTACATAGGAGCTTCTTTGAAGGAGCCTTTGAAAGGAAAATTGACGACATTTTTGCAAGAGAATAGTGATGTGTTTGCTTGGACTGCTGCTGATATGCCAGGGATTGATCCCCAACTCATAACTCATAAGTTGAATGTTGATCTTGAACGGAAGAAGATAAAACAGAAAAAGAGGAATTTTGCTCCCGAAAGGCAAGAGGCCATTAAGCAAGAGGTTGATAAGCTCTTAGAGGCTGGTTTAATTGAAGAGATTCAGTTTCCCGAATGGTTAGCTAACCCCGTGATGGTCAAGAAGGCGAATGGGAAGTGGAGGATGTGCATTGATTTTACCGATCTGAATGACGCCTGTCCAAAGGATTGTTTTCCCCTACCAAGGATAGACATGTTGATAGATGCCACAGCTGGACATGAGATGTTGAGCTTCATGGATGGGTTCAGCGGCTACAATCAAATTAAGATGCACAAGGATGACATCCCTAAGGTATCCTTCATAACCGACTTTGATGTTTTTTGTTATCTCGTTATGGCTTTTGGTCTAAAGAATACAGGAGCCACTTATCAGCGACTGGTGAATAAGATATTCGCCCATCTGATTGGGAAAACCATGGAGGTCTATGTTGATGATATGCTGGTCAAGAGTCTGTACAAGGCGGACCACAATAAGCACCTCAGAGAGGCATTTGAAGTGCTGAGGCACCACAAGATGATGTTGAATCCAGCCAAGTGTGCTTTTGGTGTTGGATAAGGAAAATTCTTGGGATTGATGGTTTCGAAGAGAGGCATAGAGGCCAATCCTGACAAGATCAAAGCGATTCTGGACATGGAACCCCCTCGTTCTATAAGAGATGTGCAAAAGTTAACTGGCCGAGTTGCGGCCCTGGGGAGATTTATCTCCAAATCTGGTGACAAATGCTTGCCTTTCTTTCAAGCTTTGAAGAAGGTGAAAAATTTTGAGTGGACTACAGAGAGCCAAGTGGCCTTTGAGCAGCTGAAGAAATACATGGCTGAAGCCCCGTTGTTGGCCAAACCGAGTCCTGGGGAGACTCTCTACTTATACTTGGCGGTATCCGAACAAGCATTGAGTGCTGTCCTTGTTCGAGAAGAGAAAAAGGTTCAGAAACCTATCTACTATGTGAGCAAGGTGTTGCATGGAGCTGAATTGAATTATTCAACTATTGAGAAGTTCGCTTTGGCCTTGGTGACAGCCTCGAGAAAGTTGCGACCTTATTTTCAGGCACATAAAATCCAAGTCTTGACAGACCAACAATTGAGAAACATATTGCATAGCCCTAAGGCCAGTGGAAGGCTAATCAAGTGGGCAGTTGAGTTAGGAGAGTTCGATATCACATATAAGCCTCGGACAGCCATTAAGGCTCAGGCATTGGCTGACTTCGTGGTTGAATGCACCATTGGCAACCAAGAAGTCGGGGGGCAGGAGATAGTAACTACCCCTGAGGCCCATAACAGTGGAGATAAAGATGAAGAACTTGTACCTGATCTGAAGGAGTATTGGGTGCTCTATTTTGATGGAGCATCAAAAACAAAATCTAGTGGTGCAGGTTTGGTTTTGCAAAGCCCCGATGGGTTCACAGTTGAGTACGCTTTGAAGTTGGACTTTCCTATTATCAACAACGAGGCGGAATATGAGGCCTTAATAGCCGGTTTGGGCTTAGCCAGAATCATGAGGGTAAAGAACCTCAAAGTGTGTGGAGATTCAAGACTGGTAGTCTCGCAAGTGAATGGCGAATTTGAGGCCAAGGATGAGATTATGGCAAAATACCTAAGAGTCGTGAAAGCTGTTATGACTCAGTTTGATGAATGCTATGTGGAGCATATCCCGAGAGAAGAGAACATTAAGGCCGATGCCATGTCCAAGTTCGCTTCTTCTGAGATAGAGAATTATGCAGGAAGCGTTTACTTCCAGGTCTTGAAGGCCCCGACCGTTAACTCGAAATTGGTGGCACCAATTGATATAAGAAGCTGCTGGATGGATCCCATAAAAGCTCACCTCGAAACCGGCTGGCTCCCTGACAATGCCTTGGAAGCACAAAAGCTGTCAGTAAGAGCATTGAGATATGCTTTGATCAAAGGCATCCTTTACAAGAGGTCGTTTGTTATCCCCTATTTGAAATGTTTAAGGCCCCAGGAGGCTAAGGAAGCTTTGGAAGAAGTTCACGAAGGTATTTGTGGGTAACACTTGGGGGGCAGAGCCCTAGCACACAAGATCACTCGTCTGGGATTTTATTGGCCTGAGATGTTGGCAGATGCACAGAATTATGTTAAGAAGTGTGATAGATGTCAAAAGCACGCCCCCATTGTAAGGCAGCCGCCTGAGATGTTAACCTCGGTTAACTCTCCCATCCCATTTGCCATGTGGGGGATGGACATACTTGGTCCTTTCCCTATGGCGTCAGCCCAAAGGAAATTTTTGATAGTAGCCATCGACTATTTCACCTGGATCGAGGCTAAACCTCTAGCCAAGATAACCACCAAGCAAGTTGCTCAGTTCTTTTGGGAGAACGTCATCTGCAGATATTGAATCCCACGAATCCTTGTAACGGATAATGAGACGCAGTTCAACAATGAAGAATTCAAAAAGTATTGTGAAGAGAACGCTATTGAGCTTCGTTTTACTTCAGTAGCACACCCGCAGGCTAATGGACAGGCAGAGGTAGCTAATCGAATTATCCTCGATGGACTAAAGAAAAGAGTTGAACGCTCGAGGAACACTTGGGTGGATGAGTTATTGCCTATACTCTGGGCATATCGCACCACTTGTAAGGTGACAACCGGAGCAACCCCGTTTTTGCTGGCTTATGGAGCCGAGGCAGTTGTGCCCTTGGAGATCATGCACGCATCACCTCGAGTGGAGGCATATGAGCCAGAAACTAATGAAGAAGGCATGAGGCTTGCCCTGGATCTGATTGATGAGGTTAGGGATGAAGCAAATGCAAAGAATGCAGAGCATCAAAAGAAGGCATCTTTCCACTACAACCAGAGGGTTAAGGAGAGGTTCTTTCGACAAAGTGACTTGGTTCTAAGAAAGATAGAAGCCTCAGGAGTTGGCCAGAAGGGCAAGCTAGCCCCAAATTGGGAAGGACCGTATCGAGTCAAGAAGGTGCTGGGACGAGTATCATACAAGTTGGAGACATTAGATGGGGTTGAGGTACCCCGAACTTGGCATGCAACCAACCTCAAGATTTATTATGTGTAAGCCTTCCTAGTAAGGACTTTGCTTTTATCTATCTATTAGGAGAAGTAGAAATAAGGTTCCATGAAACCATTATAGAGCATGTTGCTCCCAGTAGGAGATAGAGTATTTATGTTAGGGTTGAACCCGTTTCAAGTTATTAATGCAAGTTTGTTTTCCATTTGTGATTGTGTGATTTTATTTATGTGCCAAGCACCTGATGAGTGCAAGTCAAAGATGACCAAGTAACGAAAATAAAGAATACACAAGTGGAAATAAAACGAGTGCATAAATAAACACCCCCAAGGGGCTAAAGTCGAAGTTAAGTTACATCACCAAATAAAAGTTAAGTCCCGAAGGACCTTGATTGAAAATAGAAATGATAAAGCCACAGGCGGCTAACAAGGCCGTGCAAGGCCACTTACTCCTCGGCAGATTCCTCCACCACCTCCTCGTCCTCAGCATCGTCTTCCTCCCCTTCTTCCTCGGAGCTTTCTTCCCCGGAGCTCTCCTCATCCTCATCTTCCTCTGCTTCCGTCTCCATTGGTTGCGCCGTCCCTTTCTTCGCCACGTCCCCCTCCGCTTCTGAAGTCTCGGTCGAAGAGTCGACTCTGGCACGAAGTTGCTTGCCAGGGAAAGCTCGCCTCGCAGCTGCTTCCCTCTCTGACATAGCCTTCTTCCCAGCAGAACGGGAAGAGGTCGAACCGGAACTAACAACGTTGGGTGCCTTCCTCATACCAGAAGGACGACGACTACCCCCAGAGCCTGATGCGTGATCCACATCTTGAATCTCACTACCAACAGCCCAGGTAGGGCAAGGGAAGTCCGCTGGATTCACCACCAAAGGGTACTTGTTGCTCACAACACTAATAGCTTTGTTCCACCCAACTTCCATGTTAAAAGGCCGCAGTTCATCATCGTGCTTGTCCATAAACTTCATAAAGTCCCCCGACTTATGATATGAATCAATGATCTTGTTAGCATCAGAACGTTTCTTCCTGGCAAGCGAGCGAAGTTTCTTTTGATAAATAAGTTGTTGGCTTCAGATCGGACAACTCTGGAGTTTAAATCTTGGAGTTGCTCCTTGAACTTTGTTTGCTCGATTTTCAGTTCCTCATTGCTGTCCCTATAGGCTCGGCCTTGACGAGTAGCAGATTGAAGATAAGCATTGGCCTGTAATAGAGAAATTAGTAAGACATTTTCTAAAAGAAAAAAGAGGTGCAGACAAGAAGATCGAATGTAAAAGTTGGTACCTGGTAAAGAGCTTGAGCACCAAGACGCTCAGCTTCATCAACCTTGTCCCCTTCCATTACCGTAAGGAGATCAGGAGCAGTGATAGAGAGCCTGGACCAGGACACGGCTAAATCAGTACTCCCCAAGATGGAGTCTTGCTCGTAAATACCCCAATCTGGGGCAAAAGGGACTCTCATGCCCTCAGCAGCGTTTCGGGACCTTTTCCCCCCTTGGGAGCATCCCTCCAGGAATGAAGGAACCCTTCGGTCAGGAGGGTTCAGTTGCTCAGTCGCCTTCTTTATCATTCTTCTTGTAACTTGAGGTTGATTCTCGGGTCGGCTATCTAGCTCCTTAGCAGCTGAAAGATGAAGGAAAAACATTGGAATAAGAACTAACATAGTTCATAATGATAGAATGAAAGAAAAATTACCCTCTAAAGAAAGGAAGCTTAGGCGAGCTTCAATGAGTTTCTTTTCTGTCAGAATAGTTCTATAGTGGGTGCGACCATCATCAGCAAGTAGCCTATCTCGGTCTGCCAACTCTTTGAGGTCAAGATCGCACACGAAGTGTGAACTATCATGTACAAACCCGAATTTCTTAACAAAGAAGTGACCCCAGTCGCCGCCTTCCCACTCCAAGACAACAAAGTCCCTCTCCCGGGAATGATGAGAGTCCGGGAAGGAGAAAGAGTTTACTATATGAGGAAGCCCACTTCTAAGTTGAAAGCCAATCCATCCCGGCTTAGAGTCAGAGGAGTTCTTTACTGCGAAGATACTTCTAAACATGGTTGTACTCCAGGGAATTTCCAACTCGTGACATCTTAACAAGAAGATGATTAGGAACCTCCAGGAATTAGGGTATAGTTGGCATGGATGGACCTGAAGTTCTGCTAAGAACCTGATGATAAATGGGTGGACGGAGAACCTAAATCCCGCCTCCAATGCTCCTTTCATGACGCAAATCCTTTCGGGATGCCAGTTGCAGGTTCTGTCTCCTGGATTTGGAAGGCATACTTTGATGGCACTTGGAAAGCCACAAGTGCTTCTAATCTTCTCTACATCTTTCTTTCTTAATTTAGAAGGGCTATTGAAAGCAACTAAGCTTGAGCTGTTGGGGAATGACTCTCCCATAGTGTTTAGCAAATCTAGCGTAGACTCAAACCGATGTTCAATATATCTAGGAGGCATGAGTTTTAGCTTACCTTTCATTGTTCGCGCCATGCTCCTTTTTCTGAAAGCCTCCTCCATGGAGAGTTGGGGGGCAGCAGCTTGCTTGTCGGCCATCTTGAACCCTGAATCTTGAAACTTGAAGCTTGAACTTGGAAGCTTGAAAGCTAGAGAACTCAAGAGCTTTTAGAACTTAAGAAAGTTTGAGAAGTGAAGAAGTGAAGAGAAATGAAGGATGCTCCCCTCCTTTTATAAGGAAAAGGTGACCTGTTATCTCAGGTTGAGTACAGCTCGGTTCGCATTTACAGGTCAAGTATCGTTAAAATATGAAAAAGGAGCAAAAAACTATCTGTTATGGACGGAAAGAGTCGTTAAAACTCATGATATGTTGGAAGAGAAATGAAGAATTTAAGTGAATAGCCGGCAAAATATTCTACTAGAGCAGTCAGATGAGCTTAGAAAGCTAAGTACGCTTAAGAAAAGTTTAATGGGAAGATTATTCTCGAACATGGGATTAGCAATATGGATCAAGGTCCTAAGTAAAATTCTAAACAAAGCCATGAATGGCCAAGTGTTGATTTTCAAAAGCGAACAACAAAAAGACTCCATGTTGATGATCAATGTCTGTATGCAAAAATCGAAATCACCTATGGTGACCAATCCGATTCCATGTTGATGGACGACCGACATCGACCGTCGGTACGGTGTTTTGCTTCAGCCAACTGACCTCCCGAGGGAGCATCGGTCGACCGACATCGACCGTCGGTACGGGTTGTGACCCCCCTGATCACCTTCCCAGCCGACTGACCATTTTCGAGAAGCTCCAGCCGACTGACGTTGATCATCGGTGTGGATATTAAATATATATATATATATATATATATATATATGCGGAAAAATTTTCAGCCGACTAGGTCTCCGGCCGACCGGCCTCCCCGGACATGCCCCAGCCGACTGGAATCAGCTCTTGGTACGGGCTCGTTCCAGCCGACCGGCTCCTCAGCCGACCGCCCCTCCGGGGAACCCTCCAGCCGACCGACTTCGACCATCGATACGGGTTTTCTTGTTTATTTTCAAAAAAAAAAAAAAAACAGCCGACCGGGTCTCCGGCCGACCGGCCCTCTGTAACATGCTCCAGCCGACCGGCAGTGATGGTCGGTATGGGTTTTTTGCCCGGCCGACCGACAGCGATGTTCGAGTTGGGTTTGCAAAATTTCGTTTTTTATTTTTTATTTTTCTGATTTGGTAATTAAGGGAAGTAAAAACTAAGCACCGATTAGTGCCGATTAGCACTGTTTAGTGCTGTTTAAGCATTATTTAGTGCATATTAGCACCGTTTAGCACCGATTAGTGCCGATAGTGCCGTTTTATGCTGTTTAACATCGTTTAACACTGTTTAAACATTGTTTAAGGCTGAGTAGCGCTGTGTAGTGCCGTTTAACACCGTTTAGTGTCGTTCAAAATCGTCGTAAATGCGTCGGTCGCTCCACGCTTTACATTAAGATGATATTGTTGAAAATACTCGCGTAAGAGCAATAAACCCTGACCCAAGTCTCTTAAAAGGCCGTTAAAACTTCAAGGAAAACCCGATCAGTTTTCCTAGAAGTTGGGGGGCAAATGATATGGGCTAAAAGTAAAGCCCTAAAGACACATTTAATGTGGCATTAATTAGACCTAGAATGGTCCAAACGTGGGGCCCACCAGGTGGGCCCAAGCCCTAATTATAATATTAATTTCGTAATTAATATTAGGGATAATAACCAGCTCAGCAATAAGAGTCAAATAAGGATATTACTCCTACATGACTTAGCCTCCAAGATACATATCTCAACATGGAAACTGATTCCTAAAAGGAATAGATCCAGAACCTTCCTTGAGGCGGTGGCTTGCCCACCAAGTCTCCTATTCCTACCATAGTTCTTAGGCTTCTCAGCCTATATAAGGGTCTGACCCCTCATTCTCAGAACTACGTCTTGGCTTGATTCTCAATAACGAGATACGTAGGCACTCTGTGAGGACCGATCAGTCTCGAAACACGGAAACAGCCATTAAAGCTCGAAGCTCAACCTCCCTTAACATTAAATATACACAAACCCTAACCGCAATTTGATAACCTAGTTTTTATTCCACAACAATAACCAAATTAAAGGTTAATAATTCTAGTATTTCTGATAATATATTTAGATTTTTAAAAATTCATTTACTATTTATTTTTAATTTAATTGTCATTTTCCTTGTTTTAATTAAAAACAAATAGTAAATAAATTTTTTAAATTCTAAATATATTATCAAAAATACTAGAATTCATAACATTTAATTTGATTATTGTAGCATTTAAGAAAAATGTGTAGAACTCGATGAAAAATTATTTTACTTCCCGAGTACATATATAGAGGTATTTGTTTGATATTTATTATGACTTTAATGATTCAAATGATACCCCGTTAAGATCGGTGAACGAATTGATATATGACTTCCACTTCGGTGACCGCTTTGATACTTAACCCCAACCACATATGCAACTTTACACCCGAGTATTTTTAATAATTTCCATTTTTTGCTAAGTTAGTTCTAAAATATTTAGAAAACAATTTCTCTTATTTTTGTGTAATATTTCAATTTGAAGTATATGTATACAATTAATTGATAAAAAATACAGTAGGAAACACAAATAATATATTTTTATTTATCAATCAAATTAAACGCGATGAGATAACTCAGATGATATATATTTCTATATCATGAATTCGATTTCCGCTTATTTTAAAATAATTTATTAAGGAAAAAATCAATCAAATTAAAGAATGAAAAACTCTTATATTTGAATCCAAAAAAAATCCCAAAATTTTTCTCAAATACTTCTGTACTATACTATTATAAGTGAAATAGGGTATATTTGGTTGTCGGTTTGGTACACTTTTTTTGGTACACTCAATAACAACCGTTAGATTTTAAGATAAAATAAATGAGAATCGTTGAATATAATGTTAAATGGATATTATTCCTTCTATAATATTTTTTTTGACATAATTCTATAATATTTAAAATATTTTTATAGGTTCTAAGTTCGAATCTCACCAACAACATATCTCTATTAAACATATATATTATTTTATAAACTGCTCTCACGAGTTTGAGATTCAATTTCCGTCAACAACATGTTATTAATTAAAACACTATCGTTAAAATTACTATCAAACATGTATTATAATATTTTATTATCTTCTATAATTTAATTTCCTACTAATTATAAAATATATATGAAAATATGGGTAATAAAACAAAAAATATTAAAATAGACATCCGTGCATCACATGAGTAATAAGCTATATAGTAAAAAATTACATAAAATTTGGAAAACATTTATAATAAAGAAAATTTTGTATAAAATTGATAAAAGGTCTACATGATTAGATAAATTTCATTTTTTCTAAATAAAAATTTAAAATAATAATTTTTGTGTAACATTTATATATCTACGTATGTATTTAAAGATAACAATTCAAAATAAATAATTACAATAATATTTATATACATGAAATTTATAAAATTATAAAATTATTTTAATAATAAAAATATATATACAACTTAAAATTTTAACAATAAAATATAATTAAAAAATTTACAAGCAACCGTGCATGGCAAATACATCATTCCGTAAAAATTTTAAGAACAAATTTGAAATTAGTAACACTACCCTTTTCAGATACCGCCTACCTGTCATTTGTTAACATGTATTCCCTTCGTCCCGATTTATATGAACATATTTGATTTTCATGGAGATTAAGAAAATGTAGTAAGAAAGAGTAAAATTAGTTGAAAAGTGGGTAAAGTGGTGAGACCTATCAATATTTAATAATAAATTTGAGATAGTGGAGAAAAATAGTGGGTGTAATAGTGTTTATTTAATAAAAAAGTGGGGAAGTAGTGGGTGTAATAGTAAAAAGTAGTAGTATTCAAAAATAGTACTCCCTCCGTCTCATAAAACTCTTCCCATTTTCTTTGGACATGTTTGCCAATGCACACTTTTAATCGTTAATATCTTTAATTTCATATTAGTACTAAATATAAAAATTTCACTATATTAAAGTACTCATAAATACGAATCCAACAAGATCACTCATGACTATATTGGATTTATAGATTAGACGTAAATTAGTAATTTGTCTCTTGTTATGAACAGGACCGACATTTGAAAGGGGAAGAGTTTATAGAGATAGAGGGAGTAAATATATTATGTTCATTCTTTTTTTGGGACATAAAAGAAAAGAGAGAGAGTAATTAAGATCCACAGGTTTAAGATAAATGAACCTGTAATATGGATTGACATAACCAAAATACACTTTTATATTTACAAAGTCAACACGTGACATTATTTAACTCTTAAACAAATAAAAACTTGGGCCCGACCCGAGCCCACTAGAATAATTCAATTATTCCTGTGCAGAATCTTGACACTGCACTGCCTATACAATTATACATACATACAAACACATATACATATTTTTTTTCTGCAAGAAAACAGAGAGTTTCTGATCTTAGAAGCATCAGCTGCCTTACAGGTTAACCCTTCAATCCTTTATTTTGTCCTTTAGATGTACATATAAATTGTTCTATATGTATAATTGTAGATACACATGACATGTTTGTTTATGTTTGGTAATAAAAGATTGGTTGGATAACATTTTCTTGATTTTTTCTGATCTAAAAGCCTGTAGTCTAAATTTAATCAAGTTTGTATCTTTTCTGCTTTAATGCTATCTAATTATGATTTATGTGATGATTGCTTTGAATTCTAATTGTAAAGTTTGGTTCTTGATCATAATTCTTGATGATTGTCATAATGTGTGTTGTAATATGTATATGTCTATGAAGCTTATGCACATTTCTTGAAGTGACATTTATTTATATGGGAAGCTAAAATGGGTTTGTAAATCTTGATCAGATCGCGGTAGTTGAAATTGCATTGATCATTTTTTTTCGTTTACTTACATTTCATTGATTATTGACATGGGGTATGGTTAATCTATCTCGCAAAAGCAGCTAGGAATTTTTTTAGGGGTATGAAATAGTTTCTAGGAGGGTACCTTTATAATTTTGTGGGGAACCCCTATATTTGATTACATTTCGAATGTATAAAAGTAACAAAAAAAATTTGTATAAGAGTACCCCTTTTTTGTTAGAGCAAAGCAGTGTATTCTGATGTACCTCACACCAAAGTAGCCTTAGTAGGAAAGATTGGATTATAAGTTTTTGTTTGTTTTTTTGTTAAATTACTTAGCTTTTCTTTGGTCAGTTTATATGCAGTTCTGGAGAGATGGAAAATATTCATTCTGAAGACTTTTTGAAAGATTTTTACATACCTGATTACATACTTATTCCTGGCACGAAGGGTGAGTATCTTCGTCATGTACCTGCATGCCCTGTAGTGGTATTCATCAACTCTAGAAGTGGTGGTCAGTTGGGTGGGGAACTTCTGATCACTTATCGTTCTGTCTTGAATCCAAAGCAGGTCTCTTTGTCATATTATAAATGTACTCTGTCAAAATTTCATGTGGATTTGGCTTCGCTTCAATCTCAATATTCCCTTTGTGCCAATTTTAATTAGGTTTACGACTTAAATGAAGAAACTCCTGATAATGTGTTACGGACACTTTTTCTGAATCTGGAAAAACTCAAGGCTAATAAAGATGAACTGGCCCTTAAAGTTCAGGAGAGGCTAAGAGTAATTGTAAGTTGGGCTAAAGTAATATGCTTAACATGAATATCTGATTTATTAGACATATTCATGATAATTTTTGACCTGAAGTATGTCATCAGGTTGCAGGCGGGGATGGCACAGCTGGATGGCTGCTCGGGGTTGTTTGTGATCTTAGGTTATCCTGTCCACCACCCATCGCAACAGTTCCCTTGGGAACTGGAAACAATCTCCCTTTTGCATTTGGATGGGTATGTATAAAATTGTCAGCTTGATAATAGTGTTTGACCATCAAAATGTGAGTATATCTTGGTTGGTTGTACTTTTTTTAAATACATTTTTGTATTTTTCAAGTTATTTTGTGTGTATTTGCACACACGTTGTAGGCAACCATGGTGATATACTGATATGTTCTTGTGCAGAACTTATAATTTTAAATTTAATGTAGAAGAAGACACTGTAAACTACAATGCTTTGAGATTGTTTCTCTGTTGACTAGTCTTTCATGAGTTCCTATCACCTGGAAGTTGTTTTACATGAATTCCAACTCTTCATTACATTTTTTACAAGACAACCTTTGGCATAAGCTATGTGGATATTTTATGACTACAAGTGGTTTCCATAATTTTTTTTCTTTCTTTCTTTTAGTAAGTGTTTACTTTATGATTTTCAGGGAAAGAAGAATCCAGGAACAGACCGCGATTCAGTATTGTCATTCCTTGGTCAAGTAAAGGGAGCAAAAGAAATGAAGGTAGACAGGTCAGGCAGTTCAAAAATTCCTCTTTTTTTATCATTTACTTTTCCTTTGTTGGCTTCTTGAATATAACCAGGTAATTAAAGGAATATCATCATTTTTTTATACATTACCAGTAAATTTCTTAAACATTGAATCTGTACTTATCATCAATGTTATATGGCAAATTTTGATTCTATTCTCTTTTATGTGATTTTAAAACAAATATTATTATATCTCAAAAAATAGCTGGCACATTTTACTGAGGATGAAAACTCCAAAAGAAGGTGCTTGTGAGCCTATTGCTCCTCTGGACTTGCCGCATTCCTTGCATGCATTCCATCGAGTGTCTTCATCTGACGTTCTTAACAAGGTATGGTCACCACTCCTTGTTGCCCTTTGTTGATTTAATATGTACCCCTGGGTAATCATATACATTCTGTAGTCGAGTGAAGACTTTTTGAAAAAAAAAAAAAAGTGATAAAGACTTTAAATGCCTGGATACCATATACTAACTAATTTTTATCATATCTTCCATTATAGTTTCTTTATATATTAGCCGAGTTTCTTAATGGGTATACATGTAATAAACTTCTCAGGAAGGTTGTCAGACATTTCGTGGAGGCTTCTGGAACTACTTCAGCATGGGTGAGTCAATATTTTGCATTTGATAACCAACTGATAGCAGTAGGCATTGCATATATAGTGAACCTTTAAAAATCAAACAAATATGCATTAAACCTTTAATCTTTTTATCCAAAGACTTTGAGCTTCCTACATAATAATCGAAATAAGTAAATTAAGACATTACTTTTGCTTCTCATGTGATATTGTGATTAAAACTAAAGAAAACAAAATGTATTAAAGGTAAGCTAATAATTTATCTTAATTTGTAATTGTAACTTTGTAATATAATCACTCTTTTAATTTTTATTTTTTTTTCTTCTGCTTCAATGTGTTTGGGAATATAAATGTTGAGGTTCGAAATGTATACATTCTTCTAATTTCATTATAAAATGTTGAGGTTTAAAATATGCAAAAGGAAAGATAAGTGTTAAATGTGTATCTTGACGGGTTCTTGCAGGTTCATATTGATATTTAGCCATCTATTAACTATTTATCAACTGCATTTGTTTCCATAATTGTGTGAACAGTGAACATAAATGCATAATAGAACTAATAGCAGAGCGTAATGGTTTCAACCAGTAATAGTAATACAATACAGTAATGTTTTCATAATTGTGTGAATATAATACAGTAATGTTTTCTTCATGAGAAAACTTATTTGTTCAAATTCAAAGTTATTGCATTGGCGAGGAGCTTACTTGTAACAGCTTCTTACTTGAATGTCATACAAGAGGTACTCCGGTAAGTTCTGTTGATAATTCATGATTAATTTCGTATCGGCAGGAATGGATGCTCAAGTTTCTTATGCTTTTCATTCTGAGCGAAAGCTACATCCAGAAAAATTCAAAAACCAGCTTAATAATCAGGTCATTATATTTTCAATGCAATTCAAGTGCGATAAACATGTTTCCAGTCATTTGGATTCTGTTCTATTTTGTTCTAGCCATTTTCTGATGGAATGAACCTAGAATAATATATACATTCACTGTGTATATGTAGTACTAGTGAAATTTTAAAGCATTGTTTGTTGTCGCGATCGTCATTAAAAAAAATAGGTCATACAAGAACAGATTTTTGCCGTCTTGTCTTCTGGTGATTGTACAATCATTGCTAGACAACTGGAGCATATAATTAAGTCAACATTACCTGATGAGACTGAGAAACTTCCACAGATGTAAAGTTAGGTCATAGGTGGATAGGCCAAAATGGTTCAAAAAGAAAATTACCAAAATTAGGTATAAATCTTAGTGGTAGTATATTACTACTACACATGTAATTTGTTTATTGACATTATCCATTTCTGTGACACTCATACTACTTTATTGCATTTGTATTAGATGTAGGTTAAAGCAGCCATTCAACAACGTCCATGACAAACGATGTTTTGTTAACAAAATTTGATCCAAGAGTGTTATATCCCCTTGTTAGAAAAAGTAAAGGTTTTCTCTTATAATTAAAAATAGTTTTGTTTTTGAGAAACGCACATAGTGTGCCTCTTTCCAGTACCATTTATCACGCATCTATGTTTTTCCCATATGCCAAAGGAAAGAACCTTTGTAGTATCACAACCTCCCTGTTGATCATATAATCAAATCTGCAGCGAGTGATATATTTTTTTTCTAATTACACTTTTGCAACTCTGTTTAATTATGATTTAATAATGATCAAGACCTGTTGACCTTATAATGGTGATTACACAAATTATATCCATTGCAAAAACTGGCTGTTGATTGTTTGGGATCCCAGATCAGTTTACCAGTGTAAAACATGAAGGTGAATGAATAACTGTACACTTTTGGTTATGCTTATTGTGCATGTGTCTTGAATTGTTGATAATAGGTTTAAGTAAAGTTTACCAGTCATATTTGCCTGGGCATTTGTTTACATATGTACTTGTCATTGTGGACTTGTGGTTCAAGTGCGTACTATATCTGCTTTCAGAAAACATATGCAAAGCTTGCTGGTAGCCAAGGATGGTTTTCTGCAACTCTTCATCATCCTTCTTCGAAGTAAGCATATGAACATCACAATGTAAAATTTTCATTTCCTTGCGGAGTGTCAGATTTTTTTTTGAAGCATATATTACGAAGATTATATATATGTTGTATCTCTAAATTTCATTTGTATGTACCAAGATGTTGAACTGATATTGACTGTATTTTCATCATCTTGATATCTAGCATTTAGTTAAATGCAGATTTGTTTTTTTATTATTTTTCACACTGAGAGTACTTAATGTGGGATAAAGTATCAATCATTATTTGTTTAATTTAACTATTGAGTTTTAAGGAAAGTTTCTATATGCGTTTTGTCTAAAATGGTTATGGTTTCAAGTCTCATATATAAATAGCCACGTGGAGATATGAACAGTTTACCCGTGCTGACCATTTTAATTATAAATATTATAAATTTCAGCAAAAGTACATTTCGTTATTTTGTGGCTTCGCATTTTATCATTCACTCAAATATGTCCCACATCAAGATGTCAAAGCTAAGACTGCATTGCTAAAAATTCGTTGTTTTTTGCTGTAACGTACTTATAAAGTAGCTAGCGTCGTGCTATTCGCTTTCTAGCTAACACGGCTTGGAGCTAAGTCAAGCGCGCTAGCTGCTAGCTGCAGTCAAACGAACTGCAAAGTTAGTTGCATGTTTGTTTCATTCATAGTACAATTTAAAATGGTCGCAGGAATATTGCACAGCTAGCTAAAGTGATGATTTTGAAAAGACATGGTGAATGGCAAGAGCTTAAAGTACCTCATTAGTAAGTCATCTCTTTGTCGTTTTATACTTGATTGTGTATTAATATCTTATTTTATCTACAAACATTTAGCTCGTTGTATTGGAAGTAAAGTTGGCCATTTTAATGGGTAAGGATGTTTGGTAATTCTTCTACCTCATCTTTTCAACTGTCATATCTTCCATTCCTTTCACCTTTAATTCCTTGAACTCTCCATTCCTATTCCATTTCACTATTACCAATTGGACAGAGCCTTAAAGGTTATTATGAGGACCTTAAGTAATCTGTGTGAATAATTTTCTTTTGCTGTCCTAATGTGTTTCAGTATGACATAACTGTCAATATTTTGGAGCATAATATACCAGTGATTTGTAAAGCAGAGAACACCACCTGAAGGGAAGGGGGAGAATGTATGAAGTGCATTGAGATTCAAAAAGTACTTTTTTAGGCTAATGTTTATTATATTTTCAGATTTTAAGCTTATACATCTGCTTAACAGTGAAGGCTTGTTTGTAGGTTTTGCCAAGAGTAAGTATGTAAATATTGTAACTATCCGTAGTACCAAATAGTGGTGGTCGAGGCGTGATTTTATAGCTATGATGATAATCTTTTAGAATTTTAAATTGTTTACTTGTCAGTTTTTGGAATTCTTGTGAGATGAGATTGCTACTGTGAAAGGAAGGCAGTATGTTATTACTCCATGCTTTATTTGATGTTTTCTCTTCTGTTAAAAAAAATTGTATTAACTATCCAAAAAATGCATATTACTGAAGTCTTGGTCGAGGTGGTTGGTTTTGGAACCTATTTCCAACAGGTGAGGGAGTTGGGTTAGCCATTTGGGGCCCTTTGAAGCCGACTGTTTGGTCAGTGTGGTCGGTTTTAATGCTTTCATAGAGTTGGTCGGGTATGTTTCAGTCGGAGTTGCTGTGTTATCATGTAGTGTAAGAGTCTTAACCACAAGATATTGGTCGTTATTCAGTTTTAATCACTTTTATTTTAATGACAAATTAATGTTGCAAAAAAAACTTTTTATCATTAAATTTTTAGTGCTAAAAGAAAAACTGGTTGTGGTGGCGTTGGTATTGTCGATAGTCTTTGTTTTACTCCAGAAGCTGCCCACTTCTGTTTTCGTCCCAACCTACGCTAGGGGCTCATTAGACCGTAGCTTGCTGCTGAAAAACTGTGACTTGTAAAAATTATAGGGGTATACAATTTGAAAAACTACTTTTTTTGGAATTTCCCTATAGTTGTTCCATACCTCATCTCTAAATGATTTCATTTTCAATGTCTAGTATCAGGTCAATCATATGCCTCAACTTGCCTAGCTTCTCTGGTGGACTAAATCCATGGGGAACTCCAAGCAAGCATAAATCTCGTGATGTTCGTACTCCATTCAATTGCTCATGTGCTCTATTCCCTTCTATATATTTACCTAAATATAAGATATATGTGTCATATTACAAAATTGGTGATACCTAAAATACACTTCTTTGATGAAATTATCCTCACTTGGACATGACTTACAGAGAGAGTTGACTCCACCATATGTTGATGATGGCCTTATTGAGATTGTTGGTTTTAAGGATGCATGGCATGGACTTGTTTTACTTACACCAAAGGGGCACGGAACTCGTCTTGCACAGGTAATCATACTTTCACTGAATAAATATTATCTAAACCTTCTTTTACCAATTTAGCAAAAGAAATAATTATTACCATGTCAATGCTCGAACACCTTGATAAAATGACCCGTAATATATTTGGTCTAGTTGACAGTAACCTTGATTAGTTTTGTAGTTCCATAAAATAATTTATAAATTGGCTGTATTGCTTGGTACAGTAGCTGAGTTGCTCAGTTCATACTATTTAGCTTTACACAAATGCATTAACTAAATGAATGCAATTTGTTATCTCCTCAGGCCCACGGGGTGAAGTTTGAGTTTCATAAAGGTGCAGCAACTGAAACATACATGAGAATCGATGGGGAACCCTGGAAACAACCTCTGCCAATTGATGACGACACTGTAGTGGTGGAAATCTCGCAATTACATCAGGTCAAGATGCTTGCAACACCCGGCTGCAAAGCCAAGAGTGTCTACGACCCATCAACTCCTAAAACTAATGATCAAGATGCTGAGGATGAAAATGATAGTGATGATGAAGATGAAGCTGTTCGCGAGGAAAGTAGAAAATTTGGTGCTGCTGACACTTTTAAGATCCCTGACGAGGTTGATATTTCACATCTCAGTTAAGCTTGTGGGTGATGATTGGTCTAGTTTATACGATTGATTCTCATTATTGACAATGATTATTGAAGACTTGTTAATTGATTGGGGAGTACAAGAGCAACTTTATCTTTTGATTAAAGTTGTAATTAATGTAATCCTCTGCAGATTTATAAATAATTCTCTGTAATTTGTGCACCTCCTGGGAAGCTGTTAGTACTGTGGCTCTCAGTTTTTCTTTTTCGAATTGAAGGATGAATATAATAGATGGTCTTACAAAGGCAGGAATCCCTGTTCATCTTGGCAAAAAACATACTAGACACCATCTTGGTAACTTTTAGAATTTTAATGGGTACAGTAGCTTTTTGCACAATATGAATATCTCTCTAAAATTAATATAACTACAGGCTACAGAGCTGGTATTGTCTTGGTTTAGTCAAAATAGAGTGAAGTTAGGATTGTCAAGTGAATCGAAGCATACAGAATTTCAAGTTCTGATGGGCGTGGGTGCCACTTTTGATTTTTGATGCCACAGTGAGCAACTGTCAACAACGATGGAAAATCAAGTTGCTATCTTAGAATTAAAACATCTTTCGATTGCAGTTCTACATAGGTATACAACAAAAATTGGACTCCGTTTAAAGAAGCTGACTGAAACAGGAGCTTCTGATTCCCCAGCTCTATCAATGCAAAATATTTAAGCAGGGCCTAATACTTACATATCCATAAAAACTGGCCATGGAAACTGGATTTACAATCCAAGGTGTTGGTATTCCCCCAAGCATTTTGTAACTGCCTCGTTGGCTGTTGGTGATCCTGTTCTTTCTTCCAATTTTTTCTTTTCTCTGCAAGACATAATGAATTTATAAGGATGCCACGGTTTTGAGGAAAGTTCTCGACTAACAGAACTGAATATAATATTTCTGAAATGTCTGGGTGATAACTGATAAGACTAAGACCCAGAAATACTGCATAAAAGATGGGCAAGGGAAAAAAATTGAACACACAAAACATACACCAATCAAATAATTTTAAAACCAACTGCATAAAGGCACATGTAAAAAAATGTAATAAGTTCAATAGTAACATGAAACAAAAGCAATTAAGATAGATTTGGAGGGATATCCAATGTACCTCTCTACATATTCCTTTAAAAGCTCTTTTGCTTGAACCAACTTTGTGAGAAGATTACGGTATACATCAAGATCGCGATCAACACTTCTTTTGTCTATATTCAACGCTGCACATAGCTGCATCACCAATGTAAAGAGTTAAATTTTCAAATAAATCTGGAACATGCACGGAGAGGGCTTAAAGTTTGGTTTCAAACAGTAGCAAATTTGGTTTTACAGAAAGAATAGCAGGGTCCCATGAAGCGACTAACTAATGTTGCAGGAAGTTAGAGCTTTAGTTGGTAAGGTCTAATATCTGTTATTATTTCTTATTTTTGCTGGTTTTCTGCTCCAGATATTGTTTGATAGTTAGGAAATCTTTGCAGGTTTTTCTTTGGTTTGACTTGTTTCTTTCTATCTTATCCTTTTACCTACCATAATCAGGGGCGGGGCTGGGGGTGCGCGGGGTGAGCGATCGCACAGGGCCCCCAAAAATATAGGACCCCAAAATTTTTTCCTCTTTATATATATATATTTATATATATGTAGAGAGAGTTTGAAATTTTGAATAAAAAAATTCCGATTACTTCATAATAATTTTGTTGTAAAACATGCAAGAAGAGCATCTCTATTTAAATGAATTTGTTAGACTTTATTTTGAATTATATCGTATTTTGAATTCATATTAAGATATAAATGAAGGGCCAAATTTTAAGACCTCGCACAGGGCCTCAAATTTGTTTGCCCCGCCCCTGACCATAATGTCTAGGTATGTAGGTGGCGCACCTGAAGGCTGCAGCCACAACACCCTGAACGCACGCTGGGTAAATTTTAACGTGAACTAAGTACACTCAAGCGACCAAGTAAATCCGTAGACGACCTATCTCTGGCTGCACCAAAGATGTTATTTTTTGTGACCACATTTATGGGTAATGGGTATATCAATAGGCTTACTAGTTCCTAATTCCAGACACTTGAGCTTACCAATCAGTCACATTAAGCTGAAGGACTCCTTTCTAAACCTAGAAACAGATCAGTCAATTCCTCTGGATTCTTTTCCATACCTACTTTTTTAAAATTTATACACCCCCTTAGATTTAGTGACTTCCCAGCAACAAAATAACTAAAACCACAGTATTCAAGTGCAAATTTATTTATCCATATATATGGTTGATAAATTCAGATCTCAACATGAACCTTTTACTATATACATCACATCACTGGTCGTGTTTGGTTCTCATGGAATATAAACTACATTATATTACAGACTGCTGAGGCAATGAAAAGATGAGCCAATTACTGACGCCTGCTCATGCCTTCTCATCAACCTACACATGTCGAGATCATTTAAGAAGTACAGGAGAGCATAGGATGTTTGAAGTCAACAGTGGAGATTAGCTCATAACGTTGAGTGGAAGTTGGAACCATAGGTCAACGATAAGTTTTAGGTTATCCACCCCCACCCCGAAAAATGAAATACCCCACAGGCACACTCTGTTCTTCGGGCTAGTAGCAACTAATAGAACTTATCACAATATATAATTAATTACTGAAATAGGTAAAAAGATCATTTCAGCAGTTCACTATGCAAACTATTACTGTGTGGACATTTCAACAGTTTAGAGCATGAGTACTACCTTTTCTAAAACGGTGGGTTCTGTTGCATTTGCCAATTCAAGAAGGCGGAAAAGGCCAATTGCAAAGAATCGACTGTAGCTAAAGCTGTCTTTAGTCCTAGCCCTTTCTGCAATGTCCTTCAAAATGCTTTCAACGTCTCCCTCTTTTGTAGAAAACTCAACCAAGGTACTGGCAGTCTGAGAACGAGCCCATTCTTCAAGTTTTTGTGCATCGCTCCTGCAGTATTTAATTTGGCTCGAGATTATTATAAATCGGGGTCATTAAGGATTCTGCGGACAAATTTTTAAGTTAAATGCAGTAAATGTTATAAATTAGCAATCAGGAAATACTAATTTTATAACAAGCCCTGGAGTCCTTCTACTTGAGTGAGGCTAGTCCCTTCCTACGAAGAACTTTTTATAATATTATCGATTTCAAAAAAATAAGCTTTATGGTTACATATTCTATCAACAAGACTCAAAAATTTATAATCCACTTTTAGGGTTTAAATAAAGATAATCCTAATCATAACTGGGAGGTCCAATATCAGCAACCAAAAGCCAAAAGAGAGGAACAGTTTGTTATGCATATAAAGGAAAGGGAAGACAAGATGTACATGGAGGATAGACCCCCGTCCCCATTTCTTTCGAGGTAAGAAACCAAAATGTATCTCAATGTTGTCTTTAAAAACTGAAAGTGTCTGGAAAACAGAGGAAACGTCAGATGTATATGCTTCTGATAATTTGTATAACCACCTAATTTAGCACTTCTGATTACTGTTTAACCACCTAATAAGCACTACTGGTTACTTTATAACCACCTAATAAGTAATTACTTAAACCAAATGCTTACAAAAATACCATTAAGTAAGGACTGAGAAGTTCTATTTCTTGTTTTAGGAGTTGAAAATTAAAAAAGTACTATTACCTCTTAGCAAAAAAAAAAAAAGTACTATTACCGGCGAATAAGTGCCAGCGAGACCAGCATTAAAGGTTGAATAGCGGAAGGAAATTACAACAAAAATAGTCAAGAAAGTGTAGACAGGCCTGTATTGCTCCGGGTCTTCTTGTAGTGCCTTAATATATGCCCTGAAGATAGCCTCCCGATCCTCATCACTTGGATACCCTTCCATAAGTCGATCATACACTGTCACAAAACCAAGTGCAAATACTGCATCATAAGAATGCGTCCTCTTGTACCTCATCAAATGTTGCTGCACTATCAGCTCTTGCAGCACAGTATTATAAATACTTGGAATCGGTCGCTTGTAGGCCTGAAGGAAATTGGCTTTTGTTTGAGACACAGTGGGTATATCTGAAGACACAACACAGATTTAGATGATAACCCAGACAGACATTATACATTGCACCCAGAATTACTGAAAGTTAACAAGCTGGACCCTGTAAGCCTGTGCAGAACACAATCTTAATGCATTATTGCTGTTACACCATACCTTAATGCATTATTTACCACTATTTATCTCCTATCAACCCCTTATTCAGATCACATCTAAATCTATTTTCTTCTATAAAACATCACTTATATTTGAATTTTGTGAATTGATCATTAGTTCAACGCAATTTGAATAGATAAATCGTCAATTGTCATGCATTATTCCTATAAATAAGATTAGATTATACATGTTCAAATTATATACAAAGCTTATAGACACATACAGCTTAATAATCATAGTTTTTTAACAAATTATCGAATGTGCCACGGAATATAATTTAAAACACCAGTGGTGAAATCAAACAAACCTTTACACACTAGACTAGAACAGATCAAACTTACAATAGGAAGCTAAAAATCCACTAACAAAACAATTTATATAAGCAAAAACTAGCTGAATGAAGCTAGGATTATACTTCACTCAAATTCACAATCAAAACACGAACGCAACTAATTAGAAATGAAATGTATAGTGATATCAGCAAGTAAATCAAAATTTACAATATAAGTAATTGAGAATGCTAGTAGTACCTGTTGAAGAAGACATGCAACGAACAACCAAACGTGAGGAACTGGAATGAGTCGAAACTCGAACACCGATCATATCGCAGGACTGATTTAAACGAAACCGACATGCATCCAAGTTAGAAACCAAGTGAGTAGATGAAACAGAGAGTTTCCTGTCACTAGACTGATTAGTGAGTGCAGCAAATGAGAGTGAAGTTACAGCTGCCATTACTATTACTTACGAACTGTATTGTATGTTAGAAATGTGTGTTGAGAGATTAGAGTTCAGACAGGGGAGTGCATATTCATAGTGAAGCAAGCTAGCAAGGCAAAGCTGATGAAAACTTTAAAGAAAAGAAAGGGAAAAATGAGAAAAAAGGTTGAGAGGTTGTAATAAAGGGAGTGGCTTATCCGGGCCAAATCTATTGGTTTTGGGTTTTTAGCCACTCTGGATTTCACACGTAGGCTATCTTGTTTGTGGTGGATTCGACTCCCTTTTGTTTTGTGAAGTGCCGACTTCTTCATAGCAACTCCAACAATCACTTAACATCTCTTCATAAAAATTATTATTAAATAAGCTCCTAGTGATTTAAGATACAAGAATAAATTTTGACTCCAACAATCCTCCTCAATTCTATCTCTATTTATTTTAAATTTATTTTAAACTTATGGAGCACCTCCATAAACTTATGGCGTACGATGATTGTACGCCATGGTGGTTCTGTTTTCAATCATCGTGTCATCAATCGGAACAGAGCATACTCCAAAAGCAAGGATAGTCTATTGAACAAGAAAAAGTCTCATTCCAAAAGTCTCCAAAAGTATACTGTCCATTCCAAAAGCCTCATTCCAAAAGTTCTATTCCAAAAACGCAGCCAAAAGTTCTATTCCAAAACCCTCATTCCAAAAGTTCTATTCCAAAAGCGCATACCAACACTTGCAGTTTGTCCAGATCTCCCATTCCAAAAGTTCTATTCCAAAAACCTCATTCCAAAAGTGTCGAGGCAATGTATGGGACTAGAGCATGTGCAGGCAGGTTGTAATAAAAAATGAGATAGGGAGAGGAGAGAGAATCTTAAAATTGAGGAAAGATTTGAAGTTCTTAAAAATTTGAAGATGACTTAGGAATCTGTTGGAGAGCTATTTTAGTTCAATCTCCTCAAAATTTAATTTAAGAGCCTATGTAGAGAGCTTCTTGGAGTTGCTCTTATACTTATATCTATTTTTAACAAATTGTGTAACTAGTGCTATTCTATTTGAGCATTTTCAACTGTGCTAGCTAATAGTTTTGTCAGTTAAATAATTAATGAAAAAAATTTGTTTTCCTCTACCCATTCTAGCCAATTTGGCTAGCTATTTCATTACTTTGTTGTGAGAATAAATCAAAAATGATATTGTGTAAATTAATTTTTTGGGGGTGTATGGATGTTGTGGTATTAGTGAATTTAGTACTTGTATTTATAATAGTCTGGATTTTTTTTAAATGAAAACGTGTTTAGACTAGAAGGCAAAAAAAAAAATCTAAACTTTCATCAAGGAATAAAAACAGAGACAAAATCATATCCTATAAACAGTAACAAGAAAATAGAAGTTGAAATACAGGATCATGGGATTATCAATTGCCAATGTTCTAACTTCTTGAAAGACGCATGCCTTTGTTTAAGACTATATGAGCGTGACTATGCAGCTTCATTTTCAGAGCTTCCATTGGCATCTGATGTTTCCTGTTCCTGATGCTGCTGCTCTCCATTGTTTTCCAATTTAATCTTCTTATTCTCTTGCTTCCGCTGTTTTTTCTTTTGTCGTTTCAAACGCTTCTTCGCTGTGCGGTCTTCTGCAGCTTTTAATCTTTCCTCCCTTCTTAACATAAACTCTGCCTCTTCCTTCTTCTTCTGATAGTCAACATCCATACGTGCAAGTCGATCTTGCTCCTTTCGCCTCATCTGCCGATACTGTACAAAGAGGATTTTCAGATGAAAGGACCATAATAATTGCTATGAACTTTCAAAATTTAAGCACATGGTAATGGTCGTCTCCCTGCACTAAATCCATAAAAGAAAGTGCACATACATGCAGTTCTTTTTTTCCTACTTTGTCAAAAATTTCATAGCTTTTAAAGATGCTCAGATATTCCTCTAAAGGTCATGTCTACCAAACCCAGGAAATTTTGAAACGGTTATTGTCCTCGCAGCAATGCAATCAATCAGATTTTATTTATAAATATGGTTTTCCTCAAACACCCATAAGTAGAACACGGGCAGACCCAATTAGGGCCCTGGCGCTTAGGGACTGTTGAGCCCTCACTCAACTTCAAAAATTTGGTGGTAACACATATATATATATATATGCACCGTAAGCCCATTTAATACATTTTTGTACTAGCTCAGTTGCCAAGAAAGACGTATATAACAGGTCTAATATAGTTTAGATACTTGTTAAAGTTATATTTGCACCTGATGTTTCGGTATGTAGTAGTAATGGATTTATACCTATGTATCTAACCTACATGTCATGTCCTAGCTCAGATACTAGGAAAAATTAATTACACAAATATGATCCAAGCTATACTTACCTTTGATTTTTTTTTTCATATTTTTCACAATAAGCCCCCGCTTAATTCTAATCATGGGTCCCTGAGTAGAACCCCAATTAAAATCTAACGTAGTGATTGGCTGATTGCTAGTACAGTTAAGAACGGCTATGGCTTGTTCTGCATAACATTAGCATGCATATGTTTCTCATGACTAAGTAACATTCAGGGACAACAATACAATTAACAACTTTTGCGTAACATTCACGTCTCTCAATTATATGGTTTCAACCACTGCTTTGCAATGCCTATTCTACAAAAATTTGATCTTACAACGAAACCACAACACTTATACCGTACTACTAGACAAATGATATGTGAGAAACTAATCCTTAATCTCCACTTCAGTTCCTCCAAAAAAGAAATTATAATCTATTATAGTATATTACTAGAGGAGTAAAAAAACAGCAATTTCAGAACACGGAAACGATCAATCCACATTTATCTATTATTAAAAGTGCTCAGTGTCTAACCTTCAATATATACCATTCATTATATGTTCTACCATTAAACACAAATTAAAAGGAATTGACAAATCATACTAAAGAATTTGTTCTATCAAAAAATATTTGTATTCCCTAATTGGACAAAGGAGCTCAATAAACTCGTATCCAACACTAACAACCACCAATTTAATTCATCGGCCTTAAATATCATCATTTACATTCAAGTACAATCACACTTTACTCTAATCAATCCCGTCAAGTTTATGCAAATACAGTATTAACAGATACAGTGAATTCCTAAGTTCGATAAATGAATAATCTAGATAAACAAATAAAATCCTCGAAACCGTTAAAAAGTAAGGGGTAAGTATACCTGATGGAAGTCACCGGAGCCAGAACCAGCGGAACTACCAGAAGTATTACTAACACGAACCGGAACACACTCGAGAATTCTCCGGAGCTTGATTTCGATATCTTCCTCCTCAGGTTTAGGAGCCGGTGGAGTATACTCAACAATTGCGCTAGATGAATTCGCCGGAGGACGTGGTGGAAGTGCGGCCACTCTCTTCTCCGGCGCCGGAACTAGCTGCATTTCCATAGGCTTAGATGACATTGTTTGAACTAATTGAAGTTCAAAACCCTAGAAATTGAAGAGGATTGTTTGAGAAATTTGAGATGATTGTTCTGTTTTTTGTTGGAGATGTGTTAAATTCAAGTTTGATAAAAGAGATTTAAAGCTGATGATGAGATTTGTTAGGGTTTACAAATTTGATTTTGGCTGGTTAACAAAAATTGGGCGTCGGGCGGTCCTGTTCTTTATGCTTCTCTCCATCCGAATTTTTTGATTCGGATCTAACCCGGGGAGTATCTATATCTATACAGTATCTATCTATACTAAGTTAATTTATTATATTTATTTTTCTGAATTTTATATTTTATTAATTTACATATCAAATTATTGTTAAAAAATTGATATATTTAAAATTTTACACGCATTAGTTGTACTTTTTATTGAATTTTTAAAATCAGATTTGGACGATTTTATAACATACATAAAATTAACAAAATAATCTATAATTTAGTAAAAGGTTTAAAATTATTTTCCAATTAAATCTACGCAGAAACAAAAGAGAGAATAAATTAACAATTTTTTACCATAAAAATTCTATATGATTTATGAAATTCTAGTTACAATTCGTTTTGATCATCAAATTACCCTGGTTATTATTTAAAGATAATTCTACTAACAACCAAATATAATTTTAATTAAGTGTAAAAGGGATTTTATCCAAAACTTTGATAATCGATAGTCTGGTCCTTATGACAAAATAATTAAGAACCATTACATCTTAAAATAAATAGATGAAAATCGTTGGATCTAGCATTAATTTTTCTTTAAATTTTAATATGTTATAAACTAAAAAATGTATTTATATTTAAATACGAAAATGTATATGTCAATGATATAAATCGTATATAATTTGGTTTTCTACATTGAATAGATTTACAATAGGATTAATGTAAAAAATCATAAGTATATTTTCTCTTGAGATTCTATGTGTTTCCATTTGAATTATAATTATTAAATCATCACTAAATTAAAGATAATTTTGATTATCTTCGCTTGGATTGTAAAATTATCCAAATCCGATTTCTAGATCTCAAGATAAGTCCAAATAGTAAATATGAATAGTTTTGGTACTAATAAAAAAATAAATTAAATTAAATTCTAATACAAACATTTTAAATTATGTCCTTTTCGGAATATAATTTTATTTTTAAAATTCAATCCTAATACAACCTTTTTTTATTATATCATTTCTAGATTACAATTTTCTTTTTAAAATTCACTTATAATGCAAGCTTTTCTAATTATATGCTTTTTAGATTATATTTTTTTTAATATGATATAATCTTGATCGTCTATTTTTAAAAATATTGAATTCGACGGTTGAGATTATTTTGGCAGTGATCAAAATTATGGATAAGATCCATTTTACGCTTATTATATACTAGCCTATAACTCGTGCAAAGCACGACTATCATATATTATTATTATTAATTAATATATTAGTTATTTGATTTAATATAAAAATTTTATTTATTTTAATAATTTTATTTTTAATTTTAAATTTACATATGTTCCATACTTAATTTCATGACATAAATAGATATCATTAATTTAACGTTATTTTTGAATTTATTGTTAAATATCTTAATAATTCAATAGTTATTTTTAAAATTTTATTTAGTGTAACCTAATATCGGTGAAGAAATAATTATAGCAAGAAGTGTATGCACACGATGATTCTAATCGGGATATAAATGAAAACGTTTATAATACTATAAAACATGTTGGTTTTGTATTTTTAATAAATTATATATAATTTAATTGAAATTTAAAATTTTAACATGTTTTTTTTCTAAAAATATTTTTTTGTTCCTTAATTTTTGGTTAGTTGGTTAACACATTCCCAAAAAAATTGTTAACACCTTTCAAAATACAAAAAACAAATCAAAATGTATTCAATTTAAATTAAAAAATAAACCACATATTTTACATACTATTTCGATTATATTTCCATTTACATCGATACATCAGTTATACTTTAATTGAAATTCAACTACATACTCTTTCAATTATATTTTTAATATAATTTTTTTAACTAGTTATTTTTAAGAAAGTTTTAACAAGTTTTTGGAAGGCAATACATACTCTATCAGTCATACTTTAACTAAAATTCAATTACATACTCTTTTAATTATATTTTTAATATAATTTTTTTAACTTGTTAGTTTTATGAAGGTGCTAACAATTTTTTTGAAAAACGTTAACCAACCAACTAACCAAATATACATGTGCGATGCACGGGTTTCTTAAATTTATAGTATAATATTTTATTTATATTTTAGTAATATCTCATATATATTACTTAATATAATATTGGCATAATATATATAGTATTAAATAATAATTGTATAATTATGTGATATATTGTTCGAATTATGATTTTATTTTGTCATAATAATATAAATATAAATGAAAGTATATACTTACATTCAAATTTTTGTTGATATTATCGTATTCAAATTATGATTCCATAATCCCTTGACAAAAAAAAATATGATTCCATAATAATTTCTAATGTAATATTTGTCTAAAATTGAATTTAATATTAATTTGTAATTGTGTGAAATTTTATTGCTTATTATATAGTTTTATTATTTGTCGTAAATTTGTTAATAAATATATGATATTAAAATTATTTAAAATGATTTTAAAAATATTTGATTTCTTAGTAATTGAAGGAGTCTAAAAAAGTTGGGTAACTGAAAGAGTATGTAATTAAATATTAATTGAAGTGTAATTAAAAGAATTTGTTATTAAGTAAAATTAAATGGGTGATGGCCCAAAATATTCATATGGGAGCCATGCTGGCCCTTTTTACTGACTGAAAACGCTACATCGTCTACCGTGATATGAGGGGTGTTGCGGAACACCGTGTTCCGTATCATGGGGTGTTGCGGAACACCGTGTTCCGTATCATGGGGTGTTGCGGAACACCATGTTCCGTATCATGGGGTGTTGCTGAACACCGTGTTCCGTATCATGCTAACACGGAAGATGGTGTTCCGTATCATGCATAATACGGAACACGGTGTTCCGTATTATGCTAATACGGAGGACGATTCTCCGTATCCCGTCGGTATTTCGGGCCATTTTTTTCAAAATCAGTATTTTGGGCAAAAACTTGTGAAAAATAGGCATTTTGGTAATTCTCTCAAATTAAATTTTATATACATTTTAATTTATTTTTTCTTTTTTTTTCTTTAATTTTTTTTTTCACTTTTGGAAGGTATTAACAAACCTTTTGGGCAAGGTGTTAACCAACCAATTATACCTGTTTTGATTATAATAGAGTGCTAGCTTATAACCCGTGCGATGCATCGTTGCTTTAAGTTATTACTTTAAAATACATACGTATACATAAAAATATTACATAAAAATTGTTTTTTTTAACTTTTATTTAATAGAAAAAGTGAAATTTATCATGATTGTAGACCTTTTTTCGATTTTTATACTGTAAGTGTTTTCCAGATTTTGTGTAATTTTTTACTATACAACTTATTACTCGTGTGATGCACGGATGTATTTTTTAATATTTTGTGTTTTATTACCCATATTTTAATATATATTTTTTAAGTAGTAGAAAAATAAATTATAGACGATAATAAAATATTGTAATACATGTTTAATATTTTTAGCAATAGTGTTTAATAATTAATAATATGTTGTTGAAGAAATTGAATCTTAAACTCGTGATAGTAGTTTGTAAAATAATATACATGTTTAATAGAGATATGTTGTTGGTGAGATTCGAACTTGGAATCTATATGAGTATTTCAAATATTAGAAAAGGAATATTCTTTTAGCATTAGATCCAACGGTTCTTATTTGTTTTATCTTAAAATCTAACGGTTATTATTGAATGTAACAAAAAAAATGTACCAAACCCACAACCAAATATACCCTGTTTCGCTTATAACAATATACTAGCTTAAAACCCGTGCGATGCACGGAATTTTTTTAATGTTATATTAATTTTTTATTAATTTGAATGAATTTTTTTTAAATATAAATTTTGAAGGCTTAAATTTGTAAATGAGATGATGATCATAATTATATAAATGTTATCCGTGATATTTCTAGAAAAGGAGTGATTTTAGTTAGAAAATATAAAAAATGTGAAAGGTTTTTTTTCCAAGAAAATGTGATAGGGATTTTAGTTGAAAAGGTAATCAGTTAATTATTAGTAATTATAAAATTATTATTTTATTTTATTAAATAGAATATCCGTGATATAATTGGAAAAAGAAAGGACTTAGTTAGAGAAAATTAAAAAGGTAACATGTTTCAGGTGAAAAGGTAATTGATTAGTTCATAGTAATTACAATTTAATTATGTTATTTTACAAAATAAAATTGCTCGTAATGTTTTTAGAAAAGGAGAAATTAATGTTGCTCGTGATATTTCTCGGAAGGGATTTTAGATAGAAAATATAGAAAAGATAATACGTTTTAGCTAAAAAGGATAATCGGTTAATTATTAGTAATATAATATTATTATTTTATTTTATTAAATAGAACCGTATGTGATATAATTCGGAAAATATAGATTTTAGTTTGAGAAAATAAAAAAAGATAACGTGAAAATTAAAAGGGTGACTTACTTTAGGGGGAAAAGGTAATTGATCAGTTTATAGTAATTATAAGTTAATTGTTATTTTATTAAATAAAACTGTTCGTACTATTTTTAGAAAATGAGAAATTAATGTTACCCGTGATATTTCTAAAAAAGGAATTTAATTAGAAAAAATAAAAAGGATGATATGTTTTTAACTAAAAAGATAATCGATTAATTAATAGCATTATAATATTATTATTTTATTTTTATTAAATAGAATCGCCCGTGATATAATTTGAAAAAAAGAGGTTTTAGTTAGAGAAAATGAAAAGGTAACTTGTTTTAGCTGAAAAAGGTAACCCGTGATATAATTGGAAAAATAGATATTTTAGTTAGAAAAAAGGTAACGTGTTTTGACTAAAAAAGTTAATTGATTTGTTAGTAGTAATTATAATATGCTTTTTAATTAGATAAAATATAAAAGATGTTATATTTTATCTGAAAAAGGAAACTACTTAGTTACTAAAAAAAAGGTAATATGTTTAACCTGAAAAAGGAAATTGATTAGTAAAGTAAAAAATTTAGTTTGATAAAATATAAAAGAAGATTGTTATCTATAATTAAGTAAGGGTAAATAAGTAAAATCAATATGTACCGTACCAACCAACCAAAATTTTAGTTAGATAAAATATAAAAGAAGATTATTATCTGTAATTAAGTAAGGGTAGATAAGTAAAATTAACAGGTACCGTACCGACCAACCAAACTTTTAATGTTTTGGTTTTTATATAATAGTATAGATATGTATATATAATAAAATGATTAAATTACTTAATAAATATAATATTGAGTTAATTGTCAATATGTTGTAGTTCTACAATAAATTAATTTGTTTAATATTTATATAAATTCAATTGAATTATATAAACGTAATACGTAAATAGTAGACTAAATATTGATAAACATATATTGTACAACATATATGTAGTGTATGATATTAATGTGTATTAAATTTTACTTTATATTTATTTAAATCAGAATTTCATTTTAAGTTTAACTAAAATTAAAAAAAAAATATGTTGTAAAGTTCAAACCGTGGTTCAAAACCGAACCAATCCATTTTATATGGTCTGGTTTGGTCTTGACATCTAATTGGTCTGGTTTGGTTTTAATTTTTAAAAAATCAGGTTTGGTTCGAAAAAAACAAATATCCGGACCAAATCAATCCGTGAACGCCCCTTGATTATATTGATTTTGTATGAAAGATTTTGTACAATCTGTTAAAGATGCGAAAAATTGACTTATCAATGCTCACAATCCATAACATTTTTGCATACATTTTTGGAGTTAAAGACTTCACTAATTTTGACAATAACATATCTTTTATTTATTCTTAGAGGGAAATGTCATCAACGAACATGATACAACTTGGGACATCTCCATGCAAGAATTGTCGATATGATGTGAATGCAATTCCCATGAATGTAGTAATTTCACTGCTCATTCAAAAGCTTTACTATATCCTATCAAATGTCTCGTATGAAGATTCGAGGGAAACAACTAACATGAATAAGGAGCTCACGGTAACAATGAGAATAAAAAACCAAGTTCATGTGATAAAGAAATATCTCCAATGTGGTAAGTTTGATATACCATGTTATTTCCACAAAACAAGAATGTCTACTTTGTCAAAAATTGTTTCTTATGAAATCTTATATTTTAGGTGATGTCCTGTGTCACTACTTGAGTGACTAACATCTATTATGAATTGGAACTGGAACTAGTCGTTCACAAATATTTTTCTGAAACTTATGGATATACTTGATTCATGTGGTATTGAAAAACTTGTGCTTTCTATTGCTGTTCTATTGGGCAGTTGGGAAAGCTTGGTGTTGATGCAAACGGGTATAATGATACTGGAGTTGAAACTCTTCGAGGTAAATTGTCTTCATTCCTACACTTAAAGGTCTCACAAAATTACCATTTCAAATAGGAATTGTAACTAATTCACTTGTAGTTGATTCCCTCAGGTTTGAAGAACTTTTTTAGAGTAAAGTGAGCTTTCGGAAGTTGTTAAAAATTATGACCGTGATGATTGTATAAGAAACTAGTTTTCTTTACTGAGTAAGGAACATCAGTCGTCATCGATCAGACTTTTACTTACTAAGAGCAAGTCCAACAGCTTACCTATTTGAGTTCCTAAGTTAAAATTTAGGTAATTCAACATAAAATATCGCTCCAACAGTTTACTAGTAGTTTCATAAAATACTATGAATAACTAGTCATTTCATACTTTTGAGAAAAATATAGTCATCCCTAACTCCATTTCTATCAATTAAAAATTCATTTCCCTCCCATTTTGTGCTTCTATTTTCTATCTTACACTTAAATTTATTATTTTAATAATAGTAAGGAATGAATACATGGATGATTATTGGAGTTCATAGACAAATAAAATCTTTAAATCATTAGAAATCATTATTTTATTATATTTATAGTGAACAAACTAAGAATCTGTTGGAATTGCTCTAATATAGCTAGCTTGAGATATGGATAGTCCTTTGCTAGATATTGTTTAATTTTATTGTAAGAAAGTTATTTTTAAAATGAAATGATAACATTTGTAATAAATATATTATATTTATATGTGAGTACAATGGTAATGTTCACATATTTTTATTTTTAAATTATAAAATTGATAACTACAATATTTTAAAAATAAAATAAAATTGATACGAATCACCAAAAACATTTAAAATTGGTCCATACTAACATAAATTATAATTTCAAATCACATTAATAACATATAATTATCAAATATCATAATTCCTAATTTATAAACATAATTTAAAAGTTTAATAGCATATTAATATTGAAAATTTTAAATATTCCAAACTTTAATATTGATTAACATTCAAAGTTTTGTTCCATATTATTTAATGTTCAAACTATTTGTTTCAAAATACTATCAAAAATAAATGATCAAAATTAAATAAATATTAGAAATACACAAAAAATTAATAAATCAATATATATATATATATATATATATATATATATATATATATATATATATATATATATATATATAGAGGGCTATTCAAGTGAGACCCCTGTTAAAGTGAGAACTGCACATTGGGCCACAAATTAGGCCCAATAATAAAACACGCGCGATTCTTTCTCTTTTTTTTGAACTGACGCGCGATCCTTTCTGGTTCTATTTTAGTACTGTTGGTTCTTTTCTTGTCTTTTTTTATTTCTATAAGCAGTTGACCTTCATTAATTTACTTTATTCAGGGCCAAAACTTTTTGGTAGCCTAAAATTCTATCTCATAAGTGATCTCAAAACTTTGGTTCTTGCTACTGGTGGTACTCTGCTTGTGAAGAAGGGACACCTTGTCTCACAAATTTGTGTTGCCAAGAAAACCTCAAAAACTCTTGTTGTGTATAACACGGAACACATAGATCGCTACACGTCAGGAGATGAAGATTCCCGTAAGCTGCAGCCTGAGACATACGTACATCTCCCGTGGTCACCTGAGACATACATCTCCGGTCACATCTCTATTTCTTTCTTGTTGGAAAGTTTTAAACTTTATACTTTTTATCTTTTTCTCAAAAACAAACCCACATACATACACAACCACACACCACAACCTCACTACCATATCACCACCGTCGTTACCCACATCACACCATAAACACAACACTGAAACTAACAGGCTCCGGTTCTCGAATAGTAAACTCAGTATAACTCTTATTAGGCATAAATCACCAATTTTACACACAAATCACCAAAAATTCATAATCACTTAACCATCATCTCTGTCACTCCATTACCACCACACCACAACCACATATCACCGAATCACCACCATTCCTATCACCCATAGAATCACCAATTTTCGGTCAAAATCACCAAAAATTCAACAGAAATCACCAAAAAATTCAAAAGCAAATCACCAAAAAATACAAAACAAATCATCAAAAAATCGAGCATAAATCATAAAAAAATCCAGATCTGAGATAGAACAAGTCATAACACCACCATCTCCGGTCGCCACCACCACCAATAATCACCTGTTCATTTCAGATTTGTGACAAATTTTTCAATCAAGTCTCCACTTTCTTCTTCATCTTCCAGCAGATCGACTTCCATGGATACTCCAGCAGATCGACTTCCATGGATTGAAGCTCGCCGGAGGAAGATGATAGAGATGGTGCCCTTGCGGGGCCAAACATCGGAAAAGAAAAGGATGTGCTGCCGGCCGCCGGAGAAGATGACCGGTTCCGATGCCGGTGTCGATGGGGGGTGGGGGGGGTGGGGTGGGGTGGGTGGGGTTACGAAATTGACACAGGCTTATAGATATATGAAGAAGAGTTACGTACTGTACTATAATTAGATTAGATTGTGGAGGTATATAGTATAAAATGGAAAGGTCTCAATTCTCAAAATAAGGGGGGTCTCATTTGAGCACTTGCCTATATATATATATATATCATGATTGCTAAATATTATATCCTATTATATAATAAATGTAAGAGGGATAATAAGCGAGTACTACCATAGGTCAAGGGTTCGATTCTTACGAACTACATAATAAAACATTGTATAATTATATCATATTATATGTAGAATAAAAGAAATACAGTAATAAATAAGTATTTTTTTACAAGCAAAATCTTTCGTTAATCAAAAGCAAACTGAACCACGAAAACAAAACATCCACCAAGAGATAAAAAGGCCATCAAGAAACTATATAAAAAACACCAATAACACCTAAATATTGGAATGAGCCTATCAACAAACCTACTAAATATAAAATACAAATTATAAGTCTTAAAATTATTATCAAAATATTTATATTATGAGTTTAAAAATTAAAACTTAAATACATGAATATAGACATTTATACTATCTATACTATAATATAATAAGCAAAAATGGGTATATTTTGTAGTTTGATTAATCTCATTTTTGTTATCCCTCATTTTTTGTTATCTCATTCATTCACAACCGTTAGATCTTTAATTCAAATAGATAATAGCTGTTAGATACAATATTAAAAATTGTTATATACACAAGTCTATGGTTCAAAATTTCAAATCCCGTTAACAACATTTTAATTTAAAATTAATACTAAAATATGTTATATAGAAAGGTTGGAGGTTCGATTCCCACCATCAATATTTTAATTTAGATTTAATATTAAAAGTTGTTATGTAAAAAGATCTAATGTTATACAAAGGTCTAATGTTCAAATTCTCCAATAACATATCTATGCTATTATATAAATTCCGAAACATTGAAAATTTTGGTACCTGTTTTTTGGTACCTGTTTTTTGGTACTTCGTGAATTTACTTATTTACCCTTTGTTAGAAAGAAAATAAATATATGATATTTATACTTTTAAAACACCTATAATAAATAATAACATAATACAATTAATGGTAATTAGTCGCTTGCCTTTTTTCACATTTACTTTTAATTGAAGATATTACCTTTTATAAACACCTAAAAACATCAATGTATCTTACAATCATAAATATTGAATTAAAACACGTTACATTTTTAATTTAAAACTAATCTTCATTAATATTTTCTTTTGAACTAAAACATGTTACCTTTTTAATTTAAAACTAATTTTACAATAATTAATATATACCCGAAAATATCACACCATATTTTTCAATTGTTAATAAAATATATTAAAAATCTGCATGTGTTGTTTATAATAAGGAAATATTAGTATAATCCGTAAACATGAGTATATTAAAATTATATTAAATTAAAATTAATTAATAATTATATAATTGTCGAAACATTAAAAATTTTGGTACCTATTTTTTATATATGTTTTTTGGTATTTCGTGAATTTACTTATTTACCCTTCATTATAAAGAAAAATATATATGATATTTATACTATTAAAACACCAAAAATAAATAAAACATAATACAATTAAAGGTAATTAGTCGATTGCCTTTTTCACATTTACTTTTAGTTGAAGATATTACCTTTTATAAACACCTAAAAACCTCAATCATATCATATTTTCCAATTAATTCATATCTAGCAATAATTAACCAAAAATAAATAATAACATAATACAATTAAAGGTAATTAGTCGATTGCCTTTTTCACATTTACTTTTAGTTGAAGATATTACCTTTTATAAACACCTAAAAACCTCAATCATATCATATTTTCCAATCAATTCATATCTAGCAATAATTAATATATACTCAAAAATATCACATCATATCATATAATCAGTAACAAAATATAATAGAAATTCGTATTACGAATAATAACCATTAAATTTTTAGTAAAAAAATCAGAATCATTAGATCTAATTATTAAATATATTATATGATTAAATTAATTTACTAAAATTTCAAGTTTCAAATTTTATCAATGACATATTTATTTTAAAATTTTATAATATAAGTTTTAAACCATGCATATCATTAACTAATTTTATATTAAATTATTAAAATTAAAATTAAAATAAAATATTTTAAATAATGATTATATAAAAATATTATTATGACATAAAATAAAATTTATTACATATCAACAAAAATTCGTGCATCGCACGGGTTATAAGCAAGTATTTAAAATATTTTTTTTATCAAACATAGTAAGTATAACGCATCTATACTATTATATAAATTCCGAAACATTGAAAGTTTTGGTACCTATTTTTTGGTACCTGTTTTTTGATACTTCGTGAATTTACTTATTTACCCTTCATTAAAAAGAAAAATATATCCAATATAAATAATATTTAAATACCTAAAATAAATAATAACATCAAATAATTAATGGTAATTAGTCAATTGCCCTTTTCACATTTACTTTTAGTTGAAGTTATTACCTTTTACGAACACTTAAAAATATCAATCGTATCATATCTTCCAATCAATAATATTTCCTTTCGAATTAAAACATGTTACCTTTTTTATTTATAAGAAAACATTAGTATAATTTTTTATGGGGCAGTTACTAATTAATAGAAAAAAATAATATATATATATATATATATATATATATATATATATATATATATTCGATATCTATAATATTAAAACACCTAAAATAAATAATAATATAAAATAATTAATGGTAATTAGTCGATTTACTTTTTCACATTTACTTTTAGTTGAAGATATTACCTTTTATAAACACATAAAAACATCAACAATATCATATCTTCCAATCATTAATATTTCCTTTAAAATCATAAAAAATAATGATTATACAAAACATAATTGTAATATTAAATAAAATTTATAACATAATAAAAGAAACACCATATCAATAAATTTTATTTATGTTTTTTGGTACTTTGTGAATTTACTTATTTACCCTTCATTAAAAAGAAAAATATATTCAATATCAATAATATTAAAACACCTAAAATAAATAATAACATAAAATAATTAATGGTAATTAGTCGATTGCCTTTTTCACATTTACTTTTAGTTGAAGTTATTACCTTTTACAATCACCTAAAAACATCAATCGTATCATATCTTCCAATCAATAATATTTCCTTTCGAATTGAAACATGTACCTTTTTTATTTATAAGGAAACATTAGTATAATTTTTTATTAAAAAGAAAAATATATTCGATATCTATAATATTAGAACACCTAAAATAAATAATAACATAAAATAATTAATGGTAATTAGTTGATTTACTTTTTCACATTTACTTTTAGTTGAAAATATTACCTTTTATAAAAACCTAAAAACATCAACCGTATCATATCTTCCAATCATTAATATTTCCTTTAAAATCATAAAAAATAAAGATTATACAAAACATATTTGTAATATTAAATAAAATATATAACATAATAAAAGAATCACCATATCAATAAATTTTATTTATAACACAATGAAATTTTATTATAATTTTATAATTTTTTATCTTCCAATCAATAATATTTTTTTTCCAATTTAAACACGTTAACTTTTAATTTAAAACATAATATTGCAATAATTAATATATACTCAAAAATATCACACTTTATCTTCTAATCACTAACAAAATATAATAGAAATCCGTATACTACAAATAATGACCGTTATATTTTTAGGAAAAAAATCAGAACCGTTAGATCCAATGATTAGATATAGTATATGATTAAATTAATTTACTAAAATTTCAATGTTCGAATTCCGTGAACGATATAATTATTTTAAAATTTTATAATATAAGTTTTAAACCATGCATATCATTAATTAAATTTTTATTAAATAATTTAAGTTAAAATTAAAATAAAATATTATAAATAATAATTATATAAAAATATAATTGTAATATAAAATAAAATTTATTAAATATCAAAAAAAATCCGTGCATCGCACGGGTTATAAGCTAGTTAAAATTAATAGTTGAAATATTATATTACATTATAAGCAAATTAAAAAAGAAAAAAAAAGTAACCCATGCAAAGCACGGGCTATAAGCTAGTATTAAAAAATATCGGGTAATAAATTAGAATACTTTTTTTTTGAAATAAAAGTGCATTCCATTAAATCACCCAAACATCCGACAAGAGTGTGTCCAACAAACTCAATGGAGGAGACGTAAAAATACTAAAGTCAATAGGCGTACAAGGTAATCTAGCAATGCTATGCGCTACCTTATTTGCCTGCTTTCTAGTAAAAACAACCGAGACACCATTTATGATGCGACAAAACTCCCTACATTGCTCGAGCAAAACACCCATCTCCAGATAATTCTTCTTCGCCTTGTTTATAGCATTAACACAGGTAAGAGAATCACTCTCTACTACGACCTCAAGCTCCGAGAACTCCTTCGACCACATCAAAGCTTCGTATATCGCTGTCATCTCTGCTTCTTCCGCAGGAACCTGACCCGGCAGCTTCATTACTTTTATTATATACTCCCTCCGTCCTTTTCATTTCTTTACACTTTCTATTTTGGGCCGTCCATTCCATTTCTTTACATTACTAAAAATAGTAACTTTTAACAATAAAATACATTATTACATCCACTACTTCACTCCACTTTTTCAACACTTTACACTATTACACCCACTACTTCAAATATTTTAACAACAAAATCACTATTACACCCACTACTTCATTTATTTTAACAATATTACACCCACTATCTTGGTCTCCGTGCAAAAAGCAAACGATAAGAACTCCAATGGACGGAGGGAGTATAGAAGAAGATGAAGGTGGGGTGATGTCTATTTCTTGAATCTCAATTAAAAAAATTAGAAAATATATTTCAACATTTAATTAATGAATTAAATATTGATTTTAGAAATTATATAATGACAATTTAAATGTGAATATATAAATATTTTGTAAAAAAAAATTTGAACTTCTTAATCTTCCTTTAAAAGGATTGTCCTTAAACCCTTACTTTCTCATAGATTCAAAGAAATCGGTTTTGTTTTTTTATTAGGATTTTAAAAACTCAGTAATGACAAGAGCATTAGGATTTTAATAGTACTTTGAAGTTTCTGGTATTTCTGAATACCTGTCAAATTTATAACAATGGTATATCCCATATCAAAACGTATTCGGAGAGTTGGAGATTGCTATCAGCGTATAAAGGCATGCGATAAGGGTAAAGTTTTTCAATCTATTTTATTTTACATTCATTCTTGAATTCTCCATCCTTACTTATTGCAAGGGTTTACATATAGGGTTTAGCAAATCACTTGAATTCGATTCAATTTATATTTCATGTGTTAAAAAAAATATTTGGCGTTTAAACGTATGAAACTAGGCTTATTCATCTGAGTTTGTCTTAAACACGTACGATCCGAAAAGGCATGGCACAGGATGCGGTTGTGAGGCATGTGCCTGTTAATCCTTGCTGTGAATTGTTGCAAAAGAAAGAATCCAAGTTGTCCCAGAAGCTTACCAAGTCCGAGGAGAGTCGGAATTTTCTTAGGAAGGCTGTAGGGATTCTTGAGGCTAAAATCGCTAATTTTGAGGCCGAAAAAGTTAAGCTCCAGGAAGAACTAGAGCTAGCACATAAGAAAGCACAAGATGGGGGAGAAAAGAATAACCAAGATTTTGCTACTTTGGACAAGGAAATATCTGCTTTGAGGTTGGAGATATCTTCTTTGAAGCAAAAGCAAAATGTTGCAGACTCTGAATGGGAAAAGGAGATATCTATTCTTAAGGAGCAACTTAAGAAGGAGCAAATGAGAGCTGAGAAGGAGCAGAAGATGGCTGAGATTGAATTAAAGAAAGCAAATGAAGCACTGCAAACAGCCAAGGCAGAAACGGCTAGGGTTGAAAAACTTCAGGTAGACAATGAAAGAGAGATGAAAATGAATGAATCCACTATTCGAGTTTCTTTGGAAAATGAGATTTCTGCTCTAAAATCTCAGATAACGGTGTTGCAGCAACAGACTGTCTCAGTTGCTCAAGATGCAAACAAGGAAGCCACTCTTCTCCAAGAATGTGTCTCTGCGCAGAAAGAAGAAATAAACCGGCTTAAAGAACTTCTTCAGATAGAAAAAGATCGAGCAGATTCTGAGAAAAAGAAAGCAGAGGAAGCGAGGGAGAAAGCTGATGAAGAAAAATATAGGGCTGAAAAAGTGGTTTCTGAGAGTGAAACAGAGATAAATCGGCTTAAGGAGCTTCTCCAGAAAGAGAAAAAAAGAGCAGATTCCGAGAAGAAGAAAGCCGAGACTGAAAAATGTAGGGCTGATAAAGTGCTCGCAGACAGTGAGATAGCTTTGAAAGAAAAAGAACAGGTTGTTCGTCTTTCTTTGGGGGCTGAAATCTCTGCTCTAGAGTCTCAAATACATTTGTTGCAGCAAGAAATTGTAGTTCGAGATGAGAAAAAGGAAGTAAATCTTTATCAATCACTTGTCTCTGAAAAGGATGCTGAAATCAATCAGCTCAAGAAGCTTGCCGAGAAAGAGAGAACAAGAGCAGAATCTGAAAAGACAAAAGTTGAGGCAGGAAAACAGAAAGTCAATGAATCTCAGAGGATTGCAAAAGCAGAAAAAAGTAGGGCTGATGAAGAAAGGAGGCTTGCTGATATTGAAAGAAAAAAGGTTAAGGAAGCTGGACTGCAGTTGGAGATGTTAAGGGCCGAAGTTCATGATTTAAGAGCAAATTTGGAGTCGGAGGCACTGAAAGTCCAACAAGAAAATGAAATTCTTGAGACAGAAAAACAGAAGGTGATGACAGAAAGACAGCGGGCAGATATGGAGATGGCTAAAGCTGAAGAGCAAAGTAAACTTTTAGAAACTACAAGGAGGGAGATTGCGGAAGAACGTGCTCGTGCTGATTCTTTATGTCTGCAGTTGGAAGAAGATAGAGTAAGGATTATGAAATTGCAGAAGGAAATAGCTGAACTTGTGTCCTCCAGAAATACGGGGAAAATGGTACTTAATTGTTTACAATGTGAAGAGTTAATCAAAAAGCTGAAGGATGTAAAACAAGAGGCAAAGAGGGAAAAAGAGCGAGCAGATTCGGAGATGCAAAAGGCAGAATATCAGAGAAAGCTTGCAGACACATATGGGGAGAAGGCCAAAATGGAAACAGATCGATGCCTGGAGTTAGCTGATGAACTAGAAGATAACAGATGTAAGACAGAAAAACTGAAGAAGGAGATGCAGGAACTTGTGTCGTCAGGGAAACTGGTTGATACTGTTGAAAGAAAGAACCGAAATTCTGATACAACCAACATGAAGCTGCTAAGAAAATCATTAAAGCTTGAAAGAATGCAAACGAAGCACGCAAAACAAGTTGCTAGTTTGGAAAGGGATCGCAATATTTTACTTCAACAAGAAATCCGGCGCATAAAGGAGGCATTTTCCGGAATCACTGATCAGCTTGACATACTAGATAAGTGTTCCTCACACGGGGATGAAGGTATAAATGACCTTGAAAAGAATTCCAATGTTTCAAGAAGGCAAGGTAAAAAAAGAAAATGCTTGGACGAAGAACTATGTCAGGTACACCATAGTGGAAATGAACTTATGAAGTCTAGTTCACCCTTGGATTCTTATGATGCTTTCAAGCAACGCAAGCAATGTACTGCACCATTACTTTCATCTAAAGAATGTACTGAAACCCTATCAGGTATTGACTCTGAACTGGTGCCTCTGCTTGGAGGTACCCAACAAACACTGTTAAAGACTTCTGTGACAAATTCCTGTATGGCATCTTTTTCTGATAGAGCGTTTCTGGGATCACAGGAAGGATGGGCTTTATCTGTTAGCGAATCGGATAAGTTGGCAGAGGGGGCAACAAACTTGCAGCTGACTGTCCCGGGGTCATCTAATAATATTAGCAAGCCAATGTACAATAAAAAATTTGTGCCATTTGCTGAGAAAAGTGTCAGATGTCCTCTTAGAATCAATGATGTTGGGCATGAGGCTGGACATGATGAAAATAAGAAAAGGAGTCTTGATGCAGTTGAATCGGCTGAACAAATGTATCGTGAGGGTAAGAAGAGGTGCCAACAAATAGCGGAAAGTGCATCTGTGCTGCAGGATATGCTGGAATGTAGCATAGGAAAACGATTCGGAGAGACAGGGGGCTTGCTATCTAGCATAATTTGCGCTAATCAAGAAATAAAAAATCCAGTTTCCCGGGAAGAACTAGCCATGCAGCATCTAAATATGTCTGATGAGCTAAAGATACATTCGCACCCCGCTGATTCTCGACTAATGTCTGATGTGACCGGGATTACTCATGCATGCAATGAAGAAACTGGGGATGCTAGCAGGAGTTATGTGGGTAGTTTTGATGAAGTGGAGGATGGTAACTATCTTAAATTGCTTTCCTTAGATAATCCTTTGGATGAAGAAATTTATCGTGTTGCGATTGAAAGGCCCTTGTCGCCAACTCTTCCTGAAATAGGGCCTTTAAGTGTGGGAGCACATGAAAACGATAACAATGACCACATTGATGTTGTATCACCAGTTAGTAATAATGATCACATGGACGTAATAGTTTCACTGCTCATCAAAAAACTTCATAACTATGTCCTATCCAACATTTCGTACGAAGATCTGAGGGAAGCAACTACTTATATGAATGACGAAGGCCCAGCTAGCAGTGATAATAGAGAACCAAGTTCTTCGTCAGAAACTGTTTTCTGCGAAACTCTCTTATATTTGGGCGATGTCATATCATTACTTGAGCTGCTAGCATCTATCACGAACTGGAGCTGGTCGTTCACAAATATTGTTCTTAAACTTTTGGATATACTTGATTCCTACGGCATTGAGAAGAAGCTTGTGCCTGCTATTGTTGTTCTACTAGGCCAGTTGGGAAGGCTTGGTGTGGATGCAAATGGATACGATGATATTGGAGTTGAAACTCTTCGAGGTAGATTGTCCACATTCTTGCACCGAAAGGCCTCGACTATCACAGAATTTTCATTTCAAATAGCAACTGTAACAGCTTTACTTGGACTTATTCCCCTCAGGTTTGAAGAACTTCTTAAGAGTACAAATGAGCTTCGGGAAGTTAAAGATTCTGGTCCTGCTGATTGTATAAGAAACTGGTTTTTTATACTGAGTAAGGAACATCAATCCTCATCCATCAAACTTTTGATTAGTGGAGTATGTAGCTAGCTTGAGAGATGGATAGTCCTATGTTACAAGTGTAAATTTTGCATAGCTTAATTTATTTTGTAGAAATTTTTGTATCTTTTGTAAAGCTTATCAAAATATGTATAAACTTTCACTTTTTTAAAGTTTTAAGAGCATTTTCAATGGCGTTAACTAAAAATGATTGGCTAAATTACATAAAATATTGATTATGTAAAATTTGTCGAACATTGTGTTCCGAGGGTATTGACTATAATGATTGACTATATTTTAAAAATGGAATGTTATTAATATTTCAAGTTGTTAATAATAGAATATACCTATACTATCTATACTATATTATAATAAGCAAAAGGGGGTATAATTTGTAGTTGGTTACCCCTTTTTTGGTTATCACCATTTTTGGTTCCCTCATTTATCACCGTTAGATCAGCAACTCAAATAGATCATGACCGTTAGATATACCAATACTAAAAGTTGTTATATGCAGAGGTTCAAGGTTCGATTCCCGCCAATAACATATTAATTTATATTTAATACTAAAGTTTATCTAATATCTTATTAATAAGCGAAATCCCGTTTTAATGGGACTTCCTTCTATATTGGAATTATTGAAATTCTGATATAATAACAATTATTTTATTATAAATTACTGAGTTGCATAAATAATGTAGTCTTTTTTTGTTCATTTTTAAAATTTTTTTAATGATAAATTAAATATATAATTCTTATAAAAATTTAATTAAAAAAATGATCAATTTTAATTTATTATCGCACAGGCTATCATCTAGTAATTTTAATATAGAAACAAGTGATGTGCCAATTCACTACAGGTATCTAGAGGTTCGACAAATATAGCCAACATCAAGAGATTATCTATAATTATAGACAAGGGGTTTGTCCCATTGGAGTGTAAATTTTTTTACACATTCTTTATAATTCTTATTTATGATAATTAATTTTAAATTTTACCTAAGAGGTCTCTCCCATTGGAGATGCTCTAACAACAAATTTGCAATATTTTACAAAAATACTGTTTTGTGATCTATGCAATTAAATTATTAATTTTTTCAACGGTGTCAATAATATTTTTTTAATATATTACTAGTAAATGCTTTATATTTTAGTTAATCTATTTTTTTTTCCAATTTCAATGATAAATTTGTGAGGAAAATTTTTAATATTATTTTTTGATAATTTTATCTTATCAAGTAAACATCAATATCAATAACGAATGAAAGACTGAATTGCAGTTATGCAGATCTTGACTCAAATATGTTCTTGGATTTTATCCGATCAAACTCATTAGTCGAAGTCCCTCTTGTGAATTCACGTTTCACCTGGTTCGGCCCGAAAGGTAAGCAGAGCAAGCTAGATAGAGCACTACTAAATGAAGAATGGGCTCTTATGGGCAACTGGACTTCAAATGCTTTGGCTAGGAGGAATTCATATCATAGGCCTATTGTTGTTAGATGCTCCACTCATAATTGGGGTCCCATCCCTTTTAAGTTCTTCAACTGCTGGCTCGAAGAAGAAAATCTGGTTGAGTACTTGAAAGCAGCATGGACAAATTCGAAAGATAGAAATATTCAGTTCAAGTTCAAGCAAATTAAATTCCTTACAAAGGAATGGAAACATTCATCGTTAAGGAATTTGGATCGCAAAATAGAGGAGTTTGAAGAGAAGCAAACTTCAGCTGATCACATGGGTTTGGATGGGAGGGTAAAGGAGGAGATCAGAGTAAGCTTGGATGACTTATACAGAATTAAAGCAGTATGCTCTACCAAAAGTCTAGGCTTCAGTGGCAGCTCAACGGTGAAAAAAACACTAAGTTCTTTCATAAAGCCATTCTTAGAAGACGTAGAACAAATCAAATCTTAGGTCTGCAGATTGGTAGCAACTAGTGTGTTGATCCGAGTTCGATAAAGGTAGAATTCTTCAGGTATTTTAGTTTTTTTTTAAGAATATTTCAGAGGTCAATGTGTTTCGTATAGGGCCGGACTTGTTACCTCAATTAGCAAACTGTGATAGCTCTTGGCTGGTAAATAGGTTTTCTATGGAGGAGGTAGAGTTTGCTCTAAGGGATTCAGAGTCGTGCAAAGCACCTGGTCCGGATGGACTTAATGCGGGAGTTCTCAAAAAACTCTGGCCTGCCATTAAAGAAGAGGTTATGGGCTTCTTCTCTAAATTTCATGAATCAGGATTCATCCCAAAAGGACTCAATTCATCTTTCATCGCCCTTATCCCGAAATCAAAGGTCCAAGAAGTTACCTCGGACTTTAGACTTAAAGTCTAATGAACGCCCTTATGAAATTACTATCAAAGGTGTTGGCTACTCGTCTCAAGCGGGTAATGCCCCTTTTGGTGTCTTAAACGCAGACTGCATTCATTCAAGGGCGTCAAATCACTGATTGCATTCTTTTAGCAGGAGAGGTTTATGCAGCATTGAAAGCTAAGAAATCAAAAGGTCTAATCCTGAAAATAGACTTCGAGAAGGCTTTTGATTCTGTGAAATGGGATTTTCTTTTTCAAGTTCTTGAAGGTATGAACTTCAATAGAAAATGGATGACTGAAAGAAATCTTCTATTCTTCGAGAATCTCAGTTTTGATAAATGGTTGCCCAATGGATGAATTCACTCCTTCTCGAGGCCTTAGACAAGGGGATCCATTATCTCCTCTTTTATTCAATCTAATTGGAGAAACGTTAGCAAAGTTGCTGGGAAAAGCTATTCAAAAAGGTATTTTCCAAGGTGTCTTCCTTCCTAATTCAGATATGGAGCTCTCTCACCTTCAATTTACGGACGATGTGATCCTTTTCATAAATAATTATCTTTCTTCAGTTTAATGGGTTAAGCGAGTCCTTCAATGTTTTCAGCTTTTATCTGGACTCAAAATTAATTTTCACAAAAGTAGCTTATTCGGATTTGGTGAAGATTCTGAGGTTCTTAGTCAATGGGCAGCGGTCCTTGGGTGTCCAGTCGGGAGAGGTAGTCTAAATTATCTTGGTGTGGATATAGGGTAGTCTCCTAAATCAATCAGTTACTGGAATCCTCTTATTTCAAGAATTGAAAATAAACTTCTTACGTGGAATTCAGATTCTGTTTCGATGGCAGGTAGATTGATTCTTCTTAAAGCTGTGATAGATAGCTTGCCGGTATATTGGTTCAACCTCTTTCAAATCCCAGCATCAGTTATTCATCATTTAGAAAAAATGAGAAGGAACTTCTTGTGGGGTCACAAATCAGGGGATAATGTTACTTTTAGGAAAATGCATCTAGTTGGGTGGAATCAAATTTGTAAACCAAAGCAAGATGGAGGCTTAGGGTTGATATCTCTGAAATCAAGGAACTTAGTTATGCTAGCAAAGTGGTTTTGGAGATGCTACTCGGAAAGATCTGCATGGTGGAATAAAGTTCTTGTAAGCAAGTACGGAGCTTCGTTACACTATGACTTGGGGAGTATAGAAATAAAAAAAGCCCAATGCAAAGTTTTCTTAGACTGAGCACTAATAATGACTTATCTTCTCTTTTGATTCGGGGGAATTTCAAATGGGTTCTTGAGAACGGAGATTACGTGTATTTCTGGGAAGATTTCTGGCACTCTAACGGGCCGTTAATGTTTCAGCTCCCACGTTTATTTCGTATCTCCAACTTTAAATATTCATCAGTAAAGGATTTCCTTTTTCAATGGGCTATTAGATCAGATAATTCCTCAGGTCTATGGAGTCGTAACTTGCTAGGAAGGGATGAAGATGACCTCAATTCGCTGTCAAGGATTATCTCAGACATCTCGCTATCGTCTCTTAAAGATAAGCTCATGTGGATGCCGTGTAAAGGATCTTTTTCTATCAAAGATTGCAGGGTGTTAATGCAGCAGGACCATAATTGCAATTCATGTCATAATGAAATTTGGAATATTATTTGGTCGGCAAAGGTCCCTCCGAAAATAAGAATATTTTTATGGAAATTGCAGTCAAATAGCATTCCAACGGTGCTCTTGCTTAGTCAGAGAATACAAAATTTTAATCTGGGTGCTCTATGCCCATGGTGTAGGGGTGGAGTAGAATCCAGTCAGCATCTATTTTGGGATTGTGCACTAGCTAGATGGGCATATGAGTACGTTGGAAAATGGTGGAGCATCTCATTTAAATTCAATTCCATTCAGTCTTTTTCTCTTCTAAAAATTTTCAAACTTCAAAGGAACAAACAAATGGGGAAAATCTGGAATATAGTGGTGGCTGCAACTTGCTGGACAATTTGGCTGGCGAGAAATGAGTATATATTCAAAAACTCGAGATTGAACAGAGGGACTTTGGAATTCCTTATCTTTACGAGAGTTAATCAATGGGGTGCAGTTTCTGGCCTTATAACTTTTAGCAAAGACGAACTCTGGAAAGTAAATCCTCAGGGATCTATAGCCATTCACTATTATACGATCTCCAAATCCTATTGGAATTGTAAATTATTGCAGTACGATTTGGTCTGCGCAGTGGATGGAGCTTGGGGCCCAAACCATAAAGGTCTTTTTGGAAGGGGAATAGGTGGAAATATCAAAGATAAAAAGGGATCTCTTTGTTATGTTTTTTCAGGACCGTGCTAAGCTTCATCAAGTACAGAGGCAGAGTTGACGACAATCTTGCATTTAGTGGAGATTTGGTTCCAGGGGAACCTCTCTTCTAAGAACATGGTGATTTGTTCGGACTCTAGAGAAGCAATAAATATCTGTAAGATGGGCTATTTTAAGGGCTCCCAAGTACTAGTTCAAAATTGTAATGTTCTTTCCATATTCGAAGAGAATATACACTTAGAATTTGTTCATAGGGAACTTAATTCTGAAGCAGATAGTCTAGCATCCAATGGAATGTATAATCAAGTTATGCATTCAGTTTGGGTAAAAGAGAAGTTAAGGTTGATTTAGTTCAGAGACCAGGCAGCTTTAGTATCTTAGTTCACAGGGGAGTTATTATAATTTTTGAAGAACAAGTTTACTTCAACAAGGTCAGAGAGGCTCTCTGCAAAGCATATTCGTCCTAGCTTTTCAGCTTTAGTTCAGTGTCTGGAAGATTCCTACACAATTCAAGAATGCTTTTGTCACATCAGAAAAGGGATGGGTTATCACATGGCATGAAGTACTTTAGATTCTATCTTTGATCACGAGCAGCACTTCACTTATGCTGATATAGCTCTAGATTTTCAGTGGTTTTCAAGATTTCCCTATAAATTTAGAGTTATCTCGGAGCAAATTTCTTCACCTAGCCTCATTTCAGCCTTTTTGCTCAAGAATTTCAAGGCCCCCCTGGTTGCAATGGACTTCGCTTGGCTAGCCCCTGAATTCGGGCGAAGTGTTGGATATTTCTCAGTCATGGCAGTATTAATGATTTCACTAGGGTATATGCAGCATCTACAGAATTCTGCTCCAGTAATCTTTTCTCCTGGGTGTATTTCTAGGTTCTCTATTTTGTAGTAGTTAGTTTGAGTCAGCAGTTAGCTCATGCCTTGGTAGTGTAGGCTGGAGTTTTAGAGGTTGGTTCTTGTATTTTCTCACAGGTATAGCCTGTGTTTGTAATGGATCTTCCTGGTTTTACAAAAATAAAATAAAATAATGACGGTTTGGAATTTTAGGCGTCCATAATATTCTCTTATGTAAAATATCTCATTACATGATTAATATTATAGTAATGCACGTTTTTAAATTACTAGCTTAAAACCCATACGATGCACGGATTTTCTTTAATATTATATTATTTTTTCAATAATTTGAATGAATTTTTTATGATATAAATTTTGTAAGTTAAATTTTTAAATAATATAATCTGATAATACATTATTACTTGGAAAAGTTAGAAAAGTTATTAGATGAAAAAGATAATTGGTTATTTATTATTTAGGAGAATTGTTGGAAAGAGTTGGGTAATATTTTGAGAAAAGATTATGTTTTGTTTTTTTATAATTAATTAAAATAATTAAATAAGGTAAGTACCGTACCGTACCTTACCAAAACTTTTAATATTTCGTATTTTATAATATAGTATAGATTTATTTTTGGTGTTATATTTTTCTTATGGTGTGATATTTTCGGGTATATATTAATGATTGTAAAATTTGTTTTAAATTAAAAAGGTAACGTGTTTGAGTTTGAAAGGAAATATTAATGATGGAAAGATATGATACGATTGATGTTTTTATGTGTTTATAAAAGGTAATATCTCAACTAATGACCATGAATTATATTATGTCATTATTTGTTTTAGCTATATTTATTTTTTTTATAATGAAAGGTAAATAAATAAATTCATGAAGTACCAAAAAATAGGTACCAAAACTTTTAATGTTTCGGTTTTTATATAATAGTATAGATTATAGATAGATAAGGATATCTATACTATTATATAAAAGCCAAAACATTAAAAGTTTTGGTACCTGTTTTTTAGTACATGTTTTTTGGTACATGTTTTTTGGTACTTCATGAATTTACTTATTTACCCTTCATTCTAAAAAAAAAATACACCTAAAATAAATAATAACATAATATAATTAATGGTAATTAGTCTAGATATTACATTTTATAAACACGCAAAACATCAATCGTATCCTATCTTTCCATCATTAATATTTTCTTTCGAATTAAAACACGTTACCTTTTTAATTTAAAACAAATCTTACAATCATTATATAATTAATGGTAATTAATCTAGATATTACCTTTTATAAACACGCAAAAACATCAATCGTATCCTATCTTTCCATCATTAATATTTCCTTTCGAATTAAAACACATTACCTTTTTAATTTAAAATAAATCTTGCAATCGTTAATATATATACCCGAAAATATCACACCATAATTTTTAAGAAAAATATAACACCTAAAATAAATAATATCATAATATAATTAATGGTAATTAGTCAATTAACATAATAAAATTAATGTTAATTAATCGATTGCCCTTTTCACATTAATATAATAAAATTAATGGTAATTAGTCGATTGCCTTTTTCACATTTACTTTTAGTTGAAGATATTAGCTTTTATAAACACTTAAAAACATCAATCGTATCATATCTTTTGATCATTAATATTTTTTTCGAATTAAAACATGTTGCCTTTTTAATTTAAAACAAATATTACCATCGTTAATATATACCAGAAAATATAACACCATAATTTTCAAGAAAAATATAACACCTAAAATAAATAATAACATAATATAATTAATGTTAATTAGTCAGTTGCCTTGTTTACATTTACTTTTAATTGAAGATATTACCTTTTATAACCACCTAAAAAGATCAATCGTATCATATCTTTCAATTATTTATATTTCCTTTCAAATTAAAACACGTTACCTTTTTAATTTACAACGAATCTTACAGTCATTAATATATAACTGAAAATATCACATCATATTTTTAAATTATTAATAAAATATATTAAAAAATCGTATACTTGTTTATAATAAGTAAACATTAGTATAATTCTTAAACATAAGTATATTAAATTATATCAAATTAAAATTAAAAAATTTATTAAAAATAGTGATTATCTAAAAACATATTTATAATATTAAATAAAATTTATAACATAATAAAAGAAACTCGTGCATTGCACAGGTTATAAGCTAGTAATATCTATATCTATATATTATAAATTGTTGAATAACCCTTTTCCTTCATGATCCATATTTAGGTTCTGTTAAATTTTTTAATTAAATTTTTATTCATGGACTATCCTTTTTTCAGGTTTGACATTTATATTTAAGTTTGTAAAGATCCATGTATTTATTTAACTAATTCTTAATTATGAAAAATTTATATATCAATTTAAATATCATTAATGTCAATTATTTATGGTAATCTCTTTAATAAAAAATTGAATTGATCTTTTAATTCAGGTAAGTTCTTCAATGCATATCATCATACAATATATACAATAAAACATTTTAATTAAAATAATTTTTAAATTTTTTTGTTATAATAATAAAAAATAACCTTTTATTTCACTGATATTATTTCTTTCAGAATTACAATTAGAAATATACAAATTTTTTAATTTTTTAATTAAACAATGATTTTTATAAAATTATTTTTCGAAATACCCATATGCATAGTACGAGCTATAATCTAGTGATAATTAATTCGAGAAAATTGAATTGTTGTAACAAAAATCAGATCATGTAGGGGGTACAATTTTCGGATTATCGAAATTACAAGTGCATAAAAGAGTATTAAAAGAAATTATCATTTTTTAGCAATTTTTTGACATCTTTTAATATGAATTTTAAGAATTCTAAATCTATCTATTCTATTATATTAAAGCCGAAACATTAAAAGTTTGGTTGGTTGGTACCTATTGAATTTACTTATTTACCCTTACTTAACTACTAACTAATTACATAATTTCCTTTTTCAGATTAAACATATTACCTTTTCAATTTTTCACTAACTAATTAATTTCCCTTTTCATGTAAAGCACAATATCTTTTATATTATATCTAACTAAAATTTCTCCTTTCTTACAAACACTACAAGCAATTTTGTTTAATAAAATAACATAATTATATTATAATTACTATTAACTAATCAATCACTTTTTTAAGCCAAAACATGTTACCTTTTCTTTATTCTATAACTAAAATATCTCTTTAACTAAAATATCTCTTTTTACAAATATATCACGGGTGGTTCTATTTAATAAATAATAATACTATAATACTAATAAAATTAAATCACGGCATTCTATTTAATAAAATTAAATTATAATTTTATAAGTACTTATAATTAACCGATTACCTTTTTGAACTAAGATGTATTATCTTTTCAATATTTTCTAACTAAAATCCCTCTTTTCATAAAAATATAATGGATAATATTTATATAATTATTATCAAATCATCTAATTTAAAAATTTAGACCTCCAAAATTCATATTTTAAAAAAAGTAAATCGAATTATCTATCTATTCTATTATATTAAAGCCGAAACATTAAAAGTTTGATTGGTTGGTACCTATTGATTTTACTAATTTACCCTTACTTAATTATAGATAAAATATTTTTTTTATATTTTATCTAACTAAATTTTTTGCTTTACTAATCAATTTCCTTTTTCAGGTTAAACATGTTACCTTTTCTTTTCTTTTTAATAACTAAGCAGTTTCCTTTTTCAGGTAAAATATAATATCTTTTATATTTTATCTAACTAAAAAGCATATTATAATTACTATTAACTAATTAATTAATTTTTTCATTCAAATTATCTTTTCTCTTTTCTCTAACTAAAATATCTTTTTTTCCAATTATATCACGGGTTAACTTTTAAAAATCTTCTTTTATATTTTATTTAAATAAAATTTTTACTTTACTAATCAATCTACTTTTTCAGGTTAAACATGTTACCATTTTTCTTAATAATTAAATAGTTTCCTTTTTCAAGTAAAATATAATATCTTTTATATTTTTTCTAATTAAAAAACAAATTATAATTATTGTTAACTAATAAATTAATTTTTTATCTTTTCTCTAACTAAAATGTTTTTTTCCCAATTATATCACTATTTAATAAAATATATAAAAAATCCGTATACATTGTTTATAATAAGGAAACATTAGTATAATCCGTAAACATGAGAATATTAAATTATATTAAATTAAAATTAAAAAAATATTAAAAATAATGATTATATAAAAACATAATTGTAATATTAAATAAAATTTATATAATATAATAAAAGAAACCTGTGCATCACACGGGCATTGAAAGTTTGTCCGTTCGATCTTGAGCACGGTCATCCTAACTATTAAAATCTATCTATCTATTCTATTATATTAAAGCCGAAACATTAAAAGTTTGGTTGGTTGGTACCTATTGAATTTACCTAATTACCCTTACTCAATTATAGATTTATTAACTAATCAATTTCCTTTTTCAGGTTACGCATATTATCTTTTCTATTTTCAAGAACTAAATAATTTCTTTTTCCAAGTAAAATACAATATCTTTTATATTTTATCTAACTAAAATTTCTCATCTAACTAAAATTTCTCATTTATTAATCAATTTCCTTTTTAAGTCTAAACATATAACCTTTTCTATTTTCCAATAACTAAATAATTTCCTTTTTTCATTTAAAATAAAATATCTTTTACATTTTATCTAACTAAAATTTCTCCTTTTTAAAAAACTACGATCAATTTTGTTTAAAAAAATAACTTAATTATATATAATCGCTATTAACTAATCAATTACCTTTTTTCAGTCAAAACACGTTACCTTTTCTATTTTCTCTAACTAAAATCTCTCTTTTTCCACTTATATTATGGATGGTTACTTTTACAACAAAACACATTACCTTTTTTTCTTTCTTCTTACTAAAACCTCCATTTTTCTAATTATATTACAGGCGTTTCTATTTAATAAAAATAAAAGTAATATTATAATACTAATAATTAACCAATTACCATTTCAGCTAAAAAATAACATAATTATATATAATTATTATTAACTAATCAATTACCTTTTTGAATCAAAACACGTTACCTTTTCTCTTTTCTCTAACTGAAATCTCTCTTTTTCCAATTATATCATGGACGGTTACCTTTTTTCAGCAAAACACGTTACCTTTTTTCTTTCTTCTTACTAAAACCTCCATTTTTCTAATTATATTACAGGCGTTTCTATTTAATACAAATAAAATAATAATATTATAATACTAATAATTAACCGATTACCTTTTCAGCTAAAATATATCATCTTTTCTATTTTTTCTAATTACATTCCCTTTTTTTCTAGAAATATAACGGGTAGCGTTAATTTATCATTTTCTAAAAACAATGAACAATTTTATTTCGTAAAATAACATAATTAAATTATAATTACTATAAACTAATCAATTACTTTTTCCACATAAATCATGCACGTTACCTTTCTATTTTCTCTAACTAAATTTTTTTTAATTATATCACGGACGGTTCTATTTATTAAAATAAACTTATAAACTTATAATATTTTTAGGAGCAGTGCTAGGTACCCCAAATTGGTACCCAAAAAATGCTCCCAAATGATGTGGCATTGGTACCTAGGATTTTTCTATTTTTAATTAACCGATTACCTTTTTCAGCTAAAACATATTATCTTTTCTATATTTTCTAACTAAAATCGACAATATTATTTTCTCATTTTCTAAAAACATTATGAGCACTTCTATTTAGTAAAATAACGTAATTCAATTATAATTACTATAAACTAATCAATTACCTTTTTCACCTAGAACATATAATCTTTTTAATTTTCACTAACTAAATTCTCTATTTTTCTAATCATACCACGGACATTCTATTTAATAAAATGAAGTAATAATTTTATTATTACTAATAATTAATTGATTATTCTTTTTAACTAAAACCTATCATTTTTTCTATATTTTCTAACTTAATCCCTCCTTTTCTAGAAATATCACGAATAATATTTATATAATTGTTATCAAATCATCTCATATAAAAAAGTAAGCCTCCAAAATTCATGTTTTAAAAAAATTAATTTTAACTAATGAAATTTTTTATAAAATATAAAAAAAATCCGTGCATCGCACGGGTTTTAGGCTAGTACTATTATATAAAAGCCGAAACATTAAAAGTTTTGGTACCTGTTTTTTGGTACTTCGTGAATTTATTTATTTACCCTTCATTATAAAGAAAAATAAATACACCTAAAATAAATAATAACATAATATAATTAATGGTAATTAGTCGATTTCCTTTTTCACATTTACTTTTAGTTGAAGATATTACCTTTTATAAACACCTAAAAATATATACCCAAAAATATCACACCATAATTTTCAAGAAAAATATAACACGTAAAATAAATAATAACATAATATAATTGATGGTAATAAGTCGATTGTCTTTTTCACATTAACATAATAAAATTAAAGGTAATTAGTCGATTGCCTTTTTCACATTTAATTTTAGTGGAAGATATTACCTTTTATAAATACTTAAAAACAGATCATTAATATTTCCTTTCGAATTAAAACATATTACCTTTTTAATTTAAAACAAATCTTACAATCATTAATATATACCCAAATATATCACACCATAATTTTCAAGAAAAATATACCCCAAAAAAATCACACCATATTTTTCAATTATTAATAAAATATATTAAAAATCATATACGTAGCATATAATAAAGAAACATTAGTATAATCCGTAAACATGAGTATATTAAATTATATCAAATTAAAATTAAAAGAATTATTTAAAATAATGATTATATAAAAGCATAATTATAATATTAAATAAAATTTGTAACATAATAAAAGAAACTCGTGGATTGTACGGGTTATAAGGTAGTTATTATATTAAAGTTGAAACATTGAAAATTTTATCGGTTTGGTTTAGGTACAATTATTTTAATTAATAAATAAAAAATAATACAATTAATGTTAAGCAACCGATTGTCTTTTCTACTTAAAATACGTATCTATAATAATGTATTAAAGCCGAAAGATTAAAAATTTGTCATGTTTGGTTATCCTATTTATTATTAAAATAAATAATAAAATCTTCTTTTTTTTTACTATTTAGGCTTATATGCCTTACAACTTAATATTTGTTCTAAGATAATTCGCGGGTAGTTAATGGTAATTAGCCAATTACCTTTTTCACATTTACTTTTAGTTGGAAATATTACCTTTTATAAACACCAAAAAAAATCAATCGTATCATATTTTTCGATTATTAAAATTTCATTTCGAATTAAAACACGTTACCTTTTAATTTAAAACAAATCTTACAATCATTAATATATACCCAAAAATATCACACCATAATTTTCAAGAAAAATATAGCACCTAAAATAAATAATAACATAATATAATTAGTGGTAATTAGTCCATTGCCTTTTTCACATTTATTTTTAGTTGAAGATATTACCTTTTATAAACACCTAAAAAGATCAATCGTATCATATCTTTCAATCATTAATATTTTCTTTCTAATTAAAACATGTTACCTTTTTAATTTACAACAAATCTTACAATATATACCCGAAAATATCACACCCTATTTTTCAATTATTAGTAAAATATATTAAAAATCATAGACGGTGTTTATAATAAGAAAACATAAGTATAATCCGTAAACACGAGTATATTAAATTATATCCAATTATTATAAAAAAAATTAAAAATAGTAATTATATAAAAATATAATTGTAATATTAAACAAAATTTATAACATAATACAAGAAACCCGTGTTTTTTCAAAAAAAAGGAAAAAAAGAAAAAGAAACCCATGCATTGCACGAGTTATAAGCTAGTATAATATAAATTGAGGAAAAGATATAAAATTATTATTTATGTTCACTTAGACATCTTTGACATTGCAAAGGGTACATTATTGAGATGCTATTAGGAATTAGGCTTGAATAATAGAGTTGGGTTCAGTGGAAACCATGTTTTTTATGGAGTCCTGGAGTTCACTTTTGTTCTACATACATTCATCATCATTTTACATTGCATTTAATAATTTTCTACGATCATTACCAAGATTAGTTAGGGTTTTTTCAATAATATCGTCAAAATCCATCACAAATATACATTATATTGCCCGCAATGACAAAATATTGAATTTGCAGAACAAATTTTATATTGCAGAACAAGTGTTCAATAATAAAATTCTAAAAATTAATTCTAGAGATGTTTAGGCGTGTTTCGAAGCAATTAACGATCATGTTCAGGAGGAAAAAGTTTTTACATTGGTAAAACATTGTTAAATGTGGATGAATATATGCAGAACAAATGTGGACTCCAGGACTCCACAAAAAACATGGTCTCCACTGAACTTTATTCTGAATAATAATATTATACTCCCTCCGTCCCCATGAGTTCTTAACATTTGCTTTTTGCACGGAAACCAAGATAATTGGTGTAATATTATTAAAATAAATGAAGTAGTGGGTGTAATAGTGATTTTATTGTTAAAATAAGTTAAGTAGTGGGTGTAATAGTGTAAAGTATTGTTAAAATAAGTGAAGTAGTGGGTGTAACAGTGTTAAAACTTACTATTTTAGGAAATGTTAAAAATCTATTGGGACATCCCAAAATAGAAAGTGTTAAGAATCAAAAGGGACGGAGGGAGTATGTATTAATTGAATTTAAATTTATTTTTAAATTGTTTTTTAAAAATAATTTTAAATTGTTTTTTTAGTTTAATGGAAAATCAACTCTATTATCTAAACGTGGATAATAGTACTTTAATTCAAAAGCTAGTCGGCGAAATCAAAAAATCGTAAAGGGGAGAACAGATTCAAAACCCTAAACCCCTTTCAAAACCTTCGAGCGTCATCTCTCTCTCTCTCTCTCTCTCTCTCTCGATTATCACCCAAATGGCTGTAAGTATTCCTCGCTTTCACTAATACAAATTCAGTTTTATCTTTCGTCTATGTAATTCTTACATGTGTTTATTTATTTTCAATTTTTTTTAAATCTCATTCTTTTAAATTAGGGTTGTAATTCTAGATGCTGTGTGCTCTGAACTTATGCATTTGTTCATGATTTTTGTATCTCACATGTTCTGCTGTTGTATACTACTTATTTCTATATCCCGTAGACCTCGTTAAATAATTTGAATAATTGGAATTCAGAAATTTGGGGGAAGGGTTTATTAGATAGCAGGCAACACAATGCGTGTTTTTCGTAACTTCCTCTAATTTTTTCGGCTTTACTTAAAAATCAATTATGATTAATTAGAGACGGAGCCTAGTTTTTTAGGGATTTTACGTTGCTAATGGACGAATGTTAAACAGTTTGAATTGAAATTTACTTTATAAGAGCTTGAAAGATGGCACGATAATGTACGTCAAGTCGTCAAGTACGATGTGTCTTCGTGTTAGTGTTATAATATGCCTCGAGTGAAATCCAATCCACAAAATAATTTGATCTAGGTGTTTGGATACTTTGTAGTTGATAGATTTTAGGCTATGACTGTATTGTTTTCTTTTGAATAGATTGTCCCTTCATCTCTTACTAATCCTGAAATAGAGCTATTCTCCTCAAGTGTGTTAACTACAATACCTTTTATTCACGTTCTAGAAACCTGCCTTACGCTCAATATCGTATCTAAATTATGTGAGTTATTATATCAGTTTATGGTGATAAGTTTGCTGTCTCAAACGATTGGCAAGTGTAACCAACAGCTTCGTTTATGGGTTTTTTAATTATAATTTACAATAAAACGCAAATTAAAGAGGAAGTAGAAATTTGTATTACTGATAATGGAGTACTACAGCTTAAGCTGTGAATTACAGAGCTACAAGGAAGAAGGAAAAGAAAATAAAATACGCGTGAGCCAAATCTTTCCTATCCTTCTCTCTCTTGGTTTATATCTACTCCCTCAACGCCACGTGTTACTATCCCATAGGAGAGAACAGTTCACCGTTACAGCCCCGCATCCAATGCTGTTGGTTCTCCACTACTACGTCGTTTAATATCAAAACGACTCGTTTGATAAAGTCTAAGATTACTGCCAGAACATAATAATAATAAAAATAATTTATCATTGGACTCTCTTGTGGGCTTTGGATCAAACAGTTACAGCAAGTGTTATTCTAGAGATTCCACCAGATTTACTTAAGTTGGGATCTGGAACGTAATGGTATTAGTGATGTTACCCTTTAGTCATCTACTGGTCGCATTCTGCACGATTAGAAGTTGATCATCGTAAATTCTAACACCAAGACCACTGAAATTTCCCAATAACTCTGAAATGGCGTCTCCAGGAACTCCTATCTGATCAGAATCAGCTGCCACTAGTTATTGAACCATGTTTTGTTTGGTTGATGGGTCTTATTGCCCACTGTCTTGAGCTTTAGTCGTTTAGGAAAAATTTCCCCTGTTACAGTAATACTTATTATTGATTGCTTATGGTTTTATGTCTGATTATTTTTGTAAATATTTGTGGACATCAATTATATTTCTCATGCAATCTGTAATCCTCCTGGGATAGTAATTGTGCTACGGGTCAGTTACCCATGGGTTGTTACTAATATACTGTTTCTATGAATAAATTTGTTATTGCAGACTGTACCTGTTAATCCCAAACCATTCTTGAACAATTTGACTGGAAAGAAAGTCATAGTCAAACTCAAGTGGGGAATGGAATACAAAGGTACTATCTTTCGTAGAATCTTTTTTTTTTTTTAAACTGCATCTAAGATATTTGTGTAGGCAACCTAGTAGCCATCTTCCCTTTCCAAATGCACACCATATTTGTTTATTGTGGGACTAAATATTTGACACTTCTCTTTGCAGGATTCCTCGTCTCTGTGGATTCATACATGAATTTGCAGGTAAATTTATGCTCCGGCTCATAAAAGTTAAAATATATTCATATTTTGTTTTTGGACTTGCTTTCTTTGTATACTAATACATGTCTCATGGTTTGTTATGATGCCAATTCAATGCCGCAGCTTGCAAACTCTGAAGAATATATTGATGGACAGTTCACAGGAAACCTTGGAGAGATACTGATCAGGTATCATATTAGCCATTAGGGCTTTCACTATTTAGTTGGCTTATATGTTCTTTCATTGTTTGATAATTTAAGAGCTCGTAGAGTCGTAGTCCTACTAGTATTAATATGAGGAAGTTAATTATTTGACAACTTAGTAGGTAGTAAATTTACAAGAACTTTGTTTATCTTGTTTATATAATTCATTTACAGCAAGAGTGTTTCATATTCGTACTGCAGGTGTAACAACGTTTTATATATGCGCGGGGTGCCAGAGGACGAGGACCTGGAGGATGCAGATCGCGACTAGAAGGCAACCCCTGTAACTATCAACCCGTATTTGAGTTTCAGGGGTTCAAATGGCGATAGAATGACCGATAAGCTTTCATCTGAAAATTGTTAGACAATGTATGCTTCTTGTGTGTTATGTTAGTTTTAACATTAACTTTGCTGCTTGGAAGAATGTGTTTGGTTTGCTGTGGTGGCTGCAAGTCCCCTAAAGACTACTGCTGCTTAGTTCTTACTTCATAGTGATGCTCCGTATTAACATAATATGTGTTGCCTGAGATTCCAGTTGATTGCATTTGAATCTTTAGGGTAATTGGAACTGAAATATTATGTAATCTGGCAAATCGATGGAGTAAAATTTTCTTGGACATTTATGATTATCGGTTTTGTATGTGGTTCATCTGTACAGAAAGGCACGGTCACATATCTATTTTTTCTTTATCCTTTTCGAGTATGCTTGTGATTTTCTACTACAGCTCGGGGCAATAGTTTGTGTGATAAGGCTCTACTTGGAGGGAGGCTTTGATATGTAAACCACTTCAAGTCTCTCCCTCATAACTCCTAAGTATGATCTAGAAATGTTTAAGCGAGGACTTGAGGAAATTTCTGTACCGGGAAGATGTGATTTTCAATAAATAAATCATGAAAACTCCAGACTGAAGAAACTAACACTAAAAAATGTATTAAACTAGAGTTTAGATTAATAATACTCCTACGTTGGTGCTGCTGTTTCCAGTTGCCAATCGGGGGGGTTTCTCTGTTCTTTTTACCTAGTTTATTACTACTGTTTTTATCAAGTCCTCATTCCTCAATAGTCCCGACGTCTTGAGCACTGGTCTATATAGTGTTATTCCCAGTTTGAAACCTGGAGGTTCAAGTGAGCTAGGATATGGGATAGTTGATGACTTCACGTGACACCATAAGGCCTGAAAAATTGGAGGACAGGTCACAGGGAGACAAGAATCGTCCTGATAAAATAATCAAATGAAACGGTAGGGGTAGTTCACGTGAAAACCATATGGGTGTGGCATGGGAGTAGGGACGATACCATTATGGGAAAGGTGTTGTGTCTATTGGGGAAGAAGCCACGGGCACTGTGATTTGTGGGTGAGTCATGGGTTCGTGTTCTTTCAAATCCTGCCACGTACCATTCTTCGTCCCTGCATCAGTGCATGATTCTCAGTGCCTCTTTTACATTCACATAATCACTGTATTTGTTCTCTTCTTTTATACATCCGGACATCTTCATATTACTACTACTGCACAGAAAGCTTTGGAGATTCCCTAGATGTTTTGTCTTTTGTTTCTTTCATATCCCCCAACTTTTAGTCTGCGTACTAAATTAATTGTATCAGTATGTAGCCAAGTACAGATTTTTTTTTTATTTTTTTTTTGAAATAGTTTTTTAGATTTCTGAGTAAAATCTTATAAATTGATACCCATTTGAACGTTCTCAAAAAAAAAAAAAAAACAAGAGGCGCACTCATTGCTTCAAAAAAAAAAAAAAAAAGAGGCGCACTCATGATATTACTATGCAGATTTTGTAATATGTGTGCGCGTGTTTAAAGAAATTGGTCCATAACAATCAATTGGTGACAAAAACTTTTTATTATCGTAATTTTTCATGACGCCGTCGTCAACATTCACGAAAATTTGCAATGTTAAATCTGCTTGTAAAAAATTATAACAAATAAATGATTACATCAATCGATTTTTAGGAATCATTAAATTATAATATTTTTACTTTTTTAATATTAAGAATTTTAATTTTATATTAGTATTAAATATAAAAATTTTACTGTATTAAATTACTCATAAATATGAATCAAATAAAATCACTCATGACTATATTTTATTTTATAAATTATGCATAAATTAATAATCAATCATTTATAATACATAGTATAAAAAATCAAAACAGGAAAAGAATTAACCGAGGGGGCAATATATTAGTTTGTCCGAGGAAACGCCCACAATGAAGATAAAAACCATGTCCGATGAATTATATACGTGTGACAAATTTCTAATACATATATATCGACGCCATGTTTAGTTAAAGACTTAAAGTGAGGAATGGTCTTCATTTCTTTTTCGCCCCCGCACATCCAATCCAATACGTAACTAGTTTGTTCGTACAACCCATCCTTTCACATTTCTGTTACATTTCTTAAAAAATTAATAAAAAAAAAGACCTGCTCTTTTGTCTCATCTCACTCTACTGAGTAAAGTCTTAAAATGATAAAGTATCGAAGTGTACGCACTAATTTTCGTACAGTTAAATGTTGATTAAATAATAGTGTTAGAGGGCCCAGTATAATATATATTTGGACTTCCAGCCGTTAGGCCCATCCAGGTGAAATAGCCCTATTAATCAGACGAAGACAGAGAAAAGTAACTGTCGACCGTTGTGTTTGTAACGCTTCCTCCATAATTGAGAATCAAGAAGCCATCAATGGCGATTACCCTTGAAGGCAGTATAAATGGACAACAAACCTCAGGTGATAGACACACAATCACATACACCACAATAGACTGGTTTACATACGCTTTACGTTTACGCTCCCATCATTTTTACTGATTCTCACACCGGAGGTGAATCGGGGGGCCATTCCCTCGCATTCTTCTCCTTGCAGGAGCTTCTGAAACGTGTTCTTGGCATACCAGATACGGGCGAAGACGAGGCATAAATCGAGCTCCAACATTGGCGCCGTCTGTGGGAAACGTATAAGCCTTTTTCGTAAACCATGTCACTCGAAAGTCCTGAAAATCTCAATCACCCAACAGAAATAAACCCCGAAGAACTAAGGCAACCGAATGAAAAAGGAAAAACTTCTGAAGCAGAGGGGTCCCAGCAGGCTCAAAGAAAAGCCTTGCAGAAGAAGGCGGATGAGCTAAGGCTGCAAGCCATCAAACTCAGACGTGAAGAAATCGAATTAGAGGAAAGACTGGCACGAGAGTCGCTCCAAGCTGAAGAAGAAATTCCTGAAGGTGAGCCCCGAAAGACAGTCCCCGCATGCAGGAGAGAAAAGAGATCACGAATAAACCCGGATGATTCCTCGGAATCGGAATTACACTCCTTACCCCCTTCAGATTCGGAAGAAGGAGATACAGGTTCCCAATGGAAGGATAGACTCCAAAGAATGGAGAAATATATGTTCAGAGATCAGAAGAGGATGCGTCGAGAGCCCATTGTAACGGAGGAGATTGAACAGTACAGGCCACCCCCTGGACGCCAATTCCCGAAGATGACCGAATTTAATGGTAGAGGGGACCCGGAGGATCACTGCGAGAAGTACGAAAGTTTGATGACGGGGATGGGTCATGATGATATTATGCTCTGTAAAATGTTTAAAACATATCTAAAGGGTTCAGCCTCCCTGTGGTATCGATCGATGAGGCCTAGATCGATACCTTCCTACGATCGCCTGAAGAGCAAGTTTTTGAGGCACTATTCCCATCTATGCCGAAGAGAAAAGGATACCGAATCTCTCACCCATTGTTGTCAAAGACCTGATGAAGAATTAGGAGACTACTTGGCCCGATTTAAAGAAGAGGCGGGTATGGTAACTAATCTGGACAAGGTCAAGGCGGCAGGATTCCTAACAGCCGGCCTCGATTCAGTTAAGGGCAAGAAGCTTCGATCGTCCCTATATGATATGCCCCCAAAGTCACTCAATGACATTTATATACGAGGAGAAAAAATCCGAAGGAAACTGGAATCTATTGAGGGCTACAAAGAATCTACCAGGGATGACAAGAAAAGGGGCAACACAGAAAAAAACGACCGGAGGAAAGACGAGTCCCGGCGAGAGGATAAGCGGGATAATGACAGGAACGAGAAGAGAAACGATCCAAAGAAAGAGAGAGAGCCGATGGTATTTACACCTCTAAATGCTCCCATTTCCAAAATACTGAACGAAATCAAAGGAAGACCAGACTTCCGAAGGCCCGCGAAGATGAGGGTGCCCGACCATAAGAAAAACGGAAACAAATACTGTGATTATCACCAAGACAAAGGTCATAACACCGATGAATGTTTCCATCTGAAGAGGTTGATTGAAAGAATGGTGAAAACCGGAGATTTAAATCAGTTCGTCAAAGACTTAAGAGATCGGTTAGAACCTAAAAGAAGCGATCATGGTCAGAAAGACACCAGAGGCCAGCATGAAGATGATGACAATCCAAGGCCCAGAGAAACACACGAAGCCCCAAGATATAGAGGGGAGGTGAAGACCATTATGGGAGGCACAATATTAGACCGATGCAGCAAAACAGCCAAGAAGAAGTATGCCCGCCAGGTCTATAATTTGTATCAGCACACTCCACAGATCAAACAGCCACTGCCCATAATGTTCACTGAAGAAGACTACGAGGATGTTATCTGGCCACATGAAGATCCCCTGGTAATAAATCCGATCATTGGGAAAAACAAAGTATGGAAGGTCCTAATTGATAGTGGTAGTTCGGTCAATATTTTGTATCATCGGACCTACGAAAAGATGAATTTGGGAGGAGAACAACTCGAATCATGCAATGAACCTCCGCTCTACGGTTTCGGAAACTCACCAGTCCCGATTGAGGGGACGATTACATTGTCCCTGATATTGGGCAAACCACCTTGGACGGTGGAGAAACAAGTGAAATTCTATGTTGTTCGGGTGGACAGCCCATATAATGGCATTCTTGGACGTCCGACCTTGACAGAATTTCAAGCTGTAGCCTCAATACCACACTTGAAGTTGAAATTCCCTACCGATTCTGGCATTGGTGAAATGAAAGGAGATCAAAAAGCTGCAAGAATTATCATGTTAGAAGATCTGGACAAGACCGAAGGAGAAACCGAACCCGAAAGAAAAAAGAAACGACGCGTTAATGATCAAGCCGAGGGTAGCCACCACACCATGAGTATCGAGTTAGAAAGATTTGGGGCCGATCTCTCAAATCCGATAGCCGAACTAGCTATGGAAACCGAAGAGGTTGAGCTGTATGTAGGTGCTTCGGGAAAAATGATTCGAATCGGAAAGAATATGGATGCAGAATTGAAGGCGAAAGTAATTGCTGTAATCAGGGAATATCATGACATATTCGCCTGGGGTCCCGAAGACATGCCTGGAATTGATCCGAACATGGCCCAGCATAGCTTGAATGTCAAAGAGGGGGCTAAACCAGTCAAACAAAAGAAGAGGAACTTCGCCATGGAGAGACAAAAGGTAATTCAGTCAGAAGTAGAGAAGCTCTTAGAGGCAGAGTTTATCGAAGAAATCAAATATCCAGAGTGGTTAGCTAATGTGGTGGTGGTCAAAAAGGCGAACGGAAAATGGAGAATGTGTGTAGATTACACCGACCTTAATCTCGCTTGCCCCAAAGATCACTATCCACTCCCCAATATTGATCAGCTCATCGACGCCACATCAGGATACGAGATTCTAAGCTTTCTAGATGCCTTTTCGGGTTACCATCAAATTGCAATGAGGTCCGAAGACATCCCGAAAACAGCTTTCATCACTCCGAAAGGGACATATGCCTACATTGTCATGCCTTTCGGATTAAAAAACGCAGGAGCAAAGGGCTATGGGCCAAAGAGGCTATGGGCCGAACAATTGCCTTATGTGCTATGGGCCTATCGAACAACGGCAAGGTCTTCAACGGGGGAAACTCCTTTTAAGCTGACATATGGAACTGATGCAATGGTCCCAGTAGAAGTAGGCCTGGAGTCCTACCGAAGCGAAGTATTCAACGCCGAAACAAATGAATGGGGTATCCGAGCTAATGTTGACCAGTTGGAAGAAGCTAGGGAAAAGGCATATCTAAAAAATGTCAAGTATCAGCAGCAAGCCGCTCAATACTATGATTCAGGCATAAGAAAAAGAACTTTTGAAGTAGGAAATCTAGTTCTTCGGGAATTAGCCACATCTATGCCGAACAAACAAGGGAAACTTCAACCGAACTGGGAGGGGCCTTATGTTGTTATTCAGGTCGTTCAACCAGGAACGTACAAACTCGCAGAGCTCAACGGGGTTCCGATTAAAAACACATGGCATGCCTCCCGATTACGAAGATTTTATCAGTAAGCTTTTTCACAGAAATATTCAAATTATATGATGTAAAGTGGAATCGGTTGTTAATAAAGGCTTGAGTATTTCGCTCAATTGATTTATATTTTCATCAATAAACCCGAATGGCTGAGATACTACTCGGCTGGGAACTATTAAAAACCCGAATACAAGTCGCAGTCCACCCCAAGGTCTTCGGGAGGCAGGATTCGCCCAAAACCGAAAGAAAAGACCTTCGGCCAAAACGGTGACTTGGGGGCCAGGAGACGGGTCACGTCCGAAGAGACTACCCGAAACAAAATATGTAAAGTGAAGGGTCACGTCCGAAGAGACTACCCGAAGCACCAAAATAATTTTTTTTTTTCAAAATTCCTCCAAGTAAGGAAAATTTCGAACTACTCGAATTTCCGAAAATTACTTCGAGCATAGGAATTGCATAGCCTTGATGGCCAAAATATGTAAATACTGCTGAAGCAAAATACAAGCTACTTAAAATCCGAAGACTGCATATGCATAGGAAACAAAAAAGTAGCTTTACAGCAAACGATCAAAAAGAAAATTGCCCGAGGGCCATAGTTTCATTAATTTAGAAATTGCCCGAAGGCCATACTTTGATAACATAGTTTCATCAAAAAAGAAAAAATTACAAGGCAGAAACAAAAAACAAACTAAGGGATTACACCCACTGGGTCAGAATCCATCATCTGCGCAAGCTCTGCTTTTCGATTCTCCATCCAGCCGAGCAAGTCTTCTGTATCAGCCATCATCTTGTCGTTCTGTTGCCACAAAGCATCGTTCTCTTTGACAAGATCGGCGTTCTGCGACCGAACAAAAGCAAGCTCTGACTGCAACTTCTCTACTTGTTTCTCCAAAAAGGGAATCGTCTCGCTGATCTGCTTCCCTTGATTATACAATAGAAGATTCTGGTCCTTCACTTTGTCGGTTATAGAAGCAGCCCACGGGGTAGCCTATAAAGAAAGAAGATCAGAAATCAAAAGGAAAAAAAAAGGGAAAGGAGGAGGTCTAAATTTTTTACCAGACTCAGATGCCCCATGAGGTTTGCAGCAGCTTCTGCCGGGTCAGCAGAATCATAAAGCAAACGATCTTTAGGAAGAATAAATGAGGAGCACAAGTCCTTGGCCAAGCTCTTGGAAGCATCCGAAGCAGACGCCCCATAAGAATCTGACTCAGTAATCGACCACGAAGGTCGGTAAGGGTTAGACCCCATGCGACCTCTCTTCTCAGAGATGCTAGCAATATCACCCCCCAATTGGGGAAGAGGAAGACTAGAAGAACCGATATCAGGCGTACGTTTCTTCTGAGCCCGTCGCTCCGCCGCCCTTCTTTTCATCTCTGCTCGACTCGACATGGTGATGTATGTTGAAAGAGGGAAAGGATTTAAAAAAGGGAAAATGGATCACCAAAGAAAAAATTTCGGACGTGATTGAAGATGAAGTTACTCACAGATAAATCGAGTCACTATTTATAAAGGAATTCGACGGCCCTGATAAAGTGACGTTTGAATAACCCCCACACCAGATTGAGACACGTGCCCCAGGAAAAAGCGGTCAAACTGCCATTAAATGGGGGGAAATACTAAGAGTCTCAACATTCAAAAAAAAAATTAATAAATAAATAAATAAATTTTCCAGGTATCCTTCAAAGTCGCAGTTAGCCCCAAGGTCTTCGGGAGGCAAGATTCGCCCAAAACCGAAAGAAAAGACCTTCGGCCAAAACGGCGACTTGGGGGCCAGGAGACGGGACAAAAAGAAGTCTTTCCAAAGGGCCACGTCTCCCGAAGAGACAAAAGGAAGTTTTTCCAAAGGGCCACGTCCGAAGAGACTACCCGAAACACAAACATCTTTGAAATTTCGAATTACTCGATAAAGAAAGATTCGAATTGACTACTTTAGGAAGGAATTATTATGGATCATATCAGGTATTGTTTACTACTGAAAGACTCAATGCTATATGAAAAAAGCAACGCAAGGAAAATTTAACTTGAAGAAAAACGCTGTCAATTCCAAAAAGTGCTACAAAGTACATTCATTGCACGAAGGCACAAGTTCAAAAAACAATAAACCTATTACAAAGAAATCACTCCGAATCAGGATCGGAGGAAACCACCAATGGTTCATCAGGAACACCCTGCCGAAGGACTGGATCGTCTTCAGGATTGAAAAGGATCTGTTTGTAGTCGAAACCAGCTTTGTGAGCAGCAAGAACAACATCTTCATATCCTACAGCGAAACCCCTATCTTCAGATCGGGATATGATCTTCTTGGCTTTTTTCAGCTCTTTCTTCAAGCGACGCAATTCCAGCCGATCGGTCTTCTGCTCATCGGTCAACTTCTGCTTTTCCCCGAGCAAGACTTCATTCCGAAGGAGCAGATCGTTTTTCTCTTGTATAAGAAGGCTCTCTTTCTGTTGAGATTCCGCCAGAAGATTTTCAGCCTTCTTTACCTGATTTTCCAAAGGGTCAACTTTATCCTTCAGAAGATTGATCTCTGCCTTAAAACTCCGAATAATAATGGCTTGATCTTTGACCTTGGCAGTCACGGCTACAGCCCAAGGAACAGCCTGAAAACATATTACAGGAGTTATTGCATAAAGAAAAGTTAACAAGTGGAGACAGAAAGAGATGTTGGAAAAAACCTTACCAAACTAAGATGCCCCAACATGTTTTCGCAAGCTTCCACAGTAGGGACTGTATCGTAAACAGGACGATCAGCTGGAAGGATGAAAGAACTGCACAAATCCTGGCTTAGCTCCTTGACAGGCTTCGGAGCTGGGACACCAAAGGAATCGGTATCCACTATGCCCCAAGAGGGACGATAAGTCTTCAGGACAGGAACCGAATCATCGGTTTTCCTCTTCTTTTCAGACTGATTTCCACCCACAACAAGAGATTCCTGAGGGATCGCCGCGACAATGCTACCGAAAGGTACTTCTACCCTTTCGGCTTGCATGGGCGTAACTTCCTGAACCACCAGAGAAGTCTCCACATCCGAAGGTACTGGAGCGGCACTAGTTTGAGAAGGGCTCCCAGATCCGCCAGCCAGCAAGGCCTTTCGTTCGGCCGCTCTTCTCCTCATATCAGCCGCTGCAGACACTGAAAGGAAAACAATAGAGAAAGAATCAGATATCAAAGAAAAAAAAATGCAAGGGAGAAATAAAATGATCATATAAATACCCATCATATCCTTTAACCAGGATCCATCTCTGGTAATGGACAGTGAAAGTTTATTTTCAGGTTCTAAAGGAGTATTCAGCTTTCTGTATAAAAGTTTCTCTTCGTCTGAAAGAGTCTTCAGCTGAACCCTCTCGGCTGTATCGACCTCCCTCCATTCCGAAAACCTATGCAGACCAGGACCCGTAACATAACACCAATGGTTATGCGTCTTTTTGTTACTTGAGTTGGTAGCTGCCCAATCGGAACGACCCACTCTTCGGGTAATGTTATAAAAACCCGGAGATTTGGCATTTTTACGAAAATCATAATGATGCCAAAAGAGAACCGACAGAGTGGGGACATCGTGCTTCAAACATCGATGCTGGAAAACATTCATGTGTATAAAGCTATTCGGATCTAGTTGGCCGATCGCTATGCCCATATTCCTCAAAAGAACTTTTATAAGGGGCAACAAGGGAAATCGAAGCCCACAAATAAAAGCGGTTTCCGATATACCAACGGCAATCTCTTCCGGTTCGTCATTCACCGATATGCCAGGGGTGTCGTATATGCGATCCGTGGGATCAGGCAAAAAGCAACGATAACCCTCGGGAAAATCGTATTTAGCCCTAAAAGTATCCAGGTCATCTTTCTTCAAAACCGAAGCCTGATTAGCGGCAGGGTATTCGGTACCATCCCCAAAAAGTAAAGTAGGAGAATGGCCCACAGCGTGACCCGAAGGACCTGATTCAAGATTTTCCATTGGAATCTGAAAAAGAAAGATGAGTCGTCAGTCCAATACTCGGGGACAGAAAGATAAAAGCAAGAATAAACTAACTATGGCCGAAGAAAAATCCCCGAGTACCAATTGACCAACGACGACGGAAAGAAAGGAAAAAGGGGGTTTTGGCGAAAGAAGTTCTTAAGGGCACACCGCACTAAAGAAAATGAAAGAAGATACTCTAAAGGGATGTAACATCTCAGAAAACCCAAGGGTATTATCTAAAGAGATACAAGCACATAAAAAGAAATAAAACAGAAAAAGTACTTACTTGTTGAAAAGAGGTACGAAACTGGAGATTCTTCAAAAATGGATGGATTCGTTTATCACTCCGTGAATGCGAAAACGGGTTTCCAGAAAATGAAATGGCACAAAGGGTGCTGGAATTTAAATATGCATAGCAACAATAAACGGACGAGATGAATAGACGGTTCAAAACCCTCGTCCCAGATGATGACACGTGGAGAACGGTTTTTATGAAACAACTGTCACCTCAAAAGACGTGCCCTCAGGAAAATAGCACCGAACGTTCGAGTTGTTCGGTCTAAATGGTCTTCAGCCTCCATTAACATACTGACCGAAGCCCGGGGACATGTTTGAGGGCCCAGTATAATATATATTTGGGCTTCCAGCCGTTAGGCCCATCCAGGTGAAATAGCCCTATTAATCAGACGAAGACAGAGAAAAGTAACTGTCGACCGTTGTGTTTGTAACGCTTCCTCCATAATTGAGAATCAAGAAGCCATCAATGGCGATTACCCCTGAAGGCAGTATAAATGGACAACAAACCTCAGGTGATAGACACACAATCACATACACCACAATAGACTGGTTTACATACGCTTTACGTTTACGCTCCCATCATTTTTACTGATTCTCACACCGGAGGTGAATCGGGGGGCCATTCTCTCGCATTCTTCTCCTTGCAGGAGCTTCTGAAACGTGTTCTTGGCATACCAGATACGGGCGAAGACGAGGCATAAATCGAGCTCCAACAAATAGTAATTGATAAAATAATATATACTCCGTATAATTTTGATCCGATCTAATTTAGATGGTATATTTTATTTCCGATATAATTCTTGATCGCAAGGCTATAAGTTTAAAAGGTTCAACTATACTGTACACCTTTATTATTTCCAAAAAATGATCTGCGATAAAGTATATAAATTATAGAAGTGCAACAATATTTACAAACCAATAAAACATTATGAAAGTATTTGTTCGACTGATATGGTGATCTTTTTCGGTGTTTAATGAACATTTAATCAGAAAGACGGATATGTATGTGTGTAATCGAGCTAAATCGAGACGAGCATTGTCAGGTTTGAATTTGAGTTCGATTGAAAAGTTCGGACTCGAATTTTATGGAACCTTCCATTTCAAGCTCGGTTGGTAAAAAGTGTTACACAATCTGCGATAAATACAAACAGTATAATATTTGTGCGTGTATGAGTAAAGTTATGTACTTATGTGTATAATAAAATAGATAAAAGAGGAGATAAGAAACGAAAAAACCTGAGTCCAGTGCGTGACTGTTTCCTTAAAACGTATTTGCCCTCACCGTATGTGTGAGCGAAACGCCTCCTAGGATAAAACGGATTGCAGTGAGACTACAGAAGAGCGTCACTCTCAGCGAGCTTGAGACGAGCAAGAACTATCACCAGAGAAATAGAAGAGACTGTATTGATAGTGTTAGTGCCCTAGAGACAATGTAGTTGTGCTTCTAGGAGAGACTATTTTGTTATGTTCCAACGATTATTTCTATATTGATTTATTATGTCTTAATTTACTGCGAAATAAATGTTAGAATAATTAATGTCCTTGGAATATGTAACATGTATTCTATATCTTTGAGTATGTGACTTAAAAATGAGATCATATGAATAGTGTTTATATTCCTAAATATCCATATTCGAGCATTATTAATATGGGACAATTATAATGCATAAAGATTAGTATGTTTGTTGACTGATGACCACATCTCATTGGTCATAGGTATAGTGATACTAAAGTCAAGAACATAGGTGCATGTAATATTCTACATGGCACTGGATTGACCCACAGTGAGATTTCTGCATGTTGATAAGTCATTAGAAAGACTCACCATGATAATGGTGTAATGATCCTTAGACTTGAGATCATTATATTTCTATACGAGGATTAATATACTTTGACTTCATTAAAAGTTACCTTTGACCGGGTAATGATAAAAGTGGACATCGGGTATATTATGAGACGTATGAGAAATATGAATGATAGATAAAGGATTTAACCCTCCTATTATTAGGAGAGATATTATTGGCCTCTTGATTGAGTGAGACTATGAAAATGCATGGCCATGCTCAAATATTGATTTGTTTTAATAGTCTACTCATTGATCAAGGAAACCCGGATCAAACGTTGAAGAGGATGACTAATTACATGCCTCGAGTTTAATCTATAATATTTGGTTAAAGGGATTATATTACACGGAAACATTAATCACAAAAGGTTTAATTGGATCACCATTTAATTATTAATACTTGGGTAGCAATGATGTATTACTAGATGCCGCTCATTGTTTACAATTTTAATTAGATATTAAAATTGTTGCCAACGTAATAATAACCTATAGGGTCACACACAAAGAACGCTTGAAGGAGAAATAATTTAAATTATGAATTTAAATTAAATAAGTAATTTGTTCTATTTATAATATTAATTAAGTATGACTTAATTAATTAATTAAATAGAAAAATGGAATTACTTTAACTAATTCCGAAATTAGTTATTAATTAATTAAGTGGGACTTAATTAAATAATAAATTGGAATTTCGGATTAGTATTAATTATAATTGGATTATAATTAGAAAAACTAATTCTCTTCTCCCTCTATATATATCTCTTTATGGCTGATTTTATATGGTGATATAAGTTTTACAAAACCCTAGCCGTTCTTGAGAGAAATCAAGAAGATAGAGAGAGAAGCAGTTTTCGGGTGCTAGTACACATCAATCCTTCGAGAAAAGCGTTCGTGTGGATACCGGTAGAGCGTAGATCGCGAGAGCGGGATGCGTGGTGATTCAAGTAGCTAGGATCTCTAATTGTCATCTGTTCATGAAGCTTCTTTAAGGTAATCATCTAACTCCGAATTAAATATCATGTTTTTGCATGGATCCTGCGGTAAGGTTTCGATTTTTATTCTTTTTGCATTTTATTCCGTTGCGTTTGATGCTCGAAACCCTTCAATGGCATCAAAGCTACTTGCAAAAACGTTTTAATTCGGTTATATGTTACAGTTTTGATATATATATACGAGCATGTTTGATGATTGTCATGTATGATGCGTTGATTTTTATATATATGTATAAACTGTATGTTAATGATGATTGAGATGATCATATGATGATTATATAATCTGTATATATACTGATATATATATGATTTATGTTTGTTCTTGATATGGGGATTGTATACGATACGATTTCTGTATACGCTGTTAAGATTTGGTGAAATCTGTGTCCAGTGTCCGATTTGCGCAAACGATATGTGTTTTCTGACTAGAAACGAGCTTCTGAACAAAACTGATAGCATAGCTATCATCGACTCGTTTGTAAGGCATTTGACGCCGTTTAGTGCCTGAAAACGGCGATTTCTAATTATAAGAATTTGATTCTGATTTTCTGATTTTTTGCGTTATATGATTTCTTTGATTGGATCATCTAAAAAATGATATGGTTACATGTTCTTAATTGTTATATGAGCATGGTGATTGGTTATGGCCTTAAGACCAATAGGATAGTGGTTTTGATTATATGGTTTGGTTTCTAAATACGACTTGCATGTCGTTGTTCCTTGTAATTAATAATAAATCTCGAATGTAACTCGAGTTCATCTTGTAAGTTTATTAGTGTAGCATGTTTTTCAAGTATTCATTGTAACCTTTAAAGAAGACAAGAAGAACAAGGAAGCAAGGAGGCGATTCCCCATGAAGATGCAATGGAGAAGACATGTATTTAAATTGTATTTTGTTAACCACCACAGATTGACCTTGATCTTTTCATTAGCTTGAAAAGATCACATAGGATGGGCCATAACCAAACACGTTTAATTTATGCACTTTACATATATATGAATGTATGCGATACAATGTATGTGTAGAGATAAAGATGCATGTTTAATTAGATTAATCATGTATGTATTAGATACGACACCCATGCCATGCCTGCTAAACAAGATAAAATCTGTAACGACTCGAGATTTTAAAATTTACTATAACGACTATGAGATTTCTGTATTTAATGAAATACGGAATTAAATACGAATTTTCAATTATTTCGATATGGGGAGATTTTGTCAAAAACGGGTCATACCTGTAAGGAAGTTGGATATTAAGTGAGGCCGCATGTGACTCCTCCAACAACCTGGAAATCAAACCATTGGTGAATATTGATTTGAAGTATTTAATTCAAGAAAAAATTGGGAATCTTTTTATGATGGGATCATGGTCGTTTTAAATAAACCCCTAACAGAATATTAAGTTTAAGATGCCTTCCAAAAGGGAAACACTCGTCAAGACCTAGATCGACAAAGGGTAGGTGCGCCAAAGCGGAGTACCCTCGTTTATCGTGGTAAGGCGCGATCGAGTAAGTTAGTGATACTCAATTGTTAGACCTTTGGGTTTGACTTAGCTAAGTGACCACAATAGGATTGTGAACTTAGAGGCATAGAGTTTGGTAAGATTTACTGGATGAATAGGAACAAATGTTGTTCTACCAAACTATCCAAGAGTTATATATGATATAATTGACAAATGTTGTCTACCTAAATAATCATTTTAAAGAGAAAAGCCAAAGCTGACCTTAAAAGGGATGAAATATGGATCTTGGCTCACTAGAAAGGTTTAGAGAAACTTTTCCGAATTGATAGGTAGGGCTATTAATTTGATAAAATAGTGGGAGATATATATTATGAATATATATGAATAATCACTTGAACATAATTTAACAATTCCGTAGACTAATTATTTTATGCATTTTAACATTGTAGATATTCAAAATGGCAAAGAACACAAATCACTTTTATGTGCGATCAGTCCTTGAGAAGGACAAGTTGACAGTAACTAACTTCCTAGATTGGCAAAGGAATTTGAGGATTGTCTTCAGGCAAGAGCGAAAGCTCTATGTCATAGATATTCCTCGCCCTAGAACTCTCCCTGAAGGTGCAACGGAGGCTCAACGAAATACTTATTAGAAGCATTTGGATGATGACACCGATGTCACCTGTTTGACGCTTACGACTATGAGTCCTGAGCGGCAGAAACAGCATGAGAATTTTGATTCTTATACCATGATAGAGCACCTTAAACGTATGTTTGAAGGACAGGCTCGTCAAGAGAGATTTGATACAAGCAAGGCCTTGTATGCGTGTAAACAGGGTGAAAGGAAGAGAAAATGTCAAAATTATTTGGAGGATCTAAAGAAATTGAATGTTGTTCAGATTTCTGATTCATGTATTTATGTTATAGAAGTCAATTTGTCTACTTCTACATCATGGGTATTAGATACTGGATGTGGTTCCCACATTTATATAAATGTGCAAGAACTTCGAAGAAGTAGAACTTTGGCGAAAGGAGAAGTTGACCAACATGTTGGCAACGGAGCAAAGGTTGCTGCCTTAGCTGTAGGCACTTATTATTTATCGTTGCCCACTGGGCTTATTTTAGAACTTGAGAACTGTTATTACGTGCCTGCGATTTGTAGAAACATTATTTCCGTTTCTTGTTTGGACAAGATTGGTTTTTCGTTTTGATTCAGAACAATGGTTGTTCATTTTCATTGAATAATGTTACCTATGGGATTGCACGTTTGTTTAATGGCTTATATGTTCTTGATCTTGATACTCCTGTCTATAAGATAAGTAATAAAAGTCTTAAGAAAAATGACTCAAATCAAACATACCTCTGGCACTGTCGTTTAGGCCTTATAAATGAGAATCGCATTTCCAAATTACATAGGGATGGATACTTGGATAAGTTTGATTTTGAATCATACGAAGAATGCGAACTATGTCTCATTGGCAAAATGACTAAAGCTCCTTTTACCGGTTAAGGTGAGAGGGCCACCAAACGATTGGAACTGATACATAGTGATGTATGTGGTCCAATGCGTACGATGGCAAGAGGTGGCTATTACTATTTCATAACCTTTACTGATGATTTTAGTAGATACGGATATGTGTATCTTTTGAAGAACAAATCCGAATCGTTTGAAAAAATCAAAGAGTATAAGGCTGAAGTAGAGAAGCAAAAGAGCGAAAGTATTAAAACTCTACGATCTGATCGTGGGGGAGAATACTTAAGCTTATAATTTAAGAATTTCTTAAAGGAGTGTGGTATCGTATCACAACTCACTCCTCCTGGAACACCACAATGGAATGGGGTGTCTGAAAGGAGAAATCGTACCTTATTGGACATGGTGCGATCGATGATGAGTCATGCGGATCTTCCAATTAGTTTCTGGGGTTATGCCCTAGAGACGGCTTCACAAACACTAAACCGTGTTCCTTCAAAAATCGGTTCAAAAGACACCATATGAGTTATGGACTGAAAAACGTAATAGCGTTTCATTTATGAAAGTTTGGGGATGTGAAGCGTTTGTGAAACGTTTGATCTCTGATAAGCTAGGACCGAAATCAGACAAATGTAATTTTGTAGGATACCCATTGGAAACTAAATGGTATTATTTCTATAAACCTTCTGAGAACAAAGTGTTTGTTGCTCGAACGGCTGTATTTCTGGAGAGAGAACTGCTTTCTAAGAAAAACAGTGGGAGGACAATAGATCTCGATGAGGATTGAGAACTACAAGATGTTGTTGAACCAGAGTTGGAACATGAGCAGAATGAGACTCAAGATGTTGAGAACAATACTGCTCAAGAAACACAGGTCGTTCGTAGATCAAGTAGGATTCGCCATGAGCCAGAGAGATATTATGGATTTCTCCTGACTCAAAGTGGCGATGTGATGCTTGTATATAATGATGAGCCTCTCACCTACAAGGATGCTATGAATAGTCCAGATTCTGAGAGATGGCTGGAAGCCATGAAATCTGAGATGGATTCCATGTATAAAAACAAAGTATGGACTTTGGTTGCACCACCTGATGGGGTTAAACCCATAGAATGCAAGTGGGTTTTCAAGAAGAAAACTGACATGGATGGAAATTTACAGACCTACAAAGCAAGACTGGTGGCGAAAGGTTTCAAGAAAATTCATGGTGAAACTTTCTCACCGGTAGCTATGGTCAAATCCATCAGGATTTTGCTTGCGATAGCGGCTTATTATGACTATGAAATCTGACAAATGGATGTCAAGACTGCTTTCCTAAATGGAAGCTTAGAAGAGGATGTGTACATGACACAACCTGAGGGTTTTGTCGATCCAAAGTTTGCTAGAATGGTTTGTAAGTTGCTACGATCTATTTATGGATTGAAGCAGGCCTCAAGGAGGTGGAACATCCGTTTTGATGAAACAGTCAAAGATTTTGGCTTCATACAAAATGAGGATGAGCCGTGTGTTTACAAGAAGGTTAGTGGGAGCCATGTGGCATTCCTAGTATTATATGTGGATGACATATTACTAATAGGGAATGACATTCCTTCTCTACAGGCTGTGAAGACTTGGTTGGGAAAAAGTTTCTCGATGAAAGACTTAGGCGATGCTACCTATATCTTAGGGATCAGGATCTATAGAGATAGATCTAAAAGATTAATCGACCTAAGTCAGAGTACATACATTGACAAAGTATTGCATCGTTTTGGAATACAAGAGGCAAAGAGGGGCTTTGTCCCGGTGTATCATGGGATAGTGATCTCAAAGGAAAACTGTCCTAAATCATCAGATGATAAGGACCGTATGAGTAAAGTACCATATGCTTCGGCAATTGGTTCTATAATGTATGCGATGATATGTACTCGTCCTGATGTCTCGTATGCTTTAAGCATGACGAGCAGGTACCAGTCAAATCCTGGTGAGGGTCACTGGACAGCTATCAAGAATATTCTTAAGTACCTTAAACGGACTAAAGGTTCGTTCTAGATATACAGAGGAGATGAGAAGCTGGATGTAAGAGGTTACACTGATGCTAGTTTCCAGACAGATATGGACGATTCTATGTCCCAGTCTGGATTCGTGTTTTGTCTAAATGGAGGTGCTGAAAGCTGGAATAGTTCACAGTAAAGACAATAAATGATTCTACAATGGAGGCTGAGTATATTGATGCTTGCGAAGCAACCAAGAAGGTTGGTTGAGAATTTACTTAGGCGATATCACCTTATTAATGAGATTATTAATCAAGGAGATATACATATATGTAAAGTGCATACTAATGATAAGGTTACGGAACCACTGACCAAGGCTTTGTCGCAGCAGAAGCACGAAGGTCACACTAGTTCCATGAGTATTAGATACATGAGCGATTGGCTCTAGTGCAAGTGGGAGATTGATAGTGTTAGTGCCCTAGAGACAATGTAGTTGTGCTTCTAGGAGAGACTATTTTGTTATGTTCCAACGATTATTTCTATATTGATTTATTATGTCTTAATTTACTGCGAAATAAATGTTAGAATAATTAATGTCCTTGGAATATGTAACATGTATTCTATATCTTTGAGTATGTGACTTAAAAATGAGATTATATGAATAGTGTTTATATTCCTAAATATCCATATTCGAGCATTATTAATATGGGACAATTATAATGCATAAAGATTAGTATGTTTGTTGACTGATGACCACATCTCATTGGTCATAGGTATAGTGATACTAAAGTCAAGAACATATGTGCATATAATATTCTACATGGCACTGGATTGACCCACAGTGAGATTCTGCATGTTGATAAGTCATTAGAAAGACTCACCGTGATAATGGTGTAATGATCCTTAGACTTGAGATCATTATATTTCTATACGAGGATTAATATACTTTGACTTCATTAAAAGTTACCTTTGACCGGGTAATGATAAAAGTGGACATCGGGTATATTATGAGACGTATGAGAAATATGAATGATAGATAAAGGATTTAACCCTCCTATTATTAGGAGAGATATTATTGGCCTCTTGATTGAGTGAGACTATGAAAATGCATGGCCATGCTCAAATATTGATTTGTTTTAATAGTCTACTCATTGATCAAGGAAACCCGGATCAAACGTTGAAGAGGATGACTAATTACATGCCTCGAGTTTAATCTATAATATTTGGTTAAAGGGATTATATTACACGGAAACATTAATCACAAAAGGTTTAATTGGATCACCATTTAATTATTAATACTTGGGTAGCAATGATGTATTACTAGATGCCGCTCATTGTTTACAATTTTAATTAGATATTAAAATTGTTGCCAACGTAATAATAACCTATAGGGTCACACACAAAGAACGCTTGAAGGAGAAATAATTTAAATTATGAATTTAAATTAAATAAGTAATTTGTTCTATTTATAATATTAATTAAGTATGACTTAATTAATTAATTAAATAGAAAAATGGAATTACTTTAACTAATTCCGAAATTAGTTATTAATTAATTAAGTGGGACTTAATTAAATAATAAATTGGAATTTCGGATTAGTATTAATTATAATTGGATTATAATTAGAAAAACTAATTCTCTTCTCCCTCTATATATATCTCTTTATGGCTGATTTTATATGGTGATATAAGTTTTACAAAACCCTAGCCGTTCTTGAGAGAAATCAAGAAGATAGAGAGAGAAGCAGTTTTCGGGTGCTAGTACACATCAATCCTTCGAGAAAAGCGTTCGTGTGGATACCGGTAGAGCGTAGATCGCGAGAGCGGGATGCGTGGTGATTCAAGTAGCTAGGATCTCTAATTGTCATCCGTTCATGAAGCTTCTTTAAGGTAATCATCTAACTCCGAATTAAATATCATGTTTTTGCATGGATCCTGCGGTAGGGTTTCGATTTTTATTCTTTTTGCATTTTATTCCGCTGCGTTTGATGCTCGAAACCCTTCATGTATATGAGACTATATATGAGAGGAGGATATGTGTTTTCGAGTAAATAATCCTAATGCTCTAGATGAGTATTTATAAGATGAGAATACTTGTGCGCTACACAATTGTCTTAATTAATTAGCCGCGCTAATCAATTAAATCGGTGACAATTTCCTTAACACAATTGTCTTAATTAATTAACCATGCTAATCAATCAAATCGGTGGCAATTTTCTTAATTAATTAACCGTGTTAATTAATTATGTTAAGGCGGTGGCAAAAAATCCTTATTTATCTTATAGAGTAACCCGCGTTTACTCAACCGAATTTCATGCATTCAAACTTGAATTCCATGTATTCGTCAAAGATCATTGAAAGCATAGAGCTTAACCTCGTAACTTACGAGTCTCATTGTTTCCTCATCATAGGAACAGGTCAGGGGTTACCTCCACAGTGATTTGGTCATCATAATTTAGTTGGCCCATTGAAGTTTGAACTAAATTCGTGGTACACTATTGAGTTTTTGGTATCTATGTTCAGGGACATATTTGTTTTATAAGAAACACAAAGTTTTTATGTTGTTTTGCTTTTCTGGATTATTACATGTAATAAGGAAAAAAAATACGTGTTTAGTGTGTGCCATATTTTGAATGTTATTGGCTTATTTTGTATCTGGAATTGGATGCCATTGATTTGCTTGTTTGTTTACGAAGTATATAGAACAGGTGAATTGAATTTGTCATTCATGGTACCTATTATGCTCGGTGGTTCATGCACTGATTAAATTTATCTTACTAAGTATAAAGTGACATGGCTGAATTGATATATTATGTTAGCTTGTTGGGTTCATTCAAAGTATAACAATAAATTACTAGTTTGGCATATTATGCACGTCGTATTTGTACAATCAAGAGCTACCACTACTGTTTGACGTATAAATATTTCTTTAATTTTGTAATGGCTTGTTGGCTATTTCGGAGAGAAACAATAAATTTTTCGGATTAAAATATATATTACAGAATAAACATGGTTTGCACATGGCCTTTATTTTAACTTATCAAGTGGCATCTTATATATGTTTTGATGCATGATTTTACGGAGTATTAATTTAGATGTATACCGAGCTACTTTGTATACTACATGCTACATGTAAGTTAAAGTTAATGTGATCCTGTGAATGTGATGCACATGTGAGACATTTGATTAAGGTATATGGCATGTGTAATTCTCACTAATTTAATTTTATATTTGGTATAAAATAATCGGGAGAAGAACATGGGTATGTGATAGCCTTGTTTAATTTGATTGGTACAAAAATCAATTATTAATTGATTGTTTGGAATTTTATTTAGTTGATTATTGGTTGCAATATTAAGTTTTTTTTGAACTAAATACTTGGTGGATATTTGAAATGTTTAAAAACCTAACAGGCCTGGTAATTGAGTTCAGGTTGAGGGTCGGCACAAGATTTATATTTTTCGGTTGAATTTGTTTTTCCGCTTAAATATATTCTTGTGTTGGTGTCAGTCTGCTGCGGTAGTGACACATGAGCCTATTATGGTGATCCATGTGATACTTAATACGGCATTGCGATCAGCTCTGTATGCTGAAATTCGGAGAGATCCAGAATATTGTCAACCCAAACGCATAAGTTGATCAAGGATCATTGAATGTGGGTTTATTGGAAGTTTATGTTATTCCTCGGGCCTCTTATGGTTGTACCAGTGATGAGCCAGAAAATGGGTTCTCTTGTGAACCAAATTGAAATATTAGAGAAATTCAGTAGTTGAATTTTTCAGTTACAAAAACAGGAAAATTCTTTGAACCTAAGAGGTTTTTAATGAACGGTGTAAAACCTGCTCTAGTGAGAGGTGGTAACAAGTTGTGTGATTACTTTATAGTAATACATTGATTGTGTGTACTCGTCAAAGAGTAAATATGAAGCTTTATAGAAAGGAATATACTCTATGAGCTCAAGACTGAAAACCAACTTAATACGAAATTAAGAGGGTAAGGAATGACTTTGATACTGAATAACCACTAGGTGATGTTTGTTCACAATGTGGATATATTCATGAGGTTACTGCACATTACTCGAATTAATCAAATGGAGTAGCTGCAGGTTGAGTTGCACTTTAATGGAGATGCAAAAGCGATGCTGATCAGTTTCAGACTATCACTGAATATGGGGATATTAGTCACGTAGAGACTAATCATTCCTTAAACAAGATACCTTGAAAGGAAATAATAGAATTTCCTATTAATTCTGGAATGGTTTCGACATTCTTAGATATATTTAAAATGTGGTGGTATCTTGAAGATGTCTTGATACCTATACCTATAAAGGTTAAAGGAGTTCCAAAAGTCAGTTGTGATATTTTGGATGGATATATAGACAACGATGAAGTCTAACGATATCATGTGGTCTGCAGATGAATCTAATGTATAAGATTCATTATAATGCAATTACAGAATCTATGAATGCTTCTATGATGAATTAGTAGTTCCTTGTAAATTTGTAATTAAAATTTATCCGGAAAAATTTACGAGTTATTGGATGAATGTGAGGTTGAACCTAGACAGAGCTAAAGACTTGGAAAATTTGTTAGTCCAAAAATGTCTGAAATTTTGCTTGATGGTAAACCTCAAAGCTTGAGAGAAGCTATGAGATTTTTTCTGAAAATCCTATGAGAAAAAAGGATATCTATAGAGAAATTGACTAGAATTAAGAAGCCAATAAGTCAAGATTTCTAACACGTATGTTAGAAAATGGATTGTGACACTTTTCAGATAAATATGATCTCTCTATATCCTTTGTGGGGGAAAAGGGATGTTAAAAAATAGAGAGAAGCGATTAATAAATAGAGAGAAGTGGTTATATGTGACAGAATCATATTCAATAACGTATGGATCTTCTTGCGAGATAGATGCCATTTGGGCCCAAACGAATTTTCAAATTTAGAAAATAAATATATGGGTCAAAGAAAAGTAAAAGGCCAGACTGATAATTTAAAAATTATAGTCAAAAGTGAAGACCTAACTTACTCTATGTTATATTCTTGAGTTACAAGAATATGGTTCATCAAGATGATACTTAAATTATCGGCATTGTGAAATTTAGAAGTACATCAATGAACTTTGGAACAGTCTTTCCTGGTTTCTCTGGTTAAGGAAAGAGTAGAAAGTCTGTATTTTGGTGATTATGTTGATTGAAACAACATAGATACGAAAATTGGCATAGGCATATGAAATTTGATATTGTTGCGATATGCTATGGTTTCATAATAAACGATATAGTTGCCACTTTGAGGACGCTCAAATTTGGTAACTGAGTGAATGAGTATTGCCAGTTTAGGGACACTTAAACTTGGTAATGAGATAAATTGAAATTACTAATTTTTGGAACGCTAAAAATTGGTAATGTCAATTACGATTTGAAGCCTTAGCTGATGACTGGTAAAGTAATTACCAAAATGTGACATGCCAATGTTGAGATGTAAAATTGATAGAAAATCAATGAATTGACAAATGTGTATATGTTATTTACACATGAGATGATAAAATTATTGTAATTACAGGTGAGTGATTTGATCATTATGAGAAGTAATGACAAGATGATCATCTCTGGTAACTTGGATGAGAAATTGTTATAATTGCACGTGAGTGATCTGATCATTATGAGAAGTAATGACAAGATGATCATTTCTAGCAATTTGGATGAGGCTTAAAGTTTTGATTTTGGAGATTAAAATCTTAATAACTTAAAAGTCCTAAAGGATACATGTCACATGTTAGTGATGTGAATCTTGAAGAGATCAACGTAACTAAATCTAGTATATCTAGAATGAATATATATGATGTATCTATCTAAGGATAGATGAACAAGGATCTCTCAAGAATGATTGAAAGTCTATTGTACATTTCAAAATGGTACAAAATCAGACATAGGCTACACAGTTGGTAAGCTGAGTAGATGCACGAGTCAAATCAAAAGTGGTCTCTTGAAAGTGATTGCAATGAGACTAAGGTGTTTGAAATATACTCGTGAGTTTGGGCTGTTGGTCCCAGAAAGTATTGCAGAAGGGGGGTTGAATGCAATACTAATAAATTTCAAAAAGTATTTCAACAACTTAAATAGAGTTTGTAATTTACTAGTAGAAGAAATGCAATCACAAGTAATATTTAACAAGATGTTTCACAAAATAATTGTTTTATTTATTTTGCGAGGTTTTGCTACAACTTTGAGAACAAAATAATTCTCAAGCTTCAAATACTCAAGAGATTACAGTTGTAGAGATCTTTTTATTGTATAAATAGAGTGCTCTATTTATAGTGTGATAGTCGACTGTACTACCACTATCAGCATGGGTTGTTGAGTTGCTGTTATATTCCTTTTGCAGCTCATTCCATGATTTATTCCCATGTGATCATCACAAAGTAACTTTAAGATACTTTCCACATTTGAGCCACCCAGATCTAGCCGTATTCAATTTTATCTGCTCTAGACTTTACAGGTTGCTCCATGTGATCTCTCGAGCTTCAGTTATAGACTTTCCAAGCTTGCTGTAAAGGTTGAATATTACAACACGCTTGCTTCTTTTGAACATGTATTATGTCGCTTAAATTGACTTAGAAAATTCCTAAATCAATTTGATTCTTTATGATAGTATGTTTGCTTCAGAGTTTGCTGTCAATGGATTGTACTTTGGTTGACAATATGAATTCCCGCAGAGATTACTGTCAAGGATTGTGCTTTGATTGACAGTATGAATTTCCCGCAGAGATTGCTGTCAAGAATTCCAAACTTACTGTCGCAAACTATATATCAAAGTTGTTGTCATCAGAATCTCCGCCAATGTTGCTGTCAAGTTGAAACTTGCTGTCGACTCAATTAAACTTGCTGTCGAGCTTTGCAACATGCTGTTTCCTTGTAATCTTACTGTCAATACTTGACAGTAACTTTTATTCCTGCTGTCGAACTTCTGTATTTCTTGAGGCTTGAACATGATCGAACTTCTTTCAAGAATTACAATTATTACATGACAGTACTTATTTTGATTACAGGAATACACTTCAGGCTATGACAGTATGTTCTACTTAGTAAAACTAAGTATACCAATAAAACTAGTTAAGTTGTCTATTCCATCACCCATAAATCCCAACAATCTCCCCCAATTTGTTTTTATGGACAATAAGAACAAATTTACAAATATCATGCTGACAACTTAACTAACATAGATCAGAAAGAATAAACTCTTCATTTCTGAACAATGATTAAACTGGATTGTTTTCAAACAATGTATCATAAAAGTTCATAATTAAAAATCAAGAAAAAATCTTTACTTAGCTTGATTTGAACTTTCGCCTTGCTCCTTTTCCCTTAGAGCTCTTCTGAGATTTTCAATTAACTCCTTTTCTTCAGGGGACTGTGCATCATCTTCATTTTCCACGATGTATTTTCTGATCATTAAGGAAGTAGTGTTTAATACATCTATGAGTTCCATCCAATAAACATTTTGTTTTACTATTGATCTGAATTTCAACACATCTCCCTCCATCTTGAATCTTCTGCCAGGAAGCTGATTTAAAGTTTCCCTTCTTTGTCTGTCCAAGCTGGGATTCTCTCCTTTCCTTTGATCAAAAATCATATCTAGCTCCCAAGAACATAGTGCTTCAAGTTTGTTAGATGATCCTATCACTTGCCAATACAGTTCTTTTAGCACACTGGTCTTCAACTTAGAAAAGCTGTCTATGTAGATTTCTTCTTTGCCATATTTGATTCTCAGAGGATTGTCCAGTACAATTGGATGATAGTTTAATTCACTGCCGTTGACCTTGTTGAGTTTACTCCAACTTTCCTTCATTTGAGCTTCAATCTCATCTTCTATCTGTTGACGAGATTTTTGTCTTGAGGCTAATTCTTCTCTGAATTTCTGCTCTGCCTCATACCTATCCATCTCTTGCTTTGAATAAGGTTTCTCCATTTCATTCCAGTCATACTCAGGGATAGGATTATCTTCTTCATTTTCCAGACCTAGAGCTTCAAAAACATCTTCATCATTTTGAAGTGTCCAATCACCATGCTTTTCAATGAATTCAGCATGTCTGGATGCATAGTACTTACGAACATTATCCATGATCTTTTCAGAGATATCACCATATATAGCTTTCCAAGAGTTCAACCATTCTTTCCAAATTGAAATAATCAATTCTTCTTCTTACAAATGCTTGAGTTTGAGCTAGACTATTGGATATTACTTTTGATTTTGATATCTGAGTGAAACCAGGTTCTACCATAATCAATCTTTCTTTTTTTCCCCATAGAATGTATCTTGTGACCTTTTCTTTTGACTCATCCAACTCTATAGATACAGAAGTGATTGATTCTTTGGCTTTCTCTTGAAGTTGTTCCAGGCTGTTCATTCTTCTGCTCATGATTGGTTTCTTAAGCCCTAGACCTGTAGCTTTTCTTTGACCAGAATAGACAGTCTTTCCCCTTTTTGGTCTGTTTGACTTTCTTTTGATTCTTACTGTCTTGGATGTTTTGATAGTAGGATCATTGACAGTATCTTTCATAGGATCCTCGACAGCATCTTTGTTAACATTCTTGACAGCATCTTTGTTAACATTCTTGACAGCATCTTTGTTGACAGTATCTTTTTCAGAATACATACTGTCAATTTCCATTTCTGCTTGGTTAATTTCTAATGCTTCAAGTATCTCCTCTTCTTTCTCCTTTTCTTCATTTTTCTTGCTTGTTCCAGGAGCTTCTGAAGTTTCATTTGGCTCAGCTTCTTTAGCTTGGGATTGCTCTTTTGAAGAGTTTCCCTTTTCTGACTCTTTAGCTCCTCCAGCTTTACCTCCATCTTCATTATCATCACCATCTTTATCCAAGGTGTCATCAAAGGAGCATTTTCCACCTTGAGCATTTTTACTTTCGTTTGCTTTGGCAATGAACTTCTTAATTTTGATACTATATTCCATATCTCTCTTTGCCATTATCTTGTGGATATCTTTAACTGCTTGAATCCTTTCCTTGGTGATGGGTGCTTTCAGCAATAACTTGAGTACATCCATGATGACTTTACTTTGTAGAGATGTTTTGCCTTCAAGAGTTAAGAACCCAAGTCCTTTAGTTCCTTTGGCTGTTGTCTGTTTAAAGCTTGCACCATATGGCTGGAGACATATTTCTGGAAGTTTGTTGTTAACCATTGTACTCAGTTGCATATAGAGACTTTCATCAAAAATGGTAGACTTTTTCTTGACAAGAATCCCAAGGATGTATTGCACTCTGGCAGAGAAAGTTTCTAGCAGTTGCATTGTTATGAATATTGAATGTCCACTCTTCAGAAACACTTCAACTGCCCACCTTTTCTTTGAGCTAATTTTCACAGAAAGATTGACAATCTTTTCTTTCAAAGCTTCTGCCAGCTTAGCAGGTTTTCCACCAGTTTCTGTGATTGCTTCATTCACCAGAGTGTTAAATTCCTCATCCTTATTATTCAAAGTTCTCTCCATATGACTTACCATTATAGAATCAGCTTCTTCTTGAGAATATGTGCTTCCATCAGTCCAGGTAACCAACTCTGAAGGATTCACATATTTAGGCAGCTTGCCCTTGCCTTTACCCATCCTGTTAGACTCCTCCTTTTCTCTCCAAAGCCTCTCCAAAGTAGATTCTTTCTTTTCAGGAACTCGTTCACTAATTTTGATGGAAGATGCTTTATTTCTTTGTATCAGTTTTAATACTTCCTCAGATACTAGCATTTTCTCCCCATCTACTTCAGTTTCTAACATTTCACCAGTTCCAGAGGCTATGACAGTATCTTTTTGCTCCCCCTTTCTCCTTTGCTCCCCCTGTCTTTCAGCTTCCCTTTGTAACTCCATTTTCCTTTCTGGTTGCTCAGCCTTTTTCTGATCTATTACTTTCTCCCCCTTAGTTAAGTTGGCAGCTTGAATCAAGGAAGAAAGTGACAGTAGGGTGGCTTGTATTTCAGCAAAACCAGTCTTCACAGTAGATGACAGAGTGTCCAGCTTGCTCTCCATTTTAGCACATCTATCTTCAATAGCTTGGAGCCTGTCATTTGTGGATGCAGAAGGACCACCAGACCTAAGCCTCTTAGGAGGTAAGGGATAAGTCTGGGGCATGGAGGCTGTTGGGGTTCTCACACTCTCAATGTCTTTTATGGTGATCTCATCACCACTCACAATAAATCCCTCAAGGCCTAATGCCTTTTGTTGAATGGCTCCCTCAATTTCACTCTGGACATGCTCAAGTCCCTCTCCTTTTGCCAGTACATTTGGTTGCCTATCATTTTTAGACTCACTTCTCTTTTCCTTTATCTCTCTTTTCTTTTGCTCTCCCTCACTCATCCTAGATGCATGAGTATGAGCAGTACTAACATGCAATGAAGAGAAAGGTGATTTAGATTTTACCTTAAAAGCCTTGGAGAGTGGCATGTCATCATCAGAGATGTCCTCAATTAATCCTTCCTGATATTGAGGTTGAGCAGGGTTGACAGCATCTTTCACCAATAAGTTACTGTCAGAAGGTGTGTTGACAGCAGCTTTAGAGAGACCTTTGACAGCATCTTTTGGTTTGTCATTGACAGCATCTTTGGCTGTGACAGCAACTTCCCTAGGGTAAGATGCTTTCAGGGAATCGATCAAGATGTTGGTTGTTTCAATTTCTGACAAATTTGATTCTTGATCTAATCCAGTGTTTGATGGAGTGGTATCCATTTCACTTTGAGAAATGGGTTCTTGTGGACCACTAGATGGGGGCTCATCCATGATTTGAGATGGATGATCAAAACCAGAGGGGTTGGTACTGTCCCCCTCTCTAGGTTGTTCAGAAGAAACAACAGATGTAGGAATGAAAGAAGAAGTTTGAAGTTCAGATTGATTAATTGGCTGTTCCACATAAGAAGATTGTGGAACATCAACAGTATGAGTGAATTCCTCACTGTGCTCTATCTCTATGTATGTATCTTCAAATACAGGTTCCTCAAGAGTGAGTTCTTGAGTTTGTGCAGACTCTTTACAAGGTGCCTTGGGAGACAGGCCAATTTCAATAGATGCCTCTTGTTGAGAAGAGGCACCTAGAGATGAGTTTATTTCCCTATCATCCTCTACAGTCTTTTGGGAAACTGTAGAGTGGCTGACAGTAACCTTGGCCCTTCTAGCTCTCTTCTTCTTAGGCTCAGAAGGGGCTACTGTGGGTTCTATTTCACTACCATCCTTATTTGCTGCACTAGGTGCAGTAACTCCCTCTTGACTCACAACATTTTCACCAGTTGCACTCTCTAGGGTTCTTTTCTTGGATTCCTGTTTGGCCATTTTAAGGGCTTTGGGCAGTCTAGAGTCCCTAGGTGGAATGTATGGTGTAGAATGTGGGTTAACTGAATTTGGGTCTAATTCAGTCTCATTCTCAAGTGTGAAAACAGTGTACCCTGTAGGTAATGGAAAATCAAGGTTGGGCACTTGATTAACCATGTGTTGTGTGAGACATAATGGAATATTTGCATTCAAATTTTGTGTGTTGAGAGATGTGTGTGTGTTTTTCTTCAAAACAGGGCATTCCTCAGTATTAGGTGCATCTTCAACATTTCCACAAATATGATTAATACACATAGTTAAAAAGCGAGGGTATATGGATACCTTTTTGCCTATGGCGCTTTTCAACTGTGCTATGACCAGATTTCCAACGTTCACCTTGTATCCATGGACTAAAGAATGAGTGAGTTTCTTGATATATGATGGTATTCCATTCCAGCCAGTAGACTTAGTAGAGAACACCTTCACCATAACATCAAAGATCATGCTCCACTCCTTTCTCAGATATTTCCTGTCCATTTCTCCCGTTTGATACCATTTATCAGAGGTTTCTTCAAGTTTAGAACCTGAATACCCAATCTTCAGAAAGAACCTCTTCAGAGTGTCATCATTTGCTAGTTCCTGAAAGCTTTCTCCACTGGCCAAAACAATACCCAAGGCATTATTGATATCCTTGACTGAGAGAGTATGGCTTGCATCATCTATTTTGAAGTTAATTGCTTCATCCTCTCCAGTTCCTTGAACACTGGCTGATTTCCAGAACTTTTCAATTCTATCAATATTGATTTTAGGGGTTGAGATTATTGCATGACCTAGGTAGGATTTATTTATGAAGGAAATAAGTCCTTTGAAGCTTTCACCAGCATCACTAGGAGAGAAGATACCAGCAAAGTTGGTTTGAGCAACACTTTGTTTAGGTGCCATTGATGAATGCTTTGAAAAATGAGAGATAAAATGCGGTTTTTGGATGCAGAAAGTTGAAAGGTTTTGCAAATGAAATTGATAGTAGATTAAACGGTAGATTCAGTTTATAAGATGAATCGATTTAACCTATCTTAATTGAACGTGTAGTAATGATTTTACCCATTAACCGCACTTGCTGTATCACGTGGCAGTTGCTACTAGATCGTGGATTGGTGGATTAAGTTTATATATATATATATATATATATATATATATATATATATATATATAAAATACTGTAAGTAAATTTATATCTCCCCACTATCTTTGACAGCAACTTCTCGTGACAGCAACTTTCATTGACAGTAACCTGTGCGCTTTTCTTTCTTTCTACTATTTTTGACAGTAATTTCTCGTGACAGCAACTTTCATTGACAGTAACCTGTGCGCTTTTCTTTCTTTCTACTATTTTTTACAGCAATTTCTCGTGACAGCAACTTTCATTGACAGCAACCTGTGCGCTAACAACATTTCTGTCAATCAGTTTAATGAGTGACAGTAAGTTTATCTGACAGTAAACTAAGCGCAAAATCATGCTGTCACTGTTCACACATAACTTAAGTTAAGGACACTTGATTTCTTAAAACCGTATTAAGACAGACATGTAAAACTATTTTAGCATAGTCATAGCAAACATGATATCTAAAAATCCTTTTAGCATAGTCATAGCAAACATGATATCTAAAAATCTTTTTAGCATAGTCATAGCAAACATGATATCTAAAAATCCTTTTAGCATAGTCATAGCAAACATGCTGTCTGAACAAGTAGCACCTAGAACCTTAACTTCTCATGACAGTACCTTCTAGTGACAGTACCTTTTTTTTTTTTTATTACAGTACCTTGAAAGTTTCTGTCATGAGCTGCGACTGAGAATTGACAAACCAGTTAGATAGTCATACCTGATTTAGCATTCTCAATTCACTCACCAACCTGGTAAATGTTGCTTCATCCAGTGGCTTGGTGAATATATCTGCAAGTTGCTTATCTGTTGGAACATAAACCAATTTTACATCTCCCTTTTCAACATGCTCCCTGATGAAATGATGCCTTATATCAATATGTTTTGTTCTGGAGTGTTGAACTTGATTGTCTGATATGGCTATGGCACTAGTGTTGTCACAGTAGATAGGAATATTTGACAACTCTAGTCCATAATCCATTAATTGATTCTTCATCCAAAGTATTTGTACACAGCAACTTTCAGCTGCAATATATTCAGCTTCTGCAGTTGATGTAGAAACTGAGTGTTGCTTCTTACTGAACCATGACACCAATCTCCCCCCAAGAAATTGACAGCTTCCTGTAGTACTTTTTTTGTCAATCTTGCAGCCAGCATAGTCTGAATCAGAATATCCAATTAGATCAAATCCAGTTTCCCTAGGGTACCAAAAACCTAGATTTGGGGTGCCTTTGAGATACCTAAAGATTCTTTTAATTGCAACTAAGTGTGATTCTTTTGGATCAGCCTGAAACCTTGCACAAAGACATGTAGCAAACATTATGTCTGGCCTGCTTGCTGTTAAGTAAAGTAATGATCCAACCATGCCTCTGTAGGTACTAGAATCCACTTTCTTGCCTTTAGGATCTAACTCTAATTTGGTGGCTGTTGAGATAGGTGTATTGGCAGGTGATGAATCTTCTAAGTTAAACTTCTTGAGAAGTTCTTTGACATACTTAGATTGACAGATGAAGATTCCATCCTTCTTCTGATAGATTTGAAGACCAAGAAAGAATGCTAATTCTCCCATCATGCTCATTTCATACTTGTTTCTCATTAGAGATGAGAACTTTTCACACAATTTTTCGTTTGTTGAACCAAAAATTATGTCATCAACATATATCTGCACAAGGATGATGTCTTTGCCATGGTATTTATAGAATAAAGTTTTATCCACCATACCTCTTACAAATTGATTTTCCAGGAGAAAAGTGGATAGTGTGTCATACCAGGCTCTTGGTGCTTGCTTTAAGCCATATAGAGCCTTGAACAGCTTGTAGACAAAATTATGCAGTTTGTCATTCTCAAATCCAGGAGGCTGTTCAACATACACTTCTTCTTCTAATTCTCCATTTAGAAAGGCACTTTTGACATCCATTTGAAATACCTTGAATTTTCAGTGTGCAGCAAAGGCTAAGAAAATTCTTATGGCTTCAAGTCTGGCAACAGGTGCAAATGTTTCATCATAATCTATCCCTTCCTGTTGACAGTAACCTTTGGCCACTAGCCTTGCTTTATTTCTTGTCACATTTCCACTTTCATCTATCTTGTTTCTAAAGACCCATTTTGTCTCAATGACTGATTTTCCTTTTGGCCTTAGAACCAGCTTCCAAACATTGTTTCTCTCAAATTGATTGAGCTCTTCCTGCATGGCCATCACCCAATCAGAATCCAAAAATGCTTCTTCAACTATTTTTGGTTCCATTTTAGATAAGAAACATGAAAACATGCTGTCAGCAGAGATGTTCCTCCTTGTCCTTACACCAGTAGTGGGATCTCCAATAATTAGATTACTGGTATGATCTCTGTTCCACTTTGTTGATTGAGGCAAGCTTCTTGTTTGATGAGATTGCCTTTCATCAATATGAGGATTTGATTCTCCACCATTTTTATTGTTCTGCTCATTTAGCTCAATTTCTCCAGTCTCACAGTCTTGTTGATTGATGCCTGAAATTGTCTGTGATTGGGCTGAGGTTTGATTTAGATTATGAGTATTGACAGTTTCTTTCTCATATCCCATTGATTGAGTGAGACTAGGTTCTTCATCAACATATTCTTCTATTTCCAAGTATCCTTGATTCTCAAATCTGAAGGGTTGCATTTGACCATCCTCATGTAACCCTAGAAACTTGGTTTCATCAAACGTGACATTGACACTTTCTTCAATTGTCTTGTGCTCCATGATATAGACTCTGTAGGCAGTCCTTTCTATCCCATATCCCATGAAAATGCCTTCATATGCTTTAGTATCAAACTTGCCTTTTCTTTCATGGTTGTCTTTCATCAAAAAGCACTTGCTTCCAAAAATATGAAAGTACTTGACAGTAGGTTTCTTTCCTGTCAAAAGATAGTAAGGAGTATTGCCATGAGCCTTGTTGATTAGTGTCCTGTTCTGTGTGTAACAAGCAGTGTTGATGGCTTCTGCCCAGAAATATGTTGGTAATTTAGCATTGCTCAACATAGTCCTTGCAGCTTCAATGAGTGTCCTATTTTTCCTTTCTACAACTCCATTTTGCTGTGGAGTCCTTGCAGCAGAGAATTGTTGAACAATCCCTTGATCTTTGCAGAAGTTTCCAAGTGTAGCATTTCTGAACTCAGTTCCATTGTCACTTCTTAGAAATTGAACTTTTGCTCCAGGGGTCCTGTCAAGTACCCTTATGTGATCAATGATTTCTTGAGCAGCTTCATCTTTTGATTCTAAAAATTTCACCCAAGTGTACCTAGAATAGTCATCTATCATGACCAGTGCATATCTTTTTCTGGATAGTGATTGAACAATCACTGGTCCAAAAAGATCCATGTGAATCAACTTGAGTGCTTCAGTGTTAGTGTTGACTTGTTTTGATTTATGCATCGCTTTCCTTAGTTTTCTCATTTGACAATCTTCACACAGTCCTTCTTGACAGAATTCCTGTTGAGGTAGTCCTCTCACCAATTCCTTCTTCATTAACATGTTCATAGTTTTGAAGTTGAGATGGGAAAGCTTCTTGTGCCAAAGCATGCTATCTCCAACACTTGCTTTGCTGTAGAAGCAAAATATTCTTTCCTCATTTGTTGAGTTTAAGTCTGCAACAAATAGGCTTCCTTTCCTGACTCCTTTCAGAGATAGGCTTCTATCCTTCTTGTGGTAGATTGTGCATTCCATCATGCCAAAGTTAACTTTGAATCCTTTGTCAGTGAATTGACTGACACTGAGCAGATTATGCTTCAAACCTTCCACAAGAGAGATTTCTTCAATGACAACATTTTCAGCTTTTAAGCAGCCATATCCCACAGTGTAACCTTTGCTGTTGTCTCCAAAGGTTATTGTTGGGCCAGCCTTCTCAACATATTGTGATAGCAGGGATATATCACCAGTCATGTGTTTGGAACATCCGCTGTCGATTATCCACATGACCTGTTTACCTTTCTTTCCCTGACTTGTCGAGGTTGATGCTTCTTCATCCTCTCTAGCCATCAAGGCTAGATTCACAAATTCTTCTTCTTCTTCATCATCAGATTCATCCCAGCATTTTCCTTCAGCCACATAGGCTTTTCCTTGTCCTTTCTTAAATTGACTTCCAGTTCCTCTCTCCATTCTTTGTATTTGTTTTGGTCTTTTGCATTCAGTAGCAAAGTGACCAAGTTCATTGCAATTGTAGCATCTAAACTTTGATCTATCTACCATTCCTGTTTTGTATCCTCCCTTGGTGCCAGTAGCAGGTTTTGATGAGCTTCCTTGGTTATATTTTGGAAATTGACCTTGAGGCTTATATGGCTTGTTCCTCCTGAACCTTATATTTTTGAATTTTCTTGCCATAAAAGCCATGGTTGGATTATCCATTTTCTCCATTTCTTCTAGAGTGAAGAATTCTTCATCTTCAACATCTTCTAGTTGAAGGACAACCTTTTCTTCATCTTCAACCACCTCTTCAATTTTCACAGATGAAAATTGAGGTTGTTGATCATTTTGAATTTGCTCACTTGCTTGAAAATATGATGGTCCTTGAGCAACTAGAGCACCAGCCATGTTTGCCATCAATCCTTTGGATCCACTTTTTATGGCTTTATTTTGATAATATTCAAGTTCATAAGATTTTAGAACTCCATACAATGTTTCAAGAGAGACAGAGTTTAAATCTCTTCCTTCTCTTATGGCTGTTACTCTATGCTCGAGGTGTTCTGGAAGAGTTAGCAGAAACTTGATATTGACTTCCTTCTTTTCATAAAACTTTCCATGAATCTGGAGCTCAGCTATCAGTTTGCTAAATCTTTCAAACATGTGAGTTAACTCTTCTCCATGCTTGCCCATAAACGCTTCATATTGTGACACCAGTATTTGTTTTTGATTTTCTCTGACCTCTTCACTTCCTTCACATAACAGTTCTATCTTTTTCCACATATCCCTGGCAGAGTTACATGCTATTATATTTCCACTCATAGCTTTGTCCAGGGTAAGTGCATCTAGCAGAATGAGTTGCAGATGATCATCCAGTGCTACCTTTTCTTTTTCTGAGTCATTATACTCAGTAGGCTTCTTAGCAACCCAATGAGCTGGGATTACTACATCATTAACTGTAGCAGATGGAATTTCCTTTTGAGGAACGAAGGGGCCATTTTCCAGAATACCTAGGAATAATGGATTCTGAGCTTTGATAAATAACATAATCTTCTTTTTCCATACGTTGTAGTTTTCTTTATCAAAAGCTGGAATCTTGATATTACTTGACCTTTGAATACTTGCCATTTGGATCTCAGATATGTGTATTAATCTGAATGCTCTGATACCAGTTGTTGGTCCCGGAAAGTATTGCAGAAGGGGGGTTGAATGCAATACTAATAAATTTTAAAAACTATTTCAACAACTTAAATAGAGTTTGTAATTTAATAGTAGAAGAAATGCAATCACAAGTAATATTTAACAAGATGTTTCACAAAATAATTGTTTTATTTATTTTGCGAGGTTTTGCTACAACTTTGAGAACAAAATAATTCTCAAGCTTCAAATACTCAAGAGATTACAGTTGTAGAGATCTTTTTATTGTATAAATAGAGTGCTCTATTTATAGTGTGATAGTCGACTGTACTACCACTATCAGCATGGGTTGTTGAGTTGCTGTTATATTCCTTTTGCAGCTCATTCCATGATTTATTCCCATGTGATCATCACAAAGTAACTTTAAGATACTTTCCACATTTGAGCCACCCAGATCTAGCCGTATTCAATTTTATCTGCTCTAGACTTTACAGGTTGCTCCATGTGATCTCTCGAGCTTCAGTTATAGACTTTCCCTGTAAAGGTTGAATATTACAACAACGCTTGCTTCTTTTGAACATGTATTATGTCGCTTAAATTGACTTAGAAAATTCCTAAATCAATTTGATTCTTTATGACAGTATGTTTGCTTCAGAGTTTGCTGTCAATGGATTGTACTTTGGTTGACAGTATGAATTCCCGCAGAGATTACTGTCAAGGATTGTGCTTTGATTGACAGTATGAATTTCCCGCAGAGATTGCTGTCAAGAATTCCAAATTTACTGTCGCAAACTATATATCAAAGTTGCTGTCATCAGAATCTCCGCCAATGTTGCTGTCAAGTTGAAACTTGCTGTCGAGCTTTGCAACATGCTGTTTCCTTGTAATCTTACTGTCAATACTTGACAGTAACTTTTATTCCTGCTGTCGAACTTCTGTATTTCTTGAGGCTTGAACATGATCGAACTTCTTTCAAGAATTACAATTATTACATGACAGTACTTATTTTGATTACAGGAATACACTTCAGGCTATGACAGTATGTTCTACTTAGTAAAACTAAGTATACCAATAAAACTAGTTAAGTTGTCTATTCCATCACCCATAAATCCCAACATGGGCTGCATTGCAAACGATATCTAATTGTACTATGTGGATATAGTATGGATGTTAGATGTTTGACTTTAGGAACTTAAAAGTCATTAGTGAATTTAGTTCACATTAACGTAAGCAGCCATGTCATGGAAATCCTAAATAGACGATTAAACATAGCTCGATTCATGATGGAATACGAGTCTTTTACATAATATATGTGCATGTAAAATGGTGAATTGGTAGTCACTTTGTAAAGGATATTCCTAAATGACAAGAAAATGTGTCTTCAATATGCATATTTTATGTGAATAATTTGCAAATTGGGAGATTAAATTGTTATGTATGTAATGATATGTCTCGCCACTATGACGAGGACATAATATCATTAAACAACTACTCTCAACAAGAATTATCAGGATTGACTCTGTAAAGTCAAATGATAATGTTGTGGATCCACTAACCAGATGGTTAAACTTAGATAATCTGGTTAAACCAAGAGAATCTGGTTATATTGAGAGATAGTTGTAAAATCATCGAGAGGGATGGGCCTTAAGCCTATTGCTTAACGGCGTCATGGTGGACACCCAACCATTGCTGATTGGAGGTCCCAAGAACTTGGTTCAATGGGCCAACTAAATCATGATGATCAAATCACTGTGGGGGTAACCCCTGGCATGTTCCTATGATGAGAAACAGTGAGACCCGTAAGGTACGAGGGTAAGCTTCCGAGCTTTTAATGATCTTTCGATGAATACATGGAGTTCAAGGTTAGAACGCATGGAATTCAGTTGAGTAAACGCGGGTTACTCTTTAAGTATAAAGATCACCTATGTGGGAGAGAAGTGGGGCCACTTCAAAGGAGAATTGCGAGGTACAATTCTTTAGAAACTCCTGCAGAACCAGGACGATGTTCCATGGCCAAAATGGAAATAATCATGAGTCAGGAAGGGTATAGTGATAAGTATATCATCGCTTACACAAACGGTCGAACAGTTCAAGGACACTCGCGTCTACTGTCAACCAGTAAGGTCGGTATATTTACTCGAGCGGAGGTTCAAGGAGCATACCTCTACCTACCGTATGCTATATCTGACCGTAGAAACTATCACCAAGTCAAGCTCTGTGTCTGTCTGTCTGTATGGTGTGTACTACTAGACCATCAATCTCATTTGTGGGGGATTGTTGGAAAAACTTAGTATTTTAGACTAAGTTGTGGATCATTTTGAGACTCAGTTTTAGTGATAAACACTATATGTTAGCGTTGTTTATTGGCTGGATTTTATTCTACTCTGCGAGAGGAATCCAACGCATATTTACACGCTCAAAATGGATAACGGGTGAATGAGAATTGATATTCCAAAGTATGACCCTTTAAAGTGGTATTTAGAAGTGTACCACATCGAGAGTAGTACAAACCTATTCCTTGTGTTTTATTATAAATACCTTGTCCCACATCGAAAAGAATAATAAGTCCTTTCAAGTCTCTCCTTATAAATAGAGTCTTAGGGCATCAGTTTTATTAAGTCGTGAAAATTATAGCCACCTCTATAATTTTACTCTCCTCAATTTTAAACTTTCAAAATATTGCGGTTATAGTTTCGGGCTCGATTCAAGTTCGTTGAAAGTATTTTCGATTTATCGATTATACTGGTATCTCGTTTTATCCTGGGAGGCAGGTCGCTAAGCACAGACGGTGAGGTGCGAAACTGCTTTAAGGAGACAGGTTTTCTGGACTCGAGATTAAATCCAATCTCTGTTTGTTTTCTCAAACTCTTCTCCTTTAATTATAATTAATTCTGTAATTATGTATTCATATATATCGTTACATGAATTAATTGTTTTCTTGCAATTTATAATTATATATATGATATATATATTTTGTCTATATCGTACAAGATTGTCTAACAAAAAGTTCGACATGTTCGGGTTCAACTCGAAAGCTCCAATCAATTTCATAAAATATTGACAAAAACTTGAATATTATTGCCTTGATTGGAGTTCGGCTCGAATTTGACTCGATTAAATATATAAATTATATATAAATATTAAATATTTATATATAAACATATGTATAATACATAAATACTAATAATAATAAAGGCAAGATAAAGCTCGCGAAACTTATCAGTCGTGTAATTTGAAGCTCGAACTTAGCTTGGTTAAATATTCGAATAGTTCGAGCTCAAACTCGACTTGATTGTTATCGAACCAAACTCAAATATTTACAAACCGGATTTGAGTAACTTATGAATAGTTTGACTCGTTTATACTCTGCGGATATGTTATATTCTATTTTGATGCAGCTATTATTAAAGATGTTGGTGGATAAGTTAATCATTACAAAACTGAAAAATGATACTCCCTCTATCCCAGTCGGTTCTTTACAGACTACTCGGACATGGAGACCAAGGATTATAATTTAAATAGTGGGTGTAATAGTGAAGTAGTGAGTGTAATAATGATTTTATTTTTAAAATAAGTGAGGTAGTGCGTGTAATAGTGTAAAGTGTTGATGTTGGTTTTTTTGATACAAGAGGGAGGAAAAGATAATATTTGATCGGAAGCTTATTCTTTTATTTATCATAAGGCTCTTTATATAGAGCTAATACAAGATAAATGTGCATGATTAGTGCCACACGAATAGCCTAATCAATTACAAATATTTTTACAATCAATCAACATTAAAACAGAATCATATAATTAATATTTCAGTTACAATTTTGAATCAATATTCCAACACTCCCTCTTGATTCGAAATTGTAAAACTTATCGATAAATTTCAAACGACGACGTACTTCCCATCATCATCCAAACATGAAGCACTTCTCTCCACAACCATGGAGCACTTCTCTCCGAAATCATTTTTCTTGATGCACTTCTCACCAAATACATTTTGTTGATGCACTTCTCATCAATTTCAAATTTATTAGAGCACATCTCTCCACAAACACTATTCTTGGTGCACTTCTCACCAATTCCAACTTTATTTTATTTTTACATATCTCATCAATATTAAATAACTATAACTTTGGAGCACTTCTCTCCATGGTGAAACTTTCACCAGTGATTCTAAAATAAAAATTCTTTCATGGTCAGTTGTATCATGCCTTCTTTCTCATCATCTTGACACTCATCTTGGTGCCTCTTGTTATTGGACCCTCTCGATCATTCTTCGTGTTCTTCCAACAAAATTTTTGTTGATTCATTTCCAAAAATCCGATTTAATGTTGGATTGTCTCTAATCAACATTATCATAGTTGTGTGTCCGAGGAAACGCCCACAATGAAGATAAAACCATGTCCGATGCAGCAAGCCGTACAATATATACATGTGACAAATTTCTAGTGTAACACATATATATCGGCGTCATGTTTAGTTAAAGTGAGGAGTGGTCTTCATTTCTTTTTCGCCCCCACACATCCAATCCAATAACTAGTTTGTTCGTACAACCATTCGTTTAACCAATCCAATCCAATAACTCGTAATTAAGAAAAAGACGTGCTCTTTTTTTTTTCTTTTTTTTTTTGCTAAATAAAGACGTGCTCTTTTGTCCCACTCTACTGAATAAAGTCTTAAAATGATTAAGTGTACGCACTTATCTTAATTCTACTACGGTTGAATCTTTATTAAATAATAAATAATGTAATAATATAATTTTCTGATCCGATCTAATTTAGATGAAATATTTTTATTTCAATAAAGTTCTTGATCGCAAGACTATTATTTTAAAAAGATTTAATTATAGTGTGCACCTTTATTATTTCCAAAAAATGATAGTATGTGATAAAGTATATAAATTATAGAAGTGCAACATTTACAAAACAATAAAACATTATGAAAGTATTTGTTCGACTGATATTGTGATCTTTTCGGTGTTTAATAAACATTTCATCAAAAAGGCGGATATGTTATACTACTATTGTATTTTTCAGTATCTTTTTAGTTGACACATTTATAAAAAAATTGTTTCTAATTAGTTGTCATATTTCTTGTTCCAATATAATTTTTATCAATTTTTCCATATATATCCCTTGATTTCTAATAATACCAATGACTTTATATTTAATATACACACTTATAACTTATCATTTAATGTTAAAATTAAGGATAAACAAGAATACAAATTACATAACTAAATCTTTTTTAATATATGTATTTTTTGCAAATGTATTAACTAAAAAAGAACGGTACGAATATTATTGAAGATGTTGGAGGATAAGTTCATCATTATAAAACTCAGAAATGATACCACTAAAGATAATCGCACGTCCCTTTAATATCTACATAAATTAGTGACCACTAGCATTACACAGAAAATGACATCTGCAATAAAACATAAGGAATAAGATAAGTGGTTTATAAAAAGCTCATGGCTGATAAATAACATAACATCTAAGAGCAACAGCTTCCCAATTTGAATATTTAGATTGATATTTAGAGAATTTATTACAAAATACTATTCTCTTTTTTTTTTACTATTTATGTTTATATGTCTTATAATTTAGTATTAGTACTAGATAATTTTCGGGATTAGTGAGAGTCGAACCCACAATCTGGAACGATAGAGGATACATCCTTTATCATTTGGACTATTCAATCGCGCTCTACAAATACTATTTAAATAATGTTTTAATGATTCACTAAAATACTAGTAACCACTAATGATTCCCTATTTTTAAAAAATGTCTAATCATCCCTAACTCTATTTTTATCAATTAAAAATTCAATTACCTCCAATTTTGTACTTCTATTTTATTTTTAACACTTAAATTTATTATTTTAATAATAACAAAAAATAAATATAGTGATGATTGTTGGAATTCATAGACAAATAAAGTCTTTGAATCACTAGAAATCATTATTTTATTTTATTTATAAAAAATAAATTAAAGATTTGTTCAACTTGCTTTAAGTCGATTAAGTTTAGGATGGTTCTGATTATAAGCGAGCAAGAATTACATTTAGGTCCCTAACATTCAAAGATCCCGAATTTTCAAATTTCTAGACAAAAGTTCGTAAAATAGATAATGTTTTGTATGTTAAAACCTAAAAAACCAATTTTTGGGAGTAATATTTACTAAAAAATCCAAATAATATTAGTATTATTCAGTTTTTGAATAATACTAATATTTGAGATTAAGAAATTTAAAAGAAGGAAGAAGTCAAGAAGAGAAGATAAATAAATCTATACTATTATATAAAAACTGAAACATTAAAAGTTTGGTTCAACGGTACCTATTGAATTTACCTAATTACCCTTACTCAATTAAAAATCTATTAACTAATCAATTTCCTTTTTCAGGTTACGCATATTATCTTTTCTATTTTCAAGAACTAAATAATTTCCTTTTCCAAGTAAAATACAATATCTTTTATATTTTATCTAACTAAAATTTCTCATTTATTAATCAATTTCCTTTTTCAGTTTAAACATATAACCTTTTCTATTTTTCAATAACTAAATAATTTCCTTTTTCATTTAAAATATAATATCTTTTACATTTTATCTAACTAAAATTTCTCTTTTTTAAAAACACTACGAGCAATTTTGTTTTAAAAACATAAATTAATTATATATAATTGCTATTAACTAATCAATTACCTTTTTCAGTCAAAACACGTTACCTTTTCTCTTTTCTCTAACTAAAATCTCTATTTTTCCAATTATGTTATGGATGGTTACCTTTTTCAGCAAAACACGTTACCTTTTTTCTTTCTTCTTACTAAAACCTCCATTTTTCTAATTATATTACAGGCGTTTCTATTTAATAAAAAATAATAATATTACAATAATAATAATTAACCAATTACCATTTCAGCTAAAAAATAACATAATTATATATAATTATTATAAACTAATCAATTACCTTTTTCAGTCAAAACACGTTACCTTTTTTCTAACTAAAATCTCTATTTTTCCAATTATATCATGCACGGTTACCTTTTTTCAGCAAAACACGTTACCTTTTTTCTTTTTTCATACTAAAACCTCCATTTTTCTAATTATATTACAGGCGTTTCTATTTAATACAAATAAAATAATAATATTATAATACTAATAATTAACCGATTACCTTTTCAGCTAAAATATATCATCTTTTCAATTTTTTCTAATTACGTTCCCTTTTTTTTTAGAAATATAACGGGTAGCGTTAATTTCTCATTTTCTAAAAACTATGAACAATTTTATTTCGTAAAATAACATAATTAAATTATAATTACTATAAACTAATCAATTACTTTTTCCACATAAATCATGCACGTTACCTTTCTATTTTCTCTAACTAATTTTTTTTTAATTATATCACGGACGGTTCTATTTAATAAAATAAACTAATAATATTATAAAAATTTTAATTAACTGATTACCTTTTTCAGCTAAAACATATTATATTATATAATATAATATGGATGGTTACCTTTTTGAGCAAAACACTTACCTTTTTTCTTTCTTCTTACTAAAACCTCCATTTTTCTAATTATATTACAGACATTTCTATTTAATAAAAATAATAATAATATTACAATACTAATAATTAACCAATTACCATTTCAGCTAAAAAATAACATAATTATATATAATAATTATAAACTAATCAATTACCTTTTTCAGTCAAAACACGTTACCTTTTCTCTTTTCTCTAACTAAAATCTCTTTTTTTCCAATTATATCATGGACGGTTACCTTTTTTCAGCAAAACACGTTACCATTTTTCTTTTTTCATACTAAAACCTCCATTTTTCTAATTATATTACAGGCGTTTCTATTTAATACAAATAAAATAATAATATTATAATACTAATAATTAACCGATTACCTTTTCAGCTAAAATATATCATCTTTTCTATTTTTTCTAATTACATTCCCTTTTTTTCTAGAAATATAACGGGTAGCGTTAATTTCTCATTTTCTAAAAACTATGAACAATTTTATTTCGTAAAATAACATAATTAAATTATAATTACTATAAACTAATCAATTACTTTTTCCACATAAATCATGCACGTTACCTTTCTATTTTCTCTAACTAAATTTTTTTTTAATTATATCACGGACGGTTCTATTTAATAAAATAAACTAATAATATTATAAAAATTTTAATTAACTAATTACCTTTTTCAGCTAAAACATATTATCTTTTCTATATTTTCTACCTAAAATCCCTTTTATAATAGAAATACCACGGACAATATTATTTTCTCATTTTCTAAAAACATTAGGAGCAATTGTATTTAGTAAAATAATGTAATTCAATTATAATTACTATAAACTAATCAATTATCTTTTTCACCTTGAACATATAGTCTTTTTAATTTTCATTAACTAAATTCTCTATTTTTCTAATCATACCACGGACATTTTATTTAATAAAATGAAGTAATAATTTTATAATTACTAATAATTAATTGATTATTCTTTTTAACTAAAACCTATCATCTTTTTTATATTTTCTAACTAAATCTCTCCTTTTCTAGAAATATTACGAATAACATTTATATAATTATTATCAAATCATCTCATATAAAAAAGTAAGCCTCCAAAATTCATGTTTTAAAAAAATTAATTTTAATTAATGAAATCAATATATATCAATATATATAAAGGAAAACCCGCGGGAGCTCTAGAATCGCTCGATTCATATTTATCTATTTTTCTAGAGCTTCTCTATTTTAAATAATAAAAATCAATACTTCCTTCTTTAGGCCCTATTTTTTAGAAAAGAAATTTGAACTTCCTTTTTTAACATTAACATTAATTTAACATTAACATCTTCGAAATAGAAAAGGTTTTATAATTAGAATTGGCTTCTAGGTTGAATTTAAACATGAAAACATTACCTTTCTGTTCAAGTAGTCACCTATATATATTATTGTGTCCCTCTTTTCCATACGTATCTCATTAATCCTAAATTTTTAAAATTTTTACGTTTATTTTAGTATGTTTGCATGATTCAATATTTTAGTATTTTTGTTTTGACTTTAGAGTGTTACAGTAGTAATTTACACAACTATTGATTTATCTTTAATTACTGATGGTTGATGCGTTGTGCGGTATTATGTACTGATGATTCAATTCATGTGATTTTGCAGGAATTTTACAGACTTGATTTTCACATAATATTCATCGGGCCTTTACGTGTAAGTAACTAAGTATAATACATGTATATAAATTGGATAATATGATTTTAACCCTTAACTAGCATCATACTTTATGAATTATACTTTATGAATTGTATGTTTTCAGCTAGATCCGTTTTCAGAGGACAAAGTTTTGATCGGACGGCCTAGAGTCAGTTACCACATTAAGATTGTACATTTTCCTATCTATTAAAAACATAGTTGAGACATATTATTGATTTATTATATTTTATGTATTGTAATTTGTATGGATATTATAATGAACAAAATTATATTTTATGTATTGTTTGTATCAGTTCTATATTTAACACGTATCACGGTCAAATAATTTGCAGAAACTCCAAAGAAAGTGTATATTTTTATATATATATACAATCATGGTTTCTAACGATCAAATTTTATCATCATATTTGTAATCTTTTCTTGCTTCTGTTTGCTTTTATCTTTGTCTATTTATTTTAGGTTTTTTATTCATTATTATTTTGTAAGTCTATGTGTGTGCGCCACTGTTTTTTTTATTTTCAAGTTGTTTTTTTGTTGGTTTTTAAGATTTGAATTTACTGATTTAATATTTGTTTTTTTTCATTTTATTTTTAAAATTTTGATTTGTTATGATTTTAGTTATAATTATGGATTATTAGTAAACACTGATTGTTCTTTGCTTTGACTTTTATATTTTTTTAGTGATCTCAGTACAGAAAGACCTGATCGTGTGAACAAGAATTAAGAGATCTTTCTCTATTCAGAAGTAAAAGTACTTGAGAAACTTGACACAAAAGGTTTGAAATTTTACTATTCTCTTTTTATTTATTATTGTCAATTGTTAGTTTGTCGTTACTATCTTCTCATTGTTCTTGATCATAACATTGTAACGTCTTCTTTTAATTAATTCAATAAAATTTGCTTTTTTATCTATATGTATTTATTACAACGGGAGTCGGCCTAAGAAAGCGTGACACAAATTTGACTGAAAAAATAAGTATATAGTTTATTTTGCTATAAAATATTGTGTTCACTAATTTATTTATAGATATTTTCTTTTTGATTTCCTTCTTAAATAGTCTATATTTTGAAAATTTAAAAAAGGCCGCTGCGATACGCGGCTTATATGTATTTATTACAACGGATATCGCCTAAGAAAACGTTATATAAAATCGACATAAAAAATAAGTATGTAGTTTATTTAGTTTATTTATTTATATTTATCTTTTATATCTATCTATTTCTATCTATTATATAAAGGAGAACCCCCGGGACCTCTAGAATCGCTCGAATCATATTTATCTTTTTTTTCTAGAACTCCTCTATTTTAAATAATTAAAAAAAATCTCCGAAATAATATTTAGTCCTATTTTTTAGAAAATAAATCTGAACTTCCTTTTTAACATTAACATTAACATCTCCGAAATAGAAAAGGTTTTCGAATTTGTAGGGAAGAATAAGTCAAATTTTAATATTCGAAATATAAAAGAAAATTAATATTTCAGAACTTCCTTTTTTAACATTAACATCTTCGAAATAGAAAATGTTTTTGAATTTGCATGGAAGAAGAATTCAAATTAACATATTCGAAATAGAAAAGAAATTTTACATTCTCATATATATACAATCACTGTTTCTTGATTCTGTTTGTTTTTGTTTTTGTTTTTTTTTTTTTAGTTTTCTATGCATTCTTATTTTGTTTGATTTTCAATGTACATGATCATGTGTATGTTCCATTGATTTTTTGCGATTTTCAGATTGTTTTTTTGTTGGTTTTTAAGATCTGAATTGATTGATTTAATATTTGTTTTTTTTTAATTTTATGATTTGTTGTGTTTTTAGTTATAATTATGGATTATTAGTAACCATTGGTTGTTCTTTACTTGACTATTGTATTTTTTTTGTTAGTGATCTTGGTACAGAAATACTTGATCGTGTGAATAAGAATTATGAGATCTTTCTCTGTTTGAGAAGTAGAATCACTTGAGAAATTTGACACAAAAGTTTTGAAATTTTACCATTCACTTTTTATTTATTTAATTATTGTAATTGTTAATTTATTGTTATTATCTTCTCATTGTTCTAGATCATAATATTATAACGTTTTCTTTTAATTAATACAATCGAATTTGTTTTTTTTATCTATATGTATATATTACAACGGGTGTCGGTCTAATAAAACGTGACAAAAAATTGACGTAAAAAATAAGTAGAAGAAATAGGATATCCATCTCTGTTTGAGAAGTAGAAGCACTTGAGAAACTTGGCACAAAATGTTTGAACGCTATTTATATAATTTTCTAAATTATCTCAATTTTCAAATATAAAACATGCAATCAAGGAAATAATTATTGTTATTAAAGTCAAGTCTCACCTCTAAACTATATTATAATTAGGATGTAAAAAACAAGTTCTAACCTTACAACAAAATCTTCAAATTCTAACCGAATCATAAGAAAATCTCACCGACGTGCAAACTGAAGTCAAAGTCAAAGTGGATTTTAGTATTTAAAATTTTATTATTGTGTACGTTTAGCATTTTTATAATAGATATAATGGGTGTCGGCCTAAAAAATAGTAAGATAAAATCGGTACAAAAAAATATATGAATGACTTATCTTATTACCATGCATCTATAATTTATACAATATTTCGTTCACCAATCTATATTAATATTATAGATATATTTTTGTAGATTTTTTAAAATTTCGAAAGCTATTTATCTAATTTTCTAAATTATCCCAATTTTCAAATTAAAATATGCAATGAAGGAAATAATTATTATACATCAAATTAAGAAATCATGAAAATAATTGATGTTATTAAATGTATGTCTCACCTCTAAATTATATTATAGTTAGGATATAAAAAGGAAGTGCTGACTTTTTTTTTTACAATCGTATCTCCTAATTCTAATTGAATACTAACAAAATCTCACCGACGTGCAAATCGAAATCAAAGTCAAAGAGAATATAGTTTTACATTTTTATTAGTGTGTACGCTTTTTACAATATACACAACATGTGTCGGCCTAAAAAATTGTAAGCCAAAATCGGTATAGAAAAATCTATACCTATATATAAAAATTTAAAAATCTACATATATATATATAAATCTACATATATATATATAGGGTTAGGCTCCAGAGAGAACACCCTTAAAAAGAGAACGAGAGAACACATCATCTAACCATTGAATCTATTAGATCTAATGGTCCCGTCAACAACACCCAATACAAAAAAGTCTTATAATTCTACCCTCTATCCATTCATTAAAAAAAATATTAAAAAAAAAACTTTGAAAAAAATAATAATGATGATGATGTCACTGTGACGTCACAACAGGTTTTTTTAATTTTTTTTAAAAAAAAATTTAAATTTTTTTTTTATGAATGGATAGAGACTAGAATTATAAGACTTTTTTGTATTGGGTGCCCCTGGCGGGGCCATTAGATTTAATAGATTCAATGGTTAGATGATGTGTTCTCTCGTTCTCTTTTTAAGGGTGTTCTCTCTAGAACCTTGGCCTATATATATATATATATGTAGATTTTTAAATTTTTATATATAGGTATATAGATTTTTAAATAAATTTATAAAAAAAAATATATTTAAAAATCGGTAGATTTTTAAATTTTGTTAGTGTGTACGCTTTTTATAATATATAGGGGTCGGCCTAAAAAACATGAGACAAAATCGATATAGAAAAATATATGAATAATACATCTTAATACCTATGTATATTTAATTTATACATTATTTTGTTCACCAATCTATAGTGATATTATACATATATTTTTGTCAATTTTTTCTCAAATAATTTTTATTTAAAATTTTAAAAAAAATTGTTATAAGGCCGCCGCGAAGCGCGGCTTAGTCGACTAGTATATAAATAAAGGAGGATACGCGGGAGCTTAGGTGGCGTTCTAAGATCGTCTCAATCTATTTTTCTAATTTTTTAGAATTTTAAACACTAATAAATATTAAAATATCTTTTAACATATTAGAAATAGAATAGGTGTTCGAATTTTTAGATGAGAAGAGTTCGAATTCATAAGGAAGACATATAATTAAAAGTTTTATTGGAAGTTTAATAGGTATTTAATTATAAGGCATATGATTAAAGGTTCTATTGAAAGTAGAATTGTAGTTCGAATAAACACAAATACATATAAAAAATATATTTTAACATATTTGAAGTAGAATATGTGTTTGAATTTATAGATGAGAAAAGTTCGGATTTATAGGAAAGACATATAATTAGAAGTTCTATTGGAACTAGAATATGTATTTATAAGGCGTATGATTAAAAATTCTATTAGAAATAGAATAGGAGTTCGAATTTATAGAGAATAAGAGTTCAAATTTATAGAAAAAACATATAATTATAAGTTATATTGGAAGTAGAATAGGTGTTTGAATATATAGAGGAGACATGTTATTAAAAATTTTATTGGAAGTAGAATACAAGGACGGTGGTGACATTTTTTACAATATTCTAAAATAATACATTTTTATACAAGTTATTTATAATTATATTAGGAAAAATTTCATAAATCCAATACTAATTTCATAAAAAAGTCTTCTTATTTAAAAAGAAAAGAACGAATGTGCTAACATAATAAAAGAACACTCTCACGCGGGAAACCTAAATAAATATAGTAGTATCTATAATATAAAGAGAAAATATGATGTTTTTAAAAACTCCATAAATTTTAGAAAACTTGAAGAAAATAAAAGTTGGAATTCAACCTATTTTTTAGGTTTTGATTATATATATATATACATATATAAAGAATACATATAATAAAATGTTTTATTGGAAGTAGAAAACGAGTAGGTGGAGACGTCTTATACGATTTTTTAAAACAATATATCTTTATTTAAATTTTTTATACAAGTTAATTATACTTGCATTAGAAAAAAATGTCCATAAATTCGATATAATTCCCGTAACGAAAAGTCTTCGCATTCACAAAAATTGATGTGTTAACATAACAGAAAAATATTTCAATGCGAAAGCTGTAAATTAATACATGAGTGTTTATAATATACAAAAATATAAGATGTATTTTCATCTTTTAAAATTCAATAAATATTAGAAAGTTTAAAAAATATAAAAATTGAAATTTACTCTCTTTAAGGTTTTAATTTTTAAGAAAAAAAAGTTTTTTCACAGAATGAGTGCCATCAATACTATGTTGTGAAGTTAGAATTTCGGTTTCAATTAAGAACAGCTCAAAACATGTTTTAACGAGAAGACGACCCACTAGAAAAGATTGTATTAGCTATTAAAATTTGATACTGATGTCATAATTTTTTTTTTAAAAAAAGTTATTTCAAGATAAGTGTTATCAATAATATGTAATGAAGTTAGAATTTTGATTTCAAATAAGAATGGCTCGAAACATGTTTTAACGGGTAGACGGCTCACTTAGAAAAAATTGTATTAGCTGTTAGAATTTGATACTGATGTCATATATTTTCTTTAGGGTTCAATTTTTATGGATAAAAGTTATTATATAAGTCTTTATAATATATGTTAAAGTTGGGATTTTGGTTTAAAAGAGAAAGTGGCTCAATCGAAAGAATCGTATTTAGCAAGAAATCGGTTCATTAGAAAAAATTATGTAACTTTTAAAATTTAATATTGATAATATAATATAACGTAAACATGTATTGAATTTTTTTAGAAAAATTATAATGCTGCAGCGAAGCGCGGCTTTATCGACTAGTTTTTTATATAATATAAAAAAAATCCGTGCATCGCACGGGTTTTAGGCTAGTAAGAATATAAAGGACGGATGGTATAATACACACATCGCAATGTGTGCATGCCAACTCACGTGACCCTCCCGTCCCTGTTTCTCACACCATTTTTCCACTTAAGTGGAACTTAACAATGCATACAATGATACAACATCCATACAAAACTGAAAGCGGATAAAGTTGAAGATCTTACTTAGCAAAGAAAAAAAGGGTTCAAGATCTTATTATTTGAGAAAGTGTGAGCCATCGGTAAAGAGAGAATCTTTTGAATAAAAATGAGAGAGGGATAAGAATTAAGATCATCAGTTCATTCAAATATATTAAATGAGTAATTTATTATAAAAATAATTTAATTTAGGCATTAATTTGAAAATTTATATCATATTAATCATTTAAAAATTGTAAATTATTATCATTTTAATTATTTCTAAATAATCTTCTTGATACAAATTTTAAAAATAATAACTAAATCAATTCTTTTTTACGATAAGTGAATCAATTAATATATTTGAATAAAATAAATAATGATATTGATATTTAATTATTTATCTCAAAATTAGAGATGATGAGTCACTGGTTTTTCCTCCCGATAAGATCGTTACCTGCCTCCTTGAGTGTGCACAATCATTGTCCCCTCTTCTTTCTTCTGCTCGGAAAACTCAACTCTCTGTCTGATTGTGGGTTTTTTTTTAAATGCCAGTTTTCGATTTGTCCAATTTTTTTTTTTTAAGAATTTAATGTTTTGGTTAATTCTAAAATTAAACCTTTTAGTCTTTTACAATACCAGGTTTAATTTTATCCTTAAAATATATTCCCTCCGATCCCTCATTTCTTTACCTATGAAATGGGCATGGAATTTTATAGTATAAAATTTTACAATTTTTTGAAATTTAAATTAAAAAAATTAAGAAAAACATTCAGAAAAGGAAAATATAAAAAATAAATATAAAAGAAATTTTATTTACATAAATAAGTATTTTGAAAAATTGAGGCAAAGAAGAGATAATGTTTTATGTTAAAGGGTTAAGTTCTATGGAGACCAACATTTTTAGTGGAGACCGGAGACCAATATCAATCAAAACATTGCAAAAACTTATTTATTCAAAATCATGTTCTATGAAAATCACTATACCATCTATTTCATTGAAAATCTTGAAGATCATATATGTTTTACATGCAAATTTCATTAAAAATCTTGAAAATCATGTATGTTCTGCAAAGAAAATATTGCAGAACGTATTGTTCTCCAAAACATGTTCTGCTTGCAAATCATATATGATTTTAAAGATTTTGAATGAAATAATAATATTAATTGAACATTCTTTGCAAATATATATGTTTTGCAATGTTTTGAGTGCATAATGTATATGGTCTCCAGGTTCCATAGAACTTAAATACATCTTTAATTCTTCCTCCATACATACATAAATCATAATTAAGCTAAATATATCTGTCCTAAGAAACGCCCACATTCAAAGATAAAAACCACGTCCAATGACCAAGTTGTAGATTATACATATGGCAATTTATCATCTTATTTTGGTTAAAGTAGAAAAATGGTTCATTTCTTTTGTTCTCAACACGTCCGATACAAATATGTTCGTACAACTCATCGTTTTACAATTCTGGTACATTTCTTTTGTTTGCATTTGTTCCATGCAATTAAGAACCTGTTTGGAAAAACTTAAAATAAGTTCGAATGAACTTATTTTTGGATAAAAATTTCATATTTTGATAATTTTTTTATACAAGTATTTAATATATGTTTGAAATTCTATAAATTGCAAAAAAAGAAAACGAAAAAAGTTAAGTTTATCTTAAAATAAGTTGTCCCCCAAAAACCCCGTAAATAAACGGCAACGCCTTCTGCTCCCTTTATTTTACATTATTGTATATTTCACATTTCATTTCATAATTTGCGATTCTTTTTTTTAAATTTCTTTTTTAACATACTCTTATTCAAAAAAAAATATCATAAAAAGATAGTAAATAAATTTATTTTTATTTAAGATACACAAGTATCTTAAATTGTGGATCATGATTAGTAAATAATAATTGAACTATTGAAATATCATAAATTAACTTCTTTTTTTTGCATTTAATTATACAAAAATTATAATAAATTAAAATTTATAGTACCGAATTTATATTGTAGCAGTGCTATGGAAGTCTTATAATAACATATGTAGTGTTGATGTTACTTAAGTGGAAATCTGTATTGAATAAATTATGAAAACTTTAAAAATCCTCCACTGATATTTTGTGATCTTCTAAAAGATATACTTGATACTCGCAGATATTATTTGAAGATACACTTAGATAATGGTTGATAATTTAATTAATCTCTTGTCAAAATAATAATAATTTAATCACTCAAGTTAAAATAATCATTCATCTTCTCTATGTATATCAAAATAATATAATATTAGTTAATCACTCGTTGAGATGTCGACCTGTCTACACTAACTGCCCGTTTGGCCAACATGGCTTTAAGTAGAAGCCGGCTTTAAGGTGATTTTGTACCGTTTGGCAAATGGGGTTTTAAGCCCGCTTTAAGTTAAAAAACTGCTTTAAGTCATAAGTTCCATTTAGGTACTTTTAACTTATGACTTATGGAGTTTTTTTTTTTTTTTTTTTCCACAATTCTTGTAAGGCTTCAATATCATGAATTTAAAATTTTTTAAAGTCAAATTTCACTTTAAGTCAAAATTATTAAACTCACATTTAACTTTAAGTAAAATTACCCAAACACATTCATTCAACTTAAAGTAAACAACTTTACTTTTTCCTTTAAGTTAAAAACACCTCCATTAAGTCAAAAGTAACTTATTTTAAGCAATGCCAAACACCCTCTAATTCACTTGAATGTTATGATAGTGGCCATTAAACTTTTATGAAAACGACTTTCATTAATTTATACTCCCTTCGTGTCTTTTAATTATTTAACTAAATTTTTTATACAAGAAAAAAACGTACACAAAAAAAATTAAAAATATGTTACGTAACTATCCTTAAAATTCATCTTAAAATACGTGTTAGAGTAGAGATGGCAATTTCGGGTCTTGGGCCTCAACACTTTTTTTGGAGTGATGATCGAACTTAGATTATATACTCCCTATGTTTGATTTTTAGGGAAGGATTGCTATTGCAGAAATTTTAAGAAAAAATAGTTTATTTCTCTTTCAATGCACATGAAAGTTACAATTCAAATGTATAATATGTACTGCACCCACTTTGTGAGATGTAAAAAAGGGCATGACATATAAAAAATATTAAATATTGTTATTATTATTAAATGATTATAAATTAACTAGCGAATCTCTATCGTTACACGTGAAAGTTACTTTATTGTACTTAAATTTAGTTATTCTAAATATAAATTGTTTAAAAAGCAAGGTTAAAAAAAGAGGGTTCATTAATTTTCGGGTCATTTTCGGGTTCGTGTCTGATTGTACCTGATAGTTTCAGGTTGAATATTTGTTGACCCAAATTCGTATTTTCTAGGGTTGGGTTCGTTTCTGTTGGGAATTATGACTAAAACAGCAACATAGAGGCAGTTATATATCGTATTTAACAAGTCCAGGCCAAGCATACAATTAGCGAAACAAAACATGAAGGTAAAACACATGCATGTCAGTAACTGATAGAACAAAGAGAAGGCAGAAAACATACCAGTAGCCATAGCAAAATCAGTATGTTAAACAAGTAAAACAAACAGCTGAGTCGTCAGGATTTGTTCAAAGTCCTGACTGCTCTTGAAGAGATAATTGCCCCCACTTACAACTGTGTTGGGATGCTTGCAACACCTCTCCCAGGATAAAACAGCTCCGAGTACAGTGATCACAACAATCAGAATACTCAACTTCGACTAGCACCTCAGTCGCCAGAAAAACCCTAAGTTACATAAACTATAACAGGAGGAGAACAGAGAGTGTAGAGAAGAGAAGAGAATGTAGGGTGTGGTCTGTATATTCAGTATATATACAATCAGTAGCTTAGCTCTATATTTATAGGAGAGGCCAAACGTAACTGATGCCACCCAATTAATATTGTAACTGCTGATTTACATTTAATAAAATGAAACGGCTGATTTAATAAAATCAAAACGGTTGATTTAATAAATCGTAACTGTTACGTAATATTTATCCACACATATCAATTTTTATTTTAATTATACGAATATATATATTATCAAATTCTGACCCAACATCAGGATCTGATCCATCAGGATTTTCGTCCGTCAGGATCTGATGTCCATCAGCATTTGATCATTCATCAGGATCTGATACCGTCAGGACTTGAGGTCCATCAGTATTTGATCCAGCATCAGGATCTGGTAGTACCTTCAGGACTTCATCAGGACTTGAGCCCATCAGTATTAGATGTCTGCCAGTTCCTGATTTATTCCAAGTACTGATCCCGAACGATATATATATTTTAAACACAGAAATAAAATCCCTCGCCCAGGTCGCCTCGCGTACGCGAGACGCCGAGACATTCGCCCAAATCGCCCTTCGACCGAGCCGACCCGACCCGAGTCGAGACGAGGCGTGGCGTGGCGTGGCGAGGCGGGCGGCGGCGGCGCGTGTGTGTGTGTGTGTGTGCGCGCGCGTGGAGCACACAGTAACACCATGCACCATCATACACCTTAGTAGTTGTACACTACCCATGTGTGTGATTCTATATAAAGCCAACAACCCTCTTTATTCATTTCAATGTGGGACAAATACACATTCTCATTTCAAACTTATTCAAGCTACTAACTTCAACTCCATTTCTCTATGGGTTTCACTAAGAAAATTACTTAGACCCACATATGAAAATTTAAGTCCTCATAACAAGGAACAATTTCCAATCGTTAAAATCCGGAATTAACATCAAGAACATAAAATACTTATGCTCTAAAAACTCCATTTTCTAACAATCCCCCACAAATCCATACAGAAATGCTCCAGGTTTTACATCATGACTTGTTTTTCAGAGTCGGTACCCTTCCGGGTTTGAACCCTCCTAAGTCCCCTACTTCAATGATTACCGGATTCAGATGGAATGTTTCACCTTGAATTTTAATCCGTTTGGTGTAACCATGTTCCATAGACGACGACAAGTCAAAGGCTATGGTGCCAATCTACGGCTTTGAGACATTAATGGTCTTGTCTCGATCTTGTTCGTCGAATGTTTCAAGGAATAACCCTTCCCTCTAATTGCGACCACACAATTACATTCGCTTAGCTGGGCATCTCCAGAGATGTACTGCAACCATCTCGTCAAATGACTTGACCCCATTCAGAGTTATAATAACTCTTACTAACTAGCAGTGTCAGTACCTTCTAGGTTTTCAGGGGATAGACTCAGATACAACAGTATCATCTATGTAGCAAAGGTACTACCAATTCATCCTTACAGCTTGTTATTACCACATTGAATACACTTCAAGGGATCTCCTCTCAGGTGTATTGGGTTCCCACTGATGATGAACTATGATGGGTTGACAGCCCCATCCCCAACCTCGACTTAAGGACCACTGCAGGTTCCAGTCCTTTAGTTAAAGGATCAGCTATATTATTCTGAGTTCCTATGAACTCTACAGCAATAATCCTATCAGACACTAAACCCCTAATAGACTTCAGTCTAACTTGGATGTGTCTCTTTGTTTTAGCATTATACTTTTTACTGCTAATCTTGTCGATAGTTGTTTTACTATCACAATGAACAGCAAACGCAGGAAGCGGTCTGCTTACTACAGGTATCGTGGACATAAGTCCATGTAACCATTCAGCCTCCGTCCCCGTGGCATCAAGCGCACACAACTCAGCCTCAAAAGTAGACCGAGTTACTATAGTCTGTTTTGTCGACTTCCAGGATATTGCTCCACCGGCTAAGGTGAACACATATCCAGTCACTCCATTGGAACCAGACTTCTTAGCTATCCAACTTGCATCACTGTACCCTTCAAGCACACCAGGAAATCTCCTATAGTGTAAACTTAGGTACATTGTGCCTTTTAGATATCTAAGTACTCTATCAAGAGCATCCCAATGAGTTCTGTTTGGACAGCTTGTATATCTAGCCAACTTAGACACAGAGTATGAAATATCTGGTCTAGTACAGTTAGCAAGATACTGCAAACTCCCTATAATCTGAGAATACCTTAACTGAGACACAGGTACTCCTGACGTATTCTTAACAAGGGCAACTTTAGGATCATAGGGTGTACTAGCGATTCTACACTGTGAATAACCATATTTCTCAAGTATAGATTTCTCTATATAATGAGACTGCGATAAAGTTATTCCCTCAGCTGACTGAGTCAGCTTGAGACCAAGAATTACACTAGCCTCACCCATATCCTTCATTTCAAAATGCCTTTTCAAGAAAGCTTTTGTCTCGTTAATTATCTCAAGATTGGTTCCAAACAATAGTATGTCATCAACATATAGGCACATGATGACACACTCACTACCTTTAACTTTAGAGTAGACACACTTATCACTTTCATTAATATCATAACTGAAAGGCAATATAGTTTCATCAAACTTTTTATGCCAATCCCTAGGAGCTTGTTTCAAGCCATAGATGGATTTGATCAACTTACATACTTTCCTTTCGTTACCAGATGCAACAAATCCCTCAGGCTGATCCATATAAATCTCTTCTTCAAGTTCACCATGAAGAAAAGCTGTCTTTACATCCATTTGATGGATGATAAGACCATGTACGGAAGCCAATGCTACAAGCATTCGGATTGTTGTCATCCTACCTACAGGAGAGTATGTATCAAAGTAATCAATACCCTCCATTTGCTTAAAACCCTTAGCTACCAGTCTAGCTTTGTACTTATCTATTGAGCCGTCAGGGTTCAACTTCCTTTTAAAGATCCATCTGCACCCGATAGTAGAACACCCAGGAGGGAGATCAACTAACTCCCATGTTCCGTTAGAAACAAATCAACAATAGAGTCAATTTCACTCTTTACAGCGCCCTTCCAGTGCCTAGACTCTGAAGAATCCATAGCTTGTCGGAAAGTTAAAGGTTCGTCCTCGACATTGTAAGTGATATAATCACTTCCAAAAACCTTGACTACCTTTGCACGCTTACTCCTTCGTGGTTCCTCTACCTCCTTAGGAGTAGAGCTACTACTAGGTTCCGCCCCCACATTAGTCATCTTTTCCACATGATCAGGAATAGAACTTGATGTGTGAGTAGGATCTTCATTAGAAGCAACTAGAGGCATACCAGTCTTCATAGGGTAAACATCCTCAAAGAATGTAGCATCACGAAACTCAACTATCGTGTTTGCCACTATACCATCTATGTCAGATTTTAATACTAAAAATCTCATAGCTGTAGTGGTCTCAAGATAGCCCAGAAAGATACAATCAACAGTCTTCGGACCTAGTTTCTTTCTCTTGTGTTCAGGGACAAGTACCTTGGCAAGGCACCCCCATACACGAAGATACTTAAGACTAGTCTTCTTGCTCTTCCATAACTCATAGGGTGTCTTATCCATGTGTTTCAGAGGAACTCTATTCAGAATATGGCAAGCCGTATTTAGAGCTTCTCCCCACATGTATTTAGGCAACCCAGAATTAATAAGCATACTATTAATCATATCTTTAAATGTTCTGTTCTTTCGTTCAGCAACCCCATTAGACTCAGGTGTGTATGGTGGGGTAACTTCATGAACTATACCATTGCTTGCACAAAATTCATTAAAAGCGTTACTCGTATACTCACCACCTCTATCAGATCTCAACCTCTTAAGTACCTTACTAGTTTGTTTTTCTACTTCAGTTTTATATATAATGAATTTACTAAGTGCTTCATCCTTATGTCTAAGTAAATAAACATAACAGTATCTACTACTATCATCTATAAAGGTAATGAAGTATCTAAAATGGTCCTTAGTCAACACACCACCAAATTCACAAATATCAGTGTGTACTAAACCTAACAAGTCTGAATCCCTAACAATATTATGAAAAGGTTTCCTTATTTGTTTAGCAGACACACATACTTGACATTTAGAATTCTTTTCTATAGTGTGTTTTGGAATCAACTCTAAGTTCATCATATTTTTAAGAGCACCAAAATTTAAGTGACCAAGTCTAGCATGCCATAAATCTGAAGATTCAACATAGTTAACAGAAGGAGTAATCTTATTAAAAGCACCCAAAACGGGCTCAGCATTTATTACAAATAAACCATTTGACAAGTAACCCTTGCCAAAAAATGTACCAGTATGAATAAGAACTACTTTATTACATTTGAGAGAGACTTCAAAGCCATTAGCTACTAAACAGCTACCACTTATTATATTTCTACGCATGTCAGGAACATGATGCACTCTCGTCAGGGATAGAACACGACCCGAAGGAAACTTCAAGTCCACGTTTTCTATTCCATGTACTTGAGCAACACTTGCGTTCCCCATCGTCACTGTCAAGCTATGACTCTGTTGATAAGATACAAATAAACTAATGTCAGCACAAATATGCACATTAGCTCCAGTATCAATCAACCATTCATTTGACAAATAAGTGGAAAATAGTAAAGGGTTGTAGGTAACATACCGGTCTTCGTTGGTTTCAGAAGCCAAAGCCTCACCAACAACCATGTTCGCTACAGGCCCACTTGAGGTTCCAAGCACAGCATTCGCTTGAGCTACCCTCTCGGCTTTCTTTGCTTTCTTTGTAGGGCAGTCCTTACTCCAGTGCCCAACCTGCCCACAAGACCAACATGGTTTGTTTGCCTTTGGTTTCTTGGTCTTATCCTTGTCATTCTTAGGTTTATTACTGTTACCCTTCTTAGAGACAACCTTCCTTTTCTGTCCTACAGTTGCTACATTTACCTTCGAACTTCCATGCTCAGTTGGCATCACATGTCCCTGTTTGGACTTGTGTTGTTCTTGCACCGAGATGTCCAGCATAAGGTTGGTCCAGGTGATCTCTCCTTTCTGTCTTTTCAGGGAGAGAGAAAACTCTTCCCAAGACTTTGGAAGCTTTTCAATCACACTCATCACCTTAAACTTTTCGGGGAGGTCCATTCCAGACTCCTTCAAAGCATGCACTATCATCTCGAATTCATGCACTTGCTCAGTCATGGACTTATTGTCCACCAGCTTGTAATCAAGGAACCTCGCCACAGAATACTTTTTCCAGACCTTGTGAGTCAGTATTATGTGTCTGGTCCAGCTTCTCCCATAAGAGTTTTGCGGTGTAGGCATAAGAGGAATACACATCAAACAATGTGTTGGTTAGAGCAGCCAGAATTGCTGCCCTAGCAACCCCATCCTTTTCAGCCCACTTCGCATAACTCTTAACTGATTCAGCCTTCTCTTGATCCACAACCGGCTTCTCATATTCCACAACAGGCCATAGACCCTTCACAGTCAACCACAACTTCATCCTTTTCTGCCAACGAGAAAAGCCAACGCCCCCATTGAATTTCTCTGGCAAGCCAGTTAATTCAACGGGTTGTGGAAAACTATAAGTGGTCCAATCAATGACCTCAACAGATGCAACCGAACTACCACTAGCAGGAATCTTACTCTCGTTAACCATTATGCTAAATACTATATAACAAATTATCTCTTCAAGAATGTTGGGAATTATGACTAAAACAGCAACATAGAGGCAGTTATATATCGTATTTAACAAGTCCAGGCCAAGCATACAATTAGCGAAACAAACCATGAAGGTAAAACACATGCATGTCAGTAACAGATAGAACAAAAAGAAGGCAGAAAACATACCAGTAGCCATAGCAAAATCAGTATGTTAAACAAGTAAAACAAACAGCTGAGTCGTCGAGACGCCGAGACATTCGCCCAAATCGCCCTTCGATCGAGCCGACCCGACCCGAGTCGAGTCGAGTCGAGACGTGGCGTGGCGAGGCGGGCGGCGGCGCGCGCGTGTGTGTGTGTGCGCGTGGAGCATACAGTAACACCATGCACCATCATACACCTTAGTAGTTGTACACTACCCATGTGTGTGATTCTATATAAAGCCAACAACCCCCTTTATTCATTTCAATGTGGGACAAATACACATTCTCATTTCAAGTTTATTCAAGCTACTAACTTCAACTCCATTTCTCTATGGGTTTCACTAAGAAAATTACTTAGACCCACATATGAAAATTTAAGTCCTCATAACAAGGAACAATTTCCAATCGTTAAAATCCGGAATTAACATCAAGAACATAAAATACTATGCTCTAAAAACTCCATTTTCTAACAGTTTCATGTTTCGGATTAGGTCAGAAATTGCCACCCCCAGACATCTATTGAAAAATGTAAACAATTGGATGAGATGGAGGGAACAATCCCGAAAATAAACGAAGGGAAAATGATAATCCTCTATCCCAATGAGTTTTTTAGCTTGCACACATTTTATTGCTTCTATAAAGTAAATTTTATAATTTTATTTTAAAATTATATTTTTAAAATACAAATTTAATATTTAAATTTTTATTGGAAAAAAAATTGAAAATGAATTATAAAAATATTTTATATGTACCTTAAAATGTGTATTAAGTAGTGTTGAAAAACTGTAAAGAAATGAGAGAAACGATGTTTAGAAATAATGTTAAATAAATATTGATTATAGTTTAGTTTTAGTTATAATATCGGCCAAATTTAGAACAACCGAGTTTTGTAAATTTGTGTGAATTTTACTGGTTTTATTATAAAAAAGCTAAAAGAATATCATGTACACCATCTTTACATATGTCATATCTGCCAAAAAAAAAAAACAGACATCTCTCCTGTCTAATTAAAAACATTTATTCAATAGTAATTCAGGAAATATACATTTGTAGACAATATTCAGTGTTGTAAATTTCGAAAATTGGAACTATTCGGTTGAGGTATCGAATTACAATTTATCGGATGATTTGGTTGAAAAATCGACGATTTATTGGCAATTTTTGCAAAATCGGCCGGATCGGTTCCAAAATTTTGATCGATTTTTGATCGATTTATCGATGATTTTTCAAAAATCAACCGATTTCTATAATAGAGACAATATTAGAAAATGTTGTAATAAAACAAAAAAAAAGGGAAAAAGTTTCTAAGGAGTACAATAATAAGAAATACTCATAAAAGAGAAACTTCGCATCAAGTCCTGTGAAAATAGGTAGGACCACCATGTCAATTCATGTGTCCCCCATCTTTCTTTGAATTTATCTACTTTGTAAGAAAAAGTTGAAAATAACACCCCACCCAACCCATAAGATAAACTTGAAAATATAAGTTGTTTTTGTTAATAATATATATTATTGGCTTGTTGCATAATTAGAACCATATTCTAATATGAGAAATGCTAGAGTTCTCAAAAAAATTTTTAAAACGATTCCCAAAATCTTAGTTGTCAAGTTCTCATTGGATAAGCATTTTATAAATAAAGAAACCCTCCATGTATTCATATGAGCCCACTAATTAAAAGATGTCATTTGGCATTTGGAACAATTTTGGGAACCATTTTGTTAAAATTTTAATAAATTAACAATTTAATATGATATTAGACCTCAATTTAAGAGAAATTTTTTATTCGAATTCCTCCATTCCCATGTATTTAATTTATTATTTTCATTACCTGCAATTTGTCGTTACGTCTACCATTTATTTGATCAATAGTAATGAAACGTATCATATAATTAAAGAAAGTATTAAATAATATATCTATACTATTATATAAATTCCGAAACATTGAAAGTTTTGGTACCTATTTTTTGGTACCTGTTTTTTGGTAATTATATAAATTCCGAAACATTGAAAGTTTTGGTACCTATTTTTTGGTACCTGTTTTTTGGTACCTATTTTTTGGTACTTCGTGAATTTACTTATTTACCCTTCATTAAAAAAGAAAAATAAATACACCTAAAATAAATAATAACATAATATAATTAATGGTAGTTAGTCAAGATATTACTTTTTATAAACACCTAAACACATCAATCGAATCATATTTTTCCATCATTAATATTTCCTTTCGAACTAAAACACGTTACCTTTTTACTTTAAAACAAATCTTACAATCCTTAATATATACTCGAAAATATCATCATACCATAATTTTCAAGAAAAATATAATACATAAAATAAATAATAACATAATATAATTAATGATAATTAGTCGATTAACATAATAAAATTAATGGTAATTAGTCAATTGCCTTTTTCACATCAATATAATAAAATTAACGGTAATCTATTGTCAATAAATAGTATAACTAAAAAATGTAATCTATAAATTTAAAAAATATAGACAAATGTAAATTGTTTTATTGATATTTTAAAATTGTGAAGATACATATTGTCAATAAATAATGTATCTATAAAAATATAAACAAATATAATTTTTTTTATTCGATTTGTAACTAAATATAATTTATTTTTCAAAATAAATTACTAGACAAATTATTTTTATAAGAAAATTTATTTGAATCACTACCATAAAAAAAACATGAAAAACTATAACTTTTTTTATTAGATTTGTAACTAAATATAATTTGTGACATTCTATATAAAATATAATTTATGAAAATGTTAATTTTCATAGTTAAATTAAAGTAGAATAATCGTTAAAAAATGTAAATAGTAAATTCAAGATTCTTAACAAAAATTACGGGAGAGAAAGATTTTCACAAAAAAATCTAAACCAACATAAAAAATCCTAATATAGTATACAATATAGTATACATAAAAAAAATCTAAACCAACATAAAAGAAACACAAATATTTAAATGAAAAAAGATATCAACTATATCACATCTTATCTAATATGAAAAAACAAAAGATATATGAAATAATCACAAAAAGAAATTTCCTAAATTTCAAAATATGATTTACATTAAAACCAACAAACAACCCTTAAAAAAAATTATTTCAAAAAAATGAAAAAAGATATACTTAAAAATTTAATAACAAACAAAATTCTAAAATTTTTACTAAAAATACCGAACACCAAAAAAATCAAATATTTAATTTACAAAGATTATAGATTCTGTACTACAAGAAAACAAATATAGAAAATCAACAAAAAACCTAAAAAAAACATAGTTATTAACTAAAAATATATCTCAATAAAACCCCTAAACTAATTTAATAACTTAAAAATTACAAAAACATTTCGTTAACCGAGAAAAAAATGAAAACTAACAAAAAACCAAAACAACTTCAATAATTATTATTATAAATTCACATAAATTTTTTGTTTTTGCAAAATAAGTTTACAAATATTTAAATAAATAAATATATATATTCAAAAAAAGCAAATAATAATAATAAAAGCAACCCGTGCATCGCACGGGTTTAAAACTAGTATTATAAAATAATATTTCATTGGAAGCTTGCTCTAAAATTTAAATTTTTTTTTTTTATGAAAGGTGATAATTCAATACATAAAAGCCATACGGCATGTACAAGAGTGATCGAATCGATCAAACATAGAATAAGATGACATGCTCGTCTTCATAATCAAAATGAGACAAATAAGCAGATGTCTGAAAAAAATGATATGTCTATAGATACTTGCTCTACGCTCCATATCTTCGCCAAAATCCGTTTGAGCTATCGACCACAAATGAAGTTCCGACCAAGCTCTTATCGTTGAATCCGAACCAACTCTCACAAATGAAGGAGAGAAATCCACACCTCTCACCAAGGAGAGAAAAACCACACCTCTCACCAAGGAGAGAAATCAAACTGAACTTACAAAAATTGAAATTACACAAAAAATCAAACTAAAACAAATCTTAGATCTAGAAAACGGAACCTTCAAAAACTAGAAAAACCAGACCCCTCTTGAGACCGAAGATCCACCAAGGATTTGGGAAGAAACCGAGGATCTATCACAAATCGTAGAAGAAAAATCCAGAAATTCCGAAGATTCAGATCTAAGCACAAGGATACTAATTATTGAAGAAAACAAGAACAAAAAGCAAGGAAATCGGGCCTTAGAAGGACTCATTAGTAAACACTTTCATTATACTATCCAATCATGGTTCTAAAAATCCCCGATTTAACCGATTAATCCCCGATTTATCCTCTGTAAGGTAACCAACCGATTCGATTTTTGAAATCCGATTAATCCTATGAATTTATTTAAAATGATATATTTAATTGTAAATTAGACTAATATATAAAATATTATTATAATATCCGATTAATACTCCGATTAATCCTTCCGATTAATCCCCGATTACCCGATTAATCTTAAATCGGTAACTCAACCGATTTATACCGATTACCGATTTTTATAACCATGTATCCAATACAATAAATTTTTAAAAATGTAGTACTACTAATAGCAGTAGTAATATATTTTGTTATTGAATTTGGAGCTAGTAGTAATATTTTTTGTTATTGAATTTCGAGCCCACATGAATGGAAGGAATCTTGCAATAAAAATATTGTGATGAGTCACTCATTCTTCATTCTGATAAGCTCGCACCTGTTCCCTTTCTCCCCTTTAGAGTTGTAATTCCGCTCGGGTGACTCTCGAGCTCACCCAACTCGAACTCGTTTAATTAATCTCGATTTGATTTGTTTAGTTAAATAAATTGAGTTTGGATAAAAGTTTTGGCTCGTTTAATCAAACAAGTCGACTCGACTCGATTTATGAAATCAAACGAGTCGAGCTCGACTCGACTCGATTAATTTCAGCTCGATTGATGTTCGGCTCGAAACTCGGCTCGCCCGATCTGAATTACAGCTCTACTCCCCTTCAATAACTGCCCATCATTTCTTTTTACCAATACAAAAAAATAAAAGAAAAGAAAGAGAAGGTGAGAAAAAGAGAACAAAAAAATTTTCTTAGGTATGCTTTCGAGTTTATTGTAGAAAGGAAAAGAAAATTTTGAAAAAAAAAATGATAAATGTGAGAGATTCGCTCCAAATTATTTAATTTTTGGAAAAAAGATTTTGGATTGAAACTCATGTTCTTTCTTAACAAAACTAGGGACAAAATTTTTTTTAAAATTTTCTTTTTTCTTCTCTTCCCTTTTATCATATTCTAAATTCTGGACGTGTTAATGAACGATATTTGTTCTAATTGTGTTTTTTTATAAACAATTTATATAAACTTTTAATTTTTTTTGCTTTTCTATCTGTATTCTTAAAGTTGAAATGTAAAATACCAATATTTTATATTTCAATGCATTTTTTTCAAATATTTAGGAAAAATAACAAATTAAAGAGAATAATAAAATTAACAAAAAAAATTCATAATTCAGTTAAGGAATAAAATAAAAGGAGAGAAATGCTAAAATGACATGCGTCACAATAATCAACCACACTCCATCGAAGCATCCAAAACAACCCATCACAAACCGGGCCCACCACGACCCCACCTCTACCCCCGGTTTCCGGTATCCTGTTTCCGGTTTCACAAAACCACCTTTGTCCACTTCCCCTATAAATAACCCCCTTCCCCACTCACAACTTTCAATCCACACACTGAACACAAATACATATATACAGAAATACACAGTTATAGAATGGCTTATTTGAACAGAGTTTGGGCAGCGGCGACGGTCGCCGTCGTGAACGGCCACTCCGACGGTCAGACGTTGAAGTCCGGTCTCCGGTCGATCAATCACGGTCGCCGGCGATTCTCGTCGGCGGCCTCCTCCACCGGAGATTGCGCCGATGTCCGGCCGATTTCGAGCATCGCAAGCGCCGATCACAGCGGAGCGGTTATGAATTGTAACGGAGATGATGTCAGAAAGCAAGCTGATGATTCTCTACGGCAAGTTATGTATCTGAGCTGTTGGGGACCGAGCTAAAAAAGATCGATCAGTGACAGTGAGAGTGAGCTGTGAACTTATCGGAAAATGAGCCGATGATCGGACCCGACCCGGTCGGGTCGGTGAGATAGATGATGTGTATATATATAAATGTAAAGTAGATTGAAGTGAAGTAACTAGTCTCATCGTTTGTATGAGTTTGTCCCTGAAATGAAAATGCAAATAATGAGATAAAATGTTTACTTTTTCACATCACTTTGTGTTTCTATTTTGATTTTTGCATTCGATTTTGTTTTATTTTTTTGATTATTTTCCCTATATTTTGCTAGTTTTTTTGATTTAGCCATTTCCTTCAATTTAATATTTGAAATACGGAGTACAATCGAATCTCAACAAGTGAATATTGTCCGTAAAATTTTGTTCATTCGAAAGTTGGCTCGAAAACTGGATTATCAAACAAATAACAAATGTATCTTGCAAATTATTGTTTCTTGGTAAAGTTTGCAAATTATTAGTTCTTGGTAAAGGAAGGGTCAGTGTCCTGGGTATTTGAGAGTTCATATTTTAGGAGAAGTAGCTTGGGTTTGATTATATTATTTGTATAATTTATACTAATTTTTAGAAGTAAATTAATCGCGGATGATGTTCATGGATGTGATAAATTATCCAACTTTGAACTTGTCAAATGGGTTTGAGAAAGAAAGAACATACCAGTACTAGTTGGGTTATAAAAAGTAGCCCCAAAAAGCAAATCATCTTTAAAAAAGTAGGCCACCTGTGAATACATCAACAATCATGAAAGCAACAAGTTTTACTAATATAAAATATTCATCGCTTCCATTATTGACTCAGCTGGTACTCATTTTGTTAGTCTTGACTAGTTGACTCTACTACTATTTGGGCTTTAAGTTTGCCCAAATGCAATTTGGGCTCTTCAAGTGGGCTGGGATGTTTTTGCAGATGTGGTTGGCTTTTATGTTTTTGAGAAACAGTAGAATAACACGTTTATCAATTATGGTCATAGACTAATAGTTGAATTGTGAAATGTGAACAACTATACTTTTTGTCTTGTACTTGTTGTTGCTTACTGAAGAAACAAGAAAAACAGATGTGTAACAACCTGCATTGTGCTGTGATGATGAACTTGAAGGAGTTTCCCAGATTACATTTTTTTTTTATAAGCTCCTTTGATCATATCCTCGATTGCAAATGCGGGTATATTCTTGTTATAGATAGTGCATTTCAATATCTTGTGCATGTATAAATACAATCTGCTACTTTAGTCTAAGCAACAGGTAGAAATGGCAAAAGCAATAGGAATGATCCTCACCTTTGTTCAATTCTTAGCACTTCTTCTTGTTATCGTCTCAATCGCTGATGGTGGAAGTATTTCTCTAGGCAGTAAGTGACTTCCCATAATCACGAATAAACGAACTATCAACCTTAAAAAAAAGGACAAGCACTAGGCTCTCAGCAGCCAATGATAATATGTGTCGGATTTTTTTTTTTTTTTTTTTGCGCGATTAAGTAATTCTTGGAATCTTGTTCAAGTTCTGAATGACAATTTTTTGTACTTGTTTTGCAGTTGGGTTTAAGAATGTGGCTTGTAATAAGGCGTATGGAGCAGAAAGTGGGGATACATGTGCCACCGTATCTGCTGCACTCAACATAACACCTGAGTTCTTCAGCTCAATCAATCCCAACCTTAACTGCAGCAATATCTTTGTGAGCGAGTGGCTTTGCATCAACGGGACTCTTACCTAATTACGGCTATGATTGTTTGATGAGATTGACAATGTCGGAACTCGGAAGCTTGTCATAATTTTTTTGACTTTATTTCATTTGTAATTTCCATTTAAGGTTTTGTTATTTTGTTGCATGTGACCGAATAGTATCTGTATCTGTCTGAGATTCTGAGCATGCTCAAATTTAGTTTCAAAACAGGCACTAATCAAAGCCAAACCACCAAATCTAAAATGTGAACAAGGAACATTTTGTATTTCCCAGTCCTGCGTGACTCAAAATTTTCACAAAATTATATGACTTTCTGCTAATTTTATGCATATAACAATTAACGAATGAATTTTCACAGAAAATTAACTGATAACTTTAACATGTGATAACTTTTGTAAGTTAATAATCAAAGACAAGTAATTGTAGAAGAAAGAGATGAACAATAAAAATAAAATATGTACAAACAATATAGGTAAAGGGTGAATTTATTAATAGGCTACATTATGTTGATCTTGCCAATAATGAAAGTAAAAGAAGCTTTATATAGAGTCAAGTAGACAATTACTAAACTACCCTTACTAAACTTAAACTACCCTTCAATACTCCCCCTCAAGCCAATGAGTGAGAACAAAGTGAAACTCTTGGCTTGAAGTTAAAAACTCTTGGTTCTGGCTCGCGACTCTGGTGCGTAGCTCTGGCTCATGGCTCGCGGCTCTGGCTCGTGGCTCTGACTCGTGGCTCTGGCTCTTGGTTGTCCGTGGCTCTGGACTGTTTCGCTCTCGATCTCTCTTCTTCTTATGTCTCCAAGCGGTTTTTCAAGGGCTCAATGGCCTACCTCAACATAATTTGGTGGACTTCAAAAGTAGAGTCGAGGCACAGTACATCAACTTGATTATGCAAGTTGCTTCAAATGCTCACATAGCTCAAACTAAGCATGAGTACCCAATCACTTCAATGGAATGACCTATCAGCTTCAATCATGGCAATTACTTCCATGTAAATGATGGCAATGACTTCCATCTCAATGAGCCAAACAATGGCAAATTAATAAACACATCATGACAATTACTATCATGTAAATGATGGCAATTGACTTCCATCTCAATGAGCAAAACAATGACAAATTAATAAACACATCATGGCAATTACTTCCATGTAAATAATGGCAATGACTTCCATCTTCACCAACAATGCCAATTATCTTCACTAACTTCTTGATTGGTACGTTCTTCTCCAAATGGAATACTGATTCCCCAAATGCAAATAGCACCACCATTACTGCCGCTTATACACAATGGTTGTTCTTCATCCACAAAAGCAACAGCCATGACTTTGTGCTCGTGACCTCAAATGACCACAAATGAAATGTTTTATCAAATGATGAGCTAAACAAAAATCCTCCTCCAGCAGCCAATCCTTTAATCTGGTTTTCTTGCCCTTCCATAATTTTGTATACCAGTTGACAAATATCTCCTGAAGTAGTAAAATTGTTGTCATCCAAATCATCCTGAAGACTCTGTTTCTGCAGTGGCAGTGGGGCTTCTGGAAGTTGTACACTTTTTGTAGAGGATCCACTTTCTGATGTAGCTTGAGAAGTCTGAATGGTACACCAACCTTAAGCTTAACTTTTTTTAAAAAAAACTTGGTTTACGACGGTCAATTAGTATTTTACACATCTCATGTGAGGAATGTTATTACATGGACTTCTTTGATTTCTGGATATGGTCAGCAGGGAAGAGTAGTAGAGGTTTTGGCATCCATTAGTAAGATGATCTCTGAAAATTTTAAGTCAAACTATGTGACCTTTCTTGCAGTTCTTTGTGCTTGTAGCCATGGAGGTCTGGTTAACGAAGGTTGGGAATATTTCTTGTCAATGACAAGAGATTTTGGTATTCAACCAAGAGGGAAACATTATGCAGCAGTTGTTGATATCTTAGCAAGAGTTGGCAGGATAAAAGAAGCCTACGCGTTTGTAAGAGACCCACCTTGTAAAGAGCGCTCGGTGATATGGGGTTCTCTTCTAGAGGCCTGTAAGATGCATGGTAACATGGACATGTTGAAGATTGCTCGAAGGAAATATTTTGAGTTGGAACCTGATAAGGAAATATTTCTTGTCTAATGCTTATGCAGCTGTTGGTTTATGGGACAATGTGTCTGAAATAAGGAGTGAAATGAAGGAACTGGGACTAAAGAAGGAGCCAAGTTTTAGCAGGATTGAGGACCAAAAGGAGGCACACTACTTTTATATGGGTCATAAGAGCATCTCCAAGAGACTCCTACATTCACTCTTCAAAATAATATGCACAAATGGCTCTTAGCAAGTTATTGAAAACAACACCTAGAGGGGGGTGAATAGGTGTTTATGGCTAACAATGCTTAGTTACGACCTGTTTTGAAAAATGCCAGAAACAGCTTGCTATTTGTAATAACACAGTTTACAAATGGCACGCGATTTGTGTCTAATATGCAATGCAGAAGGAAATAAACGGTAAGTAAAATGACACACACTATCTTTTAGCCAGGTTCGACCCCTAAACCCCTATGGTCTACGTCCTGGTCCCTTACCAAACTTGGTAAGAGAATATATTATTGATCAACTATAAACCGATTACAAGATACAACAATATATCTCCCTTACACCCTGCTGCTTACAAATGGCTTGCTGTTCCCTGTGCTGAACTAACCCTCTAAGTACAACTTCCCAAGTTTACTTCTCTAGTCTAGTTCGACTCACCCTAAACTTTAAGCCAACATTTGTACAGCAAAAAATAAATACAATTTGAACAATACAAATGTTTGAATAATACAACTCAATCTATGACCCTCTGAATGTATATATATATACGAATGTAATGGGTTTTAAAGGATTGAAAAGGATTTTGCAATAAAGGCTTGAAGTTGTATGTATAGCTTGTTTTTCTGCACTTGATTGATAATAAGAACTGAAGAAGAATAGTTCTTAAATAGGTAAACAAGAGTGGTTGAATATTGTCTTTTAAGGCTCCAACAGATAGAAAAATATTTCCGTTAAGAAATGTTTTTCGCTTGAATATTAATGATGTTGAAGAACGTGGGAGGAACTTGATTCACAACTGATGAAGATGAAGTGGTCTGGAGCGTATAGCACATGAAAAGAATATAGGTTATCATGAGTGTCATGTGTTTGTTTGAGTGGATGTGTGATGTGTCATTAAATTAATGAAAAGCAGGACTTTACTTTTCTTAATTTAACCCAATGAATATGTTTGTCTCCCAATATGTGTATGATATGAACGTTTGAATATTAATTATACTCAGAGGGCCCTTACAAATATTCCTAACATTGTTTTCACTTGATGCTCATAAATTTCCGAATGGTGGTGAAGATCTGTCAAACGCAATCAGCATGCTGTTTGTGAAAATGGCACGCTGCTTGTAAGGATGGCTTGCTATTTGTTCCAGACTGATTATATAATCAGTAAACTGTATTCTCTGCAAAACCAAGTTAGCACATATACATATGGCATGCTGTTTTATATCCGAAAATAAGCCAAATGGCTTGCTGTTTGTTATCATCGAAACTTAGGAGTTTCAATCTCCCCCTTTTTGATGATTACAACTAATTTAGGAGAATTATCCAAAACTCCCCCTAAATTCCTGCACTTCAACATTAGATATAAAACAATAAAATTGAGCTAAGAATTAATTTAAAACATCCCATATAACCAACTCAGGCATTTAAACATAAAGATCATTAACCATAAAGATCAGCAAATATTCAGGCAAACCATAAGCAATAAGTTTTAACAAAACCAAATAAAGTAGCATAAGTAGCATAACAGCAAGTTAGCATAATAGCAAGTTAATTAATTCTCCAAATTTTCTCCCCCTTAATTCATCAAAAAATTAAGAGTCTGTTGGGGTAGATCTGGGAGAAACATGGAAGTCATCATCTCCTTCTTTGTCCGTTCCACCTTCATCATCCTTGTCTGTCTCATCTGGAACATCTTTTACAGCAGCTTCCGCCAATTTGTCAAGACCCAACTCTGTCTCTACTGCAGAATGAGTAGCAGAGGTGGTACCAGCTGTCTTGAGCAATAGTTCCTTCATACCCTTAATCTGGAATACAAATTCCTTCATAGCAGTTTTGATTACTTGAACATCAGTCTTGAGATCGTGAATTTCAGAATTGATGTCTTTAATCTGCCTAGTGATAATGGCAGAATCACTATGGACAGATTTGAGAATCATCATTTATTTTGGATTGATTTCTGATCCAGTAGCAATAGCAGGAGTTGAAGGTTCTCCAATTTCAGGAACTTCATCAGATAGAGTAGGGTTTAAAATCCTTGTCACTTGACCATCTTCGAATTGAATATTATTCCGAGTTAAGGTCTTTTGATCAAAAACCTCTCTGACCAGCATTCTAAACATCTATCTTGAAAGATTCGAAAACCTTGGTGAGAAGCTGAGCATAAGGAATCCCTGTCGAGGACTTCTCAATAGTGGCTTTCATTTTTTCGAGGATAAGAGAAGATAAATCAAATGGTTTACCACACAAGATCATAGCTACATCAATGACATCTTGATTCGTAAAATTTGATTTATTTCCCAACCTAGGGCAGATGTGGGATCTACAAGTTTAAACACTAAATGTGCTAATGGTGAAACAGCAGTTGTGGAGGGGAGAGTAATTTCAACTGGCTCATCAGATCCAAACAACACACTTAATTGCTTTTCTATAGAAAAATCAGGCAAAGTAATAGCACTCTGAGCAGTGTATATCTCAATGTCAGATATAGATTCAATCATTAAAATGGAACCGAGCAAAGGTGGATTTAATTGAATCTTCTTTCCATGAACAGTTGACAAAACATTATTGAATTTATCCACATGCAAATTAGAGTAATATTCTCTAACTAAATCAAGATAGTAGATCTTTGGTAACTTAAGCATAAAATCCTCAATACCAACATCCTTAAACAACTTAATGATACCACAATCAATGAGAGGAGAGACGAGCTTACTTACTATTGGAGCCCCAATAATAAGAGAACGTGTGCCCAATTCCATGGCAAAGTACCGTGATTCAAACTCTATACCGGCAAACATAGGAGTATTCCGCATCTTCTTTGATTCCGGCGTTTGTGAGACTTCATCACCGCTGTCACGGGCAGTATCATCCAATTCAACTATGGTGTTATCTTGTTTGAAAGGAGTTTTGTTGGCTAATAGGTGTGATTTCCTAGTCCGTGGTCGAGTCATGGTGAGTGAGAGAGAGAACCCTAAAAATCACCGCTTGAAGAAACCCTAATCGCCTCTGAGAGTGATTTTGTTGAGAGAAATGAAAATGAACCGTCTCGAGGCTCTTTTCTTTTTTGATAATTATAGGGGAGAATTTTTAGAATTAATCTATTAAAACTAAAAATCAAATAAATATTAAAAAAAAATCAAATCGATTTTTAACCTATCATAATATTTAAACATATAGCCAGATAACACATTTATTGATAAATCAGATAGATATATAAGATAATTAATATAAATCATAAAGAGGCACAAAATATCTAATTTCAACAAATGGTAAGCCAGAAGTGGTGTCAAACAGTATGCCATTTGTAACATGTAACTAGGACAAATGGTAAGCTAACCTGTCCAGTACTTATCATCCAGCACACTGTTCTACATAGAGCACATACCAAGTTGCATTCGAATGACTGAGAATCTTTCTTCAGCAAGGGGCTTTGTAAAAATATTAGCTAGTTGAAATTCTGTTGGAGCAAAAACCAACTCTATCTTGCCTTTAGCAACATTATCTCTCAAGAAATGGTGCCGGACATCAATATGCTTCGTTCTTGAGTGATTCACCAGATTTTTAGAAATGTTAATGGTGCTAGTGTTGTCACAATTTATTGGAACCCTTCCACACTTGATATCAAAGTCCCTTAGTGTTTGAATCATCCATAGAAGTTGAGAACAACAACTCCCAGCTGCTAGATACTCTCCTTCGGCCGTGGATAAAGCAACAGAGGTTTGTTTCTTGCATTGCCATGAAACTAAGCTTTGTCCAAGGAATGTACAAACACCACTAGTACTTTTTCTATCAAATTGACAACCTGCATAATCTGCATCACTATACCCAACAAGATCAAAAGTATTTGTGATAGGATAGAACAAACCAAGACTAATTGTACCACTTAAATATCGAAATATTCTTTTAATAGCATTTAAGTGAGACTCTTTAGGGTTGGATTGAAACCTTGCACAAACACATACACTATACATTATGTCAGGTCTAGAAGCGGTTAAATATAGTAGGCTTCCAATCATACCTCGATATCTTTTGATATCAACAGCCTTACCATTTTCATCTGCAAACAACTTGCTGTTTTGAATCATAGGAGTTGATTTTGACTTAACATCTTCATAACCGAATCTCTTGAGTAGACTTTTTGTATACTTGGATTGATGTACAAAAATTCCATCCTTAGATTGCTTGATTTGAAGACCTAAGAAATAATTGAGCTCTCCCATCATGCTCATTTCGAACTCACTATGCATACACTTAGAAAACCACTTACACATAGATTCATTAGTAGCTCCAAAAATAATATCATCCACATATAATTGTACAATAAGAATATCTTTACCATTTTGCTTAATAAATAACGTGGGATCGATTTTACCTCGAATGAATCCATTTTTGAGAAGAAACTTACTAAGCCTTTTGTACCAAGCCCTAGGAGCCTGCTTTAAACCATAAAGAGCCTTCTTTAGCTTGAATACATAGTTTGGAAATTGATCATGCTCGAATCCAGGAGGCTGTTTTACATAAACTTCCTCTTCCAGCACGCCATTTAGAAATGCACTCTTCACGTCCATTTGATATAGCTTGATTTTCTTGAAACATGCATAGGCCAGAAGCATTCTTATTGATTCCAAACGTGCAACAGGTGCATAAGTTTGATCAAAGTCAATGCCTTCTTGTTGATTGTATCCTTGAGCCACAAGCCTTGCTTTATTTCGAGTAACGGTGCCAAATTCATCAATTTTGTTCTTAAACACCCATTTTGTTCCAATAATTGAAGCATCTTCTGGAGGCTTGACAAGTTCCCAAACTTCACATCTTTCAAACTGATTTAATTCTTCTTGCATAGCCATGATCCAATTTTCATCTTCTAGTGCTTCATTGATATTTTTGGGTTCTTCTTGAGCTAGAAAGGCTGCATGAGCACAATAATTTGCCTTTCCTCTCCTTGTAGTAATTCCATCAGTAATGTCACCAATGACCAACTCCGGAGGATGATTCTTGACCGTTCTTGTTGCCCTCGGTAAAGAATGTTGAGCTATTTCTTCATGAGTTGTCCTTCTTATCTTTGCTGGTGGTAACTGATCTTCTCCATCATAGAGAGGTAGTTTTTCAGTAGCCCTTGACCCTCTAGGGCCTTCCAAAGTCATTTTTGCTATTTTGGAGATTGTATCTTCCACTTCAGCTTGCTGACCTGAACTTCCAGCTTGCTGATTGTCAGTGTCTACATCATCCTTGGCTTGCTGACTTTCAGTTTTATCTTCATTTTCAATTTGCTGTTTTGAACTTCCATCTTGCTGATTTGCACTTCCAGCTTGCTGATTTGCACTTCCAGCTTGCTGTCTTACAGTAACTTGAGGTTGCATACCTGCAAATTCTTCCTCATCTCTTGGTAGATCATTGTTAGGTTCTTGAAAAGTAACATCAATAGATTCTTCAACAATATGTTTATTAACATTATAAACTCTATAAGCTCTACTTGTTAAAGAATAACCAAGAAATATAGCCTCATAGGATTTAGCATCGAATTTACCATCTTTACCAATTGTCTTGAGCACAAAACACTTAGAGCCAAAAATCTTGAAGTAACTGATATTTGGCTTCTTGTTTCTCAACAATTGATATGGAGTTTTATTCAAAATTGGCCTGATTATGATTCGATTCAGCAAATAGCATGCTGTATTCACAGCTTCGGCCAAAAACTTCTAGGCAGCTTGCTTTCTTACAGTAGAGTCCTTGCTGTTTCTTGAAGTGACCTATTCTTCCTTTCCACCACTCCATTTTGTTGTGGATTCCTTGGAGCAGAAAATTCATGGGAGATTTCTCTTTCTTCACAATATGCAATAAAGTTCTCATTGACAAATTCACCTCCTCTATCACTTCTTATACCTACAAGTCTTGTATCAAGCTTGTTCTCAAGTAGTTTAATCAGTTTCTCAAACTCATTGAAAGCACAATCTTTAGTACGAAGAAACAATACCCAAGTAAATCTAGAATAATCATCTACAATTACAAAACCATATTGTTTACCTCCAATACTTTTATAAGATTCTGGACCAAATAAGTCCAAATGCAGAAGCTCTAAAGGTTTAGAAGTAGATACCATTTTCTTTGCTTTGTGAGTACTTCGAATTTGTTTACCCAATTGGCATGCTGAACATACTTCAACCTTAGTATATTTCAGTTTTGGTAGTCCTCTGACCAGATTCTTGCTTGATAATTTATTAAGCAAGTCCATGTGTGCATGTCCCAACCTCCTATGCCATATATATGGATCATTGTCGATTGCAGCTAAACAGCATGCTGTTTCCTGCATTTCGAAGTCTAATACATATATATTTCCTTCCCTTCTAGCAACTAGGGGGAATTTGTTAGCACCAATAGTAATAACAGTTTTATCTACGCAAAATTGAACAAAATGTCCATCATCAAATAATTGAGTGACACTAAGTAAATTATATGAAAGGCCTTTGACATATTGAACTTTATCAATCGAAATATTACTATTACCAATAGAACCAATACCAAGTATTCGAAGATTCTTGCTATTGCCAATTGTAACTCTTCCACCTTTCTTCATTTCGAGACTCATGAACTGAGATTTGTCTCCACACATATGTCTAGTGCATCCGCTGTCCAAAATCCATTGTTTTGACTTCACTTTAGCGGCAAGACATATCTACAAAACAAACAAACACCAATTTAATGTTTTGGAACCCATATAGGTTTGGGTCCAAGTTGGTTAGTAGCAAGAGTATATAAAACATTTAAATCAGTTTTCTTGATCCACATTTGGATCACTTTTGATAGCTGATTTTGCTTTCTTTCACTATTCTGGTATGCTGTTTGTCTTCTATCAGGAGCATTCTGGTATGCTGTTTATCGCCTGATTGGCCCCTTCTGGTAAGCTGTTTGTCTCTTGACTGGTCCATTATGGTAAGCTGTTTTCCCTTTAGGATTTATTTGAACCACACAATGTTTTTCCAGATGGCTTTTTCCTCCACACTTGTTGTATATCTTCCAAGGCATGGCATAATTCTATGGTATGCCATTTCTTCCATCGTATTTGAGTGCACCAAGCTTCTTGTTTGAGTTCATGCCAACTCCTTCTCTAACCAAGGGGACATTTGCCTTCTTCATCATTGTCTTTAAACTGTCTTCTCCTTGAACAAAGGTTTCCATCCCTTTTTGAAGATCTTTGACTTCTTTTTCTAGAAGAGAAATCAATTCAGCTTGCTGTTTGACAAGTTCAGCTTGTTGTTTCCTCTTCTCAGCAGTTTTTGAGGATTCGGCTTGGCTAGATTCTTTAAGCTTGAATAATTTTATACATTCATTTTTGGCTTCAATATCTGCCTTCAAATTTCTGAGTTCTTTCATGAGTGCTTCATTCCTTTGTAGAATTACTTTGTGGACTCCTTCGAATTGAACTAGTTTCTCTTTTAAATCAGTGATAAGATCATCATGATTTATTTCTGGAGCCTTCTCAGCCATTAACTCAGAAATAATATTCTTCAACTGATTGTTCTTCTTTTCCAGCTTGCCATTCTTATTTTTCAGTTCCATGAACTCAATAATAGAAACATTACTTTGTACATGCATGGTTAGTTCTTCTAGCATAATAGGAGAGGAAGGTAAATCAGAATTAATTGAGTTTACCTCACTTGCATCATCTTCCGAATCCGAAAAATCACTATCCACAAATTCTTCTTTTATGGATCCTTGTGAGCTTTCTTCATCATTTAGACCTACAAGAGCCAAATTCACCATATCTTCACTTGAGTCATCACTAGAGTCTGAATCATCATCACTCCAAGTCAATAAAGCCTTTGATTTTCTTCTATCTTTGAAAACAACAGGCTGTTTTGACTTCAGCTTGTAACAATCTTTTTTAAAATGGCCTGGCTTGCCACATTCGAAACAATTTTGTTCATTGGATTTCTTTTTGTTAGAGAAGCTTCCTCTTTCCTTTTTCATTCTGTTTTTCTTTTCAATAAGCCTCTTGATCTTTTGTGAAATGAGTGCAAGTTCTTCATCAAATTCCTCATCAGATTCAGTCAGCTTGCTGTTTGTAGCGGCTGGCTTGCTGTTTGAAGAATGAAGAGCCAAATTCTTCATTTTGGCTACAGGAACTCGAACACCTTCAACCTGAATTTTGTTTATCTTGCTTTCAAACTGTTCTAGCTCAGCAAAAATAGCTAGGTGATCCATGGTGTCGATTGTTGAGGATGATTCCAAGGCCGTGACTTTGGCTTCATAAATAAATGGTACATCACTTAACACTTTCATGTTAATTTCATCTTGTGGAATATCTTTTCCAAGTCTCTTTAAGGAGTTTATAGTGACCTGGAACCTTGCTTGACCTTCCTTAATAGTTTCATCATCCTGAGCTTGAAGTTTCCGAAATCATTCATTAATTTGCTAAGCTTCACCTTTCTCAAAGTTGTTGATCCTTCATGATAGGTTTCCAATGCATCCCACATTTCCTTTGCTGTATTTAGAGAAGAAACTTTGTCATACTCAGCTTGATCTAATGCATTCATTAGAGAGTTTCTAGCTTCTCCATTATATCCACATTTGATAATCTCATCGGGAGTGAGATCATCAACATCTTTTGGTTTGTTTTTATCGTCCAGGAATTCGTAGTTTCCCTTCTGCACAACTCTTAATACCATTGGCCTCTTGGATAAGAATGTTTCCATTCTACATTTCCACCGGTTGTAATTCTCAGATAATCAGATTTAGCTTCGAGATAATGTTCAGCCATGATCGATACTTTTCTGTTACAGAATTGTTAGTATACCAAGCTCTGATACCAAATGAATACAACACCTAGAGGGGGGGGGTGAATAGGTGTTTATGGCTAACAATGCTTAGTTATGACCTGTTTTGAAAAATGCCAGAAACAGCTTGCTGTTTGTAGTAACACAGTTTACAAATGGCACGCTGTTTGTGTCTAATATGCAATGCAGAAGGAAATAAACGGTAAGTAAAATGAGACACACAATCTTTTAGCCAGGTTCGACCCCTAAACCCCTATGGTCTACGTCCTGGTCCCTTACCAAACTTGGTAAGAAAATAAATTATTGATCAACTATAAACCGATTACAAGATACAACAATATATCTCCCTTACACCCTGCTGCTTACAAATGGCTTGCTGTTCCCTGTGCTGAACTAACCCTCTAAGTACAACTTCCCATGTTTACTTCTCTAGTCTAGTTCGACTCACCCTAAACTTTAAGCCAACGTTTGTACAGCAACAAATAAATACAATTTGAACAATACAAATGTTTGAATAATACAACTCAATCTATGACCCTCTGAATGTATATATATATATATACGAATGTAATGGGTTTTAAAGGATTGAAAAGGATTTTGCAATGAAGGCTTGAAGTTGTATGTATAGCTTGTTTTTCTGCACTTGATTGATAATAAAAACTGTAGAAGAAAAGTTCTTAAATAGGTAAACAAGAGTGGTTGAATATTGTCTTTGAAGGCTCCAACGGATAGAAAAATATTTCCGTTAAGAAATGTTTTTCTCTTGAATATTAATGATGTTGAAGAATGTGGGAGGAACTTGATTCACAACTGATGAAGATGAAGTGGTCTGGAGCGTATAGCACATGAAAAGAATATAGGTTATCATGAGTGTCATGTGTTTGTTTGAGTGGAGGTGTGGTGTGTCATTAAATTAATGAAAAGCAGGACTTTACCTTTCTTAATTTAACCCAAGGAATATGTTTGTCTCCCAATATGTGTATGATATGAACGTTTGAATATTAATTATACTCAGAGGGCTCTTATAAATATTCCTAACATTGTTTTCACTTGATGCTCATAAATTTCCGAATGGTGGTGAAGATCTGTCAGACGCAATCAGCATGCTGTTTGTGAAAATGGCACGCTGCTTGTAAGGATGGCTTGCTATTTGTTCCAGACTGATTATATAATCAGTAAACTGTATTCTCTGCAAAACCAAGTTAGCACATATACATATGGCATGCTGTTTTATATATGAAAATAAGCCAAATGGCTTACTGTTTGTTATCATCAAAACTTAGGAGTTTCAGTTATTACATTGTTTATGTGTCAAACTCCAACAATCCTCTTTATATTAGCTCTTTATTTATAATTTATTCATAAAATAACCCCACTATAACCAAAAGTTGTGCAAGAATTGGTGGACATGTATATTTTATTATTAAAATACAAGTTAAGAGCTACTAGTGGCTCTTAGAAATGAGGAGAGAGAGGAGGCTCTTAGTGTTTTTAGAGCCACTAAGAGTCTCTTGGAGCAACATTTTCATTCTCTCTCCTCATTTTTTGAGTTAAGAGATTGAATAGAGAACCTCTTGGAGATGCTCTAATGCTCACAAATGTATAGAACGAATGTACGAGGTTATTAAAGCATTGACTCGCATCTTCAATGATGATGGCTATGTTCCTGATATAAGCAGAGTCTGGCAAGAAGATTAATGTGCAGACAACATCGACTAACTAAAGGCGGAGAAAAGAATAGCTTTTTCCATTTCCTTATTACGACAAACCATGTAGACGTACAGTAGCTCCCCGTGAAGCGAGGCCCTCAGCATTTGCATAACCAATGCCTGAATTTGCATATCTTCTGCATTGAAGTGTTCCTAGAAACAAGACTTCTCTCAAACATTTTATCAAACAGCTTATTTGTCAACCTCATATCACCACACTTATCATACATATCCACCAATGCACTACCCATAAACAAATACAACTCAAACCCACATTTACATATCAAAGAATGAACCAGTGTTAAGCAATCTGACCAATAGATGGAATTCTGGTTTAGGCATTTTATCAATCACCTTAACTACAACACCTAGCAACTCAACTTCCCCATGAAAAATCAAAGATTGACCCGCAAACTGTCCTGATTCAAGGTAAGGTTGCGCTTGACATTTGTAAAGAAACAAGTGAATGCTTCCATCGTAGTTAGATTTAGTGAGAGCATCTCCAAGGCTAACAATCTGTTAGCTATAATAGTGAAGTGGCAGTGTGTTTAGCTAATAGCTTTTTTTTTCTTCTCCAACCATACACACTGTTAGTTAAATTTTTAGATAATAGGTTTCACATCTTCTATATTTGGCTAATGTCTATGAATTATAGATAATATCTAAAATCCACATTATCCACTCATATCGTGACACATCACATATTATTATTATAGTAATAATAAAATATTATTTTTAAAATATAGCTATTCATTATAGCTAATACCATTGGAGTAAAACATCTTACAATTCAGCAAATTTTTAGATAATCATTATATAGCTAATTATTTTAGCTATTACCGTTGGAGATGCTCTGAGGCTGGAGATTTAGTTAGATTTGAACTGAAAAGAGAACACTTGAAAGTAATTTGAAGGGCTAAGGTTTATTTACTAACTAAAAATCAAGGCCAGAATCCAAGGCTCCGATACCACGATAACTTTTGTAAGTTAATAATCAAAGACAAGTAATTGTAGAAGAAAGAGATGAACAATAAAGATAAAATATGTACAAATAATCTATACTATTATATAAAAGCCGAAACATTGAAAGTTTGCTTGGTCAGTACCTCTTGATTTTACTTATTTACCCTTACTTAATTACAGATAAAATTCATTCTATCAACTAATTAATTTTCCTTTTTGAAAGGCATATGATGTAGCCTATTTGTATTTCGAGGATACAACTCAACTTAAACAAGATTGTAATAGTAAATAGTATATAGACTGTCACAAGGAATCTCAGATTGTATTATCTGTCAGAAGAAAAAGATCAAGGTCAATCTACAGACTTGAGGAATTACTACATTGAAAGAAGCTCAGTCATCTGATCAAGCCTCAGTGGAGTATTTTGTTAAGAAGTGGATTCATTTAAAGTGACAGAGATTTCAAGGTGATAGAGACAGTACAGAAGATTAAAGAGAGAGATGAGAAAAGAAAAGGAACCAAATTTTAAAGTCAATATATGAAGAACAGTCATTGCGGTTAGTCACTCATGAACCAGACAGTACATCGAGTGTCAACATTCAACAGTGGTTGTTCATCATTAACTTCAGTGGTTCAAGCTATCAAGACTGATATGAGAGAAAATTATTGTGCAAGCAACAAAAGTGCTAAATTAATTAACCACAAAGATTTTATTATCAAGTGGACTGGCTACGAGGAAAAAGAATTATCATAAAGAAATTCTAAATGATATATTCTTAATGCTGAAACTCCGGTTAGAATTGTTGTATTTTTTGCTAAGCAAAAGGAGTCCGGTTTCACATCCTCAAGAGACCGTAGCTTACACCTGGACGGGTTACGAGAAAATAGAATTATCACAACAGAATGGAAAGTGATATATTCTTAAAGCTGAAATCCCGGTTGGAATTGATATATTTTTTGTTAAGCAAAAGGAGTCCGGTTCCAGACGCTCAAGTAACCGCAGTTTAGAGTTTAAGTATAATTTTATATTAATAAATATTTTATTTATTTAGAAAATTATATTTATAAATATCTAATAATATTAGATATTTATTTTTATAATTTCTGAATTAAATTAATTATTTATTAATTAAAGATTATAAGCTTTGCGGGTTAAAAAGCATTTCTAAGGAACCCTCAAGTAAAGACAAAATAAGCCCCGGTTTTACATTTGAATTAGCAGGTCAGAAATGAGTTTGTTGTGTAATTGAATTGTTTAAACAAATAAACAAGTGAATTGTAAGTCTGTCAACCACGTGAAGGTTGTCGGCAGAGGTCCACTTTCCCTGTTTCCGCGTGTATCAAACGCGCCCGAAACAAAACAATGTTAACAGCTCGCTTGCTCCTCCTCTAGCTTTCCGCGAGTGGTCTTCGTTCAACAGCAATGTACTGACAATTGTTATACCGAGAGTTATATTCAAATGATAGTCATATTTAGTTCAAAACTGGATAGTTATACCGATAGTTATATTATTGTTAATTGATTGTTATATCAGTAAAAACAAAGCAATATGACTATGGATGTGATATAAAAGAGACAGAAGACAGAAGCATCAGTACGCACATCAGAAAAAGAACCCAGCAGCTCATATCTCTCTCTCTCAAGAACACCAAGCTCATATTAATTCCTAGAAAATTAAGTTCATCATCTTTGTAATATTTGTTCCACTGGAAGTTAATTATTTGTGATTCTTGTACTACTAGCGAATTAAGTTTCCTAGTTCATATCTTGATATCTTGATTTTTATTAACTAAATTAGAAAAGTTCATGTCGAATTTTCTAATTAGTTATTAATTACTTGATAATCATTTGTACTGAAATTGTAACACCTATCAAGTTAATATATTGTTATATTCAACTTGAAAATTTGTTTCAATTAATTCCGCACAAATTTGTCTAAACTAAATTTTATTTAAAGGACAAATTTCGATAAATTGGTATAGATTGTATTCAGCCCCCCCTTCTACAATCTTATCGAACCTAACAATTGGCATCAGAGCCTATTGATTGATACACAAATCAAGATCCTATTTTTATTCAATCAAAAATTTATCTCGAATTTTTAACTCTCTTAAAAATTCATCATGTCTTCAAAAGTTGGTTCTGTTAAGATACCCATATTTGACAAGGAAAATTATGAATTGTGGAAAAAGAAAATGACCCTTTTTCTACAAGTGGCCAATCCTAAATATTTAGGAATATTGAAAACCGAGCCAATAATTCATATGGTTACAGAAGAGGAAGTAATTGTGGATGAAGTTGTTGAATTTGCTGAAAGGACGTATCCAAAGGATCCTAATAATTATACCCCTGCTGAAAAGGAGAAAGCTGCCCTGGATATGAACCTACAGCTGATTTTGATGGAATCCCTAGATTTAATCATGCAAAATCATGTTGTTAATTGTAAAGATGCAAAACATATCTGGGATACCATTTTGACAATAAATGAGGAAAGGGTAGATGACACTTCTACTGCTTTGGTTGGTGAAGCCTCGGTGAAAATGAAAGCTAAGGTTGTTCAACCTTACAGCTCTGAAAAGGAGGTGATTGTAGCTCGGGAAAGGAGCTGGGATGATTCAGACAGTGATGAAGAAGAGTTTGGTAATTTTGCGCTGGTGGCAAATGCTGAAACATCAACTCGTTATACTACACCGGTAATTCTTACTGACGCTGAGTTGATTCGTAGCTTACGTGATTCCTTGGGTTATGCACAAAAGGGATATGAAAGAATAAGTCTTGTAAACACTAAACTTGAAAATGAAGTGTTAGAATTAAAAAAGGTGCATGTTAATCAAGATAAGCATATAGAGGAAATAGCTCGACTTAACTACAGAGAAAAGTCGATTTCAGAATACATGCATAAACAAATTGCTAAAGTTGCTGAACTTGAAACTAAGATAAAGGAACAGAATGTCAAATTATCTGCTTGCTTTAATTCTGTTAAAATTTCTAAAGAGTTATTCAATAAACAAGCTGTAGAACGAACCGTAGGAATAGGGTTTGGCTACAACGAAGCTGTTGGAATGTTAGGCATAAATTCCCCTAATCCTGTTAGTGCTAAAGAAAGGGGAATACCACATGTGCTTAAGAATGTTGAAGATCCACTCTTTAAGAAGTCTGTTGCAGAGCCTCTAGATATGACTTCTCTTGTTATTCAAGAGGAGATGCGTACTGAGGACATTGCTAGTGGAAGTGTCCAACTTAATGAAAAATCTGCTAAGGCACCAACAACAAAAAATGTTAAATCTAATAAGGTTGTTTCTATGAAACCAGTTAAGTCTGTTGCGTCAACCAGTTCATTTAAAATTTGGTTAGGTGACAACAAGTTGAAAAAGGACAATAACATGTCTAACATGAATACCATGCCTATCATTGATTCTAATCATAAAGCATGTGGTGTTGTCAATTGTATGTCTTGTGCTTTTAATGTGATGTCTGCTTACTTTAATGGTAATCATGCATGTGCTAATAAGACTGCTCCTCGACAACACATGAACAGAAATAAAAATGTTAGATCAAAGACTGCTAGTCCTCCTCATGTTAGGAGAGAGACATTTGTACCTAAGCCTAAACAAAGTTTTACTAAGGCTGTCTACAAGGTCAAGTGTCCAGTCAATGAAACAAGTGTTATTGCTGGTAAACAAACATGGACACCCAAAATGAAACAAAAGATTGTCAAATCTGTTTATAGGGTAAAATATTTGTTGACTAATGGTAAAATTGGTGTTAAGGTGAAAAATGTTGTTTTGCCTGACAAAGGCCAATTCTTTAAGTATTCCGGACCCAATCAAATTTGGGTTCCGAAGAAAGTTTAATCCGTTTGTCATTGCAGGGTGTTGAACAGGTTGAACGAGTAACCTGGATCTTGGACAGTGGATGTTCAAGGTATATGACTGGAGACAGAACCCTGCTGACAAATGTGGTGGAGAAGGCCGGCCCAGTAGTTACCTTTGGAGATAACAGCAAAGGTAGAACTGATGGATATGGGAGACTTGAAGCTGGAAATGTTGTCATTGATGAAGTCTCTTTTGTGAAAGGACTTGAGCACAATTTGCTCAGTGTCAGTCAATTCTGTGACAAAGGATATGAAGTTTATTTCAACAAGAAGAATTGTCTAATTTCACACAAGAGACATGAAAAGCCACAACTGACAGGAGTTAGAAAAGGCAATCTGTACGTAGCCAATATGAACTCAGGAAGCACTGAAAAAATCACTTGCTTCTACACTAAAGCATCAAATGACGAGAGTTGGCTATGGCACAAGAAACTTTCTCATCTAAATTTCAAGACAATGAATTCTCTAGTTAAAAGAGAGTTGGTGAGAGGTTTGCCTTCAATGGAATTCACTCAAGAAGGACTTTGTGATGCATGTCAAAAAGGCAAGCTAAAAAGGGCAACTCATAGGAGCACTGACACATCTTCAATAACTGAACCATTACAATTACTTCATATGGATTTGTTTGGTCCAGTTAATGTGATGTCCATGTCAAGGAAGAGATATGCTCTAGTAATCGTTGATGATTTTTCAAAATACACCTGGGTCCTGTTTTTGAATTCTAAAGATGAAACTCCACAACTGGTGATTGATCACATCAAGTTAATTGAGCTGGATTCTAAGTATCCAGTAAGAGCGATAAGGTCAGATAATGGAACTGAATTCAAGAATGCAGTTCTGAATGATTTCTGCACTGAGAAGGGTATAACCAGACAGTACTCAGCTCCAAGAACTCCTCAGCAAAATGGGGTAGTGGAAAGAAAGAATAGAACCTTGATTGAAGCTACACGTACTATGTTAAGTGAATCAAGGCTTCCATTGTACTTTTGGGCTGAAGCTGCCAACACTGCATGTTATACCCAGAATCGAACTCTTATTAACAAAGACTTGATGAAGACACTATATGAAGCTATGACTGAAAAGAAACCAACACTCAAATACTTTCATGTATTTGGAGCAAAATGTTTTGTGCTTAAAGAAGGAGATGATCGAAGTGGAAAATTTGAGGCCAAAGCACATGAAGCAATTTTTATTGGTTATACAAGAAGAGCTTACAGGGTGTACGTGATTGATCAACAGAAGATGATGGAAAGTGTCAATGTAACATTTGATGACACTAAACTCCCTAGTATCCAAACTGAGGATTCATCTGAAAAGCTATCTTTTGATAATATGATAGATCCAGATTCAGATGATGACAATCCACCTGATGTTTTTGCTGATGCTAATGACAACAATGATAATGGTGATGATGATGATGATCAGGGTTGTTGGTCCCGTAAAGTATTGCAGAAGGGGGGTTGAATGCAATACTAATAAATTTCAAATACTATTTCAACAACTTAAATAGGATTTGTAATTTACTAGCAGAAGAAATGCAATCACAAGTAATATTTAACACGATATTTCACAAAATAAATGTTTTATTTATTTTGCTAGATTTTGCTACAACCTTGAGAACAAAATAATTCTCAAGCTTCGAATTCTCAAGAGATTACAGTTATTGAGTCTATTTTCTATCATGCAATAGAGTGTTCTATTTATAGAGTGATAATTAGATCATTTTCTACTATACTATCACTATCAACATGGGTTGTTGAGTTGCTGTCATATTCTTTTTGCAGCTCATTATATGATTTATTCCCATGTGATACACACAAAGTAACTTTAGATGCTTTCCACATTTGAGCCACCCTGATCTAGCAGTTGTTAAATTTATCTTACTCTATACTTTACAGGTTGCTCCATGTGATCTCTCGAGCTTCTGTTGTAGACTTTCAAGCTTGCTGTAAAGTTTGAATGTTGTAGCACGCCTGCTTCTTTTGAACATGTACTCTGTCGCTTAATTTGACTTAGAAAATTCCTAAATCAAGTTGATTCTATATGACAGTATGTTTGTCGCAAAGTTTGCTGTCAAAGGATTATTCTTTGATTGACAGTATAAGTTCCCCGCAGAGGTTGCTGTCAAAGAATTGTGCTTTGGTTGACAGTATGAATTCCCCGCAATGGTTGCTGTCAAGAATTCCAAACTTGCTGTCGCAAACTATATATGAAAGTTGCTGTCATTAGAATCTCCGCCAATGTTGCTGTCAAGTTAAAACTTGCTGTCGACTCAATGAAACTTACTGTCGACCTAGGCAACATGCTGTTTCCTTGTAACCTTACTGTCAATGCTTGACAGTAACTTTTATTCCTGCTATCGAACTTCTGTATTCCTTGAGGCTTGAACATAATCGAACTTCTTCCAAGAATTACAATTATTACTTAACAGTATTTATTTAATTACAAGAATACACTTATGGCTATGACAGTATGTTCTACTTAGTAAAACTAAGTATACCAATTAATCTAGTTAAGTTGTCTGATCTATCACCCATAAATCCCAACAATCTCCCCCAATTTGTTTTTATGGACAATAATAATAAATTTACAGATATATCATGCTGACAACTTAACTATCATAGATCAGAATGAATAAACCCTTCATTTCTGAAAAATGTGATTAATCTAGATTGTTTTCAAACAATGATTATAAAAGTTCATAATTAAAAATCAAGTATTCAAAACAAAATCTTTACTTAGCTTGATTTGAACTTTCATCTTGCTCCTTTTCCCTCAGAGCCCTTCTGAGTTTTTCAATTAACTCCTTTTCTTCAGGGGACTGAGCATCATCTTCATTTTCCATAATATATTTCCTGATCATTGAGGAAGCAACGTTTAATGCATCTCTAAGTTCCATCCAATGAACATTTTACTTGACAATTGATCTGAATTTTAACACATCTCCCTCCATCTTGAATCTTCTGCCAGGGAGCTGATTTAATGTTTCCCTTCTCAATCTGTCCAAGCTGGGATCCTCCCCTTTCCTTTGATCAAAAATCATGTCTAGTTCCCAAGAACATAGTGCTTCAAGCTTGTTTGATGACCCTACCACTTGCCAGAACAGTTCTTTTAGCACACTGGTTTTCAACTTTGAAAAACTGTCTACATAGATTTCTTCTCTGCCATATTTGATTCTCAAAGGATTGTTCAGTACAATTGGCTGATAGTTTGGTCCATCACTGTTTAGCTTGTTGAGTTTACTGCAGCTTTCCTTCAATTTAGCTTCAATCTCTTCTTCTATCTGTTGACGAGATTTTTGTCTTGAGGCTAGTTCTTCTCTGAATTTCTGTTCAGCTTCATATCTATTCATTTCTGACATTGTATAAGGTTTCTCCATTTCTTTCCAGTCATACTCAGGAATAGGATTATCTTCTTCATTTTCCAGACCTATAGCTTCATAAACATCTTCATCATTTTGAAGTGTCCAGTCACCATATTTTTCAATGAATTCAGCACGTCTGGTTGCATAGTACTTATGGACAGTATCCATAATCTTTTCAGAGATATCACCATAGCTTTCCAGGAGTTCAACCATTCTTTCCAAATTGAAGTAATCAATTCTTCTTCTTACAAGTGCCTGGGTTTGAACTAGACTATTGGATATCACTTTTGATTTTGATATCTGAGTGAAGTCAGGTTCTACCATAATCAATCTTTCTTTGTTTTCCCATAGAATGTATCTTGTGACTTTTTCTTTTGACTCATCCAACTCTATGGATACAAAAGTGATTGTTTCTTTGGCTTTCTCTTGTAGTTGTTCCAGACTGTTCATCCTTCTGCTCATGATTGGTTTCTTAAGCCCTAGACCTGTAGCTTTTCTTTGTCCAGAATAGACAGTCTTTCCCTTTATCTTCTTGTTTGCTTTTCTTTTTATTCTTCCTGTCTTGGATGTTTTGACAGTAGTTTCTTTGATAGCATCTTTGATAGGACTTCTGACAGTGTCTTCTTTGACAGCATCTTTCATGACAGCATCTTCAACATCCTTGACAGCATCTTTGTTGACAGTATCTTTGGCGACAGTATCTTTGGCAAAATAGATACTGTCAATTTCCATGTTCATTTGATTTGACTTCAATGCTTCAAGTATTTCCTTTTCTTCCTCCTTTTCTTCATTTTTCTTGCTTGTTCCAGGAGTTTCTGAAGTTTCCTTTGGCTCAGCTTCTTTAGCTTGAGATTGCTCTTTTGAAGAGTCTCACTTTTCTGCCTTTTTAGCTCCTCCAGCTTCACCTCCACCTTCATTATCATCATCTTTATCCAAGGTGTCATCAAAGGAACATTTTCCACCTTGAGCATTTCTGCTTTTGTTTGCTTTGGCAATGAGCTTCTTAATTTTGGCACTGTATTCCATATCTCTCTTTGCCATTATCTTGTGGATATCTTTAACTGCTTGAATCCTTTCCTTGGTGATGGGTGCTTTCAGCAACAACTTAAGTACATCCATGATGACTTTACTTTGTAGAGATGTTTTGCCTTCAAGAGTTAAGAACCCAAGTCCTTTAGTTCCTTTGGTTGTTGTCTGTTTAAAGCTTACACCATATGGCTGGAGACATATTTCTGGAAGTTTGCTGTTAACCATTGTACTCAGTTGCATATAGAGACTTTCATAAAAAATGGTAGACTTTTTCTTGACAAGAATCCCAAGGATGTATTGCACTCTGGCAGAGAAAGTTTCTAGCAGTTGCATTGTTATGAATATTGAATGTCCACTCTTCAGGAATACTTCAACTGCCCACCTCTTCTCTGAGCTAATTTTCACAGAAAGATTGACAATCTTTTCTTTCAAGGCTTCTGCCAACTTAGCAGGTTTTCCTTCAGATTTTGTGATTACTTCATTCACAAGAGTGTTGAATTCCTCATCCTTATTATTCAAGGTGCTCTCTGTTTGCACTAAAACACGCAAGCGTACGTGGTCACAAGTAATATATGAATAAGTCAAGTTCGTTCCCACAGAGATCTAGTTTTTAATTCAGTATTGTACCTATGCAATAATGTATGATTATTATTCACTGCTAAGACAATAACAATTTTGGGTTTATTAAACTAAATTAACTAAGACACAAATTAACAAAACTAAGAATTAACTAACTAACAAGAATTGAAATCTAATTACTTCTGCAAGAAAAACCATGGAATCCTAACTTCATTAAATACTTTGCTTAGATCTGATGCCTTTAATCACTATATGCAATGGTTATGATATCTGATCGAATAACACGAAACAAGTACACGCTACTTCTCAGTATACGAATACCAAACTAAACATACATCCACAAAAGAGATAGAAGATGAATAGACACCAATTATGCTTAGACCCTATATGTCTATAGAATTTGAAAACATAACGGTTGAAGAACAAGTTATCCATAAAGATCACATAGGGCAATATAAGTATTCTCATCTCATACTACGAATCATGTTGATAACAATCATGAACCTATGCTAGCATGACAAGTTCTAAATCTCAAGATCCACTTTCACTTCACCAGAGATTAACAGATTAGATGTTCATGACGCATCTATCAATTAAGCATAACCATACGAGGATATCAGATATACATCACACACAGATCTTTAAAGCAATCAAGATACTAAACTCCATAAATAAATCCGTTAGAATCCCATGACAACAATTAGTTCATAATTGAACCTCTCGTCATCATGGGATCAAGTGAAACCATGATAAAAACAAAGTATGAAAAGATACAAATAAACCTAAGTAATTGATATGTAATTGTTCTACTCCTAATGATGATGATAATAATGATCTTAATACAATTTACAAGGGTTGGATGTGTTTATATAGGCTCTAGACATCTTGCCCAGCAAGAAAATACCAGATCAGAATTATAATAGAATTTCTGCAAAATACGTTTCCTAAACTGATTCTGATTTAAAGGGAAATTCGTAGCTGACTTTTCTTCAGATATTCTGGAACGTTCCAAACGTAATTGGACCTCTGGACCACCTTAAAATGATAGAGAATCTCGTTATCTTCACGTGGACAGCTTACGGGCCTCAAACGGAGTTGTAGAACTCAAGATATGGCCAAAATAGTAAAAACTGTAATTTTTCAGGGGCAACTTGCGCCCAACAGTCTGTTCTTCGCGCAAATTGCTCCTACCCGGCACAATTTGCTCGTGGGAATCCTATCCCAAGTTGTAGAAAATCTCCCAGGCTTCGCGTGGGCAGTAAGATCGCTGAAAACGGATTTCTAGAACTCCAGATATGTCCAAAACAGTGTAGACTGCGCAACCGTCTCAGAAATCCGAATTTTAATTAATTTATTCTCCAAAAACGATAGAAGCATCAACCAAAATCAACAATCTTGTAAATCTGCACAACTAAACAAAACACATCAAAACTACCACAAACTTGAGTCCAAGACAATCAATTTAAGCCGATTTAGAATGCTCCAAGTGGATATAAAATCCACTTATCACACCCCCAAACTTAAACCAATGCTTGTCCTCAAGCATAAACAATTACAACTAACTAACTAACTAGTACCACTTCCGTAGGTGATCACGGTTGCATTTGGCATATGCAACAAGCCCTTTAAACCCCTAGGCAGCCCTAGTGGACGAGTAAGGTCTCGTGAGGGCCTATAGCGAATGTACCCATAAAATCCAATTAACCTAATGCAATGCACTGCATGAATGCAACTAATATGAAAATGTAATTAATCTAGTACTAATATCCTACCATACCTTCAAATCCTCTCATGCCATATCAACTTAAGAATCAAAGTAAATACGCAATGTCTTGGTGTCGAAAGTGCAAGTATTCACATAGTCTACTCAATGAACATGCATAAGTTCTCACAAGCCCATGTCAAGTGTAAGAATAATTTAGTAAACATGCTAAGCCTACAAGAGTACATCTTTGAGACAAAACTCGGGATCTCATACGCAAAAACAAGCAAACACTCACAATCCACTCACAAAAGAATTTTCACTCAAGAACAAGGGTAAGTGTATCACTCAATTCCAACAAAATCATAAGCATGCTTGACATTTGGTATCAATATAACTCTTAACACAACATACACCAATGACGATAATCAAAAGGTCTTTATTTGGGTTGTAACGGGGCTAGGGACAAGGTATGTCAAATAAGCCAAATCCGGTGAAGTGTCAAAAGCTAGTAAGTACCATAATAAATCATACACAACACCCTATTTTCCCCCACATAATTTTTCTATTTTTCTTCCAACAAAAACAATCGACGAGTCGACTAAAGTAGGATCACAACAAACACAAACATGCTCTCATAATATATAATTTTTTTCTTTTTTTTTTCTTTTTTTTTTCTTTTTTTTTTCTTCGAGAGCTAAATAAAACAATAATATAAACAATAACAACGATCCCACAATTTTATTACACATGCCAACTATCAAGTAAACAAACCCAAATTTCAATATTTCCCCCAAAAGTAAGACCAACAATAAACCCCACCTTACACACCTTATTACTCCCTTAAGCACTCTACTAGCCTTTGACAATGTGGGTTCAAATTAATGTAAGGCCAATACAAGAAAAAGGTCTAGGCAAGTAATGTGGTATGTCACCGAAAAAATAGGATTAAGCTCAACGGGTTAACTAATTGATCATGTAAATATGGTGTGGTAATATGGGAAAATATGTGGTTATTACTAATGCCTTTATCATTTTAATCGTCAAATAATGTCATGCATTTCAAGAAAGACCTCAAACAACTGCTAGCAATGCAAACAATCCGTGGACACACAAACAAACGAATAAATTGCAACAACTATACAATATGGCTCAAAAGCTCACTTGGTAGGAAAAAACATACTCAATCCCAAGCAAAAATCTCTCTAACGCACCTACTTGTATTCAAAGCCTGCAAACTAAATCATCTTGCACATATTCGTGTCCTTCTAATCACTTACAACATTCAATAAGTCTACTAGCTTCAACTCACTAGTGTATGTGTGTGCACAAGAACAAAGCATATCACTTCTCAATCAAAAGCGTCAACAACACAAAATTCCTATCAAGCATGGGTGCAAATGCAACTATTATGAACTCACATAATATACGAACATAAAAACAGAATGTCCTATATGAAACAAATGTAGATAACACGAACATAAATGCATAATTTAATACTACTAATATGCAAAACATGAAAATACAACAACAACTACTAATCCCTCAAACCACCCCCAAACTTAAAATATTCAATGCCCTCATTGAATGGAAGTAAATACAAGGGATAGCAGAAAACATACCTGCAAAGCGCCTTACATATCCTCCCCCATCGCAACTCAACATGCTTGTTCGGCAAAAATCCCCTTTTTGTAGCAAGTAGCATCAACACTCCCAAGCTTAGAAGCCATAAGAATCAATACCCAACTCACAAAGCTCCACCAATAATTACCAAGCAATATCACACCAAAGATAGCCCAAATTCCAAGAATAATACAAAATCCCAATTTTGCAAGAACACAAATTCGTAAAAAAAATAAGATTAGAGAAAAAGATTTACCCAATACGAATCGGAGAGGTGAACTTGCAATTAATTCCTCTTTAGAATTGAATTTTTAGAGATTTAAATAAATAAAAGAGGAATGAGATTTGTATGTATAGGTGGGTATATATAATTGGGGAAAAAAATAAAAATAAAAATAAAAAAATAAAAATAAGAATAAATAAAATAAATAAAATAAAATAAAATATGAAATAGGAGATGGATTGGGAATAATTTGGAATTAATATGGGGCTAGAATTAGGATTTTAGGTGGAGAAAATAATTAGAAAAGGGGTAGGAATTGATTTTGGGAGATGAATGATTATTTAATATATATATTAAAACACGTACAAAACATAACAACTTACCTGGAAGACACGCGCGGCTCATCTGTCCACAACACAAATTCTTGTCCAACACATCTGTCGGCAAGTTTCTTATTTTGGGTATATATTTTTTTTTTTTCAAACACCACACTCGCCAACTGCACCTGGACAGAAGTATCTTGGCGCTGCGGCCTCACGAATTGGCGCTGCGGCCTGGGTCGATTTCTGTTGACTGCTGAAAATTTTTGGCAATTTTTTTTTTTTTTTTTGAAAAAAACACAAATTTTTTTTTCCTACACTAATGTGTGGGTTGCCTCCCACCAAGCGCTTCTTTAACGTCAATAGCTTGACGTTACTTCCAAGCCTTCATTAAGGATGATAATAGTTTGCCTGGTCATCTCTTCGTGAGACTTCATCGTCATCACGGCGGCACACTTTCTGCCCTTTCTCCTCGCTTGGCCTATTCGTATAACAACTATGTCCTATTCCAATGCCTTCATCTGTTGACCCAAAATCTGTCAATTTGTAGAACAACACACATTCACGGGCTTCGCTTGAATATAATGGAGGAGGGTAAATGTAAGTTGCTGAAGCCTTCGGTTCCTCAAAGAGAACTTCCTCCATTGGCTCTAATGCGCTACCTCCATCTTTACATTCTGAGACAAGTAGAAGACCTGCATCTTTCTCATGTTCATCAGCCTCTTGGTACGCACATACCAATTCTTGAAATTTGTGCAGCTCATCAGTGTCTGTCCCAAATAGTGCCCTTTCCAAATCATCCACCATCCTAGCATGATCAAATTCCTCACATGGCTTGTGAACGCTAACCTCCTCTTGGAATTTGTCTTCCTCAATTAAGCATGCAGTACCTTGCTCCAAGTCATCGTTATTTTCTGGAATTGCCTCTGGTATGAATTGTTGTTTCTCTTGTTCCAAGGCTCTCACAGCTTGAGCAACTAGAATCTCCAAAGATTTGAGAGACTCCTCATTACTCTTCACAAGCATCCTAATCTCCTCCCTAGTAGGAACCTCATCTGACTAAAAAGTAGGAATAGGTTGCTGATGTTGAAACTCTTCACTTCCATAGAAATATGACATATCTGGAACATCTTGCTGGTACTGTTGAGTATGGTATTGAAAATATGGTTGTTCCTCATAACTCAGAGGTTGAGATTGCCACGGGTCATGTTGCTGTAGAAAATTCTGGTTCTGCTGTTGCAGAATATTCTGAGGATAGTAAGGCTGTGCTCCATATTGTTGACCTTGATACTGCTGATAAGGCTACTGCGGTTGTTGAATACCACCTTGGTTGCTCCAGCACTGATACGTCTCATGTGCGCCCGCACATAGCTCACAAACACTAACCACCTGCTGAACTCCATAGTAATTTAGAAAATCCATCTTCAACTACAATGCTCTCTGACAAGTACCTGAAACACCAACAAACTGCAAGAATAGATGAGAAAAAGAAATCCGAGTCAGTGAACTCTAACGATCACTATTGACAAGCACATAAACCAAAAATAAAACACCGATGATCCCCGGCAGCGGCGCCAAAAACTTGTTTGCACTAAAACACGCAAGCGTACGTGGTCACAAGTAATATATGAATAATTCAAGTTCGTTCCCACAGAGATCTGGTTTTTAATTCAGTATTGTACCTATGCAATAATGTATGATTATTATTCACTGCTAAGACAATAACAATTTTGGGTTTATTAAACTAAATTAAATAAGACACAAATTAACAAAACTAAGAATTAACTAACTAACAAGAATTGAAATCTAATTACTTCTGCAAGAAAAACCATGGAATCCTAACTTCATTAAATACTTTGCTTAGATCTGACGCCTTTAATCACTATATGCAATGGTTATGATATCTGATCGAATAACACGAAACAAGTACACGCTACTTCTCAGTATACGAATACCAGACTAAACATACATCCACAAAAGAGATAGAAGATGAATATACACTAATTATGCTTAGACCCTATATGTCTATAGAATTTGAAAACATAACGGTTGAAGAACAAGTTATCCATAAAGATCACATAGGGCAATATAAGTATTCTCATCTCATACTACGAATCATGTTGATAACAATCATGAACCTATGCTAGCATGACAAGTTCTAAATCTCAAGATCCACTTTCACTTCACCAGAGATTAACAGATTAGATGTTCATGACGCATCTATCAACTAAGCATAACCATACGAGGATATCAGATATACATCACACACAGATCTTTAAAGCAATCAAGATACTAAACTCCATAAATAAATCCGTTAGAATCCCATGACAACAATTAGTTCATAATTGAACCTCTCGTCATCATGGGATCAAGTGAAACCATGATAAAAACAAAGTATGAAAAGATACAAATAAACCTAAGTAATTGATATGTAATTGTTCTACTCCTAATGATGATGATAATAATGATCTTAATACAATTTACAAGGGTTGGATGTGTTTATATAGGCTCTAGACATCTTGCCCAGCAAGAAAATACCAGATCAGAATTATAATAGAATTTCTGCAAAATACGTTTCCTAAACTGATTCTGATTTAAAGGGAAATTCGTAGCTGACTTTTCTTCAGATATTCTGGAACGTTCCAAACGTAATTGGACCTCTGGACCACCTTAGAATGATAGAGAATCTCGTTATCTTCGCGTGGACAGCTTACGGGCCTCAAACGGAGTTGTAGAACTCAAGATATGGCCAAAATAGTAAAAACTGTAATTTTTCAAGGGCAACTTGCGCCCAACAGTCTGTTCTTCGCGCAAATTGCTCCTACCCGGCGCAATTTGCTCGTGGGAATCCTATCCCAAGTTGTAGAAAATCTCCCAGGCTTCGCGTGGGCAGTAAGATCGCTGAAAACGGACTTCTAGAACTCCAGATATGTCCAAAACAGTGTAGACTGCGCAACCGTCTCAGAAATCCGAATTTTAATTAATTTATTCTCCAAAAACGATAGAAGCATCAACCATAATCAACAATCTTGTAAATCTGCACAACTAAACAAAACACATCAAAACTACCACAAACTTGAGTCCAAAACAATCAATTTAAGCCGATTTAAAATGCTCCAAGTGGATATAAAATCCACTTATCACTCTCCATATGACTTATCATTATAGAATCAGCTTCTTCTTGAGAATATGTGCTTCCATCAGTCGAAGTGATCAACTCTGAAGAAGTCACATATTCAGGCAACTTGCCCTTGTCTTTACCCATCCTATTAGATTCCTCCTTTTCTCTCCATAGCCTCTCCAATGTAGATTCTTTCTTTTCAGGAACTGGTTCACTGATTTTGATGGAGGATGCTTGATTTCTTTGTATCTGTCTTAATACCTCCTCAAAAACTATCATTATTTCCCCATCTACTTCAGTTTCAAAAAGCTCCCCAGTTCCAGAGGCTATTGCAGTTTCTCCTTGCTCCCCCTTACTCCTTTGCTCCCCCTGTCTTTCAGCTTCCCCTTGTAACTCCATTTTCCTTTCTGGTTGCTCAGCCTTTTTCTGATCTATTACTTTCTCCCCTTAGTTAAGTTGGCAGCTTGAATCAAGGAAGAAAGTGACAGTAGGGTGGCTTGTATTTCAGCAAAACCAGTCTTCACAGTAGATGACAGAGTGTCCAGCTTGCTCTCCATTGTAGCACATCTATCTTCAATAGCTTGGAGCCTGTCATTTGTGGATGCAGAAGGACCACCAGTCCTAAGCCTCTTAGGAGGTAAGGGATAAGTCTGGGGCATGGAGGCTGTTGGGGTTCTCACACTCTCAGTGTCTTTTCTGGTGATCTCATCACCACTCACAATAAATCCCTCAAGGCCTAATGCCTGTTGATAAATGGCTCCCTCATTTGCACTCTGGACATGCTCAAGTCCCTCACCTTTTGCCAGCACATTTGGCTGCCTCTCATTTTTAGGCTCACTTCTCTTTTCTTTTATCTCTCTTTTCTTTTGCTCTCCCTCACTCATCCTAGATGCATGAGTATGAGCAGTACTTGCATGCAATGAAGAGAAAGATGATTTAGATTTTACCTTAAAAGCCTTGGAGAGTGGCATGTCATCATCAGAGATGTCCTCAATTAATCCTTCCTGAAATTGAGGTTGAGCAGGGTTGACAGCATCTTTCACCAATAAATTACTGTCAGAAGGGATGTTGACAGCAACTTTAGGAAGGCTCTTGACAGTATCTTTGACCAGAATGTTACTATCATTTGATTGTTTGACAGAACCTTCTGGGTTGTCCTTGATAGCAACTTTGGCTATGACAGCAACTTCCCTAGGGTAAGATGCTTTGAGGGAATCGATCAAGATGCTGGCTGTTTCAATATCTGACAGAAATCCACCTTGATCTAATCCAGTGTTTGAAGGAGTGGTTTCCATTTCACTTTGAGAAATGGGTTCTTGTGGACCACTTGATGGGGACTTATCCATGGTTTGAGATGGATGATCAAAACCTGAGGGGTTGGTACTGTCCCCCTCTCTAGGTTGAACTGAAGAAACAATAGATGTGGGATTGAAAGTAGAAGAATGAAGCTTAGATTGATCAATTGGCTGTTCCACAGAAGAAGATTGTGGAACATCAAAAGTATGAATGAATTCCTCACTGTGCTCTATCTTTATGTATGTACCTTCAAGTATAGGTTCCTCAAGAGTGAATTCTTGAGTTTGTGCAGACTCTTTACAAGATGCCTTGGGAGACAAGCCAATTTCAATAGATGCCACTTGTTGAGAAGAGGCACCTAGAGGTGAGTTTCTTTCCCTATCATCCTCTACAGTCTTTTGGGAGACTGTAGGGTGGCTGACAGTAGCCTTAGCCCTTCTAGCTCTCTTTTTCTTAGGCTCAGAAGGGGCTACTGTGGGTTCTAATTCATCCTTATTTGCTGCACTAGGTGCAGTATCTCCCTCTTGATTCACAACATTGTCACCAGTTTCACTCTCTAGGGATCTTTTCTTGGATTCCTGTTTGGCTATTTTAAGGGCTTTGGGAAGTCTAGAGTCCCTAGGTTGAATGTATGGTGTAGAATGTGGGTTAACTGAATTTGGGTCTAATTCAGTCTCATTCTCAAGAGTGAAAACAATGTAACCTGTTGGTAATGGAAAATCAAGGTTGGGCACTTGATTAACCATGTGTTGTGTGAGACATAGTGGAATATGTGCATTTAAATTTTGTGTGTTGAGAGATGTGTGTGTGTTTTTCTTTAAAACAGGGCATTCTTCAGAATTAGGTGCATCTACAACATTTCCACAAATATGATTAATACACATAGTTAAAAAGCGAGGGTATATGGATACCTTTTTGCCTATGGCGCTTTTCAACTGTGCCATGACCAGCTTTCCAACGTTCACCTTGTATCCATGGACTAAAGAATGAGTGATTTTCTTGATATATGATGGTATTCCATTCCAGCCTGTAGACTTAGTAGAGAACACCTTCACCATAACATCAAAGATCATGCTCCACTCCTTTCTCAGATACTTCCTGTCCATTTCTCCCGTTTGATACCATTTATCAGAGGTTTCTTCAAGTTTAGAACCTGAATACCCAATCTTCAGAAAGAACCTCTTCAGAGTGTCATCATTTGCTAGTTCCTTAAAGCTTTCTTCACTGGCTAAAACAATACCCAAGGCATTATTGATATCCTTTACTGAGAGAGAATGGTTTGCATCATCTATCTTGAAGTTAATTGCTTCATCCTCTCCAGTTCCTTGAACACTGGCTGATTTCCAGAACTTTTCAATTCTATCAATATCAATTTTAGGGGTTGAGGTTATTGCATGACCTAAGTAAGATTTATTTATGAAGGAAATAAGTCCTTTGAAGTTTTCACCGGCATCACTAGGAGAGTAGATACCGGCAAAGTTAGTTTGAGCAACACTTTGTTTGGGTGCCATTGATGAATGCTCTGAAAAGTGAAAGAGAAAATGTGGTTTTTGGATTTAGAAAGTTGAAAGGTTTTGCAAATGAGGGTGATAGTAGATTAAACGGTAGATTCAGTTTATAAGATGAATCGTGTTTACTTGTCTTAATTGAACGTGTGATAATGATTTTACCCATTAATCCCACTTGCTATATTACGTGGCAGTTGCTATTAGATCGTGGATTGGAGGATTAAAATTATATATATATACATTAATGTATATATCTCTCCACTATCTTTGACAGCAACTTCCCGTGACAGCACCTTTCATTGACAATAACCTGTGCGCTCCACTATCTTTGACAGCAATTCCTCATGACAGCAACTTTCATTGACAGCAACCTGTGCGCTTTCTGTCAATCAGTTTAATGAGTGACAGTAAGTTTATCTGACAGTAAACTAAGCGCAAAATCATGCTGTCACTGTTCACACATAACTTAAGTTAAGGACACTTGATTTCTTAATACCGTATTAAGACAGACATGTAAAACTATTTTAGCATAGTCATAGCAAACATGATATCTAAAAATCCTTTTAGCATAGTCATAGCAAACATGATATCTAAAAATCCTTTTAGCATAGTCATAGCAAACATGTTGTCTGAACAAGTAACACCTAGAACCTTAACTTCTCATGACAGTACCTTCTAATGACAGTACCTTTTTATTACAGTACCTTGAAAGTTTCTGTCATGAGCTGTGACTGAGAATTGATAAACCAGTTAGATAATCATACCTGATTTAGTATTCATAATTCACTCACCAACCTGGTAAATGTTGCTTCATCCAGTGGCTTGGTGAATATGTCCGCAAGTTGCTTGTCTGTTGGAACATAAACCAATTTTACATCTCCCTTTTCAACATGCTCCCTGATAAAATGATGCCTTATATCAATATGTTTTGTTCTGGAGTGTTGAACTGGATTGTCTAATATGGCTATGGCACTAGTGTTGTCACAATAAATAGGAATATTCGACATCTCTAGTCCATAATCCATTAATTGATTCTTCATCCAAAGTATTTGTGCACAGCAACTTCCAGCTGCAATGTATTCAGCTTCTGCAGTTGATGTAGAAACTGAATGTTGCTTTTTACTAAACCATGACACCAATCTCCCCCCAAGAAATTGACAGCTTCCTGTAGTACTTTTTCTGTCAATCTTGCAGCCAGCATAGTCTGAATCAGAATATCCAATTAGATCAAATCCAGTTTCCTTAGGGTACCAAAGGCCTAGATTTGGGGTGCCTTTGAGATACCTAAAGATTCTTTTAATTGCAATTAAGTGTGATTCTTTTGGATCAGCCTGAAACCTTGCACAAAGACATGTAGCAAACATTATGTCTGGCCTGCTTGCTGTTAAGTAAAGCAATGATCCAACCATGCCTCTGTAGGTACTAGAATCCACTTTCTTGCCTTTAGGATCTAACTCTAATTTGGTGGCTATTGAGATGGGTGTCTTTGCAGGTGAGGAATCTTCTAAGTTAAACTTCTTGAGAAGTTCTTTGACATACTTAGATTGATAGATGAAGATTCCATCCTTCTTCTGATAGATTTGGAGACCAAGAAAGAATGCTAATTCTCCCATCATGCTCATTTCATACTTGTTTCTCATTAGAGATGAGAACTTTTCACACAATTTTTCATTTGTTGAACCAAAGATTATGTCATCAACATATATCTGCACAAGGATGATGTCTTTGCCATGGTATTTATAGAATAATGTTTTATCCACCATACCTCTTACAAATTGATTTTCCAGGAGAAAAGTGGATAGTGTGTCATACCAGGCTCTTGGTGCTTGCTTTAAGCCATATAGAGCCTTGAATAGCTTGTAGACAAAGTTATGTAACTTGTCATTCTCAAATCCAGGAGGCTGTTCAACATACACTTCTTCTTCTAATTCTCCATTTAGAAAGGCACTTTTGACATCCATTTGAAATACCTTGAATTTGCAGTGTGCAGCAAAGGCTAAGAAAATTCTTATGGCTTCAAGTCTGGCAACAGGTGCAAATGTTTCATCATAATCTATCCCTTCCTGTTGACAGTAACCTTTGGCCACTAGCCTTGCTTTATTTCTTATCACATTCCCACTTTCATCTATCTTGTTTCTGAAGACCCATTTTGTCTCAATAACTGATTTTCCTTTTGGTCTCAGAACCAGTTTCCAAACATTGTTTCTTTCAAACTGATTAAGCTCTTCCCGCATGGCCATCACCCAATCAGAATCCAACAATGCTTCTTCAATTATTTTAGGTTCTATTTGAGATAAGAAACATGAAAACATGCTTTCAGCAGAGATATTCCTCCTTGTCCTTACACTAGTAGTAGGATCTCCAATAATTAGATTACTGGTATGATCTCTGTTCCACTTGGTTGATTGAGGCAAGCTTCTTGTTTGATGACTTTCATCAGTATGAGGAATTGATTCTCCACCATTTTCATTGTTCTGCTCATTTAGCTCAATTTCTCCCATTTCACAGTCTTGTTGATTGATGCCTGATATTGTCTGTGATTGGGATGAGGTTTGATTTATATCATGAGCATTGATAGTTTCTTTCTCATATCCCATTGATTGAGTGCGACTAGGTTCTTCATCAACACATTCTTCTATTTCCAAGTATCCTTGATTCTCAAATCTGAAGGGTTGCATTTGACCATCCTCATGTAATCCTGGATACTTGGTTTCATCAAATGTGACATTTACACTTTCTTCAATTGTCTTGTGCTCCATGATATAGACTCTGTAGGCAGTCGTTTCTAGCCCATATCCCATGAAAATGCCTTCATATGCTTTAGTATCAAATTTTCCTCTTCTTTCATGGTTGTCTTTCATTAAAAAGCACTTGCTTCCAAAGACATGAAAGTATTTAACAGTTGGTTTCTTTCCTGTCAAAAGATAGTAAGGAATATTACCATGAGCCTTGTTGATTAGTGTTCTGTTCTGTGTGAAACAAGCAGTGTTGATGGCTTCTGCCCAGAAATATGTTGGTAATTTAGCATTGCTCAACATAGTCCTTGCAGCTTCAATAAGTGTCCTATTCTTTCTTTCTACAACTCCATTTTGTTGTGGAGTCCTTGCAGCAGAGAATTGTTAAACAATCCCTTGATCTTTGCAGAAGTTTCCAAGTGTAGCATTTCTGAATTCAGTTCCATTGTCACTTCTTAGAAATTGAACTTTTGCTCCAGGGGTACTATCAAGTACCCTTTTGTGATCAATGATTTCTTGAGCAGCTTCATCTTTGGATTCTAAAAATTTCACCCAAGTGTACCTAGAATAGTCATCTATCATGACCAGTGCATATCTTTTTCTGGATAGTGATTGAACATTCACTGGTCCAAAAAGATCCATATGAATTAACTTGAGTGCTTCAATGTTGATGTTGACTTGTTTTGATTTATGCATTGCTTTCCTTAGTTTTCCCATTTGATAATCTTCACACAGTCCTTCTTGATAGAATTCCTGTTGAGGCAGTCCTCTCACTAATTCCTTCTTCATTAGCATGTTCATTGTTTTGAAGTTGAGATGGGAAAGTTTCTTGTGCCAAAGCATGCTATCTCCAACACTTGCTTTGCTGTAGAAGCAAAATATTCTTTCCTCATTTGTTGAGTTTAAGTTTGCAACAAATAGGCTTCCTTTCCTAACTCCTTTCAGAGATATGCTTCTATCCTTTTTGTGGTAGATTGTGCATTCCATCATGCCAAAATTGACTTTGAATCCCATGTCAGTGAATTGACTTACACTAAGCAGATTATGCTTCAAACCTTCCATAAGAGATATTTCTTCAATGACAACATTTCTAGCTTTTAAGCAGCCATATCCCACAGTGTAACCTTTGCTGTTGTCTCTAAAGGTTATTGTTGGGCCAGCCTTCTCAACATATTGTGATAGCAGGGATATATCACCAGTCATGTGTTTGGAACATCCACTGTCGATTATCCACATGACCTGTTTACCTTTCTTTCCCTGACTTGAAGAGGTTGATGCTTCTTCATCCTCTCTAGCCATCAAGGCTAGATTCACGAATTCCTCTTCTTCTTCATCATCAGATTCATCCCAGCATTTTCCTTCAGCCACATAGGCTTTTCCTTGTCCTTTCTTGATTTGACTTCCAGTTCCTCTCTCCATTCTTTGAATTTGTTTTGGTTTCTTGCATTCAGTAGCAAAGTGACCAAGTTCATTGCAGTTGTAGCATCTAAATTTCGACCTATCCACCATTCCTGTTTTGTATCCACCCTTGGTGCCAGAAGCAGGTTTTAATGAACTTCCTTGGTTATATCTTTGAAGTTGACCTTGAGGCTTGTATGGTTTGTTCCTTCTGAACCTTATATTTTTGAATTTCCTTGCCATAAAAGCCATGGTTGGATTATCCATTTTCTCCATTTCTTCTAGAGTGTAGAATTCTTCATCTTCAACATCTTCTAGTTGAAGGACAACCTTTTCTTCATCCTCAACCACTTCTTCAATTTTCACAGATGAAAATTGAGGCTGTTGAGCACTTTGAATTTGCTCACTTGATTGGAAGTATGATAGTCCTTGAGCAACTAGAGCACCAGCCATGTTTGCCATCATTCCCTTGGATCCACTTTGTATGGCTCTCTTTTGATAATATTCAAGTTCATATGATTTAAGAACTCCATACAATGTTTCAAGGGAGACAGAGTTTAAATCTCTTCCTTCTCTAATAGCTGTAACTCTATGCTCGAGATGTTCTGGAAGAGTTAACAGAAACTTGATATTGACCTCCTTTCTTTCATAAAACTTTCCATGGATCTGGAGCTCAGCTATCAATTTGCTAAATCTTTCAAACATGTGAGTTAGTTCTTCTCCATGTTTGGCCATAAGTGCTTCATATTGTGACACCAATATTTGTTTTTGATTTTCTCTAACCTCTTCACTTCCTTCACACAACAGCTCTATCTTTTTCCACATATCCCTGGCAGAGTTGCATACTATTATATTTCCACTCATAGCTTTATCCAGGGTAAGTGCATCTAGCAGAATGAGCTGCAGATGATCATCCAGAGCTACCTTTTCTTTTTCTGAGTCATTGTACTCAGTAGGCTTCTTAGCAACCCAATGAGCTGGGATTACTACATCATTAACTGTAGCAGATGGAATTTCCTTTTGAGGAACGAAGGGGCCATTTTCCAGAATACCTAGGAATAATGGATTCTGAGCTTTGATAAATAACATGATCTTCTTTTTCCATATGTTGTAGTTTTCTTTATCAAAAGCTGGAATCTTGATATTACTTGACCTTTGAATACTTGCCATTTGGATCTCAGATATGTGTATTAATCTGAAAGCTCTGATACCAGTTGTTGGTCCCGTAAAGTATTGCAGAAGGGGGGTTGAATGCAATACTAATAAATTTCAAATACTATTTCAACAACTTAAATAGGATTTGTAATTTACTAGCAGAAGAAATGCAATCACAAGTAATATTTAACATGATATTTCACAAAATAAATGTTTTATTTATTTTGCTAGATTTTGCTACAACCTTTAGAACAAAATAATTCTCAAGCTTCGAATTCTCAAGAGATTACAGTTATTGAGTCTATTTTCTATCATGCAATAGAGTGTTCTATTTATAGAGTGATAATTAGATCATTTTCTACTATACTATCACTATCAACATGGGTTGTTGAGTTGCTGTCATATTCTTTTTGCAGCTCATTATATGATTTATTCCCATGTGATACACACAAAGTAACTTTAGATGCTTTCCACATTTGAGCCACCCAGATCTAGCAGTTGTTAAATTTATCTTACTCTATACTTTACAGGTTGCTCCATGTGATCTCTCGAGCTTCTGTTGTAGACTTTCAAGCTTGCTGTAAAGTTTGAATGTTGTAGCACGCCTGCTTCTTTTGAACATGTACTCTGTCGCTTAATTTGACTTAGAAAATTCCTAAATCAAGTTGATTCTATATGACAGTATGTTTGTCGCAAAGTTTGCTGTCAAAGGATTATTCTTTGATTGATAGTATAAGTTCCCCGCAGAGGTTGCTGTCAAAGAATTGTGCTTTGGTTGACAGTATGAATTCCCCGCAAAGGTTGCTGTCAAGAATTCTAAACTTGCTGTCGCAAACTATATATGAAAGTTGCTGTCATCAGAATCTCCGCCAATGTTGCTGTCAAGTTAAAACTTGCTGTCGACTCAATGAAACTTACTGTCGACCTAGGCAACATGCTGTTTCCTTGTAACCTTACTGTCAATGCTTGACAGTAACTTTTATTCCTGCTGTCGAACTTCTGTATTCCTTGAGGCTTGAACATAATCGAACTTCTTCCAAGAATTACAATTATTACTTAACAGTATTTATTTAATTACAAGAATACACTTATGGCTATGACAATATGTTCTACTTAGTAAAACTAAGTATACCAATTAATCTAGTTAAGTTGTCTGATCTATCACCCATAAATCCCAACAAGGGTAATGGTGGTGAAAACAATGATAATAATGAAGATACACCTGACACTCCTGAACATTCATCCAGTCAACCTGGCAACAACTCAGGGGGAGATAATGAAGGATCAACTAGTCATACTCAACATCACAATAAAGACAAGGCGAATCATCAAGATTAAATCTTCCAAGACAAACAGTTTGGAATAGAGCTCATCCTTTTGAGCTGATTATTGGTGATCCAGATGTTGGAGTTAAAACTAGAAGTGCTACTCAAAATCAATGTAACTATTCAGGGTTTCTATCTGAAATGGAACCTAAGAAAACTGAGGAAGCTCTTTCTGATCCTGATTGGGTGATTGCTATGCAAGATGAACTCAATCAATTTAAACAACAAGAAGTATGGAAGCTGGTACCCAGACCTACAGACAGAACAGTGGTTGGCACTAGGTGGGTATTCAGAAACAAACTTGATGAAGAGGGCATAGTGACGAGAAATAAGGCAAGATTGGTAGGAAAGGGTTATTCACAAGCTGAAGGCATTGATTATGATGAAACCTACGCTCCAGTGGCAAGACTTGAGGATATCAGAATATTTTTGGCATTCGCAGCATTCTCAAACTTTAAGGTTTATCAAATGGATGTCAAGAGTGCTTTTTTGAATGGTAAGCTAGATGAAGAGGTATATGTAGAACAGCCCCTGGCTTTGAAGATCCAGAATTCATGGACTATGTCTACTTTCTCTTCAAGGCTATTTATGGTCTTAAGCAGGCACCAAGGAAATGGTATGACACTCTATCTAAATTTTTACTTGAAAATGGTTTTGTTAGAGGTGTCATAGACAAAACTCTCTTCACAAAGAAACATAAGAATGATACAATTCTAGTCCAAGTCTATGTGGACGATATAATATTCGGGTCTACTAATGATCTTCTTTACAAGAAATTTGCTAAGTTAATGCAGGGTAAGTTTGAAATGAGCATGATGGGTGAGCTGAAGTTCTTTCTTGGATTGCAAGTAAGTCAAAGGATAGATGAGATATTTATCTGTCAATCCAAGTATGTCAAAGAGCTTCTCAAGAAATATCAAATGGAGGACTCATCTTCAGCAAGAACACCATCATCTACAGCTGTCAAATTTGGAGCATGTGAAAATTCTGCCAAGGTAGATATCACAAGCTACAGAAGTATGATAGGCTCATTACTTTATCTTACTGCAAGTAGACCAGATATTATGTATGCTACGTGCTTGTGTGCAAGGTTCCAATCGGATCCTAGAGATGTTCATCTCATTGCTGTGAAAAGAATCTTGAGATATCTTAAGGGTACGCCTAACTTAGGCATCTGGTACCCTAAAGATTCTGGTTTTAATCTTGTTGGATATACAGATTCAGATTATGCAGGAAGTGTTGTAGATAGGAAAAGCACCTCTGGGAGTTGTCAATTCCTAGGTGGCAGGTTGGTTTCCTGGTACAGCAAGAAACAACAAACAGTTTCCAACTCAACAGCTGAAGCTGAATATATAGCTGCTGGAAGCTGTTGCGCTCAGATCTTGTGGATTAGGAATCAGCTACGGGACTATGGCTTTGTACTTGACAAGATTCCTATTCTGTGTGACAATACAAGTGCCATAGCAATCTCCAATAATCCTGTGCAGCATACGAGGACAAAGCACATTGATATCAGGTATCATTTTATTCGAGAGCATGTCATGAATGGTACCGTGGAGTTACATTTTGTACCCACGGAAGAACAAACAGCAATTATTTTTACTAAGTCTCTTGATGAATCCACATTCACCAGAATTGTTGGTGATTTGGGTATGTTAAATAGTCCTAGTAATTAAACTAGATAATATCTGAGGTTTGCTCTTTAATAATTTATAAGTGATTACTTTGTTAATATTTGTTATTAAAATTACTTGTATAATTATTTTATCAACTTATCTTCTTGCTTGTTAATTCTTAAATCATTGTCATTATCTTCATAATATATTCCTACTTACTTCTTTTAATTTTAGAATATTTTAATTATCTCTAAAAATATTTTTCTCAAATTTTACAAGTTGAAATTAATGAGAAATCTATTTTTGTTGAAAATTACTTTTGAATATTTGTGTTGATTTAATAAGTCATATTTTCTCTTTAAATGATTTTCTATAAGAAAGTTATTTTATTAAGAAAATATATAGATTTATTAATTTACTACAAATATTTATGTAAATAGTTAATAGTTTATTAATTGGTTTGTAGTGTTTGTCCTTTTGTTATTAATGTTTGATTTCGTAAAAAGGATAACCTATGGCATTTTTTAGTATTTTCTTATTTTCTATTTAGCTATTTTTAAGTAGTTATGTTGTTGTAAATATCTTTGTAAATTGTTATCTTTTATCTTTAATATTCTGTAAATATTATTAATACAATTATTTTTTAATAGTAAAAAAAAAATTCGTATTTTTCTTTTCTTTTTAGTATTTATTTTATATAATTATTATGTATATTATTTCTTAATTTTGTATATTATTTTTCATGTGTATATAAATAGTTTGTATAGTTTTTCAGTTTAGTCACTATACTTTCAAAACTTACAAACAGGTCCCTGTACTTGGTTCTTTTGTACTTCTTCTGTTTAACACACACATATCATGCTGTTTTAACTTCTAATCTTTGTTGTGTTGTTATTAACAGAATTTCTTATATAGAACCATTGTTGGTATCAAAATGGTATATGTCAATTCAATTGTTTAGGAACTAACGCTTGATTTTCAGATTCTAACAATTGGAAGACAAGACCTAACAAGTGTTAACAAGTAGTAACAGTTGATATCTAAAATACAGGATCTAAAACATGATAAAATAGTTTTGTTTGTATTGGTTTAAACATTAACATTCATTAATTTGATTAATATTTATTGTTAATTGAATTTTTGTTTATGTTTTTGTTTAGTAAAACTGGCTCAAGATCTATATCTTTCCTAACTCAAAATTTCTTTCTACAGATGTGATTGCTTACATTGTAAATCTTTTGAAATCACAACTGTATATCATTCTATCTCTTTTGCTCATATTCTGTGATGCAGGTTCATCTAAATGGAATTTTGTTTTCTCACATGATTAGTCATAAGGTTGTAAACCCAACAACTTTTATCCCAGACTACAGTCAAACTCAAACACATTCTGACTTACCCCCTAAAAGGAAGTAACCTATCAGACTAGAGGTCACCAGGGAGTAACAGCACCTGTTGCAGCAAATAAGGATGTGTGGGATATTCAGTTGGAGAGTCACTATCTTATACACTATCCAAAATATTTCATATGCACAAAGTGAGATTGCACACACTAAGGATGAATTGACGGAAACCTGTAATCCAACCATTTTACGGTTAGGATTATAAGTTAAAGGTTCTTTAATGAACTAAGTGTCTTCACAGACATAAGAAGGAAATCTTGATCTCAATGCTAAATTTCTAGATCATTGTTTACCTTCCCAGAATTCAAATCTAGAACCTTTAAAAGGGAAATTAGTAACTTGTAGATTATGACTCAGATTCGTCTGACGAGTCTAACGAGGATTTGGGATTTGCGAACTCCCATTGCACCACCACTGACCTCTCTTGAAGGGGCTAGGGTGATTTTTCCTTGCAGGTACACTAAAGGATGTTGGTGAAAATGCACACCTAGAGGGGGTGAATAGGTGTAAATGGCTAACTATGTTTAACTAAAACCGATTTTAAAAATTACCAGAAACAGCTTACTGATTTCGTTTTATGCAGAGACAAATGGTATGCTGAATGCACAGATAATCAGTACAGTAAAGTGCAGAAACAGTAAGCCAGATGTAAGCAGTGAGTAAAGAGCAGAAAATAAAGAACACAGAGACTTTTAGCCAGGTTCGACCCCTAACCCCTATGGTCTACGTCCTGGTCCCTTACCAACTTGGTAAGAGAATATATTATTGATCACTGAAATAAAACCAATTACAAGATACAATAATATATCTCCCTTAATTCCCAGCTGTTGACAAATGGCGAGCTGAACTCCTGTTTCTGAACTTGCTCTCTAAGCTATACTTCCCAAGTATACTCCTCTAGCAACGTTCACCAAACCCTAGTTCCCTAGCCAATCTGTCCAACAACTCAACCTTACAAATCGAACAATACAATCAATAATGGATACAACTCAAACTATGAACTCTCTAAGATATAGCACGTATATATTATATTAAGAGCTCGAGAGAACGAAAGATATAGCAATGAGAAACTGAGTTGTTTGAAATCTTGTGTGCTTGAAAGTTTTCTCTGAATGATCTCTGGATTGTTAGAAACGAATGAACACAAGAACCAGTTTATAAAGCTTCACACCAACGTTCAGAAAATCAATCACCAATTATTCGAACGATTTGAAATCAATTTCCAACGTTCAATTGGTTAGAGATTTTACAAACGTTCTTGTGAACGTTAGACAGAGGGTTTGGAAGAAAGAAATCGATGAAAACATAACCCTTCTGATTTGTATAGATATAAAACGCGTATAGGAGATTTTGTAGAAAGAAATCTTTTAAATAAGGAAACTCCTATAAGTTTTATAAAATAATTTAAAGAAGGATATTTGAAAAGATTTGAGCTCTAGAATATATTGTGTACGTATTATATAATAAAGAGTCCTCACAATATATTGCCTGAAATAAATCCTTGAGAATTAATCTTGATCTTTATCTTCAGAATTTCTGGCAGTTTGCAAATGGCTTGCTGTTTGTGTCTGTCAGTGCAAATGGCTTGCTAAACTATCTCTGTTGTAACACCAAGTGGCTTGCTGTATATATATACTCTGTAAACTTAATATACCCTGCAAAACCAAGTTAGTACAACCATAACACAATGTTTTATATCAAACTACAAGCAAATAGCTTGCTGAATGTGATCATCAAAACCATAGGAGTATCAATCTCCCCCTTTTTGATGATTACACAATATTTAGGAGAAATAAGAACTCCCCCGAAATCCCTGCATATTAGTACATTTTGATATAAAACAGATTCAAGATAAACAACATAATCATATCTAAACCGAATATCTTGACCAAACAAGCAAATAAATTCTCCTAAATTTCTCCCCCTTAATCCATCAAAATTCAACAAAAAGAATATTAGTCCAGGTCTGGAATAAGCATAGAGAAATAAAGTTTAAAAATTTAATCATGGTAATGGCATATAAACAGTTCAGATGCAAATGGTAAGCCAACGTTACCCATTCTGTGCTTGTCAGCTTGCTGACTACACAGTACACATGCCAAGTTCCATTCGAATAGCTGCAAATCTTTCTTCAGCCAATGGCTTTGTGAAGATATCTGCTAGTTGAACTTCAGTTGAGACAAATACCAACTCAATCTTCCCTTTTGTTGCATTATCTCTTAAGAAATGGTGACGAACGTCGATATGCTTTGTTCTTGAGTGATTCACAGGATTCTTGGAGATATTGATAGCACTCGTGTTGTCACAATATATTGGAATCTTGCCACACTTGATATTAAAATCCTTTAGAGTTTGAATCATCCATAAAATTTGAGAGCAACAGCTACCAGCTGCTAAATATTCTCCTTCGGCCGTTGAAAGAGCAACAGAAGCTTGCTTTTTGCTTTGCCATGAAACCAAGCTTTGTCCAAGGAATGTACAAACACCACTTGTACTCTTTCTATCAGTTTGAGACCCTGCATAATCTGCATCACTATACCCCACGAGATCAAAAGTATTTGTGATAGGATAGAACAAACCAAGATTGATAGTACCACTTAAGTATTTAAAAATTCTTTTAACTGCATTTAAGTGAGACTCTTTAGGGTTGGATTGAAACCTTGCACAAACACAAACACTATACATGATATCAGGTCTTGAGGCAGTTAAATATAGCAGACTTCCAATCATACCTCTATACCTTTTGACATCCACAACCTTACCATTCTCATCTGCAAACAGCTTGCTGTTTTGAGTCATAGGAGTTGTTTTTGCTTTGACATCTTCAAAACCAAATCTTTTGAGCAGATTCTTTGTATACTGGATTGATGCACATAAATACCATCATTGGTTTGCTTGATTTGGAGACCCAAGAAATAGTTGAGTTCCCCCATCATGCTCATGTCAAATTCATCGTACATGCACTTAGAAAACCACTCACACATAGATTCATTAGTAGAACCAAATACAATATCATCCACATATATTTGTATAACAAGAATATCTTTACCATTTTGCTTTGTAAATAATGTTGGATCGATATTACCTCGAGTAAATCCATTTTTGAGAAGAAACTTACTAAGCCTCTCATACCACGCTCTAGGGGCCTGTCTTAAACCATATAATGCCTTCTTGAGCTTGTAAACATAGTCATGAAACTTCTCATGTTCGAATCCAGGAGGCTGTTTGACATAGACTTCCTCATCCAGCACGCCATTTAGGAATGCACTTTTTACGTCCATTTGATATAACTTGAATTTCTTGTAGCATGCATAAGCAAGAAGCATTCTGATTGATTCTAAACGAGCTACAGGTGCATATGTTTCTTCAAAATCAATTCCTTCTTGTTGATTATAGCCTTGAGCCACGAGCCTTGCCTTATTTCGAGTAACTGTTCCAAATTCATCCACTTTGTTCTTGAACACCCATTTGGTTCCTATGATAGAAGCATCTTCTGGTGGCTTTACAAGTTCCCAAACATCACATCTCTCGAATTGGTTGAGTTCTTCTTGCATTGCCATGATCCAATTTTCATCTTCTAGTGCTTCCTTGATATTTTTGGGTTCTTCTTGAGCTAAAAAGGCAGCATAAGCACAAAAGTTTGCTTTTCCTCTCCTTGTTGTGATTCCATCTGAGATATTTCCAATGACAAGTTCTGGAGGATGATTCTTTATTGTCCTTGTAGCCTTTGGTAGAGAATATTGAGCAATTTCTTCATTTGAAGTTATTCTGACCACTTCAGCTTGCTGACTTGAAGTTCCAGCTTGCTGTTTTCCATTCTCAGTAGTGTTCTTGGCTTGCTGACTTCCAGTTTCAGCAGTATTGTTGGCTTGCTGATTTCCAGTAACTTGAGGTTGTATATTATCAGTTTCACCTGCAAATTCTTCCTCTTCTCTTGGCAGATCATTGTTAGGTTCTTGAAAAGTAACATCAATAGATTCTTCAACTATATGTTTATTTAAATTATAAACTCTATATGCTCTACTAGTTAAAGAATAGCCAAGAAAAATTGCTTCATAAGACTTAGCATCGAATTTACCATCATTATCAATTGTCTTGAGCACAAAACACTTTGAGCCAAAGATTTTGAAGTAACTAATGTTTGGCTTCTTTTTCCTCAACAATTCATACGGAGTTTTGTTCAAGATAGGCCTGATTATGACTCTGTTCAACAAATAGCACGCTGTATTCACTGCTTTTGCCCAAAAACTTCTAGGCAGCTTGCTTTCTTGCAAAAGAGTCCTTGCTGTTTCTTGTAGTGACCTGTTCTTCCTTTCTACCACTCCATTTTGTTGTGGAGTCCTTGGTGCAGAAAATTCATGTGTAATTCCTCTTTTTTCACAATAAGCAATGAAGTCTTTGTTGAGAAATTCACCTCCTCTATCACTCCTTATACCTACAAGTCTTGTATTCAACTTGTTCTCAAGTAATTTGATTAGCTTCTTAAACTCATCAAAAGCACAATCTTTAGTACGAAGAAATAATACCCATGTAAATCTAGAATAATCATCTACAATCACAAAACCATATTGTTTACCTCCAATACTCTTGTAAGCTTCTGGACCAAATAAGTCCAAATGCAGAAGCTCTAAGGGTTTAGAAGTAGATACCATTTTCTTTGATTTGTGAGTACTTCGAAGCTGTTTTCCCAATTGGCAAGCTGAACATACTTCTGTTTTGACATACTTTAGTTTGGGCAGCCCTCTCACTAGTTTCTTGCTTGATAACTTTCTAAGCAAATCCATGTGTGCATGACCCAATCTTCTATGCCAAATATATGGATCATTATCCATTGCAGCCAAACAACATGCTGTTTCCTGCATATCAAAGTCTAATACATATATATTTCCTTCCCTTCTAGCAACTAGGGGGAATTTGTTAGTACCAATAGTAATAATAGCTTTATCAATGCCTAATTCAACATGATGTCCATCATCAAATAATTGAGTAACACTCAGCAAATTATAAGAAAGACCTTTGACATATTGAACTTTATCAATTGAAATATTACTATTACCAATAGAACCGGTACCAAGGATTTGAAGAGTTTTGCTATTTCCAATTGTCACTCTTCCACCCTTTTTCATTTTGAGATTAATAAACTGAGATTTATCTCCACACATATGTCTTGTGCATCCACTGTCCAAGATCCATTGCTTTGACTTGACCTTAGCAGCAAGGCACATCTACAAAACAAACAAAAATAACTCAATGTTTTGGTACCCATATAGGTTTGGGTCCAGGTTGGTTAGTAGCAAGAATATATAAAGCATTTAAATCAGATTTCTTGATCCACATTTGAACCACTTTTGGGGACTGATCATTCTGTTGGTAAGCTGTTTGTCTCCTGCTATTTGTATTCTGGTATGCTGTTTGTCTCCTGTCTGGTCCATTCTGGTAAGCTATTTTCTGTTTGCCTGATCCATTCTGGTATGCTGTTTTCGTCTTATGATATACTTGAACCACACAATTCTTTTCCAGATGTCCTTTTCCACCACATTTGTTGCATGTCTTCCAAGGCATAGCATAATTGTAGGGAATGCCATTCCTTCCATCATATTTGAGCACCTTATCTTTCTTGTTGAAATTTAGACCAACACCTTCTCTGACTAAGGGGACATTTGCCTTCTTCATCATTGTCTTTAAAGTGTCTTCACCTTGAACAAAAGTTTCCATGCCCTTCTTGAGATCTTTGACTTCTGTTTCTAGGAGAGTGATCACTTCAGCTTGCTGTTTGATGAGTTCAGCTTGCTGAACTCTCTTTTCAGCAGTTTTTGATGATTCGGCTTGGCTAGATTCCTTCATTTTGTATGATTCCAATGCTTTAGCTTTAGTTTTGACATCAGACCTTAGCTCTTTGATTTCTTCAGTCAAGGTCTTGTTTCTCTTTCCAAGTAACTTGACATTAGCCTCTAAATGTCTGTTCTTAGTATTGAGTTCCTTGATCTCTGTAGCTTTACTGAATGAAGTTGAATCCCATTCTTCCATTTTTGGCAACAGATCTTTTACCATTTTGGATAAATAGGCATTCTTATCAGTCAGCTTGCTGATTTCAGCCTTTAGTGCCATGTGTTCTTCAATTGTAACACTATTTTGTTCCTGCATGGTTAGTGAATCTAACAATGTATCATCTGAAGAAATGTAATCATTAGAAGAGTTTACCTCACTAGAATCCTCTTCAGAATCAGTTTCAGCATACACTCCTTCTGAATTTCCTTGAGTAAATTCATCTTCAATTCCAACAAGTGCTAAGTTCACCATCTCTTCACTTGAGTCATCACTGGAATCTGAATCATCATCACTCCAAGTCAGTAGAGCCTTTGATTTCTTCTTATCCTTGAAAATAGTAGGCTGTTTTGACTTCAGTTTGTAGCAGTTCCTTTTATAATGACCTGGCTTGCCACATTCGAAACAAGTTTCCTCCTTAGAGTCTTTTGAGCCTTTCTTGTTGTTGTAGTAGCCACCTCTTTCCCTTTTCATCATGTTCTTCTTTTCTATCAGCCTCTTGATCTTCTTTGAAATAAGTGCAAGTTCCTCATCTGAATCAGATTCATCATTAGAGTCAATTGGCTTGCTGTTTTTAGAATGGAGAGCCATATTCTTCATCTTTTCTGTTGGAGCTTTAACACTTGAACTTCCCACCTGATTTCCATTTATCTTGCTTTCAAATTGCTCTAGCTCAGCAAATACAGCCAAGTGATCCATAGTATCAATAAGTGGTGAGGATTCTAAGGCAGTAACTTTGGCTTCGTAGATAAATGGTACTGCACTTAAGACCTTCATATTGATTTCATCTTGTGGTATAGATTTTCCAAGCCTCTTCAGTGAGTTAATAGTAACTTGAAACCGTGCTTGACTATCCTTGATAGTTTCACCTTCATTAAGCTTGAAGTTTCCAAAGTCATTCATTAGCTTGCTAAGTTTCACTTTCTTTAGAGATTTCGAACCTTCATGATAAGTCTCCAAAGCATCCCACATTTCTTTTGCTGATTTGAGAGAAGATACTTTATCATATTCAGCCTGGTTCAAACCATTCATAAGAGAACTCCTTGCCTTTCCATTGTAGCCAAGTTTGATTAATTCATCCGGAGTGAGATCATCAACATCCTTTGGCTTGCCATCCTTGTCAAGAAAGACATATGGACCTTTCTGCACAACTCTCAGAACTAATGGATCTCTGGATAAGTGAGTTTCCATGCTGCTTTTCCACCAGTGGTAGTTGTGTGTGCCATGAAGAAGTGGAGGCCTAAAATCAGATTTTCCTTCGGGATAGTTTTCAGCCATTATGATCGAATACTTTCCTGTTACAGAATTGTTAGTATACCAATGCTCTGATACCAAATGAAAATGCACACCTAGAGGGGGGTGAATAGGTGTAAATGGCTAACTATGTTTAACTAAAACCGATTTTAAAAATTACCAGAAACAGCTTACTGATTTCGTTTTATGCAGAGACAAATGGTATGCTGAATGCACAGATAATCAGTACAGTAAAGTGCAGAAACAGTAAGCCAGATGTAAGTAGTGAGTAAAGAGCAGAAAATAAAGAACACAGAGACTTTTAGCCAGGTTCGACCCCTAACCCCTATGGTCTACGTCCTGGTCCCTTACCAACTTGGTAAGAGAATATATTATTGATCACAACTGAAATAAAACCAATTACAAGATACAATAATATATCTCCCTTAATTCCCAGCTGTTGACAAATGGCGAGCTGAACTCCTGTTTCTGAACTTGCTCTCTAAGCTATACTTCCCAAGTATACTCCTCTAGCAACGTTCACCAAACCCTAGTTCCCTAGCCAATCTGTCCAACAACTCAACCTTACAAATCGAACAATACAATCAATAATGGATACAACTCAAACTATGAACTCTCTAAGATATAGCACGTATATATTATATTAAGAGCTCGAGAGAACGAAAGATATAGCAATGAGAAACTGAGTTGTTTGAAATCTTGTGTGCTTGAAAGTTTTCTCTGAATGATCTCTGGATTGTTAGAAACGAATGAACACAAGAACCAGTTTATAAAGCTTCACACCAACGTTCAGAAAATCAATCACCAATTATTCGAACGATTTGAAATCAATTTCCAACGTTCAATTGGTTAGAGATTTTACAAACGTTCTTGTGAACGTTAGACAGAGGGTTTGGAAGAAAGAAATCGATGAAAACATAACCCTTCCGATTTGTATAGATATAAAACGCGTATAGGAGATTTTGTAGAAAGAAATCTTTTAAATAAGGAAACTCCTATAAGTTTTATAAAATAATTTAAAGAAGGATATTTGAAAAGATTTGAGCTCTAGAATATATTGTGTACGTATTATATAATAAAGAGTCCTCACAATATATTGCCTGAAATAAATCCTTGAGAATTAATCTTGATCTTTATCTTCAGAATTTCTGGCAGTTTGCAAATGGCTTGCTGTTTGTGTCTTTCAGTGCAAATGGCTTGCTAAACTGTCTCTGTTGTAACACCAAGTGGCTTGCTGTATATATATACTCTGTAAACTTAATATACCCTGCAAAACCAAGTTAGTACAACCATAACACTATGTTTTATATCAAACTACAAGCAAATAGCTTGCTGAATGTGATCATCAAAACCATAGGAGTATCAGTTGGAGCTATGAGTGATATGAGTGATACACTAGTGAGCAAGAGTGTAAACACAGAGAGAAGTGAGACACTCAACACAAATGAGTGGAGAGAAGAGTGAAACACTTGTGAGGTACACTAAACACTATCACACACTCACAGTGAAGAAGAAAATGAAACTTTCTTTCTAACAAAGAACTCTATAATTGGTACAACTACTTTGTCAACTAGTTGATTGGAGGATTCCTCAACTAAGGGGGAGAAGTAAAGGGGTACAAGAAAAAGGAGAGTAGGTTAGAAAGGGGGAGCATTTACAGACTTTGCTTTGGAAGAGAAGCAAGTCAAGTTACTAAGGGGGAGATTTAGATGGAAAAGTAAGAGAACTTTCAGTTTAGATGAAAGTGGAGTAATAAGGAGGAGTACATCACAATACTATTCTATCAGTCTTTCAATGTACTATGTATAAAGGCTAAGTGGAAGAGTAGTAGATTTCCCAGAAGTTATAGAAATGGTATTTATTCACCATTGTCTATTTATTAGGAGCAGTTGTTTTTCTTAAGTGAGAAAAGCTGTGTCAGAGAAGGGAAGTGATTGTAAATCAAGAATTGCTGATAATCACCAATGTAAGATATGAAGGATTATCAGGCAGAGATATGAAGAATCAGAAATGAAGATGAGTTATCTATTGAAGATCAGTTCAGTGCTAGAGGAACAATCATCTATCATTTCATCAACTGAGGATTCTGGAATTGTTAAATTCAAACCAGAGAAATTTTTTTATGTACTATTTGCTAAGCTTTTAAATGCTTAATCTTTTTCTTGTTTAAGTGAGTTAGTTGAGTTATCCTCTAGGTATTTGATTGTTATTGTCTAACAAACAAATAGGGGGAGATTAAAAGGCATATGATGTAGCCTATTTGTATTTCGAGGATACAACTCAACTTAAACAAGATTGTAATAGTAAATAGTATATAGACTGTCACAAGGAATCTCAGATTGTATTATCTGTCAGAAGAAAAAGATAAAGGTCAATCTACAGGCTTGAGGAATTACTACATTGAAAGAATCTCAGTCATCTGATCAAGCCTCAGTGGAGTATTTGTTAAGAAGTGGATTCATTTAAAGTGACAGAGATTTCAAGGTGATAGAGACAGTACAGAAGATTAAAGAGAGAGAGGAGAAAAGAAAAGGAACCAGATTTTACAGTCAATATATGAAGAACAGTCATTGCGGTTAGTCACTCATGAACCAGACAGTACATCGAGTGTCAACATTCAACAGTGGTTGTTCATCATTAACTTCAGTGGTTCAAGCTATCAAGACTGGTATGAGAGAAAATCATTGTGCAAGCAATAAAAGTGCTAAATTAATTAACCACAAGGATTTTATTATCAAGTGGACTGGCTACGAGGAAAAAGAATTATCATAAAGAAATTCTAAATGATATATTCTTAATGCTGAAACTCCGGTTAGAATTGTTGTAATTTTTGCTAAGCAAAAGGAGTCCGGTTTCACATCCTCAAGAGACCGTAGCTTACACCTGGACGGGTTATGAGAAAATAGAATTATCACAACAGAATGGAAAGTGATATATTCTTAAAGCTGGAATCCCGGTTGGAATTGATATATTTTTTGTTAAGCAAAAGGAGTCCGGTTCCAGACGTTCAGGTAACCGCAGTTTAGAGTTTAAGTATAATTTTATATTAATAAATATTTTATTTATTTAGAAAATTATATTTATAAATATCTAATAATATTAGATATTTATTTTTATAATTTCTGAATTAAATTAATTATTTATTAATTAAAGATTATAAGCTTTGCGGGTTAAAAAGCATTTCTAAGGAACCCTCCAAGTAAAGATAAAATAAGCCCCGGTTTTACATTTGAATTAGCAGGTCAGAAATGAGTTTGTTGTGTAATTGAATTGTTTAAACAAATAAACAAGTGAATTGTACAAGTCTGTCAACCACGTGAAGGTTGTCGGCAGAGGTCCACTTTCCCTGTTTCCGCGTGTATCACACGCGCCCGAAACAAAACAATGTTAACAGCTCGCTTGCTCCTCCTCTAGCTTTCCGCGAGTGGTCTTCGTTCAACAGCAATGTGACAATTGTTATACCGAGAGTTATATTCGAATGATAGTCATATTTAGTTCAAAATTGGATAGTTATACCGATAGTTATATTATTATTAATCGATTGTTATATCAGTAAAAACAAAGCAATATGACTATGGATGCGATATAAAAGAGACAGAAGACAGAAGCATCAGTACGCACATCAGAAAAAGAACCCAGCAGCTCATATCTCTCTCTCTCAAGAACACCAAGCTCATATTAATTCCCAGAAAATTAAGTTCATCATCTTTGTAATATTTGTTCCACTGGAAGTTAATTATTTGTGATTCTTGTACTACTAGCGAATTAAGTTTCCTAGTTCATATCTTGATATCTTGATTTTTATTAACTAAATTAGAAAAGTTCATGTCGAATTTTCTAATTAGTTATTAATTACTTGATAATCATTTGTACTGAAATTGTAACACCTATCAAGTTAATATATTGTTATATTCAACTTGAAAATTTGTTTCAATTAATTCCGCACAAATTTGTCTAAACTAAATTTTATTTAAAGGACAAATTTCGATAAATTGGTATAGATTGTATTCAGCCCCCCTTCTACAATCTTATCGAATCAATTAGACAATTACTAAACTACCGTTACTAAACTTAAACTACCCTTCAATACCATGCAAGAATATCTATATATCAACATGCCAACGCGGTGACAAGTTTTATATGAAAACATTTCCAAAATTTATGAGGCTTCTATATTAATCTATACTATCTATTTATACTATACTATAATAACTAGCTTTATAACCTGTGCAAGGCACGTGCATGTTCTAGCTAGGTTGTAGTTTGTGATTTGCATATACTGTACATACTATATATTGTAGCAGTGTGGAACCAAAGTGTTTCATCTACAGATAAGGAGTAAGTAGGAGCTCACTTAGTAAGGGAAATCCGTTGTATTAACAAAGCAGTTCTCATGGTAGGACACATACATGTATCTGTAATATTAAAGATGGCAAGAATGTTACCAAAAACAACCTATGAAAAACAATGATGACTTTGTTAAAACATACTGTAGTCCCCAAGCACATTAATCATGAGATTTTAAGCAGCATGTAAATTGCACCGGCACAGGCTTTTCGGTAATGCTTTACAGGTACATATACGAAGATCATATACTTGTAACTGCGGGGAAGATTAGCCCGTACAAGGCACGTACTGGAAATGCTCTATATCACCAATTTTATACATTACAGTCGCGAGCCAGTTCTAAAATCGCAATCAACATCTATTACAATAGAACACAAAAATAAATTAAACATTGGTTACAACTGCTAAAAAATTAATCTGCCAAACTATTAGATGATTTCTTACCACTTATAAGAGTTGAACATGCTCTAACATTCACTACGCAACTCATCATTAAGCTAGTATTCAAGTAAAATATAAGTTCGCAAGGCATGTGAAATAGAAGTTCCATATGCGGTACTTGCAAGTTGCAACTAAGGCGATTATTGTGTGGGTGACAAGAGGAAGAAGACATTTTGAGCTAAAATTGTTTGTTCAATTTGGCATACTTCCTCGCAGCCAATCAGTGATCATTTCCATTGGTGTCAAAATAGTATATGTAGTTTGTTCTTTGAAGGGTGGACAGAAGGGTGTCCACTGGACCAAGACCTGCAACAAAATGAATCTTCTTTAGATGCCAGTCATTAGGACTCAAATTCAATAGATTAATCTTAGGCGGTTGGCTTCCAAAGGAGGAAAAAAAATTACGAGTGGTTGATTTGAGAGCAATGTATAACATTAAGGTTGCAATGATGCATGTCTTAGAAATAATTGCTACATATAATATAGTTTGTCCTTGTTCTTTACACAATTTTGAAGAATTTTAAGTTGGTCATAGCTAAAACTATGATAAGTTTTTTAGCTAGAAATTGATAGACCCTAATCGGAACTTTGTAAGCAAAAATACAAGACGAAACTTAACTCGAAACAAACTGATTCTAGACAAGCACCAAGAATGTTTGTGGTTAGTTTGAGAAAACAAAATAGAGATATAAATATATTGAGTACAACACTTAAGTATTTCGCGAAAGATTTTAAAACATATCTAGAAACATGTGGAGTATCATAAAGTCAATTATTAAACTATAAATTTTTTTCACAGTAACTATTTGGTCTAGGCATTTTTACCAAAGCTATGGATTTACCAGAAACCAGTGTAACTAAAAAGAAAAATCAATAAATGAACATAAATAGGAATATGTGCTGATGCAAAATTTGATGAGTCTTTCAGGATAACAACAAACAAAAAAATTCAGCATTTAAATAGATCATATGGGCAGGACCAAAGCTATCTTTGCAATTTGAGCAAGACATCTTTAGATTCTTGATGTGTTGTTGCTATTTTAATTAAAATGTCAATGTTTAAGGTCATTGTGGGAGTCAGTAGGTAGTGAAGTTGCTGCGCGATGAGCTACTGATAATGGAAGTAGCTGAAGAGGAGTTAAACACGAGTGTAGCATAAACTTAGTTAAGAACCTAGATTCATTTTTTGTAGGTAGTATATGATTAAAATACAATCTCCATTTTCCATTTCAAGGCCAATATCCGGTGTCTTTACTTTAGTAGGGAGTCATGACACAACAATGCCAAGAAAATATGTTTATGCCCAAGAACTACAATTTTAATATTTTTATGGGACTTTACAATTATAATATGTAATATTGATTGTGGCTTATGTATAAGTATGCCCTGGATTTTCAAAACCTATGCTGCGAAACCTCCATTGACTTGCTAAGAATCCTATATAACCAAATTATATATTACAAGTCGTACATGAAAACAAGCATTTTACGGTGCATGGCATCTTCTTGAAGAATGAATTTGTAAAAAAAACTGCGAGCATTAAGGTTTGTTGGCACTAGGCACATCAACAGCAGATTCATGGTCAAGCAGCTTTACTCCCGCAGATCACATGAAAACAAATAAGTATCCAAATCCTGCAATACAGAACACCTCATAAAGAAACAAAACAGACATACCTTCACAGAGCTATTACATGACTTAATTTTTATAATTTAAAATCGCATTATCACAGTTAATCCATAAAATACAATCTCGACATTCCGTACATCTTTAATCCTGACATCCTAAACCAAAGTATGAATTTGATGTGTGTAATATATAATCAATCGTATATAATATACCAAGACTTGATACTTGGCTTGCAAAAGTTGCGGTTAAATTAAATAATAAGGAAATGACTGAGCGAACCATTAAAATTAACATAATTTTATATTGTAAATACAATAAATCAAGACCACATACATAAATATACTAACGAATGTGATTATGCGTCTAGTTTTGTAGTGCTAGAGATGGTAACATGGTAAATATAACATTTATTGATCGCCTCCCAAGACCAAATTAACTACATAAATTTTAGGCATATGGCATGACAACACCACAATAATTAAGATTAAAGTGTACCACACTTTGCAGCAATTAAGCATGACAATGCCACAACTCGGTCAGGGTACTGACTAAAAGTAAAGCAAATGTAACCGCGGGTGATGAAGTTCTCGGTTAGTGTTATTCATACTACACCTAAAGGAGTGGACTTAATAAATATTTGGTTTTGCATTGTTATTCGGAATGAAAGGTACAACTTTATTTTGTTTGCATGCCAAATATAGCTTGCTATCTATCTCCCGGCAACTGCGTGAAAACTTAATGCCAAATATAATGTCCCATGCATTCTTCAGTTAAAATACAGAAAAAATAATAGAATATTAGTGACTTAATGTACATCTCATTCACAAGCCAGAGCTTTTATTTCAAGTATAGTTGCAAAACTTTTCCTTTAAATAGATGAACTATTACGCTGGGAAAGCTGTAAAGCAAGGCTTTTAATTCGAGGAAATTGAAAAGAACCCTTAAACCTATTCCACTTAACTACTTTAGGACACGAGCTTTTTGCCAACTATGGTAGAAATTCAAGTCTGCATCAGCTTTCATGCACATAGTCTTGAATGACCAACCAGTTGAACTTCTAGTGAAACCCTTTTGTTTTCTTCACTTGGTCAAGACTCGAGAGCAAACATTTAAAACTAAACAAACAGTGCACTACAAATAAAACACAAAGGAATTTGTAAATACAAAAATGGTCAGATGGGAGCTAACTTTGCTGTACTAAATTTTTTATATACGCTACATTTACGTCCACGGATTCACTAAATTACATATACTAATGCATCCATTGACTAAGGGTCTAACGCGAGAAAAGTAATCCATTCATGGTGTAGGCAAATGAGCCTCAAATTCCCTTTTAAGTTAAACATGGTCATGCAAGCAATGTAATATTTAGATATCGAATTTCCCGTCCTGTTATCATGATCTGGCTGTAACACTATAATTTCACCAACATTACATTTTTTTTGTTGGTGCACTCTTTTATGCGTAGCTTCTTTCGAATTTCTCCATTTTCATCACCATCACCTGAGAGTACTCATATTAATTTGAACTTCTCATTCCAAGTTAATACAATATATATAACTCACTAAAGCAAGAGGATTAAAATGTTTCTTGTTTTACCTACCTCTGCACGGATGTGTGTTGTCACCATTGAAAGGTTGTATGTTTTCATCTAGGGACGGAGGTGTGACTCATAGACACTCGAGCGACTATTGATCCATGCACTAAATCAATATTCGTCATCAAACCAGAGACACAAATTTGTAAGCATTTAAGAACATTGATAAGTACTAATACAATACACAACTCTATATGCCATAATTAGCATATGCAGATATGCTGCTCAAGGACAAATAGTAAGAGAGGCAAAATCATAATATGCTTATTTGAATAATATTCACAAATTGCTCACCTAAAAAATTTGCTTTAAAAAATACCAACCAAACAAAAGATCAAACACATGGCGTTATTCCTGCAAGAAGTTGAAAAATAATAAACATCCATGGCCATCTTTCCAAGCACAATCCACTGGTTTTTTTTGCTATTAGAGGGCCAAAGATTAAAACTTACAAAGATGCATGGTGCAATCCCATATGATCAGGTTTAGATGTTAGACAAGTTTTTCAAAGTTACATTGATCCACAAGCATCACAACACCAGGCATCCTTTCAATAATGGCACATAAAGTATTTGAAAAAGGAATTAGGACCTTACTAAAATCATCAACACATAAATTTACCTCAAAATAGTTGCCAAATTGCCAATTAGCAAGCATTTAATTAGGGTGCCATGAGTAATTCATCCTCCATTTGTACATATTTCTCTACCTCGTGTATACTAACACTGCAATTCTATCTACCCCAAACTTACAATAACACATATATCTTCATTCCACCGCAAATGAAACATTATATCGTAATCAAAATTATCGAAAACAACAACAATCAATTAATAACATGTGCACATAAGATACATAAGTGTGTGTATATCATACTTGTGTAGGAGTGGCCACGAGAGTACGCGACTCGAATATTTGCAAATACGGCGACATATTGGAGTTCACCGACCGATTAAGTAGCTTCTCCGGTGAATTAGGTTTATTAGAGGCACTGGTATCTTGGCACTATTACGAGAATTGAGCGTAGCACAAGGCTTGAACGATAGTGTTTGATGGATTATGGTGAAGATGCCATTGGGATTGTTTCCTCAAATACGACGATGGAAATAGGAGGATAGAATTGTAACTTAACACTGAATAAAATCATTCACAAAGGTGTATGTTGCTATATTAGATATATAATAGATAGATTGAAAGGGGTATAATTTATAGTTTGCTTAGAGTAACTCCAACGGGAGTCACCTGTTAGCTATATTGTCCTACGTGGCCATGTATATAGCTATCCTCTAAAAAAAAGCCCACTCCAACGCTGTACTCTCATTAGTTAAAATTATACCTATCCTCTTCTAGTCTTCCAAATCTAGAAATCTCCATCCCATCCTCTAAATCTCATCCAACTCATCTCCCGCTAAAATTCTATTTCTCCCTCCCACTTATTTCTCTCCCATTTACTTTTCCCGCTTATTTCTTTCCCATTTACTTCCCAGCTCTCTCTCCCGCTGTTGCATCCTGCAAAGGTATGATTTTATCTCTTTTATTTTCATAAGTTTTATAAATTAGGGTGATGATTTGTTTCTATTCAATCTGATTTCCGCTCTTAAATTAGGGTTTTGGTTTACAGATTTAGGAATTTTCCAAAATTTTCTCATTTTTGATATCTTGTTTTTGTAAAAAATGGAAGGCTCCTTTATATCTTTGCTCAAAGAAGGCTCATTTTCACAATTTGAAGATATGATTTTTACTCAACCAGCTCCTCAACCAGTCCCGCAATCCGAACGCCAAAAAGAGGCTTCGAAACAGAAAAAGTGTAAAAGATCAAAGAACTTCTTAATTGAGGAAGATATGTTGCTTATTTCCGGTTGGTTGAATTTGAGTATGGATCCGGTGCAAGGTAGCAATCAGACATATGCATGTTATTGGGATATGATTTGGAATTATTTTGAGAAAAATAAAGCAGGGCTTGCAATTGAACGAACCCCTAATTCGTTGCGTAATCGATGGTGCACAATCAACGAAAAAGTATCAAAATTTGTTGGATTCTACAACAAAATTTGTGGAAGAAATCAAAGTGGAATAAGCGAGCAAGATAAGGTATTGGATATTTGTTTTAATTTTTGTTTAGTCTGATTCTTTTAGTTGATGCTCATAGTGGTAATTATAGTGCATATGTGATATATATGTTTAGCTTAGCTTAGCTTCTGTTGAAATATTTGGACTGGTTATCTCCGAATTGTCTTATTAATCTAGTTTAGCTGGTCTTATAGTTACTTGTGCCTGCGTTGCTTAGAAAATGATCGATTAAGATGGTCAAGTCTAAAGGAACTAAGTAATTAACATCCTTTAGCTCAATGCATTCATTTAACAAAAGCAATTGCATATCATAAAAATAAAAATTGTACTTTCTAGGATGGTACTGGACTTTATTTTCAATCTTGCAGATATATTTCCCAGGGGGTTGTGCTATTTGGTGGTGTTAATTTGTCACTTTGTAATCTTGAAAAAAATTAATAAGTAGTAACATTATTGAATTAGATACTGTTGGTAAATGTTAATAGTGCGTAATAGTATTTTATTGTTCTTGTTAAATTGTTCTGTAACACGTTTTGTTGTAATACTTCTAGTACTTTCTTGGTTTTGGAGTGCTAAAGCAAATATATGAGCAATGAACTGTCAGAATGTTCCTGCATTTAGATTGTGCTTAATTTGTACATGGACTCTGTTTTCTTTCCAGTGACAGAAATAAGTCTTAAAGTATAGTCACGGCACTATAGCTACTCAGTTTGCATAGTGTAATACTAATTCCATAACTTAAATTTAAAAATTCAGAGAGAGAGAGAGACAAAAGTCACAAAATAGTTGAAGACATTTGAATTGGCCTTTAGGGAGAAAGTCGTATCGCATGTTTTTAATTGAGAGGGCAGCCCAGTCCAATAATGGCGAATTAGGTTAAATTGAAATGCATATAAAATGAAACCTCTATGCAGAATGTAAAGCTGGTGAGTTTTTGGGTCCCTCTCTACCCCTCCCCCTCCCATCCCTTTATTTGTTTTGTGTTGTGGTATATATTTTGTTTGATTGTAGTTTGTAATATCTAGTAGTATGCCCCAATTGTGTCATTGCAAAAGCAAGGAAAAGTAGCCTATGAGGATTAGAATATGAGAAAGCACAGATATATGCAACTAGCGGCTTAAGTTTGAAAGTGAGTGTTAATGATGATCTGTTGACAGAAATTTGGCAGCGCTAGTGCAAGTGCTGCAATGAAGTTAGTAAAAAAAGGTGTTGTAATGAATTTGTCGAACTGCTTAGAATATTTAGATTGTTTACTTCTCAGTGTACAAATGCTATCATTAGAATCACCACGAGTGCAGTGGTAAAGAAGTAAAAAGAATTCAATTTGATTTGGAAGTTTAGTTTTGATCAGACAGGACAGCCTTATGGCTACATGGAATTTCAAATTTTATAGCAGACTATAGATACAACATTGATTTCCAAATCAAAATATATAGGACCTCTTTTATGGCACAGAACATAAGTTTTAGGTTTTGGTTCCAAATTTTAAATACTTTTGATGGAATGATGGATGTTGATAAACTTATCCCTTCTCTTTTTACGCCTTGTTCGCGTCATGTAAAATTGAACTAATTCAGAAGATAAAATAACAGAAACTGAAAGAATATCTAGTTTCTAGATTCGGAAAATACTACACTAAACTACATAGATAATTTCGTATTTGTATTTGTGGTGTTTTTATGCCTTTGTTCTTAAAGGCCTTCCAATTTCTATTATCCAGATCCTCCTACTATATTGTGCTTGATCTTTTGTTAGATTCTGCAATACAGTTTGAGTATTCTAGTGATCGATAGCAGGTCTCTCTGCTCGACCATGAACTTCCCAGTAATCTTCTTAGTAGATTCTGTTGTGAGGAAAAAATGGTACAACACTTCAATGAAATTATTAAAAGAATCAACCACAATAATCTAAGAACAATGATTAAATAAACCGAATTATACCCCGAAAACCCTAATCTCAAGAACCCTAATCCGAAAGGGAGAGGAGTGATTCAATGGACTGGATTTGCAAGAACTCCCAGCTATGGTGACTGAATACGTCCTATTCAGTCGAGAATTCACAGCCAAGAGCAAGTGTTAGAAGTGTATATGTGTCCAAAAAAAACCCTTGCAAATTGCCTACATACTCTTATATTTATAGGAGATCAAGTCCCATGTAGTTCTTGATATTCCTTCACGTTCTGATAAGACTAATCCTCCACAACTGACCTCCATTCATCGTTAATCCATCCTCTCATAATTATCCAGTCGTTATTTTATGATTAATCCATGTTTCCATGACATATCCACATATATATACACGCGTATATGCATATCTCGTGTATATATGATGTTTATCTTTGATAATTGCTCTCAACGGGTCGTTCCTGATGTTTAGGGATTATATATTGGGCCGTTTGGATGTTCCCTATCTGATTCCCCGCGTTTTAAGGAGCTCCGCGATTGCTGGTGCAATTTCTGGGAACCGACGGGGTTCGCGCACGTACCCCTAGCTTGATCATTTGCCACCCAGTTGAACCCCCATAAAACCTCCATATAACACCGTCCTTATATCAGGTTCAACACCTGAACCCTTATACAAATGAACCCCGAACGAGATGCAAGAACTTCTACCTTCTTGTATATTCCTAAGGCATAGTGGGCGAAAACAACCGTACATAGCCCAACCTCTCCTTTCATATCCACCTTATTCAAACCCGTAACCTCAATGGGCCTTAAACCAAGCCCAAGGCGAATTTTAGGCACAACAGCTACCCCCCGGTTCCTTGTAGCCATTTAAATGCAAAAGGAACTGATAAGTGGATTTTATATCCACTTGGAACGTTCCATATCGGCTTAAATTGGTGTACTTGGACTCAAGTTTGTGGTATGTTTGATGTGTTTTGCTTAAACGTGCAGGTTTGAAGAAATGTCGATTAGGGGTGAACTTTCCGTTGTTTTTGGAGTTGATTTATGATATGGAATGAAGAATGACGACTTAATATCAACTATCGAGAGGATTTATAAGTCTAGAATTGAAGAATGGGAAGTGGCAAAAGAATCGGAAGAGAAAATGGATGAAAAATGAGCAAATTGTGGAAAATTCAGATTTCAGGGTATGTTGCGCAGTCTACACTGTTTTGGCCATATCTGGAGTTCTAGAAGTCCGTTTTGGACGATCTTACTGTCCACGTGAAGCTTGGGAAATTTTCTACAAGAATAAAGCAAAATCAAAATTCTGGACAGGAGTATCAGAATCCAACCCAAAGGCTATCTCAAGGCAAGGTAGCAGGAATTTTGGAAGTAGATACAGCTTCAATGATTACAGCTCAGTTGAAGGCTCTTGCTATGAAGGTGGATTCTCTTGCAAATTATGGAGTACAGCAGGTGGCTAGTGTTTGTGAGCTATGTGCGGGCGCACATGAGACGAATCAGTGTGCTATCTCTTCTGAATCAGCATAGTTCGTGAGTAATTTCCAGAGACTTGTTGCACCAGTTCCAGCCACTTATCATCCTAATAATCGGAATCATCTCAATTTCAGCTGGAGCAATAATCAAAATACTCAACAATCTTATCAGCAAGCAAAACCATTCAATCAAGGCTATCAACAGCCTTATGCTCCAAAGGCACCATATCAACCTCCTGGATTTCAGCAGCAACAGCCTCAGGCTCATTTGGGGCAATCATCTAATGATAAATCAGATGAGGTGTGGATAGCGGTAAAGAACTTACAAGCTGGCCAGAAAGTCTTGGAAACCCAGATAGGACAGATTGCAAGTGCCTTACTTAGTAGGCCTCAAGGAACTCTTCCTAGTGATACGGAGGTTAATCCAGGCAGGAGGGACAACAAAGAACAGGTCAATGCAGTTACTTTGAGATCTGGAAAAGTTGCGAGTGATCCTAAATCAGCAACTGAAGAAGATGACGATGTTCAGAATCAGCAGGTTGAAAAATCTGCAGTGCCAGAAATTGAGAAATCTGATTTAGTGGCTGATCAGCTAGATGGTGAGAAGAGCAAGAAACCTGTTGAAAAGTTTACTCCGGAACAATCTTCAAAGAATAATCAGATCTATCCACCTCCGCCATATCCTGGATGCTTGTAGAAAAGTCAAGAGAAACAGTTTCAGAAGTTCATGGATGTCTTCAAGAAACTGTCCATTAACATTCCTTTTGTTGAAGCGTTGGAGCAGATGCCAAGATATGCTAAGTTCATGAAGGATATTTTGTCAAGGAAGAAAAGATTGGAAGATTTTGAAACAGTGGCATTGACAGAGGAGTGTAGTGCCGTTCTGCAGCAGAAATTGCCACCTAAACTGAAAGATCCAGGAAGTTTCACTATTCCGTGTACTATTGGCAACCTTTCATTCAGCAAGTGTTTATGTGATTTGGGAGCTAGTATTAATCTTATGCCATTGTCTGTTTTCAAGCAACTTGGTCTACCGGAGCCAAAGCCAACTAACATCTCTTTGCAGTTGGCTGATCGATCTATCACATATCCTAGAGGCATAGTGGAGGATGTTTTGGTGAAGGTTGATAGGCTCATATTTCCTGCTGATTTTGTGATCTTGGATTTCGAAGAAGATAAGAAGATTCCCATAATCTTGGGAAGACCGTTCTTGGCTACAGGAAAGACTTTGATCGATGTGCAAAAAGGAGAGCTTACAATGAGGGTGCAAGATCAGAGTGTCACCTTTAATGTGTTCAAGGCCATGAAATTTCCGATAGAGGATGAAGAGTGTTTCAGTGTGGAAATGGTTGATACGGGTCAGAGAAAGAAGTTGGATCAATTGTTGAGCAAAAAATTGATTATGCGCGTGCTAAAGCATCCTATCAGTGATTCCATTGACAGTTCTTCGGTTCAAGATCTCTCAAAAGTAAAGCTTGGGAAACTTCCACCACATTTGAGGTATGTCCTTTTGAATAATGAGCTAATGATTTTTGAGGAGGGACATGATAACGTGTTGCGAAGGTGGAAGACCTATGATAAGGAAGAAGAAATTTTTGTTCAGCCGGTTGAGTCGGAAAAGCACCTTAGAGGTGTGAAGAAGAAAAAGAAAAAGTCGATTGGAGGAAGAGGCAAAGTGAAGTTTGATTTAGAAAAGATGTGGGAAGATAGCAAGAAGGTTGTCAGACAATGGGTGAATGGTCCTTCTGCTAAGGACAAGTCGAATGCAATCTTCGAGCCACCATGATTTGCATCATATGTGTCCGGCTAAATGACGTTAATGACAGCGCTTCGTGGGAGGCAACCCACGCTTTTCGGCATTTTTATTTAGGTATATTTTCTACTATCCCTTGTATTACTTTCCATTCAATGCGGACATTGAATCTTTCAAGTTTGGGGGTGGTTTGAGGGATTAGTAGTTGTTGTTGTATTATGTGTTCATGTAGGATTTCATGTTTTGTATACTAGTAGTAGTAATTCATGCATGTTTGTTCGTGTTATTTACGTCTGTTTCATATAGGACATTCTGTTTTTATGTTCGTATATCATGTGAGTTCATAATAGTTGCATTTGCACCCATGCTTGATAGGAATTTTGTGTCGTTGACACTTTTGATTGAGAAGTGATATGCTTTGTTCTTGTGCACACACATACACTAGTAAGTTGAAGCTAGTAGACTTTTTGAATGTTGTAAGTGATTAGAAGGACATGAATATGTGCAAGATGATTTAGTTTGCATGCTTTGAATACAAGTAGGTGCGTTAGAGAGATTTTTGCTTGGGATTGAGTATGTTTTTCCACCAAGTGAGTTTGAGCCTTATTGCATATTTGTTGCAATTTATTCGTTTGCTTGAGTGTCCACGGATTGTTTGCATTGCTAGCAATTGTTTGAGGTCTTTCTTGAAACGCATGACATTATTTGACGATTAAAATGATAAAGGCATTTAGGATTAACCGCATATTTTCCCATATTACCACACCATATTTACATGATCAATTAGTTAACCCGTTGAGCTTAATCCTATTTTTTCGGTGAAATACCACATTACTTGCCTAGAACTTTTTCTTGTATTGGCCTTACATTAATTTGAACCCACATTGTCAAAGGCTAGTAGAGTGCTTAAGGGAGTAATAAGGTGTGCAAGGAGGGGTTTATTGTTGGTCTTACTTTTGGGGGAAATATTGAAAATTGGGTTTGTTTACTTGATAGTCGGCATGTGTAATAAATTATGGGATCATTGTTATTGTTTATATTATTGTTTGTGTTCTATTTAGCTCTCGAAAAAAAAACAGAAAAAAAAACAGAAAAAAAATAAAAAAATAAAAATATATATATATATATATATATATATATATTATGAGAGCATATTTGTGTTTATTGTGATCCTACTTTAGTCGACTAGTCGAGTGTTTTTGTTGAGTAAAATTATGGGAGGGAAATAGGTGGTTGTGTATGATTATTAAGTTCTTACTAGCTTTTGACACTTCACCTGTTTTGGCTTATTTGACATACCTTGTCCCTAGCCCCGTTACAACCCAAATAAAGACCTTTTGATTATCGTCATTGATGTATGTTGTGTTAAGAGTTAGATTGATACCAAATGTCAAGCATGCTTATGATTTTGTTGGAATTGAGTGATACACTTACCCTTGTTCTTGAGAGAATATTCTTTTGTGAGTGGATTGTGAGTGGATTGTGAGTGTTTGCTTGTTTTTGCGTATGAGATCCTGAGTTTTGTCTCAAAGATGTACTCTTGTAGGCTTAGCATGGTTACTAACTTATTCTTACACTTGACATGGGCTTGTGAGAACTTATGCATGTTCATGGAGTAGACTATGTGAATACTTGAACTTTCGACACCAAGACATTGCGTATTTACTTTGATTCTTAAGTTGATATGGCATGAGATGATTTGACGGTATGGTAGGATATTAGTACTATATTAATTGCATTTTCATATTAGTTGCATTCATGCATTGCATTGCATTAAGTTAAATGGATTTTGTGGGTACATTCGCTATAGGCCCTCACGAGACCTTACTCGTCCACTAGGGCTGCCTAGGGGTTTAAAGGGCTTGTTGCATATGCCAAATGCAACCGTGATCACCTACGGAAGTGGTACTAGTTAGTTAGTTAGTTGTAATTGTTTATGCTTGAGGACAAGCATCGGTTTAAGTTTGGGGGTGTGATAAGTGGATTTTATATCCACTTGGAACGTTCCATATCGGCTTAAATTGGTGTACTTGGACTCAAGTTTGTGGTATGTTTGATGTGTTTTGCTTAAACGTGCAGGTTTGAAGAAATGTCGATTAGGGGTGAACTTTCCGTTGTTTTTAGAGTTGATTTATGATATGGAATGAAGAATGACGACTTAATATCAACTATCGAGAGGATTTATAAGTCTAGAATTGAAGAATGGGAAGTGGCAAAAGAATCGGAAGAGAAAACGGATGAAAAATGAGCAAATTGTGGAAAATTCAGATTTCAGGGTATGTTGCGCAATCTACACTGTTTTGGCCATATCTGGAGTTCTAGAAATCCGTTTTGGACGATCTTACTGTCCACGCGAAGCTTGGGAAATTTTCTACAAGAATAAAGCAAAATCAAAATTCTGGACAGGAGTACCAGCGCAGGCTGCGCTCTCCAAGCGCAGGCAGCGCCCAAATAGTGTCAGAAACAGCAAGGGGAGCGCTGGCGCCAAAAACTTGTTTGGACCCTCATCACCCTTTTATTCCATGTGAACCCCTAAGCCTACGTGAGCATACTCATTGTATGAAACAAGGGATTCAACTAGGAAGTATCCATGCTCGCAACCGTACCCTTCCATTTGTACCCTGAAATCCACTGTCCCCTAATTTAAGGATGTCACCACTGAACCTCCTAAATTTATCACTCACTGCATAAACGTGCATTTCCTTGAAGGTTTAAATAATTACCTAAGATAATTATTCCTTTTAGATGATAACTCTTGAAGTAAGCAAAGTCCCAGTTAATCTTTAATTGCCTGAATTCCAAATTCCATAAAAACTCTTATATTTCAAAATTTGAATCCCATAAAACCACTTCACCTCCCTAAGAAACTCAATGTATTTAGCCTTCCATCTATCCACATTCACTCTTCTGCATTTTCCGAAACACTCTTAATAACTTTTTTTTTTTTTAATCTCACACACGGGCATGCTTAGGTATAAACACGTGGCCTGCTCGTTCATATCCCTATGCCATTATATATATACACCCTTCTACACTATTTTCTCATTTTTCACCCTTTTATATCGCAAAACCCCTTTCTCTCCTGTGTTCCAGGCGGTTCATCTTCTCAGACTCTGATCCGGCGAAGACTTCCGTTTTCCGACCACCATCTTCAACTCAAAGGTATTTCTTCTTTCTTACTCTCCCGTTGTTTCCCATTTTATGCCCGTTGATCTTCATGCACATTGAAGCACACACATTCACATTCAAATGTTATATCCACGCCTTTTTGATGCTTAATTTCCGTGATTCCCTCATATCAAATGCCATTCTCTAGATTATCGTCTTTGTCACACACATATGCATGCCATGTTTAGTCACCGGATTCAGTAGATCTGCTTGCTCTTAGTGGTAGCTTTGTCCTTGTTTGTTCATGTCTGCACAAATATATGTCTGTATGTACCTCCCGATTGCACACTGATTTAACCCTTTCTTCTTCACATTCTTCATGTTTTGTCTGTAATTAGCGTTTTGATAGCATCTTTGAACTTTATGTCAATCGACCATTGCATATATCCTACCTGATTGAGGCCTTTATCCAAGACTCATTAGAATCATCCCTAGACTTTTCACTTCTTGGGGTCCTTCGCTTGTAACCCCTTCAGGGCTAAGTACAGTCTTCCCCGAACCTGTTTGAGATAATGTCCCACTTGCTTTTTTTTTCTTATTGCCCTCAATTGACTTATGGGCTCCGCCCAAACAGGGATTATGACACCATCGATTTTTTGGTGAAGTACCAGGAACAAAAATGACCTTTCTTTGACTAGGGGTTTTCATACCTGAACCCCTGTGATTAATGACACTCCACACTCCTTTGTCTTTAGAACTCGGTTATGGATTCAAGGCTCACTTCTGCTTTTCCTACTGCAGATGTCGAGCCAGGCTACATCTATTGAGTCCCAGAATATACCTGCCAAGGTTGCCTCCCAACTATCATCTGCATCCGAGGCTGATTCCTTCACATCTCCGGAACCCTTGTCAAAACTTCCTCCCATGGCTGCTACTGTGAGTGGCCGCACCCGCTCCAAAGTCAAAACCCTTGACCCCACTACTACACAAATCTCAGTTAAAACCTACCCTTTTGACTCTTCACCATTTACACCTACCCCTGTCAGTTCCGATTCTCTGGAATCTGAGGAGGAAATCCATTCATTGGGACATTTATCCCCAACAGTCGTACCCTTTCATGACCAGTCAGAAAATAGTGAAAACCAGGATGAGGCCACCCATGTCAAAGACTTTAATGATACCACCCCCCAGCTTTCTTGTGTCAATACTCGAACCTCTATGACTGCCCAAAAACTAGAGAACCTCCTTGAAGCCTGTAACCCTGGGTGTTCACTCGTCATACCCCAACTTGAAGAAAGATGTCATGACTTCTCTAACTTTGAGCCTGACCAAGTGATTCCATGTGTTGTCTTCTCTGCTCAGCTCTTTTGGTTGGGGTTATCACTACCTCTCCATCCTTTCATTGTGGACATTTTGGACACTTATAAACTTGCTCCCTTACAATTGACCCCGAATTCCTATCGAATGGCCATTTGCATGTACATCTTATACGATTCTTTGTTTCAAGTTAAGCTAACCGCTCGTGAGTTGGGTTTCTTTTACCAACTCAAAGAAACTGGGAAAACCTCAGGCTTTTACTACCTTACCACCTGGAACATCCATAAAGGTAAATGCATAAAGGGCAATAAACAAGGGATGTCAGGTTGGCACAAGCAATTCCTTTATTGCTATGATTGTCCAAGTTACAGAAAAGACTTTAACCGTGATCCACCCATGCCCCTTCAGACTGATTTTGAAGATGAAGAGCTGAAAAGAGCTCGAAAAGCCTTAAAAAGAGTGCAGAGCTAGGAGATGGCGCTAGCCTGCTAACCAAGAAAAAATTAATTCGGCTAGGCTTCAGTAAGAAACTCAGCCCCAAGCCCCTAGAGGTTGTACGTACTCCCGTTGAGAAAAACCCTACTGATGAGACTCCCAATGAAACAGGTTTCCCATATACTCTTGCTTGCAATCAAACCTTTTCGTTTACTGTTTTTATTTTTATTACATATGCCTCACATCTTTGTCTACATATAACCTGTTTTACTTGTGTATGGTAAATATCCTTATGATCGCAATTATTCTAATTGTAATTCTGTCTATTTGTGCAGATATGTCTTTCTCTGTGCCATCGTTTATCAAACGCTTTGGGTACAAGGGTACCTCCAAGTCATCAGTCGTACCCCATGCTTCATCCAACAGAACCCCTATTCCTGCCACCAAGTCCAGTCCAGTCCAAGCCGAAAAAATGATTTCCTCCAAGAAGAGGTCCTCTCAACGTACCCCTGAGCCATCTGGAGCTTCTGGTTCTCGTGGGAGCAAACGTCCTAAGAATGAGGCAAAGCAAAGTCCTCCAAAAATTGTTCCTCCTGCCCCACTAACCGCCTTCATTGAGTCCATAAAAGAGAGGATTCCCATACAATCCATCCTGGAGTGGGACAGTTTGAGCTTTGAAGAGGCTGCAAGCAGGGTCCCTTTGATGAATGTAGAAAGCTTGTTCCTGTAGCTGAAGCACAACGATCAAATTGCTGAAGCTGCGAAAGGGAACTCCAGGGTCCATACAGAGCTATTTAGGGTGCAATCAGAGTTGAAGGCTTTCCAAGATAATAGAAAGAAACTCCTGGATTCTAACAGAAAGTTGTACGAGAGTGAAGGCAAACTGATCCAAGAAAAAGAGAAGCTGCTGAAGGATAGGGAGACCCTTGATACCGTCATTCTGAAGATGGACAAAGAGAGAGAGAGGAGGCAACTGCAGCCCACAAGAAGGAGAAAGAGAAACTCGTCCTCAAAATCAAGTCCCTTCAAAGCTCAGTCGCCAAGCATAAAGTTTCTCTTTCCAAGCAAGAAAACCAGCGATATGATTCAGGTTATAAGGCTGGTGTGAAAGATTACATATCCTCTATGTATGAAGCTTTTCCTAACCTGGAGTGGAGCCTCCTTGGCCAAGATGCAGTGGATGCCATCGAGTTGATCAAGGAGGAGCAGGCTGTTGCTGCAATACAGGAGAATCCCAACCCTGTGGAGGTTGAAGCCGTGCCAACTCCAGATGATGCCATCATGCACGATGCTACTGGAACTGAACAAACGGGGACTCCCATTGCCGAAGCCCTGAAAGGAGAAGTACAGACAGCGGAAACCCTGGAAGGAAATCCCATAATTGAACCTCAGACAAACACCCCTCCCGCAGAGCATGAGAAGGAAGCTTCAACTCCTCCGGACGAAACCCAGGTAGTCAGCCCATCCAAGTTACCCCAGTAGCTTGTTCATATCTCCCAGAATTTCCTTTATCAAATCAGTTTCGCGAACTTTTCTTTTGCTGGCATGTATTGCCGTGAACTAATTACTTTGAGGGTGCGGGTGCGGGCTCCTCTGAAGGCCTCGCATGATGTAATCCTTGAACTAATTCCCTGAATTTTTACTATGGTTTATGCATGTCATTTGCTTGATAAATGCCTGTAGTGTAGTTAAATTGGATGCTCACACGTGCACACACCTCCTTCAAACTCAGTACTTAGTACTCCTTACTTCGTAGGCCATGCTTAGGGGTACCTACCAACTTATACTTTGTTTCGTTTGGCGTCAGTGCCAGGCTCCACCTTAGAATAATTAAGCCTTTGCTAACCTTGGGGTTCACCTACTGCACCCCTGTTTATTAATGAAATAGGCATGTATCCCTTCCTGAGAAACAATAGATGTTCCGTTTTTCATACTCCTAGTATGTGTTGACAAGTCATGTTTGTCCTTATAAATTTTTAGATCTGTACACCAAGTGAATTTCCCATTAAGACTGCCATTTCCATCTCGAATCCTTATTTTGCAGCTAACCCTTATCAACCATAAGACCTTAACTGAAGGTTGTTTGGTAATCCACCAATCGTGCCTCCAAATGTGCACTTGTTGGTACATGTTGGGCTCCCACCATCCTTAATTTTTATACAATTTCCTTGTAGGACCAATTTCCTTAGTCATTCCTACTACTCAAAGATTAGACCTTACTCTCCCAAATTCCCTGGGGTCGTGGTGAGGTTATCTTATTGATTGTCCATCATACTGATCATTACACGGTAATTCGGGGTCCGAGCGATTGAACCTTCCCCATAAGGGAACCTCGTGGCCCTAGTTTCCCTAGAACCTTTATGCCCTGGGGTTCCACCCCATTCCATGCATAAGCCATACATGTTCCGATCCATGCGCACGTAATCCACGTACGCTTCTCTCCATGTATCCATATAATTCATATTTATATACCCCGTGTAATCCATTAACATACATTCCATATGTTTTCCATCCATAGTCATATAATCCATATGCTTCCATCCATTATATAATTTTTGTTTTAAAATTTTATCCATTTTTAAGTTAAACTATCCTTCCATTAATCGGTGTATACCTACTACCCCCCGAGTTCTTTAATATAATTAGATTTATGATGAAGAACTAGGTTCAACAGTCGTATCCTTTTTTTTTTAAACATAGAAACAAAATAGGTTACACATAACATGCATTCATCCACATAAATCCATATATTTTTATACATAAAACAGGAGTGAAAGAAAAACAATTCGATTTCAATTCCATTAAATCATATCATAATCGGTGTTCAACAGGTAGGCGTACATTCACAACCCCCCGAGCACTTTACTAACATGAAAAGGGAAATTCCTAGCCGACTAATATCATGGTAGCTATAACTAATAAGCCACTTTTATTTTCCTATACCTGAAAGAGGTCTACAAGAAAGGTTATCTGGGTTCAACTACTGGTAATATTTCTTAAGGTGTTCGGCGTTCCATGCCCTCAGGATTAGCTTCCCGTCCAAATCCTCCAAATGATAAGTTCCTTCCCATAAGACCGATTTGATCACATATGGGCCTTCCCAATTTGCCTCAAAGGCCCCATATCCTGGAGTCCTCATGTTAGGCATCATCTTCCTTAAAACCAGATCGCCAACCTTTAAGGGTCGTGCTCGAACCTTGCCATCAAAGTACTTGCGAGTCTTTTGTTGATAGGCTGCAAACTTCAGCTGAAAGGTTGTACGAACCTCTTCCACCAAATCCAAGTACAAACGATGATTAACTTCATTTTCCATGGGATTAAATTTATCCCTCCTAAACGAACTGGCACCAATCTCCACAGGTACAATTGCTTCGCACCCATAAGTTAGTGTGAATGGAGATTCACCAGTTGTAGTCCTAGGTGTTGTGTTGTAAGACCATAACACCATGGGAAGTTCCTCTGGCCAGCAACCCTTCTTATCTTCCAACTTTGCCTTTAAAGTATGTTTAATGATTTTATTGATGGCTTCAGTCTAACCATTGCTTTGGGGGTGACAGACTGCAGAGAAGCCCTTAACAATTCCGAGGTCTTCACATAAACCTCTCATTTCCTTGCTATCAAATTGCTTGCCATTGTTAGATATCAACTTATAGGGAATCCCATATCGGCATATAATTGCTCGAAATACGAACTCCTTTAATTTGGCTGCAGTAATCGTAGCCAGGGGTTCAGCCTCCGCCCACTTTGTAAAATAATCCACTGCTACAACGGCATACTTTACTCCCCCTTCCCCTTAGGGAGTTCTCCAATCAAGTCAATTCCCCAAACAGCAAAAGGCCATGGGCTAGAGAGTGGCTTTAGTGGCACAGCGGGATTTCTATTTGAGTTGGCATACCTTTGGCACCGGTCGCATGCCTTTGAAAATTTGTGCGCATCCTGTTGCATGGTTGGCCAGTAGTACCCCTATCGAAGTATCTTGTGGGCCAACGAGGTTCCCCCAGAGTGGTTTCCACATATGCCCTCATGCACCTCCCTCATAATATATTCACATTCACTACCTGCTATACATCATAGAAGTGGTTTGTTGAAGCCCCTCTTGTACAGCTTTCCATCATAAAGGGCGTAACGCGCAGCCTTATACTTCATTCTCCGGGCTTCATCCTTTTCAGCTGGCAGGATCCCTTTTGTTATGTATTCCAGGATGGGAGTAATCCATGTGTCCTCTACTTGAACCTCAATATCCATACAGTCGAACCTTGGAATGCTAGGTTGCTGTTGTATCTCCAACGGTATAACCCCTAGCATAGTTGCTTCCCTATTAGAACCCGTTTTTGCTAAGGCATCTGCACTTGAGTTTTCCGTCCTTGGAATTTGCACAAGATTTATTTCCCCAAACTTGCCCATCAGCTCTTGAGCGTACCTCATATATAGATCAGTGCGTGGACCCCTAGCTTGAAAGTTGCTTTTGAGTGTCCCACCACCAACATGGAGTCACTGTACACAGTCATATTCGCCACTTTCATTTCAAGTGCCAATTTCAGATCCACAATCAGGGCTTCATATTCGGCATCGTTGTTTGTAGCCTTGAATGTAAAATGAATTGAACTTTGCAGCTTGTGGCCTTCGGGGCTTATCAGGACTATGTCAACGCCTGCCCCATTTCCATTAACGGCTCCATCCACGTATAGAGTCCGCCATGGTGCACAATTTTCTGTTGGGGCTTCCTTCTCCGGGGGTTCCATTACCGTATCCTTAGTTTGAACATCAAAGGATGATGGGAACTCTAATATGAAATCAGCCAGTGCTTGGCCTTTAATAGCTGTTCTTGGCTTGAATTCAACATCGAATTGACCCAACTCCACTGCCCATTTCATCAACCTTCCTGAGGCTTCAGGTTTGTGCAGAACTTGCCTTAGTGGGAATGAGGTTCGTACCTCTATCGTGTGTGCCTGGAAGTATGGTCTCAACTTTCTTGATGCCAAAATTAACGCGTAGGCTAGCTTCTCCATGTTTGTGTATCTGGTTTCAGCATCCAGAAGCCTCTTGCTCACATAATACACAGGGTACTGGGTTTGATCTTCCTCACGAACCAAAATGGAACTAATAGAATGCTCAGAAACCGCCAAATACAAGATCAGGGTTTCACCCTCTACTGGCTTCGCTAGCAACGGGGGGCTCCCCAATTGTTCCTTCAATTTAGTAAAGGCAGCTTCACATTCAGGTGTCCACTCAAAACCTTTTCTCTTCTTGATAGCTGCAAAGAATTCTCGACATCTGTCAGAGGACTTAGAGATAAACCTGTTCAAAGCTGCCACCCGTCTAGTGAGGCTTTGAACTTCCTTCACACTTCGGGGGGACCTCATTTCAACCAGTGCCTTTATTTTAGCAGGATTGGCTTCGATTCCTCGATGATTCACAACGAAGCCCAAGAATTTTCCAGACTCCACCCCAAATACACATTTCTGGGGGTTCAACTTCATCCTATATTTCCTTAGAATACCAAACATTTCAGTGAGGCGAGCAACATGGTCACCTGCTACCTTGGATTTTACCAGCATATCATCCACATATACCCCCATAGTTTTCCCGATCTGGTCTTTAAACATCTTGTTGACCAGCCTTTGGTAAGTTGCTCCGGCATTCAGCAGCCCGAAAGGCATCCTGATATAGCAGTAGAGTCCTCTGTCTGTGATGAAGGAAGTATGCTCCTAATCGGGTTCATACATCGGAATTTGATTGTAACCTGAATATGCATCCATGAAACTTAGCAAGGCATGACCGGCCGTAGCATCGACTAGTTGATCAATACGCGGGAGCGGAAAGCTATCCTTGGGGCATGCTTTATTCAAGTCAGTGAAATCAACGCACGTACGCCATTTGCCATTGGGTTTCTTTACCAAGACCGGATTTGCCAACCACATGGGGTAGAATGATTCCTTTACTAGCTTGGCTTTCAACAGTCTGTCTACCTCTTCTTTCAGGGCAACGGCTCTTTCCCCACTTATTGCTCTCCTTTTCTGCCTTACAGCCTTCATGTCTGGATCAATGTTCAAATGATGACACATCACCCTTGGGTCTATTCCCACCATGTCCTCATGGCTCCATGCAAATACATCTAAGTTATTTCTTAGAAATGCAACCAATGCTTCCTTGACATCAGGGTTCAACTGTTTGCCAACCTTCAACTCCTTAGTAGGATCAGTTGCATCCACCAGGATAGATAAAGTGTCCTCAGCTGACCCAGTCTTTTCCTTTGTTTCGGGCATTCGAGGATCAAGATCAATTTCCACTGGGTTCACCTGTTTCGCACCCTGATGGGGTTCCACCGACTGACCACCGGACTTCATTGATTCCTTCAGATCATTTTCACTATCCATACTTTCAAAATCACTATCATGAACTTCTTCAACTATGCCTTCAATCAATGGCTCTTCTGCCTTGGAATTTTGAATTTTCGGGGCTTCCAACATTAGTATCCCGTTAGGGGTACCTACCCCCCGAAAAGGTGCAACATCGGTATAGGGCTTCTCACCTGGATGTTATACAATCATGATAACATTACACATGTCTCTTTCTGGTCTTTCTTCCTTTCGACGTAAGGATTCATCTCCCTTCCCTACGCCGGGGTCCAGGTAACGATAGCATTGTTCCGAGGTACCCCCATCCACCAACAATAGGTGCTTACAAGCTTGTTCAGTTGTATGCAGGGCTTTGCTATAGCACTCCCTTGAATCTGATTGACATCCTTGAACACACCCAATTCCTCCGGGAGTTGGGAATTTCATTGACAGGTGATAAATGGACGTCACCACTCGAATTTCCTTTAACACTGGCCTTCCAAGTATTCCATTATAGGAAATATCTTCATTTACCACCATGAACTCTACCACCTGTGTAGCTGACCGGGGTTCCTCTCCCAAAGTGAGAGGGAGTTTCACTCGTCCCACAATTTGTACAGGGTTTCCAGTAAATCCGTACAATTCATTGTAAGAAGGAGCCATTTCTTTGTCAAGTAACCCCATTTTCTGGTAAGTGTTGTACGCCAAGATATTTACCGAGCTTCCGTTATCCACCAATACTCGGTGTACGTTCAAGCCTCCGATTGCAGCCTTAATTACCAAAGCATCGTTATGTGGGTGGTGCACGTGCCTGGCGTCCTCCTCAGTGAACGTTATGTCAACTGCCTCACCCTTAAAGAGCTTGGGCGGCCTTTCAGACAAGTTGTACACATTCGTGAGGGGTACGCCCCTTGCTTCCCGGGCATAATTTTTCTGGGCGTTCCTGCTCGTACCCCCGATATAAGGTCCACCAATTATAGTGCGGATACTATTGGCTCTCGTAAGGCGTTCAGGATTCGCCTTTTCAGTTTCTTTGTGACTTCTGTCATTCTTGTCCCCTTTAGCTTCTGGAGCCATGAACTCAGTGAGGTAACCTCTCCTTATAAGATCTTCGATGTGGTCCTTTAAATGACGGCATTCCGCTGTTTCATGTCCGTTGGTATCATGAAAAGCACAATATCGTCCTTCATTCTTATTTCCCGGAGGCCCATTCCTCGTTGGCTTTCTGAACATTCCCGCCTTGTTCCCTACTTCATACACTTGCTCAATGGAGGCCGTGAGCGGGGTGTACTCAGTGTACCTGCCTGAACCCTGAGAGTCCCTCCTAGTAGGATATTTTTAGTTTACTGTCCTTCTCGTGTTAGTTGCATTCACCGTTATAGGGGCTGTCTTTTCATCACGATGGGTGCTTCTAGTAGAGGAGCTTCCACCATAGGAGGTTCGTTTGTGGTACCCCCTATCTTTCGGGCTGTATGACCTATGCCTCTTGCTCTTGCTCCATTCCCTTGAACTTCGACTCTTCTCAAGTTTAGCCATTGACTCTTCAACCACCTTGTGAGTTTCTGCTTTGGCGTAGAAGTCTGCCAAAGTCTTGGGCTCCGCCCCTTGTAGCTCTTTCCAAAAATTGGTGCCTGGGCGTACGCCCGCAATCAAGAAATTCTTATAGGTTTCATCTGTGGTCTTTCTCACCTTAGGGACCTCGGCATTAAACCGTTTGAAATATTCAGTGAGGGTTTCATTCCTTTCCTGCTTGATGTTCGCCAGAGTGTTGGCTGGGGGTGCGAACGCAACCGAAGCCCGAAATTGAGTCACGAACATTTCACTCATTTGCCTCCAAGATTGGATGGAGTTTGGCCGTAACCTCTTGAACCATTGATGAGCACTGTCCCTTAGTGTAGCAGCCAATAGACGACATTTTGTTAAATCTTTCACCTGATATACCTCCATTTCCGTGTCGAACCGGCTAAGATATTCCACTGGGTCGGTGGTTCCACTGAATTTCAAGTCTCCCACCCCCCGATATTTTGGTGGGAGTGGTGAATCCCTCACTTTTTTTTGAAAGGCGAAGCCACCGTTAAGCCCTCCAACGATTGTTTCTCCATCTTTAACTTTTCTAACGCCTCACGCAAGTCCTTCACCTGGTAGTGCTCGTCCTCACCATCCGTGAATTAGCTTCCATCGTTACCAGAGTTCTCAGCTGAACCCTGATCATCATCAGTGTAACCTGGGTTATGCCGAGAGTTACAGCTTCGCTCATCATCACCCCCTTTAAAGAATCTGCCAGACTTTGAAACAGACTTATCACGTCTATAGCTCTGTGATCCTTTCGACTGAGACCTCATATCCTGAGTTCTCTTGGTCTGCTTTTTTTTTTCCATCAAGTTTGTGACGCAAATCCTTAACGTCTACCTTGTTGCCTAGCCTGTCAAAGACGCTCAGGCTGCGTGTAGGAGAACCCTGGGATGGTACCTCCTCTTCTCCGTCCTTCCATCCCGGGTTTGTTTGATCAATCTCCACATCAGAAAATCCTTTTTGTGATGCCTCTTTCTCTGACTCTTCCTCGTCACTATCAAAGTTTAAACGAACTGGTGTAACCACCTTCTTTTTTGTCTTTCGATCCATAGAACCGTGCTTTTGTTTCCATTTCTTTAGCTTTTCGGACTTTCTCTCCAAGGAAACGATTTTCTTCTCCATCTTCTTAATCTTGTCCTTCAGCTCCTGGTTTGTCCTCTTCTTATTACGTCCCACATCATCATCACTTTGTCCGTCCTCCGGTGTATGCACATAACCAGAATTTCGAGACATCTCTTCCCTCTAGAGACAAAACCTCGCCCCTCCTTCTAGCGCCACAAATGTTGTGAGGGAAAAATGGTACAACACTTCAATGAAATTATTAAAAGAATCAACCACAATAATCTAAGAACAATGATTAAATAAACCGAATTATACCCCGAAAACCCTAATCTCAAGAACCCTAATCCGAAAGGGAGAAGAGTGATTCAATGGACTGGATTTGCAAGAACTCCCAGCTATGGTGACTGAATACGTCCTATTTAGTCGAGAATTCACAGCCAAGAGCAAGTGTTAGAAGTGTATATGTGTCCAAAAAAACCCTTGCAAATTGCCTACATACTCCTATATTTATAGGAGATCAAGTCCCATGTAGTTCTTGATATTCCTTCACGTTCTGATAAGCCTAATCCTCCACAACTGACCTCCCTTCATCGTTAATCCATCCTCTCATAATTATCCAGTCGTTATTTTATGATTAATCCATGTTTCCATGACATTTTCACATATATATACACGCGTATATGCATATCTCGTGTATATATGATGTTTATCTTTGATAATTGCTCTCAACGGGTCGTTCCTGATGTTTAGGGATTATATATTAGGCCGTTTGGACGTTCCCTATCTGATTTCCCGCGTTTTAAGGAGCTCCACGATTGCTGGTGCAATTTCTGGGAACCGACGGGGTTCGCGCACGTACCCCTAGCTTGATCATTTGCCACCCAGTTGAACCCCCATAAAACCTCCATATAACACCGTCCTTATATCAGGTTCAACACCTGAACCCTTATACAAATGAACCCCGGACGAGATGCAAGAACTTCTACCTTCCTGTATATTCCTAAGGCATAGTGGGCCAAAACATCCGTACATAGCCCAACCTATCCTTTCATATCCACCTTATTCAAACCCGTAACCTCAATGGGCCTTAAACCAAGCCCAAGGCGAATTTTAGGCACAACAGATTCCATCATTTAAGATCCTTATCTGAGGCAACACTCCAAATGCTCTCTCAACATCCTTTCTAACAGATTCTTGTGCATTTGCAAAATATTTTTTTTGTTGCCTTCAGGTTTTGAAATAGGTTTCATAAAAGTTGGCCAAGAGGGATATATATATATATATATATATATATATATATATTTTTGCTAAATTAATATATATTAGAAAAGGAGAGAAAAAATACAAGGGATTAACCCATGTTCTATGAGGGCATAGATAGGACTATCTAAAGACAATCTGTGTAGAACAGATTGTGGCTAGAAAGCAAACAAAATGAACAAAAAAGGTATGAGCAATCAATCTATTACACTATTAAATCTGGCCTAGAACAGACTATCTTCGAGAACCACGACGATGTAGCAAGCTTAGCTTTAGTGTCAACAATTATTCCCTTCAGGAGAAGTTTTGGCCCCATGATACATTTGTTGTGCTTCCTAGCGTTCCTCTCGCGCCAAATGTAGTAAACATAGATTTGAACCATTAGTAGAACTATCCTCTTTTTTGCTCCATCTTGGATAGCTAGGAGAGTATGTTGAAAATCGAGCCAAGTATGCCCAGTAATACCGAGGTTAAAGATTGACATAATCATATGAAGCACATGTCGACTGTACGAGCAATGGAGAAACAGGTGAGAATCAGTCTCTCGTCCTCCAATACACAGGAAGCACTGTTGTTCGAGAACGATTCCAAACCTAGCTAGGCGATTTAGAGTGTTGAGTCTGCCATGACTTAGTAACCATTGGAAGTGGGCATATCGATCGATTTTCAGTTGATGCCAAACTGCTTGATGCCATGTAACTTGTTGGCTTCGGTGTCTAAGACTTTCCCAGACGTGCCAGGTCTTAACCTTTCGAGTATCCACACCGTTCCATAATATCACATCACGAGAAGATAGGTTGAATCCCGGAAATGTGAAGGTCCGCAACCAGTTAGCCAAGGTGGAATCAACATGGTGATGTCTTTGGTTTGGTCTTGGTAAGCACCAAGAGCCCGTACTTATAATGTCATTAACCTTAGCTGTAGCATTCATACTACATTGAGAGATGATAGGATCAGTTGTTCTACCTGCAAGACATGAGCTATTCCACCATGGATCAAACCAAAGAGATATTGTAGTGCCATTTCCAATCGAGTAGGTAATAAATTGGAGTGCCAGAGGACGAAGCCTCAAAACTTTCTTCCAGATCCAAGAGCAATCCGAAGGAAGGGGCATGGTCCAAAAGTTCTTGCGTTTAAGTACCGTTTGATTTATCCAGTAAGGCCATAAAGAAGGAGCACAGTTTAGAACTTTTAGCAAGTGACGAATAACCTGTGCTTTGTTCCATTCAGAAGTGTCCTTCAAGCCTAAACCTCCTTCCATCCTAGGTAAACATATAGTTTTCCAACCAATTTTAGCACCCCCCTTGTCATGAGTATTGCCTTTCCATATGAATCTAGTGAGAATATATTGAACCTTCTCGTGAATGGCAGTAGGAAGAATAAAGTGATTTGACCAAAAAGCTTGCATGGCAAACAACACAGACTTGACTAGTTGAACCCTTCCTGCCAGAGACAAGAGCAAAACAGTCCATACAGAGATTCTGCGAGTGATCTTCTCTATTAGTGCCATACAGTCGTTAACACAAAGTTGTGATGAAATCAGAGGCACCCCTAAAAAACGGACCGGGAGGTTTCCTCTTGGAATAGCAAATCTGTCATCAAACCAGTTTGTAAGATTTGTAGAGCAGCTGCAAAAGAAACTAGTACTTTTTATAGGACTAGGAACTAGGCCACTTAGCCGAGAAAATTTTCCAACCGAATCCAAGATGTGCGATATAGAATTTTGGTCCCCATGACTGAAGAAAAGCACGTCATCAGCAAAAAACAAATGGGTGAGATCAAGGTCCTTGCAACGCCAGTGATGTCTAAAGCCCATAGGCTTTGGCTTCAAAATCTGAGAAAGAATATTCATACATAAGACAAAAATGTACGGCGACATTGGATCTCCTTGACGAAGAGGGATATATACCATCAGCAAGATAATATCCCATGTTATATTCATGTCCATTGATGGTATACCTCACTTCAGGGCCACGACCTTCTGCCAAATCTTCAAAAAGATGAGACCGATCTAACACATTAATATCATTTAATGATCCCGGTAATCCAAAAAAAGAATGCCAAATCCACAAGTCTTTCGAAGCTATTGCTTCTAATATAATAGTTGGTTCATGAACATGACCTGTGTACATACCTTGCCAGCCAGCTGGACAATTCTTCCACTTCCAGTGCATACAATCAATACTACCCAACATTCCGGGAAAGCCTCGTTGTTCATTCTCTGCTAATAATCTAGACACATCTTCAGCATTTGGGCGTCTTAGATATTCAGTTCCAAAGACTTCAACAATTGCTTTAACAAACCTTTTTAAACTCTCTATTGTTGTACTCTCACCAATTCTAACGTAATCATCAACAGCATCAGCTGCTGTACCATATGCAAGCATCCTAAGTGCAGCTGTCACTTTCTGAAGTGATGATAGTCCACGAATTCCCATAACATCAGTTCGTTGAGTAAAATAATTGTCATGAGCTGTGACTACTTCTTCAATTCACATAAACAATGACCTACGCATTCGAAACCTTCGACGAAATTGTGTCTCTGTATATGTAGGTGTATCAGAAAAATAATCACGATACAGTCTAGCATGACCTTCTTATCTATTGTGATCAATTACACGATGATTCATTGTGGAACCACCATGATTCGGGATAGAATTTGCTCTTTGACGCTGATTATGAAGGTAAGCCGCACCCATTCTCATTCTTGCTTCCTGCTCTTCTTCTTCTGCCTGCATAATATCAAGAATCATTCGCGTAGTATTATCCATTACAAATGAGTATTTAGATGGGTGTGTTGTTTGTATCGTGTTTAGTTCTCAATCAGGGGTTAAAAAAATTCATACTGCACACATGTTTATATGTACTGTTTACATCATTTTGATTTATCTATAAAAAAAATTATATTTCGATGAGAAGATAATTTATATGTTATTTTTTGCTAACAAAATAAGAAGTTTTTAATTTTAAAATATTTTTAAAAAATTGGGAATGAAATTAAATTTAAAAATGTACAATTTGCATTATAAAATAAAACTACTTTAATTAATTAAATAACATATATCCTTGTATATATAAAAACTTTATTTGATTGTTATTGACAATAGTAAAATAACAAATTTTCAAATAATAAAATATTTAAATTATTTAAATAACATATATATTAATGTAAAAAGTTTATTTGATTGAATTTAGAAAAAAATTATTTTTGAGTTTTATCCCGAATAAATAACTACTATTTGAAAATATAGCCGTTAGGATTTCAAAAATAATAAAGTAACAGATTTTTAAATATAGCTACCGTTTATAGCTAACACCGCTGGAGAACACAAGCTTACAGGTTCAGCAAATTTAACATAATCATCTATTTTTCTGATTTTAGCTAACAGTTATAGCTATCTCCCTTGGAGATGCTCTTGCTTAATCCCTTATTTTAGTTATCCCCTCATTTTTTGTTATCCTTTATTCACAATTGTTAGTCTTGAACTCAAATAGATCATGACCGTTATATACAACAATACAAAAAATTGTTATATACAAGAGGTCTAAGGTTCGATTCCTGCGAACAACATAGTAATTTATATTTAATACTAAAAATTATTATATGCAAATATGTAAGATTCGAATTCTTCCAGTAACATATTAAAATTAATATTTATAATATTATATTATACTATAAACAAATTATAGAAAAAAAAAAATTAACCCGTGCTTTATACGGGCTATAAGCTAGTAATATATAACAAACAAACTAGGGTATAATTGTTTCTAGTTTGGTTGCTTGGTTTAACCATTTAAAAGAATAGTGACAGTTAGATATTTAGTAAATAGATGATAACTGTTAGACTTAAAAATAAGAAATATTCTATATTTAAATCCCTCTTCTAAAGATCTAAGGTTCGAATCCCGTCAAAAACAAATTTACATTAAGATTTTATATCATTAGTTCTAAACAATATATATCATTTATTAAATAACTATTATTATTACTAATATTAATATTACACAGTTAAATTATATCCATAATAAATTATTATACTCTATTTTGTTTAATCATACAATTTTAAAAATATTTAAAAGTAACCCGTGCTTTGCACGGGCTATAAGCTAGTATCATGAAAACTTTTTTTTGTCAGGGTATAAATTCCATATAATGATTGAAAAAGATACGATCTAAAAGAGTTTCCTTCGATCAAGAAACGTACATCATCTAATCGAAAGGCACGCATGTTGCCCCGAGACATTTAGACAAAAATACCTTCAAGTCTGAAAGGATAAACCTATAAAGAAGAGCCTCTGATAAGTGGATTTAATATTCACTTGGAATGCTTCGTATCGGCTTAAATTGATTGTCTTGGACTCAAGTTTGTTGTAGTTTTGATGTGTTTTGTTTAAGTGTGCAGGGTTGCAAGAATGTTGATTAGGGTTGCTGTTTCTATCAATTTTGGAGTTGAATTCAAGCATAGGAATGAAGAATGAAGACTCGCTTTGAGTTTCCATAATGATTTGGAGGCTAAAGGATTGAAGAACGGGAAGTGGTAAAAGAATCGGAAGAGAAAACGGAGGAGAAATGAGCAATTTGTGGAAAATTCGGATTTCCGGGAAGGTTGCGCAGTCTACACTGTTTTGACCATATCTGGAGTTCTAGAAGTCCGTTTTCAGCGATCCTACTGTCCACGCGAAGCCTGGGAGATTTTCTACAACCTTGGACAGAATGCTGCGCTCAGGCAGCGCGTGGGAGCGCGCAGGTGTTAACACAAAATCACGCAAGCGTACGTGGTCACAAGTAATACATGAATAAGTCAAGTTCGTTTCCACAGAGATCTGGTTATGGTTTTAATTCAGTAGATGTACCTATGCAACAATGTATGATTATTATTCACTGCTAAGACAAATAACAATTTTTGGGTTTAAAAAACTAAATTAACTAAGAAGTAAAATAACAAACTAAGAATTAACTAACTAACAAGAATTGGAATCGAATTACTTCTGCAAGAGAAAACATGGGATCCTAACTTCATTAAATACTTTGCTTAGATCTGACGCCTTTAATCACTATATGCAATGGTTATGATATCTGATCGGACAACACGAAACAAGTACACGCTACTTCTCAGTATACGAATACCAAACTAAACATACATCCACAAAAGAGATAGAAGATGAATAGACACCAATTATGCTTAGACCCTATATGTCTATAGAATTTGAAAACATAACGGTTGAAGAACAAGTTATCCGCATTGATCACATAGGGCAGCATAATATCTCTATTTACGCCACAAATCATGATGTTAAAACATTAACCTATCCTATGCTAGCATGGCAAGTTCTAAATCTCAAGATCCACTCTCGCTTCACAAGAGATTAACAAATTAGATGTTCATGACGCATCTATCAAGTAAGCATAACCATACGAGGATATCAGATATACATCACACATAGATCTTTAAAGCAATCAATATACTAAAGCTCCATAAATAAATCCGTTAGAATCCCATGACAACGATTAGTTCATAATCGAACCGCTCGTCATCATGGGATCTGATGAAACCATGATAATAACAAAGTATGAAAAAATACAAATAATCCTAAGTAATTGATATGTAATGGTGATATAAATTACAATGATAGGATATGTTTATATAGGCTCTATAATTCTTGCCCAGCAAGAAATTGCCTTCTATTACAATTAGAATTCAATTAAGGTACTAAAAACTGCCCAAAATACAATTAGAACTTGAAAAGGGCAAAACAGTAATTTCTTGCTCCCATCAGTCTGATTGTCGAGCTGTTTGCGCCCAACACACGCAAGCTTCTCGTGCAACACCTATCACATGTTGTAGAAAATCTCCCAAGCTTCGCGTGGGCAGTAAGATCGCTGAAAACGGACTTCTAGAACTCTAGATATGGCCAAAACAGTGTAGATTGCGCAACTGTCCCGGAAAATCCGAATTTTAATCAATTTAACCTCCAAAAATGACAGAAGCATCAACTTAATCGACATTCTTGCTACCCTGCACAACTACACAAAACACATCAAAACTATAACAAACTTGAGTCCAAGACAATCAATTTAAGCCGTTATGGAACGCTCCAAGTGGATATAAAATCCACTTATCACACCCCCAAACTTAAACCGATGCTTGTCCTCAAGCGTAAACAATTACAACTAACTAATTAACTAGTACCACTTCCGTAGGTGATCACGGTTGCATTTGGCATATGCAACAAGCCCTTTAAAACCCTAGGCAGCCCCAGTGGACGAGTAAGGTCTCGTGAGGGCCTATAGCGAATGTACCCACAAAATGCAATGCAATGCAATGCATGAATGCAACTAAATGAAATTGCAATTAATCTAGTACTAATATCCTACCATACCGTCAAATCCTCTCATGCCATATCAACTAAAGAATCAAAGTAAATACGCAATGTCTTAGTATCGAAAGTGCAGGTATTCACATAGTCTACTCAATGAACATGCATAAGTTCTCACAAGCTCATGTCAAATTTAAGAATAAGTTAGTAAACATGCTAAGCCTACAAGAGTACATCTTTGAGACAAAACTTGGGATCTCATACGCAAAAACAAGCAAACACTCACAATCCACTCACAAAAGAATATTCACTCAAGAACAAGGGTAAGTGTATCACTCAATACCAACAAAATCATAAGCATGCTTGACATTTGGTATCAATCTAACTCTTAACACAACATACATCAATGACGATAGTCAAAAGGTCTTTATTTGGGTTGTAACGGGGCTAGGGACAAGGTATGTCAAATAAGCCAAAATAGGTGAAGTGTCAAAAGCTAGTAAGTACCATAATAAATCATACACAACACCCTATTTTCCCCCACATAATTTTTCTATTTTTCTTCCAACAAAAACAATCGACTAGTCGACTAAAGTAGGATCACAACAAACACAAACATGCTCTCATAATATATATTTTTCTTTTTTTTTTTCCTTTTTTTTTCTTTTTTTTTCGAGAGCTAGATAAAACAATAATATAAACAATAACAATGATCCCATGAATTTATTGCACACGCCGACTATCAAGTACACAACCAACCCAATTTTCAATATTTCCCCCAACAATAAACCCCTCCTTGCACACCTTATTTCTCCCTTAAGCACTCTACTAGCCTTTGACAATGTGGGTTCAAATTAATGTAAGGCCAATACAAGAAAAGGATCTAGGCAAGTAATGTGGTATGTCACCGAAAAAATAGGATTAAGCTCAACGGGTTAACTAATTGATCATGTAAACATGGTATGGTATTATGGGAAAATATGTGGTTATTCCTAATGCCTTTATTATTTTAATCGTCAATTAATGTCATGCGTTTCAAGAAAGACCTCAAACAACTGTTAGCAATGCAAACAATCTGTGGACACTCAAGCAAACGAATAATTTGCAAATATGCAATAGGCTCAAAAACTCACTTGGTGGAAAAACATACTCAATCCCAAGCAAAAATCTCTATAACGCACTAACTTGTATTCAAAGCATGCAAACTAAACCATCTTGCACATATTCATGTCCTTCTAATTACTTACAACATTCAATAAGTCTACTAGCTTCAACTTACTACTGTATGCGTGTGCACAAGAACAAAGCATATCACTTCTCAATCAAAAGCGTCAACAACACAAAATTCCTATCAAGCATGGGTGCAATTGCAAACTATTATGAACTCACATTATATACGAACATAAAAACAGAATGTCCTATATGAAACAAACGTAGATAACACGAACATAAATGCATAATTTACTACTACTAATATGCAAAGCATGAAATCCTACATGAACAAATAATACAACAACAACTACTCATCCCACAAACCACCCCCAAACTTAAAATATTCAATGTCCGCATTGAATGGAAGTAAATACAAGGGATAATAGAAAACATACCTACTCGTCCTCATCCTCGGATGAATCAGGCGGTGGATACGGCGTACGAGGCTGGACGGGTACTAGTACTACCTCGTTGATGCTTAGGTGCCATATAAATCAATACCCAACTCACAAAATTCACCAAAATCCACAAAAAAAAATTGAATGCACAAAAACCCCCAAATAATCAAGAGCACACAACCCTAATAATACAAGAACACAATTCAAAAAATCAAAATAAAAGGAAGAAATATACCCCAAATACGAACCGAAGAGGTGAAGCTTGCAATTAAAAATCCCCCCAAACTTGAATCTTGAAGCCTTGAAATTGATTGTAGGAAATATAATTGGAATGAGGTAGGATTTGTGTGTATATACATGTGTATATATAGATGGGTATATAGATTTGAGAAAAAATAAAATAAAAAAATAAAAAATATGAATTATGAGATGGATTGGGAATAATTTTGAATTAATATAGGACTAGAATTAGGATTTTAGGTGGAGAAAATAATTAGAAAAGGGGTTGGAATTGATTTAGGAGATGAATTGGTTTTAATATATATTAAAACATATTAATACACTCACGTACATACTAACCATACTAACCTGGACAGTAGCTTTGATAGGATATGTCGCGTCCTGTGCGACATGGCGCGTGGCATTCACTGTTTGATTTTTTTTTGGTAATAAAACAAGAGTAGTACTTCTCACCTCCTGAACAGACATTTGACTCCGCTGCATCCTGGATTGCGCGCTGTGGCGCGTGGAAATTTCTGCCCGAATTTTTTTTTTTTTGAAAAATACTCAATTTTTTTTTCCTACACTAATGCGTGGGTTGCCTCCCACGAAGCGCTTATTTAACGTCAATAGCTTGACGTTACTTCCAAGCCTCCATTAAGGATGATAATAGTTGGTCTGGTCATCTCTTCGGGAGACTTCATCGTCATCACGGCGACACACTTTCTACCACTTCTCCTCGCTTGGCCTATTCGTGTAACAACTATGTCCTATTCCAATGCCTTCATCTGTTGACCCAAAATCTGTCAATTTGTAGAACAACACACATTCGCGGGCTTCGCTTGAATATAAAGGAGGAGGGTAAATGTAAGTTGCTAAAACCTTTGGTTCCTCAAAGAGAACTTCCTCCATTGGCTCTAATGTGCTACCTCCATCTTTATACTCTGAGACAAGTAGAAGACCTGCATTTTTCCCATGGCCATCAGCCTCTTGGTACGCACATACCAATTCTTGAAATTTGTGCAGCTCACCAGTGTCTGTCCCAAATAGTGCCCTTTCCAAATCATCCACCATCCTAACATGATCAAATTCCTCACATGGCTTGCGAATGCTCACCTCACCTTGGAATTTGTCTTCCTCAATTAAGCATGCAGTACCTTGCTCCAAGTCACCGTTATTTTCTGGAATTGCCTCTAGTATGAATTGTTGTTTCTCTTGTTCCACAGCACTCACAACTCGAGCAACTAGTATCTCCAAAGATTTGAGAGACTCCTCATTACTCTTCATAAGCATCCTAAGCTCCTCCATAGCATCAACCTCATCTGACTGAAAAGTAGGAGTAGGTTACTGATGTTGAAACTCTTCACTATCAAAGAAATATGACATATTTGGAACATCTTGCTGGTACTGTTGAGGATGGTATTGAAAATATGGTTGTTCCTCATAACTGACGTATAGATCAACTCCTTCGTAGTAACAATATTGTGAGGTCTCATGAACGCCCAAACACTGCTCACATTGCTGAGGCATGGATGTCCTCGAATATGCCCACCATGGCAACTCCTCGCATGCCATCTTCAAATACTCAAGTACCTGAACACACCGAACTAAACAAGATAGGTAAGAAAAAATCAGAGTCAGTGAACTCTAACGACCACTATTGACAAGCACATAAACCAAAAATAAAACACCGATGATCCCCGGCAGCGGCGCCAAAAACTTGTTAACACAAAATCACGCAAGCGTACGTGGTCACAAGTAATACATGAATAACTCAAGTTCGTTCCCACGGAGATTTGGTTATGGTTTTAATTCAGTAGATGTACCTATGCAACAATGTATGATTATTATTCACTGCTAAGACAAATAACAATTTTTGGGTTTAAGAAACTAAATTAACTAAGAAGTAAATTAACAAACTAAGAATTAACTAACTAACAAGAATTGGAATCGAATTGCTTTTGTAAGAGAAAACATGGGATCCTAACTTCATTAAATACTTTGCTTAGATCTTACGCCTTTAATCACTATATGCAATGATTATGACATCTGATCGGACAACACGAAACAAGTACACACTACTTCTCAGTATACGAATACCAAACTAAACATACATCCACAAAAGAGATAGAAGATGAATAGACACCAATTATGCTTAGACCCTATATGTCTATAGAATTTGAAAACATAACGGTTGAAGAACAAGTTATCCACATTGATCACATAGGGCAGCATAATATCTCTATTTACGCCACAAATCATGATGTTAAAACATCAACCTATCCTATGCTAGCATGGCAAGTTCTAAATCTCAAGATCCACTCTCGCTTCACAAGAGATTAACAAATTAGATGTTCATGACGCATCTATCAAGTAAGCATAACCATACGAGGATATCAGATATACATCACACATAGATCTTTAAAGCAATCAAGATACTAAAGCTCCATAAATAAATCCGTTAGAATCCCATGACAATGATTAGTTCATAATCGAACTGCTCGTCATCATGGGATCTGATGAAACCATGATAATAACAAAGTATGAAAAAATACAAATAATCCTAAGTAATTGATATGTAATGGTGATATAAATTACAATGATAGGATGTGTTTATATAGGCTATAATTCTTGTCCAACAAGAAATTGCCTTCTATTACAATTAGAATTCAATTAAGGTACTAAAAACTGCCCAAAATACAATTAGAACTTGAAAAGGGAAAAACAGTAATTTCCTGCTCCCATCAGTCTGATTGTCGAGCTGTTTGCGCCCAACACACACAACTTGCTCGTGCAACACCTATCCCATGTTGTAGAAAATCTCCCAAGCTTCGCGTGGGCAGTAAGATCGCTGAAAACGGAATTCTAGAACTCTAGATATGGCCAAAACAGTGTAGACTGCGCAATTGTCCCGGAAAATCCGAATTTTAATCAATTTAACCTCCAAAAACGACAGAAGCATCACCTTAATCGACATTTTTGCTACCCTGCACAACTACACAAAACACATCAAAACTATAACAAACTTGAGTCCAAAACAATCAATTTAAGCCGTTATGGAACGCTCCAAGTGGATATAAAATCCACTTATCAGCTGCAGCGCGGGATGCAGGAGGTTGGGCGCAGTCAGCGTGGAGAAATTCTGCCAGATTTTTGGATTTTGTTTTGGTTATATCTTGAGTTCTACAAGTCCATTTTGGACGATCTTATAGTCCACGCGAAGCTAACAAGATTCTCTATCATTCTAAAGTGGTCTAGATGTCCAAACACGACTGTAATGACCCAAAAATAAAGAAGAAAAGTCAGTTACGAATTTTCCTTTAAAACAGAATCAGTTTAGGAAACGTATTCTATTTTAATTCTGATTTTGTAATTTCCTTGTTGGGCAAGACTTCTAGAGCCTATTTAAACACATTCTACCATTGTAATTTGGATCACCATTACATATCAATTACTTGGGTTTATTTGTATTTTTTCATACTTTGTTTTTATCATGGTTTCATCAGATCCCATGATGACGAGCGGTTCGATTATGAACTAATCGTTGTCATGGGATTCTAACGGAGTTATCTATGTAGCATAGTAGTTTGATTGCTTTAAAGATTTATGTGTGGTGAATTCTTGATATCCTCGTATGGTTATACTTCATGTGTTTAGATGCGTCGTGAACATCTAATTTGTTAATCTCTTGCGAAACGAGAGTGAATCTTGAGATTTAGAACTTGTCATGCTAGCATAGGATAGGTTGATGTTTTAACATCATGATTTGTAGTGTAAATAGAGATATTATGCTGCCCTATGTGATCTTAATAGACAATTTGTTCTTCAACCATTATGTTTTCAAATTCTATAGAGATATAGGGTCTAAGCATAATTGGTGTCTATTCATCTTCTATCTCTTTTGTGGATGTATGTTTAGTTTGGTATTCGTATACTGAGAGGTAGCGTTTACTTGTTTCGTGTTGTCTGATCAGATATCATAACCATCACATGCATTGATTAAAGGCATCAACTCTAAAAAGTTCTAACTCTCTCTTCTCTCTCCTGTAAAACAAACAACCTCTCAGTTTCTTTTTCCTCCGGAGGTGGTTCCTCCACCGACCGGAGGTCCGATTTTCTTGCTTTTTTATTCTTGTTTCCTTCAATAACTAGTTCTCCTTGTGAGAATTGTTTGCTGCCTTCCTTTACTTAGATCTAATCCTCGAAGTTTTCGAATTGTTCTTCTCCGATTTGTGGTGGATCCTCAGTTTCTTCCCAGATTCTTGGTGGATCTTTGATTTCAAGAGGGGTCTGGTTTCTCTAGCTTTTGAGGTTCCGTTTCCTAGATCTAAGATTTGTTTTAGTTTGATTTTATTGTGTAATTTCAATTTTCTTTGTAAGTTTAGTTTGATTTCTCTCCTTGGTGAGAGGTGTGGTTTTTCTCTCCTTGGTGAGAGGTTTGGATTTCTCTCCTTATTTTGTGAGAGTCGGATTCAACGATAAGAGTTTGGCCGGAACTTCATTTGTGGTCGTTAGCTCAAACGAATTTTGGCGAAGATATGGAGCGTAGAGCGAGTATCTATAGACATATCATTTTTTTTCAGACATCTGCTTATTTGTCTCATTTTGATTATGAAGACGAGCATGTCATCCTATTCTATGTTTGATCGATTCGATCATTCTTGTAGATGCCGTATGGTTTTTATGTATTGAATTTCCAACTTTCATAAAAAAAAAGGCATCAACTCTAAGCGAAGTATTTAATGAAGTTAGGATCTCATGTTTACTCTTGTAGAAGTAATTCGATTTTAATTTTCATTAGATAATTAATTCTTAGATTGTTTATTTGTTTTATTTAGTTAATTTTAGTTAATTAAAACCCAAATTTATTAATTGTCTTAGCAGTGAATAATAATCATACATTGTTGCATAGGTACATCTACTGAATTAAAACCATAACCAGATCTCTGTGGGAACGAACTTGACTTATTCATATATTACTTGTGACCACGTACGCTTGCGTGATTTAGTGTTAACAGCCTCGTTAAAAAACCCCCACAATAGCAAAATCCTATGGGAAAAAACTCAAGAGGGAAAAAAGAGCGCCCATAAAAAATGAATACATCGTTATACAACATAGCTACTAAATGACTAAAACTTACGTATAACTTTGTGTGTCCTCATTGCCATCCGTTATTTCCAAAGACTTGTCTTCTCTTTTGCCAAAAAAATACTCTACACCTTAACTCTTCCATAACTTCAATTTGAAAAATAAAGCTGAATCTTCTTGATACTTCTTTGCTGCTATTAAAACTGCATATTATCAAACAAACCCGTCAAGAAAGAAATAAAATCAAAATATCACTTAAGGGATATAAGATTAAATATATTAAAACTATTATAAATTATAACAAAATAGATGCTCACTTCTAACCAAAATAGATGATCACTTATAAATTATAAATTTTTAATAATTTTAACTATATATGTATGATAATTACAATATTAAATTACTATAGCTTTAAATTTTTTGAAATTGTTTTTACTTATTTTTAGTCATAATATTTTGTATGATCATACAATTATAAGAATATGATAATGTTACATATATTTAAAATGGTAATACTATAAGAAAAAATAAATCATTGAGCTTTTTTTATTATTTTTTTTGTCAAATAGAATCTTTCATTCAGAATTTAGATTTCTCAATCGTTCAAAAATTTTAATTATTAAGATGTTTATATTCAGATTTGCGGAATGACCCCTTAATTTTATTTATTGTGTTTGTTTGTGATCTTTCTAACTTACTTCTTACTTGGATAGAAAAAAATGTGAAGAGAGATGGATAAGACAAGAATTTGGATTACTATTGTGGAAGGAACTTGAAGTCCCTAGCCATTTGTTTCATAATCTATATGTAAAATGATGTACTCAAGTATTTAATAGGGTACTATTTTTTCCTTTTGAATTTTTTTTCATAGGATTTTACTCTTGTGTAATTTTAACCAGATCCTTCTCCAAGACTTTAGGAGAGTGTTTATACTTCTGTATTATTTTGTGGGATTCATCCTTTCAAACATTAAGGTGTTATTGTTTAAACGATCGAAGGTACTTACTTACCTTTCGATTAGATGATAAATTTTTTGTATGATTCCGAACATTGTATTCTCGATATTATTTATTACTCCCTCCGTCCCAAAATACATGTCTCTTTTACTTTTTACACACATTTTAAGGTGAATAAAAACCGTAACTCCAAATGTTATTTTTCGAAATTTCTTTTCCTGAATTTAAATTTAATATTTAAAGTTTAATTCACAAAAAGAAAATATAAACAATAATATATGGAGTTATCATTTTTATGCACCTTAAATTATGCGTAAACAAAGTGACATGTATTTTGGGACAATGAATAATTATTTGTGAAATAGTAATAAATAAGAGAAAAATGATCCTGAGATATATCTCAGGGAACTTTTCCTGAGATGCATATAAAATTACTTATTTTATTGGGCCCGCATAGCTAATTAAAAAAATTCTGAATTTACTGAAATGTCCATCCCATTTTTCAATGTAAAATAAATGAATCTCTGTGAACTTATCTGAGATATATCTCAGGCTCCCTAATCTCGATAAATAAATAAATAAATCTCCGCGTAGGCATATACCCACCTACCTTCAACTATGATCGGCCAGTTTCACCGGGTGATGATAAAGTATTGACCGACGGCTAGGAGAAAAAGCGATTATAAAGTATCAGACATTTGATTTTGATGCTCCCCGTAGGTATTTGTCCTCCAGGTAACTAGAAATGGATAATTTGTTTGATAGTATGTTAATAGATGTGAATAAGCTTCGTATATATAAGAATTGGCTTCCTATCGAAGACCGTCAAATTTCATTTTATTGTGAAAAACTCAGATCTTTGTCTAATGAACTCCAATCCTTTACAATCAGATACGAGGATTATCTATCTGATTTGTCAACTCGTCCATCACTAGATAGTCTTGTTAATGCTGCAGTAGAGTATAAGACTGGTAGAAGAAGAGTTAACAGAAAAAGAAAAAGAAGAGGAACAGTTGAAAGGTCTGTAGACCTACTAGAATTTGAAAATAATTCTTATGATCTCAACCATGTTGGAGACTATGATCTCAACCATGTTGGAGACCAACTAGCGTTTGAAGTGGGTGCAATCTACAAAGCCTGCATGATAGATTTTGGGAAGGCCGAAGATGAATGTGATTCCCAAGACTTTGCTTCCTACTTTTATTTTGACAAGGAGGAAGTTTTAGTTGGATTCAAAGAGGAGGCAAGTAATTTACTTCAACAACTTACGTCAATCACTAGAAAGCACCTTCAAGTTATATCGATTGTAGGGATGGCTGGACTTGGTAAGACTACTTTAGCTACTAGACTTTATTATGATCCTTACATTGAATCTTACTTTTATGTTCGAGCATGGATCACCTTCTCTCAAGTCTATCATAAGAGGGATTTATTGCTTTCCATTTTAAAGTCTGTCTCTGAGGTTACTGAGGAAGTTTGTGGTATGACTGATAACATGTTAGCCCATCACTTGTATCGTGCACTATTGGGTCGGAGATACCTCATTGTAATCGATGATATATGGAGTAACGAGGCATGGGATGATTTTAAAATATCTTTTCCAGATGACAACAATGGGAGTAGAATTATGCTGACCACCCGGCTCAAAGACGTTGCCCTGCATGCACAATCCGATGGAAATCCACTTTGTTTGCGTTTCCTGACTGAAGATGAAAGTTTTGATTTGTTTAAAAGAGTAGCTTTAGTAAGGGAAACATTTTTCTACAAATTGAGGTCAGTTGGAAGGAGTATCACAAGAAAATGTCATGGTTTGCCTCTTGCAATTGTTGTAATTGCTGGCCTTCTAAAAAACAATTTCCACATAGATTGGTGGGCTCAGGTTGCGGAAACTGTAGCTATGTACAATGTAACCGATGAAAATCAATACATACACACTCTGTCATTGAGTTATAACCACCTGCCTCAACACTTGAGACCTTGTTTTCTCTCTTTTGGAGCATTCCCAAGTGATCATGACATCCCGGTACATAAGTTGATGTGGTTATGGATTGCAGAGGGATTTATACCTCAGGATTTCACAGAGAAGAGCTTAGAGGATGTTGCAGAGGATTTCTTGATGGATCTTATAAGGAGTAGTCTAGTAGTTGTAGGTAAAAGAGGGTCTAACGGTGCAATTAAAACATGCCGTATTCATGACCTCTTGCGTGATTTGTGCTTAAGAAAAGTCGAGGAACTGAAATTTTCACAAGATATATACAGGTACAATAAACATTCCTATTCATGTCCACATTCTTTAACAAATCCTTCTACAAAATACCAACTTTTCCTCACCACTAATCATGTCCTTACTATTCCATCAAACTCTTCTTGTTGTTCTTCTGGAGTCTCTCAGCCATTTTTTAAGGATGTATCAATTGTATGGGATACCTCAAATCTTGTTACTTCTTTGGATATATCATCCATAGAATTCTTCGTATTTCCAAGTGAATTAGTACAATTAATACATTTGAGGTACTTAGAACTTCGGTTTAGGTCCGGTAATCCTCCAGAATCTATATGCCAGCTGACAGAACTCCAAACACTTATAATGTCATCAAGGATGAATATGGCTGTCCCAAAGAGTACGTGGAAGATGATAAACCTGAGGCATCTCTGTATCAAATCAGGGGAAAATCTTGTGAACTTCTCTAATGTTGTAGAACAACCTAGCTTATTGGAAAACTTGCAGACCATGTCATTAGTGAGCCCCACTAGGCCATGTCAAAATGTTCTAGTTAAAACTCGTAATTTGAAGAAGCTAGGTCTTTGTGGACCATTGACAACAAAGAGTGGGGAGCTAAAATGTCCAGATCTGGGTTCTTTGGTGCAGCTCGAAACACTAAAGTTGTTAAACACAATTCCTTTGCGGAAAGCTGGAAGACTTAGTGAATCAGTTATATTTCCTGAAACTCTTAAAAGTCTTTCTTTGTTAAATACCTATTTGGGTTGGAAGGAAGCTTGGGTCTTTCAAATCATACCTAATCTTGAAGTTCTCAAGTTAAAATTTCATGCCTTTGTTGGTAATGACTGGGAAACTAGCCCAGAAACATTTCCTCGTCTCAAAGTTCTGAAACTTGATGAATTGGATTTTGTGACTTGGACGTCTTCTCATAATCACTTTCCAGTGCTTCAGTGTTTACAAGTGTACCGATGCCCATATCTGATGGAGATCCCGGAAGACTTTGGTAATATATGCACACTTGAGCGGATTGAAATAACCGGGTGTAGTGAAGCTGCAACAAATTCTGCAAAGGATATCCAGAAAGAGCAAGAGATCAATGGTAATGATTGGCTTAAGGTTCTTCACATTCCTGGACTACCTCTTGTCTGAAGATGCACATTCCAACGAGGTCCACTTAGGAATGTGATTATTGTTTTTTTTTCCTCATATTTATTTGAGGAATAACAAATGTTTCTTATTATCTTTTAAATGCGTTTTCAGTTTGAACTCACTACGTGAATAATTGTAAAGTATCAGCACTAGTATTCTGCAGGTGGATGTGCTTGCAATACCGTACATTACATTTATTTTCACATTGATCAGAGCACCTTATGAAGGCTTTTGACATGCCCTAAAAACTGGCGTGGCTGTTTCAGCTTCTTAAGAAAAGTATGATTCTTGTTTGCCAGGTTTCATTTTGGAGGTTGCCGTCTCTACCTTTGTACTTGCTGTGTTAAATTACAATGATCGAGGATTTTGAACAGTATTACTTTCCCTTCTCAAGTACGCATTAAAAACTAATGGATCTCAAAAATGTAAAAACTAATACTGCGTTTGTTTCAGGGGATGGATACTCTCTAAACTCTTAGTTTATATGTTCTAAAATTACATCATGTTTCATTCTTAAGTTATCTTATTGATTAAATTTAATTAGTACTTTTTACCCAAATTTCCACAGAATTAGTTTAGTCATCTCCGAGGTTTGAACTCATGAACTAATGCATTGGAAGTAGGCATTTGAAGTATTGAGTGCTTCAAATAAAACAGCTTCTGAACAGATCCAAGGGGTTACTCTCTATTCGTATTGTTAATGTCATTTACCTTGTAACCAATATTTCATAACAAATTTTTAACTTGTAAAATTTACCTTGTATAATTTTCGGTATATGTATAGTGCTTTAAACTTGGGTATATGGAAGTAGTACGCTGAAATCATCTGCCACACAAAGCAATATTTCTAGAAAATTTCTATTGTTTCTTGATGTTTTTTTTTTTTTTTGCTGAGTATTGTTTCTTGATGTTGTGTTCAATTCGTACAATCCCTTGTCTTTGCTGCTAAGTAGTGATCTGAACTTTTTGGTATACGGCTAAGGTACTCGAAAGCACTTTCCACTGCCTGAAAATTCAATCTTTTACCGGATTCGATCAATTTCATGGTTACACAGTGCCTGCAAACCAAGGAGAATTGGAGGAAGTTCCCTATCTTAAGTTGTACGTAGTGTGCTTCAAACTTCTTCGATTGATCTTGAATAGCAGCTGCAGAAGCAATTGTTTGTTGTTCTCTGAAACAGTTATTGATGCCTTGTCAGGCATCAACCTCTTGCTGTAATTACTCTAGACAACATTAGAGAATTACTTTAGACAACATTAGAGAAAGAACAACAATTACGGATTTGAAAATCCTCTATTTTGTTACATAATTGTGGAGATGCAAGTCTATTGATACCGTGTGTCAGTTTTTAGTGCCTGCAAACCAAGCAGGAAGTTCCCTAATCTTAAGTTGTAGTGTGCTTCAAACTTCTTCAATTAATCTTGAATTGCAGCTGCAGAAGTCATTCTTGTTGTTCTGTGAAGAAACATTGATGCCTTGTCGGCATCAACTTCTTGCTGTATTTACTTTAGACGACATTTGAGGAAGAACAACAATTAAGGATTTGAATATGCTCTGTTCTATTACATATGTGCTGAAGGCCTGTCTTCTTTGATTCGAAAATATGAGGCTAAGCAGTGGATTCATGGGATTAAAATCTGTCGGAAAGCACCAACTGTATCACATATGTTTTTCGCCGATGACAGTTATTTCTACTGTAAAGCTGGTACAGAAGAAGCGAGGAAGGTATTGCAGTTACTGGAGACCTATGAAAATGCTTCAGGACAGAAGGTTAATAGAGCAAAATCATCTATATTTTTCAGTGCGAACGTGATTCAGTACAATAAGGAGGAAGTTTGTTTCTTAATGCAAATGCCTGAGGCGAATGAGCATAGCACGTATTTGGGGCTTCCTAATCTTCTGAGTCGAAACAAATCAGCCTTGCTAGGTTATCTGAAAGAGAGGGTTAATGCAAAAATTAAAACATGGGATGGTAAATGTATTTCACGTGGGGGAAAGGAAATTTTGGTGAAGTCTGTTGTTCAGGCTTTGCCCTCTTATGCTATGAACGTGTTCTTACTCCCATTGGAGATTACCAGAGACATTGAAAAGAGTATCTCCAAGTTCTGGTGGAATTCATCACAGACTGGGGCTTCAAAAATCAATTGGATGTCTTGGGAAAGGTTGGCTAAGCATAAAACGGCAGGGGGTATGGGCTTCAGGAATTTTAGAGACTTTAATATCGCTATGCTAGGAAAGCAAGGTTGGCGCTTCATTACAAATCCTAGTAGCTTAGTCTCGAGGCTGTACAAAGCTAAATACTTTGCAGATACTGATTTTATTCATGCAAAAATTGGCAACAGCCCAAGCTTCATTTGGAGGAGTATATTCGAAGCCAAACAACTGTTATTTGCAGGAATCAGATGGAGAATAGGACGGGGAGAAAACATTCAGATTCTGGACCAGCCTTGGTTAATGGAGGAAGATAACCCGTTTATTACGTTTAACTCACAGTCTTTGGAAGGTAAAACAGTGAAGGATTTTCTTGTTGCAGGGCAAAAACAATGGGAAGCTAATCTGATTCGTGAGCATTTTAATGTAAGGGATCAAGGGTGCATCTTTAATATTAGGCTGAATGATTCAAGCAATGAGGATATGATTTATTGGCGGTTCGAAGAATCAGGTTTGTACTCGGTTAAGAGTGCGTATAAGCTTTTGCAAGCTCAGGCAAGGCAATGGACTGTAGAGGACAACAGTAGTATATGGAAGAAATTGTGGCGCATCAAAGCTCCTCCCAAATCTCTCAACTTGATATGGCGTGCCTTGTCACAGTGTCTCCCTACTATGGCACAGCTTCAGTTTAAGCATGTGCCAGTGCAAGGTACCTGTCCAGTTTGCAAATCTGTAATTGAAACCATAATGCACAGCTTAGTGAACTGTCCTGTTGCAAGACAGTGCTGGTATATCGTTCTACCAGGAAAACAGTGGGATGATCACATGGAGTTCATGAATTGGATGAATATGGTATTTGAATCAGAAAATAATTCGAAGTGTGCTCAGGTTTTCATGGTGTGTTGGTCCATCTGGAAAGCACGAAACGACTTAGTCTGGAACCAAAAGTATACAAGAGTTAACAGAATAGTTGCAGAAGCAAAGCAACACCTTACACAGTGGAATATTGCCCAAAATAGATTGTCTATGGCCAGTCTCCAGCCAGACGCAGAAGGAGATGGTGCTACAGTTTGGGCTCGACCTTTACCAAACATAGTTAAGGTGTCCGTAGACGCAGCTGTTTTTGAAGACCGAGATGCAGTTGGTTTTGGCTTGATAGCGAGAGGTTCAGATGGTAAGCTCATCACAGCTAAGGCCATAGTTCACCCCCACCTGGAGTCTCCAGCTACAGCGGAGGCAATGGCAATTAAGGAAGCTTTAAGCTGGATTGATGACATGCAGTGGCTTCGTGTTGTTCTGGAGTCTGACTGCTTGGTGGTCATTCAGGCCATTCGAAGTAGTACTCCAATGAGGTCGCATTTTGGAGTAATTATTGAGGAGTGTCGTAGTTATTTGAAACGACTTCACAAAGTTTCTTTGTTTTATGTTAAACGATCTGCGAATATGGTTGCTCATCAGTTAGCTAGAGAATCATATAATTACCCAGGTCGTAGTTTTGACAGGAGGTCTGTTCCTGTTGATGTTCAAAATTGTATTGAGATGGATTTGAAGTAATAAAATCTCCAGCATTCGTCAAAAAAAAAAAAAAAAATATCAAAGTGGTCACTGAAGTGAAGCTCATATATCATTTCACTTATCGATCTTAATGGGGTATCATTTGAATCACTAAAGTCATAATAATTATCAAACAGATAACTCTAAATATGTGTTCGAAAACTAAAAATAATCTTTTGTTGATTCTGCACATTTTTTTTTTGAATGCTACCGCAACCAAATGAAAAGCCAGTATTTTGGATAATATATTTAGATTTTTAAAAATCCATTTACTATTTATTTTTAATTTTATAGTCATTTTTCTTATTTTAATTAAAAATAAATAGTAAATGAATTATTAGAAATATAAATATATTATCTAAAATACTAGAATTTAACAACGTTTCATTTGGTTGGGGTAACATTCAAAAAAAAGTAGAAAATTAACAAAAAATGGTTTTTATTTTCGAATACATATTTAAAGTTATCGGTTTGATATTTATTATGACTTTAATGATTCAAATGATACTCCGTTGAAATCAATGAGTGAAATGATATATGGACTTCACTTCAGTGATCACTTTGATATTTAAACCTATTTGTAAGGATGCAAGTCCGTTGATAGTGGGGTGTTTGAGGAAGTTAATTTTAAGAATAAGTCAACTTATTTTAAGATAAAATTAGAGATTCCTAACTTTTTTGTGAAAAAAATTAACTTTTTTTTGCAACTTATAGAATCTCAAACATACATTAAATACTTGTATAAAAAATTATCAAAATATGAAATTTTTATCCGAAAATAAGTTCATAAAGAGTTAAAATAAGTAGTAGCCAAACAGGCCCATTGTTTGTCAATTTTTATTACGCAATAAGACACTTTTATGTGAATGGTAATATCAAAAATTTTAACACATGCTTTTAATATATTCATTTATAACTAGCTTTACAGTCCGTGCAAGGTACGGGTTTGCTAGCAAAATTATGTCAATATGTATTTGTGTTGCTCTATATTCAAATAATCAAATAGTATTTTTAATGTGTTGATGCTCAGAATGCAAATAAGTCCAAAAGGGATTATGTGTTCACGGTTTATATCAACTATATAGCTAAAAAAGGTATCATTTGCAATGTGCTAATCTCATTTCAAGAATTACAACTTGCTTGAGTTAGGAGTATAAAAGTATTTACATAAATAGTGATTGTTCTGAACTTGCATATTAGCAAAAGATGGATACGATTGAAGAATTTATACGAGAGACTGGCTACAAATTGCTTGGGGATCAACCGTGTGATCCAAACATCATGAAACCAAGTGCCTTAAATTAGTGCTTCAGTTTTTTGTTTGAGCTGATATTACCAGAATGGGCTGAACCTAAATTAAAAAAATGGAGAGAGCAAGCAGAAGAACTTCCCAAACCCATATTGTCATAAGAAAGAGATGGATCGATGCGTTTTCTGTTCCACAATAATTAAATATGTTAATATATAGGTGGTTAATGTGCATGCAATTTATCGTTCGAGCCTTACTAGTAAAATCATGTTAATATGTATTTATATTGTTTTGTAATTAAATGGTGCTTGCAACATAAATGCTTAGTATGCAAAACATATCTAAAAAATTATCTATTCATGATGATTGATGTATGTACCACTAAAAATAAATAAATTTTAATGTGCTAGTCTCTTTGAACGAATGTTCAAATGATTGAGTTATGAGCATATAAGAATTTATATTAGTAGTGACTGCCTGATCATCTACCACCGATTTGTGCATTTGACCCGAATTAAGAAATATGCGTAAGATATAAATTAATACATAAATTATAGTATCTATCTTCTAAATCCAAGTTATTTGTTTCTACTATAGAATAAAAAAATTACTACATAACTATGTACTATTCGAATATTCTCAAAGTTTTATAATATAATCAAAACTAATATCTAGCATAGTGATAATGAATCTCACTTCTAAGTTAGAGGTCTATTGGAACCAATCTTAGCCGGATAATCTCTTCGTTCGGACTTGCAAGAGAAGAAGAATGCGAGGGTGTTGACCCCCGATTCACCTCCGGTGTAAGAGTAAGTTTTCTGGTTCTTTTAGAGAGAAAGGTAAACGTAAAGAGTTTGTGTTTAGAATTACTTGAGTTGTAATGAGTGTCTCCCCTCTCTCTTCTTTATATTGTTCGACCAGGAATCATTAGGAGGTGGAAAAGGTGGAATGAAGTGTCCCACATTACGAGGTGCCAAAACCCAATTTGATCGTCTTCGGTCAGACGTGTCATTAGATGATTGGACCGATATTTCCACCGATCTTGGGCTTCATTCGGGTTCTACAGTGATGGGCCTTCATCCTTATATGGGCTTGCATCGTTCGGACCATCAGGCTTCACCTTGGGCCCAAATAAATGGGCTAGATAGATGGACCTCCAACATGTGTCCGGTCTTCAATCGGGCTTTGCTAGAATGAAGGCCACCTTTTTTGGTCCATCTTCGGGAGGCTCCCTAGGATAATCTCTGGACCCTGTCCGAAGAATCCGAAAGTCTTTTATAAGCTCATCCGGTCGGCCTTGGTTACAAGCTTATCTTATAATCTCTGGACCCTGTTCGGAAGGATATGAAGATGCTTGAGCGTACCGAGGATAGGGTTTTCCAGATGGGCCACGACTTCACCATTCGGAAGGTTCATTCTTTCGATCTTGGTCATACTCTCTTGTTGGAGGAAGGAATGTCCGATCAGTTGGGCGAGGAGATGTGAATAGCCTCTGATCGTTTCTTCAGGTGAAGACGAAACCCTTTCTGATTAGATGTTACTCCTTGTGTTTGTTGCCTTCGGACCTTAACTCGTGCCTTCGGGCTTGTAATGTTTAACTTTGGCTTCGGGCACTTTAATGTTTTGTCAATTTTCTTTGCACTTTATTTGCCTAGGTTATCGTTCATCTTCGGCCTCAATCTAGCTTATTCTTCGTCTTTATCTTTATGCATCTTTGGTATTATATACCTTAGCATAATTTGTTATCTTTTTATGCATTTTCGGCCTTGGCCAAGCATATTTTAGCATCTTCGGTCGTAACCTAGCTGTCCCCTAGTATTTAAGGAGTTTTGTAAATGATTAAGGTCTTGTTCGGTGAAAAATATTTCCTCCCGGCCTTAATTATGTCAAAACAATTTAAATACTAAAGCTGCATAATTTCTTCGGCCGTAGCCTCGCTTATTTAAGCGTCTTCGGCTGTAGCCTAGCTCATTTATGCGTCTTCGGCCGTAGCCTAGCATATCTATGCATCTTCGGTCGTAGCCTCACTCATTTATGCGTCTTCGGTCGTAGCCTAGCATATTCATGCGTCTTCGATCGTAGCCTAGCATGTCTTTCACCTTTGGCCATAGCCTCGCTCATTTATGCGTCTTCTGCTGTAGCCTAGCATATTCATGCATCTTTGGCCTAGCATGTCGTTCGTCTTCGGCCATAGCCTCACTCATTTATGCGTCTTCGGCCGTATAGCCTAGCATATATATGCGTCTTCGGCCGTAGCCTAGCATATCTTTCACCTTCGGCATTAGCCTCGCTCATTTATGCGTCTTCGGCCATAGCCTAACATATTCATATGTCTTCGGCCGTAGCCTAGCATATCTTTCACCTTCGGCCATAGCCTCGCTCATTTATGCGTCTTCGGTCGTAGCCTCGCATATTCATGCGTCTTCGGCCGTAGCTTAGCATGTCGTTCGTCTTCGGCCATAGCCTCGCTCATTTATGCGTCTTCGGCCGTAACCTAGCATATCTATGCGCCTTCGGTCGTAGCCTAGCATATCTTTCACCTTCGGTCATAGCCTCGCTCATTTATGCGTCTTCGGTCGTAGCCTAGCATATTCATGCGTCTTTGGCCGTAGCCTAGCATGTCGTTCGTCTTCGGCCATAGCCTCGCTCATTTATGCGTCTATGGCCGTAGCCTAGCATATCTGTGCGTCTTCGGCCATAGCCTCGCTCATTGATGCGTCTTCGGCTGTAGCCTAGCATATTCATGCGTCTTCGGTCGTAGCCTCGCTCATTTATGAGTCTTCGACCGTAGCCTAGCATATGCATGCATCTTCGGCCGTGGCCTAGCATATCTTTCACCTTCGGCCATAGCCTCGCTCATTTATGCGTCTTCGGCCGTAGCCTTGCAAATTCATGCGTCTTCGACTGCAGCCTCGCTCATTTATGCGTCTTCGGCCGTAGCCTAGCATATACATGCGTCTTCGGCCGTGGCCTAGCATATCTTTCACCTTCGGCCATAGCCTCGCTCATTTATGCGTCTTCGGCCGTAGCCAAGCATATTCATGCGTCTTCTGCCATCGCCTAGCATGTCGTTCATCTTCGGCCATACCATCGCTCATTTATGCGTCTTCGGTTGTAGCCTAGCATATCCATGCATTTTTTGTCGTGGCCTAGCATATCTTTCATCTTCGGCCATAGCCTCGCTCAGTTATTCGTCTTCGGCCGTAGCCTAGCTTATCCATGCATTTTTGGTCATGGCCTAGCATATCTTTCATCTTTGGCCATAGCCTCGCTCATTTATTCGTCTTCGGCCGTAGCCTAGCATATTCAGGCGTCTTCGGCCGTAGCCTCGCTCATTTATGCGTCTTCGACCGTAGCCTAGCATATTCATGCATCTTCGGCCGTGGCCTAGCATATCTTTCACCTTCGGCCATAGTCTCGCTCATTTATGCGTCTTCGGTCGTAGCCTAGCATGTCGTTCGTCTTCGGCCATAGCCTCGCTTATTTATGCGTCTTCGATCGTAGCCTGGAATATCTTTCACCTTCGGCCATAGCCTCGCTCATTTATGCGTCTTCGGCCGTAGCCTAGCATATTCATGTATCTTCGGCCATAGCATAGTATGCCGTTCGTCTTCGGCCATAGCCTCGCTCATTTATGCGTCTTCGGCCGTAGCCTAGCATATCTTTGCGTCTTCAGCGCCAAATGTTGGAACCAGTTTTAGTCGGATAATCTCTTCGTTCAGACCTGCAAGTGAAAAAGAATGCGAGGGTGTTGACCCCCGATTCACCTCCGGTGTAAGAGTAAGTTTTCTGGTTCTTTTAGAGAGAAAGGTAAACGTAAAGAGTTTGTGTTTAGAATTACTTGAGTTGTAATGAGTGTCTCCCCTCTCTCTTCTTTATATTGTTCGACCAGGAATCATTAGGAGGTGGAAAAGGTGGAATAAAGTGTCCCACATTATGAGGTGTCAACACCCAATTGGATCGTCTTCGGTCGGACGTTTCATTAGATGATTTGACCGATATTTCCACCGATCTTGGGCTTCATTCGGGTTCTACAATGATGGGCCTTCATCCTTATATGGGCTTGCATCTTTCGGACCGTCAGGTTTCACCTTGGGCCCAAATAAATGGGTTAGATAGATGGAACTCCAACAAGGTCAATGATTAAATTTCCATTAGAAACAATTTTTTTATCGTTAAATAATATAGGAGGGGTAATTTAGTAAATTAATTATAATTAAATTATCTCACGATTTATTAATAATGAGTTTTATAATATATCGAAAATTGATGTCTAGTATAGGGGTAATGAATCTTTTTTCTAAGTTAAAGGTCAAGGGTTCAATTCTCTCTGGGAACAATTTTTTTTTTGCTAAATTGTATATATATTAGAAAAGGAAAAAAAAGAGGGATTAACCCAAGCTCTATGACAGGCCATAGATAGGTCTATCTAAAAACAATCTGAAATGGCCAGATTGTAGATAGAAAGCAAAAGCAAAACAAAACACTCCAAAATCAAATAATCAAATCAGGCCTGCTACAAACTATATTAGAAAACTAAGATGAGCTGGTAAGTTTGGCTCTAGTGTCAACAACAATACCCTCAAAAAGCTTCCTCGGGGAAAGAACACCTCTGTTATGCATTCGTGCATTCCTCTCGCGCCAGATGAAGTAAACAAAAATTTGAACCATTAGTAACAGCACTCGCCTCATCGACCCATCTTGAATTGTTAAAATACCCTGCTGAAATTCAATCCAGGAGTGTCCATTGATTCCCAAGTTAAACAACGATAGAATAGACTTGATTACATGTCTACTATACGAGCATTGAAGGAACAGGTGATTATCAGTTTCTCTTCCTCCCACACATAATAAACACTGCTGGTCTGACGCAATTCCAAACCTCGCAAGACGAGCTAGTGTGTTGAGTCTCATATGGCTTAACAACCACTGATAATGAGCATACCTGTCTATCTTTAGTTGATGCCAAACTGCACGGAACCAGTGGACTGGCTGACTACGATGTCTGATGCTATCCCAGACATGCCACGTTTTAACCTTTCTAATATCCAACCCATTCCATAGAATCTTATCCCGTGAGGCAAGATCGATTTCTGGGTAATCAAAATTAAGCAGCCAATTCGACAGTGAAGGATCTAAGTGGTGATATCTACGATTTGGTTGAGGCAGACACCAAGCACCCGAATTTATAATATCACTAACCATAGAATTTCTATTCAAGCCACATTGAGAAATAATATGGGCAGTGGCATTACCTGAAAGACAAGAGGTGCGCCACCAAGGATCAAACCAGAGAGAAATCGTAGAGCCATCACCAATAGAGTAAGAAATAAACTGGAGAGCAGTGTCACGGAGCCTCAAGACCTTCTTCCAGATCCACGAACAGTCCGTAGGGATTTGAATAGCCCAGAAATGTTTACGTCTAAGGACAGTTCGATTAACCCAAGAGGCCCATAACGTAGGGGCGTGCTTAATGATCTTGAGCAAGTGACAAATAATTTGAGCCTTGTTCCACTCTGAGGGGTCTTTCAAACCAAGACCACCTTTCTCCTTAGGTAAGCAAATAGTATCCCAATTAATTTTAGCACCTCCTTTTTCATTAATGTTACCTTTCCAGATAAACCTTGTGAGCAGAGTTTGAACTGTGGCATGGATAGTAGTAGGCAGGAGAAAATGATTGGACCAGAAAGCCTGCATTGCAAAGAGAACGGACCTGACCAATTGAACCCTTCTTGCCAGGGACAAAAACTTTATGGTCCAAGTAGAGATTCTATGAGTGATTTTCTCTATGAGGGGCATGCAGTCATTTACACAGAGTCGAGAAGAAATGAGAGGCACCCCTAAAAATCGGACTGGGAGGCTACCTCGAGGGAGACCAAATTAATCATCAAACCAATCAGTAAGAGCAGGACCATAGTTGTAGAAGAAACTCGTACTCTTCTGGACACTAGGTGTAAGACCACTTATCACAGAAAAGGTATGCACCGAGTCCATAATGTGAGAGATAGAGACCTGATCACCATGGCTAAAGAAGAGCACATCGTCTACGAAGAATAAGTGAGTGAGATCTAGCTCCTTGCAACGCCAATGATGCTTGAAACCTGCCGGCTTATGCTTCAACAGTTGAGAAAGCATGTTCATACATATTACAAATAAGTAGGGTGACATAGGGTCACCTTGCCGAATTCCCTTAGTTCCCTTAAAATAACCATGAATCATGCCGTTGAGTTTAACAGAATACATTGCACCACAAATGCATAATTGAATCCAACGGACAAATCTAGGAGGAAAATGCATTTTGTGAAGAACATCAATGATAAACTCCCATCGAATAGAGTCAAAAGCCTTATGAAGATCAATCTTGAGAGCACATCTCGGAGTCCCTGATTCTCTGTCATAACCACGAAATAACTCTTGGGCTAAAAGAATATTATCAGAGATGTGCCTACCCGGAATAAAGGCCGACTGGGCAATATCAATGACATTAGGCAAAACAGCTTTAAGTCTAGTGGCTATGATTTTAGAGATGCACTTGTAAGCAGTGGTGCACAAGGATATAGGTCGAAAATCAGTCATATGAGCTGGCGTTGCAATTTTAGGAATTAAAGCAATGTTCGTAGAATTAATACCTTTATGCATGCTAAAGTCATTAAATAACGAGAGGACAGCATCACAAAAACAGTCTCCAACAATGCTCCAAGTGGCGAGGAAAAATTCAACATTAAACCCATCAGGTCCCGGGGCCTTGTTCTTACCCATATTCTTCAAAGTTGTATAAATTAGCTCCCTAGAAACAGGGGCTTCCAAGATAGTAGCTTGGGCATCGGAGATGGTCGGAAGGACAACACCCTGGAGATCAATGTCTGGAAAGGAGACCGGGGAACCAAGAAAACCTGTGTAGTAATCTACAGCAACCTTAGCACAACTAATCTGACCATGCACCAAGTTACCCGTATGGTCCATCAAAGCAAGAACTTTGTTATGATTCCAGTTGGATTTGCACTGATTGAAGAAAAAACTGTTATTCCCATCGCCTTTGGCTAACCAATTCACTCTGGATTTTTGCAATAATAAAGATTCTTCCTCGATAATAGCCTGATTTAGCTTAGAAATGAGATCAGCTTCAGCAGCAATAAGCTCAGTAGTCGGAGCACCTAACAATTCGTCTTGGGTCGCATGGAGAGCAGCTCGAGCTATGTTGACATTAGAATGCAAGTTGCCATGCTTTTTATTAAGATCAATCAAAGCCTGCTTAACAGCCTTTAGCTTCCTGCAAAGAATAGCCATAGAATCCCCAAATAAAGTAGTAGAGTTCCAAATATGTGATACAGTTGACTGGAAATCAGGGAGGTCAATCATGAAATTATAGAACTGAAAGGGCTTACTAAAGCGATGCAGTTGCATAGGCACCGTTAAGAAAAGTGGATTATGATCCATGATACCTCTGTTTTTTACCACAATATAAGATTCTGTGTGAGTAGTAAGCCAAGCCCCATTTCCAAGCACCCTGTCAAGACGATTATAAATAGGGTCTCGAGGACGTTTATTAGTCCAAGTAAAAAGATCACCAACAGTCTTTAAAGTGCATAATCCAGCAGCAGATACGCAATCTTTGAAAGCTTGCATGTTAGGAGTCCAAAGCTCCCTCCCACCACTAACCTCATTAATACCAAGCATACAATTAAAATTCCCTAGACAGCACCAGGGCAGATTCGTGGAACTGAGAATGGTCAGATCATTCCATAAAGGAACACGGTTTGATGCCTCATTTAAAGCATAAATGAAAGTAGCCAAAAAAGTGATACTCTTCTCAAGAAAAGTTACAGTACAGGTGATGTGTTGAGCTGATTTCGAGTGCAGATAAACATTCCAAATAGAGGGATCCCAACCCACCCAAACTCTACCATTATAGTGATAGTCATAGTTGAATAACCAGTTCCAAGACCTTTTGATTTTCTTAGAAACAATGATTGAACGATTTTCCTTGACTTTAGTTTCCATAATTCCAATGAAAGACAAAGAATTAGCAGAAATAAAATTCATGAGCTCACGTTGATGCCGGCTCTTATTTAAGCCTCTGACATTCCAAGAGGCAAAATTCATTTGAGATGATGAAGGATTGTTGGCTTACCTGCCAACCTCGGGCTACTTCTATATGTAACTTGTGTGAAACCATCTTTGTCAACAGTCGTTTTACTATTAGCCTTTGGTGGTTTCGGAATTCCAGACCCTTGTGACTGACCATCATGGGTTAGAGATTTGCCTTGCTTCCTTTTTTTACCCGGAGATTTGATGACTTGTGCAACAACCTGATCTTCAACAAGTTCAGAGAGAGGCTCAAACCCGTTTTCAATTGCAAGGGGCTCCTCATCGTGGTCTGTCAGTTGACCATCTTCCAATAAATTTGTTTCCATCGGGAGTCTGTCAAACTCATCCAAATTGTCTACTTTGGCCAACTCATTCAATATGTCGTCGTCGTCCATAACCACATCACACCCACAGAATTTCCCTATAGTGTAAGGTACCATCTCTAAATTATTCAGAAAATCTGATCTCAAAGGTGAGGACGGAGTTGTGGCAGTAGCATTAGCATCATTAGAAGTCTCACCACTATGGTTACCATCTTGCGACATTTTGGGTTTTTTGTTAACTCTGTTCGGGTTATTGATGCACCTGGCTAGAGAATGTCCAAAAGCTTTACATAGACTACACGAGTACGGTAGTTGTGAATATTGAACTTCGACCCGTTCTTGTTCCTCAACCCCATCAGCATTCAATACATTAACCCAAACATGATCTGGGCGTGAAGACGAATAAGATAATTCAACTTGGACATTTGCATATTTCATAGGTTCAAACCTAGCCGTAGCTTCATCAAATTTGAGTGGCCTACCCACAGCACGAGCTATAGAAGTCAGACTATTCTTAAACCAATGGGAATATGGGACATCCACCAGACGGATCCAACAGGGGACCTTATCCACCACGTTTCGCTTGAATTTTGAACCTTCCATCCAAGGTCTCAAGTATAGAGTTTTACCACCCATTTGAACAGAATTTTGATTTAATGCCATGTTTCTTTCTTCCATTGTGTCAAAGCGAAAGGTATAATATCCTTTAGAACTATATTAAACACCATTTAGACCTTTGTTCTGCCAAATTCTTTGGGCCTGTTTTCGAACGAACGTGAAGGCAAAATTCCCCCCAATGAAATGACCAATAATACTTGTTTCCCATTTCTTTTGAGCTTGGACCATAAATTCACGAGAGAATTTAACCGATGCCGAACCATCTTCATTATAATTAATAACAGGCTCATCCTCCGATTCAGGGCAAGGAGTGGGATTTACAACATTATTCGCAACAATAGAGCTCCAGGTGACATTTTTATTAGCAGGGTTAGCGGAGGCCGAAATGCCCTGACCAGTTGGCTGAGTTGACTGAGCCAAAATCACACGAGTCTGAGCTGGAACCGAGTTTACTTCCAAGGGAGAGGTAAGTCTCTCATTTGAGCCTCCATGTGAGGCATCCGAAGACCCTGCCGCTATGGGGCCAGTAGCAATTTGTTCTGTTCCATCATTCAAGATAAGTTGAATTCTTTCTTGAATTCTCTGTTGAGATCGTGGGGAGAGGGGTTGACCCATGGCCTCGGAAGAGTTAAAAGAACCATTATCCTCTTGAAATTGGAACTGAGGCTGAGGATTAGCATGAATCAAAGCTGGAGCCGCATAATTATGACCTATAAAATTGGAAAACTCTTCAGAATTCATGGAACCAGAATTTTCCGAGTTACGCGATCCCATCTGAGAGCAACAGATCGGGACTGAAAGGGGGACGAGAAGACAGAGGAGAGCAAGCAGAAGAAGAAAATATGGAGCGTGAGAAACGTAAGCTAAAATGAAATGAAAGGAAAGAGGTCAACGATTTAAGTTGTGGTGGTTTCCGGTGGATAGAAGGGGAGAGAGCATTTTTCCTTTAGTTATGTGCTTGTTCCTCTAGGAACAATTTTTTTATCATTAATATAATATATGATGGTTGTCTCATGATATATTAATAATGAATTTATAATATATTCAAAATTGATGTCTAGCATAGTGGTAAGGATTGTCAGTTACAAGTTTGAGGTCAAGGTTCAATTCTCACTAGAAACAAATATAATGTAGGAATGTTAAATTAGTGATTTCACGTTGAATAAAATATCTCACAAAACCTCATGATTTTCTATTAATAATATAGTAGATAGATAGATTAGGCAGTGTGACACTGTGACTGGCAACAAAACATTTGCCCTGTTCTTTAAATATCAGCAAAATGGTGAATTCCTGATATATCTCTCAAGGCAATGGTAAATGTTAGTGTCATGAGTTTTATAACTTCGTTAGTAAAACAAAAGCCTAGTTTGAGCTTTTTCAAATCTTTTTCAGTTCAGACTTTTTATGCATAGCTACCTTAAAGTCATATTTTTTATTATTCCAATCAAAATTTCAATTTTCTTACTGTTGGAAGCCTATCTCTTTGGTGGGCTGAACCGAAGGCCCAATGGCAGGAATCCGAATGAAGTCTATTAATACTTGGTCCAATCTGTCTACAACGGTCAGGTGATTGTGGACTCCTTAGGAAGTGGGACACGTTCCTCCAGTTCCACACGTTCCTCGGGTAACCGCCCCAGGCAAGGAGAATATGGCTTTGGTCAGGTTTGATTATTCATTCATTCACAATTTACACCCAATATAGACACTCTACGTTCTAATTATCCTACCAAAAACTGACTGACTTATTCTCACACCGGGGGTGAATATGGGGGCTCAACCCTCGCATTCTTCTCATTTGCAGGTCCGACCGAATCAAGGTTGTGGAGAAATCCGATTGTAACATTTGGCGCCGTCTGTGGGAACATAGAGATACGTTTGTGTTGAGATTTACTAGAGGCTATGACGATTGAAGAAACACCCATAACTGATAACAGCACCGTGGCTGGAAACAGCACCGTAAAGATACCGTCTCCCGAAGAACAGCAAGAGATGCTCGTGAAATGGTGAGAAGAGCAGAAATCCAAGGGGAAACGGAAGGAGATGGACAAAGAAAAGAGCAATAGGGATGCAGAAAGGTTGGCTAAGCAAAGAGAGGCCGATCGATTGAAATTGGAAGCCCTAAAGCTCCGAAGAGAAGTGATAGAATTACAAAAGAAGGCCCTGCGAGAGGCCCTAGGGGCCGAAGACTCAGGGCCTGAAAACCAAAGGGATAAAAGGCCCAGAGACGATGAAGACGAGTCGTGGAACTCCGAATCATACTCTAAACGAACCCGATCGAAGGCAGTTGACTCTTCTGATTCGGAAGATGAAGGTCCTCATATTGACGATAGAATCCGAAGGATCAAGAAAGCCATGTTTGGGGAAAGAAGGATTAGCCACGAGCCTGTGGTAACTGAAGACGTTGAGCAATTTCGACCACCTCCGGGAAGGTAGTTCCCGAAAATGCATGAGTTTGGTGGGAAGGGCGACCCCGAAGATCATTGTGAGAAGTATGAATCACTCATGACTGGTATGGGGCACTGTGATGTGATGCTCTGCAAGATGTTCAAGACCTACCTCAAAGGGCAAGCGTCAATGTGGTATCGATCGCTGAGGCCCGGGTCAATTGGCTCATACAAGCAAATCAAGAGGAAGTTCTTAAGGCACTATTCTCATTTGTGCCGAAGAGAGAAGGATACCAAAGCCCTGATCCACTGTAGACAGAGGCCGAACGAGGAGCCAGGGGATTATCTGGTGAGATTTAAGGAAGAAGCAGGAATGGTGACCAATCTAGACAAGGTCAAGGCAGCTGGATTCCTCTCGGCCGGTCTGGACCCTATTAAAGGTAAGAAGCTTCGATCTTCTCTTTATGATGTGCCTCCAAAATCTTTAAATGATATATATTTGAGGGGAGAGGCAATTAGAAGGAAGTTAGAATCAATTGGGGGTATAAGGACAGTAGAAAGAACGATAGGGATGATAGAAGAAGTGATAGAAGGGATGACCGAAGGGGTCGTGGTGATGTCAAGAGCAGGTTAAATGACAAAAGGCCTGATAAGGGGGCCGAACGAAGAAGAGATAGGGATAGCACGATGTTCACTCCCTTGAACACTCCTATCTCGAAGATTCTCCATGAGATAAAGGGTAAGCATGGGTTCGTTCGACCGACCAGGCTAAAGACCCCTGAGCACAAGCGGAATGAGAACAAGTACTGTGACTACCATCAGGACAAGGGTCATATACCGATGAATGCTACCACCTGAAGAAGCTGATTGAAAAAATGATCAAGGATGGAGAATTGACCCAGTTCGTAGGGGATTTGAGAGACAAGCTCGAATCAAAGGAAAAGAAGAGAGATGCTAGAGATGCAGAAGGTTCAGAAAAATATCGGGGCGAAGTCAGAACAATATTCGGAGGAACCATACTAGATCGGGACAGCAAGATAGCCCGAAAGAAGTATGCCAGGCAAATTTACAGCCTATATCAGTCGAGTGCAGCCAAGCAACCACTGCCAATCTCCTTTACGGAGGATGATTTTGAGGATGTGATATGGCCGCACGAAGACCCCCTTGTCATAAACCCAGTGATTGGGGAGAACAAGATTTGGAAAGTGCTAGTCGATGAGGGAAGTTCGGTTAACATTCTGTATCACCAGACATATTGCAAGATGAATTTGGGAGGCGAACAACTGGAGCCATGCCATGAGGCACCGTTATATGGCTTCGGTAATCAGCCTGTACCAATCGAAGGAACGATCACATTATCAGTCGTGTTGGGGAAAGCGCTATATACTGTGGCGAAAGAAGCTAAATTTTATGTGGTTCGGGTGGATAGCCCGTATAATGGAATCTTGGGAAGGCCAGCTTTATCTTTGTTCCAGGCTGTATCCTCTATCCCACATTTGAAGTTGAAGTTACCAACCGAGCATGGAGTTGAAGAAATGAGAGGCGACTAGAAGGCTACTAGAATTATCATGTTGGAGGACTTGGAGAAAGACAAAGACGTTGAGATGGCCGAAGCCGGCAAGAGAAAAAGAAGTGAGACTGAAGCTGGGGGCAGCCATCAACTGCTCAATATTGAGTTGGAAAAATTTGGGACTGATTTATCTAGTCCGAATGCCAAACCAGCGGCCGAAACCGAAGAGGTGGAGCTATATGTATGCTAGTCCAGGAAGATGATTCAAATTGGAAAGAACATGGAGCCTGAGTTAAATGAGAAAGTCATCAAAGTCATTAGAGAGTTCCATGATGTGTTCGCTTGGAGTCTCGAAGATATGCCAGGCTTGGATCCATCGGTTGCAAAGCATTGCCTTAACGTTAAGCCCGATGCCCAACCTGTGAAACAAAAGAAACGAAATTTTGCCCTGGAGAGGCAAAAGGTTATTCAAGCTGAAGTGGAGAAGTTACTTGAGGCAAAATTCATTGAGGAGATAGACTACCCCGACTAGTTGGAGAATGTGGTCGTGGTCAAGAAATCAAATGGCAAGTGGAGAATGTGCGTGGATTACACCGACCTGAATAAACACTGTCCAAAGGACCACTACCCACTGTCGAACATTGATCAACTGATAGATGCCACTTCGGGGCATCAAATACTCAGTTTTGTGGACGCTTTCTCCGGATACCACCAAATTGCCATGAATGCCGAGGACATACCTAAGACAGCATTCATCACACCGAACGGCACTTATGCTTACATTAAGATGCCTTTCGGACTGAAGAACGCGATGGCAACATTTCATAAGATGATCAACAAGGTATTCAAGGCTCAGATCGAACAGAACATGGAATGTTACGTGGATGACATGATTGTTAAGTCCCTTTTTATGGATCATGCCGAAGACTTAAGGAAGTGTTTTGAAACACTCAGGAGAAAAAATATGAGGATCAACCCGAACAAATGCACGTTCAGGGTAAACAGTGGAAAATTTTTGGGTTACATGGTCAGTGCCCGAGGCATTGAGGTAAATCCAGAGAAAATTAAGGCAATTATTGACATGGAAGCACCAAAGACGATCAGGGACATTCAGAAGTTGACCGGACGGTTAGCAGCCTTGAGGAGGTTCAATTCCAGGTCAGCCGAAAAGGCCTTGCCATTTTTTGAAGTACTTCGGGGGTCAAAGAATTTTGAGTGGGAGCCAAACTGTCAGAAAGCATTTGAGGAGGTCAAAGAATACTTGGTAAAAGCACCACTCTTAATGAGGCCTGATCCGAAAGAAACGTTACAGTTGTATCTAGCTGTGAACGACCGAACGTTTGGGGCAGTATTGGTCAAAGTGCATCAGGGGAACCAGCATCCGGTCTTATATGTTTCTCATATTCTTAAAGATGCAGAGACTAGATATCCGAACGCAGAAAAGTTCGCCTATGGGTTGGTAATGGCGGCTAGAAAGTTGAGGCACTATTTTCAGGGAAGAACTATCAATGTTATAACAGACCAACCTTTGAAGAAGATTTTACAAAGGCCAGAGGCATCGGGAAGAGTAGTAGCTTGGGCGATCGAACTTGGGGAACATGATTTGGAATACATACTGAGAACTTCGATCAAAGCCCAAACACTTGTAGACTTTATGGTGAAATGCTCATTCTTGGGGCCGAAGGACTTAGCCCCCGAAGAACAGTTGATTCGGACACCAGAAAAGTGTAAGCTATTTGTTGACGGTTCGGTCGCAACAAACAAATGTGGAGCAGGCTTAATTATGACAAGCCCAGAAGGGTTCGAAATATGTCAAGCCATCAGGTTCACATTCCCCTTGACCAATAACGAAGCAGAGTATGAAGCCTTGTTAGCTGGGTTAGAGCTATCCCGAAGCTTAGAGGTAAAACATCTAAGGGCTTTCAACGATTCAATGTTAGTGGTGAAGCAATTTACAGGATAATATGGGCAGAAGGATCCTCGAACAAAAGCCTATGCTTTAAAGGTATGTGAGAATATCCAGTTTTTTGAGTCATTTGAATTGAGCTAGGTAGCAAGAGAAAACAATAGCCGAGCAGATGCTCTATCTAGGCTAGCTTCGGCGGAAACCCAAAGTCTAAGTGGGTCAATCTATCTGACCGAAGTAAAGACGCCTTCGATAGACAAAAAGCAGTGTATGGAAATTCATCAAGGGATCAACTGGATGACCCCAATCAGGGCATTCTTGGAGAAGGAAACTTTACCGCTCGACCGAAAGGAGGCACAGAAGGTGAAACATCGGTAGGCAAATTACACTTTAGTCGGAGACCGTCTATTCAGGAGATTAGTAACTCAGCCACTACTTCGATGCTTTGACAAACAAGAACAGCAGCTAGCCCTCGAAACAGTCCACGAGGGGATTTGTGGAGAACATTTGGCTGAAAGATCTTTGGTTTTCAAGGTCCTTAGGCAAGGGTTTGTCTGGCCCAAAATGAAGGAAGATGCAACCGAATATGCTAAGAAGTGCAAACAATGCCAGCTATTCAGTATAGTCCCGAAACAACCTCCCGAAGAGATGTCTTCGGTCCTTAGCCCTATACCGTTTGCTATGTGGGCAGTCGACATCGTAGGGATCTTATCTACCAGTACTAAGCAAGCAAAGTATTGCATCGTGGCGATCGACTACATGACCAAGTGGATAGAAGCCAAACCCCTTTCAACAATTACCGAAGAAGCAACAAAAAAATTCATGTTAGAGCAAGTAATCTTAAGGTTTGGCATTCCCATGGTATGTGTATCAGACAACGGAACTCAGTTCATCGGAAGCAAGTTCAGGAAGTTTCTGGCCCAGTTCGAAATCAGGCAGAAGTTCAGTTCAATCGGACACCCTCAAGGAAATGGGGCGATCGAAGCAGCCAACAAAATAATTTTTGATGGGGTTAAGAAGAGACTGGGAGAAGCTAAGGGACTCTGGGCTGAAGAGTTACCTTGGGTCCTTTGGGCGTACCGAACAACAGAAAGATCTTCAACCGGAGAAACGCCCTTCAGGTTAGCCTTCGGGACAGATGCTCTTTTTCCAGTTGAAGTTGGCTTAGAGTCTTACCGAACACAGGTGTTTAATATGAAGACGAATGAGTTTGGACTCCGGGCGAACGTTGATTTACTGGAGGAAGAAAGGGAAGCAGCTCATCAAAGAAATCTAAGGTACCAGCTCCAAGCTGCACAATACTATGATTTTGGGGTTAAGAAGAGATCTTTCCAAGTAGGAGATTTGGTCCTTCGGGAGTTGGCGACCTCTATGCCGACCAAGCAAGGAAAGCTGATGCCAAACTGGGAAGGCCCATACACGGTGATTGAAGTAGTTCGACCGGGTACCTATAAATTGGCTCATTCGGACGGCAGCCCAATCAAAAATACATGGCACGCCGCTCGTCTTCGCCGTTTCTACCAGTAAGCTTACTGGACGCATTTTATTGTTTTTAATTCCGTATTTTGCTTCATGCAAGTTCGTTTTTGAATTTCCTAAGTAAGCATCAATCTGTAATCCAAGACTATGTAAGAGTTGTTGCATGAATCTGCTGTTATTAGCTAAGTACATTTATAACCAAATGGTTAAGTACACAAAATTAAGCTAAACGGACCAATGTTTGGGGCCGACCGAATAAAACATGCGCCCTTTAACTCATATTAATGGTTAAGTACATTGTCAATGTTTAGCGGACCCATATTTGGGGCCGCTCGAAGAAAAATATAGTTCCTTTATAATTGTCTTAGTATTTAAGTTGATTTGACACTAATTAAGGCCGGGAGGAAAATATCTTTCACCGACCAAAGGAGACCTCAATCATTTACAAAACCCCTTAAACACTGGGGGACAGCTAGGTTACGGCCAAAGATGCAGTAATTATGTAAGGTAGAATAAAGCCAAAGATGCATAAAATAAAGAGAATTATGCTAAGGTAGAATAAAGCCAATGATGCATAAAATAAAGAGAATTATGCTAAGGTAAAATTAATGCTGAATATGCATAAAGACAAAAAGAAATCATGCTAGGCCGAAGCCGAAAATGCATAAAGTTAAACAAAAATTATGCCAAGGTAAAACAATACCGAAAAAGCATAATAATGAAAGAGATTATGCTAAGTTAACATAATACCGAAGAGGCATAAAAAAAATAACAGGAAATTACGCCAGAGCAAAGTTAGGCAACCCGAAGGCAAGAATATCAGGCCCGGAGGCAAAGTTAAAAATTACAAAGCCCGAAGGCCACCAAATAGATAATATTCCAAAGAAATTATTACAACAGATTCAATCGGAGTTTACGTCTTCGTCCTCACCCGAAGAGACGACCAAGGGTTCATTCACGCCCTCGCGGCCAACCGGATCAGACGTTCCTTCCTCTAGCAGAAAGGTATGGTCGAGACCGGCAGTGCTAGCCTTTCGGACGGCGAAGTCGTAACCCATCTGAAAAACTCTATCTTCAGTACGCTCGAGCTCTTTCTTACTCTTGCGAAGAGATTTGCGGAGGGCTTTTAGTTGGTCGTTCCTTCAAGAAACTTTGACTTTCATAGCATCCAGCTGTTCCTTGAGCGAGTCTCTCTTAACCGCCAGAGAAGTCGATTGACCGATAACCCACTCCAGTTCAGTGGTAGATGTCCGAAGATCTTGTTCAGCTTTCACAGCCCTGATCTCTAGCTGATCCACATCCTTCAGCTTAGCATGTACACTCTCCATAGCAAGGAGTAACAGCATCTCAGTGCAGGCTACCAGATCATCCATCTTAGCATATTCGGGCCGATCGGCCGGAAGGATAAGACCCCTGCAAAGATCGGGACCTATATCCCTAGCAGGCGAAGGGGCCGAACTGATGAGGCCATCGTTGTCCAGAACGCCCCACTGAGGGATATAAGTTCGAACGATAGCATCATCCGAGCGGGTCCTCCCCCGCTTCTCTGACAACGGCCTCCCTTCAGTATTGGCCAACTCCTTTATAGGCGAAGCTACGGGAGTCACTTCAGCATCCTCGTTCCCCGTCTTAGGAATGACAACAGATTTTTCGATAGAAGCCCAAGAGGCAGCGGCTGTCGCTTTTTTCTACTGACGACGTTTGGCGATATCCTGCATAGAAGACACTGCACAAGAAACAAACTAAGTCAAAACTCGAAGATGACCGAAAATTAAAACAATAGTGGGGAAGTTTAAAGTACAAAAAGAAGAAAAGCTACCGTTACCCCAAAGATTAACCAGCCAGCCTTGGTCTCGACTGGTTTGATTATTCATTCATTCACAATTTACACTCAATACAGACACTCTACGTTCTAATTATCCTACCAAAAATCGACTGACTTATTCTCATACCGGAGATAAATCGAAGGGCTCAACCCTCGCATTCTTCTCATTTACAAGTCCGACCGAATCAAGATTGTGGAGAAATGCGATCGTAACACTTACTTATATCAAGAATAAAGGGAAAAAATAAGGAGAGCCAATAACCAAGGTTAAATTGTAAGTATATTAATAGTCGAACTTTCAAGTTTCAACCTTCATAAATCATAATCATAGATTTTGTTTAAAAATAATATTAGCTCTAAATTTGAACCAAATCGGAGCGTACAAAATAACTGTACATGATCCAACGATCAAGATTGAACTGGACAAAATCTCTAATTATCTCCAACGGTCATATAAACTCAATAACACAATCTCCAAAATCAAAACGCATCTATTTCTCTCTCTAAATCACTCTTCAAAAACCTCCAACAATTCAACAAAATCACAATCAATCACTCAAATTTTCAACACCCATTTCAAGAAAATGAATGTTCTTCAAAACCCAGAAGCCAATAACATATCCGATCTTCAAATCTGGAACAATGCAGCTTTCGACACAGGCGATTCTCAAGATTTTTCATCACTCAAAGGGCCACAATTTGTGTCCTCTTCTTTTGAATCCGATGATTCAACTAAAGAAAATCAAAGCCCTTTTGTTTTGAATTTTCAGGCGCAAATTAGGCCAAATGGGCTATTTGGAAAGGCGAAAATGAAGCCTTATTGTGAACAGAATCAAGAACTCAAGAAAATTGATGATGAAATTGAGGAGACTGAGAAGGAAATTGATAGGCTTTCGTCAAGATTACGGGTTCTTGAAGCGAAAAAAGCTAAGAAATTGAAAGAGATCGGAGAAAAGAAAAGGGGTTTTAGCTTGGAGCCTTCGGAGATTGTTAAGTTTCGACAAGTGAATAAGCAGGAGATGACTCCTGTTCAAGCAATGCAGAGTAGGCGTAAATCTTGTTTTTGGAAGTTACCGGAGATTGATGAAGAGAAAAGGATTGCTAAAGAAAGGGGAAAGAGTGTTAGCCCGAAATCGAGAAAAGGCCTTACTGTGACAAGAAATGCAGCTACTACAATTGGGATAAGGAAAGGTGTGAAGAAAGATGATGGGACTCTTGAATCAATTCAGCCTAAGAAACTTTTTCGAGAGGGGGAGAAATCGGTGGCTGCTAAGAAATCAATGAGGCCTGGTAGAGTTGTAGCTAGTCGGTATAATAGTAATCAGAGTACAGTTCAGTCTGCTGTGAAGAAAAGGTGTTTGCCAGAAAATGAAAAGGATGAGAGTAAGAGGTGTGAGAAGAAAAGGGCTTCGATTGTTGCAAAAACGCCAGGGAATGGTGAGAACCGAGTGAAGAAGAGATGGGAAATTCCGAATGAGATTGTTGTTTTTAGGAATGTGGAAGGTGAAGGATCGCCACCATCTATTTCTGTAGTGCATGATTTGATTCCAAGGATCAGGACTTCTCGGTGTGTAAATGAGACTCCTCGTGACTCGGGGCCTGCAAAAAGAGTGTCTGAACTGGTAGGGAAGAAGTCATTCTTTAGCATTGAGGAAGATGATGTGGAAGTGGAAGCTTTGGTTCGTCAAGCACTGAGTTTCGCAGATGAAGATGCTCAAGGGGAAGTCTAATGTTTAGGTTGATTACAAGTGAGGTTTCATTTTGGTAAAAATGTGATAAGCATTCTTTGCTTTGACATATTTGTCTAGGTTTATTATCTGTGTTTTTGCTACAAATAAATATGTAGTGTAATGTGTTCCATCCACACTATCTTAATTCTCATGTTGGAATGAACTTGGGTTGTGCTAATTCAGTTAAGATGTGCTTATTACTTTGAAGATTCTTACCTGAAAATTGCAACTTTGATAACCTGGAGATTGCAAATTCAACAAACAATATATGTAGTAACTTGCCCTCCTGCGACGTGATCAATTAGATGGTATAGGCAAATAAATATTATGACAAGGCAAAGAAAACAAAGAGCTTTGCTTTTTAGCCTTTGTCCCATGATTCCTACAAGTTGTTGCTGCTATTGTTAGCGCACAGCAGAAAGCTTCTGAATCCTTTTTTAAGGCTGCAGGGTGGACAGTAAATCTGAGTCTTATTTTGTAACCATTTGTTTGTTGGAAGTCGTTTGTTGATGTCAATGTGTAGTAACCACGAGTGCTATTACTGCCATTGATACGATATTATCATGTAGCAGCAGAAGCCAGCTTATGTTTGACAAGAGTGCAAAAAGAGCCTTTGTTCCAGACCTTGTAATAATTTGATTGAACTGTTTTATATAGAAGTTCATACATTTTGATTAAGTGAATTGTTGATTAATAGATCAATTGCAATATAAAGTTGTAAAGAAGTGTCTACTGGATTTTGATTCAACCAAAAATGTCCTAGAGTGTAGTAAAGTTTCGTATGCAGATATAAGTTTTCGTGTTTTACGTACTTTAGTGTTCTGAACTGCTCTTCTGGTCTAGACTTCTGTGTTTTGTTAAAGACTCATTAATCCGCCTTATGGTTTCGGCTAAAGAAGCAAGGCATGTTTTGTAAAACTCAATCCGCTTGGCATTTTGCATACAATACCAGCTTCCGGCATTCCATCACCAATTGCAGTCACATACACAGGCTTGTCAATATAGTTGATTGTCTTCCTCATGGCTCTTGCCTCTTAAACTACGAAAACTCGAAAAGTCTTCCATTCCAGTCTGTTTAAGGCAAGAAAGGAAACATTATTAGGTACATAGATTAGATGTCCTGTGGATGAATAACTAAAAACGGATCACTAGATAACTATGAATGTTAAAGACTAAAACACATTAGAACTTCAAATATAAAAAAACAAAACGTACAAAGTGATTATGAAAGTATCTTGGAGAGGGGAGATTGCTGCCAACACAAAGATGAAAAAAGACAAGCAAAGAAGGAAAATACTATTTCGAGAGCAACTTTTTTAATTGCAAAACAAATTTTGTGATGCAGGGGTAGACTTGGTTTAATATAAGGATAAGTTTGTCTTTTCACAGAAATTTATTCTGGAATTAAATAAGTTGCTCTGGAATTAGTGTTTCCCAGCAAAAAAATACCCCAAGCACACAATATGAGATGCCTTTGGAATCTTAAAAGGAAAAAATAAATAAATAGATTTTGCATAAGTTATAAATTTGTATAACTTAAGAATTAATTAAATTGATTTTAAAAAACTAGCAGAACTGTGTTTATGTTTTGTATACACTTAATTAAATAAAATTTACAATTTTACAAGTTATCAAAAAAATTAAAAAAATTATTGTACAATGAACATGTTCCAACGTATGTTAATTTTTGCCCAATTATATTATTGTTATTAACTCAAAATAAATAAGAATACCAAACTTTCTTCTTTTACAACATAGTATAATTTATAGGATTTTTCTAATCACAATTTAGTCTTCAACAAATATACTACTACTTTTTTTACTCTGTGAGGGGATCAGAATTGTTAGATAAAATCACAACACAATGATTAATCAGATATTTGAGAATTAATCGAAATGATTAATCGAATCACTAATCGAAATTTTATATATATATATATATATAATTATTTTAAAAAATTAAAAAAAATTGAAACACAAAAAAACAAATTTGTAAAATAAATTATTGACGCTGAAGATTTTTATCCATACTTCAGTTTTGAGAACTAACAAAAAAGAGGGTTATTTTTTCATTACAATATATAAGACTTTTATTATAATTTTGTGAATTTTTACATTATTTTTTTTCTTAAAAAAAAGTTAATCAATTAATTCTAATTATTGACCAATTAACCAATTTTTAACCAAGTTAAATGATTATTGATCAATTTTTCTTAAAAATAAATTTTATTTGATTATAACAAAATTAGTTTGATTAACCACCGAACAAAAATTGATATCACCTATTTTAATAAGGGGTCTCGGTCCTGTGCAAACGGTTGCTGAGCGTATGCTGTAAAAGACGTACCGCGGAAACTTTTCGCGGTACGTATACATTACTGTTTTTGGTGTGAAAACATGGGGCATTTTTTGCGATACGGGACACGTACCGCGAAAACTTTCCGTGATACAGTGCAAATTTTTTTTAAACCCCAGCCGTTGGATCGTTAATCCAACGATTGAGAAACCGTATATTCTGTAACACTATTTAGCATACGTATGCTATTGACCTTTTCGTTATCTGCTACATTACATAGAAAAAGCTCTCTACTAAAGCTCTCTACTAAAAAGCTCTCTACTAAATCAAAAAACTAGCCGTTAACGGCTGTCTTTCACAGATCGGTTCTACTGACCGGCGTATCGCCGGAATTATAATCATAATATTTGCAGCTTAGCCTTAGCTTTGTCTCTCTGTTTTTCTTTTTCCGTCTCTTTTTTCAGTTGCAGGGAGCTTGGAGCGGTGCTTGGAGTCGACCTATTTCAGGAAAGGAGTATCTAATGTCCACTTAGGTAAGTCCCATGAGGTCTAAGCCATGGGCCCAGGTTCGGCTGAGCACTTTCCCATTCGTAATCATATATGTATATAACACTCACTGTCTTATTGCGCACTAAGCCGGGGGTCTCCACGGAAACAGCCTCTCTACTGTAAAAGTAGAGATATGGTCTATGTACATCCTACCCTCCCCAGACCCTGCTCTGAGCGGGATATACTGGGTATGTTTGGTTTGGTTTTGTTTTGTTTATGCTATTGACCGTTTGCCTTTAATAAGACCGGGTGAACTGTGAAAGACAAAGTCCACAATCAGCCATGTCTCTTATTGGAGAAAAAAAAAAAACCAAGTCCCCTATTGGGCCATTGGCCTATTCCATTTGACCCGACCCGGTTAAATAACTTTTTAAGCTTCTTCATTTCAATTGGGTTCATAAACCCTAAACCCCCAAAAGGCAAATTCATCCAAAAATAATGATAGCTGCTACAAAACTTATAAATAAGCTTCCACAAAGGCTTTCAAAGGTGCCCTTTTTATCAAATTCTTGTTTCTTGAATCAGAGAGCAATTAAAAGACATATTTTTGGGCAAGAAAGTTATCAATTTCAATACATATATCACAATCGACCCATTCTGTAAGTATTTTTACAACCCTGTTCTGCTGCTTTACACCCTTTTATTTGTATGTAACATTGCAATTGTTTGCATAATTCTTGGACTAACAATGTGTATGTTTGTTGGATGTTTTCAAGACTATTTGTATTGTTCTTGTTTTAATTCAGCTTGTTCGCGCAAAATGTGTTATAAGTATGTATATTGGCATTATGCTTGTATTTACTTGATTTTTGATAGACCCGGTTTTACGATATTTGTAACAAAGCTTGCAACTTGCTATGATAATAGTTCTAATTTGTTTTGGCGTTAGATACAAATGTACTTTAGTTAAGTCTAGGATCTTTGAGTGAAGATTATTAGATCATATATAATATTTGGGATATTTTGTTTTTTGACATTGGTATTTAAATATTGGAGGTTGAAAGTTTGCGAAATCTATTGTAGGTTTTCTGGTGAAAGTATGTATCAGTGACATTCCTTGATGTCTAGATTGTATGTTTGCGAACCAATTTTCACCCTTTTTGTTCAGGCCTTATTTCTTTTGAGACTTGAGTGCTGCTTTTATACTCTAATATACCGTACATAGCTTTTGAAGCTTATGTAATTTGTTGTATTCCTAATACAGAATTCTATTACGTCCAGCTCAGTTAAGTTCTCTTGGATATGTCCAATCTTCTTGATTCTAAGCACTCCCACAGTCAGATATCAGGTAGCATCATTGTCAACGCAAGCATCTTCTTCGGAAAAGGAAGTTGTAGACGAGGTCTTGAGTCAAATTCTTTCTGCTATAGAGATTAACCCAAGCTCTAGTAAAGTAATCTGTACATTTCACATTGAGAAACTCTGCAAGGCCAAAAAACTTTCATGCGCTTCCAGGTTACAACAGTCCCTGCACAATAATCACATATTCCTTAGCCCTCATGCGTATAATCTTCTTTTGGAAGCCGCAGGTGAAGAAAATGATGTTGATCTTCTGCTACAAGTTTTTAAGGATGCACTGTTCTCCGGCGTACTAATGAATTCAATTTCTTTTATTAACCTTGCCAAGGGTTTTACTAAGATGACTGATCCCGTATTGCTACTGAGATTTGTCCGAGAATTGTCAGAGCTGACCTTTCCTAGGACCGCCACAGTTTTAAACAGGATCATCGTTGCCTTTGCCGCATGTGGACAGGTTAACAAGGCCTTAGTAGTATATAATCATATTAAGACACTTAACTGCAAACCAAATCTTGTTACTTATAATACTGTATTAGGGATTTTGGGCCGAACTGGTAGGATAGATGAAATGCTTCAAGAGTTTGGCTTCATGATTGAGGCAAAAATAGTCCCAGATATCATCACTTACAACACATTATTAAACAATCTACAGAAAGTTGGGAGATTAGACCTGTGCTTAGAGTTGTGGAAAGAGATGAATGAAAGAGGAATCCAAGCTGATTTGAGAACTTACACTGCTATGATTGAGGGCTTCGGTCGGTCAGGAAAGATTGAGCAATCCCTAAGGCTCTTTCATGAGATGAAGTTTAAGCAAATCCGTCCATCTATATACATATATCGTTCGCTTGTAAACTATTTGAAAAAAATGGGGAAGTTGGAGATGTCAATTACTCTTGCTGAAGAGATGAATGCACGTCTTCCTGAGCTAGTCGGCCCAAAGGACTTCAAAAGGAAAGATCGATAGTTTAGCACTTGAAACTCCGAGGTGAAAGTTCCCTTTAATTATTATGTTGCTGGTACTATTTATTTTTTAACCTTGTAATTATCTCTATGTATTTGTTATTGGCTCCCGGTCCCTGGCAAACGTATGCCAGGGACCTCTTATTCAACATACTGTTTCTGGACCGTTGGATGGTTGATCCAACGGCTGTGATTTAAAAAAAAACAATACCGTACCGCATAAAGTTTATGCGGTACGGAGTAATTACCAAAATGCCCCCCTGTTTTCACATAAAAAATCTACTGTTCACCGTACCGCAGAAAGTTTCTGCGGTACGTGAACAGTAGGGACATTTTGGTAATTACTCCGTACCGCATAAAGTTTATGCGGTACGGTGCGAATTTTTTTTTAAAATCAGAGCCGTTGGATCAACGATCCAACGGCTCTGAAATAGTATGCTAAATAAGGGGTCTGTGGCAACCGTTTGCCACGGACCGGACCCCTTTGTTATTTCTGTTAATTTTTAATGTTAGATGTAATTAGCAACAAAAACTATTCAAGTATTGTTTTTTTCCCATTTTAAGTTTTTAACCATGAGACAATAGTGCAGTGAACATAATTTATTACTATTTTTTTAAAAAAGAAGCATCTTTAGTGAAACTTTAATTCTAACTTGAATCACATTGGTAGTCAAATATGAATTGCACTGCTCTAATTTTGCCTTTTCTTCTTAAACAGGCAGGACCGAGGAGGTAAAGCTTGGAAGCACGGTTGCAAGGATTCATAAGCATGACTGGCTTATCCTTGCTACTAGCCTTTTCTTCTTAAACAGGCAGGACCGAGGAGGTTAAGCTTGGAAGCACAGTTGCAAGGATTCGTAAGCATGACTAGCTTATCCTTGCTACTAATTGCTGATGCGTGCTAATTCGATGACCTGAATTGTTTCCAACCTCCTCTCCAGAGAATTGTTACGTAGCTTAGTAGAGACAGGGATCCATGGCCTTTTCTGAGCTACCCTTGATGTCAATATAATTTATATTTTTAATCTAATTATTTTAGTATATCACTTGGATTAGTTCATATTTTATTTTCAGTATTTGGTGAATTACTTATTTAGGCCCAAAAATATAATCTATCAATAATCAAAACTTTTATTATATGAAGTTCAGGATTTTAAAAAATGTAGGATCCATTTTAATTTATTTTTTTAAAGTTCTTTTCTTACTATATTTTTTAGGTTAAGTATTTTTTATTTTTAGTTTAAATGGACCCCTGCCTTTGAGGTGACCGTTTGGATTGGGTGATTGCCCTTTCTACCCACTTTTTAATATCTTCTAACCAAAATACCCACCGCGCAAAACAGGTGCCCAAAATGCCTAACAGATACGCCTCTTGCTGAGGCGTCAATACACATACGCCTTTGAACTCAGCGTGTCACACACATACGCTTTTGAAGTCTGTGAATTTTCAATCGCATGCGCCTACCTAACCGACGCAACAACTGATACGCATGTATAGACAGCGTATCGTACGCCAGAGATGACGTAAGATACGCTGTTTGAACATGCGTATCATGCGATGCGCGTGTTCAAACAGCGTGTCTCACATCGACTTCGTCGTTCCCAGATCTGACGATAAAGACGATTCCGGTGGGTTTTTTATTCGTCTTGTATCGTCCACATCACAAAGTTTCCAACCACATGATATATATCACTCGAACCGTAATTGAATGCTCTACAATAATATACCAATTTCATTGCATTTTGTTTGCCAATTTTGATTCGCCCAAAATGGCGATTTTCATCGCCGTCGACATTCCGGCGACCTCTTTCACGCCCCTGCGGGGCCAGAAGAGATGAACGGAGACTGGGATTGGTAAGGACAAGAGCTTGTGGTCATTTTGTGTTCGTTTGGGGGGTGGACGAGCTCGTAATCGACGATACCAGTCGAACTCGGTGAAGTCGCCGGCAGGGAGAGCTCTCCAGACAACCTGAGTTTCAGACTTTTTCTGACGTGAACAGTAACAGGATGCGCCTTCCCGAATGGCGCATCCCGTGGGCAATTTGGTCGGTGTTTCCGCATCTGGGCATTTTGGGCAGTGGGTAGGGAATTTTTGGGTATTTTGGGCATTCTTTCGTTTGGATTGTCGATCAAAATGGGATTATTCCCAAGAAAATTGTTTGGAATCCAGAAAATTATGTGCAGCTACCTGATAAAATGACATAATTTAAAAACGTTACATAGCACATCAGTCCCAGGCAAAAGTTGTTATTATAAGAGCGCAAATGTGACACTTGATACTCCATCCCATTATACATATTCTTTTAATTTTTAATTAATTAAATTGATCAAAATTTAATTAAATTATATATATTATATAATTGAAAAAAATAAAAAAAATATATCATTAAAAAGTATATGTAATTTATTTTAAAACGCAACTTCCAATTTTTAAAAATAACAATTGAATAATTTCTAATATTTAGTAAAAAAAATTGATCAATTTGACCATTAAAAAATTAAAAGGAACATATAAATTGGGACGAAATGAATATATTGCAATAATTGTTTGTTGTGAATCACGATCCTTTTTTGAGATTTAAGACATATGTAACAATTAATTGCATCTAAGTTTTTTTTAAATATAGTTTTTTTGAAAGATAAAAGAATTCATAAATAATAAGTACAAAAATAATGATAAAAATATTTTGAAGTAAAATCTTGTACTCCACTAAGACTCTGTAACAAAAATTAATTCGAATCAGAATATAAATATACATAGCCGAACCTTTCAATAAACAAGTCTTTACATGCAAATTAATTACAAAATAAGGCCTCAGAACTTTTTTTTTTCTAACTAGCATAATAACCCGTGCGAGGCACGGATCATCTTCTAGTAACGAATATAGTTTTTTTTTTTATCATTATCGCCTATATCATTTTTTTTGAGTTTCGTCACGTTTTTTTCATTCATAACACATGTTTTTAAAATGTTCTTAATTCAGTTAGTATTCAATGCATAATTTGATTATGTATTCAATGCATAATTTGATTATGCAAATTCAGATGATCGGTAAGAGCATCTCCAAGATATTCTTCAATATAATATAAAATGTTGACTCTTAGCAACTTAATGTACATTCATCTCTAACAATACTCTTTATACTCACTCCTTAATTATATATTATTAAAAGTAAGTTGAATTCGTAAAAGTAGAAAAAAAAAAGTGAGGGAGAGAGAGTGTATTTTATGAATTTATTATAAATATTGATTAGGAGTGGTAAGAAACTTTTACAATTGAGGAGAGATATTACATTTTTAAAGAATTTAGGAGTTACTAAGAGTCTATTGGGCACACTTTTTTCTTCTCTCTCCTCAAATCTAAACTTACAAACGAAAATAAAGATGTTCTTGAATATGCTCTAAAATTAGTAGATAATATAGTACGTAAATGTGTTAAATATCCTAAACACGTTTAAAATGATCATATCATACCGCTAAATTTAAATGATCTTTTCATCAAATATTGGAATTATATAGTAATTTGGGAGTGCAAGAAAATGTTATTTGTACAATGATAACATATTGATAAATTACTTGTAAATTATTATTTTATTTATAAGGCAAGACATGTCATTTATTAATTTATTGAGTACAAGCAATGGAGAAATATGTAAAAAATTAAGAGGAGTTAATACTAAGTATAATTAGTAGATTTTTTTGCATTGGGTAAATTTTATTTTGAAATGATAGTGTATCTTTTCCGTTGTAAATATTCAACATAGTGATCTGTGTACATTTGTTAAACTCTAATTTTTAGGTATTCAAATCATATGACAATATCGAGAACTTCTATTGAAAATAGGATTATGGATTTTTTTTTTTTTAATTTAAGTTTGAGTTGAGATTTAGTAATTTTGTTTGTCTTATTCGCATTCCAAACTTTCATTACGGGAACCCTTTTTTTTTTTTGCTAATTTCATTACGGGAACTTTCTTAATGTAAAACATGTTCTTCTATTGCATATTTCATCACCAGTCATTATTATTTTATAATATATGTTTTGAATTATCATCAAATTTGTATGATAATGGCTAGCATTAAACATTGCTTCCGCAAATTTAAGATTCTTTAGTTCAATTAAATTTTATGCAATTGATTTCAATAAACAATACATTAATTTATTCCCTAATACACAAAATTAACTGTATTTAAGTAAATAAATGTGTAGAGTTCAAGATTTTGCTCACAATTGTTTAAATAAAATGTAATTTTAATTAAATAAGGATTTACAACTTAAATATTTTCGATTAGGGTAATGTCCAAAATCTTTAGATTTCTATGCATGTACATCTTACCCTCCCCAGACCCTGCTCTGTGCGGGATATACTGGGTATGTTTGGTTTGGTTTGGTTTTTACCAAGTTCCATTAGTTGGCGAAAAGCCTTTTTAATTTATAATACGAAATTAATTTATTTTTTCTAAATTTGCATGAAATAAAAAACTATGACCCAGTGATCATCTAATGGAGAACTCATCATTGTTAAAGATGTCGCAAGGTTTTATTTTAAACTGTGATATTATTTCAATTTTTTTTAATGAGTAGAATATCAAAAATAATATGTGTAAATACATAGCCATGATCAATCTTATGACAACTGTGATCGAAAATTGAATATTTTTTAAGAATTATGTCAAGTCCCAAATATACTAAGAGTTCACTGGCCCTGAGGTCACCCTCAGGTAAGAATCATGAGTTTAAGATAAAATAGGTTATAAGTGGAGGTTGTTTTTGTAAATTCAGGAGGGTGACTTTTATTCTTACAAAATTGCCACCCAATATTTATACTGAAATCAGTCTAACCTCAGATAAGGTCCTTGAGGTCATCCTCAGGACAATTTTTCTCATATACTAATTCATCGCATGTTTAGTCCAAAAGAGCTAGTAGCTTTGCTAAACATTAATTGTTGACTTACTCTTATATTTAATTATTATTCATAAAAAATATATTATGATTTTCATATATATTTTCTTTGTATAAATCCAAATATTATCCCGCTCACGCGGCACACAAAGAGATATCATGTTTTTTGTTGTATTACAAAATTATCATTACATAGTAAATTTTAATATTATTATTACAATTAAAAATGCATAACTAAACTATATATTATGCAGCATTAGTTTGTGTTTTGATATAAATATTATGTATTTTAATATGAATCAATAAATATAAAAATAAACACAAGAGGGTGGTGATATTTGCACACCCTAAATTGATGGTTGCACACCCCAAATTGTTAAATTGACTCAATTACCCTTATTTTATTTCATAATGCCCACTTTGTTATCTCTTTCAAGCATTTGCTCGATTAGAATAATTCTTTTTATTTAATTTAATTCGTGCAAATTACATTGTGACTACTCTTTCTTAATTTTTCTTATCTTATAATAAATGTAAAACATAAAAAAAGTTGAATTTTAAGAAATACTTAGTGAAAAAATAAAGATGTGATATTAATTTTTAGTAAAATATTATAAGGTAATAATAAAAGAAAAATAAGGAAAAAGCAACACAATTGGTGTGAAATAAAGAATAACATAAGTAAAAAATTGTAATTTTTTTTAAATCATAGCTGCAGAATTTTTTAAAGAATAATGCTAGGGGTACCAAAATTAGTTCCCAAAATTTTTCCCAAATATACGTGACAAATTCTGATTCGTTATAATAATTAATGGGTCCCATGTATTCACACCAACAAAACCAATCAAAAAAATCCATAATGCCACATCAACCATGTCATGTCATTTGGTACCTAGTTTTGTGCCTCTAGCACTATTCTTTTTTAAAATCTTATACAACTGAAAATTGTGAATACAAATGATCCTATCAAGACAATATGCTGATTTTTTTTAAAGTTAAAAAATTCATTACTAAAAGAATATACGACGTCTATTAAAATAATCAAAATTAATTTTTTTTTTTAATTATATGCTTGATTTACTTGAGTTTAACTCAAAGAATTATTTAGTGAAAATAAAAGAGTATTAGAATGAAAATACGATGTTTCAATCAATTTTAATTTTAAAAATTTAATGTACATTTATTTAAACAAAATTTCTTTTGTATCCCGTAAAAACTTTAGGTGATTTAGCAAAAAAAAATAATATCAGATGCAATAGAATTTGGTAAACTAGTTAAATCAAAGAAGAAAATTAAGGATATTATGGTCAAATACAATAAAAGGGTGTGCAACCATTAATTGAGGGTGTGCAAATATCGGCACCCAAAAATTATTAACATGTCGCAATAATTGAAACATAAGATATTCTTTCACTCTAGCCACGCAATAATTGAAACATAAGATATTCTTTCACTCTAGCCACACAAAAACACATAAGATATTCTTTCACTCTAGCCACACAAAAACACATACATGCATGCATACCCTCACTTTATAATTTGGAACACAAAGTGAGTGGTCAAGTGGTAAAAATGTGTGTACACTAACTAGTTGACCCAGGTTCAACTCCTTTCAACAATATTTTTTAAAAAAATATTAAATATAAGGGTAAATTAATCATTTTAAATTGAATAAAATATGGCATGATTTTAGATTAAATTTAATGTCTCATGAATTAATACAACCTTGTTAGGCATGAGGGTAGTATTTTATAATAGATAGATGTCCCATATATCAATTTTAGTGGTACTAAGCATTTTAAACGAAACAGTGCACTTGCAACTAATTTATTGTCGCTACAAGCGCCTACATGAAATACAGCAATGGGTGATCAAATTATTATTTATTTATTTCTTAATCTTAAAATGGTCTAATTATAAACAAAGTTTAAATTAATGTTGGGATATCATAAAGCATACTTACATTAGTAAACGTGACTCTTTAAAGAGGTAGAATTAAAATTTCTAAGAGAATAGATATTAATTAAGATCAGCAATGAATTGTGTCTATTTCTGATACTGACAACATGAATATAATTCTGAAAAATCAAGTATTTAAATAGCATATCTCAACTTAATCTCATATTTGTAAACTAAAATAACTCTCTGCAAAACTATCTTGGTACTTCCAGAAATCCTTTGCTTTGATGGTTAAACCATACTGCTTCTTAAAAAAATCAGATCCTGCTGGAGTCTCTTCCGAAAATGAATCTTCTACCCCAGTCCGATACAACCAAAACTCTTGTGCGCCAGCTGACTTGCTTGCTATAATTTAATAATTTATAACAACAAATCAGACATAAGAGCAAAAATTAAAATAATTCAAGATTGAAAACTAACTCGAATAAGATGAAGATTAAGTTTTGCAAGCATGAAAGTACCTTGCATAAATCGAGTACCACAACCACTGGGTGCTGCGACCAATTGATACAATATCATAAGGAAGCTGTGCTGCAGTTTGCTCTCCTCCCAAAGGAGCAAATTGGCCCAAATGCCTATACCTATAATTATATCAGGCGGATATTAGACATACTAGTTAAGGTCTGTATTAGTACAAGTATAACTGTATGCATGACTGTTAGAGTTTGTAGGAGGAATGCAATATCTCTAAGCAATCCTTGTCGTAGCAGATTAAGTGTTCATACCTAAATGGTTTAAATTTGTGTCGTCCTAACTCCCTGATTCTATTTGGACCTTCCGGATTCTTGTCACATTGCTCCATCCGATTGAAGCAAGTAGCAAGGTATTCGCCTTCTTGAGCAGCCACCTAAAACATCACAAGCCATTGACGAAGATATGAGGAAACTGTATAGAAGAGATGCGGACTTGTTGGTACAAATGTACAGACCTGTGCTGTAGCAGGAAGAATTTTCATCTGTGAGTCCACCTCAGAAAGAGCTGCTTTGAACTTTTCAATATCCAACTCTTCATCCGGCTGAGAACTCTTCAACAACTGAACAAAATTTTTCAATTGCTTTTTCTTCAAATACAGCTCCACTTGAGGATATCTCTCTATGATATCATTGACGACTTCTTTGAAATCATCCACTTTGAGGGAGCCAGATTTATTCTTATCTGCCTTCTCAAATATAGCGTCAATATCATCCTGAAATAAAATAAATTTCAAGTACTTATATTCATTTCGACAGTATACTTTAATATCACAGGGAAAAGTCACCAACAATTTACCAGGCTGTTCTGTGGCAGATTACTTAGTCATACAGAAAAATGCTCAAAAAATATTTAGATAATGACACTATTTGCATAATTCACTTATTTTTCTAGATATAGATCAGAGGAAACATACCATCACTTTACGTTGAACTATTGTTGCACAGTCACCTAAAGCATATATGCTTTGAGTTCCCTCAACTCGTAACCATTCATCAGTTGCCAACACTCTCCTTTTATCCTGTGGTCAAAGACATAAAGCTAGGTCAGAGCAAGAGTTATGCCTAATATCAAACAGATCATATGTGAACATAAGAAGTATCAATCAAAAAGGAATAGGGTTCTATAGATAGGACAAACCTGACCAATTTGCTTCATGAAATCTTTAATAAAGGGTCGAGTACCTATACCAGTTGACCAGACAACCATTCCATATGGCATGGACTCGGCTTCCCCTGTGGTACTTACTTTTGTACAAATTTCCTTATCGGTCACCTTTACAACCATAGATCCGGTTTTTAGATCAATTCCTTCTCTTCTGAATTTATCTTCAGCAAATTCAGTAATCCTTTTGTCAAACCTGTATAGAACATAAGACAACACAAAGATGGAAGAGTTAACTCCAGTAGTCACCAGAACCACAATTCTAAGCTTTCACTGCACCCATATTTTAATAGCTAAAACTCCAAGAACAGTTCTTTGATCCTCTGAGAACCCGATTTTAATGTCTGATTTGCAGGGCATAAAATGATTTCTAAACCAAAAAAATTCAGGACAAAAACTGATCCATATAGGTAATCAAACATAATAAAGGGAATAGAGTAAGAACAATACAAATTAATTTTAAATCAGCAAAACTTACATGCCCAAAATGTGATCAGCGGCCTCTAGAAGTGTAATCTTCACAAACTGTTTAAGAGTAGGATACAACTTGGCTAAATCTTCATGCACAAAGTCATGAAGCTCAGCTGCAAACTCGACTCCTGTCGGACCACCACCAACAACTACAAAATGCAGAATTTTCTCCCTCTCTTCGTCTGATACACTTGGAAGGCTGGCCCGCTCAAAACAGTCAATTACACTCCTGCGGATCCTCAAGGCCTCTTCAACTTCCTGTTTTCAAGCAATTAAATAAGTCTTGCGGATGAAGTTTTCGCTTTAGTAAGCTACATTGCACGAGGTAAAATTGAATAGATTGTTTTATACAAGCAAATGTGCTTGGCATATCCTGCCAAAGCTTATAACTTGTGCAGAAACTTCTAAACTGATGGGAAACAGGTTTTGGTAGTTCAGATAAGTTACCTTCAAGAAGAGAGCATGCTCTTCAACACCGGGAGTGCCAAACGTATTTGAAAGTCCTCCGACTGATACCACCAAGTAGTCATAGTCTACTGCAAATTCTTCTTTCTTTCCCAATTTCGATTCTTGACTAGATTTACAGTAAACTTTCTTGTTCTCGTGATCAATCTTAAGGCATTCAGCTTCCCTGTAATTAAATTCACAAGGAGTCTGCAAGACCAAACAATATATGAATATTCAACATTAGTATCTATGCAGGGATAGCCAGTCGATATACAACACTAATCAGCAAAAAAGTCACATGGACATGAAGGTCAGTTAAAACAGTACCCTGAACTAAACCAAATATTATAGACATGTCATTACCTACGTGGAGAGCACCACAGGAAATCCCAACTTTATGGTTGGAAAGTGATGTGATTATCATTGATTCAGAACCAGTTAATTACAATTTCCAGTTACTTGATGCTAATTTTGGGCAACTAAAACCAAAGAATCAAAATAGAGTGGGTGCCATACAGAGCATTCACCTACCACTTCACTTGACAAGGTACAAAACATAAGCAAGTTGTACACTTACCAATTTTGTCTTAACACAAATTAATCTTATTACATACAATAGGACACATAAAAACAGTAGAAGCAAAATATGTAACACCTATATGCTTGACATGAATGTGATGGATCACCTTTGATGCAATACTGCGAATTGGCTCAACAACACTACGCGCTTCAACTGTCCCAACTGTAACACTAGGCAACAGAGGAGTAAAAGCAAAGTAGTTACGTGGTGACACTACTTCAATCTGATACGAAGGATTCTTCATATTTTTAAGGAAGGACATGCTTCCCCAGCCAGTTCCAAGAACCACCACTTTCTTCTTGTTACCCTGACCAGCATAAGCATATGCATTAAATTGTCCAGCCCCATTATAAATAGCGGCGCCTCCACCACTGCACATTCGAAAGCAAATAATATGACCCAAAATCCGAAAAATCTACAGATCACCATTATACATAGCCTACATTCACCCCAAACAAGTTAAATATCATTTGTAAACTAAACCTAGCAGTAAAAAAATGTAAAATTACTGCCTCTTGTACAAACTGCTATGAATTAGCTTATAATATCATCTCAATTAGTTAATTTTGATTGGTGTAGTTTAATACAAACACTTTAATATCAACATAATTAAACTAAAAAACACAAATCTCATGCCCAAACAAAACAAAATCAAACGTCTAATATAACAGCAGTCATGCTTTTAACAACAAACAAACAGATCTAAAATAATGACACACAAACATTATAACGAAGATTTTATTTAAGAACTGGAATTTTGTAAAGATTACAATTAATTTGCACCGAAATCGCATTCACAAACACATAAATCAATTATCAGTCGATTAACGATGTAATATAGCAAGTTATCAACATTAATGCTTGTAACAGATACGAAATTAAAAAACAGAGACAAAAAATCAACATAAATTACACACACATTATTACTATCTCATAAGATTTATTTTAGATCACAATTAATTAGCACCAAAATTACATTCACAAACAAATAAATCTACGTCATAACATCAACACAAAATAAATCTCACAACAAATACACACCGTAAACCAGTGTTCTAAAAATCGACCGACTCTCGAAAACTCGAAAACATAAAAAAATGAGGAGAGATTAAAAAAAGGACCTGACAGTAGCAACAACAAGTAATTTGGTGAGAACAGGGTGATTCGTAAACACACTGGTGGCTCTCTTGTAGAACGTACTCATCTTTTTATTTTTTTTGTATGAAAAATAAAAAACCCTAGGCAGAGAGAGAGAGCTCTTTGTTCTACAGCAGCACAAGAGGCAGAGAGACTCTGCTGTATGTTTATATATGAGTGTGTGTGTGTATGCGGCAGCTTAACGCACCCTAATTTACCAGAATTATATTTTTGGTAATTTCCTTTTTCCAGGAATATTGGAAAATATTTTAATCGAAAAGCGATATATACTGGATACGTTTGATAAATTTAATTGGGAAAAATAGATTTGTACTTATAGGAAGTGGAGTGGTGACCAAGTTATAGAAGTGAAATTACGGTTAGACCCTTGGGTTATTAAGGAGAAGTGGGGGTGTTTGAGACAATGTGCTCCGGGAAACTCGGACTTGGTGTGTCCCAACTGTACCACATAGCCTTGGCGTTGAATAATAGCCGTCCGATTAGGACTTTGAGATCCGATTTATTCTCCTCATGCTGTATTTGTGTACTCCGTATTTTATTTTGCTCAGCTTTTATGGAAATTTCTAAATTCTTTTTTCTTTTCCTCGTTTGTGGTAGATAGTTATTGTATTTTTAGATATTTTATTTATTATCGTTATTATTGGAAAAATAAGGAACGTAGATTCCTTTTCCTCTTTCGTATATGGTAAATAATTTTGACGTTTTTGGATATTTTATTTTATTACGAGCATTTTGCCCGTACTTCGTACACGGCTTCTTATTTAATTTATTTAATCCATCAAAATGTGCAATAAAAATAATAAATATTTTTACAAATATTATTCTAAAATTGAAAACAGTAACATATTGTCTTCATTATTCAAATGGTTAAATGATAATCCCTTCACCCGCAATGGCTCCAAATCATTAAACCTGAAACATAATTTTTAAAAGAAATTGGGAAAAAGAAGAAAATAATAATGGTCTATTGAAATTATCAAAAAATTTAAAATTAAACCTGTTTTTATTTTTTGTTTCAAATTTTTACAATACAACCTCGAGAGTGTAGAATTCAGTTTGAGTTCGGACAACTTGTTCTTGAATGCTTGAGATAGGTTTAGATGTCACGTATCCAACTTCATCAAGTCTATAATAATGATAAAAAAAACATTAGTAGTTTGTTGTAAATGGAAATATATGTGAAATATATAAAATACCTCTCTCTTATTATTTCATGGCATCATCATCAATATTCAAATACACTTTAACTGATGACGCAGGATCTCCCCATATAATCACATCATGAGCACTTCTGTTTGAAGAATAGATAAATATGTTGAAAATAGTGAAATTATTTCTAAATTAAAAAAATTGGGTAGCAACATTAACATACTAATTAATATTTCAATGACTAATTTACAATTTATATTTAATATTAATTTATATTTTTTATATTTTTTATTTCAATGACTTTATTTTATTTTATATTTTATTTATGCTAATTTATATTTTATATTTCAATTTTATATTTTATAATATATATTTTATATTTTATATTGTACATTTATATTAATTAAACGTATTTATGAAGTATGTAAATGTAAATATTCATATTATATACAATATGAGGACATTAACTAACAGGATTCTTAAAAGTTGGCTAAGCTGTTTACAAAAACAAAGAAAAAGAAAACTAAATCCGAATAGATGGAAGGAATCTTAGTAAAGCTTGCTACTTGCAAACACTTTGAGAAAAAAAGGCAGCATGCCATGAGGGCTAAAGGAGATTGGAAAAAGCAATATCCTTCACATTTGTATCGAGGGCAATTACGTTTGAAAGTAATGAGTAAATGATAATAGAAATAAAAGATAACTGTATTCATCTTGACTTTGATAAACCAAGATTTTATTCTTTTTCAAAATAGATGCAAGGCGTTCTTGATTCTTATTCTTACTAAACTCTATTCCCATAAGCAGGATTTACAGGACACCTTTTGATTTGATTTGGTTTTACTTGAACTCAGAGTTATCAATGAAAATGAACATCATATACAATTGATTGATTTGGTTAACTTAAGTTCGAGCTAGCAACGAAAAATAACATTGAGCATAATTTCCACAAATTATGACTATCACAAAAAAGAAAACAAAGATAATACATTGATCCACAAAACCCTTTCTTGGATCCTCACCGGAAAACCACCTTGCATTTTTGCCGTCAAGTATGATATAAAAATTGGTTCCTTCCCTTTTTCGATCACAGGAATCACCCTAAACATTGGCAGAACTCCAGCAACCACCCTTTTCATTTGCAAGAAACCCATTTCTTTCTACCAAGACATACCCTTGGCCCTTCTTGAAAAACATGATAAGTATACTGATCTCTGCCTATAAAACACCACTTTCCTGTCACACTATCCCTCTCCAGCCACCTCTCGGGTCGATATACTGGCCAATTTGACCCCATAACTTCTCCGACCGCCCCATTACGTAAGGATGGTAAAGTACTCGATCACCCTTGTAGACACGTGTTCCATCAGGCAACACATCATCTTCCATTGCTTGTTTTTCGTCTGTAGGAACAGACGGATAAAGTGATCTCATGCTCTCACAAAGTGTAGCATGAATGTATATCATATCTTTCACTTCATTATAAATAGATGATTCGGAGTTTTTATCTAACTTTTTGTCTTTTATTTCTGCTAAGATCTCACTCTCCACATCTGGATGATTTCCAATGAGATAAGAGAACCATGTTAATGCAGCTGAAGTTGCAATGAGATAAAAGAACCATGTTAATGTAGTTGAAGTTGTGTCACGGCCAGCTAGTATAAAACTTATAATTATATCTGTAACAAAGACCTCATCTGAGTGACCAGAGCTCAAAAATCTTGATAAAAGATCCATAGATTGAAGTTCTGATTTTTCTTTCAATTCATCCCTTTTCTCCATCATGACAGTTCTAGCGAAATCACGAACTTCTTCAATAGATTTTCTTAGCTCTATTTCAGGCCCATGTCGAAAAACTTTTGCACTTTCCAAACTAATGATATAATATGCCGGAATCTTTTGCTAATAAGTGTAGTAGCATCCTCAAAAGCAACTGCAAAATTTGCTTTTGGAAGATACGGTAATAAATACTCTGGATCATAGCCAAAAGCGATGTTACAAATGTTATCAAAAGCGAATCTCTGAAGTATGTCCTGAAAATCAAGAATCTCTTCCTTTTTTGTAGCAGATGTACTTCCCGTCTCCTGCTTTGCCTACCAGAGAGCCTCGTTGTGCTGCACAGCCCCTGCGGGGCCAAACAGGGTGATAGAGATACGGAAGACACAGCCCCTGCGGCGCCAGACAGGATGAGAGAGATATGGAAGACTGACTCGAGTAAGTCACTAAACACTAACTTCATTCAAATCAAACTCAAGATTCCAAATACCCGATCAAAACTAAAATCTGAACTTGAATTTCGATTCCTTTTTAAACTTAAAATGATCAAAACTAAAATCACAAAAATTGGGGGAAAGGAAAACAGATATGATACATACATATGGTCTAAATGTAGCTATAAAATACAATAATAATCAAGCAATAAGCAAAGGGGTAACATATCTTCCCCGGTGAAACTAACCAAGTTTGATCACATATCGAATAATAATATAATATCCAACGACATAATACATTCAATTTTAATTAAGTAATTAGTATGAAGAGGCACAACAGAGGGAGGTTGATCAAAGCCCAATTAAATTGCATAATATGAATGCACAAAATCGAGAGAGAGAGAGAGAGATTGGTACCTTTATTCAGTTGTAGAGCCTGGGGCAGTGTAGAAAGGTCGAACAGCTGGGACACTTCCTGTTCTAATTTCTTTGTTTTTTCTGCATATAGTGGAGAAAGTGAAACCCTTTGTGTTAGGTGTGCACTTTCAGAAAGTGGTGCAAAGGATGAATATCTCCTTCCGCCAGTAAGTGGACCTTGTTTGATTTGCTCCTGAGTGATGAGATTTCCCTTCAATTTTAAGCACAAAATATAATATCTGATATTTATTTATCGTACAGTATAAATAAACCTTGTCATTGAATTCTTTGATATAATTTGCAGGCTGCACTCGCAAGGCACAAAAAATGGAACTTGGAAATGTATGGTTAGAGTAACATGTTCAAGTTAACTGTTTGTTCTAATTGCTGCCACTTTTAAATGGATTTATGCCACTGTTCTATATATAATAAATTTGTTTTACCCCTAGGCCAACAGATCTCTCTTGATATATCTGTCTATATACATGTTTATAATGTGTTCTGATCAGTGATGTTACCAAGTCTTTAATCCAATGCTGGGACACTTTACATTTTAATTACTTTGTTTTTTCTGCATACAGCGAAGAAAGTGGTGAAAAGGACAATGATGTTCCCTCTCAGAATTGAGACATTTAATAATTCATAAATTCAATCAAAATAATAATTCAACAAAAGACGCAGAGATAAGCGAAGCACTAATCAGGTGGTCTGTAGTAAATACAAAATCTGGGCAACTATTGTAACACAACCAGGAGATGCACTATATTAAGTGTCGGGAGGATTGACTGAACAGGAGATGGATCGTGGATATGGCACTCAACCAAAGGCGGAGAAAACATATATATATATATATATATATATATATATATATATATATATATATATATATGTTCAGTTCAAGGAAGCAGAAGCAACAAACAGAATAAAAATTACCTAATGGACACACACACACACACACACACACACATATATATATATATATATATATATATATATATATAAGATCACAATATATATAAGATCACATCTAAATAATTCACATTCGTTCTGCTTACTTATTTTGAGTAGGATTTGTGCAATTGTTTACTAATTTTAATTATGTGTTGTGCAAATAGTTGTGCATTTAAAAGTGTGCAGACATACTCAAGGGTGAGTCCAAAATGTTTTTGTTTTCTTTTTGGATTCGTTTTGTCGATAAATGAGAGACACTACTATTGTTCTTTCTTCATACATTTTAGAGAGTTTTAAAAATCTCTTGTCATTATTTTGTGTTTAGGCCATTATATTGTCCTGAAATGAGAATTAATCATATGCCTTGTAACATACCTATATCACAAACCAATGCTTTATTTGTTCTTACTAAGTTAGAGCCCGCAAGACTTCAGATCCAAGGCTTGATGTACTTATTATGTTCTCGAGGGTGCCCTGTTCTCAAAGTTAACAAACGAATACCATACAAATACCCTTACGTGTCTTAGAGAAGATGCATGAAAATAGTCTTGTTAGTCATGTTCGTTAAATTTGTATTTAAAATGATCACTGTTCAACATAAAAATGAAAAATATCTACGTGGTACCTGTATTATGCTTCACCGGCAACATCAGATGGGAGAATAGGTAAGGAGCGACGACTCAGCGCACTAAAGGCAGCACCTATGCTGCGCCCTTGAATTGCATCTCCGTAGCAGCGATCAGTAACAGTCATGTCTAAGTAACATGAATAAGTCCATATCTTGCAAACCAATGTCAGGGGAAAAAAACCTTGTAGGTAGTGCTCTGTTGCATATTCTTTTACTGCACGAACAATATAAAATTGAATTATAGCAAAGAAAGTACAGAAACAAAATGTGCTTCTTTCAAAATGATTATGTATATCAGAAACGTAAACTGAACCTGTAGAAAAGGCTGGGACCCTTTCTTGCCACTTTTTTGAAGAAGATCAAATGTTTGTCCCATTTGTTACTGATAGAGCATCTGACATAAAGAATCCAAAGTTAAAGGCGATTAACCCTATCTCAACATTTTAAAACTATGCGGAGAAGATGAAGACCATAATGCCAAAAAAAAACGAAATACCATGAAAAGAAACCATAAATAACACAACAAAAAAATAAATTTAAAGGAAAAAAAAACCAATTTTGCAAAAGCTATCATTCCAATAAATCAATTGGAGCTTTGAATAACAAATGAATAGATGAATAAACACAATTAGTAATCAAGAATCTAATCAAACCCAACAAAACCTATAACTTAATAATCAAGAATCTTGTATTTCATTCAAAAAGGTCTCACCTTTTTACCCAATTCTTCAGAGGTAAATGTTGAAAGTGTGTCAGTGTGTGTGTGGAGATTTAAGAGAACAAAGAAGTATGAAAAACGGGGTTTTTGTGACCGTCTGCAATAAACATATGTAAATTATTATGGGCTGACCCATGGTTGCAATCAAACTTGAATCTTTATAGGCACCTTACGATTAAGCTAGAATAATAAGTAAATGGACACCATTCAGATAAACATACAGTACCATTGAAATAATAATACAATCACAAAGACATCTAAAACAGCAAAAAATTAAATTTAAAGGAAAAAAAACCAACTTTGCAGAAGCTATCATTCTAATAAATCAATTGGAGCTTAGAATAACATATGAATAGAAGAATAAACACAATTAGTAATCAACCCCATAAGAAAGAAATCAAACCCAACAAAACCCATAACTTAATAATCAAGAATCGGTATAGCAGTTTGGAAGATGTATATATACAATACGAATACCAAAAAAATGAATTTCTGTTTAAGCAACAGATTTGAGAAATCTACGAAAGTGAATATTTTGATTTGCTCACCTTAATATAAATCTCCTGCAGCCTTTCTTGGGCGCAAAGTGGCCTGGATGCTGCCTTCCTACCTGGTAATTTCTTATATGCTTTGCTATGTAAACATATATTTTTTATGCTGAAATTGACTGTCAAGGACTTCTATTTCTATTCCAATATTTTGTTTGCCCCTTGCATGTGTATGTGTTTCTGAATCTTAATCATCAATCATCACTTTAGATTCATTTTTTCGAAAAATCATGCCTACGACACACTCCCACCTCTTGCTCTTTTTGCTAGTAATTCAGAGGAATTCAAGATATCTTCAGGAGTATCTGCGTAGTCACTTCTATTTCATCAGGAATGCTTGGTGGTATTGTGAATTGCTCATAATTTGTGCAAGAGCATGATTTCAAATTTGAGAACCTACCTTACTCAAGGAATCTATAATTAGGTATAAAAAATGACTGGCACAACAGTAGCAGACTCAACAAAAACTAAATCAAACTCAAAATAGTGATTATTGTTGCAAAATAATAATTTTAATATAATGACAATAATAATAATAATAATAATAATGTTAAGGTTATAATTAGAAAAAGAAATGTTAACCATTTAAGATTGTTTAAACATTTCGCTTTGTTAGCTGTAATGGTAACATATTGGTTGGGAATCCCCTTTCACATTATGCAGTAGAAGTAATCTCATATAGCATACCTCAACTATGTTAATCAGAGGTCCTATTATCGACTTGTCTATATGCTACAGTCTCATTTAATGCATACCTTTTGGGTGGAAAGTAAGTAGGCATCTTTATGTGCCAAATTTATTTTCTCTGGGACTCTAATCAAATGCTCTATCTGCAGGGTTGGGCCTTTTACTCTTTCAACTCTTCTTGTTTCCGCTGTTGGAGAGGAAATTCGGCTTTATCATCGTAACTCGTTTTTCCGGAGTGAGCAACATAACCTCTTCCATTTGATTTATAATTGATGCTGAATGCCTACCGAGATATAAGTTCATGGAAAGTTTACAAAGTTCAAAATGCATTCAAAGATAATAAAAAACTAATAACCATTCACCTGAATCTTCAATTTTGACGTCAAGATTATTGGCATGCTTTCTGATCATGAATTGCCCAACTCAAATGGGCGAATTTTCAAACCCTTCCTCCTGTTTTTGTTTTTGCCTTTTGCTAGGATTTGGTCCTACAATAGCATGAAAAATACCCGAACACCTTATATCGATTAAAACATCCATTAACCCCAATCAAAAAGTAAAAAGACTAAAAAATTATGTAAAAAATTTGATAATATTGATTTCAAAGGGTAATTGGTGTAATTTAAAAGTAAAAAGACAAAAAAGCCTATGTAAAAAATTGGATAATATTAATTTCAAAGGGTAATTGATGTAATTTGATTAAATCCTTCACTAAGCATCATTAAGAATATATTGATAGGAAACTAAGAACGTGATAAATTTGGATTAAATTATTTACTTTGTTGTGCTATGAATGTTTTCATTTCTAACCTCGGATTATTATACAGAAGATTCGGGGTGAAGTAAGGAAATAACGGTTTTATAGTCTGGGCGACGAAAATAACCATTGGCGGGGAGCTAGTGAAAACTACCGAATTTATTACGCATATGAATATTAGGGTATCTAATACTCCCTCCATTTTTTTTATATGACATTTGACTTTTTGCATACATTTCCAAATGCTTTGACCGGGTACTTAAAATTATTATTTTTAAAATTTTCTTTTTGTGAATTAAAATATTTATTGTATATTTTAATTCAAAAAAAGAAAATTTTAAAAATAATAATTATAAGTGCCCGGTCAAAGCACTTGGATTTGTGTGTAAAAAGTCAAGCGTCATATAAAAAAAACAGAGGGAGTATTACGCATTGAATAGGGTAACCGGGAAATACTCAAATCATATTGGGGTATTATGGGATAAAGTATGAGAACCCGTGCGAGGCACGGGGCATGCTCTAGTATGGATTTTATAGTTTTTAATTGTTCAAGTGTGAGTTGTTGCAGTGTTTGTGATAGGTCATATCTATACTCTTTATTAATGTGAAAAACCAAGTTTTATTGGTAGACAATAATACCAAAGTACCAAAATACCAAATTTGGTTATCATTAAATTCGGGGTTTGATTTCTTACAACTACATAATTATACAAGATTTATTTATTTTAATTTTTTTTAGCTTCACCTCGGGTTCGATTCCTTATAACTACATAATTATAAAGATTTTTTTTAGCTTTATCTCGGATTCGATTCTCTATAACTACATAATTAAATATTGTTTATTAATTTATTAATATTAATATTTTAATTTCGGCTCGTGTTCAATCTGTGTGCGTGCTTCGCACGGGTTGTCAGCTAGTATGATGTAAATTGTAAAAAACATCGAAGATTGTCATTTTTAAATTTTACTGTGGATCATTGAATAGAATTTGAGTGCTCAATAGGTGATATCTACGATATATAAGTTCTGCAAATCATATATTATACATGATCCTGTATATATATAGTTTTGAATTACCTTTATAAATAATACACCATATATTATATACGAACCTTTTTTTTCTTCAAATGTCATATTTTATATAAAACATTAGTCAATTTTTATGTAAAATGTAATGCGTTATTTTTATGATTCGTCTTTTCAAGTCAAATATTTTTACAACCCGAAGAGTTTAACTGATAAATTATTGTATCTTGTGTAATAATATACAATTTTCATATTACGTGAACAACTCAATATTTTCATTCTAATATATTGTTGGATAGTATCCTTAATATTAATGTTAGGAATAATTCATGAGTTGTGATGTTGATAATAGAATTTTACTTATACTTCTTGTATATCCTGATCTTATAAAGGATTTAGCACTTTGTATAGGATATATGTGTTAGACAGTAATCTATAGAATTTAAGTCAGGAATGAACAGTGCATCGAGTACTACATGTCAGGAACTAAGATTGAATCCTGATATGTCAAGTCAAATACTGATCAAGTACTGATGGAATGGTCAGATCCTGATGCAAGAAGGAATCCTGATATCAGTCGTGTTACTGATGATGTCATTATGGATGCTACAGAAACTGGCAAGTGCTATAAAACAGGATCTTTGTTTGAGGAACAAGCAAGAAGATTTTATGAAGGAAAGAATTTTCTATTGATGGAAACTATCAACTGGACGGCAGAACATTGTCATGTATAGATTATCTTTCTGTGATTAGTTGATAGGTAGCACTATAAATACTCTCTCTATATCATTGAAAAAAAGAGGACGTGAGAGAAATCGTGAGTTTCGTGTGCGTAGCTCTGTATAAAGTTTGTATTCGAAAGTTCGAAACAAACAGAGAGAGAGATTTGTATTGTCAGCAGCTGCTAAAGGTATTTGTACACCTTTGGTAGAGTTTGTATTTGATCTTATTAATACAAACAGTTTGATTCATTCATTTATTCTTGTTTATCTAATCAAGCAAAAATCATACACGGTTATATAACTTGTATTCAACACCCCCCCCCCCTTCTACAAGTTATTCGAGTTAACAATTGGTATCAGAGCAGGTTGATTTCGAATAATCATAAAGATCTGCAATCATGTCTGGTTACAAGGATGGTAATACTAAGATTCCTATGCTTAAGAGAAACGAATATACTCTATGGGAAGTAAAGATGTTGCATCATCTGGAAGCAACAGATCCTGATTATCTTGACAGAATCAGAGATGGACCTTTTGTTCCAACAAAGGTAGTTGGACAAGCAACTGTTGATGGTCAAGTTGTTCCAGAACATACAGCAGAGAAGCCAAAATCTGAGTGGTCAGATAAGGACAAGGAGAATGTTCTTAAAGATGCTAAAGTGAGAAACATATTATTCAACAGTCTTGATTCTGTTCTCACTAACTATGTTCTCTCTTGTAAAACTGCTAAGAATATATGGGACAATCTTAAGGTTCACTGTGAAGGAACTAAGCCTATCAGGAAGAATATGAGGACACTACTTATACAACAGTATGAGTACTTTGAATCCAAGTCTGGTGAGTCACTTATTGATACCTTTGATAGGTTTACAAAACTCATCAATGAGATGGCCATGCATGGTAAATATTATGACTTGGAGGATATGAATACAAAGTTCATGAAAGCTTTGCCTGATTTCTACAATGAGAAGATATCTGCAATTGAGGAAGCTAATGATCTGGATGAGATATCATTAGAGGCAGTATATGGAAAACTGAGAGCTTATGAACTTGACAAGCAGCAGAAGAAGAGCTGAAGTGAAGGAAAGATGAAGACTGTTGCACTTACTACTCAATCTGAAACAAAGAAGCTTCCAGAGGAACAACATGATGAGCCTGCTGTAAAGAATTCAAGGAAGAAGAAAAGCAAAGAAAATTCTGAGTCAGAAACTACTGATATAGATTCTGACAACAGTGATTCTGAATCAGAGATGCAGGAACTCTTTGCTATGTTTGCTAAAGCTTTCAAGAAAGGAAGATTCAACAGGAGAAGATTTAGCAAAGGACCTTTTCAAAAGAAGGAGGAGAAGAAGAGTGACAAAGGCAAAAGTACAATTGTCAAGCTTGATAAGGCCAAGATCAAGTGCTTCAACTGCAGCGAGCTTGGATACTTTGCTAGTGAGTGTAAGAAACCTAGAAATTCAGGAAAGGGCAATGCACTTATGGTCACACAGAAGGATTGGGCTGATTCCAGTGATTCTGAAGATGAATTGGATTATGACAACATTGCACTCACTACGCCATAAACAGCCTACTACAACACTTAGGGGGGGTGTTACCTTAGCTATGAATTTTTGGACCTACTACAACACTCTAGTTTTGGTGTTACCATATCCTTAAATGTATGTTACCATAGCTGTGGAAGGTGTTAAACTTAGTAACACCATGGGATGTGTTACCTTAGAGTATAATTAACATATTTTTGAATTTTATTTATAATTACCGATTTAATAATTATTAAAATTTAAAATTCAATAATTTTAATCAAATCATTTAATTTATTATTATAAAAATAATATTCTATCAAATACTTGAATTATTTATATTTTTACAATATCCATATATTTTTTAATAATTTCATTTAAAATATCTTAAAATAAAATAATATTCAAAAAATTTTAAAATTGATGAAATTCATCAATAAAATTATTGGAAAAAAAAACAGGGTATAATAAATTTAAATTATTATTCAATGTGAAAGCAATTAAAAGTAAATTATATTATTTTAAAAATATACCCGAACAACCAAAATGTCAGGTTAATAATTGAAATGGACAAAGGGAGTAGATGAATTATATGAGCGGCAAAACAACCGCATTTTTTTCACTTAAATAATTCATTCTGCCACCTTGGACCTCAGCCTTATCTCTCTCGCCTCACTCATATCTCTCTCTAAATCTAATTAGGGTTTGGACGAATTACGAACAAGAGTACAATTTGGGGTCCAATTAAAATTCTTTCTTTAGAATTTGAGATGGGTTCAATTAAGGCAATCTGGGTTCAATCTTTGCTTCGGGTTGCAACATATTCGGGTTCAAGCTGCGTTTAAATTCAATACTTTCGGTTGCTTCATTTGGCTTTAACCTCAATTACGATTTTGAGGTATAACCATCTCTAACATCACTTTAGGTTTTTAATTTGGGGTATATGCCTGCAATTTTTGTATTATCTTCGTGCTTTGGTAGGTGGTCTCTACCCCTCTCTCTGTCTCCCTCGTGTATGTAGTAGTACAGGGTATGTGCATCTTTTGTCTTGTCTTGCTGGATTTTTTCCTGGTATGGCTATCGGGATTATTGGTGATGTTGGTGTTAGGTATTCTTTTTGTTCTTCCCCTTTTTGTGTTGTTTTATCGATCTGGATTTGTGTAGCATTGTATGATAATTATTGTATGTGGATTTTATAATTATTGTATGTTCCTTCCCTTTACCATTCTTGAGTTTTCAAATGAATTGAAAACTTTTAGTAGTCATCTGACTTGTGCTGTCTTTGCCTTTGTCCTTTGTTTGTTCCATGTTTTTTTGTTGTTAATTTGGATGTTCCATGTTGATTCGTTGGCCATGTGTTTAATCTTTTTTTATATATAATTGATTATACTAGTTCTCCTTATTACTAGATAAATTCAAATAGTTTCAATTATTTCATTAGCTCTTACAGGATTAATTGGCAGGTACATTTTACTACACTTTGAAAATAGAGCACTGTTTTAAATTCACCAACTGCATCCATGATATTACATTATACTGTACACCCTTTTTTAGGTCCATTTCAGCTTCTTTATTATCACTAATATCAGTAGTAATTGTTAATGACAACATTACATCGACTAATTACATTGTTCACTATTGCAACCAAAAGTGGTGGCTGTTTCAGATTCCAAAAAATTTGTTAACCCAAAAGCTCCTATCTACCCTTGTCTTGCTCAAGGAAAATCCTGTTTACCTCTATTTTTCAACGAACAGACAAGGTAATTAAGCCACTATCTTAAATATATACACATGTATACTGATAACTTGATAAATAAGAAGAAGTGCTGCAATTTTATTTAGGCGTCTTTATAGATATTATCGATGAATATTCATCCCTGTCATGATATTATTGTAGTGGTCCTGGCAAACCATTGTTTTGGGGGCTAGTTTTCTGTTCCTTTTACTAACAACAAGAAAAGTGGTAAGTGGTTGCATGTTGTCTTTGGAAAATTTTACTGTTTTATTCTCATTTCCTGAAACAAGTATTGGTTTGAATCCACCATCTTCAAACATGCTATATTTTCAAGGCTCTTATCTGGGACTTGCTCTGAAAACTGGGATTGTAACAGGAATTTTATCACTAACTGTAAGTAGTTGAGGAACTACCCCGTCTACACGGACATAATCTATTGATATTGCATCTTGTCATTAGTTATTTATTAAGGATTATCGCATGTGCTAAATTTATCTGTACCCTCTTTATCACAAATTTTTGTGCTCATTTGTCCATGTTATAGGAGGGAATTGCTGTTGGCCGAACATTTGCTTCATTAAAAAACTACCAGGTTGATGGTAACCAAGAAATGATGGTTATTGGTTTCATGAACATGGCTGGCTCTTGCTCTTCATGTTATGTTACTACAGGTAATGATCATCAATACAGTTTACATTTATTTTTATTGTCAAGGCTGTATTTCGGTAGATGAGTGTGTTAACAATTGACATTAATGATATTGTAGGATCATTTTCTCGATCTGCTGTAAATTACATCTTAGTTCCTTGCACTGTAAGATATTCATTATATTACCTCACCTCCTTTTCTTTCTCATTTCAGCTGTAACAGCTGTAGACACAAGCGGTGTTGACACAATTTGTGGAGTCAGAAAGATGCTAGAGAAACGATCACTTCAGGTAAAACTTGGTTAAGCTGACATAATTAGTCTCAATTACTTGAAATACGCATGGTACTTGATGATGTTATTGTTGTGTAACCAATGACCTCTTTTCATTTGTAGTTTGTATTGGCAAATCCAGCCGTAATGTGATGGAAAAGCTACACAACTCTAATGTCTTAGATTCATTTGGGATAAATGGACTCTATTTGTCTGTCAATGAAGCTGTGAGTGACATCTCGTCATGGAAGTCTCAACCATTTCAGCTTCTCTATTATCACTAATATCAGTAATTGTTAATGACAACATTTTGTTCACTATTGCAACCAAAAGTGGTGGTTGTTTCAGATTCCATAAAATTTGTTAACCCAAAAGCTCCTATCTACCCTTGTCTTGCTCAAGGAAAATAGGTGGCTCAACATATCGATCTTTGAGTTTTTGATTATCTTTTAAAAATAGCCATGTAATTTATTCTAGTACTTGTATGTTTTACGTTATATTCAGTAGTTAGTGTTGATGAATATTTATAGATGATATGGTTAATTTTTGTAGTAGATGATGGTATTGGAATGATGTTGGATGACATTTTTGGTAAATGAAAACATGAATTGAATTGATTTTTTAATATTTTTTTCCCAGGAAAATGCAATATTTAAATGTTATATTTATTTTTTGTCAATAAAATTTAAAATATGGAATACATGTGGGGCCCATAGGCGAGGTCCCACCAATGTGGGACCTATAAGTGGGGTCCATTTTGGTGGGGCCACATGTGGGATTAACATAATTGATTAATAATTTTGAAAATTATAACATCTAAGGTAACATAGATTTGGTGTTGCTATAGAATGCTTAGTGTGTTACTTTAGAGGTCTATGGTAACTAATTTTGCTATGTTAGCTTAGGCATGTCGAAGTGTCACCTTAGACCCCAAAGGTTACATAGAACAAACCTATCACAGCTAAGGTGTTACCTTAGCCTTTTTTGGGCCTTTGGTAACAGAATTTAGGGTCTAAGGTAACACAGTTGTGGTGTTACAGTTGGGTCCTAAAAAATTCTAACTAGTTACTTTTTGTTTGCAGGGCACAGAAAAGAAGCATTCAATTATCTTGGACAGTGGATGCTCTGGACATATGACTGGAAAGAAGTCCCTGCTTACAAAGTTTGAAAGGAAAGCTGGCCCAGTAATATCTTTTGGAGATGGCAACAAAGGAGAAACTCTGGGATATGGCTCAATTGTTTTGGGGAATGTCATCATAGAAAATGTAGCACTGGTTGAAGGCTTGAAACATACTCTTTTAAGCATAAGTCAACTGGGTGATAAAGGTTACCAATCAATCTTTGACAGAGAAGGATGCAAAATCTTGAATATGCAAAATGGAGACATTGTTCTAATTGGTCAAAGACATGGTAACATATATGAAGCCAGCTTAAGTGATACATCTAAAGGAATTGTTAGATGTCTCTATAGCAAAACAACAAGTGATGAAAGCTGGAATTGGCATAAGAAGCTCTCACATCTCAACTTCAAGAAGCTTAATCAACTTGTTAAGCACAATTTAGTGAGAGGCCTACCTAAGGCAAATTTTTTGCAAGATGGACTTTGTGATGCTTGTCAGCTTGGAAAACAAAGAAGAACCACTTTCAAGAGCAAGACTGAAAATTCAATTACTGAACCATTTCACATGCTACATCTTGATCTGTTTGGTCCAGTAAACATTATGTCTATCAGCAAGAAAAGATATGCTCTAGTGATAGTGGATGATTTCACAAGGTTTACATGGGTGTTCTTTCTACACAAGAAGGATGAAGCTCCTCAGCAAATCATTGAACTTGTCAAGATTATTCAAAATAACTCTAAGTACAAAGTCAAAATACTTAGGAGTGACAATGGTACAGAATTCAAGAATTCTACAATGGAGGATTTTTGTGCAGACAATGGAATCACTCAACAGTTTTCTGCACCTGGTACACCTCAGCAGAATGGTGTAGTGGAAAGAAAGAACATGACTCTCATAGAGGCAGCAAGAACCATGCTTACAGATGCAAAACTTCCAACCTATTTTTGGGCAGAAGCTATTAACACTGCATGTTTCACTCAAAATTGTACCTTGGTAAATAGTCATGGAAAAACTCCCTATGAGATGATCAAAGGAAAGAAACCAAGTGTGAAATATTTTCACATCTTTGGATGCAAATGCTATGTCCTAAAAGTTCATCCAGAACAACTTGGAAAATTTGAAGCCAAATCGGATGAAGCAATCTTTCTAGGATATTCAGCATCAAAGGCCTTCAAGGTTTATAATCTCAGAACTCACATTGTTATGGAATCAATTCACGTTGCATTTGATGACAAGAAATTTGGAATTCTGCAAACTGATGAGAGCCATGACAAATTGGAATTTGAAATTTTGAAGAATTATGAGATACTCTCCAGCGATGATGAAGGTTCTCCAGAAGGAATTTCTATTGCTTCTCAAAGGAATGCTACTGTTGAGGGGGAGCAAATAAATCAAGGAGAACACAGTGATCATCAGGAGCAGACTAGCTATTCAGAGTCTACTCCATCAGGAACTGATCTTTCAGAGTCTACTGAGGAAAGATCAGTAACTAGCAGCGGTAAGGAATCTACTGATTCTATTGATCAAAGGAGAGCTATTGAAGGTAGAGAGATTTCTTCTACAAGAGATACCACTAACTTAGGGGGAGAATCTAGCATAGGCAATTTACCACCTGTTAGAAAATGGACAAAGGATCATACTGAAGATTTGATTATTGGTGATCCAAATAGTGGTGTTCGAACTAGAAGATCAATTCAAAATGAATGCTTGTATAATTGTTTTCTCTCAAAGAATGAACCTAAGAAGGTTGAAGAAGCCTTACAGGATCCTGATTGGGTAATTGCAATGCAGAAAGAATTAAATGAGTTTAAGAGAAACAAAGTCTGGAAACTGGTACCAAGACCCAAAGACAGATCAATTGTTGGTGCAAAATGGGTTTTTAGAAAAAATCTAGATGAATCTGGTATGATTGTAAGAAACAAAGCAAGACTGGTGGCCAAGGGTTACTTTCAGGAAGAAGGCATTGATTATGATGAGACCTTTGCACCTGTAGCAAGATTGGAAGCAATCAGGATGTTTCTTGCATTTGCAGCTCATTCAAAATTCAAGGTATACCAGATGGATGTAAAGAGTGTTTTTCTAAATGGCAATCTTGATGAGGAAGTGTATGTGGAGCAACCACCTGGATTTGTTGATCCAAAGTTTCCAAATCATGTCTACAAACTTGACAAGGCACTCTACGGACTAAAGCAGGCACCAAGAGCATGGTATGAGACTTTGTCTAAATTTCTTCTTGAAAATGGCTTCACAAGAGGTACAATTGACAAAACTCTATTCTTTAGAAAGATAAAAGGTGAATTTCTTTTAGTTCAAGTTTATGTTGATGATATCATATTTGGCTCTACTAATGAAAAGTTGTGTGCTAAGTTTAGCAAGCTTATGCAGTCTAGTATCAGATGAGCATGATGGGTGAATTAAATTATTTCTTAGGCTTGCAGGTCAAACAGACTAAGACTGGTATTTTCATTAATCAGTCAAAGTATATCAAAGATCTTTTAAGAAGATTTGACTTTCAAGACTGTGCAGTTGCAAAAACACCTATGGCAACAGCCACTAAACTAGACTCTGATCCTAAGGGAAAAAGTGTGGATAATACTAGTTATAGAGGCATGATAGGCTCATTGTTATATCTAACTGCAAGTAGACTAGATATAATGTTTTCTACCTGTTTATGTGCTAGATTCCAAAGTGATCCTAAGGAATCTCATTTAATTGATGTGAAGAGAATTTTTAGATATCTCAAAGGAACTCCAAATCTTGGTTTGTGGTATCCTAGAGAATCTGATTTCTTCCTAATTGGCTATTCAGACTCTGATTATGCAGGGTGTAAAATAGACAGGAAAAGCACTACATGTACATGTCAATTCTTGGGAAACAGATTGATTTCTTGGACAAGCAAGAAGCAACAATCTGTCTCAACCTCAACTGCAGAAGTTGAGTACATAGCAGCAGGCAGTTGTTGTGCACAGCTCCTTTGGATAAGAAATCAGTTGATGGATTATGGTATGACACTTAGTAAAATTCCTATGTTTTGTGATAATACTAGTGCTATTAAAATTGCAGAAAATCCAGTTCAACATTCAAGGACTAAGCACATTGATGTCAGGTATCATTTTATTAGAGAACATATTGAGAATGGTACTGTGGAACTTCATTTTGTTCCTACTGACAAATAGCTTGCAGATATTCTAACTAAACTACTTGATGAGACTACATTCAGTATATTAGTAAGTGAGTTAGGAATGTTAAATTTCTAGATCTTTAACATCTGCAAAAGTAGCAAGGTATGTTGTTTTCAGCTTATAGACTTGATATTCTTGTTAGGATCTATATTTGATTGTTAAATGATTTAGCTATAACACTTTGCCTTGATAAATTTCAGTATGATAGACTTGTTAATAATCATCAAGATTAGAATTGTTATCAGCATGCTGACGTTATCAGTATTGTGTCAGTATCAGGATTGTGAAAATTGTTTCAGATCCTGACGTTTACTTTGTGTAGTAATCTAATTCTGAGTTTTGTTAAGTCTATGCCAGCAAAGTTTAATCCATTCATACTGATAGTTTATATTGTTTTTCAGATCATTCGATAAACAGGGAACAACAGACAAGTAGATAATAAGAAATTGTATTTTCATTAATTGAAAGCATTACATACATGGAAATGAAATACAAATATCTTTTTGTCTAATTTCTATTGATAATTATGCAAGTGAACCATCTGATGATGATGTAAGAACTATGTTGTCTGCATTAGGTTATAGTGGACCTCTAGACAACATGAGCTAGTTAAATAGGTCTTTTCTTAGGAAGGAATGGTCTTTCTTCTTTGATCAAATTGCTAAATGTTTTACTGTCAAATGTAGTTCTTTTCAGCAAATTACTTCTGTTACTTCACACATTGCTTATAGTTTGCTTTATGACAGAGTAATTAACATTGGTCACATTATCTTAAGTCAGATGTGTATTAAACTTGGGTCAAGAGATCAAAATAGGAAAATGGTTTATTATCATAGATTTATGCAAATGTTTATTAACCATTTTATTCCTGATGTCGAAGCTAGATTTGGTAGAGAACATTGTATTTCTTCTTATGTACAACAAAAGAGAATTTTCTCTGACATTACAAAGAAGGACAATGAAAAGAATCTAGATGAAATACCTGCAATTCATTATCCACATTATGTTCAGGTAATTCTTAAAACTCATCTTCCTACTCTCTACAATTCTTCTTTCTTTTGTGGTGAAATGATTCAGAAATCTCATTTGGAGGAGAACCCACCTGTGTCTACCCAAGTAGCCCAAAACATTATAGTCTCTGAAACAATTCGAGAACCAAGTTTTAATCAACAGCCTATTGTTTCAAAGAAACCAACCTCTGGTGTTTCTCAAAAGACATCAGTTGTAAGGAAGAGAAGATTTGTTGTGTCAAGTAGTAGAAGTTCTAGTGAAGATGATGATAATATATCTCTTGCTGAGAGAAAAGAATTGAAGGCTGCAATTCGACTTTCTAATCTAGGACAAAGATATGAAGCACCTAGTCATAGCCAGGCTGCAGTCTCTCAAAAGGCTGTAGTACTTAAAAAGGGAAAACAGTTACTGGATACTGTCTCTCAAAAGACTGTGTCTATTAAAAAAGGATCTCATCCCAAGATCAATTTTGTGTCTACACCTCTTGAGTCTTCTCAGGATAAATCTTTTGCTCACTATACTAGGAGAACAAGGAGAAAGATTCATTTGTCACCTACACACACAGAGTCTAGTCCAACTAACATCATGCAGGTCTCTACAAATGAAGCTAAAATCAAGTCAGCAAATGACTATAGAGATCTGGATATTGATTCTTTATGGGAAACTACATTATCATACAGACTGGCTATGAGAGTTATTTCTATCAAAGTGAAGCTATCCAGGCATGTTCTAGATTTTCTGGTTGAAAGAGTACCAAAACTTTTATTTCCAGAAGAGTACGGACTTCTACATCAAAGACTTGACTTAATGAAGATGTATTTCTATGTATCTGTCAGAAGACAATTAGTCAAGAAATTTGGACTCTCGAAGCATGTTGCACTTCAATCACTTCATGCATATTTATTTGACAAGGATGTCATTATTGAAGATGCTTCAGCTCAAGGTGAACAACAGGAGGAAGTAGATAGAGGAATTCAGTCAACAGAAGATACTATTGCACCAGTGGTGAATAGTAGGACAGATCAGATCACAGTCACTGCAACAAAAGAACCATCTAGTCAGAGGTTGGATGACTCAGGAGCTGTGATAGCTGATGTTGAAAGGTCTTCTGTGTTGACTAAAATTGCAAGTGAGAAACCCTATGATATGGGAGGAATAACTTTGACTGATTTTCTTGAAGATCAAACAAACATTGTTCAGTCAGAGTCTATCCACCTTGAGGGTGAGTCTCAACAAACAACACTTAAAGACGGTGACATACTAACTATGGTGTCTAATGAAGTATTACTGAAGACATCAGTGTCTAGTAGAGAACCTGAAAGTGGTATACTGGAGCCTGTCGTCTCTGGAAGGAAAGAAGATGTTTGTGAGGGTTCAAAGACTATAGTAGCTCCTTGGAGAAAACCTCAAGCCCCTTGCCAAATGAGGAACCCTCTCTCCATGTGAGTTCAGGTATAAAAACTTCTTCTAAACTCTATTTTTCTGTAGGTCATGAGAGGACTTATCCAAATTTGAGTGATACACTTGAAAAGATGGATATTGATCCACAATCAGAGAGGCTGGCTCCTGACCAGGAAAAAGGAGAGGTAGAAAGAGTGTTGACTTTAGATAGTCAAAGTGAGAATGAGGGTATGGATGATCAACTCCATAGTGAGGGAGAGAAAATTAGGAAACCACCATCGTTTGATTTCTAGGATCAGGTTTTTCCTGAATCTTGGTCTGACAATCTTGGTATGGATGCTGGTACTTATTCTTTTATCAATATGTATGAGAAGAATGACTTAGCAAAGTATAATGCAAAGCCAGAAGTTAAAGCTCGGAAGCAAAAAGAAAGGCTTGCAGGAATTATCAACAGAAGAGGTGAAAGGCTAAGACAAACTTCTACACCACCAGTACCAGAAGATATTCCTAATGATCCTAGTATTCCTTTGTTTGTACTACCAATATCAGTCAGAATTGAGACATCAACAGTATCTGATCAATCTAAGGAGTCAGGATTTGTAGATGTTAGTACACAGAATACTGGTGAAGGACAAGATGATCATATTGCAGCTTCAGATCAGAAAGATGAAGATGTTTGTAATTCTAATCGAGTTTTATTACTTGAATATCATTCTACACAGGCAACTTCTTCTACAAGACTTGAATCTGAAGATATTCCAAACACTTCCAATATTGAAGTCAATTCTGATGTTCTACAAGACATTCAGAAATCTCAAGTTGAAATTAAATCAAGACTTCAAAAACTTGAAGATAACCAAGTCACTATTATGGAAAATCAAGCAGTTCTGATGAATCTCATTTGTTCTGTTACTGAATCTCTTGGACTTAATGTTGTTGATGTCAAAAAGGGGGAGATAAAAACAGTTCAAAGGCAACAGACTGGGGGAGGAGATAAACAGACTGGGAGAGATAAAAGAAGAACTAAGGATGACAGAGGTGAATCTTATCAGGGAAGTGGTAAAGGAAAAGAAGCATTAAATAGTTGAGTTCTTTCTTCTAAGTACTGGATACTATGTCTATATCTGAAGAGAGAGGTACTTAACTTCATGATTTTTGAATTCATAAATTCTATTCTGATTGTATTGTTATATGTTTTGACATCAACAACTCAGATTTATGCTTCAGGTTTTAAAGCATAAATAGGGGGAGATTGTTAGGAATAATTCATGAGTTGTGATGTTGAGAATAGAATTTTACTTATACTTCTTGTATATCCTGATCTTATAAAGGATTTAGCACTTTGTATATGATATATGTGTTAGACAATAATCTGTAGAATTTAAGTCAGGAATGAACAGCGCATCGAGTACTACATGTCAGGAACTGAGATTGAATCCTGATATGTCAAGTCAAATACTGATCAAGTACTGATGGAATGGTCAGATCCTGATGCAAGAAGGAATCCTGATATCAGTCGTGTTACTGATGATGTCATTATGGATGCTACAGAAACTGACAAGTGCTATAAAACAGGATATTTGTTTGAGGAACAAGCAAGAAGATTTTATGAAGGAAAGAATTTTCTATTGATGGAAACTATCAACTGGACGGCAGAACATTGTCATGTATAGATTATCTTTCTGTGATTAGTTGATAGGTAGCATTATAAATACTCTCTCTATATCATTGAAAAAAAGAGGACGTGAGAGAAATCGTGAGTTTCGTGTGTGTAGCTCTGTATAAAGTTTGTATTCGAAAGTTCGAAACAAACAGAGAGAGAGATTTGTATTGTCAGCAGCTGCTAAAGGTATTTGTACACCTTTGGTAGAGTTTGTATTTGATCTTAATTAATACAAACAGTTTGATTCATTCGTTTATTCTTGTTTATCTAATCAAGCAAAAATCAGACACGGTTATATAACTTGTATGCAACCCCCCTTCTATAAGTTATTCGAGTTAACAATTAAATATAATATCTTTTTATATATTTTATGTGGTTCTTTAATCAATAAATGGAAATTAATAAAAAGTCCAAATCTCATTTAAAACTCAACAATATTTAACCAATATAATTTCATATATCATACACATACATATTGTGTGTATGATCTAAAACACATGTAAAAGTGTGGCCTGGTGGTATGGAGATGCACAAGTTAACTTGATGGTCCAAGTTTGATTTTTACTAAAAATAATTTTTTTTATATAAACAACAATATAGAGGTAAATTAGTCATTTTAAATTATGAATAAAATATCTCATGAATTTTAAGTCTTGTTCGTGTATTATATATAAAATAGATTTTAGATATTAGTTTTACAATCAATTAATCTTATATTGTACGTTGTTTTAACGAAGAAGTTATATGCATTTTTTCATTTAAAAAAAATACATATGTTCCAACTATTTTTTATTCAAGTCGCACACACGCATTCACATATTATGTGTATGATTTATGACATAAATGAATGGCTAGCCTAGTGGTATGATTGGGTCCAAATTTGTTATATGACCCATGTTCAATTTTCACCAACCAACAAATTCAATTCAAATAAAAAAAATCGTATTACAAAATTTCGTGCATCGCACGGGTTTTAAGCTACTTTAATAATTCAGGAATATGTATAAGTAGACTACATACTATATATTATTAATTTATATATAAATGTACAAATAAAATCGTGACTAACATATTGTTAATAAGACTCAATGATCAAAATACTAAATATTTAATATTCACGCAACACATACATATGTATAATTGATTACACATGTCTTTTGTGCTCAAGTGTTACGAATATATACAATTTAAAGATATAATCTAAGTTTAATATACCTCCATAGTTGTTTTTATATGTTTTGAAATTAGACAAATGCATTACTGTTAAATGACATTCACATATTACGTGTATGATGTTAAAACACATGTGATAATGTAGTGCAGTGGTAATAGAATGCATAAGTTACATTATATATAGATTCAAGTTCGATTCCTACAAACAACACTTTTTAATTAAACATTACATGACGATAAATTAGTCATTTCAAATACATTAAAAAGTCTCACAATTTTATCTTCTGACGATAAATTAGTCATTTCAAATACATTAAAAAGTCTCACAATTTTATCTTTTGTTGGTGTATTATATATATAAAGCATCAAAACCCATGCGAGGCACGGGTCGCTAGTTAAATTGTATTTTTTTAATTAAACTATTCATGATCAATATCGTTTGAAATATGTGATTGATTTTCATAGAGTTCTTCTTGTTATTGGCATATGTGGTTATTGTGGACTTACTTAAATTTGTTCAAGTTTGTACTTTGGAAACTAATACGAGTAGTAATGATAGCAATAATTATGTTAGTTTTAAATTTTTTTGTGGGTCATAGAACATAATTTGTGTGTTCTATGGGTGATGTCAAATTAAGATGATTTTTCAGAGCACCTACAGTCCTAAACTTTCTTCAAAAATGATGCATCCATTTAACTGGTTCTCCATTATTATTTAAGGTAGAAACTTAATAGTCTTCAAGATGTTGCATTCTGAGAATGTAGGTTTTAGTCTGATTCTAATAAAAAACTTAGTAAATCTTCTAAAACGCTTCTAAGATCTTGCGCTTTTACTTCTTAAAACTATATTTCTAACTCATTCACAATGTTGCAGATTTCGGAAATCGGAACCATTCGGTTGAGGTACCGATTTACGATTTATCGGGTGATTCGGTTGAAAAATCGACGATTTATCGGCGATTTTTTCAAAATCGGTCGAATCGGTTCTAAAATTTTGACCAATTTTCGACCGATTTATCGGCATTTTTTAGAAATAGACCGATTTCAATAACAAAGCTCTTTCATGTGTTTTCTTCTAATTTCTTCATTTTAAGAATTCTTTGCCTTTATTTCTCTTCCGATATCCGATTGACTTTCATTGAGTTACCTCCATAAATAATATATAATATATGATCCTTTTTTTTCCACAAAATGTCATATTTTAAATTGAACATTAGCTAATTTGCATGTAAAATGTAATGTCTTATTTGCAGGATTCGTCTTTTTAAAGCCAAATATTTTTACGACCCGAATAGTTTGACTATTGCATCTTGTTTAGTAATAATGTAATATACAAATTCCATTTTACGTTAACATCTCAATATTATTTACTTTAAGATATTATTAGACCTTAAAACTATCTTTCTAACTATTCAGACCTTACGCTTTTACTTCTTAAAACTATATTTCTAACTATTTCATTTCTTTTCTTCTAAGCTCTTGATTTTTTGCCTTGGTTTCTCTTCATATTTTTGTCTGACTTTCAAAACATCAGATAATTCAGTCCTCAACTGAGTGAATCTACCCTGTGTAACGGGCTTATAACATTTTAGTTCTCCAAACTTGAGAATTTATCATTTATGGTTGGAGAAATATTTTTTGTACTTTTATTGTCATAAGTTGAAATTGATCATATGATTTTTGTCCGTGCTTTGATAATGAATTCATCCTTTCTTTTTTCAAACACAGCTTATTCCAGAGAAGTATCTTTACAAATCGTAGCGAACAGATAGACCTATGTGTTCAATGAATTTGTTGTTTCTCCTTGTGAGTTTTGTATATGCATGCTTTGTTGTGAAAATCTTCTTTAATTATTAATATTTCAATTTAAATCATCAATTAAATTATATATTATAATTTAATAATTTTAGTACATGCACTATATATGCTTTTGTTTTGAATATTTCATTTTATCGCCAATGTTAATTTTGTACACATATTTAAAAAAATTTCACATATAATATAAAAATTATTTTTTATGCTACTAAAATTATGAAATAGAATTAATTATTTGTAAATAACATGGATTTGACTGACCGATGATAATATTAATTTCATAAACTATTATTGACTATCATAACTTAAAGTCTCATATTTTGTTACACAGACCTTTGTACATACTAATTTTATATAATCATCGTCTTCTATGTGTTAACATATATAATAATATTATTATTATTGGATAATTCCAATATTGTAATAGTTTCTTTTAAATATCGTTTTTTTATTATTTCTTCAAATACATTAAAAAGTCTCACGAATTTTATCTTGTGTTGGTGTATTACCTAAGTTTAAAATTTAATTTAGCTACAAAGTTATTTACAAATGTATTACTGTTAAGACATTCGATGTAATACCTACTATTTTTTTTATTTAATTATAACAATTTATGATTATTTTACAAAATGAAATTTTGGTGTGGTAATATTTTATTTTATTTATAAAATAAAGGAGGCATTATCTTAAAAAAAAAGTTGGTTAGGATAAGAGAGATTTGAATGGTGATATGATAACTTAACGTCTTTTTAGTCTTTTAACTTGAAACCAACACTATCTTTTGGTTGAATATTAAAACACGAGTCCTGGTTCATTTTTTTGTACTTCATTTTTTTTGTACTGGCAAAAGGTACGTTTCCCCTGACACCATACTTGATTTCTCTGTATGCAATTATCATGATGACGTTTATAATATTTTTTTGCACATGTGATCACTAATTTATGTTAACAATGATTAACATGTCACTTAACTGGTGAAGGTTTTCTGGATTTTCATTTTATTGTTTGAATTATTGATCTATGTTTACAAAATTTATAGTTTATATCAATTGGTGTTATTAATGAACTGCATAACCAGATTTCATATTTTTGAATTATGGTACTATTTTAATTATATGTTTCATTTATAAATATATTGATTCTTTATTTAATTCATAAATATGGTTTTGTTTTTCGTTTGTTTATTAAGATTAGATGAAGAATGAGTTTTTGTTATGGTAGTTAATTAAAACTCACTTTTACGTACATAAGAATATGGTATGCAAGTTCTCGGCTCACCTTATTTATTTTATTATTATTCTATAAACATGATTGATGGTTAGTTATTAACACTGCACATGGCTAGGCACTTGTTTATTTGTTGTGTTATGTAAATAATTACATGCATGCATGCCCGAGGACCTTGTATTGCGAAGATAACACTTTTCCTTTTATTTTAATAATTTGCTAAGATAATACAATTGTCTTGATTTTCTTGAAGCAGGGTGTATATGTTTAAGTTTATTGATTTGTTGGCAGATGGTCGAGAACTAATGTTTTGTTAATTATTTGTTAAATATTATTAGGATCGATTCGTGCTGTTTATTTAAGTGAGTTAACGCAATTAAGGTAAGTTAACTTTTCGTGCTCTCCGATATATTTTTAAAATGTTTTAATATTTGAACTGTTTTTAAATGTTTTATATTTATAATATTTTTGTTATGAAAATTTGGATCAAGTATGAATTTTTAGATATAAGAATTCCCAGCTAGCTATGACTTATGAACCCGTTAGTAATTGCGTATAGTTCCGGAACTAGCCTATGATACCTTACTAGGGAGTGCTTTTATGATGCTTTCGGGAGCGCACACTTTATGATACCTTAGTAAGGAGCGCATTATTAACAATTATGAACCTATGATACTGTGTCACCAGGTATTTGTGACCTTAGCGAACTGTGGAATTTATTGTACGTTTTCGAGTTTTGATTCTGAAATTATGATTTACGAACTATGAAATTATGAACTTTGATTTATGGAAATTTGTAAAATATTTTGTGAAACTTACTTGATCCAGTGGCTGGTTCGATTAGTTTTCTTGCTGGGCTGTGTAGCTCATTATTTATTAATTTTCAGGTACTAGCTGCGAGTGTGGCATTTGGACTGGATTAGAGTCGAACCAGTGTCATTTATTAATATTATAGTTTAGCTGTTTAGATTTGCGGAGCTGCGTCTCTATGGATTTTGGTTTTACATTGGATATTTCATTTAGTTTCATGTTCGGATTTACAGAATATTGTTATGATATTTTGGGATTTCGTTTTATGAATTTACGGAATTTAAATTATTTTATGATTATTCGATCCAATGATAATAGTCCGAAAAGTCGGGCTGTTACAGTTGGTATCAGAGAAGAATTCTCTTCGGAATGTATTAGGTATGGGACTAGTACATTTCCTAGGGAGCGCTTTGCGATCCTGTAGACTTCCGCTTAGAATTGACCCGTAGCGTAGTGAATTAAATTTTGGGCTAATGTACTCGCTTATGTGAATTTTGACATGTGTGACTTATTGTGTTATTTGATTTTATGTGCTATATGATCGCTTTTGTGCAACTAAAGGTTTTACTTCATTTGTGAAGGAAATTTAAGGAAACATGAGCACTCGAGGTCGAGGTCGAGGTCGAGGGAATTACAACAACACCAATAGCGGCAACAACAACAACCACAACAACAACAATGATGGGGGAAATATGCTTAACCAGCTAGCGCAAACCTTAGCTACACTTGTTGGGAACCAGCAACCGGCTCAACGGAGCATTGTATCGGAGTTCAAGCGATTAAATCCTCCTACTTTTGATGGTGCAACGGATCCAGCTGTTGTCGAAAAATGGACACAAGAAATGGAAAAAGCATTTGAGTTGATGGGAAGTAATGATGCACAGAAAGTGACTTTAGCTGTGTATCAGTTGCAGGGTAGTGCTTATGACTGGTGGCTGATGGAGCAGAGAAGAAACGAGGGAAATCTTGATCCTGTTACCTGGGAAAGATTCAAGGCTGCATTGACTGACAAGTATTTTCCGAGAACTGTGCGCGTCCAAAAAGAGAGAGATTTTATCAGACTTGAGCAAGGAGACAGAACAGTGACAGAGTATGAGGCAGAATTCTCGAAGCTCTCTAAGTACGCTCCTACTTTGGTTGTAGACGAAGTTAGTCGTGCTAGAAGACTAGAAGAGGGACTTAGGGCTGACATTAGGCATGCGGTTGCCAATTTTGAGCTAGGCACGTACGAGCAAGTGCTTAATAAGGCTCTTGTGGTTGAAAGGGGTTTGGTAGATGCAAAGAAGAAGAAAAACGAAGATGGTAAGAAGAGGAACGAACCTGCAAGTGGATTCAATGATAATGGGCCAGCAAAGAAGTTTGGTAATCGAGGATTTGGTGGAAATGCGAATAAGGGAACTCAAGGGAACAAACTTCAATGTTCTAGGTGCGGTCATAATCATTTGGATAAAGACTGTCGATGGAACACGGGCGCTTGCTTTAGCTGCGGTGAGATGGGACATAGGGTTGCGGAATATCCAAAACGCGACCCGACCAAAGACAAAAATGATGCAAGTAAGGCCACTTTGGCAACTCTTCTTGGACCTACCTACGGACGAGTGTATCAACACCAACCGAAACAGGATTAAGGTACGAATTTATTTGCTATGTAATTTCATTTTGAAATAAGGTGTTGTTTATGAACTAGTTGCATCTACGTGTATTTTATGTTTCGTGTAAAATTTGAGGACAATTTTTTTTTTTAAGGAGGGTAGAATGTAATACCTACTATTTTTTTATTTAATTATAACAATTTATGATTATTTTACAAAATGAAATTTTGGTGTGGTAATATTTTATTTTATTTATAAAATAAAGGAGGCATTATCTTAAAAAAAAAGTTGGTTAGGATAAGAGAGATTTGAATGGTGATATGATAACTTAACGTCTTTTTAGTCTTTTAACTTGAAACCAACACTATCTTTTGGTTGAATATTAAAACACGAGTCCTGGTTCATTTTTTTGTACTTCATTTTTTTTGTACTGGCAAAAGGTACGTTTCCCCTGACACCATACTTGATTTCTCTGTATGCAATTATCATGATGACGTTTATAATACTTATGAATTTCTATATTTTTTTAGTTACTTTGAATTGAAGAGTTTATAATTTATATAATTGATTTGCACATGTGATCACTAATTTATGTTAACAATGATTAACATGTCACTTAACTGGTGAAGGTTTTCTGGATTTTCATTTTATTGTTTGAATTATTGATCTATGTTTACAAAATTTATAGTTTATATCAATTGGTGTTATTAATGAACTGCATAACCAGATTTCATATTTTTGAATTATGGTACTATTTTAATTATATGTTTCATTTATAAATATATTGATTCTTTATTTAATTCATAAATATGGTTTTGTTTTTCGTTTGTTTATTAAGATTAGATGAAGAATGAGTTTTTGTTATGGTAGTTAATTAAAACTCACTTTTACGTACATAAGAATATGGTATGCAAGTTCTCGGCTCACCTTATTTATTTTATTATTATTCTATAAACATGATTGATGGTTAGTTATTAACACTGCACATGGCTAGGCACTTGTTTATTTGTTGTGTTATGTAAATAATTACATGCATGCATGCCCGAGGACCTTGTATTGCGAAGATAACACTTTTCCTTTTATTTTAATAATTTGCTAAGATAATACAATTGTCTTGATTTTCTTGAAGCAGGGTGTATATGTTTAAGTTTATTGATTTGTTGGCAGATGGTCGAGAACTAATGTTTTGTTAATTATTTGTTAAATATTATTAGGATCGATTCGTGCTGTTTATTTAAGTGAGTTAACGCAATTAAGGTAAGTTAACTTTTCGTGCTCTCCGATATATTTTTAAAATGTTTTAATATTTGAACTGTTTTTAAATGTTTTATATTTATAATATTTTTGTTATGAAAATTTGGATCAAGTATGAATTTTTAGATATAAGAATTCCCAGCTAGCTATGACTTATGAACCCGTTAGTAATTGCGTATAGTTCCGGAACTAGCCTATGATACCTTACTAGGGAGTGCTTTTATGATGCTTTCGGGAGCGCACACTTTATGATACCTTAGTAAGGAGCGCATTATTAACAATTATGAACCTATGATACTGTGTCACCAGGTATTTGTGACCTTAGCGAACTGTGGAATTTATTGTACGTTTTCGAGTTTTGATTCTGAAATTATGATTTACGAACTATGAAATTATGAACTTTGATTTATGGAAATTTGTAAAATATTTTGTGAAACTTACTTGATCCAGTGGTTGGTTCGATTAGTTTTCTTGCTGGGCTGTGTAGCTCATTATTTATTAATTTTCAGGTACTAGCTGCGAGTGTGGCATTTGGACTGGATTAGAGTCGAACCAGTGTCATTTATTAATATTATAGTTTAGCTGTTTAGATTTGCGGAGCTGCGTCTCTATGGATTTTGGTTTTACATTGGATATTTCATTTAGTTTCATGTTCGGATTTACAGAATATTGTTATGATATTTTGGGATTTCGTTTTATGAATTTACGGAATTTAAATTATTTTATGATTATTCGATCCAATGATAATATTCCGAAAAGTTGGGCTGTTACAGTTGGTATCAGAGAAGAATTCTCTTCGGAATGTATTAGGTATGGGACTAGTACATTTCCTAGGGAGCGCTTTGCGATCCTGTAGACTTCCGCTTAGAATTGACCCGTAGCGTAGTGAATTAAATTTTGGGCTAATGTACTCGCTTATGTGAATTTTGACATGTGTGACTTATTGTGTTATTTGATTTTATGTGCTATATGATCGCTTTTGTGCAACTAAAGGTTTTACTTCATTTGTGAAGGAAATTTAAGGAAACATGAGCACTCGAGGTCGAGGTCGAGGCCGAGGTCGAGGGAATTACAACAACACCAATTGCGGCAACAACAACAACCACAACAACAACAATGATGGGGGAAATATGCTTAACCAGCTAGCGCAAACCTTAGCTACACTTGTTGGGAACCAGCAACCGGCTCAACGGAGCATTGTATCGGAGTTCAAGCGATTAAATCCTCCTACTTTTGATGGTGCAACGGATCCAGCTGTTGTCGAAAAATGGACACAAGAAATGGAAAAAGCATTTGAGTTGATGGGAAGTAATGATGCACAGAAAGTGACTTTAGCTGTGTATCAGTTGCAGGGTAGTGCTTATGACTGGTGGCTGATGGAGCAGAGAAGAAACGAGGGAAATCCTGATCCTGTTACCTGGGAAAGATTCAAGGCTGCATTGACTGACAAGTATTTTCCGAGAACTGTGCGCGTCCAAAAAGAGAGAGATTTTATCAGACTTGAGCAAGGAGACAGAACAGTGACAGAGTATGAGGCAGAATTCTCGAAGCTCTCTAAGTACGCTCCTACTTTGGTTGTAGACGAAGTTAGTCGTGCTAGAAGACTAGAAGAGGGACTTAGGGCTGACATTAGGCATGCGGTTGCCAATTTTGAGCTAGGCACGTACGGGCAAGTGCTTAATAAGGCTCTTGTGGTTGAAAGGGGTTTGGTAGATGCAAAGAAGAAGAAAGACGAAGATGGTACGAAGAGGAACGAACCTGCAAGTGGATTCAATGATAATGGGCCAGCAAAGAAGTTTGGTAATCGAGGATTTGGTGGAAATGCGAATAAGGGAACTCAAGGGAACAAACTTCAATGTTCTAGGTGCAGTCGTAATCATTTGGATAAAGACTGTCGATGGAACACGGGCGCTTGCTTTAGCTGCGGTGAGATGGGACATAGGGTTGCGGAATATCCAAAACGCGACCCGACCAAAGACAAAAATGATGCAAGTAAGGCCACTTTGGCAACTCTTCTTGGACCTACCTACGGACGAGTGTATCAACACCAACCGAAACAGGATTAAGGTACGAATTTATTTGCTATGTAATTTCATTTTGAAATAAGGTGTTGTTTATAAACTAGTTGCATCTACGTGTATTTTATGTTTCGTGTAAAATTTGAGGACAAATTTTTTTTTAAGGAGGGTAGAATGTAATACCTACTATTTTTTTATTTAATTATAACAATTTATGATTATTTTACAAAATGAAATTTTGGTGTGGTAATATTTTATTTTATTTATAAAATAAAGGAGGCATTATCTTAAAAAAAAGTTGGTTAGGATAAGAGAGATTTGAATGGTGATATGATAACTTAACGTCTTTTTATTCTTTTAACTTGAAACCAACACTATCTTTTGGTTGAATATTAAAACACGAGTCCTGGTTCATTTTTTTTGTACTTCATTTTTTTTGTACTGGCAAAAGGTACGTTTCCCCTGACACCATACTTGATTTCTCTGTATGCAATTATCATGATGACGTTTATAATACTTATGAATTTCTATATTTTTTTAGTTACTTTGAATTGAAGAGTTTATAATTTATATAATTGATTTGCACATGTGATCACTAATTTATGTTAACAATGATTAACATGTCACTTAACTGGTGAAGGTTTTCTGGATTTTCATTTTATTGTTTGAATTATTGATCTATGTTTACAAAATTTATAGTTTATATCAATTGGTGTTATTAATGAACTGCATAACCAGATTTCATATTTTTGAATTATGGTACTATTTTAATTATATGTTTCATTTATAAATATATTGATTCTTTATTTAATTCATAAATATGGTTTTGTTTTTCGTTTGTTTATTAAGATTAGATGAAGAATGAGTTTCTGTTATGGTAGTTAATTAAAACTCACTTTTACGTACATAAGAATATGGTATGCAAGTTCTCGGCTCACCTTATTTATTTTATTATTATTCTATAAACATGATTGATGGTTAGTTATTAACACTGCACATGGCTAGGCACTTGTTTATTTGTTGTGTTATGTAAATAATTACATGCATGCATGCCCGAGGACCTTGTATTGCGAAGATAACACTTTTCCTTTTATTTTAATAATTTGCTAAGATAATACAATTGTCTTGATTTTCTTGAAGCAGGGTGTATATGTTTAAGTTTATTGATTTGTTGGCAGATGGTCGAGAACTAATGTTTTGTTAATTATTTGTTAAATATTATTATGATCGATTCGTGCTGTTTATTTAAGTGAGTTAACGCAATTAAGGTAAGTTAACTTTTCGTGCTCTCCGATATATTTTTAAAATGTTTTAATATTTGAACTGTTTTTAAATGTTTTATATTTATAATATTTTTGTTATGAAAATTTGGATCAAGTATGAATTTTTAGATATAAGAATTCCCAGCTAGCTATGACTTATGAACCCGTTAGTAATTGCGTATAGTTCCGGAACTAGCCTATGATACCTTACTAGGGAGTGCTTTTATGATGCTTTCGGGAGCGCACACTTTATGATACCTTAGTAAGGAGCGCATTATTAACAATTATGAACCTATGATACTGTGTCACCAGGTATTTGTGACCTTAGCGAACTGTGGAATTTATTGTACGTTTTCGAGTTTTGATTCTGAAATTATGATTTACGAACTATGAAATTATGAACTTTGATTTATGGAAATTTGTAAAATATTTTGTGAAACTTACTTGATCCAGTGGTTGGTTCGATTAGTTTTCTTGCTGGGCTGTGTAGCTCATTATTTATTAATTTTTAGGTACTAGCTGCGAGTGTGGCATTTGGACTGGATTAGAGTCGAACCAGTGTCATTTATTAATATTATAGTTTAGCTGTTTAGATTTGCGGAGCTGCGTCTCTATGGATTTTGGTTTTACATTGGATATTTCATTTAGTTTCATGTTCGGATTTACAGAATATTGCTATGATATTTTGGGATTTCGTTTTATGAGTTTACGGAATTTAAATTATTTTATGATTATTCGATCCAATGATAATAGTCCGAAAAGTCGGGCTGTTACATTCGCATATTACGTGTATGATTTATAAACACATGTGGCATTGTGACGTAATGGTAATAGCATGCATAAGTTACTTGATAGACTCAAGTTTGATTCCCATGAACAACACTTTTTTTAATAAAAATGTGTTGGTGTTTTACCTAAATTTAATTTAGCTCTATAGTTATTTACAAATGTATTACTTTTAAACGACATTCACTTATTACGTGTATGGTTTGAAAACACATGTGACATTGTGGCGTAGTGGTTAGAGCATGCATAAGTTATTTGATAGATTCAAGTTTGATTCCCATGAACAACACCTTTTTAAATAAATATTAAACATGAGGTAAATTTGTATTTTCATGTACATTAAAAAATCTCATTATTTTTTCTTGTGTTGGCCTATTATATATATAATAGATTTTTATAAAAAAAATGATACGCAATTTACACTTGAGTATTAAGACTTTTATAATTACGTTTATATTGATATAACAGTTCATACACATGCAGTGGCGGACGCAATAGCAAATTTTAGGGGGGGGCGATTTTACATTACAATTTGAAAAATAATAAGTAATATAGTTTTTAATTGTAAAATGGATAAAAAAATATAAAGAAGTTTAAATTTAACTCATATCAGTATGTTTTTAACAAATAAATTTATTGAATAATAGTTAGAAGTGTGCATATCTTTTCTAAAAATTTATTGAAAATATAGAAGGTGAGAATTATGTGGAAAAAAATACCAAAGAAGGCACCACCATATAGAGTTAAAAACAAAGGAGGACCAAAAATACATTACCAGATTATCGAACCCTGGTGTTCAAGGGAAAAACACAACCACTTGCCAACCGAACTGCAGACACAATGCGTCAAGAATACATACTACCTCCTTAATATTCCAAACTCAGGGGGGTCAGGCCCCTTTGAACCCCCTGGATCCATCATTGTACGCATAACTAGCTGGGGTTGGGGTGATATGATAATATTGTTTGGATTTTCTTCTTTTTTTTTGCTGAATTATTGTTTGGATTTTCTTGAATACAAGTGTGGTAATATAGGTATTGGTCAAATATGGAATATGCATATGTTGTATGAGTATCGGATAATACGCATCTCTAATATGGATAATGAAATCGGTATTTTTAATCCCCTCTCTTGAGAAATGATAATTTTGTTTTTTTTAAGTAAAAAGTCGTTATTTTTTACAATTTTTCGAAGATTCGCGTTTCGTGATGTTTGTTTTACTAACATAAGTTTTTTGCTTTTGTGAAATTATTTTATAAGTTTCCGAATAAATATTAAGAATAAAATATTTTTTTGAAATATGTTACCAACCGTATTCTTTTTCAATGATTAATGAGAGTTATACCCAAAAATCTAAAAAAATCATATTCAACATATATAAGGGCATCTCCAACCCTCTAAAACCCTTAGGTAAATTTGAATAAGTGATACCATAAATAAAAGTTATAGAGAATATGTAAAAAATTATTCATTCCAACCACACATTCCTGTTGTCTAAATATTTAGCCAATCCCATGAGGTTGGCTATATTTGTCGAACGGTTAGAGACCTGTAAGAAGATTACACATCATCTGTTACCATAATAAAATAATATATTCTATTTATAACAACTTGAAATAATAATAACATACTATTTTATTTTTTATTTTTTTGCTAGAAGAAGAACAGATTTCATTAATGCTGCAAATCTTGCATCAATACATATTGAAGTTCGGGGTAGACATCTCCCACCCTCCACACACGGTCAGCTATTGAACAGCTATGTCTCGCAATGAAATGAGACACTCCATTCGCTGATCGCTTAACAAATCTTAGAAGAACATTACGCTCCTTCAAACTTACTAATAGTAACCTACATTCTTCTATCACTCTGCCAAAGTAAGACAAACAGGAGATAGAAGATCTAATGGCTTGCACCACCTGCAGGCAATCAGATTCCACATCCACTTCGTTGTACTGGTTCTCTTTGATCCAACTCAAGGCTTCTCGAACCCCTACTGCTTCAGCTAATTCAGGAGCAGCTTGGCCTTGCAAACATTTTGACCTTGCTTCTATGAACTGTCCAAAATGATTTCTGATAACAAAAGCATAGCTATAAGAATTGGAATTTTCAAAGATAGCAGCGTCACAATTTACCTTAACTCTGTTCTCCTTTGGTAGTTGCCAATGTTCATATCCGTCGTCCTGGGTCATGTATCCCATGAACGTGTCAAAAGACTTGTCTTGAACATACCTCCACTGGTTAAGGACGTTAATTGCAGATTCTACTACTTCTCTGGCTTCCAAACTTCGCTGATTCCAGACTAGATCATTCCGGCTTTTCCAAATCATCCAACAGGTCATTACAATCTGCTGAGCTTCATTATTCTTATGCTTATCAAACAAGCACTGCACCCATTCTAAAAAAGTATGATACTGACCAGAAGTAACAGAAACTCCCATCAAATTCCAACATGATTTAGCAAAAGAACACAACACCAGAACATGGAGAATAGATTCATCTGCATTTTGGCATATTGGGCACCACTTGTCTACCTCCACTCTCTTACATCTAAGGTTGTCTTTAGTTGGTAAACTTCCTGTCAATGCCCTCCAAATAAAATGTTTCACCTTTGGTGGAATTTTTAGGTTCCAGAGTTTCCTCCACAGACCTGAGTTACTGGCATTCGAATTTTGATATTTCCCATCTTGAATACAGGCATAAGCACTCTTGACGGAATAATTTCCTAAATGATCATACTTCCAGTACCATGTATCCCTTTGATCTACATTGATAGGCGTCGAAAGAATTAAGCCAGCATCTCTTCCATCAAACATATCCAATACCAGATCGACATCCCATTGATTCCCTTCCATATTCATCAAGGATGACAATTTTGCATTTTTCAGTCCCTCATTTATAGTGCGTACATATGGATCACCTGTGTCTGGGAGCCAAGGCTCATTAAGAACAGCCACTGAATCACCTCTTCCTATTCTGCACGCACTACCTTGCTTGATAAGAGTCTGGGCTTCCATTATGCTCCGCCACACGAAACTGGGATTTGTCCCCATTTTTGCATCAAAGAAGGAGCCATTAGGGAAATACCTAGCCTTATACACACGACTTACCAGCATATCAGGATGATTCACTAACCTCCAACCCTGCTTTCCAATGAGTGCCACGTTAAAATCTCGAATATTTCTGAACCCAAGTCCTCCTGCACTTTTCTTTCTGCTCATTTTTTCCCAGCTTGCCCAGTGAATGAATCTGTCCTTTGTTTTATTAGTCTTCCACCAGAAACGACACATGATTCGCTCAATATCTTGGCACACCTCAATAGGTAATAAGAAAACACTCATCGCATGATTTGGTAGAGATTGTGCTACTGTTTTCAGGAGAATTTCTTTACCTCCTTTAGACAGTGTTTGTTTGTCCCATGCTTGAATTTTTTCCTGAAGCTTATTCTTTAAAAAACCAAATATTGCCGACTTCTTTTTGTGCAACATACGCGGTAAGCCTAAGTAGGTGCTTTGATCTCCTGCTTCCTGAAACTGAAGTTGATTCAGAAGACTCTCTTTCACTTCTTCATTAGTGTTACGACTAAAAAATACTGAGGACTTGTTGACATTGATTTGTTGACCTGAGGCATGTTCAAAAATTTTTAACAACTGTAAAACATGGTCAGCACTTTGGGATGTAGCTTTGCAAAAATAAAATTATCATCTGCAAAGAACATATGAGAAATGGCTGGTGCATTCCTAGCAACTTTAATTCCTGAAATCAATTGTCTCCTCTCATAATCATGAATTAAAGCAGTAAATCCTTCTATACATATAAGAAATAAGTATGAAGAAAGAGGATCCCCCTGGCGAATACCTCTTCGAGGGATAATTGAACCAAACGAGCGACCTCCATGAGTGATTTGATAATTGGCAGAAATCACACAAGACATATAAAGCTTGATTAATTTGTTATTAAAACCAATCTTCTTAAGAACAGCCTCCAGATAACTCCACTCGACACGATCATAAGCCTTGCTCATATCGAGTTTTAAAGCCATCCAACCCTCTTTACTTGTTGTCTTTCTTTTCATATAGTGCATTACCTCATGAGCCACCATAATGTTATCCGTCATCAACCTACCCGGGATAAAAGCGCTCTGAGTTCCCGAAATAATCGAATCAAGAATTTGTTTCAATCTATTAGCTAGGACTTTTGAAATGACTTTGTAGACAACGTTAAAAAGAGAAATTGGGCGAAGGTCAGCCATTGTTTGAGGAGAACTTTTCTTCGGAACCAGAACAATGTTTGTGCTTGTTAGCTGGTGAGATAAGATTCAATCTACAAAAAATTGTTTCACTACTTCCACAATATCCTCACCGACTATATGCCAAAATTTTTGATAAAAGCCCGGTGTCATCCCATCCGGTCCCGGAGATTTATCCGGATGCATATGAAATAGAGCCTGCTTAACCTCTTCTGCATCAACAGGAGCTAACATCCTCTCATTTTGTTCCACTGTGACCCTCTCTGCAATACAATTTTTGACTTCACTCCATTCCATATTAGTTGCTCCAAATAAATCTGAGAAATACCTCACCATCTCCTCTTCCAAACCAGTACCCCAACTAACTCTCAATCCTGTTATGTCAACTAGAGAAGAAATATGGTTTACTCTTCTTCGTTTCTTAGTAGCATTATGGAAGAACTTGCTATTCTGATCCCCCTCGCGAAGCCAAAGTTATTTTGAACGTTGGCGCCAAAAGATTTCCTGCTGAACATAAACCTCGGCAAGCTTCACTTTTTCTGTTCGAACCATCTCAGTTGAATTTGAATCTCTTCTTCCCTTCAATTGCTTTATGATATGCTTGCTCCCATTGATTCTATTACGAAAGCTACCCGTAATTTCCTGACCCCATGTGGATAGAATCTCTGAACACCTGTCCAACTTAACAAAAATAGACACATTTGCACTACTTTTCCATGCATCTTCCACTATCTGCTTACAGAAAGGCTCACGTAACCATGCATTTTCGAACCGGAACTTTTTCGTTTTCTGAACACAAACATTATCACAAGGATCCAATAAGATTGGGCAATGGTCAGAAGTAGTTACCTCTAGATTTGTTAATTTGGCTTCCTTAAACAGATCCAGGAAAGCATCAGTCACCAAAGCTCTATCTAGCCGTACTTCGACCCAACTGTCCGTTCCATAACCCTGTTCCCAAGTATAAGGATAACCAATTAAATTCATATCTATTAAGGCACAGTCCTGAACCACTTCTTGAAATCCCTTTATTAAAAAATGTGGATATGGTCTACCACCCTTCTTATCCTCCTGAGACAACACATTATTCATGTCCCCAATTAGAACCCAAGGTAAATTATTCTCCGGAGTGTCAAACAAACGAGAACAGAATTTCTCCGAATGTCCAAGTAATCCACAGATAAAACAAAATGTAGGAGCATTTTCATACTTGAACGTAATCCAAAACCAATCATCCCCTGCTTTTTTGATTTTCATACGCCTTTTTAAAGGTTTGGACAGATCAATGGTGACTCTAACTCTCATGTACTCACGCCATACACTTTCAAAATTTGAAGAACATGATTCTACAAACTTACCAATGTAGTTCCCTACTTCCTTCACTATTCTTTCGGACATGAAGCCAGATCTAAGATCATGGATTTGCACCCATAAATCCATTGAGTTGAGATTCATGCTTCTGGGACTTTCTCCTTCCTTCATACGAGACATTACAAGCGCCCTTCTGTTAAACGACCACGGGGAGCCTTCAAGAACCCTTTTCACATCCAGTTCATGATAAAACTGGAATAGATACAGATTGGTTTCCAACTCTTTCATGTATACTCCTCTCCCAGGTTTCCACAGCGCTGCAAGAGTTTGTTGCATTGCTGGAAATTCTATATTACCCTCAGTTAAGAACCGTGCCACCACACACAGTTTGGCATTGAAACCAGCAAATGCCTGTGTGTTATCAGTCACATCTTCGACATCAATGGCTAATCCTCCGTCTTCCTCATCTTCAAGAGATATATTGTTAATGGCAGTGAGAATATCCTTTGTGGATGCCATAATGAATAGTAACATATTGTTTACTAGAAATGAAACGATTGAAATAACGACTTATGAAATACAAAACCACAGCAAACAGCTCAAACCATGTCATAAGACAAGACGATAATAACATACTATTTTTAAAAAATAGCCAATCATTATAGCCAATATCGTCGGAGCACAATGCCTTACAGGTTCAGTAAATTTTATATAATCAGTATTTTATATCATTTTAGCCAACCAATTTAGCCAATACCATTGAAGATGCTCTAAGAGGGTGTCTGTGTCGCATCAATTTTACAACATTTTTTTTATTCATCGTTAACGGCCAAAATCTATCAATAATTGAATATGATGAGCATGAGTTAGGTTCTGTTTGGAATTATTGTTAAAAATTGTTGTAATGTTAGAAAAAGTGCTGGTGTAAAAAATTGAAGACTGTTTGATAATATTTTTGATATGCGCATATTTTGATGTAAAAATATAATAAAAATATTGTTTTTGGTGAGATTTGATATTGAAACCAGCTTTTCATAAAAGCTGAAAAGTAGTTTTTTTTAAAAGCATAGGAGACCTCCTTTATCTAAAAACAACTTTTTGGCCAAAAACGCTTTTCAGAAAAACAGCTTTTAAATTTTATTAAACACTTTTTCAGTTGCTTTTCAGAAAAAAGGTGTTGTTGCAGAGTATGAACGATCATCCATAAATGAAAATTAAAAGATTTATAAATCTAAAAACCTACACGAGACACTAGCTCAATTTTATATTTTTTTCTTTTTGCCACGAAAAGCTCAATTTTTTTAAACTCAAATAAATGGCTAAAAATACAAGTAAATATGTTAATATTATAATATAAACATGTATATTACTGAATGGCTCAAATTTCCATATAAACATGTAAATTTAATTAATGGCTCAAATTTCTTTGATCAAATTAATGGCTTGAATTTGAACACCACTAACATTGCAATTTAACTTTATCCCTTATTTTAAATTTATCATTCATTTTATTAACCAAATAATTTATTATTAATACTAGCTTAAAACCCGTGCGATGCACGGATTTTTTTTAATATTATATGAGTTTTTTTCATTAATTTAAATTACTTTTTTAAAACATGAATTTTGGAGGTTTAAATTTTTATATGTTTGATAATATTTTTGATATGCGCATATTTTGATGTAAAAATATAATTAAAATAATGTTTTTGGTGAGATTTGATATTGAAACCAGCTTTTCATAAAAGCTGAAAAGTAGTTTTTTTAAAAGCATAGGAGACCTCCTTTATCTAAAAACAACTTTTTGGCCAAAAACGCTTTTCAGAAAAACAATTTTTAAATTTTATTAAACACTTTTTCAGTTGCTTTTAAGAAAAAAGGTGTTGTTGCAGAGTATGAACGATCATCCATAAATGAAAATTAAAAGATTTATAAATCTAAAAACCTACACGAGACACTAGCTCAATTTTATATTTTTTTTCTTTTTGCCACGAAAAGCTCAATTTTTTTTAACTCAAATAAATGGCTCAAAATACAAGTAAATATGTTAATATTATAATATCAAAGTTTATATATAAACATGTATATTACTGAATGGCTCAAATTTTCATATAAACATGTAAATCTATTATCTATTATATATATAATACCACAACATGTACTATTTTAATCCATCCTAAATTACTATGTTAATCCTATACATTCATTAATACACATCAATTAAAATTCATATTTAATATGTACATTCATTAATAAACATTAATTAATTCGTATTTAATACTATCTACTTAATTATAGCACTTTCGTTACATTGCAATTAACTAAGCATTCGAAGAAGTTTGTGTCTCGTACGAGTATAGAAGCCTTGGAACTCATTATAATTAAAGAAATAATATTGGAACATTAACTTCAGATTGCTAACTACATATTTTTTCTATGCAATCTACAGATTTTGTGTACTGTAATTTAGTATTTTTACTTTATAAAAATGTGTCTAATACAATATTTCTTAATACTTTCTTGGCTTTGGCGCACTACTTGACATTTTGTCATATCAAATACAAGAAATATATGACGATGAGCACTTTGGAAAAATAAAGAGTGCATTTAAATGTTTTAACCAAAATGGAAGATCTTGGAACGAGAATAAAATAAACATTGATTAAAAAAAACGCGCTAAACTAAAAAAAAAATTTAATCATCACTATATCAATTGCTAATATTAATATCAAAACGTACGAGAAAAACTACAATATCAATTATAAAAAACCAAAATGGGAGATCTTGGAACGAGAATAAAATAAACATTGATTAAAAAAAATGCGCTAAACTAAAAAAAAAATTTAATCATCACTATATCAATTGCTAATATTAATATCAAAACGTACGAGAAAAATTACAATATCAATTATAAAATAGAACAATCCCGTGCCTTGCACGGGAATTGAAGCTAGTTTAATTAATGGCTCAAATTTCTTTGATCAAATTAATGGCTTGAATTTGAACACCACTAACATTGCAATTTAACTTTATCCCTTATTTTAAATTTATCATTCATTTTATTAACCAAATAATTTATTATTAATATTAGCTTAAAACCCGTGCGGTGCACGGATTTTTTTTAATATTATATGAGTTTTTTTCATTAATTTAAATTACTTTTTTAAAACATGAATTTTGGAGGTTTAAATTTTTATATGAGATGATTTGATAATAATTGTATAAATGTTGTCCCTGATATTTCTAAAAATGGAGGGATTTTAGTTGGAAAATATAGAAAAGATGATCGGCTTTAGTTAAAAAAGGTATTCGGTTAATTATTAGTAATTATACAATTATTAATTTATTTTATTAAATAGAATTCTCGTGATATGATTAGAAAAAGAGAGGAATTAGTTAGAGAAAATTAAAAATGTAACATGTTCTAGGTGAAAAAGATATCTGATTAATTTATAGTTTTTATAATTTAATTACGTTATTTTACTAAATACAATTGCTCGTAATGTTTTAGAAAATGAGAATTCTTTTAAAAGAAGGATTTTAGTTATATAGAAAAGATGATACGTTTTAGCTGAAAAAGGTAATCAGTTAATTATTAATATTATAATTTTATTAGTTTATTGTATTAAATAGAACCGCCCGTGATATAACTGGAAAAAGAGATATTTTAGTTAGAGAAAACAGAAAGGTAACGTGAAAATTAAAAAGATGACATGATTTATGTGAAAAATGTAATTTATTAGTTTATAGTAATTATAATTTAATAATGTTATTTTACAAAATTAAATTGCTCACTGTTTTTAGAAAATGAGAAATAATGTTGCACGTGATATTTCTAGAAAAAAAGAAATTTAATCAGATAAAAGAGAAAAGATGACACGTTTTAGCTAAAAAGGTAATTGGTTAATTATTATCATTATAATATTATTATTTTATTTTTATTAAATAGAAACGCCCGATATATAATTGGAGAAATAGAGGTTTTAGTAAGAGAAAAGGTAATGTATTTTGGCTGAAAAAGGTAACCGTCCATGATATGATATAATTGGAAAAAGAGAAATTTTAGTTAGAGGAAAGAGAAAGGGTAACGTGTTTTGACTGAAAAAAGGTAATTGATTAATTAATAGTAATTATAATATAATTATGTTATTTTATTAAACAAAATTGATCGTTGTTTTTGAAAAAGGAGAAATTTTAGTTAGATAAAATGTAAAAGATATTGTATTTTACCCGAAAAAAGAAATTATTTAGTTATTGAAAAATAGAAAAAGTAATATGTTCAAAGTGAAAAGTAAATTGATTAATAAAAGAAAAACTATTCTCCCTAATTAATAATCATCTTTAGTTTTAGTTTTGTCCTGTCGGAGTTTAAGGCCAGTGGCCTAGATTTGTACTTTCCGTTTTTGAATGAATGAATGAATGGAATGCTTTTGCTTCTCAAAAAAAAAAATCTTTAGTTTTGTTTTTTTGATTTTTTTAGTTGTTAAATGTTAATTCAGTTTAATAATTGTTTTGTGTTTAAATTAAAGAGTGCATGCTTGTGAATTTGTATGATCTTAGTCGTTTATATTTGTATTGATTTTTTTTTAAATTTTTGCTAAGTTTGTGTTAATAATCAAATGTGCTATGTTTTCGAAAATTTATATTGCTAATAACGTATCACGTATGTGATATTGCCTTTGATTTAATTGGATAAACTCGTTTTCGATAGCCTTTAAATACATGATTTTATATGTGTAATTGTTTTTTTTTGCTAAGTGTGTAATTGTTTTTTAAGGGTAAATAAGTAAATTCAATAGGTACCAACCAACCAACCAACCAAACTTTTAATGTTTTGGCTTTTATATAATAGTACTAGCTTATAGCCCGTGCAAAGCACGGGTTACTTTTAATTTTTTATAATTTATTTATAATATAATATAATATTATAAATATTAATTTAAATATGTTATTGATTCGAACCTTACATTTTTATATATAATAATTTTTAGTATTAAATATAAATTAATATGTTATTGGCGGGAATCGAATCTTGAACCTCTGCATATAACAACTTTTAGTATTGTTATATCTAACGGTCATGATCTATTTGAGTTGCTGATCTAACGGTGATAAATGAGGGAAAACATGGGGATAACCAAAAAGGGTAACCAACTACAAATTATACCCCTTTTGCTTATTATAATATAGTATAGATGTTTCCTTATTATAAACAACATATATGGAATTTTAATATATTTTATTAATAATTAGAAAATATGGTGTGATATTTTCGGGTATATATTAATGATTCTAAAATTAGTTTTAAATCAAGAAGGCAATGTGTTTTAATTAGAAAAAAAATATTAATGATTGAAAGATATGATATGATTTGATGTTTACAAAAGGTAATATTTTCAAGTAAAAGTAAATGTGAAAAGGGCAATGGGCTAATTACCATTAATTATATGATGTTATTATTTATTTTTATAAATAGAATAACCAAACTGAAAACCAAAACTATTCTAATAAATAGGATAATCAAACCGAAAACCAAAACTATCAAAACTTTTAACGTTTCGGCTTTAATATAATAGTATAGATAGATAGATATGCTTCAAAATTATTATCAATACTAATACTAAATCCTGAATACAAATAATGTTATGTCATGCTGACATCATAATTAATTCAAAAAATATAAAAGCCCGATGCTTTCCAAAGAAACCTAAACCATGCTTGACTCTCCTCTGCGTCCTCGCAAAAAATCCACCGGCGGATTCAAGAAATCCAACCAGAATCACAGCCATCCAAGTTCGGATTGCTTCGATCACCACTCTCAGAACTCCCAAAACCCTAAATTGAAACCCCCAATTCTAAAAAAAACTCCAATTCAACCGGAAACCACTATTTTGGAGCATTGGATTATTGGAACGATGAAATCGAGACTAATTTGGTTGTCGTGGATCGAAAATCGGAGCATTTGGGAGTGGAGGGAAACCCTAGCGTGGGAATTAGTGGAGTGGTAAATCATTATACCATTCATCTACTTTCCTTCCTCTCAATTTTCTTCGTTTGATTGTACATGAATATATATGATTTAATCATTCAGTCTTTGATATTCAGTTTTTCTTTGCAGATGTTTCAATTCTGCAAACACATCTTGACGTAACTTCTATAAGTTTTTATGGATTTTGAAACTTTTAGATGTGAAAATGTATAATATTTGACACCACTATGAATAATAGTTCTGATTCTTATATTCATATGGGGTATTGTTATGTATTGTACCAACTGTTTGATACAATGCTCCAATGAATAAAGTGAATTTACTTTATTATTTGTAATTTCTTTTCTTATCCTACATTTATTTTAGCAATATAAATATGTTTTCATTCACTTTGTTCACTCAGAAACCACTGATTGGTGTCACGTGAAATGCTTTCTAAAGCCATCCAAGCACAATTTCAGACTTCTGGCAAACAAATTCTTCAGGTTTGCATAACTGATGCTCATATAAAATAACTAGCTTAATTCCATAGAGTTAACGAAATAAGAATTTTTATGATGATTCGATTAGGATAATTATGTATTGTAGATTATATATAAATTTTGGATTAAAATGTGTTTGTTTATTCAGTGAATAGTTTTGTGTCCTGTTGATGATCCGTTAATATAAATTGCTTAAGTAATGAATGAATTAAGAGAAATGTCAAATTGATTATATGGAGACTTTTGTATCAGGCTTTCTCACAGTGCATTTTTATAAAAATCTTGGTGGAGGTTTGTTTATGTTTCCAAATCAAGTAGTGAAATGAATGATTTTTACATATTGTCTTTCTATATGACAAGTCTTATGTTGGTAGTAGCGTAACTTAAGAGTGAATTTGTTTTTATTTCAGTCTTTGGGGAGGTTCTGTGCTTAATTTAGGAACGAAGAAACATAGAGACAGGTACTTTGACGTCATTGACAATGTTGAGTATTCTGGGTGTTTTGCTATGACAGAGCTTCATCATGGTATGTTATTCCTCTCATGTGATTTACCACTATCTGTAGTTATACAATGGCTGTTTCTTTTGGTATTTTGCTTCCATGTATCCCTAGACTGTGAACCTTTGTACCCGTCTGTCAGTTATTGGAGTTGGTGTATACCAATTTGAAGGTCTAATAAACAATAGGTTTTGTATATAGTAAAGATCGAAGTAAAATATCAATAAAATCAAGTTTATTAAGGTAGAGTTTAAAACAACAGCATGTGTGTATAAAGCAATAGAACATGTAACGTATTCTCAACATCAATGTTGAACCAAGAAAAAGATATTACAAATTAGCTAATAACTGATTGTAAGACATGCCTGTAAAATATCCGAGAAGCTGTTGCAGTGAAAAGCTTGCGAGAAGCTTATAAATTTAATGCTTCATTGCTACAGAATATGGATTTTGGTATATTCATTTAATTCTTTGCACAAAATTAAGCGTTGGATTTGGCATATACATTTTCCATGATGCAACAGATATGGCAGGTAGCATAGGTTCTAATCTCTCTCATTTCCAGGAGTTGTAGTTACGTTATATTTTGTAACTACAACTAATTTTGCCTAAAAAAAGTGTTGAAGAATAGTCTTGCTTTGTGCACGAAGTGTATAGTCTTGACATTTTGTTTTTCTGTATATGGACATAAAATGAGAGTCATAAAATTCCAACTGTGTACAAGACTACATAACCACTTGATCCCAACTTGCTAGAATCAAGTGCTATAATTTTTAAGGTTCCAGAGGTTGTTCTAAATACCATTGAAAGCTAAGATGTGTAGTTTCTTGCAAAATCAACCGTTCATTTTTTAACTTTCTACAAAGAGATATAGTTATTTTAGTGAAATTGTGGTGACCTGTCCAACACGATTGCATTTCAAATAAATATGAATGGATGATAACAAATTCAGTTCCAACAGGTGTATATTATTAGTTTAGAGTTTTGATGTCTTAACAATATTACAGTATTAGTTTAGAGTTTAGAGTTTGATTGTATTGATCAGAATCATGTCATGTTTTCTTACATCTATTAACTTATGCTTTTGAGTTGTGCTTTGGTTTAGTGAATTTAAAACACGGGTTATTGGTATATGATTGTTGCTTACCTTAACAATGGGATTGACATAACTGGTTCAAGCAAGGAATGGTGTTTATGCTTAGAATTAGTTGGTGGAACTTATAATTGGTTTTTGCATTGAATAGTCATTTTTCCGCTTTATTTGATTTTCTGCTGTTGACAATGAATTAAACTGTATGTCTGGCTTGGTTTGTATTAGCATCTCTGGTGGTTTCACACTTTCACATTCCATATGTAATATAGATTTTGAGTTAAAAGCTGGTGGTACTTACTGTATCATTCGTTTTTTGAAGTAGCTTAGAAATTGTTTTCCCTATATCTAATGTTATCCATGTTTCAGCTTGATTTTCTGTTGACAATTTATTCACCTGTCCTGTGAGGACTGAGGACAAATTTTAATTATTATAGGACATTTTTTAATCATTTCAAGTGGTTTAGCTATTTAGCTACCGGTAGCAGCTGATACACAATTTGATTGTGTGTGTGTTTGTTCATAGTCTAGCTACTTCATATTGGTTTTTGATAGTAATGGTATCGATTGTTGTTAAGGTGTTGAGAATGAAGATAATGTTGTATCATGCAAGATGTGGTTGAGCTATATATGAATTCGTAGCTACTATTTTAGTAGTTTTCTAATGTTATGGAGCAAATTCTTTATTTATGCCCAAGATTACAATGAAACTGATCCTAAGACGGATGAGGGGATGGATTTGACAAGATTGACAACCAAAGATCTTATTGCGTATGCTATTTATCTTTTGTGTTTTTGTTTATTCTATATGTAGAGTAACTTAATTTAAAATATAAACAAATATCCAATTATTGTTGGAATGATTGAAGAATCTCTCTGAATTATATTGAACTATAATCTCTTTAGTTTCAGGTGACTTACTGTCTATAATAAACAATAATGATATTCATAGAAGTGTCGCCTGGTTAATCTGTGGAATACAAATTTTGCTTCTTTTAATTTTGTTGGAACTTAGTAGTATAGAAGAAGAGTGAGAGACTAGCAAACTTAGCTACAAGCCTACAACTATATTTATTTTTTAAAACGAAGTCTGTGATAGTAAGTGGTGCTAAGTTTTCTTTCTTTTGCTGTACTGACAGTAAATACGGTCTTGATGACAACACTATTGACTACATCGGTCATGTATTGGCACTTCATTGAGATGATCGCTATCTAAACGAACCTGCATTGGAAACCATGAAGAGAATGAAAGTGAAGATTCATACTTTATTCTTTTTTTCATGGTTAAATTATAGTATACATGTTATCGAGTATCGACATGACTTAAGAAAGTTTCTACTTATTTCATAGCTTTATGCGGAATCTCTTGCACGCTTTCAAGGAGGATCCCCGTATATTTATCCTTTGTATGGATTAGCAGAGCTCCCACAAGTCTTAATTTTTTTTTAATGTTTGCACTCTTTCTTCCCTGCCTAATCTTCTTTTTTCAGTTCCTTAATTCCTATTTGCTAAAATGTACCCATTATAGTTTTAGAGAAATATATTAAGATTTTAAATTATGGCTTTAAAGTTTACTGGATATCTATATATATTACTTTCTCAGGCTTTTGCTCGACTTAGTGCTGTCTATGGTGGCACATACATGTTCAACAAACCTGAGTGCAAGGTATGTACTCTCGGATACTTAAAACCTCGATAATGTCATACCTTGATGCTCTCGGATACTTAAAACCTCGATAATGTTGTTGTACTCTATTCTTAGTGCTATATACCTGTATACTTGCATAGTGGAATATATGATTTATATGCGATGTATATACTAATTTCTATTCAATGTGGTATTGACATTTCGATGTTAATCAGTTATAGATCACGTAATATTTTTAATAAATGCAGATCATTGCTTTTATCCATAAAGCATTTATAGTTTGTATATATAGTACTGAACTACTAACATCTTTGACAAATTGTAAAATATTAATTAGAATTGGCGTAATATAATCTATATAAATCACACCTGTTTGCCTTAAAATGCCTTCTTCTTGCTTCTAGACAGGTGCCTTATCCTCCAGGAGACATCTAGGCCACATCTCGGCTAGGGCTCTAAAAGCATAACTTGAGCATTTTTTTTTTGTTTCCAAGTACTTAAAATTTTGCAAGAAGATAAAGTTTATGGGCAAGTTTTAACAGGTAGAAAGTGGAAGTACGACATATAAAATTGTAGTACAGTGGTGATAGTATGTACATGGTGTAAATCTTTTGAAAGAACTGTCAAGTGTGGTTTGCTACTGATTACTAACAATTTCAATCATTCCAAATTTCAATCTAAATGTAAGTGCAAAAACTTCGTAGGTTAGGAAGGTTGGCAAGGTTGCAAGAGCAATATGCATAATGAGTCACCCAATCCCGAATACCAGTGATTCTCACTCAGTACAGGTTATTCTCCCACAAAAATAGTTGGGCCGTAGATCGGATATGTGAGTTCTATTCCCAGTTATTGCAGCAGAAAGTTCTGTATAGTCCTGTTAAATTGTATAACACATGTTTAATATATTAGTTGTTATTTGTAATAGGTGAAATTCGTTTCTAGCTATTCTAGATCAAATGGGAAGAAGACAGAAACTCTTTGAAAAGAAAAACTATTTTTATGGTTCTTGATATCTGAGACATAATAATACATTGAATTACTGAATTTGGGTTATTGTATCAAAGTAAGCCATACATTATCTGATTCTTTCTTTAACATGTCAGTTGGTGCATCCAACATAAATGGGACAATTGTTGATACTTTTTAAGCCGATAGCAAAGAAGGGTATGATCTTTTTCACTAGGTCCAGTTTCAAGTTTTTGATGTTACATAACTGTTTGAAATGAAGCATTTCCCATTTATGTACTTTCATTGCTATAATTTAGCATTTCCCGTTGCTAAAGGTTTAGTTTCATAAAGTTTCTTTGATTTCAGCATCTGGGAGCACAAATATACTTGATGGCTGTCGAGGAATTGGGGATCACTACTGGTGAAGAGAAGTTTAAAGGATGGAAATTGTGGTCATATTCAAGAAATATGAAGGAATGCAGTTAGGTTCTCAGAAATCCTCCATTTACTAAAATATCCGGTGCGACATATACTAAATACCAATTTGCTCATGCATATTTGTAGTGTATTAATATGCAGGAAACTTAGGTGTATCATATTACAAAACCTTCAGCTTTTAAGGTTAAATACAAGCCTAATTGTCTAAATGTATCTATGAACACTTTCGAGTTTCGTAACTCAAAATTGATAAGATTTCACTTGGTTATTGTTGATAAAATGGAATGGTTGTGCAAAAACTTAAAGTAACTGCAAATTACAGGAGTTGTTAATTTAATAATTTTTAAGTATCACATGATTCTGTCAATAATGAATCTGCACTGCTCCAAAGCAAGTATTTTGCTGGAAGAGAGAGAATTAAGTATAACTACAACTAATTCTGCCTTAAAAAAGTGTTAAAGAATAGTCTTGCTTTGTGCATGAAGTGTATAGTCTTGACATTTTGTTTTTCTGTATATGGACAGCTTTATTATTATTACAATATATTATTATTTCAAATCAAAATATTATTATTTCAATTTAATATTATTTAATATTATATTGAATTTGTACATGATAAATCGAATGTAATTTTAATTATCCATATTATTTCAATTTCAACTTAAATCTTAAAATTTTAAACTAAAATAATGTATTAAAGGCAAGATAGCACCATGACTGGGAATCATTGATAAAGATTTAATTGTTCAAAGGAGAAGTAGTAAGCTCCTTAAGCAGTGTTAAGGTGGAGCTTCCTGCAGTTCAACTTGGCCTTTCAACATTGAGAAATTGAGTTTTGCATTTAGAAATCAGTCAAATCACTATATAGGTGAGACCTTACATTTGTTGCAGACTGAACCAGCTCTATAGGTGTGACCTTTTTATCTTTTATGTTGCATGATTTTGAAAGGTCTTGCTATAATATTTTTTGTTCTTTTAGAGTTTTTACAATTATCATTAAATATTGAGATTGGACTTTAAACCTGGACTAAATATAATATTTGTGGAAACCTGAGAAAAAGCGGAATTTTATCTATAGTTCAATATAGCTGTATATGTGAGATCTAGCTCAATGATCTGAAAATATTATGTCAAGGAGAAAATTTAATGTTCGCAAATAATGTGCCAAATATGGTTTCTGGCATTCTGCTATATGAGAATTCAATAAAATCATATTCCAAATTTCTGTTTGTTATTAATTAATTCTTAGCAGCCATTTAGGATATTAAGTATTGCTATTCAATATGAACCTAAAAATGCCGGGAAGTGTTTCAATGTTTCTTACTATGTGCTTCTTGCTACTGCACATCAACATTGTGTTAGAGGTTTTGATGCATTTCTACACTTGAGGAACTGTGAGTAAACAATATGATCTGTACATAATTGGACTCCTTAGTAAAAAAATTCTGTTGACTTAATCCAGACTGAATTTCTAGGGTGTTGGATGATAATCAACTTAAAGGGCCTCTACCTGAAAACTTGGGAGCTTAAGTGGCTTGAGGAGATTGTATGACTTCAAATCCAATATATCTATCTTCGGTCAGTGACTTTCACATGATTCGCAGTGTATTATTGTGTAGTGCTCAACTGAATGGCAAAAAACTTAAGATATTAGCTGCTAGCACTTCTTATTCATAGTTTTGGTATCAATGTAAGATTCAGTTTGTTGTTTAAGCAAGTATCATGGTGAGAGAATTTCCAGACTCTTTTATATATTGGTGGAATATTGGAATGTGTGTATTTATTTTTATGAAGTGGCATCATTCTTCCAATTCCACTAGGAATTAAACTTTTAGCATTCCAACATTGGTTTATTTTCCCATTTTATTTTCCATATGTTGAAGCTTAATATGCTTTTACTCAAAAGACAGACATACCTTGAACATCTGACATTATTATATAACACTTATTATAGTTAATATATTGATGAAATTTATGCAAATGATTTGCACAACTTACTATCAGCAAATAATTTTAATGGAACGATACCAGAAATATATGGCAATTTGAAGAATCTAACAGATTTATAAGTAAAACTCAATCCAAACTTTGTAGCTAACCTTGGCAGATTGTCTGAAAATTATATATTGCTTACAGCAGGATAAATGGGAGTGGATTATCATGGTGGATACCGGATTTTAATGGAAATTGGACAAATATCACGAGACTGAGTACTTTTTGTTGATTATTTTTCAGTTTCTTTCTATTACGTTATTGCTTAAAAATAAAAAAAATCATGCATTTTGTACCTTGCAAAAGAAGATATAATTTTGTTCAATCTATAATTGTTAATTTATTATTTTGTGTTCCTTTTTAGATCTATATCTAAAAAACAAGTGTGATTTTATTAGTCAGTTTGGTGACTTGGTTTTTTATCTAAATTATTGTACTATTCATACAAAACTTTATTCTTAGTGAACATGTTTGGCTTGAACTCACTGATCCTATAAGTATTAATGTGATTTTGTTCATAATATAAGGCCAGGAGACAAGTTGACGGGGATGCTCCGATCCTTGGAATATATATTAATGCATTAGAAATTCAATGTTTGGGTGTCTTATGGATTTAGACACCTATAAGTACGACTTAATTCTTTATTTATTATTGTTTAGGTGTCTTATGGATCTCCGGCATTTTTGCTTCAATGTTGGAACGTTTGTAGATTTATTTGATTTTGTGTTATTATCATATATGTCACAAATGTTATCAGCTACTAGCTACTGGGTCCAATATGTCTGTTATCTTTACTACATGTAGTATTGTTTCTACTTGCATGCGACAATCAAGGTGAAAAGGATAACAAAGAGGAGAAGGTGGCTAATAAGTAGTTTAATGGTAGTTGATCTTAGCTAACATGTCCATGCTCATTCCAAGAGCACCAACTCTCATTTGAATATATGTTATTGAGCACTACTACTCCTCCTGTTATTGTTATTATCTGTTTGTGTGTGCATTATTTAGTTCACTATGCATTTTGTTAAGCCTAGAAAATGCAGGAGATCTGCAGAAGTATCTATTTTTATCACTGCATTTGTTAGATTTTGCTAATTTAAGAATTTCGTTAGTACTTTTGTTGTACCCTATTTGATTATTAACCGGAATAAAATCTCTGGAAAACTGTTGTACATTTGTCTTGAAAGGCTTATAAACCTTGAGATCAGTAAGAACTCCTGCAAATGATCAGGTGAATGGGGGTGGAATGCAGGAGGGGGCTATTTCCTTCTGTTTTACTTCTGTTATTGTTTTTAGACTAATTGTGTGTACAAGAAAAATGAATCAGGTGAATGACTCTTTACTTCCAGTTTGCAGGTTATATAGTTCAATTACTTTGCAGGTTGCAAGTTGCCAGTTTAGACGGTTATCGGTTATATGAAGTGCTCTCTTTTTCTCCTAGAGACTCACACAAAAGATATATATACAGTTTGCTTTAGAAAGAGTGTTCCAGCATTTGTAGCCATGCTTGACACTTGAACACTTCCATTTCATGCCCTTTCATTTGACTTGATAATCTATTGTCGGTTACCTTTTAATCAGATAAACGTGTTGACAAGTGATTTTATGTTTTTTTTCCTTTATATTTGTCACTCCAGATTTGATTAAAGATGGTAAACTAATTGCAAAATTTTATATTTCTGTACTGGAGTGAGCAGTGCACTTAGGTGAGCAGGGCACTTGGGTGCAGTTGTATCATTCAACACCTACGTACTCATATTATGATCAGATGACCCCAAATTTTGGTTAATTATTTTAATATTAAATAATATTTATTTTAACAAATAAAACACTAAATTAGGAGCGTCAAGATGTATTTTAAAAAATTTGAGACAAATATAAATATTCATATTTTAATCCATAATCATATAAAATCAAACCAAATTAAATACATATTCGATAAAATGTGGTTAATATATGATTTTGGATCCTAAACCAATTCAAATCCATATTAAGCAATCAAGACCAGTACAAATTCATAGTTTGGGTGATTGGGTCTACTCTTAATAAGTTATGTTGCTAATGGTAAATCATGTAAATGCTTTAGGTGCCAAGAGTATTATTGATAAATATTGTATAATAATTAATAAAATTATATTTATTATTTTCACTAATTTTTATATATTATAAAATTCTAAAAAGGTTATGCATTTTTAATTTGAAGTTTGTATGAATGTATGTGAGGTGAATTATTTCTTAAATCATCTAATAATATCTACATATTTTAAAATTTTATGATTAATTTAAACACATTTTTATATAAGTAGGTTCATTTCAAAATAATATTTGAGGTTCTGGTGAAGGCTGTACCGACAAGTATTATTGTTAGATATTATATACTAATTAACAAAATTATATTTATTATTTTTTACAAATTTTAATATTTTATAAAATTATAAAAACACTTCACTTCATGATAAAATTCGAGACGCTGGCGAAGCCGGTGCCGAGGAGTATTATTGTTAGATATTATATATAATAACTAATAAAATTATACTTATTATTTTTCACAAATTTTTATATTTTATAAAATTCTAAAAGATTATGCATTTTTTATTTGAAGTTTGTATAAATGTATGCGAGATGAATTATTTCTTAAATCATGTAATGATATTTACATGCTTTAAAATTTTAGGATTAATTTAAACACATTTTTATATAAGTAGGTTCATTTCAAAATAATATTTGAGGGTCTTCGAGAAGTATTATTGTTAGATATCATATATTACTTCATGATAAAATTCGAGGTGCCGTGAAGCCGGTGCCAAGAAGTATTATTGATAGATATTATATAATAATTAATAAAATTATATTTATTATTTTTATACACTTTATAAAATTCTAAAACAGTTATGCATTTTTAATTTGAAGTTTGTATGAATGTATGTGAGGTGAATTATTTCTTAAATCATGTAATAATATCTACATATTTTAAAATTTTACGATTAATTTAAACACATTTTTATATAAGTAGGTTCATTTCAAAATAATATTTAAGTTTCTGGTGAAGGACTGTACCGAGAAGTATTATTGTTAGATATCATATACTAATTAAAAATTACATATATTACTTTTTACAATTTTTAATATTTTATAAAATTATAAAAACATATTTCACTTTATGATAAAATTCGAGGCGCCGGCAAAGCCGGTGCCGAGGATTATTATTGTTAGATATTATATATAATAATTAATAAAATTATATTTAATATTTTTCACAAATTTTTATATTTATGAAATTAATAAATATCAGATAAATATGATTATGAAAATAAATTCATAAAACTCCATGGCATGAGTTAACTTTTCGCAACGCAAAATAACAAAAAATAACAAAAAATAACACCTTAATTACAACATTTACCAATTATTTTTGTTCTAATATGAAATTTTATTATTTTTCAGAAAAAAGAAATTTAACGCAATTTCATTCATTTTAATGTAATAAACAATAGCACGCGCATAGCGCGGGCAAAACGATCCTAGTTAATTAATTTAAAAGTGAAAACTTATACAGTAAACAAAAATCAAAGTCGTGTTTACATCCGTACAACCAAATACAAAAGAGAAGACTAGAAACTCAAAACAGTTATCCCGGGCCCAAATAGGCTTACATGATGGGCTACTCTTGCACAACGATATCACAGGCCCAAATTGAGCATACATTGTGGCCCACGATAAGTTTTTTCTCTGTCTCATTTTCTCTTTAAATAATTTATATGATTTCATTTTTTAACAATATAAAAAATCTCTTTCAGTTGCAACAATTTCTATCAGGGCACCCTCTCCTAGGTTTCTACTTGTGTTCTTTTGCCCGGAAATTGACTGGTCGGAACCGGAATTAGTTGAAAAAAATCATGTATAGTCACTCTAATAACGAGCAGGTATAAACACTTCTATTTAGTTTTGATTCTTTTTGTGTTTTTGTGCATGAATTACATGTTTTCGTGTATAAAACGGTGGTTTTATGTTATAAAGCTTTGATCTTTCTTGGTAATTTTTGATTTCTTATGATTTGGATCTATCAGTGGTTGTTAGTGATATATGATTGTTGATTTCTTGTTTGTCAAATTCAGAAACTCGGTGGATTTGATTCTTTATGTGTTTTTGTGTATGCATTACCCTTTTTTGTAATTGAACAGTGGGTTTATGCTATAAAGCTTTGACATTTCTTTGTAATTTCGGATTTTTCGTAATTTGTATGTATCAATGGTTGTTACTTGTCAGTGATATATGTGTTTGCTAACTTTTTTCGTTTTCAAATTCAGAAACTTGGGTAGAGTTGATTGGTAGTGATATTGTATGGTTTATGTATGCTTCGTAAAATCAGGAGAGGCCTGAATGAAGCCAGACATACCATAGGAGGGTAAAAAGTATGCAAGGGTAATCCTACTCGGGCTGTCCCCGTAAAGACCTTAGAGAGGGGGTTTTTTAGCTCATTTGTAGAAAGATTTGAGTTTTGACAATGAACTTTTTATTTATGTAAAGGGTTCCATTATATGCACAGTTAAATAGGCCTTCTTTAGTTTTTAATAAGAAACAGATGAATTGACGTTGAAAATCTAGGGTTTGTTGTCACTAGTGCTGAATTATGAGGCATGTAAATTGGTATTAGGACACCTCATCACGGTTGCGCTCATGTGTTAGATGGGTAACGTGTCTTGTACGCTAGGGTGTAAATGAAAAATTAAGGCTACAATGTGATGTGCCACATTATATTGACAAGTTTTTGGTGGTATCACATTTGATTGACATTTCACTAGCGACATTGTTCCGTGCAATATTTCCTTTTTATAGCCTCTAGCTTGAAAGCACAATTTTTTCCCTACTTTTTACTGCTATTTTACCTTTTCAACACGTTATGCTTAGTAATGAAGTGTGTCCAGTTTCTGTTATGGGTGTGGTTTTTTTAGGTGTGCGTCTGCATGCATATTATTTGTGTGAATTGTGCGTGTCTGCCTGCGTGTGTGAAAAACTTGTTTACCTTGCCGCCCAACAATTAATCCCAATGGTAGGAGTTCCGGACTGCCGGAATGCCTGTGCCAGATTTTTCTATTGGAGAAATAACCAAAATGTCGGATTATGCTAATTTAAGCCTTCAATTATTGTATTGCATCATCTTATCAAATATTGACTAGATACTTGATATATTTTGACGCAGATAAATTCCTCAGCTGACCCAAAAGCCGTTGGCATTGGTACATGTGGATCAACTTGGGTATGATACTACTGAAAAGAGTGAACTGAAAAATGGGACAATCTCACGGGGGAAATATCAGAGTTCAATATGTTATCTCCAAGTATCAAGGTATATTTATGTGTGGTTTTGTCTGTTATAATTGAATGCTCTGTTATGTTCAATATTGCAGAAATTGCAGGACGCTGTGAAAAAGAAACATCTAGTACTCAACAAACATGAAGACAATATTAAGTATTTGAAGACACGTGAAAACAGCTTAAATGACACCATTTTAGATCTGCAAGGTATGTTATATTACCATTTACAAAGTTCTAGTGTCTGCATGAGATTAACTCTCTTCATTATCATAGTTTCTCAAACAATAAGAAGTCAGAATTCTTCTACCTAATCTCAGAAAATAAACTGTTATGAATCTTAAAGGTTTATCAAGAATTAATAAATTAAAAATTCCCTTTTGATTTAGTATCTACCTCCAGCAAATAGAAAGAGAATGCATAGCATACCGGTTATCCATATCTGGAACTCTATTCATAGATAGAAGTATAGAACCTTTATACAGCCCATGTGTCTTTAATATAAAATCTCATTTCTTATCTTAGTGATACTCATCATGATTCCTTAAGCAAAATTCTTGACATATTACTACCAATAAGAAACTAAAGTATTTCTATCATGGAAATGGTAAGTACTATATTTTTAAGTCCATGGAAAAGTTCCATTGACCAGAGAGATCGATTTCGGAAAGTAAATCTTTACAGTTTATATGTAGAGCTTGATTTTGCAGTACAATCTTTTTCAATTGCCTCAATTATTGTTTTTGTATAAACTAATGTACTTTTAGGTACTCTTTGCAAGTATCATTCTTTCGAATGGACCTATGACAGAAAGATGTGACCTTCCCAAAATAGAGAATGGGTAAAGAATATTCAACATATTCTGCAGCTGGAATCGCGTGTCAGCTGAAGACTTGCCACAATACTCGGGGTTCTCAAGTTCCATTAACTAAGGGTGTGCTTGGGATTGGTGCAACCTTTGGAAGGTAGATGATAAGTTTAGAAGGTAAGAATGATATTTAAGTTTCTGTTGATATTAGATTGTATTTGTATCTATATAATCTTAAGTTTATTATTTGTTAAAATAACTAAAGTTTGGCTTAAAATATTTTTTAATTTTCTAATATTCTTGAAATAACATTTTAAGATAAATTGGATATGAATTAATCATATAATTCTTAATATATACACGTATGCATAGAGGGGCAGGGGTGGGAGGAGAAATGGCTTCATGTAATTATCCGAGGTCACTCTCAGGGTAATCTCATCTCTACTGCATATAAAGAAAGTCCCATGATGTCATCTTCTCATGAAAACTTTTCATGCCTCTTTGTCCTAGTTAATTATTACTAGCACTTTACCCGTATTACGCAAGCATCGAACAACAATTTTTTTATTTTCGATATATTAAAAATTATATTAATTAAAATATGTAAACACAAAATTACTTATCACTCATTTATATGAATTATAATATCATTATGATTAGTATTATACCTAAATTTAAGTATAAATATTGTAAAAAATGTTTTTTTTTTGTCAGGAATAACTTTTTGATTAATGAATTGTATCAAATACAATATCCGTATAGCCGGAGAAAGAGTTTCTTTCATTCAAGAAAGTTTATCATCTAACCGAAAAGCACGCAAGTTGCTTCCGGACGCTTAGACAATAGAACTTTAATGTCTGAAAAGAAAACCCACCTAAGGCCTCGTTAAAACCTCACAAGAGTAAAACCCTATGGAACAAAAACTCATGGAGGAAAAAGAGTGCCCTACAAAAAAATACATCAAATTGGTGACTCCTTGTAGCTATAGAAAGTCCCTGCTGCCATCAATATAAATTGTTAAACTGGTTCATACACGATGTCCTCCTTCCTTCTTATATCTTCTTTTTTCAACCATCAACTTATAGAACTTCTTGTTGCTTCCACTAAAGTAATCCAATTTCCCGTCTTAATCATCTTCTCTTCACACTTCTTCCTATCCAAATAAATCTGAAAAATCACCAAAACAAACCCAATGAATAACTAAGTCAAGGAAACATAAACCGAATATAATTTAATATCTATTATATACGCTATACTTAATAAAATACTTTATAAATGTCTTTGGTTAGGCACATACAACTCCGAGTTTTCAAAAAAATTGAATTAATATTCATATAAAATGACATAATTCGTCAAATGACGACAAATAACAGATAACAGACTCCAAAATATGGTCCAAAAATCCATCCAAAAATGGCACTTGATTGCCTCCTATAAGGCCAAAATACGCCATGAACATGGTCACCAATAAATGGTACAAAATAGTCATCCATCACAGGCATAATTAGCAATTGAAACGGTTTAAAAGCTATTAATTATGACAAGAAAAATCAAATTTCAAAATATAAAAATCTACAAATCAATCACAAGTTATAACTGATAAGTACAAAATAAGTATTTATCATAATTAAAGCTAATAAGATAAAAATAAAAGTATTCATAAAAGTAATCACAAAAATAATTACAATCTTATTTTACAAATTGAAACGTAAACTAATATCTAAAGTTTGGTCAATTACATTAAATTATCTTTAAAAGTAATTGAATTAGTCACCAAATTACTATCATTGGATAAAATTGTATGATATCAGTCAAGTTAGTCATTAACAATAATTTTTTTTGAAATATTGTGCAAAATTAACTTATTTATTACAAAGACATCAATTAGGAAATATGAAAATGACACACTAGTAGAAATATACAATTTTAAAGAGGTGCACTTATAATATATATATGAGTTGCACTTAGGAAGAACATCTTATATAAAAAACAATAAAGAACACATCATAAAACTTTATTTTTCATGAAAATTGATTTGTTATGATAAGAATTACAAATTTTAACAACAATTAAACTTAACATGTTGAATCCAACGTAGAATCTCATATACATTTGAAAATAAAATGTTACATAGAAATATAGAATCCACTATAGAATTTTATATATATTGTAAAAATAAAATTATGTGTAATCATGTTATATTTGATCCTAATTTTTTGTTAGATTCTATTTTCATTCATAAAACATCATTTTTTATGCGAACATTAGAATCTAAATGCGATTTCATGTAAGATGTCATGGTGTTCTTTGTTGTTCTTTATATAAAGGTGTTTTTCATTGAGCAATAGCCTATATATATAGTATTTATGCCCGCCATGCTGGGTCTTTCAATTTTTTAATTATTGTGTGTAAAAAATATGAATTAGGAAAAAGAATTTAAAGATCAAAAAAGATAAATTATTTGTTGGAGAGATTTATAACATTTTTTAACAATCGTATTTTAGTAATTTGGTTGTCGATGTGAATAATTTTTTTACACCTAAATCATAATAAATAATAAAGAAAACTCCTCGACACGGTCTTCGACGACATCGCTTTCTTTCCAAAAAAAATAACTAAAAAAATACAAATTAGCAATTAAATAAAAATTTAGCTTTTTTAAAACTCAATATATATACTAATATAAACCCTAAGTTCTTTTACTTAATTTCACATTTTGTAAAAAAACATGACATTTAAATTAATAAAAATAAGAAATAATTTTCATAACTAAAATATATAAAAAAAATTAGTTAAACCTTCTCGGCACTGTCTTCAATGACACCTCGATCTATTTGTAAAAAGAAAATAATGACTACAAATTACTAATATATATAGATCTATACTATATCATACTATATTATAATAGACGAAACATTGAAAGTTTGGTACGGTGCTTTTTTTTGGTACTTCGTGTTTTTACTCAATTACCCTTATATCGAAACATTGTAAGAGATGTGAGAAACTCTTTTGTGTAGAATGAGTTGTAAAGTGAGTGGGTATTTATACAGATGAAACAAACTTGAGTAATAAATCCTTGTTGCCTTACCTACTTACCTCCGATTTCAATTGTAAGAATAATTAAATTTGGATTTTGTACAATTGAATCTAAGTTAAGTAGGTAAAGCAACAAGGATTTATTACTCGAGTCTCTTTCATTTGTATAAATACCCACTCACTCTCCAACTCATTCTGCACAAAAGAGTTTCTCACATCTCTTACATAAACAAAATGACATATGTAACTTATATAGTTTTATATGCATATATGTAATTTGTTCACAGAAGTCAAACATGACAAAATATAAACGAGATCTCCATAATTTGAAAATTCTGGTCCTACCGTTGACCATTTTTTATAAATTAATATTGGTTAGGTTAGTTAGGGAGTAGATACTTAACAGAAAGATGGTTTGTATCATAATATGATATTAGAATTTGATTTTCATTATGATATTAAAAGTTAGAATGTAAAATTTTTAACGGACGACTAGCCAAATATTGGTTAGTTGGTGTCTACATAAAAAAAAGACGTGTTTAAAACTTTGAATTAGAACTTTTTTCTGTTGAGTTACTAGTCTTCCTAAAATCTTGAAATGTGGTAGGATATTGGAGCAGAGGTTATGGGTTCGAATCCTTTCACTATTTAGAGGCACTTAAGGTTTTGTGTTTTTAGGAGTCTTAAACTTAACATAGTACGCCCTCGTACGCTTTTCATAGTAGAAGTGGTAATTTTACATGTTATTATTTTATTATTGTATTTATTATAAATAAGATCGACTTAAACATAAAATTATAATAAAATTAAATTTGAATAGTTCTAAGGTTAATATCTAATTATCCAATTAATTGATATTATATGTTGTAATTAAATTTTGGGATATTCTCTATGATACAATGTATTATTGATTTTAGTAGCCGGTGTCACTACATTTTAGACACTACTTGTGGTACCATTATATTTTTACTTTTTCAATTTACGATACCCTCTTTTAGAAAAACCTTATCGAAATGGAGAAAAATGCCCCTGAGGTTGACCTCAGGGAGTTATCCCTGAGGTTAAAAGATTTGTAGTGTAATAGATGATGACATTTTTGTAAATATTTAAATTTTTCTAAAAAAAATCTTGTAATTACAATTATATCCTCGTGTATTAATATGAAAAATCTACTTAATCTCAGGTAATTACCTGAGGATGACCTCAGGAACATGAAACCCATCGAAATGTTAAAAAAATACCTAAATGACCATCATATAATATTCTAACTACTACTTTGTTGCCATTTTTCATTAATCAACTATGTACTTTCACACAATATGTAAAAAATTATCTTTACAAACAATTACGAGGAAGTACGAAAGATTATGCATTATTGTGATATTTTTTATATTCCTTGATTTTTATGTATTTAATACTTAATTTGGATTAATTTACTATGAGGGTTTATTAAGTTTGCTACGTGTTTACATGAAAGTGAAATGTATTATAACTAGCATTGAGTAATTTATATAAGTGGTGAATTAAGTTTATTATGTATTTGCAAATAAAGTAATTTGTATTAATAATATTCTAGTGAATAGGTTGAGAGCTTGAGGTCAAGTGGAGACATGTCAAAAAAAGTAGAATGTATTAACTTAGGTTGATTGACTATCCGAAACTTATAGGCAATTAAAGGTTTCGGTATTCGGAAATTTTGAATTGGTAATAATCTTTTGATGCGTAAGTGGAGAATTATTTTTGTTAGCCGGAAGCTTGAAATATTATTCATTGCATTTTGAAAATTTGTTAAAAATGTTGTATTTTTGGTTAGACATATTTTTGAACATTTTCTATGTTATCACCGTACTCTTGGCTTTTGCAACTGGTGTCACTACTGTTGTTTTTACTCTTATACGTGATGTCCTTATATTTTTAAAGTTTCCGTGACATTTTACTAACAAAAGGTATTGTAAATAAAAACTGAAAGTTTAAGGGTGCCACAACTCCACAGGTATAATTCAAAAGGTAATAGCACCAATTGCAAAAGCCGATAGTACAATGTTACACCGCAGAATATCCCTTAAATTTATTTTGTTATTAAAAATTTTGAATTGAATATGCAACTGTTTATCACTTCCTCCGTACCATTTTAACTGATGTTTGACTTTTTTGACATGTATACTGAGGTGCAAAAAAAATCACGCTTATACATATCTTCTATTTTTTAAACTTCATATCAAATAAAAATTTAGTCTTTAAACTTTTATTTGATATAAAACTCGAGTAACAAATCCTTGTTGTCTTACCTACTTACCTTAGATTCCATTGTACAAAATCCAAATTTAATTATTCTTACAAAAGCCAGCTCCTAATTTATTTTTAAAGATTTTTATTCCCACTACATAAAACATCATTAATATCACATCAAAGATTGCTACCTCCATCCCATTTTGACCGATATTTGACTTTTTGATACGTATTTTTGAGGTGTCAAATCGTAATAGTCATACTTGAGTAAATTTGTTTTATCAAATTTGTTTTAAACATGATGGAGATGCTGCTACTAGTGGATTGGACTATCAAGAGGCCTACTAAGACAAGATGTATAAGAATGCAACAGCAAGGAACTCAATGATTAGTGCTCCACAGAATAATGTGGAGAAGAAGAGCGTTTATGATGACAGTGGAATCCCGCCCCTGACATCGATCGAGAAATGGCTGCTTCAAGATCCTTCTGCTCCTCTTCCTCAGGTTCTATCTACTCCGGCTCCTGCTCCTGTTCCTGTTCCTCAGGTTTTCCCAGCTCCGGCTCTGGTTCCTCAGTTTCTCTCTGCTCCGGCTTCTGCCGCTGTTTCTCAGGTTTTCCATGTTCCGGCTCCTACTCCTCTTTCCCAGGTTCCCCCTACTCTGACTCCAGTCGAGAAATGGCTGCTTGAAAATACTTCTGCTCCTGTTCATCAGCTTCTTCCTGCTCTGGTTTCTGCTCCTGTTCCTCAGGTTTTCCCTGCTGTGGTTTCGGCTCTCCTGCTCGGGCTTCTGCTCCTTTTCCTCAGGTTCCTCCTGCTCCTGTTCTTAGTACTGCGCCAGGACATGAGGGTCATGACCAGCTGCTCAACATGTTTACTCCTTTCCGTCATGGTCAGATTCTTTCGGCCCATTTTACTGATTATTTGATTCCGTAAAATTCAGTCCTAGTAGCTCAATATTGAAAGTTGCTAAGTGGTTTGGTGATCATGTGCTAATGCTTTTTTTTCTTTAAATTTCAAGTTGTCTTTAGTGATGGCATCTTTTTACTTTTCATTCCTTGTTGAGTCTGTAATGGATAATTTGGATTCACCTCAAATTAGGATTCAATTAATATCTAAATTGGGTTTTTAATTACAGTCTTTTCTAGTTTTCTTTTTGCTAAATGATTACGGTATCTTTTAACTAGTGCAAGGAACTAAACATTTAAGTGCAATTCTTTTGTTTAATTATGGACTTTCGGTTTCTTGGGAAAAAAAAATGGTTGGAACGGTTTTTTTTCTTAACAGTAATTTGAATTAACTGAGAAATTAACTTCACGAAGTTCAATACTTTGAATTGACTTATGGTGTGCTGGTGTTCGAATTGTTTAAGAATATTAGTTTCAGCATGTTCAACATTGCTACCTTTCAGCAATTCCAAAAAATTAGAAAACTGTCATTAAAGAGTTTGATCGATGTCATTATTGCTTGTATCATAATTCTTGGAAATATTTTTTGGCTAAAAAATTATTTTTGTTTTTAAAAATATATTAAAAAACAACAATGTTCTGAAAAATATTAGAGTTCATTTGGTTCATGTTTTAAATTATTTCGTTTATGTCAAACTAAGTATGTGATTGGTTAATAAATTATGAACTCAAAAAGGAGGTGGATGTTAAGAAGAGATTCGAGTAATTAGTTAAAATGATGGGTGTTGAAATATGATGTTATTTAAATTGAAATAAAAGTTAATTATTTTTATTTAATTTTAATTGGTAATATTTTATTATGTATTAAAAGATTTAATTAACATTTATTTACTTATATATTTATAATATGATGATTGTTAATGCGAAATATAAAATATTAGTATTTATTAGAAGAATATACGAGATTAATTGATCATTAATTTGTAATTCATTCAAAATGATGATAAATATGAATAATATGATACATGGATGACTTGTTCTTAAAATAAAATAATAAGATTATGGGCCCGAAAAAATTAAGTATGCTTAATTTTTATAGGATAATATGGTATCATTGTAATTTTTATTTTTTTGATGGTTGAACACGTGTCATTGTAATATTGGTTTTATTATTGGTACTATCACATTTTTTTATCCTTGTATTTTTGGTTTTAGACTTTTAGGTCAATACCCCATCTTTTTCTATAGCTGAGATCACATTGATGGCATCACATTCGAAAGAATTTGTGAATATTTTGGTATTATATATTCCCATTATATATATAGAAAACTTGTCACTATAATTTATACAAGAAAACTTTGGCAATTCCAGAGGCTTATTAGGGTTTTGGTTCCTGACAATCATTTGTCAAGGAGCTGTTATATAACAATCGGTTTCTAAACCGTTGGATCGCTGATCCAATGGTCCCCTGGATTATAAAAAATTTTTACTGTCCCGCTATAATTTTCCGCGGATAAGCAGATTGCCTATCCGCGGAAAATTATAGCGGACAGTAAAATTTTTTTTTTTTAAACTCAGCCGTAGGATCAACGATTCAACGGCTGTGGAACCGATTGTTAAATAACCGGTCCCTAACAACATTGTTAGGGACCTGGACCCAATCTTTTATACTGACATGGAAATACACCGAAAAGCTGATTAAAATCTAGTACATATAAGTAAGTGTGGGTTCCCAGTCAGCACCAAATCTAAATACTTCTGGTATTGGAGCAACACCTTTAAATCTTTGTGGAACCATCTTCAACTTTTCACAGCTATCTATATTAAAACCCTTCAGTGAAGGCAGAGATTCGTCCTCAACTATCCATTCTTCCAGACTGGGGTGACTTCTTAAATTGAGATATTGAAGACAAGGAAATGCATCTTGAGTGCACACCATTTTATCCCCCATGTACACATTGTTCAAATCAAGGCCAATAAGATTCAACAAACTTTCCAAAGCAGGCATCGGATCTTGGATGAATTCACTACGCAGTAGTGTTAAATGTGTGACTGAATTCGGTAAAAAATTTAAGTCTGATGGATCTTTCATGGTGCCGAACAAGAAGACCTTCTTGAGTCGTTTGCAAAATGAAAGAGGCTTGATGGTCGGAATAGCATTGCATTTGATGATGAATGTATGGAGACTAGTTAAATTAGCTAAGGAGTCTAAAGCATAACCATATTCTTGTGTTGATGGATTTGATATTACAAGTGTACCAAGGCTGGTCAAATTCACAGTATCAATCCGCAACCAATCATCATACCATATAGTACCCAGAGTCTGAAGCTTTTTTAGGTGGCTTTTAATATGGTAAAACCCGATAGCCCGTCGTCTAAAGTAGAAGAATCTCAACACTATATGCCTCAGCTCTTTCAACTCACATATCGCCCTAGGAACTATGTAATCAGAGTGACGGGAACCACGCAGAGTTTGTAGCTTTTTCAACTTGCTTATTGTTGAAGGAATTACTGCAGGAGTCGGATCATTGTGACCCGTTAAGCCTAAGAATTTCAGAAGAACCAAATTTCCGATTACTTTTGGTATCCTGGGTGAACAGATACTGGTCAGATCTAGAACTTTGAGATATTGAAATCTGGTGTACATTAACTTGATTTCTTCTAATTTGCTGCTACTAATTTCATTAGTTAGTGTTAATGAACGCAACTTTAGATCATCGGAACTAGGCTCAAGTAAATTCAAGTACTTACCAGTTCCATTGTAAATGGCATGCCGTGGTTGTCCCCGTAGCAAACGGATGTGACTTAGATTTTCTTTATCCAAGTCTAAAACTACCAACAACTTGTCCTCGCTGGCCTTTTCTATGGCAAGATCACGTACAAGATCATGTACCTTGCACTCCCGAACTTGTCCATTCAATTGCAATAATGCTATCTGTATCATATTGCGATTAATTAGCTCATGCAGATAATCCTCAGCCACATCCTCCAAGAGCACTCCATCTCCTTCTTCAGCTTCTAATATAAATTCCTCTGCAATCCATAACTGCATCAACTCGCCAACTCGAAAAGTACGATCTTCCGGGTACCTAGCAATGTATAGGAAACATTGTCTCATCTTGAAAGATAAGTCATCATAACTTAAGCTTAGTATTTCTTGAATCTCCACAGAGTCACCTTTCAAATGTCTCCAGATATTGTCCTTCACCTTCAACCAATCCTCGTAACTCTTTTTGTGCAATAATAATCCACTAAGTACCACAATGGCAAGTGGTAAGCCTCCACATTTGCTTACCATCTGTTTTCCCAACTCCTCCAAATTTCTGGTTGGATTTGCTCTCTTACAGAACAATTGCCAGCTCTCGTCTTCCCTTAGAAATCGGAGTTCATGGACAAAACATTTGTCATCTACTCTCTCAGCAACTTTTTTATTTCGCGTAGTTATAATGATCCTACTACCGTTCTTCTTGTCTGGAAAGGCTTGTTTGATCTTTTCCCAAGCCCTTATATCCCATACATCATCTATCACAGCCAAATAGCAATCACGATCTTCAAGTAACTTTCGCAGGTGCTGCAGCAAGTCTATCTCATCCAAATTCAACAAATCCAGTTCATCTCTCGTGAAAGACTTTATTATCCTCTTCAGAACATCTTTAATGTTATATTCTTGGGAGACACAAACCCAAGCACGACTCCTAAAATGGTTCAACTCTCTACAGTGATATAACTTACCAGCAAGTGTAGTCTTGCCCAACCCCCCCATTCCGTGAATGGAAATCACGCTAAGGGAAGGCTCCTCTCTGCGAATTTCAGCCAATAAAGTCTTAGCATCATCCTCAAAACCAACCACATCAACATGGTTCTCAAAGGAGGTTGCTCTCAGCAACGTTCTCTTTCTCTGTTTCAGCATCCAAGTGGTAGAAAGGTTGTTTATACCATACTCATTTCGCCTGTTCTTGATCTCTACAATTCTTTCCTTCAGTGACCTTATTTTCTTGCCTATACGATAAATATTAGCTTCTTTCTTGCACAAGCTCTGCACACGATCCAGAGCACCTTTTTTAGAAGCTGCATGATCTTTGAGTACGCTAAAACGGTCCAATATAAGAACGACTTCATTCGCAACATCTCGGACATTGTCTATCCATTGGTTGATCAGGTGATCCCTTTGTTGTCTTGATTCTGCATCTTTTACAGAGCTCTGGAGGTAGCCCAGTTCCTCTCTGAGCCACCTCAAACCATTTTTTACTCCTCTCCTAGTGTTTACTTCGTCGCTTAAAAAATAACTAAGCCTTTCAACTGCGAATCCCAGAGTGGCGTCCGCCATCTATAGATTGTAAAAGTAACCACTTTTTAATAAATTCTTGCAAAAAAATTCCAATTCCAATTTTTTATAGCTGTCGCCTAAAAATTTATCTTTGACGAACTACAGACGAATTTGTGTTTTTTATCAAATGGACGTTTCCTTGCACTGATGGCTTCATGAAAACCAATCATGGTGTTGCGATATTTTCCACAGTTAGGTATACGTATATTTCAATAAAGACTTGAAACTTCAATACTATAAAAATTAATGCAATGTAATTTCGCTTCATTTTCGTGGAAGTATCTACTTCCCACTTTTGAAAACCGTACGATTGAGTGTTGTTGTAATGATGTGTCATTTTGTAGTGAGTTTTATTAGAAATGAACAAGAGTTGACTTGCCAATAAAAGTTTGGTCATCGGGTACATATGATATTTTTACATAATTATTTCTACTTAATTTTTATAATTATTAATAATTAATATATTTTTTTCAGATAAAAAAACGGTTTTTTTCATAAATAAATAGGGAAAAGTAAATTTTTGCACATTTACTTTTGTTAAAAATAGCTATTTGCAATTTTATTAAACTATTTGCAATTTTATTATACTAAGTTTCAAAATTGCAAAAATACTACAAATTAGGGCAACCCTCCTTCCCCTGCCCAACTGCCCGCTTGACTGACCGATTTCAACACTTTTTTTTTAAGGTGGGGTGTTATTTTGGCGGATTATGGGTTGCAACTCAATGCAACCACATTCAACCACGACTTCAACACTTTTTTTTTAAGGTGGGGTGATATTTTGGTGGATTTTGGGTTGCAACCACATTCAACCACGACTTCAACACTTTTTTTCCTTTTCTTTTTATTTTTATTTTTATGTGGGGTGCTATTTTGGTGGATTTGGGTTGCATGGCCCAGCAGGGGCAACCACATTCAACCGAATGCAAGCACATGCAATTTTTTTAAGGTTGGGTGATTTTGGTGGATTTGGGTTGCATGGCCCCGCAGGGGCAATATTCAACTGAATGCAACTGAATACAACCACATGCAACTGAATGCAATCACATGCAACTAAATTTCTGATTTCAAGTTCCATTTTTCAGTTGTCATTTTCGATCTCATTTTTGAAATATATATATATATATATATATATATATATATTGTAAAGCATAATGTAATATGTAATAGAGGACATATATAACTCAACTAGGATAAAAGATAAATAATATTAACTCTATACGGGGATCGTGAAATTTGAAGAACAGGCACCGACAAGGATCAAATCGCTTAAAGAAGTTCATTAACATGATCAAACCTTAGTGACAGAATAAGATGTACAGATGATTCAGTTGAAGGGCCAAAAAATTCCATGTATTTATATTATTTGAAGATACTGTTGCAGGCTAATCAATTGGAATGTAACGAAGGTGTGAAGATCAAGATCAGTGGTAGTCACTTGTGAACCAGACCAGTGCACTAAGTGTCAGCACATACGAGAAGGATCAACACATTAATTCACAGAAAGAATTGCCAAAGCCTATTGACGATCAAGGACAAACATAATATCTCAAGGTATTGTCAAAAATTAATTTACTCTGAAAATTAATTAAGTAACAGATTAATTAATTATTTATAATAAATAATTAAATTAATCTGGTACTTGAACTATTTTCCGAGAAGAATTAATTCAGCAGAATATTTGAAACAAAAGAGAGAAGCCCAAAAGAAGCAACCAAAAATAGTAATACTATGCAAGGTTACTATTCACGGTTATTATTCACAGTTACTATTCACGGTTACTGTGCAAATGGCGGCTACTGTGCAAATGGCGGCTACTATTCAAAAAGTGGCTGGATGGGGTTATTGTGCAAATGACGGCTACTGTGCAAATGGCGGCTACTATTCAAAAAGTGGCTAGAGGGGCCCACGGGGGTTGTTGGAATAGTACAGCATAGTGATTTTCTAAAATCTATAAATAGGCATGCTGTATTTCATTTCAAAACACACCTCAACACACAACTTTCTCTTCTCTCTCTTATATCTTCTCTGTGTAAGCTGCTAGACAGTCCATCTAGTAGGAAAGCCGGTTTAGCCCGCTTTCAGGAAGTGTCGGGTAGAAGGTCCTCGTGCCTAAACTATCCTTAGGAGTGTTTGATTTTGTAGCTGATCCATAGGATTAGATTGTGTAGCAAACCTCCGGGTTTTTATCTATTTAAAGATATTTCCCACACAGTTGTGTTATTTCGATTTAGTATTTTTGATTTCATATCCATATCAAAAATCGAAATATTTTTAAATAACGTATTCAACCCCCCCTTCTACGTTATTCCGGACCTAACAATTGGCATCAGAGTCACTCTGTTATTATACAACAGTTAAGATCCAAAAAGCTATACAATCATGTCAGAGAAGAATTTCAGAAAAGCTAAGGGAAAAGATGGCAGGTCTGGGAAAGTGGACAAGTCCAAGATCAAATGCGATAATTGTGGTGAGAAAGGACATTTTGCACCTGAGTGCAATAAAGCCAAAGCTGATAAAGGTCAAGCCTACATCACAAAAAAGAAGGACTGGGCTGGCACTTCAGACTCTAAAGATGAGGTGAACTATGCCTTGATGGCAAATGCTGATAGTATCTCTGAAGGTACTGAGACCAAGGTACCTCATTCTACTCTAGCTTTTGATACTACTGATATATCTGAGTTAAGAATCTTTCTTAAAAACTTGCATGTTAGCTACAGAGATCAGACTTTAGAAAATGAAAGAATAAAATCTGAAAGTCTAGACCTTAGAAAGAGAAATGACTATCTAGAATTAGAATTAGTCCAGATGTTAAAAATTCAGAAAGAGAGATGATGATGCTATTTTTGTTAAAACTGAATTATTGAAAAAGCATGATTATCTTGAATCTGAACTTGCTAAAGAAAGAAACATTATTAAAACTTGGACTAACTCTGGGAAAACTACTCAAATTATCATAGAGAACGATTGTTGGAAAGAAGGTCTAGGTTACACTGATAAAAAGAAAACTGCCAACCTAGAAGCTGAGACCTTTAAACCTGTATTTACTGAAAGAGCTGCAAAGCCCAAAATTAATCCTGTGAGGTTTGTACCAAAATCTGACAAACCAAAACAGGAAGTCAAATCAGTAAATATTGACTTAATGTCTCAGAAACAGCTTAAACACAAGCTGAAGGAGATAAAAAGTGTGAACAAGGTAAAAGAACCTAGGAAAAACAGAAATGGAAAGGTAGGCATCAATAAAAGCAATAATTATATGCCTATTCCCAATGCTCCTAGGAAGAAATGTTACAATTGTGGAAATCCTAACCATCTTGCTACTTTTTGCAAGAAGAATAAAAATATAAACTCTATACCTCCTAAGTCAGGAGTTAAGAGTGGTTCAGTTAGGTTTAAGTTACAGAATCCTTGTTTTCACTGTGGAAGTATTTGGCATTCTATTTATACATGCAAAGAGCATCATAATTTGTACAATGATTATTATGAAATTAAACCCTCTTTGAATAAATTCAAGATTGATTCTACATGTATAAATTCTGATAAAAAGAATGTTAGCACGAACTCTGATAAGACTTTTGCTGCAAAAGCTAACAAACTTAATAAGGCCAAAGGATCCAAGCAAGTTTGGGTCCTTAAAACTAATCATTAGTGGTTTTTCTGATTGCAGGGTAACAGGAAAAATATCATTGTTCTGGACAGTGGATGCTCAGGACACATGACAGGAAATAAAGCCCTGCTATCAGAATTTGTGAAGAAAGCTGGCCCAAGTATTTCTTATGGAGATGGCAACATAGGAAGGACTCTGGGATATGGCAATATCAATCTTGGGAATGTCATCATTGAAACTGTAGCTCTAGTCTCAGGACTCAAACATAATCTACTAAGTGTGAGTCAAATCTGTGACAGAGGTTATCATGTGGATTTCTTTGAAGAACACGGTGAAGTTGTAAGCAAATCTACAGGAAAAGTTGTTCTGAAGGGATACAGGCATGGTAACATTTATGAAGCCAAGATTTCAACAAACTCTGATGGCTCTGCAATCTGTCTACTGAGTAAAGCATCAATTGAAGAAAGCTGTGATTGGCACAAGAGACTTTCTCATCTGAATTTCAACAGCATTAATGAACTAGTGAAGAAAGATCTTGTGAGAGGATTGCCCAAATCAGTTTTTACTCCAGATGGCCTATGTGACTCATGTCAAAAGGTAAAACAAAGGAAAACTTCATTCAAAAGTAAGACTGAATCCTCAATTCTTGAGCCATATCACTTATTGCATGTTGATTTATTTGGTCCAGTAAATATAATGTCTATTGGAAAGAAAAGATATGCTTTGGTTATTGTTGATGAATACACCAGATATACATGGGTATATTTCATGCACAAGAAAGAAGAAACTGCATCAATCTTAACAGAGCATGTTAGACAACTGGACAAAAGATCTAAGCATACAGTGAAAATCATAAGGAGTGATAATGGCACTGAGTTCATAAATGTAGCCATGGAAGAGTTTTGTAAAGAAAATGGAATAAAGCAAGAATTCTCTCCACCTGGAACTCCACAACAAAATGGAGTAGTAGAGAGAAAGAACAGGACTCTCATAGAAGCTGCAAGGACCATGCTTGATGAAGCAAAGCTGCCAACTTACTTCTGGGCTGAAGCTGTACAAGCTGCTTGTTTCACACAGAATGCTACACTCATAAACAAGCATGGTAAAACACCATATGAGATGGTGAAAAATAAGAAGCCGAACCTGAAGTACTTTCATGTGTTTGTATGTAAATGTTTTGTTCTTAAGACTCATCCAGAACAGCTATCCAAATTTGATTTAAAAGCTGATGAAGGAATCTTTGTTGGATACCCAATGTTGTTGGAGGAATTTCGTAACAACACGAAATCGGAGGGGTGCTGGAATAATAGAGCGAAATTATGATTATGTGACTGTTTTAGGGATTTAGGATTTATGAAAAAAGAGGGGGCTGGACTTGGCAGGTGTCTCAATTTGTCTCGTGTGTATTGGTCGCCATATGCCAAGATGCCTACGTACCTATTTTTATATAGGATCAAACCCACGTAGTTCTGTGAAATTGATTTGTGTCTATCCCTTAGAGACTTTAGGGATAAACTTCTTTAATCTTGGTGATTACTTATTTTATCTGATTTAATCTTATCGTTGTGATATCTTCCTGATTTGAAGAATATCGTTTGGAGATATTTTCCGTTATTGATTGATTGAGATTGATTCTTTCCTCATTTCAGAGAGAGGATAAAACTTAGCGGTTAAGTTATAATTATTAATTTGAATTAATAATTAATGAATATTAGAAATTTGGGAGATTATTAGACATGCCGAAATTATGGCATAACAACTAGCCCGCAGTTCTTCAGTGTAGCTTGCTGTAGTGGAGAACTAAGAATTCTTCAAGCTTCCAAATTTCTTGAGTCGCTGAAAAAACTGAAAGTAGATGATTAGAAAAACACTTAGAGCACCACTATGCTTGTTAGGCGTATGCGGATGCAAGTGTGATAGCATGCGATGACCACTATAAGATATATATTTGCCAAGGTTTTCAAATGTGCGAGCATAAATAATATTTTTGAAATCCTTTGCGATCCTTGCTATCTAGTTAGGACCTTGGCGCTTGTATATATCCCGAATTGGCATACATGCTTTTCAAGTGTCTGATGCAACCACATAAGGATGTGTCTTCGTTTGTGACGAGACTATTGATAAGAGATGTAGATGTAGTTCTGGCGAACTAGTTTGCATAGGGATGCCTCCACCCATTCGATATAGAGAGATTTCATGGGCCTTCAATAAAGATAGTTTGCATAGGGATGCCTCCACCCATTCGATATAGCGATATCTCATGGGCCTTCAATAAAGATAGTTTGCATAGGGATGCCTCCACCCATTCGATATAGCGATATCTCACGGGCCTTCAATAAAGATAGTTTGCATAGGGATGCCTCCACCCATTCGATATAGCGATATCTCATGGGCCTTCAATAATCCAGAGGGTGCTGCACTTTACTAAGCATGTTGCATTCCGAGATTTATAGCTTGTCCAGGCTACCCTACTTGACAATTTAGTTCGCAAGTTTGAAAATATTTTTGACATATATGTACTATCGCGACGATATATGAAAATATTTTACAAATCCAAATGCAATAATAAATATGCTCTTTTAAGAATGTCGCGATATTTATTTTCTTCAAAAATAATGTTCCTTTTGTAGAAAATTTTTTACAAAATTATGCGTCTCGCATATGTATTTTTTTTTTAAATAGGCAGTTCGTACGAGATTGTAAAATAAATCCGCAATCAATCAGCATAAATAATCTCAATTCATCAATGTAAATATCTCGTACAATATTTTCCAAATCGCAATAATTTTACAAGCATGAAAATATATTGTTCGCACGAATTTTTTGGAAAAAAAATATTTTTCTGAAAAATATTTAAAAAAATGATTTATGCATGCATGGCATAATATTTAATTTAAATTGTAGAAAATAAATTTAAAAAATAAAAAACTTATCTTTATTTTCAGCCGGAGCAGTTTGATTGTAGACGCGCCTGTTGCAGCTGCGTTTCTCGTGCAAACGCGCCTGTTGCAGTTCTGCATGCTTCACGTTCTCTCCTTTGTAGTGCGGGGCCCAAAACCATAAAATCCATGTTCTTCTTTCTTCTTTTCTGTTGCTTTCGCTTCTAGTCTTCCACTTCTTTTACTTGTGTAGCCCCCGTCATTTTTTTTCTTTTTCTTCTATTTTTTATCATGCGGGCTCCACTGCTTCAACGGTTTTGCTAGCCTTTTATTAGCCTCTTGGCCCTCTTCTAAGTGTTCCTATTGCTCCGAGTTTTGTTAATAAAACCTTCACCCTTTTTTTTTCATTGTCGCCGCCTGCTTTGTCATCATTATTTTATTTCACTTCTTTGATGTTGGTCCCACCATCATTCACATCGTCGAAGCCCTCTATAGTCACTATATTGATGGCGCTGTTGTGTAGTCTTTCATGCTCCAAATTTTGTAATCAAATAAATTTTTCTTGACTCCCGTACAACCGTCGTCATCGTTTTTGTGATTATTGATCCCTCCACCGCCTTCCTGTCAGAACCACTTTGATTGTGTTCGAACATCACGAATTATGAATTATTCGTCCTCCTCGAATAATTAAAGCCCTCCTTCTAGCGCCAAATGTTGTTGGAGGAATTTCGTAACAACACGAAATCGAAGGGGTGCTGGAATAATAGAGCGAAATTATGATTATGTGACTGTTTTAGGGATTTAGGATTTATGAAAAAAGAGGGGGCTGGACTTGGCAGGTGTCTCAATTTGTCTCGTGTGTATTGGTCGCCATATGCCAAGATGTCTACGTACCTATTTTTATATAGGATCAAGCCCACGTAGTTCTGTGAAATTGATTTGTGTCTATCCCTTAGAGACTTTAGGGATAAACTTCATTAATCTGGGTGATTACTGATTTTATCTGATTTAATCTTATCGTTGTGATATCTTCCTGATTTGAAGAATATCGTTTGGAGATATTTTCCGTTATTGATTGATTGAGATTGATTCTTTCCTAATTTCAGAGAGAGGATAAAACTTAGCGGTTAAGTTATAATTATTAATCTGAATTAATAATTAATGAATATTAGAAATTTGGGAGATTATTAGACATGCCGAAATTATGGCATAACACCCACTATCGACAAAAGCATTCAGAGTCTATAATCTGAGAACAAAAGTGGTCATGAAATCTATCCATGTGTCTTTTGATGATAAAAAGATAACAGGACTTGAAGATTTTGATGAACATGACCAGCTGAGATTTGAAAATGAAGAAATAAATGTTGATCTACAAGATTCTGAAACTCTCACTACGCCATAGATGGCCTGCAGCAACGCTTTTTTTCGGTGTTGCAATGAAAAACGTTACAGTAGCTCTAAATTTGATGGCCTGCAGCAACGCTTTGATTTTGTGTTGCTGTATACAAAACATGGTGTTGCCGTAGCTATAAGAAACGTAGCAAGTTGCAACACTTGTGAAGTGTTGCCGTTAATATGATTTAAACACAATTTTTTTAACAAAAATTGAAATAAAGAATTATTGTGAATTAAAATTAATTAATTTAAAAAAAAATAATTTAAATGTTCAAAGTTTGTTATTAGAGTCAATATTAGAATTTTTATAAAATAGAACATTTTTATAATTTGAAAATAGATCAAATTAATAAAAAAAGGGTAACAAATTTTATTTTTTTTAAAAAAATTAATTTTCCATAAAATGAATAAAGTTTGAGAAATAATGTTAAGTTTGATATAAAAAATTTGTATACATTATTGAACTAAAATATAACATTTTTATAAATAAAAATAACATATATTCTTCTTATAAATTTAATTAAATTGAAGAAATTTTCAAATAAAAAATTAATAAAACAGAAAAATGAAATAATTTGTATACAGTGTTGAAAATAGTGGGCTGGGTTTTGTTTTTGGCGTGGGCTGGGTTTTGGAGCGCAGCAGTGTCCGAATTTTGGAGCGCGGCTTGTCCGAAATTTGGAACGCGGCAATTTAGCAAGTCAACACAAGAAAAAGAAACACACTCACACACTCTAACCCTATCCGCCGCTCACTCACTCTAACACACACTCGCTCCCTCTCTACCACCGGTCACCGCTCACCGTTCACCGCTCATTCGCTGGAAATTAGGGTTTCGATTTGGGGTTTCTTCAAGCTTGGAGGCTGATTTAGTTAGGGTTTGAATTGGGGATCGAATTTAATTAGGGCTTTTAACATCATCAGGTATTATTCTTAATTTGAGCTCGCTTTTAAAGTTCTAGCTGTTTATTTGTTTTGCATACATCAAATATTATTCGAATTTGTTGTTTTTAGCTGTTAATTAGAATTGAATTAGGGATTTTCAAATGTTATTCTCTGCTTGAATACAAATTGAATTGGGGATTTTCTCTGATTTGATTTATGGTTTCGATTTGTTTGTTGTATTAAAGTATGTATGTTGTATATATGATCTGATTTCATGCTTTTCCCTCTCTCTCGGTCTCTTTATCTCTCTGTCTCTTTATCTCTATCTCTCTCTCTCTCTCTCCCCCCTCCATCTCTCCCCCTCTCCCCCTCTCTATGTCTCTCACTCTCTGTCTCTATCTCTCTCTCTCTCTATGTCTCTCACTCTCACTCTCTGTAGGTATTTGTAACACCCCCTTCCTAAAAAGGGAGGAGATATTACTTATAATCCATAAACCTACAAACAGAACACTAAAAACAATCTCTAAATAATGATTAAATAGTCTAATAACCTCCAAATAATATTAAAACCCAAATTACAGTTCAAACCAATAAATATGAAAACTAAAGTCTCTCAATAATTCTTAAAGTCTAAATAATGCTAGAAGTCCATAAGTCTAATCAATGGAATAAGGGTAGCTCTCCATCACACAATCCCAGAATATCCCCCTAAGTACCTGCCAGAAAAAGAATACGGCATGAGCCAATCGCCCAGTACGGATTTGGAATACAGTTTATAAAACAGAAAAACATATATGTATATTTGACAGTTATAATAAAACATTTATTTTAAAAATATGCATGGCTGAAGCAACGAGGGGTTAGGATATTTCATACCGAGATCAGAACAGATACAGATACACACATCATAGGGTACCTAATGTGTGCAACAAATCGGATAACGTGTACGGCATATACACGTCTCCGTCAAATCAAATCTGGGTGCACCCACGTATCCTGAAACAAATATCAAAATGCACTAAAGCTCGCCACCTGAGCTATCAGAAGGATACGCCGTGACCAATCACACTGTCACGGAAGTGTCATGTCACTGGTGCCGCAATGACATGGCTGTAGTACCCCTATAGCTGGTTAACTCGGTATACCCTATATCACTAAGGTTCAAATAAAGTATTTTCACATATCTTTATAATCACAATAAACAAATATTTGAACATTTCCAACAAATATTTCAGAAATTTCATAAAGTCGCAGAAACAAATATTTAAATATTTTCAAAACAGATATAAAAATCACTTTCCAAAATCAACGAGTCAAAACATTTTTCAAAATCAGAACAGTCAAAATAATTAAAAGCAAGCGAATAGATTTGAGGACAAAACAGATTTAGGATAATTAATTTAGGATGAGTAGCGTTGAATAAAAAGGAGAGAGAATCCGTACCTTTAATATAGCGACTAGAATTATTAACAAAATTGGCAAATGATCCGCTACACTCCCGGCTCGCAATCTAATTACAAAATTATAATTTATTATTTTAATTACACTAATATAATTTATTAGTCATTATTATTAAACAATTATATAATTAATGCAGACATATTAAACCACATTCACATTGTCTAAAACTTGATTAAACCTTAATGACTACACCAAAATCCTTATGTCTTGGTAGCCTGACTAGGACATACATTCTAATAAATTAATTATTAGCATATCTAGGATTGTACAACCATTACTTACAGTGAATTGGTGTACCCTAAAATCAATCAATATAATTATGCATCACTAGTTTAAACAAAATCAATTAAATATACTGTAAAACACATAAGCACTGTAAAACACATAAGCAGGGACATTATCAATTGATAACTTGCCACTGATCCTAGGCCAATTCACATTGTTGTGCCTATACCTATATACAATATTATTTTTACATGTTAATGCACTAGCCTTAGACAATAATTTGATAAGGTAAAACGGATCGAAACACTGCATCGACTCCAATGATACACATATGCACATGACATAAAATAAGTTAATATAATTGTAACAATCTTGTAATATTAATGAATAATGATCAAATCTAATTTTAAACGAACTGGCTTAAGATTCAATTAAATAAACAATAGAATTGAAATTCACACACACAAACAGAGGCAATTACCTATTCTTTGGTTAAAGCTTCAAGACGAAAATTCAAATCAACCAATTAACTACCGCCTCTGTGTTCCTCAATCTCTCCGGCGCAGCAGCTTAGGGTTTATATTATTAGCTCTCGTATATTTGCCGTGTATTTATTATATACTCATCTAAGTATCCTACAACTTCTAGAATTAAATAAACATCTAATATCAATCCTTTTTCTTTTCTAATTAATCAATATTTTTAACCACTTATTATTATTATTATTATTATTATTATTATTAAAAATCACGTATATTATAGTATTGATTTGTTGTTTTCGGTTTTACAGTACTGAAAATTGTTTATGGACTGGGTTGTAATTTCTGATAAAATGTTTATTGATTTTGTTTTACTTGTATTAGCTTATTGATTTTGTTTATGTACGTGTTAGCATTGGACTAATGATTGATGTTGGAAATGCAAGTTGATCCCTTTCGTCAGTTTTTGGTTCTTGCTTTCCAAATACAATATCTAGTATTTGGCAATTAGGAATTGTTTGGAAATGGTCATTTTATGTGCTTATTTTATACTTATATCGATATTTTGGAAATGGTCATTCTAGTTGGAATTGCAAATTGCTCTTGCTTTCCGTTTTCAAATTTCAAATACACCATAGACTTACGATTATCGTTCACAATCCGATATGGACTGTGTTAGTGAAGTTTAGGGAAAGGGACAGCTAAGATGTGGAACCTAAACTCTATTATCCACATATGAGCCAAATGAATCCACATAGATATTTCTACGTGATACTAGGAAAAGAACCATTGTATGTTTTTCCTGATACTAGGTTAGGTCCCTGCACTAGGCTTCCAAATAGTATAATTCTTTGTATGTGATAATTGTAGTGATACTAGATACTAGATTTTTAGTCGGCACCCACTCTTATTTTCAAATAGTATAATTCTTGTCGTCATAATTGTAGTGATGGATGGCTGGATTGAACTTCCAAAATTCAGTGAAGGATATATTAGTGGGATAAGATCTTTTTTACGGAATGAATTTTCTAGATTCGCTGTTGGTGATGAAATTACGTGCCCCTGCAAAAATTGTAAAAATCGCAAGTGGCTTTGTGAGGATGTGATTTATGATCACCTCATCTACGCGGGTCCATGTCCCATGTATGCGAACTGGATTTGTGAGGTTTCGTGCCCACAATCCAAAGCGAGTAATGAAAATATGGAGTGCGACGATGGTGGTCTCGATTTCGGAGATAATCTAGCTGAGATGTTGCAACGTATGCAGAACTGTAGGAAACCTGGTAAACCAAATGAGGAAGCTACAAAATTTTATCGCCTTGTTGAAGAGGGAAAGCAGCCGTTATATCAAGGCTGTACAAATTTCTCACGATTAAGTTTCATCATTAGGCTTTATTCCTTGAAATGCATACACGGAATGACCGAGTCTGCATTTAGTGATTTGTTACAGTTGATGAAAGAGGCTTTCCCACAGGCCCACATCCCTCTATCTTTTAATGCTGCGAAAAATGTCATTAGAGAATTAGGTCTAGATTACCAAAAAATACATGCCTGTCCAAACAATTGTATGCTGTATTGGGCAGAAAATGAAAAGGAAGATGTCTGCAAAACTTGTGAAGCTTCGAGGTGGGTCGTAGTGGAAAAGAAAGACACTTCTGATGGTGTTCCGGAGAAGTTGATGCAGAAAGTACCGGCAAAAGTGATGCGGTATTTTCCACTAAAACCGAGGCTGCAAAGGCTGTTTTTGTCCAAGGATTATGCTGAACTTATGACTTGGCATTCATCGCGACGGAAAAATGATGGGAAACTTAGGCATCCGGCTGATGCCGAGGCCTGGAAAACAATGGATGCCAAATTTTCTAATTTTTCATCAGAACATAGAAATTTCAGATTAGGTCTAGCATCTGATGGATTCTGTCCATATCGTACAATGAGTACTGCGTATAGTACTTGGCCGATAGTGTTAGTAAACTACAATCTCCCACCTTGGTTGTGCATGAAGCCGGAAAATTTAATACTCTCAACACTAATCTCAGGTCCAGAATCTCCGAACAACAATATTGATGTATTTATGCAGCCTCTTATCGCCGAGTTGAAAGAGTTGTGGGACGTAGGCATCGAAACCTACGATGCTTTCGCTGATGAAAATTTTGTTTTACGTGCAAGTGTTTTGTGGACCATTAGCGATTTCCCGGGATATGCCATGTTATCCGGTTGGAGTACAAAGGGTAAATTAGCTTGTCCCGTATGCCATTATGAGACTTCTTCAATGTACTTGAAACATAGCAGAAAAATGTGCTACATGAACCATAGGAAATTTTTAGAGCCGAACCACAAGTGGAGGTTTGATAAAAAAAGGTTCAATGGTGAAATTGAAATGGAACTGCCTCCGCCTATTTTATCGGGGGAAGATGTTGAAGAATTATTGATTGGTTTTGAGAATCATTTTGGGGGTGATAAGACCAAGAAGAATGGCCAGAAAAATAAAGGTAAAAAAAAATTCCCCTTTCAAAAAAAAGTTAATTTTATTTGATTTACCGTATTGGAATCAGAACTTATGTCGACATAACCTTGATGTTATGCACATAGAAAAAAACCTTTGTAATAACATACTTGGTACTTTGCTGAATATGAGTGGGTCGAAAGACCATTTAAATGCTCGGTTTGATCTTCAAGAAATGGGCATCAGGAAGGATCTACATCCAATTTTATCAAGTGATGGGGAACATTATGAGATGAGGGCCGCCATCTTTGAAATGACGAATAAGGAGAAAGAAATTTTTTGCACAGTATTGGAGAATGTTAAATCACCATACGGTTGTGCATCCATCATTAGGCGGTATGTGCACACGAAGGAGAGGAAAATCACAGGGTATAAGAGCCACGACGCACATTTCATTCTCCACTACTTGTTGCAGTTTGCTGTGAAGAGAACACTAAAACCTGAGGTTGCGTTGCCTATGATAAGATTAGGTGCATTCTTGAGAGGACTTTGGGCCGAGGTTATTGATTTGGCCGACATCAAGAGGCTGCAACAGGAAATCATAGAAATTCTCTGTAGTTTTGAGACGATATTTATACAAGCTTTCTTCGACATAATGGAACATTTTCCAGTTCATTTATGCAAGGAAGTTGAGTATGGTGGACCAGCACATCTCCGGTGCATGTTTCCAATCGAGCGTTACCTTGGTAAGTTGAAATCGTATGTTCGGAACAGGAGTAAACCAGAGGCTTCCATCGCTGAAGGTTATCTTGCCGAAGAATGCCTGACATTCTGTTCGAGATTCTTAAATAATGACGAAGCAGGAAAAAATAGCAAGTTTTCTGGTAAATCTAGAATCTGTCCACAAAATATGAAATATCCAATTGGTACAAGAAGAAATAAAGAAGGAAAAGCCATTCACTTAAACGATTCTCAATGGATGGAATGTCATCGCTACGTTCTTTGCAACTGTGGTAACAAGGAAATAGAGAGTTTAATTGAGTAAGTACTTAAGTTCTAATTTATTTTAGTCATTATTGAATAATTAGGATCTATCTGTTTTGATTGTATTAACTAGGTCATTATTGTAGGGAACATCGAGCTTTAGTTGAAGGTCATGCTATACCAAAAAGATATAAAAGAGAGAGAGTGCATTCTGATGAATTTCAAAAGTGGCTGAAGGAAGTAATTGCAAAAAAGGAAGTCGTTTCGCAAGAATTACAAGTTCTTGCAATGGGCCCTAATCGAGCAGCTAAAAAGTTCAGTGGATACGTCATTAATGGATACAGATTCCATACTAAATTTAGAGATGCGAAGTGTACTACACAAAATAGTGGCGTATTTCTAACTGCCTTGACAACTAGCTTTGCAAGTTTGAAGGATCAGAATCCAAGGGTTGGTGAAGTCAATTACTATGGAGCAATTGAAGAAATACTAGAGCTTGATTATTGGGGAGAATTCACTGTGGTTTTATTTAAGTGTTGTTGGTACCAAGAGGAGAAAGATTTATATGGGCTAACTCGGGTTAATTTTAATCGATTGTGCCAAAAATCGGATCCATATGTATTGGCGTCACAAGTACAACAAATATTTTATATAGAAGATCCTGTTGATAAGACATGTCATAATGTTATCAAGAAATTGCCAAGGGACTGGTGTAGAGATGATGTCCCGATAACACAGATTCTTGTTCCTCCTGCCGAAGAGGAAGAAAATGCTTCTTAGTATTTTTGCATAATATTTAATTAAGTGACTACTATTTACTGTATTTCATGTGTTGTAACTCACTGCTTCTTAAGTGACTTTTGAGACTTCTTTTTTTAATATATTGCTTCTTAGTTAAGTGCTTGTTTTTTAATTGCATGTCAATTTACTTAAGTGGTTGCTTCATAGTCAATATAAACTTAATTGATAATCATGGTGATTTTAGTGTGTTGCTTAATTTGTTCTGGTTTATGTTGTCTGCACTTGCATATAATTATGTAATCACTTAGTTTCAGTTGTCGTGTTTATTTTTGAAATTTCATATCTTGATTTTAATGTAAGTTTCTCCTTTTTTGTGCATGATGGAAGATAACTTTGTGCATCTAAGGTTTAACCACAAGGGGAAATTTCAAAACAGTAGATATGTTGGAGGAGAAGAGACTGCGATCATGTTTGTTGATCTTGATAGGTTTTCTTACACAGTACTGATGGAGCATGTCAAGGATGACCTCAAATACACTGAAATCGGAGGAATATATGTGAGCAAAGGTGATATGGAAGGGTGGAAATTATGTGCAGATGATGCTGACTTGAACGAGCTGGTTAAAGCAGCAAAAGCCGCAAAAGCTGGAGAGTACTTGGATTTTTATATCGACAACGTGGTCGATTGTAAAATCAAGCCTTTGAAACAGATGCAGCCTCATGTGGTCATGCGACCAAGGCAGAATTTAATTGCAGGTGCTGTTTCAGTGTACTTTAAAATTTTAGATGGAAAGTATTTGATTATACTTTTGTAAGTATCTCATTTTTATGATTTATGTTTTGGTGCAGCTAAAAACCAAGGGAAACGGACGTTCGTGACCACTCACCAACTCCAGCAACAGAAAAACAAGAAGTCAACTCAATTAGTCAACAGTCCTCGGAGGTCATCACGGCTGAATGAGCTACAAGTTAACAGTCCTCGGAGGTTATCACGGTTGATTAATCAAGAGGTCAACAGTCATCGGAAGTCAGCATGTGGGGATGCTACAGAAAAAGTGGAGGATGCAACTGTAAGTCTGAATGTTGCACGTGTTAAGAGGAAATTGGAGTTAATCAATCCACCAGCTGCAAGTGAAGGAATGGGATCGAATGAAAATACGGGGGATATGGCAGAGGATGACGATACAGGAAAGTCTGAAAATGAAGTAAGAATGCATTTTGATATTTTCAAAAAAAAAAAGAATGCATTTTGATGTAATTTTTTTGTCCATAAATAGGATATTTATGCATAAGTTTATAATTATTGTATTGTGTTTTACTTGCAGGTGCTACCTCCCCCACCTCCCATTACAGATTATGAAAAAAACTGATTTGTTAATGTGACTTTGAACGATATAGTGTACCGGATGCTAGGTTTGCCTGCACTAGCAACTTCTCTAAATGCCGAGATGAAAAAAGACAAAGGACGCAAAGAAAATAAAAAGATTCAGGAGGTCGGCTCAGAATATAATCCTGGTGTAGAGGAACATACTGGAGATGATGGTGGAGAAAAACCAAGGAAGGTGTGTCATCTCTGTCTTTAATTTTTATTTAAAATCACTGCATAATTCATGTTATAATAATATTGTATATGTTTGTCTTTTCTGGTTAAAATAATCATGATTGTAAAATTCAATTCAACTGTACATTGTAGAGAACTAAAAAAGCACTAAAGACGAAGCTTCCAAGTGGACCAACAACTCGTTCACGGTCAAATATCGTAACTGCCCCTCAGAAGGATGCAACAGATAAGGAAGCAGCAGCAGCAGATAAGGAATCAAGGAAGTCAATTCTTATACAGCCCGCTGCACAAATCCAGCTGCCGCAGAATGAAGAACCAGGGTCAATGGCTACTTATTTGGCTATGAGGGAGCGTCAGAAGAATGAAGTTGGTAAGAAAAAAGCTGCGATTGCTAGTGGAAGTGGAACTGCAAATCAACCGATTGATGGAAAAAATGTCTTGCCTGATTTTGGAGATGAAGTCGAAGAAGGTTAGCAGCTAATCTTTAGTTTTTAAGTTACATAAGTACCATTGCATATTTATGAAATAAATTGATGCTAGTTTTTTAACCTTTTGAACACGTATTCTTGGTACTTTAAGTTGTAGTTCGTAAAAGAACCCGAGGAAAAACAAACATGGATAAAGTTCACACAAGGCCCTTTGAGAAAAGAATCGTCGTGAACATGAATAAGAAAGGCCAACCTATTTCCGATGATGACAACGTTGTGACTGAACTTGGTTACTTTCTGGGGACATTGAGGAAGTGTGTGCCCCTTACTTATAAATCTTGGAGAGATGTTCCTGAAAATTTGAAGAACACTCTATTGAATTATGTTAAGGTAACTTGTAAACTACTATTTAGCTCAATTTTCTCTGCTTATATAAATAATATTGGTCACACAGTAGACACTCTTTATTTATTTATTTTATGTTTGATTTGTATGTAAGCAACGGTATATTTTCCCTGAGGAAATGGGAAAGTGGGTGCTGAAGTCAATTAATGCAGATTGGAGGGGATACAAGAGTCGTCTCAAAGCGGCACATTATACCCCTTATACCACTGACGAAGAGAGGCTGGAGAACAGGCCTGATGAGATTCCACTTGAGGATTTTAAACTGGTCTTGAAGTATTGGGGAGATGAAGATGTTCAGGTAAACAAGTATTGGGGAGTTATTTATTATGCATTCAATTCCATAAAAATAAACCAGTGCTTTTTATCTTATTTCCTAATAGGCAAAGGCCAAGAAAAATGCTGAAATTAGGCAAAAGTATGTGGAGACACACACTGCTGGTCCAAAGTTATTTTCCCAAATTCGACACAAATTGGTATATTTCTGGACTCTTTTATTGATTCGTGTGAGAACAATTTGTGCAACTCCTATTAGGACACAACATCGTTTAACTCATTTTTGCTTTATTTTGTGCACTGAACTTGTATTCCATTTCGTGCTAATTTTTCATACACATGCATATTTTTTTAATTCATGGGAAGCATTTGTTTAAATGTCAGACTTTAAATTAATTGATTTATATTAAATTGAGTTGTTACTAGCGAACTCTGTTTTTTGGACTATTACTCCAATAAATAAATTCATATGTCATGTTTGTACTTTCTTAATTCGATATAAGCATATCAGTTAATGTCACCATATTAATTTGTTTCTGATTTTGTGATCTGAATTTTGCGTCCAGGTCAAGGAATCGGATGGTGCAGTTTTTGTGAAGACTCGAAAGCGAAAAGACGATCGTGAGTACAAGACAGATGGGAAAGTAACTAAGTTCTTAGTTGTAAGTATTCTGTCATTTAGTTGATCACATGCCAGACATTTTCTTCCATTTAATTCTACTTTATTTGAAATATGGTCGTGGCTTTATTTTGTAGGACAAAATTGAAGGGGTTCTGGGTACTGATTTAACAGGACCAACTGATGGTGTCGATGAACTTCTATTGCAAGGAAAATCGCATGGTCCTTCTTGGCTTATTGGCAGATGTGTCAATTCTGACAAACATTCCACTTCTTCTACCCCGGCTGACTCACAGATCAGTGACTTGACAACAAAAATCAGGCAAGAAGTTGTTGCCGAAATGGAAGAAAAGCTGAAGAAAAAGGTCGAAGAGGAAGTCGATGCAAAGGTGAATCTGGTGCTCAGTAAATTGGGCCAAGCAAACCCCAGTATCAATTTCAATCTGGTGGATCTCTGTGCCGCAAAATCCAGTGACAACGACAACGGCACCCCTGTTACTGTTGCCACATCTTAGTTAACTGTTTTTCATCGCTTTTGGTCATATTTAACGTGTTTAACTGTTTTTAATCGTATTTAAAAGACTATGGTTTAATGATTTGCGGTGGATGTATTTTGGATGGTTTTAGACTTTTAAGGTGGATGGATGGTTTTAGATTTTAAGGTGGATAGATGGTGTGGAACTTTATCTATTTTGGTTGGATTTTGGCTGTATTATGAATTATGGGGAATTAATAGAAACAAACATTTCCTGTCTGATTTTTGTTGTAAAAGTGTTGCCGTAGGTATCTTTAGCGTTGCAAGAAATTAATACAAAAGCGTTGCAAAAACATGAAAAGCGTTGCAACAGGCATTCCCAAATAGTGTGGGGCCCACCTGTGGGGCCCACATGTGGGAACCACAGGTGGGCCCCACATGTGGGCCCCACATGTGGATTTACCTAATTTTAACATCTACTGCAACACTAATTTAGTGTTGCTGTACATTTGTTTAACGTTGCCGTAGATGTTTCTGGTAACAAAAGTTGTAGCGTTGCCGTAGTGAACACAAGCGTTGCCGTAGACACCTACGACAGCTGTGCCAAATGCAACGCTGAAAAAGCGTTGCCGTTTCTTTTTTTTGCTCTACAGCAACATTTTTTTGGCTTGCTGCAACGTTTTGAGGGGGAGCAAGTAGATCAGACTGCAGCACATGTTGAGGGGGAGCAAGTGAACAATGAAAATGAACCCCAATAAAGTGAAGAAACATCAAAGAATGCATCTACTGCTAATGATGCATTAAACTATGATTCATCAAACTCTGAAAGCAAAAGCTCAGGGGGAGCAAACAATGATTTTGAATCTACTAGTCACCACACTCAACACAATTGTGAACTTGGGGAATCATCAAGATCAAATTTGCTGAGACAAAGGGTATGGAGTAGAGCGCATCCCTTTGAACAGATCATTGGTGAACCGGACACGGGTGTACAGACTAGAAGAGCAACACAGAATGAATGCAATTTCGCAGGATTTTTATCTCAAATTGAACCTAAAAAGGTTAATGAAGCTCTTGATGATCAAGATTGGGTAACTGCAATGCAGGAAGAACTCAATCAGTTCGAAAGGCAGAAAGTATGGAAGCTGGTGCCAAGACCAAAAGATAAATCTGTAATTGGCACTAGATGGGTGTTTAGGAATAAACTGGATGAAAATGGTATTGTTACGAGGAACAAGGCTCGATTGGTAGCAAAGGGTTACTCTAAAGAAGAGGGAATTGATTATGATGAAACCTATGCTCCAGTTGCAAGGCTTGAAGCAATCAAGATGTTTTTAGCATTTGCTGCACACTCCAACTTTAAGGTTTTTCAGATGGATGTGAAGAGTGCATTTTTGAACGGAGATCTAGAAGAAGAAGTCTATGTTGAACAACCCCCTGGATTCGAAGACAAGGAATTTGAAGGTTTTGTGTACTTTCTCTTCAAAGCTCTCTATGGTCTCAAGCAAGCCCCTCGAACATGATATGATACTCTCTCCAAGTTCTTACTTGAAAATGGTTTTACAAGAGGTATCATCGACAAAACTCTCTTTCATAAAAAGCATAAAAATGATATAATTCTGGTGTAAGTATATGTGGATGATATAATATTTGGTTCTACTAATGATTTGCTATGCAAGAGATTTGCTAAGCTAATGCAGAGTAGGTACGAGATGAGCATGATGGGTGAGTTGTCCTTCTTCCTTGGACTTCAAGTTGTTCAAAAGCCTGATGGTATTTTTATCTGCCAATCAAAATACATAAAGGATCTTCTGAAGAAGTATGGGATGGAAAAAGCAGCTACTGCCAAGACCCCAATGCCAACTGCTGTCAAGCTTGATCAAGACAAATCTGGTAAGTCAGTTGACATCACGAAGTATCGAGGTATGATCGGCTCTCTCTTGTACTTAACTGCTAGTAGACCAGATATTATGTTCGCAACTTGTCTATGTGCTAGATTCCAGGCTAACCCTAAAGAGTCACATCTTATAGCTGTTAAACGTATTTTCAGATACCTTAAGGGAACCCCCAATCTTGGGATTTGGTACCCTAAAGGAACATGTTTTGACCTAATTGGCTATACAGATTCTGACTTCGCAGGTTGTAAGATTGATTGGAAAAGTACTTCTGGAAGCTGTCAGTTTCTAGGAAGAAGGTTGGTATCTTGGTACAGCAAGAAGTAACACTCAGTATCTACCTCAACAGCCGAAGCAGAATACATTGTGGCAGGTAGTTGTTGTGCTCAGATCCTGTGGATGAGGAATCAACTTCAGGACTATGGACTCATGTTGGACAAAATTCCAATTCTATGTGACAACACGAGTGCCATTGCCATTGCCAACAATCTAGTTCAACACACCATGACTAAGCACATTGATATCAGGTATCATTTACTACGAGAACATGTCATGAATGGAACTGTGGTATTATATTTTGTTCCCACAGATCAACAAATTGCAGACATCTTTACTAAACCACTGGATGAATCCACTTTCTCCAGGTTAGTTGGTGAACTTGGGATGTTAAATCTGTCTAATTAATTTTGGATAATCAATAACTGCAATTTGTTATAAATTCACAGGTATTTTAAATGTCCATATTTTTAGGACTTGTGAATTTACTTTGCATCCAGTCCTCATCTTACAGTTATCTCTATATTAATTACCATGCTTATAAATGCCATATTTTATGGTAATTAGTTAGTAAATAATTGTGTTAATTGTAGCATAATTTAATAAATATTTTATTGACATATATCAATTAATGATATTTTGTTAATTTTATGTCTATTTAATTGTGAGTTTATCTGATTATTGTGGATTATTTCTTGATTCACTGCGTGATTATTTTTAAATCCATAATAATTAGAAGTATTAAATATGTGTATATGTGTATAGGCTGATAGATCTTGGTGATAAGATGTTTTTTTGGCCGACAGGTTTCGGTGATAAGATGTTTTTTCGGCTAATTAGGTAGTTGGGTGAGAAATTATTGAGCGGTGCTATTTTTCAAACATAACCTGTCACTATTACACCTAACCCACTATTACTTGAAACCTTATAAATGATGATTTTTTGTTTGTGTTTAACATCATCATTTTTCAGATATACAGAGCATATACACACAATTGCTGAATATTTCGAGCTTTGATCAGAAATATCTCTCAATCTAGCTGGTGGTTTTTAGATCGGATTTCATATTCTTGCTTTATACATCATCCTTTATAAAAACTAACCCTTTTTTTTTAGTTTCCTCAAAGTTTTGAAAATGGCATTGTAGGGAAGCTTTTTAATTGCTAAAGTTAATCATGTTTCCATTCAGCAAATCGAAACCATTCAGGATGAGCAATTTCGGGCTTGGACACAATTTCTGAATGAACATTCATTAATTCGCTATGCTTTAGCTACACAAGTGCAGCTTAACCATGATGCATTTCGTGAACTATATTGTAGTGCGGTTAACACTTCTGGACATGATGGGTGTGCAATCACATATCGACTATTTGGTAGGTCGATTAGGGTCACTGAACGAGATGTTAATCGAATTCTTCATTTTCCTATGGAAAATCTCATTTCTGATTCTACACCTGAACAGATTGAAATGTTCTTTCGTTTTATAAGGTACCAAGATGGCAATTTCAATACTGGTAATCTTTCTAGAACGTTTCTAACCCAGTACTGGAATTTCTTCTTTCACACTCTTAACCATGTTTTTTCCTCAGATAGAACAAATCAAGATCGAATACCTGAATTTATTCAAATAATAGGGTATGCGGTCGCCAATAATTTGAGGATTAATTTTGGAAAAATAGTACTTGGTCAAATCATTTTAAAAATGAAACGCTTGGGAACAAGAGATGCTCAGACTCAAAATGTCAAATGTCTATATCCAAGGTTTCTACAGTTAATATTAAATGATTTTTTGAATGATGAAGACATGGTACGCTTGGAAAATGGTCAAAAGGTGGAATGTTCTTCCATGAAGACGAATGTAATTAATTACATAAGCAAAAAGAAATATACGGATGTGCCTACAGTCCTAACTGAATATCTGAAGACTGTCCCACTTCCGTTGTTACCACGACCAGTGAGAGCAGGTATACGGAAAGGTAATATTTCAATCCCTGCTATTTCAACCTTTGTATTGCCTATTGTGTCACAGGAAATACAGTTTCTACAGCCCCTAGTGGCCATCTTACCCGACCAAGAGCAGGAAATCCCACCGACTCTAACACAGGTCGAAGAGCCCATTCTACAAATGCAAACACAAACACAACAAACTCCTACACCTCAATTGTCACTTAAACGACCAGTCATCCAAATTATTGAGGGAGATAGTGCCTCAGCAGCACCACATAAGGAGTTAGTTACATCAGCCGCTCTACCTCATTCTAAACGAAGTAAACCCAATGAACCTAAGGTAACGGCAACTGTTAGTGAAACAATTTTTTCTTATCCAATGAGTGCAAATGTAAATGAGGTTGAATTGACGGGAGCAACTATCTTGAGTTCCATTTCACGGAACATAAGAGTGGTTGATGATCTTTCTAAAGATAAAATGCCTTCACAGGCATCCGAGGTGGAAATACCTACCTCAATAACTGCTGGTGAATCTTCCATTTTACGGAAAGTTCCATCGGTAGGAGGTTCTTTTATGAACCAAGTGTCTTCACAGACATTCGAGGGAAACTTGGGTTTTGTGCCATTTAATTGATTCAAGTTTAACCTCCCAGAGGGAAAATCTCTGGATCTCTTTCAAGATTTATCACTTTTTACCAGTGGTCGGCAACTCGCTTCACGCGAGGACGGAAGCTCACGAACTTTCATTGCACCATCCGTGACCTCTGAAAAAGGGGCTAGGATGATTTCATTTGCAGGTACACATATCGGTGGAAGCTCTAGAGGAAAGTTGAGGGAAACACCAACAGAACATGTAAGTGTAACCCAAACCACTAAACCGAGTGAATAGAGAGTGTTGAGTGAAACACCTGCAGAACGTACAAGTGAGCAACCTACTCAACCACATGCACCTGTAACCATAAAGGAATACAACAGACTCCTTACACGGGTCCAAATAATGGAGAAAGAGTTGTCAAATATTTGTAAGTCCATTGGAGAAATAAAAAAATTGCAACTTATTCAACATGATGCATTCCAGGTTCAATTAAGTTCCATGGCAGCCCAGTTTAGTCATGCAATCAACTCTTTGGTAAAGCCATCTTCGTCTAATTTACCAACTCCACATCCTACTAATCTGGAGGATAACCCAACTGAGGGGGAGAAGGTGGATGATCAAGAAAAATCTACTAGGCGTAAGGGCAAGGAAAAGGTTGTTGACACGGAATTAACTTTATTTTGGGAAACGAAAAGCTAATGGGAGTATTAGTGCTATGTGGAAAGAAAGTAAAGGCAAACTTGAAGATATTTTCAGTCTAGAGGAACAATTGTCTTTCACTTGGAAATCTGGAAAATGTATATATGATCCAGAATGTACATTAATATTATTTATCTTTATATTTCATTTTTTGTTGTATCAGTTGAGTTATCCTCTAGGAATTTGCTTGTCAAACCCTAACAATCAAATAGGGGGAGATTGTAAAGCATAATGTAATGTAATATGTAATAGAGGACATATATAACTCAACTAGGATAAAGTCGCTGAAAGAAGTTCATTAACATGATCAAGCCTCAGTGACAGAATAAGATGTACAGATAATTCAGTTGAAGGGCCAAAAGATTCCATGTATTTATATTATTTAAAGATACTGCTGCAGGCTAATCAATTGGAATGTAACGAAGGTGTGAAGATCAAGATCAGTGGTAGTCACTTGTGAACCAGACCAGTGCACTAAGTGTCAGCACATACGAGAAGGATCAACACATTAATTCACAGAAAGAATTGCCAAAGCCTATTGACGATCAAGGACAAACATAATATCTCAAGGTATTGTCAAAAATTAATTTACTCTGAAAATTAATTAAGTAACAGATTAATTAATTATTTATAATAAATAATTAAATTAATCTAGTACTTGAACTATTTTCCGAGAAGAATTAATTCAGCAGAATATTTGAAACAAAAGAGACAAGCCCAAAAGAAGCAGCCAAAAATAGTAATACTATGCAAGGTTACTATTCACAGTTACTATTCATGTGCAAATGGCGGCTACTATTCAAAAAGTGGTTGGATGGGGTTACTGTACAAATGACGGCTACTATTCAAAAAGTGGCTGGAGGGGCCCACGGGGGTTGTTAGAATAGTACAGCATCGTGATTTTCTAAAATCTATAAATAGGCATGTTGTATTTCATTTCAAAACACACCTCAACACACAACTTTCTCTTCTCTCTCTTATATCTTCTCTGTGTAAGCTGCTAGACAGTCCATCTAGTAGGAAAGCCGGTTTAGCCCGCTTTCAGGAAGTGTCGGGTAGAAGGTCCTCGTGCCTAAACTATCCTTAGGAGTGTCTGATTTTGTAGCTGATCCATAGGATTAGATTGTGTAGCAAACCTCCGAGTTTTATCTATTTAAAGATATTTCCCACACAGTTGTGTTATTTCGATTTAGTATTTTTGATTTCATATCCACATAAAAAATCGAAATATTTTTAAATAACGTATTCAACCCCCTTCTACGTTATTCCGGACCTAACAATATATATATATATATATATATATATATATATATATATATATATAGTAGAGTTCGAGGGAGAACCTCCCTGTCAAGAAAACCAGGAGATCCTCTCTAACACCGTTGGATTTGAACTTTAATAATGAACAAACTATAAATAAAATAATGGCAATCCTGTTATTATATTGAAGTTTAAGGTTATGTATACAAACAGCTTAAAGGAAAATGATCACATTATGTATGGAAATTTCTTCAATTTGTGATTGATCGACTGTTATCACGATTCTCCTAATGATGGAAAGAATTAGACAACCAGCATTCCTTATATAGATATAGATATAATAAATTGCAATAATCATCAATACATATCAGAGGAAGAAAAACTGAAGAGCATGAAAAAATGGCGGATGGAATTAGCAAAATCATGTATGTTCTTACAATTTACTCTTATTTTTATTGTTACGATTAAAAGGACTATGAGGGTGTTTGAGATTGCTTAAAATAAGTTACTTTTGACTTAATGGAGGTGTTTTTAACTTAAAGGAGAAAGTAAAGTTGTTTACTTTAAGTTGAATGAATGTGTTTGGGTAATTTTACTTAAAGTTAAATGGGAATTTAATAATTTTGACTTAAAGTGATATTTGACTTAAAAAAAAATTAAATTCATGATATTTAAGATTTACAAGAATTGTGAAAAAAAAAAAAAAAAACTCCATAAGTCATAAGTCATAAGTCAAAAGTACCTAAATGTAACTTCTGACTTAAAGCAGTTTTTTAACTTAAAGCCGGCTTAAAGCCACGTTACACAAATACACCAAAAACTCCTTAAAGGAGCTTTTGGCTTAAAGTGGCCTAAGCCAAACAGGCTAAGTTTCATAAAGAACATTAACTGGATCAGCTTGCATACAAAAACTGAAGATTCCTTTTAGTGTTCTAGGTCGCACGAACATATCGTTGGAATCTTAGTTTTATATGGCGAAGTTTGTGGGCTGCGCACGATCTTGTTAAGGCAGGAGCCCGACGATCGATTGGTAGTGGCCGACAAAATGGTAAGAATCACATCAGATCCTTGGATCCTGACCATGATAATCCATATATTATTTCCTGTCATCCAGGGCTTGAAAGGAAGAACAATGGATAGCTTATTGGAGGTGAAAAATAAAAGGTCGGATGTGGACCAGGTATGTGTTATGTTCGAGCCTAGAGATAGAGATTTGTTTCTGGGAATAGCGTTGAGTGATTCGACATAGAAGGATGGTTGGTACCGGAAAAAAGAAGCTTCATGAGTATATACGGTGAAGAACGCCTATAAGTATTTACAGGATTTAAAAGGGGAATGGAATTCTACAATGAATGATGCTATGTGGAGAAACATCTGGAAGATTAAAGTGCCTTCCAAGTTCCAACATGATATGGAAATCGATTTCTGGATGCCTTCCCACGAAAGCACAGTTGAGTACTAAGCATGTAAACGTGGATTTTGCAGTGTCCGTTTTGCAACAGTGATGTAGAGACGATATTCCATATTCTAGTTGGGTGTGAGTTTGCACGATCGTGTTGAAATTTGTCAATTGTTGATGTGACAGGTATATTGCAGAATGATTAACAAATAGTGTTGCGAGAGGTTCCTATATTACGTTAAATAGTGTTGCGAGAGGTTCCTGTGTTAGGCCAGATTGTCACTTTCAAGAGCACGATGCTCCAGATGATTTGCTTTCAATTGTAATGTCTGAACGTTTAGTTTATTAATAAAATTACTTTCTTTTAAAAAAAACACCTTAAAGAATCTCTAAAAAATAGAATAAAAAATCATCTTAAAATTTCTCAAAATACTTTAAAGAATCTCAATAAGTATTTTAAAAATCATATTCATTTGAAACAACTAATTAAGAATCTCAAAAATACTTAGGAGAATCTCAATATGGTCCATAAAAAATTGACATTTTATATTCATCAAAACACCTTAAATAATCTTCTATTTTTGAAAATTTGAAAGTTAATTTCCTACAATTTTAAATAATAAAACTAACATTCTTTCCCTTCTAACAATTAACACATTAAAAAACAATTAAGAAAATATTAGTAAAAAAAATAAAAATTTTAATAAATAAAAATGGTATGAAATTTGTTTGAAACACTTTAGAAAATCTTCAAAACACGTTAAAGAATTTTAAAACACTTTAAAAAATCTTAAAATGATCTATAACAAATTGATATTTTATATTCTTCAAAACACCTTAAAGAATCTCTATGAGATAAAATACGAAATTCTAAAAAAATATTATAAAAATATATATATCTTTTTTATTACATTTATGATAATTTTTTAAATTTTTCTTAATTTTTAAATAATTTAACTAACATTTTTTTTACATCTAACAAATAACATATTGAAAATTAATTCAAAAAGATTAGTAAAAAATTGTATATATACTAAATGTAAATGTCGTAAAATTTATTTGAAGTACCTTAGGGAATATTCAAATCATTTTAAAGAATCTCAAAACACCTTAAAGAATTCGTAAGAAATCAAATATAAAAAATTCTAAAATAAATTATAGAAAAAAATAAATTTTTTACAATACTTTTGACAATTTTAAATAATAAAACTACAAGATTCTCCCAAGTGATTTACACAATTTTAATAAATTCATTTTTTAGTATTTTTTTTATTAGCTCTAAGTCTTGTAACAAAGTCTTGTTGTGTAACTATGACAAGACAAGTTTCTCTAAGTTTTGTTCCTAAAAATAGAAATTCATTAGTTATTTATAATAATATATTTAGTAAAAATGTATAAGTTAAAATAATTAAATAAAAACATGAATTACAAAAAAAAAACGTTATGTACCAAACTTTTAATGTTTCGGCTATTATAATATTGTATATTGTATAGATTTATCTTCGCGAATATTATTTCAAAAAATTATAAATTGGGAGATTATTAATATTTATTATTTATTATTTTATTAATATTTATATTTAAGGTGTTGCACAATAATATATTTTTGTTACTATTTATTATATTATTAATATTTATTGAATTTTTGAATTTTTTATCTTTTTGGACCTTTAGGGTATCATTATTTTAAAAATAATTAAAAAAATTGTAAAACTGTAAATCTTTTAATAAATATAATTGATATTAAATTTAACCGAAACACTTTAGATAATCTTCAAAATACCTTCAAGAATCTCAAAAATATTTTAGAGAATCTCAATATAGTCTATAACAAATTGTCAAAACACCTTAAATAATCTCTAAAAGATAAAATAAAACTAACTAAAAAAATAAATAAAACTAGTGAATTTTTTACTATGTTTTTGATTACTTTTAAATAATTTTCAATATTTTAGAAAACTAAAATTAACATTTTTTATTTCAAACAAATAACACAATTAAAAACAAATAAAAAAATTGGTAAAAATTGTAACATTTTTTAGATATATATAAATCTAATAAAATTTATTGAAAACATTTTAGAAAATCTTCAAAAACACTTTAAATAATTTCAAACAAGGTTAGAGAATCTCAAATTGGTATATATAATAAATGAAAACTTGTATTCTTCAAAACACCTTAAAAATCAATCTTTTCGACTGGGAAATGCGAGTCTGTTTTGAATCTTATGTAAATTAAAATTACATAAGATTATGTATGTGTTCTTATGTAAATTTTTTAGATTCCATGTGTTATTATAATTAACAAAATACTTAAGAGAATCTTGGTGTATTATATAATATTTTTATTTTTTTAAAAAAATACATTTCTTCTAAAATTATGTTACATTTAGATAAATTATGTTACACACCAAGATTCTTTTACGTGTTTAAAAAAGTAAATTAAATTATAATTTGAAAAAATCTCAAAAATTAAAAATATTATTTTAAATATAAATATTATAATACTTTGAAGAATCTCAAAAGTTTTTAAAAAATTAATATAAATATGTAATAAAACAATACCACAATTTTAAAATAATTAACAAAACACCTAAAAGAATCTTGGTAGGGTACATAATATTTTGAGAATTTACAAAAAATACTAGATTTAAAGTTTCTCTTTGTAAAAATACCATCTCATTTAATTCTTTGCATATTTACTATCTTATACTTTCTTAATTGCAAAAATACTATCTTTTGTATTCAGTTGCATATGCAACTTTTTTTACTTTTCTTTTTTTTTTTAAGGTGGGTGATTTTGATGGATTTGGGTTGTAAGACCCGCCAGGGGCCATATTCAACTGAATTGCAACCACATGCAACTTTTTTTTTAAGGTAGGGTGATTTTTGTGGATTTGGGTTGCAAGGCCCCGCCAGGGGCCATATTCAACTTAATGCAATGAAAAACGAAAGTTGCATTCAGTTGCATGTGGTTGCATTCAGTTGCATAAGAAAGTTCCATTTTTCAGTTGTCATTTTCGACTTGTTTTTTGAAATCTATATTCAATTGCATGTGGTTGCATTCAGTTGCATAAGAGCATCTCCAATGGCATTGGCTAAAATGGGTGGCTAAAATGATATAAAATAGTTATTATGTAAAATTTATTGAATCTGTAAGGAGTTGTACTCCAATAGAGTTGGCTATAATGATTAGTCATATTTTAAAAATAGCAAGTTATTATTATTTCAAATTGTTAAAAATAGAATGTTTTATTTTAATATGGTAGTATTGATGATGTGGAGTTTTACTACAAGTCTTTAGGGGTTCGACAAATATAGGATTTTAGAGGATTATCTAAAATTTTAGATAACAGTAATGTCCCGTTGGAGATGATTTTTTTTTACATAATATCTATTATTTTTATTTAAGGCATGTTTGACACACTTTTAGCTAAGGGGTCTCTATGGTTGGAGATGCTCTAAGAAAGTTTCGTTTTTCCAGTTGCATCTAGTTGAATATGGCCCTTGCGGGGCTTTGCAACCCAAATCCACCAAAATCACTCCACCTTTAAAAAAAAAGTAAAAAAAGTTGCATATGCAATACAAAAGATAGTATTTTTGTAAATAAGAAAGTATTGTTGCAAGTAAGATAGTATTTTGCAAATAGTTATTCGTAATAAAAGTAAATGTGCAAAAATTTACTTTTATCAATTTATTTTTCAAAAAAGCCCTAATATATTTATACATTTTTAAAAAAAACTATACATTTCTTTTATTAAATTACATATTAAAATATCATCTAATACACCAAGATTCTCTTATGTGTTTCAAATCATTATATCAATTTATTTCCTTTTAGTATTTTATTGAGATTCCTTTGAGAATTATTTTAAAAGACATGCTATAAAAAATTGAAATTTAATTAAAATAAAATACTATTGATTTTCTTAAATTTTCGATTATCATTTATAGTGTTGAACTTGTGCCTAACTATATTCAAACTTATTTTATATCAATAAAATATTTAGTAGAATTGTAATATAAATTTCTAATAAAGCACTATTATAATTTCAAAGTAATTAACAAAATACCGAAGAGAACTTTGGTGTATTACATAATATTTCTATATATTTCTTCTTTTTAAAAAAAAAACATTATACATTTTTCTAATATTAATTTATATTTAGAAATACTATGTTACACAACAAGATTTTCTTACGTATTTCAAAAATAAATAAATTCTAATTTCAAAAAATCTCAAAATTTAAAAATATTTTTTTGAATAGAAATATTATAATGCTTTGAAGAATCTCAAATGTTAAAAAAAATTAATATAAATATCTAATAAAATACTACTATAATTTTAGAATAATTAAAAAAACACCTATGAGAATATTGGTGGGTTAAATAATATTTTTATACATTTTTTTAAAAAAAATCTATAATTCTATAATATTGTAAGATTCTCTTAAGTGTTGTACATCGATTTAATAATTATTCTAGTATTATCTAAGAGAATCTTGGTGTATTACCTAATATTTTTATACATTTTTAAATTAAAAAAACTATAGATTTCTTTTAAAATTAAATTACATATAAAAATATCATCTAATACACGAATATTTTATTAAGTATTTCAAATTTTCATTAGCATTACTGCATTAGGACAAATACATCAAAAAAGTTTGGCAATGGTTAGTGAATCATCCGAGGGTAAAGATAGGGTAAAGCCAAAGTCTTTCAAGGAAGCTCTACTTCAACAAACCCCCCACGTGTTTGTGAAAAAGCCTCCAACCAGTAAGGCGCACCATATCAATCATGAAAACAATCATTCAGTGAAGACTGTATTTATCTCGGGCTTCTCAGACTCAGTGTTGGCTAAAGAGTTATGGGTGTTCTTTAAGAAGGAGGGTCATATAAAAGACATCATCCTACCACGAAAGAAGGATAAATCCAACAAAAGATATGGGTTTGTGGTAACGCAAAATGCAGCGGAGGCAGGTGCATTAATCAATAAGCTAAATGGGAAACCGTTCGGAGGTGGCAGGATCTATCTATCCTTAGCAAAGATAGATAAGTCTGGAAGTGGGAGATCTAAAAAAGAAAGTCAATCAAGAGTGAACAAGGCACAAAGTAAAGTCAGTGGGTCAGCAAAACCAAAGGTTGGTAGTCCTGTGAAGCTTAACCGCGAGGAAACTGTAAGTTGCAAGACCCTGCAGCTGTCAGTAAATGAAGCTTACGAAAAAGAACTCAGATGTAGTCTGATTCTGCAAACTGTGAATGATGAATCTCCAGAATCAGTAAGTACCTTAGTGGAAGGCTTAGGCTTCGAAGGAGTTAAAATTAGAGGTTTATCTGCATCATCCTTCCTAGCACACTTCTCCTGGGAGGAAAACTTGGAAGAATTGGATATAGACTTCCTCAAAATAGGGTTCAAAGAAGTTCGTAAAGTGGAATGTGAAGACCTTTTGCCTTCAAGAAAAGTATGGGTAGAATGCAGGGGATTACCTCTAATCGCTTGGAAGGAAGAAAACCTCGAAAAAATTTCTGCTCCATGGGGAAAAATTGTGAAATATGCTCCATTCGTGGACCAAGAAGAATGTTTTCAATGGCCAAAGTTCTTGATGGAGACGAACTCTCTGGATGTGATTGATTTTTCAAGCAAGGCCCACATTCAAGGTAAAGAGTGGAAAATAAAATTAGTGGAAGTTAATACAATTGAGCATGCATCCTCAACAGATAGGGTAGAACAATTTAACACTCAAGGAGAAAGTAGTAATTTTGCAGAGGGTTTTGGGAATGGCAATTGGGTTGCAGACGGTGTTCAAGTTTCAAACGAGGTCATGGAGGGTAAAGAGCATGTAGGAGAAGGTAGGTCAGGTAACACAAAAGATGGAGCGGATGCGCTTCCAAGGAAAACCTCTACTGAAAATGATGAACCTAGATTATCTGAAGAAAATATGGAGCCTATCAAAAATCAAGAATCAAAAAATGAAAATGATGATAACAGCAACATAGATTGCTTCCATCAGGATTCTTCTCAAGATAACCCTTCAACGCCCAGGGATCAGCCACTAGTTATCCTTCCAGACTTTACTACAGACACAAGTGACAATTGGAATTGGTGCACTAGGGACCAATCGGTTTCTGCCTCTCTCAGCATCTCTTCAAGGTCAATGGAAAAATGCATAGAAGAGGAAGAAGAATCCGGGAAGTGTAGTTCACAGCAGTCAGTTCTCCATAACCTTCAAAGTTTAAAGATTAAGAGTAATAGAGGTAGACCTCGCAAACCATCCCTCAACAAAGAGAATAAGTTCTTTAAGGTGCCTAAACACAGGAAAAAAAGGGGTAACTCTGAAGCTAAAGGTCTCATTAGAGAGTATAATTTCAACATGGATGAAGCCAAAGCCATTTATGACACAGGGACTTGCATGGGACTTCTACCAGTTCACGAGGAGGCGCAATCTTTGCTTCTTATCAGGGAGCATCTGGAGTTATAATCTCCACTCAGGTTTTCTTTCTTTACTGTTCCACCCCTATCTGTTTTTTTATGAATCAACAAGGAATAGTCAGTTGGAATGTTAGAGGAGCATCTAATGTCACCAATCGGGCGAATATTAGGGCACTGGTAGTAGAATCAAGGGCAACGATATTGTGCATACAAGAGTCAAAAATGCATCGTTGGGACGATCGTGCCATTAAATCTCTAGGATTTAGTGGGAACGTGGGATGGTCTGAAATCCAAGCTTTTGGGTTGTCAGGTGGCCTTTTATCGGCATGGGATAAGGATATAATAACAGTCCATAATATCAGATCTTCAAGGCATTGCCGCATTGGATTTGGATAGAAGGTGTCATTGAAGCCACTCAGTATTCCTTTGCTTGCTGCAATGTGTATGCTCCGCAAGGTCCCAGGAAGAAACTTCATACTTGGGAAGAACTATCTCTCTTGATAAACCGTGCTAAAAATCTCCCTATAGTGTTAATTGGAGATTTTAATGCTGTATTGGATCCTTCAGAGCGTGAAAACTGCCAGCATAATGTTCAAGATAGCATAGCATTCTCAAACTTCATCCAATCAAACAATCTATTGGAGGTACCTATGACTAATGCAGGGTTCACTTGGCATGGGCCAGAAAATAAAAAAAGCAAACTAGACAGAGCATTGGTAAACGATGAATGGCTATCTACGGGAGAATGGAAAACAACAGCGATGAAGAGAAGAAACTCAGATCATAGACCAATATCCCTACGCTGCTCAGGTTCGATCTGGGGCCCCAAACCTTTTAAATTTTTCAACTATTGGTTAGAGGATGAATCCCTATTGAAAACTCTAAGCAAAGATTGGGAAACCTCCAGTCTCGAGTCTTTCCATGGGAAGCTTAAAGTAATTAAGGAACGTGCAAAAATCTGGAACAAAATGAGTTCCCACGATCTTACAGATCAGATAGCCTGGTTAGAGAAGAAACAAGAAGCAGCAGATGCAACGAATGCAGCCCCTCTACTCAAAATAAAGGTTAAATCAGAGCTTGAGGAACTTTACAAAAAGAGGTCTAGTTTTCTCTGTCAAAAGGCAAGAGTCAATTGGCTCCTAAAGGGTGAGAAAAATACTAAATTTTTCCATCGAGCAATAGCAAAAAGGAGAAAATCAAATCTAATTCTGGGGCTTTTATCAAATGGAAGATGGTATTCGGAGCCTACAGACATCAAAAATCACCTTTTGGAGCATTTCAAAAATGCCTTGGGACCACTCAACAAATGCAGAATCTTCCATATGCCACAAGGTTCTCTACACAGTCTATCTTCAGAAGATAGCGAATCTCTGGTAAAAGACTTCACCCTGGAAGAAATAGAGGAAGCTTTGAAAGCCACGGATGCCTCTAAGGCTCCTGGCCCGGATGGATTGAATGCAGGGGTACTTAAGTCGCTATGGCCTACAATAAAAAAGGATGTACTAAAGTTCTTTAATGACTTTCACGAGTCGGGTGCAATCCCCAGGGGCTGCAACTCGTCGTTCATAGCGTTAATTCCAAAAGTTAATAATGCTAAATCTCCTCAGGACTTCAGGCCCATAAGTCTTATGAATGCCTCAATGAAACTGCTCACCAAAGTCCTAGCAAGAAGGCTCAAACCGGTAATGGGTGGACTAGTGTCCAGTAACCAAACGGCGTTCATTCAATGGAGACAAATTTCGGATTGCATCATTCTTGCAAATGAAGCCTATGCAGCGCTAAAACAGAAACATGCGGAGGGTGTTATTCTAAAAATAGACTTTGAAAAAGCGTTTGATTCCATTGATTGGGATTTTCTATTTCAAGTTCTACAAGTAATGAACTTCAATGGCAAATGGATCAGCTGGATTAAGTCTATTCTTCAATCATCCAGAATCTCAATTTTAGTCAATGGATCGCCTTCTGAGGAATTCTCCCCAACTAGAGGATTACGTCAAGGATATCCGTTATCCCCACTTCTCTTCAACCTGGTAGGCGAAGCACTCTCCCACCTTCTGCTAAAAGATCATCAAATGGGCATTGTCTCGGGTATCAGGCTGCCACACTGCTCACGAGATCTCACACACTTGCAATTCGCAGATGACGTCATTTTATTCCTAAAGAATGATGCTCAATCTATCATAGGAGCCAAGAGGGTTCTTCAATGTTTTCAGCTTTTGTCAGGTTTGAAAATCAATTTCCAAAAAAGTTGCTTATATGGACCCTCTACACATGATGACTCAATTGAAAGGTGGGCAAACTTTCTGGACTGCAAAAAAAGTAACTCTCATTTTAAATATTTGGGAGCTATTATTGGTGCATCCCCCTCTAAGGTCGCCTATTGGGATCCCCTTATTCAGAAAATACAACACAAGTTAGAATTGTGGGACGCAGAACATTTATCAATGGCAGGGCGTTTGGTTCTACTAAAAGCTGCCCTAGATAATATTCCATCATTTTGGTTCAACCTTCATCTCATTCCTTCTACAATTTTAAACTCAATGGAGAAATCGAGGAGGAAATTTCTTTGGGGATCAGGGGGGAATTCCTCGAATAAAATGCATCTTCTAAGGTGGGATCGTATTTGCCAGGCCAAGAATAGAGGAGGGTTGGGCTTAGTCCCTTTAAAGACGAAAAATCTGGCCCTTCTAGCCAAGTGGTGGTGGAGAATCTACAATGAAAGAGACATGCTATGGAATCAAATTTTAGCACAGAGATATGGAGCTTCTGTCCAATATAATTTATTCTCCACTCAAATTAGTGCAAGCACATCTCATATGGTGATGAGTATAATCAACCTCAGGAACATAAATGGCATCTCCTCCCTTATCAATGCTGCGTCTTTCAAATGGAAAGTACGGAATGGAGAGAAAATTTTCTTTTGGGAAGATCATTGGTTTGAAGGTGGTCCACTTATGCTCCAAATGCCCAGATTATATAGAATTGCATTGACAAAGCATCTTTCAATAGCGGCTTTTAAAATAAAATGGAACAACAGGGCTGATTCTTCTAGCATTTGGTCGAGGAGCCTTCTTTCTAGGGATGCAACAGATCTCACATTCCTCTCGTCTATTATAGCTGCACTCTTTCTAAATCGAGGAGAAGACTTAATGATTTGGGTTCCTGGTAATGGGGAATTTAGTACTAAAATTTGCTCCCAAACTCTACTAGCCCAATCTGTCAGCTGTGAAGCAATATCTCCTGAATGGAAATCAATCTGGAACATCAAAGCTCCTCCAAAGATCCTTATCTTTTTGTGGAAAATTCACAGGCATATCCTTCCCACCTCTGAATTCTTGGGGAGAAAATTATCCAATATTTCCAAAATCTGCGGTTGGTGCGGCTTACAAGATGAAACAGTTCACCATCTTTTCTGGAGATGCTCCCTAGCTAGAATAGCCTGGACTTTTATTGGAAAATGGTGGAGCTATACAAAAGAACTTCAAGCAATAAGTCGGTTCTCGCTGATCAATATCATCAAGATCAGCAATGGGCATTTTCACAGGAAATTATGGGGACTAGTAGTATCAGCATCCCTCTGGTCTATTTGGCTGGCCAGAAACGAATGCAAATTCTCAGGGGTGCGTGTTTCTGAAAAATTATTGGAATTTCTCTTATTAGAGAGAATCAACAAATGGGGAAAAGCTGCAAATATACTATCCTTCGGGAACGAGCCCCTATGGATGTCCAATCCTCATGGGGCAATAGCAGTCCATTTATACAAGGTTAGAAGGGAATACTGGGACTACAAGAAAGTAGCGTTTGACTTTGTATGTGCGGTGGATGGAGCATGGTATGTTAGTGACTTAGGACCAATGGGTGGGATAGGTGGTCAAGTGCTTAACAGAACAGGAAATATAATCTACTCATTCGCAGGGCCTTTGAAGGTTCGTAATAGTCTGGAGGCAGAAATTGAAGCTATTCTGCATGTTGTTAACTTAGTTATTGAAAAGAAATTCCAAAATGGTAAGATGGTGATTTGCTCAGACTCGACGGAAGCATTGGCCCAGATCCGTAATGGCCTCCCTTTTTATTCTCCTATCCATGGTCAAATTAGTAATCTCAAATCCATGGTCAACAATAATTTTTTTTTTGGACTTTGTTCCAAGGGACCTGAACGAGAATGCAGACTCTCTAGCAAAACATGGGACCTCAAAAGCTCAATTTAGCTACTTCTGGCCCTAATTTGCAGTGGTTGAACAACAAGAATGAGGTTGAAGCAATATTTTTCTTCCTGGCAAAAATAAGGCATAGTTTGATATTATTAGGATAAGGGAACAAACTACACGCCAGTAGTACCAAAGAAGGAGTCACTGTGGGAAGAATTTCTTTTATTCAACATGTAGCGAATGATGATACTCCTTTTCGACATCCTTTCAAATTCCTGCAAATTTCTGGTGAAGGAGTTAATATTACCAGTATGGATCTTCCCCAGTGGCCCTGCAAAACTCGAACTCGGAGGGCAAGGAGAAAGTTTATTCAGTGTTTGTCTCATACAACAACGGGTATTCTCAGGAAACAAACTATTTTTGCATGGTGTTGAGGTCCCCAATTTAAAGCAATCTGAGATACAGGTGGAAGTCAATGTTGAAGGTGCAAAAGTCGAATATATGCTCCAAGCGTTTAATTCATGCAAGCAGTCTCCCATCAGTGCTGTTATTCCCTAGTATTGGATTTAAGCAGTGGTATGTTAGCATATAACGTGGACAGGATTTTAGGCAGCGGTATGAACTATGGAGAGGTATGAACAGGTATGAACTCTGGATATGCTAGGGGGGCAGTGGTTTGTTTGTGTAGTTCATTTAGTATTCTATGCAGGCTATTTTCTTTTCCTGTGCGTGTAATTCTCAGGCTTGGCCTGTTTCTTTCAATATATTTCTTCTGCTTAGCAAAAAAAAAAAATATTTATTTTTCTTATCTTTTTAGATTCCTTCAAGAATTATTTTAAAAGACATGCAATAAAAAATTAAATTCTAATTTTAATTTTTTTTGTAAAGTTTCTCAGATGAATCATTTGTAGTGTTGTACTTGGGCTTAACTATATTCGAAACTTATTTTAGATCAATAAATATTTAGTAGGATTTTAATATAAATATCTAATAAAGTAGTATTAGGATTTCAAAATTTTTAATAAAACACCTAAGAGAATTTTGGTGTATTACACTTAAAATGGATTGTCTTAAGAATCTCAAAATAATAAAACACTTGATAGAATCTTAAAAATAAGTTTTTTAATTGATTAGATAAAATTGTACAAAACTAATCAAATGCTAAAATAAGGTTTTTTAGCAAAAAATATTACGATAACAAAATAGCAGTAGAATCTTGAAATAAAAAATTTTTCCCAAAAAAATCTTAAGATTAAAAATATATTGTTGGTTCTTAAGATTCTTTTAAAGGTTCTATAAAGTATTCCATATATAAAACAGTTGTAGAGTACATTAGCCCTTAAATTGGTTTCAAATTATATCTAATCGTATATAAGTTAAAAAAATTCACTCACTATAAATTAAATCTTTTACAAAATCTTTATTTTATGGAAATAGAAATCTTTGATATTGCAATAAAAATCATATTTTTTTTAATTTTTTGGTGTTCTCAATATTTCAAATCTCTTGATTGATTCTTAATATCTATTACTCTCTATATCATTGAATAGCTCATCATGCAGGTGTTAAGAAAAAAAATGGAAAGAAACTTATTGACTAAATATAAGGAATGTCACATTGTATATTTATTTCTTTGTTCATGAGTTTCCTAATCTGAATATAGATAAATTTGATTTTAAATATATTCATTTTTAAAAATTTCATACGTAAAGAAAGAATAGATTTATTTTTTCTCCATTGATAACCAAAATGAAACAGTGTGAATTCAGAAAGATTTTTATTCAATAATTGATTATAGTTATTAGTGATATTGATTTAAGCAATATATTAATTCCAAAACAAAAAATATCTTCATATATCCAGAAAAATATTCTGTAAAATGTGATGAGGAATGAAAAAAGAAACTGAATCAATCAATATTGATTGATTGGTTGTCATATTTAGATTGATAGAATTGTCTACAGAATATGTTTACACATTTTAGTTTACCTAATCTGCCCTTGCTACTTTAATAAGGTATGTTTGAATTATATTTAAATTTATATTGTCATTATTTGACAACCATCAGATCAAAAGGTAATGAATGGCTAAGAAGGTGGTGTCTCAGTTCTCCAAGTAGCTAAGGTTCTCCCTCGAGCATGAGCCTATATATATATATATATATATATATATATATATATATATACCAGTTGCATTCAGTTGCTGATTATGTGGTTGCATTAAGTTGAATATGCCCTTGCGGGGCCTTGCAACCAAAATCACCCAACCATTTTAAAAATAAAAAGTTGAATATGGTTGCATTTGGTTGAATATTGCCCCTGGCGGGGCCTTGCAACCCAAATCCGCCAAAATCAAAATCACCCCACCTTAAAAAAAGTTGAATGTGGTTGCATTTAATTGAGTATTGCCCCTAGCGGGGCCTTGCAACCCAAATCCACCAAAATCATCCCACCTTTAAAAAAAGTTGAATGTGGTTGCATTTGGTTGAATGTGGTTGCATTCAGTTGCAACCAAAATATCACTCCACCTTAAAAAAAAAGTGTTGAAGTCGTGGTTGAATGTGGTTGCAACCCAAAATCCACCAAAATATCACCCCACCTTAAAAAAAAAAGAAAAAAGGTACACAAGTCGAAAAAAGGTACCCCGCCATTTTATTAGTATTTTTGCAATTTTGAAACTTAGTTTAGTAAAATTGCAATTAATTAAAGGAGCTGGTATTTTTGCAAAAAGAAACTTTAAATCTAGTATTTTTGATAAATATACTAAAATATATTATTTTTTCTATTTTTAATAACTAATAAAAAAATTTCACATCAAATATATCATCTTTAAAATTTTTTCTAACTATTTTTTCCTTTTCTAAAAACATTATAAGAAATTATATTTAATAAGATAAAATATTAAATTTTAATATTATAATTAAATTTAATTCTATTTATTTATGATATTATAATTATCATTATAATTATAATTACTAATAATTAACCAATTACCCTTTTCAACTAAAATATGTCATCTTTTCTATTTTTTATTTTTTCCCCAGTAAAACCTATCCGGGTAGACTTATTTAAGTAAAATAAAATAATATTATTATAATATTCCCTCAATCCCTTTGAATTCTTTACGTTTGCGGACCAGTTTCCGGCACGGTCAATCCTATTTTTATACAAAAAAAAAAAAGAAAATATCAAAAATAAGTTATAGAACTATCCTTAAAATGCACATTAAAATGCGTGTCAGATACGCACTTTTTTATGTAAAGAAATGGGTGGGACAGAGGGAGTAACTAACAACTAACCGATTACGTTTTTTTATATTTTTAAACTGAAATCAATTCTTTTCTAAAAATATCACGGACAGCATGTATATAATAGTTTTCAAGAAAAAAAATATGTATTTAATTATTATTAGATCATATCATTTAAAATTTTAAGCCTACAAAATTAATACCTTAAAATTTTTAATTCAAATTAAAAAAATTCTATTATATCAAAGAATATACCCCACAACTCATGTTCTCGAACTTACTGTTCTCCAGTAAGTTTCGTTTAAATTTTGTATTTTATGTTATCACTATACTATTGATTGAGATTTATTTTTCGATTGTTTTTGTTCCATGCAATATGAAGAGGAATAATATCGGAATAAAATCGCGAATCCACAACACCCAAACATAACTCAGTAAATAAATCATTAAATAAATCATGAAACCTTATTTTATACTCTCTATTTATTTTGTATCGCTACATATTAGTTGAGTAATTTTTCCATCAATATGAAAAATACAAAAGATAAAAATATATAATATCCGCAAGACAGAAATTTTATTTTCAAATATTGCATATCTCTGAAAAACTCTAAGTTATATTTCATCCCACAGACAAAAAATTTAAAACCAACATTTTATGTGAAAACTTTAAAAGTGAATACTTTTTTTTTTGCAGCATTAAAAGTGAAAACTTATGGGTCATTTGTTAAATCTGAACACATTTTTCTGGGTAGTTAATATTTCTGAATGATTAATAATCTGGATTATCTGGATCGTAAATAAATCTGAATGATCTGTATGATTGTTATGCTATAATTACGCAAGCGCACGTAGTCACAAGTAATACAATTAAAGTTCGTTCCACAGAGATCTGGTTAAGTTTTACTCAGAAAATATGCTTATGCAACAATGTATGGTTTTAATTCACTGCCAGGAAAAATAACAAATTTTGGTTTGATTAAACTAAGATGCAAATTATAAATTTAAGAATTAACTAATTGACAAGAATTAAAATCGAATTACGTATATGAGAATAAACATGGAATCCTAGTTTCATTATCTACTTCACTTAGAGTTGCAGCCTTTAATCAATACATGCGATGGTTTTGATATCTGATCGAATAACACGAAACAAGTAAAAGTTACCTCTCGGTTTACTAGTACCAATCTACGCATACATCCACAAAAGAGATAGAAGATGAATAGGCACCTATTATGTTTAGACCCTATATCTCTATAGAATTTGAAAACAAAAAGGTTTAAGCACAAGTTATCCACTTAGATCACATAGGGTAGCATAATATCTCTATTGATGCCACAAATCATGATGTTAAAACATCAACTTATCCTATGCTAGCATGACAAGTTCTAAATCTCAAGATCCACTCTCGTTTAGCAAGAGATTAACATATTAGATGTTCGCGACACACCTAAATACATGAAGTACAACCATACAAGGATATCAAGAATTCACCACACATAAATCTTTAAGGCATGCAAACTACTAAGCTACATAGATAAATCCACTAGGATCCCACGATAACGATTAGTTCATAATCGAACCTTTCGTCACCATGGGATTTGATGAAAGCATGGTATCAAACAAGATAAAGAAGATGAGTAAATCAATAATAGAATAAGGTTTAGCGAACAAATCCGGAAAAGTAACAAGCATCCAAAAGATACGCCTAACAAAGGAATACAAGAAAACTATGTCTAGATCTTCTTGTCGTCACAATCCTCGCCTTGGCTTCTCAATCTCGTGCTCTGAACGAATTATGGTGTGTAGGTCATGTTTTTATGTGCCCCAAGGTGTGTATTTATAGTCCCAAGTGCCCTCTTGACCAAGTAATTACCGTCTTTGATTTAGGATAGAATTCCGGTAATTTTCCTTTCTTGAATGAAATAGAATTGCAATTGCCATGTTTGAATTGAAGTCCAGAAGTTTATAACCGTCCACACATCTTCCATAATGATTAGGAGAAGAAATCGTATCAGTTTCCTAGTTTAAATGGAATTCCAGGAAGTTTCTGCCAGCACCCCGCGCGCCTGCGCGCACCACAAGCATAATCCTCACGCGCCCGCGCTGATTTCTCTGTTCTTACTCCCGCGCGCGCCCTCCTGTGTTATCCAGGCGCGGCCGCGCCAAATCTATTGTGCTTGTAGCTTATTTTCTTCAAATTGTTGATTAACTTCCGCTTTTGATTGCAACTCCAACCACTTGTTCTCTTGACTTTAAAAACATCATATACTCACTGAGAACTCCATATCTTCACCTAGAAATACACCTTGCACAATTCTCAAACAAACGGATTAAAACACACCAATACTTGAGATACAAAACACCAATTTAAGCCGAAATGGAACGATCCAAGTGGATATAAATCCACTTATCACACCCCCAAACTTAAACCGATGCTTGTCCTCAAGCATAAACAGACAAAAATATATACAACTAACTAGTACCACTTCCGTAGGTGATCACGGTTGCATTTGGCATATGCAACAAGCCCTTTAAACCCCTAGGCAGCCCTAGTGAACGAGTAAGGTCTCGTGAGGGCCTATAGTGAATGTACCCACAAAATCCAATGCAATGCAATGCATGAATGCAACTAATATGAAAATGCAAGATCCCCTTCAAACTCACTAAAACCAACTAACAAGCAAATATCTCAAAGAATGCAACAAATCCAAGCAGAGCTCGACTAAGTCCCCGTATACTAACAATACATGAACAGAAACGTGCGTGTGTGCGTCAAAAAATCATACATGTTTTCCGTCAAGACAATCATAGGTTTATAACTAGAATAGACTGTAGACACTCCATAACCTAGGAACACCTCCACCCTCATCCAAGGTAGACATAAACTCATGCTTTATTACTAAACTACGACACTATATACAATACGCATGCTTATTTAACCGTGCAATGAATGAGACCCCAAAAGGCTTATACAATAATACCCATGTAACGAGTGTTAGGTCAGCAATCCCAAACCACAAGGGCTTTAGGTTACTAGGACTAAGTCCCCTCAGACTTAATTACTCGAGTATTAAAGAGCTCACTCTGATTATTTTTTTTTATTTTTTTTTTGCTAATCCACTCTGATTAATTTTGCATATAAACAAACAAAAATTTGACTCTTTTTTTTTGATTTTTTTTTCCTTTTTTTTTCCCCGCAATCTGGAATGAGCCTTTCTCATTTCCAACCTTAGACTACTCATATAAATATGAGTCGGCTACTAGCCATTTGACGCCTAGCCATTATTAACAATTATTACAACTAGCATGAAATTCCTGTTTTCCCCCAAACTTAGACTTTAGTGTTCCTACGCTATAAAGGGAATAACGAAAATTCTAAGAATAAACAAGTGATTAAATCTCAAACATCCAACAGGCATGACCCTAACCTAGCCCAAAAGCACCCCAATGAGACTGTGTAATTAATTTTGTTCCGGTAACATGCAAGTCAATTCCTAGGAACTATAAATCAGCCCTGTACTCATCATCATCACACTCAATTAAACATCTACCTCTCAATCAGAATCAGCTCGTCCTAAGGGATCATGAAAAATGCATGTCATGAAAATGCAACTAATATGAACTCACATGGTAAAACAAACAAAAATAACAGAATGTCCTATATGAAACAAACGTAAATATCACGAACATATATGCATGAATTATGACTAATATGCAAAACATGATATCCTACATGAACACAATGAGATACTAATACTACATCTACAATACTTTACCCCCAAACCACCCCCAAACTTAAGATATTCAATGATCTCATTGAATGGAAGTAAATACGAGGGTAAGTAGAAACATACCTACGCCGTAGCGTCATCACCCTCCTCCGGTGGAGAATCAGGCGGTGGATAAACAGTGTCCGATCCAAAGACTAGCCACTTAACATGGATACCACTAGCTCCAAACGCAGTACTGAAAGCCTGAGTCAATCTCGCTAAAAAACGGCTCTGACTCTCATACAAGGCATCCATACGCCTCATCATCCGCCTATCATGGGAAGCACTCGAGACTGCAACAGGAGCCTGCTGAACTGGAGGAGCCCCATCTATCTCATAACCCAACCCCGCAGGATGAGGAATGCCGCCAGGCCATTCCACCAACTTCGACACATCAATGGGTCCAGCCGGCATCTGAATCTGCTCCTCGAAAGACCATGTAACCCCAGCCATCGAGCACAGCCTCGTAACAATAGAGCCATAAGGGACCGCTCTTGTCGAACCCCTCAAGAACCGGAGCATACTCTGATTAACCAAATATCCCACATCTATATAATGCCCATTCAGAATACCCCACAACAAAATAGCCCTCTCCACTGTCACCTCATGTGTATGCGTAGTAGGCAACAGATTAGCACAAATGAACGAGTTCCAAGCCCTAGCATACCTGTTCATAGTGGCAGCTGAGAAAGTAGCCTTCTCTATCGACCCTGCCTTCAGCTTCCAAGTCGTCCCTGGCACACACAGACGTGCCAATACAGCATCCAAATCAACCTCAGACCTGGACTTAAAAGTCCAGTCCTCCACCCCAGGAGGTCTATCCGGCAACCCAAGCAAAAGTCGAATAGCACGTGCAGTATAATCCACAGTAACACCTCAAACAATCGAATAACCATCCCTAGTCTCCTTAGCATTAGCATAGAACTCCCTGACTATGCTCAACGGAACTGCGGATGCAATCTCACAAAGACTCAGCCATCCCCTCTCCTGTACCATACCCAAAATCTCACCATCAGCAGCAGTCACCAACCAAATCCTATCCTTTGCTATAGACCGAGTCATCAATTTACCATACTCAGTCTGAGCCTCAACGGACCGAAACTTATTCATATCATCATCCGAACTCGAATCCGAAGCCGACCGACCACGGGAACTACTACCCACTAACCGATCTCTCTTTGGTGCCATAACAACCAAGAATAACAGAAAAATCACCACACAAACTTGCCAAATTCGACCAAAATCTGCCCCCAATTCTCACACACAAACCCACAATTCTCAAGTACCACAATCCGATAAATAAAAATTAAAGAATAAGAATGTACCCAATCGAATTTGTAGAGGTAGCACCTGCAAAATCACTCCCCCAAACTTGAAATTCGTAGCTCCTTGAATGTCTAATTAGGGTTTGAGAAGTGATAAGGATAGTGAGTATATATGTATGTATAGGTGGATGTATAGGTTTGTGTGAATGTGATTTGTAGTGAGGAGAGGAGATGATGAGTTTAGGGATTGAGTTTAGAGATGTAAATAGGCTGGTTTGAGATTAGGGTTCGACAAAAATTGATTTTGGAGACAACACTTTCAACTGCTGTGTCTTTGGGTTTTCTATTTTTTTTTTCTTTCCAGGCCTCCCGCGCGGCCGCGCCCACTCCAAGCTTTTCTCCGCGCGCCTGCTCCCAGCAGAAATTCCAGAATTTTTCTATTTTTTTTAAACAAACTCCTACCTTCACGTACTTCCGAAACTTCACGTTTTTGACAAAACGGCGGCAACCTTCTCACGGTTTACCGTTCCTCCATAATAAGGCTTAAGTCGATGTCCATTAACTTTAAAAGCATCATTGAAAGATCCCCTAAATATCTCCACCGCTCCATGTGGAAATACCTCCTTGACTGTAAAAGGACCCGACCACTTTGACTTGAGCTTTCCAGGAAAAAGTTTAAGGCGAGAATTATAAAGCAAAATGTGTTGACCCGGCACAAATGTTTTATGCACCAACTTCCTATCAAGCCACCTTTTAACCTTCTCCTTATACATCTTAGCATTCTCGTAAGCCTGCTCACGGAACTCCTCAAGCTCATTCAACTGAAGTAGAGGTTTTTCACCCGCAACTGAGATATCCAAATTTAACTTCTTCAACGCCCAATAAGCCTTGTGCTCTAGCTTAGCCGGGAAATGACAAGCCTTCCCAAAAACTAACTGATAAGGAGACATCCCAAGAGGTGTCTTATAAGCAGTTCTATACGCCCAAACCACCTCGTCTAACTTCAAAGACCAATCCTTCCTAGATGGATTTACCACTTTCTCGAGAATTCTTTTAATTTCACGATTCGAAACCTCCGCTTGACCATTAGTTTGGGGATGATAAGCAGTGGCAACACGATGCGTCACATTATACCTTGCCATCATAGCAGTAAATTGACGATTACAGAAATGCGTCCCCTCATCACTGATTATAGCTCGTGGAGTCCCAAAACGCGTGAAAATCTGCTTGTGAAGAAAATTCAGCACCACCTTAGCATCATTGGTCGGTAAAGCCTTCACCTCGACCCATTTAGACACGTAATCCACAGCTAACAAAATGTATTGATTATTGCAAGATGAAACAAACGGACCCATGAAATCAATTCCCCACACATCAAAAATCTCAACTTCAAGGATAGTGTTAAGAGGCATCTCGTTCCTCCTAGAGATATTACCAACCCTTTGGCATCGATCACAACTCATCATGAACCTATGAGAATCCTTAAAGAGAGTTGGCCAATAGAATCCTGCTTGAAGTACTTTCTGAGCTGTTTTATCACCACCATAATGGCCTCCATATGTGGTAGAATGACAATCATGCAAAATACTTTCCGTCTCACTATAAGGAATGCACCTCCTCAAAATCTGATCCACACCAAGCTTGAACAGGAATGGCTCGTCCCAACGGTACCACTTCACATCATGTAGAAACTTCTTCTTTTGAGCATAAAAAAAGTCCGGGGGAATGACATTACTAACAAGATAGTTCACATAATCTGCAAACCATGGCTCTTCACCTTGCACCCCAAAAAGTTGTTCATCGGGAAAAGATTCATTAATAAGAGATTTGGCATGTGAATCCTTACCGTGGTCCTCCAAACGTGATAGATGATTAGCCACCTGATTTTCAGTGCCTTTCCTATCTTTGATCTCCACATCAAATTCTTGCAATAACAGCACCCAACGAATCAATCTAGGCTTTGAATCCTTCTTTGACATGAGATATCGAATAGCAACATGATCCGTATACACAATCACCTTCGTACCAAGCAAATAAGATCTGAATTTCTCGAAAGCATAGACAACTGCTAACAACTCCTTCTCAATAGTGATGTAGTTAAGCTGGGCATCATTAAGGGTTTTACTAGCATAGTAAACCACATGAAAAACTTTATCCTTCCTTTGCCCAAGCACATCTCCAACAGCATAGTCACTAGCATCACACATAAGCTCGAACGGTTCCTCCTAATTAGGTGCATTAATGACAGGTGTAGTAGTCAACTTCTTCTTCAAGAGCTCAAAAGCCGCAAGGCACTCATCATAAAACTTGAAAGGAACATCCTTCTCCAACAGATTGCACAAAAGGTTTAGAAATTTTCGAGAAGTCTTGAATGAATCGCCTATAGAATCCCGCATGACCAAGAAAACTGCGAATTCCTTTAACAGAGATAGGTGGAGGAAGATTCTCGATTGTCTCCACCTTGGCCCTATCCACTTCAAGCCCCTTGCTAGATACCTTGTGCCCAAGAATAATTCCTTTTTGCACCATAAAGTGACACTTCTCCCAATTAAGCACCAAGTTAGTCTCCACACAACGCTTCAATACCAAACCAAGATTATGCAAGCACTCGTCATATGAAGTACCAAAAACTGAGAAGTCATCCATAAAGACCTCCACATTCGAGCCAATCATGTCTGAGAAAATAGCCATCATGCACCTTTGAAAAGTAGCCGGAGCACCACAAAGTCCGAAAGAAACTCGTTGAAAAGCAAACGTGCCAAAAGGACATGTAAATGTGGTCTTCTCTTGATCTTCTGGAGCAATGCAAATCTGATTATAACCATAATAACCATCAAGCAAACAATAATACTCGTGTCCCGCCAATCTATCTAACATATGATCAATGAATGGAAGAGGAAAGTGATCTTTTCTTGTAGCTTTATTGAGCTTTCGATAGTCCATGCAAACTCTCCACCCCGTGACTGTTCGAGTAGGGATGAGCTCGTTCTTCTCATTAGAAACAACTGTCATGCCTCCTTTCTTTGGCACACATTGAACCGGACTCACCCAAGAACTGTCTGAGATAGGATAGATAATACCAGCATCTAACCACTTTAGAATTTCCTTCTTCACCGCCTCTTTCATAATCGGATTTAGTCTTCTTTGATGTTCGACAGTAGGCTTAGCTCCTTCCTCTAGTAGAATTTTGTGCATGCAATAAGAAGGGCTGATTCCCTTGATATCTGCTATGGTCCAACCAATTGCTGACTTGAACTCCCTCAAGATTCGCAATAGCTTTTCTTCCGCACTAGCTGACAAGTTAGAAGCAATAATAACAGGTAATGTAGATGCATCACCAAGAAAAGCATACCTCAAGTGCTCAGGAAGTGGTTTGAGTTCAAGTGTAGGAGCTTCCTCAATAGATGGTTTAAAACGCCCCTCCAAATTTTTCAGCTCTGCTAACCCAAGAGATTCAAAAGGCATGTCAACTCTCCTTCTCCACGGAGCTGAATTCAATTATTGTAACTGCTCGGCTATATCGTCCTCTTCAAAAGCAGAATCACCCACTAAAACTTTTTCCAAAGAATTAGACTTTAGCAACTGCTCAATCTCCATAGTAACTGTAGAATCGACCAAATCCACCTTCAAGCATTCTTCTTCATCTATAGGAAATTTCATGGCATCGAACACATTAAAAGTGACATTCTGGTCTTGCACCCTCATAGTGAGTTCCCCTTTCTGCACATCAATCAAAGTACGGCCCGTAGCCAAGAATGGTCTTCCCAAGATTATGGGGATCTTTTTATCTTCCTCGAAATCCAGGATCACAAAATCTGCAGGGAAGATGAGCTTATCTACTTTCACCAAGACATCCTCCACTATGCCTCTAGGATATGTGATAGATCGATCAGCCAACTGCAAAGAGATGTTAGTTGGCTTTGGTTCCGGTAAACCAAGCTGCATGTAGACTGACAAGGGCATGAGATTGATGCTAGCTCCCAAATCACACAAACACTTGCTGAAAGAAAGGTTGCCAATAGTACACGGGATGGTGAAACTTCACAGATCTTTAAGTTTAGGTGGCAACTTTTGTTGCAGAACGGCACTACATTCTTCCGTCAGAGCAATGGTCTCTAATTCATCGAGCTTCAATTTACGAGATAAAATACCCTTCATGAACTTGGCATAGCTCGGCATCTGTTCAAGAGCTTCCGCAAAAGGAATGTTAATCTGTAATTTCTTAAACACCTCTAAGAACTTAGAAAACTTCTTGTCCAAATTCTGCTTCTGGAGCCTTCTAGGATATGGAGGAGGAGGATAGATCTGAGTAGACTGCTCCACAGAAGTTTTAACAGGTTCCTTGCTCTTCTCTACTTCACCATCTACCTCATCAGCTATTAAATCAGATTTCTCAATTTCGGGCATTGCAGATTTTTCAACTTACTGATTCTGCACTTCTTCATCTTCTTTAGCGGCTGATTTTGGATCTGATGTAACCTTCCCTGATCTCAAAGTCACAGTTTTCACCTATTCTTTGTTGTCCATCCTACCTTGATTAGTCTCTGTATCACTAGGAAGAGTTCATTGTGGCCTACTAAATAAAGCACTTGAAATCTGTCCCAGCTGGCTCTCCAAGATCTTTTGATAAGCTTGCAGATTCTTCACCATCATCCTCAAATCATCCATCTCTGATTTTTCATTAGAAGTTTGCCCCGAATGAGCCTGGGGATGTTGCTGCTAAAATCCAGGAGGTTGATATGGTGCCCTTGAAACATAAGGCTGTTGATAGCCTTGATTGAACGGCTTTGCTTGCTGATAAGGTTGTTGTGCACTTTGATTGTTGCTCCAGCTGAAGTTGGGATGATTCCTATTATTAGGATGATAAGTGGCTGGAACTGGTGCAGCAGGTCTCTGAAAATTACTCACGAACTGTGCTGATTCAGAAGAGATAGCACACTGATTCGTCTCATGTGCGCCCGCACATAACTCGCAAACACTAGCAACCTGCTGAACTCCATAATTTGCAAGAGAATCCACCTTCATTGTCAAAGCCTTCAACTGAGCTGCAATAGCTGAAGCTGTATCCACCTCGAACAAACCTGCTACCTTGCCTTGAGAAAGCCTCTGGGTTGGATTCTGATATTCATTGGCAGCCATCGTCTCAATAAGTTCATAAGCTTCATCATAGTTCTTAGCCCAAAGAGCTCCTCCTGATGCTGCATCTAGCATAGGTCTAGATTGTGCTCCCAACCCATTATAGAAACTATTGATAACCATCCAGTCAGGCATGCCATGATGTGGACACCTACGAAGCATCTCCTTGTATCGCTCCCATGCCTCACTCAAAGATTCTCCAGATTGCTGTTGAAATTGGGCTAACTGGTCCCTCAATGCTGTAGTCTTCGCCATAGGGAAGAATTTAGTAAGAAATTTCTGAGCAAGATCCTCCCATGTAGTAATGGAGCTTGGTGGCAAAGAGTGTAACCAGCCTTTAGCCTTATCCCACAGAGAGAATGGGAAAAGCCTCAACTTGATAGCATCATCCGAAACACCATTGAATTTGAAAGTATCACAGATCTCGATAAAGTCCCGAATATGCATGTTAGGATCCTCCGTAGAAGCACCCCCAAACTGGACCGAATTCTGCATCATCTAAATAGTGCTCGGCTTGATCTCGAAGTTATTAGCTGTGATGGCTGGCCTGATAATACTCGACTGGATATCATTGATCTTCGGCTGTGAATACTCCTTCAAAGCCTTAGCATCACCCATTGCTACTGTAGTTTCAGTTTCCTCGATCTTATTCTCTAAATTCTCAACACGATCGTCTTCCGCCAGTTCTTGCTTACGAGCTTGCGAGCGTGTTCGCATACAAACCTAAGTACCTGAAACACCACGAGACAAATAAACTAAGTAAGAAATTCGAGTCAGTGAACGCTAACGACCACTACTGACAAGCACATAAACTAAAAATAAAACACCGATGATCCCCGGCAGCGGCGCCAAAAACTTGTTATGCTATAATTACGCAAGCGCACGTAGTCACAAGTAATACAATTAAAGTTCGTTCCACAGAGATCTGGTTAAGTTTTACTCAGAAAATATGCCTATGCAACAATGTATGGTTTTAATTCACTGCTAGGAAAAATAACAAATTTGGGTTTGATTAAACTAAGATGCAAATTATAAATTTAAGAATTAACTAATTGACAAGAATTAACATTGAATTACTTATATGAGAATAAACATGGAATCCTAGTTTCATTATCTACTTCACTTAGAGTTGCAGCCTTTAATCAATACATGCGAGGGTTTTGATATCTAATCGAATAACACGAAACAAGTAAAATTTACCTCTCGGTTTACTAGTACCAATCTACGCATACATCCACAAAAGAGATAGAAGATGAATAGGCACCTATTATGTTTAGACCCTATATCTCTATAGAATTTGAAAACATAAAGGTTTAAGCACAAGTTATCCACTTAGATCACATAGGGTAGCATAATATCTCTATTGATGCCACAAATCATGATGTTAAAACATCAACCTATCCTATGCTAGCATGGCAAGTTCTAAATCTCAAGATTCACTCTCGTTTAGCAAGAGATTAACATATTAGATGTTCGCGACGCACCTAAATACATGAAGTACAACCATACAAGGATATCAAGAATTCACCACACATAAATCTTTAAGGCATGCAAACTACTAAGCTACATAGATAAATCCACTAGGATCCCACGATAACGATTAGTTCATAATCGAACCTTTCGTCACCATGGGATTTGATGAAAGCATGGTATCAAACAAGATACAGAAGATGAATAAATCAATAATAGAATAAGGTTTAGCGAACAAATCCGGAAAAGTAACAAGCATCCAAAAGATACGCCTAACAAAGGAATACAAGAAAACTATGTCTAGATCTTCTTGTCGTCACAATCCTCGCCTTGGCTTCTCAATCTCGTGCTCTGAATGAATTATGGTGTGTAGGTCATGTTTTTAATGTGCTCCAAGGTGTGTATTTATAGTCCCAAGTGCCCTCTTGACCAAGCAATTACCGTCTTTGATTTAGGATAGAATTCCGGTAATTTTCCTTTCTTGAATGAAATAGAATTGCAATTGCCATGTTTGAATTGAAGTCCAGAAGTTTATAACCGTCCACACATCTTCCATAATGATTAGGAGAAGAAATCGTATCAGTTTCCTAGTTTAAATGGAATTCCAAGAAGTTTCTGCCAGCACCCCGCGCGCACCACAAGCATAATCCTCGCGCGCCCGCGCTGATTTCTCTGTTCTTACTCCCGCGCGCGCCCGCGCGCCCTCCTGTGTTATCCAGGCGCGGCCGCGCCAAATCTATTGTGCTTGCAGCTGATTTTCTTCAAATTGCTGATTAACTTCCGCTTTTGATTGTAACTCCAACCACTTGTTCTCTTGACTTTAAAAACATCATATACTCACTGAAAATTCCATATCTTCACCTAGAAATACACCTTGCACAATTCTCAAACAAACGGATTAAAACACACCAATACTTGAGATACAAAACACCAATTTAAGCCGAAATGGAACGATCCAAGTGGATATAAATCCACTTATCAATGATTACAAATCTGGATGATCTAAATGATTAATATATATACTCTACATGATTAAAAAAATTAGACGATCTGAATGATAAATTTATGATTTGAATTTGATTTAACCATGGCAAGTTTGCAACTTATTAAGTTACCTCTTATGCAATCCAAAATGATATCAATTACTAATTTTTTTAATGTTGTATTTGTGTTTGATTTTGATTGATAGCAGTTGCAAATATGGTTACAAAATTGGAAATTGTACTTTTGCAAAAAAAATTCTGATTTTTTTTTTTTGCAAATTTTTTTTTTAAAAAGATCGTAGTTTTACAAAAAAAATCGAAACTTAGTATTTATGAAATAACCCCTAAAATTTGCTTAAACATATTCGTAGCATAGTAATAAAATAAAAAAAGAATATTATATTATATTATGAATAATAAAATATTAAGTATTAAAAATAAACTTGTAATTATAATAATAATAAAAATACTTGTATAATAACGTTGTTGTGAATCATATTGAGGAACCATTCAGCTTAAATTTTGAGATAGTATGGTCCAGAGGATTTTAAGTGTCGTTCAGGAAATGCAATAGTTTAACAAATGATCTGAAGCAATCAAACCCTATCGTCCAGTAAACAATATTTTTTAAACAAACAGCCTGGACCACTAGATTGTTCTCATTCAGCCATTTTAGTACGGTTCAGTGGTTAACAAATGGGGCCGTAATACAGTAAACAAAAACCAAAGTCGAGTTTACATCTGTACAACCTACCAAATACGAAAGAGAAGATTAGAAACTCAAAATAGTTATCCCGAGCCCAAATAGGCTTACATGATGGGCTACTCGCACAACGATATCACGGGCCCAAATTGAGCTTACAGTATGGCCATAGTATTTTCTATGTCTCATTTTCTCCATAAACATTACTTGTAATTAGGGCTGCACATGGGTTTCGAAAACCGACCAAACCGACCCTCTTTTTAACCGTTCAAACCGAACCATCCAAAACCGTGGGTTAAACGGGTTAATTTTTTAAAAACCCAAACTAATTGGGTTGGGTAAGGATTTAGTAAATTTTAACCCTTACCCAACCCAACCCAACCCAATCCGTTCACATGAAATGTAGAATTTTTTTTATATTTTCTACATATTCTGAATATTTTTTACATTTTTTCTTCAAATTTCCGCACTCTATATATTTTCTGCACTATATAAATTTTCTGCAACACTTTCTGCAACATTCTGCAACACTTTCTTGCTTGTTTTACATTCTGCAACACTTTCTAGCTTTTGCAACATTTTCTACAACATTTTTTGCGAAGTGCATAATTTTTTGCAATGTACGGGATATTCTAGCAAAATTCTTCCGATTAACAAATTTAACCCGACCCAACCCGAACCAAACCGAAGTAATTGGGTTGGGTCGGGGTTGGGTTACAGAATTTTTTTTCAATTAATGGGTTGATTTTTTTATAAAACCGAACTAATTGGGTTGGGTCGGGGTTTGACGAAAACCCGATCCAACCCTACCTATGTGCAGCCCTACTTGTAATTATTTCTCATATATAATTGAGGTTCACTCGTCATGGCTAATACAATAAATTCAAGTTATAGGAAACAAATAAGTCACAAATAAAAACAAACAAATTAAAATAGCAAAAATCATAATTAAAAATAAGTCACAAATTCTTTATTTATATATAATAAATAAGTAAACAAAGTATACCAACAAAAATTTCAATTCAAAACGTATTTTTTTGAAAACAAGAATTTACATTTAATTACAAAATAATTTTTTTTAAAGAAAATATATAGCAAAACAAGATATTGAAAAGGTATTCAAAAAACATGTCATAATTGGAAATGACACCAAAATTCAACAAAATATAATCAACAAAATAAACGCTAATTCAAAAAAAATCTAAATTTTTAAAAAAAATCAACAACAAACTTTAATATAATGCACTTAAAACAAATATAAACCAACACAAAAATATAAAAGATAATACAAATTTTATTTAAAAAAAAGTACAAATGTATGTTCACATGTACGTTAAATTACAATAAGTTCCCCCATTTCTAAAGTGAATTATATATATTTTAATAAATAAAAGAAAACATGCCAAAAAATATGAAACATTAAAACATATGTTAGGTAAAACATTAAAATATAATTTACAAAAAAATCATTTAACAAATAATAGTGCTTTAAGAAAAACATTATTTTAATACAAATTATTAAAGATTCTATTTTTTGGTTTGACAACAAATAAGTTTCTAAAACTAACAAATAAGAACGAAATACCAAAAAACCATAATTAAGAAAAAGTAAAATAAGTAACAAATGCATTATTTATATATAATAAGCAAGTAAACAAAGTATACCAACAGAATTTCAATTCAAAACAAAATTTATTAAAAACCAAAAATTTACATTTAATTACAAAACATTTTTTAAAAAACAATATATGGTAAAATATGATATTAAAAAGGTAATCAAAAAACCTGCCATGATTGGAAATGACACAAAATTCAACAAAATTTAATCTACAAAATAAACGATAATGCATTTAAAATAAATATAAACCAACACAAAAATATATAAGAAAATACAAACTTTCTTAAAAAAATAAGTACAAATGTATGTTTGTTCACATGTATGTTAAATTACAATAATTCCCACATTTTTAAAGTATATTATATATATATTCTACTTTGCAAAGAAAAATTTTAATTAAAAAAGTGAACACATATCAATAAATAAACATATTTTAAATTAAAAAACTATCTAAATCCCACAAAATAAATTCATATTAATATCTAAATATAATACAACATGAAAGCCCCTAAAACACAAAAAACACATAATAAACACCTCACATGGCAAAAATATAAAATTATCATGAAAAAATATAATCAATATTCAAGCAAACTAAAAAGTTTAATAGCACACATTTTTCCAAAAAAATATTAAAAAAACCTTTAAAATTTAAAAACACTATAACAAAATATCTAAATTTTTTAAGATAACCATTAAATTATATAATCAAAAAGATTAGAAAAACAACAAAGGGTGAAATACCAAAATACCCACCAATTAATTTCACTTGTCAATCACAAAGTTATACCTGTGAATAGTACGTTGAATACGCATGTTCAACATGTGCGGCTGTTAATACGCATGTTCAACATGTATTCAACGAACTGTTCATCGTCTTCCCAGCCGTTGCCGGAGACAATTTTTTGACCAAAATTTGACTAATTCGTTCAGTCCTTTTCCGACATCTTTCACTTGCATACTACATACAAACCGATCGTCTTCTTGTCCTCTACAAGCCGGTACCATCCATTTTCAATTTGTTTCGCATGATTTAAAAGCCTCATTCGAACTCATTTTCTCCGATGCGTTTTTTCGATTTATTCTTACACGCCCCTGCGGGGCTAGAAACCAACAAATCAACGGATTAAAATGAAGAGGAAGCTCTGGGCTTCCTTTTGATGGTCTCAGGAGTTGTGGAGGTTGCTAGAATGTAATGGACGTGGGACATGAACCGGAGAAGTGATTTATCGCTTCAAAGAGACGTCGGCTTCGTAATTGATAAAATGACATCATATGACGTCATCATGCATTCTGGGCATGCGTGACAACTGATGCATTGTGGAGATGCGTAACCCAGGCCGCGCATTCGTGAGATGCGTTTGCCATGGGCAATTTGGACGGACATTCGCGCGCACAGACATTTCGGGCAGGGAGATTACAAAAGTGTGTATTTTGGTCATTCTTTGAACAATAAATTGTTACACGAATATAATACCTAAATGTTTCAATTATATCATATGTAATCTAATAAAATTAAAAAAAAATCAAATATAGTTATAAAATACTAAAAAATATGTTAGCCTAAACTTTGAAATATAAATTATAGAAAAACCATTTACAAGAAAAAAAAATATACTACAACAATATTTACTACAAACCATATAACTTATGTATTATTATCATTAAAAGTAAAAATAAATTATCCAAAATGCTATTAAACTAATTTTTTTAAAAAATTATAATCAAAAGTGTACTACAAAATATTAATAAAACTACCCGTGCATCGCATGTGTATCTATACTATATATCTATCTATACTATATTATAATAAGCAAAAGGGATATAATTTGTATTTTGGTTACCCCTATTTTTTATTATCTTCTATTTTTGATTATCCCTCATTCATAACCGTTAGATTTTCAATCAAATATGTCAAGACCGTTAGATACAATAATACTAAAAATTGTTATCTATAGAGGTTTAAGGTTGGATTTCCGTCGAAAACATACAAATTTAATACTAAAAATTATCATAGACAAAAATTTAAAGTTCGAATCGAATTATTCCAATAATATATTAAAATTAATGTTAATAATTTGTAGTTTGGTTAACCCCTATTTTCTGTTATCACTCATTCACAAATCACAACTGTTAGATCTTCAATTCAAATAGATCAAGACTGTATATCAAGATTGTTAGATATAATAATACTAAAAATTGTTATATATAGATGTTTAAGTTTGGATTTCCGTCGATAACATACAAATTTATATTTAATACTAAAAATTATTATAGACAAAAAATTAAAATTAAAATTATTCTAATAATATATTAAAATTAATGTTATAATATCATCCAAAACTATAAATAAATTATAAAAAATTAAATTCACACATATGATTTCATTTTTTAACAATATAAAAAATGTACACCCTCAAATTAGCATTCAGATATTTGGAATCCGAATCAAAATTAATATGGATATCCAAATATCCTAATAAATAAATTTTCATTTCCAAATACCGAACCAAATTAAATTCGGTCGAATACCAAACCAAATTTTTTATTTCAGTTCTGTTACCAAAAAACCAAAAATCCAAATATCATATAAAGAAAATTATTAATATTGTCAATTCAACTCATTCTTGTATATAAATATAGAGTTTAAATTGAACAATGTACGGTATAATAGAATCACAATAGCATTTCAAAGTTCAAACCACAAACTAGTCTTTGCCAATCAACAAACCAAACCCAGTTCACAAAAATCATCAAGTCAAAATGTCTACTAATTAAAAGGAATCGAAATTAAATCTAGAAAAAATCCTAAGAATAGAAAGGAAAATAATGTCTTCCTAGTCCGTCCAACTTTCAATAATATGTATCTCAATTTTATTAATTATAATTATTTAATAAATTAATAAAATTGGGATATTTTGAATATTTCGGATAATTCAAAAATCCAAATAAAAAAACTAAAATTCCAAAATTAATATTTTTTTTCCAAATATTGAACCATATTTTATCAATCCGTATACCAACCAAATTATTTTGGATATATCCATCAGATATCGGATATCCGAACCAAATGGTCACCCCTACATTCATTTGAAACAATTTCCTTCCGGGCACCATCTCCTAGGTTTTTACTATTGTTCTTTTGCCCGGAAATTGACTTGTCGGAACCGGAATTAGTTTAAAATATATATATATAGTCACTCAAATAACCAGCAGGTATAAACACTTCTATTTAATTTTGATTCTGTATGTGTTTTTGTACATGAATTACATGTTTTCTTGTATAAAACAGTGGTTATATGTTATAAAGCTTTGATCTTTCGTGGTAATTTTCGATTTCTTGTGGTTTGTATGTATCAATCAGTGGTTGTTACATGTTTGTTGATTTCTTGTTTGTCAAACTCAGAAACTCGGTAGATTTGATTCTTTATGTGTTTTTGTGTATGCATTACTTTTTTTTTTTTGTATCTAATTGAACAGTGGGTTTATGCTATACTTTGACCTTTCTTTGTAATTTCGGATTTTTCGTAATTTGTATGTATCAATGGTTGTTACTTGTCAATGATATATATGTTTGCTGATTTTTTTCGTTTCCAAATTCAGAAACTTGGGTAGAGTTGATTGGTAGTGATATTGTATGGTTTATGTATGCTTCGTAAAATCAGGAGAGGCCTTTTACTCGAATGAAGCCAGATATAACATAGGAGGGTAAAAAGTATGCAAGGGTAATCCTACTTGGGCTGTCCCCGTAAAGACCTTAGAGAGGGGCTTTTTAGCTCATTTTTAGAAAGATTTGAGTTTTGACAATGAACTTTTTATTTATTTAAAGGGTTCCATTATATGCACACAGTTAAATAGGCCTTCTTTAATTTTTAATAAAAAACGGATGAATTGACGTTGAAAATCTAGGGTTTGTTGTCACGAGTGCTGAATTATGAGGCATGTAAATCGGTATTAGGACACCTCATCACGGTTGCGCTCATGTGTTAGGTGGGTAACGTGTCTTGTACGCTAGGGTGTAAATGAAAAATTAAGGCTACAATGTGATGTGCCACATTATATTGACAAGTTTTTGGTGATATCACATTTGATTGACATTTCACTAGCGACATTGTTCCGTGCAATATTTCCTTTTTATAGCCTCTAGCTTTAAAGCACAATTTTTTTCCCTACTTTTTACTGCTATTTTACCTTTTCAACACGTTATGCTTAGTAATGAAGTGTGTCCAGTTTCTATTATGGGTGTGGTTTTTTTAGGTGTGCGTCTGCATGCATATTATTTGTGTGAATTGTGCGTGTCTGCCTGCGTGTGTGAAAAACTTGTTTACCTTGCGGCCCAACAATTAATCCCAATGGTAGGAGTTCCGGACTGCCGGAATGCCTGTGCCAGATTTTTCTATTGAAGAAATAACCAAAATGTCGGATTATGCTAATTTAAGCCTTCAATTATTGTATTGCATCATCTTATCAAATATTGACTAGATACTTGATATATTTTGACGCAGATAAATGCCTCAGCTGACCCAAAAGCCGTTGGCATTGGTACATGTGGATCAACTTGGGTATGATACTACTGAAAAGAGTGAACTGAAAAATGGGACAATCTCACGGGGAAATATCAGAGTTCAATATGTTATCTCCAAGTATCAAGGTATATTTATGTGTGGTTTTGTCTGTTATAATTGAATGCTCTGTTATGTTCAATATTGCAGAAATTGCAGGACGCTGTGAAAAAGAAACATCTAATACTCAACAAACATGAAGCCAATATTAAGTATTTGAAGACACGTGAAAACAGCTTAAATGACACCATTTTAGATCTGCAAGGTATGTTGTATTACCATTTACAAAGTTCTAGTATCAGCATGAGACTAACACTCTTCATTATCATAGTTTCTCAAACAATAAGAAGTCAGAATTCTTCTACCTAATCTCAGAAAATAAACTGTTATGAATCTTAAAGGTTTATCAAGAATTAATAAATTAAAAATTCCCTTTTGATTTAGTATCTACCTCCAGCAAATAGAAAGAGAATGCATAGCATACCGGATATCCATATCTGGAACTCTATTCATAGATAGAAGTATAGAACCTTTATACAGCCCATGTGTCTTTAATATAAAATCTCATTTCTTATCTTAGTGATACTCATCATGATTCCTTAAGCAAAATTCTTGACATCTTACTACCAATAAGAAACTAAAGTATTTCTTTCTTGAAAATGGTAAGTACTACTCTATTTTTAAGTCCACGGAAAAGTTCCATTGACCAGAGAGATCGATTTCGGAAAGTAAATCTTTACAGTTTATATGTAGAGCTTGATTTTGCAGTACAATCTTTTTCAATTGCCTCAATTATTGTTTTTGTATAAACTAATGTACTTTTAGGTACTCTTGGCAAGTATCATTCTTTCGAATGGACCTATGACAGAAAGAGGTGACCTTTTCAAAATAGAGAATGGGTAAAGAATATTCAACATATTCTGCAGCTGGAATCGCGTGTCAGCTGAAGACTTGCCACAATACTCGGGGTTCTCAAGTTCCATTAACTAAGGGTGTGCTTGGGATTGGTGCAACCTTTGGAAGGTAGATGATAAGTTTAGAAGGTAAGAATGATATTTAAGTTTCTGTTGATATTAGATTGTATTTGTATCTATATAATCTTAAGTTTAGTATTTGTTAAAATAACTATAGTTTGACTGAAAATATTTTTTAATTTTCTAATATTCTTGAAATAACATTTTAAGATAAATTGGATATAAATTAATCATATAATTCTTAATATATACACGTATGCATAGAGGGGCAGGGGTGGGAGGAGAATTGGCTTCATGTAATTATCCGAGGTCACTCTCAGGGTTAACAATCTCATCTCTACTGCATATAAAGAAAGTCCCATGATGTCATCTTCTCATGAAAACTTTTCATGCCTCTTTGTCGTAGTTATTATTACTAGCACTTTACCCATATTACGCACGCACCGAACAACAATTTTTTTATTTTCGATATATAAAAAATTATATTAATTAAAATATGTAAACACAAAATTACTTATCACTCATTTATATGAATTATAATATCATTATGATTAGTATTATACCTAAATTTAAGTATAAATATTGTAAAAAATGTTGTTTAATTAAATAAAATTATATGATATCAATCAAGTTAGTCCTTAACAAAACTTATTTATTACAAAGACATCAATTAGGAAATATGAAAATGACACACTAGTAGAAATATACAATTTTAAAGAGGTGCACTTATAATATATATGAGTTGCACTCTATGAAGAACATCTTATATAAAGAACAATAAATAACACATCATAAAACTTTATTTTTCATAAAAATTGATTTGTTATGATAAGAATTACAAATTTTAACAACAATTAAACTTAACATGTTGAATCCAACGTAGAATCTCATATACATTTGAAAATAAAATGTTACATAGAAATATAGAATCCACTATAGAATTTTATATATATTGTAAAAATAAAATTATGTGTAATCATGTTATATTTGATCATAATTTTTTGTTAGATTCTATTTTTATTCATAAAACATCATTTTTTATGCGAACATTAGAATCTAAATGCGATTTCATGTAATTGTTGTTCTTTATATAAGGGTGTTTTTCATTGAGTAATGGTATATATATATATATATATATATATATAGTATTTATGCCCGCCACTGGGTCTTTCAATTTTTTAATTATTGTGTGTAAAAAATATGAATTAGGAAAAATAATTTAAAGATCAAAAAAGATAAATTATTTGTTGGAGAGATTTATAACATTTTTTAACAATCGTTTTTTAGTAATTTGATTGTCGATGTGAATAATTTTTTTACACCTAAATCATAATAAATAATAAAGAAAACTCCTCGACACGGTCTTCGACGACATCACTTTCTTTCTAAAAAATAACTAAAAAAAATACAAATTAGCAATTAAATAAAAATTTAGTTTTTTTAAAACTCAATATATATACTAATATAAACCCTAGTTCTTTTACTTAATTTCACATTTTGTAAAAAAACATGACATTTAAATTAATAAAAATAAGAAATAATTTTCATAACTAAAATATATAAAAGAATAGTTAAACCTTCTCGGCACTGCTTCAATGACACCTCGATCTATTTATAAAAAGAAAATAATGACTACAAATTACTAATATATATAGATCTATAATATATCATACTATATTAGGTACGGTGCCTGTTTTTTGGTATTTCGTGTTTTTACTCAATTACTCTTACTTATATCGAAACATTGTAAGAGATGTGAGAAACTCTTTTGTGTAGAATGAGTTGTAAAGTGAGTGGGTATTTATACAGATGAAACAGACTTGAGTAATAAATCCTTGTTGCCTTATCTACTTACCTCCGATTTCAATTGTAAGAATAATTAAATTTGGATTTTGTACAATTGAATCTAAGTTAAGTAGGTAAAGCAACAAGGATTTATTACTCGAGTCTCTTTCATTTGTATAAATACCCACTCACTCTCCAACTCATTCTGCACAAAAGAGTTTCTCACATCTCTTACGTAAACAAAATGACATATGTAACTTATATAGTTATATATGCATATATGTAATTTGTTCACAGAAGTCTAACATGACAAAATATAAACGAGATCTCCATAATTTGAAAATTCTGGTCCTACCCGTTGACCAATTTTTATAAATTAATATTCGTTAGGTTAGTTAGGGAGTAGATACTTAACAGAAAGATGATTTGTATCATAATATGATATTAGAATTTGATTTTCATTATGATATTAAAAGTTAGAATGTAAAATTTTTAACGGACGACTAGCCAAATATTGGTTAGTTGGTGTCTACATAAAAAAAAGACGTGTTTAAAACTATGAATTAGAACTTTTTTCTGTTGAGTTACTAGTCTTCCTAAAATCTTGAAATGAACTTACCAGGATATTAGAGCAAAGGTTATGGGTTTGAATCCTTTCACTATTTAGAGGCACTTAAGGTTTTGTGTTTTTAGAAGTCTTAAACTTAACATAGTAAGCCCTCATACGCTTTTCATAGTAGAAGTGGTAATTTTACATGTTATTATTTTATTATTGTATTTATAATAAATAAGATCGACTTAAACATAAAATTATAATAAAATTAAATTTGAATAGTTCTAAGGTTAATATTTAATTATCCAATTAATTGATATTATATGTTGTAATTAAATTTTGGGATATTCTCTATGATACAATGTATTATTGACTTTAGTAGCCGGTGCCACTACATTTTAGACACTACTTGTGGGACCATTATATTTTTACTTTTTCAATTTACGATACCCTCTTTTAGAAAAACCTTATCGAAATGTTAAAAAAATACCTAAATGACCATCATATAATATTCTAACTACTACTTTGTTGCCATTTTTCATTAATCAACTATGTACTTTCACACAATATGTAAAAAATTATCTTTACAAACAATTACGAGGAAGTACGAAAGATTATGCATTATTGTGATATTTTTTATATTCCTTGATTTTTATGTATTTAATACTTAATTTGGATTAATTTACTATGAGGGTTTATTAAGTTTGCTACGTGTTTACATGAAAGTGAAATGTATTATAACTAGCATTGAGTAATTTATATAAGTGGTGAATTAAGTTTATTATGTATTTGCAAATAAAGTAGTTTGTATTAATAATATTCTAGTGAATAGGTTGAGAGCTTGAGGTCAAGTGCAGACATGTCAAAAAAAGTAGAATGTATTAGCTTAGGTTGATTGACTATCCGAAACTTATAGGGAATTAAAGGTTTCGGTATTCGGAAATTTTGAATTGGTAATAATCTTTTGATGCGTAAGTGGAGAATTATTTTTGTTAGCCGGAAGCTTGAAATATTATTCATTGCATTTTGAAAATTTGTTAAAAATGTTGTATATTTGGTTAGACATATTTTTGAACATTTTCTATGTTATCACCGTACTCTTGGCTTTTGCAACTGGTGTCACTACTGTTGTTTTTACTCTTATACGTGATGTCCTTATATTTTTAAAGTTTCCGTGACATTTTACTAACAAAAAGGTACTGTAAATAAAAATTGAAAGTTTAAGGGTGCCACAACTCCACAGGTATATTTCAAAAGGTAATAGCACCAATTGCAAAAGCCGATAGTACAATGTTACCCCGCAGAATATCCCTTAAATTTATTTTGTTATTAAAAATTTTGAATTGAATATGCAACTGTTTATCACTTCCTCCGTACCATTTTAACTGATGTTCGACTTTTTTGACATGTATACTGAGGTGCAAAAAAAAATCACGCTTATACATATCTTCTATTTTTTAAACTTCATATCAAATAAAAATTTAGTCTTTAAACTTTTATTTGATATAAAACTCGAGTAACAAATCCTTGTTGTCTTACCTACTTACCTTAGATTCCATTGTACAAAATCCAAATTTAATTATTCTTACAAAAGCCAGCTCCTAATTTATTTTTAAAGATTTTTATTCCCACTACATAAAACATCATTAATATCACATCAAATATTGCTACCTCCATCCCATTTTAACCGATATTTGACTTTTTGATACGTATTTTTGAGGTGTCAAATCGTAATAGTCATACTTGAGTAAATTTGTTTTATCAAATTTGTTTTAAACATGATGGAGATGCTGCTACTAGTGGATTGGACTATCAAGAGGCCTACTATGACAAGATGTATAAGAATGCAACAGCACGGAACTCAATGATTAGTGCTCCACAGAATAATGTGGAGAAGAAGAGCGTTTATGATGACAGTGGAATCCCGCCCCTGACATCGATCGAGAAATGGCTGCTTGAAGATCCTTCTGCTCCTCTTCCTCAGGTTCTATCTACTCCGGCTCCTGCTCCTGTTCCTCAGGTTTTCCCAGCTCCGGCTCTGGTTCCTCAGTTTCTCTCTGCTCCAGCTTCTGCCGCTGTTTCTCAGGTTTTCCATGTTCCGGCTCCTACTCCTCTTCCCTAGGTTCCCCCTACTCTGACTCCAGTCGAGAAATGGCTGCTTGAAAATACTTCTGCTCCTGTTCATCAGCTTCTTCCTGCTCTGGAATCTGCTCCTGTTCCTCAGGTTTTCCCTGCTGTGGTTTCGGCTCATGTTCTTCCTGCTCGGGCTTCTGCTCCTTTTCCTCAGGTTCCTCCTGCTCCTGTTCTTAGTACTGCGCCAGGACATGAGGGTCATGACCAGCTGCTCAACATGTTTACTCCTTTCCGTCATGGTCAGATTCTTTCGGCCCATTTTACTGATTATTCGATTCCGTAAAATTCGGTCCTAGTAGCTCAATATTGAAAGTTGCCAAGTGGTTTGGTGATCATGTGCTAATGCTTTTTTTCTTTAAATTTCAAGTTGTCGTTAGTGATGGCATCTTTTTACTTTTCATTCCTTGTTCAGTCTGTAATGGATAATTTGGATTCACCTCAAGTTAGGATTCAATTAATATCTAAATTGGGTTTTTAATTACAGTCTTTTCTTTTTGCTAAATAATTACAGTATCTTTTAACTAGTGTAAGGAACTAAACATTTTTTTTTTGCCAAATTTAAAGTGATTTCATAAATACTTTAAAGGCGACTCAATCGGGACAAACCCCCAACTGATCATGCAACCAGGTTGAAAAACAAAAAACGAACTAAAAAATTAGCCGTCTTGTTTCCGGATTGCTTAACTACCTAAATACAAATTACTGAAAATTAAAAATAAAGATAACGGTTTCTCGAGCAATTCAGTCTGCATCACCCCTGAAAACAGTAGCTTCACAATTGACCCTCACATTAATTCCATGGATAGTATAATGTTCAGAAGATGTTATGAACATATTTTTGTGAGAGGTGAGCACATGCGATTTTCACCACCGCTTCAAGAACACCCCAGCTATCTACCTGCCGGATACCAGCTATAGACCTGCCGAAAGAATTGATACGAGATATTCAAATCTCCCAAAAACACCGAAAACTTCATTTTCAACACAACATACACATCGCATAACAAACAACTAATAACTCAAACAATCAAATAAATTCGAAAAATCAAAGATCTCGGAATAACAAGTGCAATTGTTTTGTTTAGTTATGGACTTTTTGGTTTTGGAACGGTTTTTTTTCTTAACAGTAATTTGAATTAACTGAGAAATTAACTTTGGGAAGTTCAATACTTTGAATTGATTAATGGTGGGCTAAGAAATTAGTTTCAGCATGTTCAAACATTTTTGATCGATTTTTCTAATGTGTACTTAAGAACACGCAATAAGAGTTTAATTAATAATATTGGGTCTCCTATGTGAACAAAAATTTTAACCAATTAAAAGTAACCAATTTATTAAAAAATATTTGTTAAAATGTGTCCTTCAACTACTAAGCATTTAGTTGGTCAATTTTAAATTTAAAATTCTATGTCTCATACTAAACTCATAAATTGTGAACTCAAAGAGGAGGTAGATGTTAAGAAGAGATTCGAGTAATTAGTTAAAATGGGTGTTGAAATATGATGTTATTTAAGTTGAAATAAAAGTTAATTAATTTATTTTAATTTTAATTGGTAATGTTTTATTATTGTATTAAAATATTTAATTAATATTTATTTACTTATATATTTATAATATGATGATTGCTGATGCGAAATATAAGCCCTGTCTAATAATGAATATTAGTATTTATTAGAAGAATATATGAGATAAATTGATCATTAATTAATTTGTAACTCATTCAAAACAAAAAATTGTAATCAGTTAATTATTATTAATTATAATATTATAAAATTTTTATGTTAAATAAAACACATGTAATATATTAGAAAATGAGATATTTTAGTTAGAGAAAATATAAAAGATAACGTGTTTTAGCTGAAAAAGTTAATTGGTAGGTTAATAGTAATCATAATATAATTATTTTGTAATACTAAATAGAATTGTGTTTAGTATTTTTAGAAATGAAGAAATTTTAGTTAGATAAAATATAAAAAATATTGTGCTGAAAAGGTAATTAGTTAATGATTATTAATTATAACATTATTATTTTATTCTATTCAATAAAATCATACGTGATATATATTAATAGTATAATATTAATTTTAAAATAATTAAGTGAAAAAAAAAAAAGGTAACAAATTAAGGCATGGATGTGGTTAGGTTGTATAGATGTGTTAAGTTGTGAGCATGGTCGACTTATCGTTGGGCACGTAAAATAAGAGGACGCGTGTTTAAGTGGATCCACCAAGTTCGACTTATCGTTGGGCACGTAAGCAAAGTCAGAGGGACACGTGTCCTTCCACCCTCTTCTCTTCTCTGCATGTACAGTAATTAATACTTTAATTAACATGGGTGTGCAAGTGCAACTCTTTCCTATTATTATTATCTCTTCTATAGCTCAAGGTTTCACACACAGACACACACTACAAACCAGGAAATAGAAAAAATACGAAAGCAAAAAATGGGAGGTAATAATTTGGAAACAAGATCACTGTTAGATGAGCTGAGGACTTATGACAAGACTGGTGGTCTTTTTGATCTTGGTCATCCTCTTCTCAATCGTGTTGCTGAAAGCTTTGTCAAAGCTGCCGGTGTATGTACCCTTTTTTCACACACTTGTGTGTGTTTTTATGTCATACATATAGTGGTATAGATGATATTGATGGGGTTTTTCTTTTTCTTTTTATTTTTTTTTTTGATTTTTGTGTGTTTCAGATTGGAGCTGTTCAGGCTGTTTCTAGAGAGGCTTATTTCACTGCCACTGAAAGTAAATTCATAAAATTTGTTACATATAGCCATGTGTTTTAGTGTTTCTCTGTTGTCTGCTGATCATGTTGATTTTATTCAAATATTTTTGTAACAAATTGTTTTAAATTATATGTTACATACTTGCATGTTATTTATTGGTAATCTGTTGGTGGAGCAGGTGCAAGTGGTGACAATGGTGGCATGCCTCCAGGGATGGGGGGTTCTAGGAGAAATCGCTTTCAAGACTTCAAGGGTAATCACAATATTCTACAATTCTTGATACTCTGTCTCTGTGGTTAATGTATTTATTACATGTATGTTGTGTTCTGTTGAAAGGAATTACTACTAATCAAATAGGATAGTGATATATTGATGTTCTTAATGTATGCAAAGGGTGGCCGGGGTGAAATTAGTCGTAATGGATGAGGAAGGATAAATATTTGAGTTGGTTTTTGACTATTATATCTGCCTTCATTAACATGGAAGTTAACAGGATTTGAGACAATGCAATTAAATATATCTATTTCAATACATCATATAGTGCACAAGTCAACTAATAGGCTGAAGAGATATAAGCAGAGAAGTGTCACGGACCGCACTTTAGCAAGATATAGATGATTATTATTGGTTAAGGTGATCTAAAATTGAGAATTCTAGTTGCTTAAGCTTTACTGGTATGTCTTTCACTTTTAGTAGCACATACTTACTAATTTGGTAATTGACTAACTAAAACTGCATTTTAACTTTGCGGGAAGAAACACCCGCACCCTGCCTTTTAGAGTACCTTCTTGTGTAAACCATACATTTAGTTGATTAGATTACTACTGAAAGTTTATGATCACAAATAGTTGTGGTTTGAATGGTTCTTGATCCTTAGGGTGGTCTAGTGACCATGAGATTTAATGTGATTAAGGTAAAAGATAGACTGATGGTAAAGACTTCATTCGCTGGGATGTTTCTAATATATGAACAACTTTTGAGTGAATACTTGAGATAATTGCTATTCACTAGTCTGCATATAATCAATTGACTTCAGGTGAGGAATTTTGGTTTATTAAGTTGTGCTTTGTTTTCTTTGCAGGTGAAACTAATAAGAAGTCTATTGAGGCCCTGGTAAGTTGTTTAGAGTTACAAGTGCCCCAAGGCACAATAACAGAAGAAAGTAGCAAGCAGTTTGGTCGTGCATCCCTTGTAGGTGGATGTTGGGGATAATGTCAGATTCTGGCAATGGTGTCATTGTCATCCCTGGCAACCATCTAGCAAATAAGCCACGCCTGTTTGCTAGCCTCTTCTGCGTATAATCTAGTTTTTGTTGATGTAATGATTTTGGGTCGTTAATGATAGTTCTTTTTCGTGTCAGGTCAAAGGCAGCGGAAAAGAGTCATTGCAGTGGGGTGAGTTGCGTAGTTACATAATTCAGAATTCAGATTTTTTTCTACTTTTTGTACGAAAGTTACAAAGGCCTATAGCCCAAGTACAATCTGCATTTGAATCTCCTGCACTGTTGTCAATCCTATTTTTTTGTGGTGAAGCCACCAAATAATATCTGCTGACAAGGTCATGTGTGTAATCGATCAACTGTCAGAATTGGATTTCTCTTGCTAAATTAAGAAGCGTTTTGTAGTTGCTGTAGCTTCTCTCGTAAAGCTTGATCTAAATTACGTACAGCAGTATTGAATGAGTAGGAAAATGATACAAGTTAACACTTTGACGTTGTTCGAAATGATAATGTTTTTATGATTTATGGATTTTGAGTGTAGTGGCTAATAATTTGTTGCATCGTGTATGCCAGGTTTAGCTGCTGGGATGTACTCAGGTCTTACTTATGGGCTAAAGGAGGCCCGTGGAGTTCATGATTGGGTACTGTTCTTTGTAACCTTTCTATATTTTGTCTTGATGACATGATGGCTAAATATCTCCCAGTTACAAATTAAAATATGAACTTAGTTAAGTGAACCCCATGTTGTTTGCATCAGTGGATGATGTAAACTGTGAGTTTCGTGTTTGTCTTGGTGATTACAATTTACAAATCATTTTTTAGTAATTTTTGTTTAGTCTCTCTATAAAACTAGTTCTTCTGAAAATACCCTGAAATTCATGGTTTTATATGTTCACAATGTGTGATTATCCGGTTAAATGTTCTCGTGATGTTTAGTCTAATGTTGTTTGCTCGGGCTTTCGTACTCAACAGAAAAGTAGTGCAATGGCTGGAGCAGTCACAGGTGCAGCATTGGCGCTAACATCAGATGATTCATCCCATGAGCAGGTTGTGCAATGTGCAATAACCGGTGCAGCCATCTCCACAGCTGCAAATCTTCTCACCGGAATATTTTAAGTGTTAGCTAGTACTTTGACGAATGCTAGTCATTGTAGTTGGAACTTGGACTCTGTTTAGCCATGTCTATGATGTCTAGGGTAGCTGTGAGCCTGTGGCTCCAATCTTTAATATTCTCAAGTGACAATGAGCTATGTGATGGTGTATTCCTATTAAGCAATTTGAATTTTATCTTTTGTTCAGTAAGTTATGTAGTGGTGCAGTCTTATTGAATCTCTTTTGTCAGTGAGCCAAGTAGTGGTGGAGCCAAAAATTATCGCAGATCCGAGACTTCGAATTCCGGTTGAAAAATACAATGTTAATATTGTCAATCTCCTACTTATGAAGTTAGAACTTCCAAATGGTCAATGTTATCATGAGAATACAGTACTACAAAATTGTGTTATTTCGTTCTATAACTTTTTTTTTTTTTTGAACAAAAAGAAATCAATCCATTAATCAAAAGCCATACGGCATCTACAAAAACAATCGCAAGAACAGACGCTTAAGGGGATCGCTGTTGAATCCTTTCTAAAGGCAACCAAGCGATTTAAAGATAATTGATATATACATGTTTTTACTTCAATCATCGAACTGTTAATGTTAGTTATTGGAATTTCCAAGTAAAGATGGCAATAAATACAATTTAAAAAGAACATCCGTCGGAAATTATAAAATTGTAATGAGGGGTGCTAAATTATGCTGCATTTTACAGTGCTTGATATATGAACACGAAGTGTTGATGTGAAAGGAAATTATAAAATTGCAAAGAGGGGTCAGATTTTTTTTATAAATGAACCTAATTTCTGTTTGAAATTCATTTCGTTATGCCAATCAAATAATCCATTATTAGTACATGTATTAAAATAATTATACTAAAAAAATCACTAACAACCACTAACAAAATAATAATCCATTAAAAACCAATTTCAGAATAATCCATTTAGATTTGATTCTTATTAAAATAATCCATTATTAGTACATGTATTAAAATAATTATACTAAAAAAATTATAAACAAAAATGGAACCATATTAACAAAATTGGATTTTTTATTCAACGGGAACTTGTGGACCAAGTTTATAAATTCCTGTTTGTGTAATTATTTTTTCTAATAACTTATTTATAAACTAAATCATTATTTTTTAATTAGAAAAGCAGAACATAAAATAGAAAAAGATACGGGTGATGGTCCTAAATAGGGGTGTGCATTCGGTTAACCGAAACCGAAACCGAAATTTATTTCGGTTAGCTAAAACCGAATTACATGAAAAATCTCTACCGAAAACCGAACCGAAATTAATTCAGTTTTTAACCGAACCGAACTTATTTTTTCGGTTTTAACCGAAAACCGAAACTCATAACCGAATTTTAATAAAAGTAAGTGAAAATTGCAAAAAAAAAATAATAAACGAAATAACAAGAAAAAGGTAGTCGACTACTCATAAGTCATAACAGGAAAAACACTTTCAGCATGTTTGGCAACTTGGCTTTAAGTCAGTGTGGTGCTTTAAGTTGGTTTCTCTCTGTTTGGCTTTCCCGCATTTCCGCCAACTTTAAGTTAAAAACGGCCCATAAGCCATAAGTACCTTTTAGGTACTTTTGACTTATGCCTTATGACTTATTTGTGTTTTTTTTTTTTTTTTTGCTTCCAGGATTCTTGTAAAATTTAAAAAATATTTAATTAAATTATTTTAAGTCAAATTTCACTTTAAAAGTTAAAATTATTAAATCCCCATTTAACTTTAAGTAAAATTATCCAAACACGTCCATTCAACTTAAAGTAAAAAACTTTACTTTCTTCTTTAAGTTAAAAACACATCCATTAAGTCAAAAGTAACTTATTTTAAGCAATCCCAAACTGCCTCTTTGTCTACTACTGGACTACTGGTCTCTTGAATTTACCAACAGATGACTACCTTTTGTTTCATGTAATTTCAGTGAGGAGTTTTATCAAACAGGTTGGCTACAATTCGATTACATCGAACAAACAAAGATACGAAATCAAGCAGCCACAACCCAACTCAACCGAAGCATAGCTGTAACACTGAGTTTCTATTCGAACACAAACAAGGAAAAACAGCCAATACTCACATCAACATACACGAATCCAGTTTGTATATACACACACGACTCTGTGCACACCCTCTACACACACAAACGCACGCATACATAGAGAAAGAAGAGGAAGAGATTGAATCGAGAGAGCGATGGGAGAGAGAGTCTGCGAGAGATTAAGAGATATGCTAGAGATATTGTGTTCGGAGAGAGATTGAAAGATTAGATAAAAAGAAACAGCCGAGATACAGATGATATAATTCATATTCATAGTTTCTAAATGCAGGTCAAAATTACAAAATGCAGGTCATTGTAATTACAATTTAACCCTTAACTTATTTTCCGTGTAAATCATTGTTTTCACTTTTCTAAATACACCGCATTTAATTTACCGTTACAATTTTTGTGCACAAGTCCCCAACTGTCCAATCACGAATATTGTATAACTCAAAGTAATGCTTTTTTTCGTTCCAAACTTTCTAATTTCTTTTTGATATATAATACTTAGACTCGATCTTTTCTTTTAAATAATACTCTTCCATCCCAAATTACATGTCCTTTTTCACTTTTAAAGATTAAATTAACCGATCTTTGACTATAAATTAGAAATTATTCAATTATTATTAAAACCTAAACTTACATTTTAAAATAGATTATGTGTACTTTTTAATGATATAATTTTTTTATATTTTTCTTAATTATATAATACATATAAATTTCAGTTAAACTTTGGTCAATTTGACCGGTCAAAAATGAAAAGGGACATGTATATTGGGACGGAGGGAGTACTATATTTTTTTTAAATACACTTAAATCTCTTTAAAGTAATAATCTTGAGATTGAGAAAAAAAAAATAGTTTATCAAAAATAAAAATATACTATTTTCATCATTGGAACCGGGAAAAAAAATATTATTTTGTTAATTATTAATTAATCGAGATTTGACTATATGTTATGTTTTTTTATTGGTACTTATAACTTAAAATAAATATCCTTTGTATACGTTATTAAAAGGTCAATACATTTATAATGGGTATAAGAGAAAATGTATCATCTAATTAATATTCTTTCCATTTTAAATTAGTAATCCACTTTTAAAAAAAATGTTTCAAAATAGTTATCTCATTTCTATTTTCAAGATAATTTTTTACTTAAATTTCTCGTATTATCCTTAAGTTTTAATTTAATTTTCAAAATTCATTTTATGTATTTATTTTTCAAATTTTATGTATACAATTAGATCATCAAATTTGTTAATATGTTTAATTTTTTTTGAAACCAATATGTTTAATTTTAAAAGTAGACTACTAATTTAAAAAGGAAGAGTATTTTTTTAAGATTCATAATTTTTTTAAACAAAATTTGTATTGTGGTACACAAAGTATATAAACAATTTTTTTTTTTAAACTAGGATCGGTGAAGCACCAATAATGTTTAGCTGACTACAGTAATTGTTTTGTTGCGGTCAAACATTCATTTAATATACATTTAATAGCCAAAAGGATACAAAAGTAATTACATTGACCTGCATTCAGTAATTTTGAACTGCATTTAGAACCACCCTTAATATTTTTTAAATATTATATAAAATTCGGTTTTTACTTTGTTGAGTATTGAATACGGTAAAAGAATACAGAGGGGGGGTGAATGGATTCTTGAACTTTTCTTGATTGAGTCTATGTAGCAGATAAGTGCCTGTGTGTGTAGAAGTGAAGGTGCGGATAAATAAACAACACAACACGCAATATCACTTTAATCTAATGTATATTAGATAAAGGTTGCTACAATCTGTGAATACAAATGGTAGTATTCTCAGCTTCGTTTTTCTCAGAGAGATATAGCTTACAGTGTATGAAAAACTAGACTCACAAAAGTTACTAAGTTATGAAGTGAGGCTGTGTCCTTATAGAACATGGATACAGCCTGCTTACTACAAATAAGGAGCTAAAACACATTACTTTCTAGTCTGTCTATCCTTTTTGAGTAAGTGTCCAAACGGTTACAGATTTGACTTTGCAAAGCCTGTTTAGATCCACTTCTTTAGCTCCTTGTCTCTTCTATATCTCTCCAAGCTTCCTTGTAGGCTTTCCAGAGCACGTTACAGGTTGTGGTCCATAAAGTGCATTGGCTTGTTGCAGGTTTCTGACTTGTACAATTTCTTCAGTATTTTGTCTCCAAGAATGTATTCGAGAAGTGACTAAGTAAGTGATTCGAGAACTAGAATTGACTTGATCGATAACTCTGAGTTCTCGAATACTGTTATAGTGACATATCGAACCACTTCTCGAATAGCTCTTTTCCATCAGGATTCCTTGAGTTGTCGAATAGAGCATTTGACTTATCGAATCCTCGAGTTGTCGAATAGCTTTCTGAGTCTTTGAGATATCGAATGGAACTTTGACTTGTTGACTCTTTGAGAACTCGAATACCATCTTGACTTGTTGACTTCTTGAGTTCTCGAATAGAGTAGTAGACATATCGAATCCCTGAGATATCGAATGAGATATCGAACAGTGTATTCAGAGATATCGAATAGTGTCTTGAGATATCGAATCTCTGACTTCTCGAATGCTGGACTTCTCGAATAGACAAATATACTTCTCGAATTGGTACTTAGGCAAATTCTTCATTTCTTCAAATCCCAACTGTGATTATTTGGCAGTCTTTAACTCCTTGCTTGAGGCATGAACCATGGAACTTCTTTCAAGCATTATTCTAGACTCTATTTGTACAGTTACACAACTAGGATTTGATGCCTATTACAAGTACAATACAAACAGAAACTCTACAACTAGAGGTTCCCTCAGTTAAGAGGTCATGTAAGTAATGCAAAGCATTACAAACAATTAGGCTTGTTATTAGATGTGTACAGGCATGCCTCTGTAACTAACAATCTCCCCCAAATTGTGAGTGAGACCCTTAGTCACAATTTCATGTCTGATAACAAGCCTAACATACATAAAGATAAAACTTTAAAAGTACAGGTATGTATTTTGATTGAACACATAAATGAAATTACAAGATAAATACTCTTACAGTATGATGAGGTACTAGCCATTTTCTTTTGATTGCATCTCCATTGCTTTGGCTTGTAGATCATCATATGCTTTCTGTTTCCTTTCTTTCTCCTTTCTTGCAATCTCATCTACTGCTCTCATGATTTCTGTCATAGCATCCAATTCTTCAATCATAATAGAGCTTTTGAAATCTTCAAGCACTGGCTTCAGAATGTTGGCAGGATAGTGACTGAGTAGGTTCATTCTTATATTGACATTGTCTCCATTTCTCCTCCTATACTTCACCACATAGGGATCAAACTGAACTCTACACAATCCCTTTGCCCTTAGCTTCTCTGCTTCAATCTCCAGTCTATCAATTTCTTTCTCCCTTTCTAACCATTTCTCATAGCAGCCCTTCCTTATCTTCTCAGCATATTCTTTCTTCATTTTCACAAAGTCAATCAATTCCAGCTTCCATACTTTCTCCACCTTGTCCTTAGAATCCAGCAATGCAATGATTCTTTCTATCTCATACAATTTACCCCAATGTTGACAACCCCCTTGTTTGAATTTCATTTCTTTCCCATCAGTGTACTTGATTACAAGGTGGTCATCCACAATTGCAGCATAGCATATCTTTTGAGCTCTTAGAAATAGCAGTTGCTCTTCATCAAAGTCCTCATCAAGTGGCTGGAGCTTTAATCCTGGAATGATTGTTAGGGCTCTAGATTTGGATAGCTTCACTCTCCTTGCAGCATGTTTAAATTTTATCCTCTTGACATGGTTGCTTGGCAGAAATCTTTGACCTTGGTTGGTAGACCATAGTAGTATTCCATTAGCAGATTGCTTTCTGAAACATACACATGGTTTCTTGACTTGAATCTTCTTCTTTTCTTGAGATGGTAAGACAGTTGCAGAAGCCATAGATGTAGATTTTGCTAGGTCACTACTAACAGTATTCACCCTAGACTTAGAGTCTTGTGTTGTGGTGAGATTACTGCTAGCATTGCCTAAGGCTTGCTGTCTTCCACTCTTTCTCACATATGTTTTACCCTGGTCATCATCATCCTTTTCATCCTTGTCCCCCTTTTTCTTCTTATCTTCATCACCCTTATCTCTCCTGTGATGTCTTCTCCTCCCATCACCTTTGTCTTCAGAATCATCATCCTTATTTCTCCTAGGTTGAGCCATCTCTGGAATTTCACCAGTTGCAATATAGGTTCTGAGGATATGCAGTGCCTCAATTTCTTCAGCATTTCTGGCTCCAACCTTCTTCTGTAATTGATCAATGATAGCAATGATCAGTCTGTGATTTCTGGAGGTGAGATCATGAGGAATGACCAATTGCTTGATATCTTCAATTCTGGTACCAGACTGATAAATAATTGTCCATGGCTTCTTGATCACTTCTGGTAGCCTTGTAGGTTGACCATTCCTCAAATCATCAAACAGACTCTTGTTGTTCTCATTTTTCTTCTCAATGATCTCAAGTATGGCATCTATCTCTGAGTGCTTTAGGTCTTGTAGAGTCTGGTATGTTAGATGCCATATCTTTAGTTTGGAAACCATCACTATCTCCTTGATCCACAGATTATTGACTTTCTTAGGAATGACAGTGATGCAATCAATCTGCTTCTTCAACTCCCTCAGATAGAACTGAGTGTCACCAACCTGTTCCCTTGTGGCTTTCAGAAACTCCAAGAAGGCTTTATCATGATAAACATTGGAGTTAGCAACTTCTTGTAGCTTGGCCTCAGTAACAACTTTGACTTCTACAGGCTTGGCACTCTCAGATATAGAGGTTGGAGGTTTGTCAGATGGCATGCTCCCTGCAACCACTGTGGTAGTTATGGATTGCTTTTGTCCTCCAGGAGTAGTGATGTGCACAGTTGGTAAGGTGACAACTGGCAAGATAGATGGAGGCTCATCTACTTTGGCTTTTCCCTTGCCAGGCACATTTGCTAGAGACTTAGAAGCCCTTTGTTGACCACCCTCTTTGATTATTATACCTTTCTCTCCCTTTGTCTCCCCCTTTGAATTTGAGTTCCTAGCCTTCTTCTCCCCCTTAGGCTTGTTGTCAGGCACAGAGGCTGTAGAAATGTCCTTTGGGAGTGAAGATTCATCAGGTAGAGGGAGACCCATATGCTTCATCATTGCAGCTAACATAGATTGTTGATGCAGAAGGACATCAGCTGTGGTGGATGCCTGAGTGTCCAACTGATCATTTAGCAATGCAACCTTTTCTGTGAGATGAGCATTGGTCTTGGTGAGAGTAGCTACCTCCTGCTCAAGAGTGTTGACCTTAGTGAATAACTCATTGGCCTTGAAGCCAGATAAAGATTGATCCTGCAGCCTCTTCACTTCATATTTAGACAATTCATGCACAGGGACATCAGTCACTAGTCTATCTCCATAAAGATTTTTGAACATTATCCTCAGCATGGCATTGGCATCTGTAGTCTGGTCAGATAGATTCTGAAATTTATGCCCCAGACCTGTGACAGCATCTTTTAGCACAGCCAGCCCATTGTCCACCTGAGTGCAGGTAGAGTTGCAGTGTTTGATGTCCTTGAACACACTGTCCAATTGAGGAAATTTAGCATCAAAGGCCCTCTTGACTTCTGCTACTGAAGTGGCTGTCTTATCACACACCCTGTTGACTTCAGTTTTGACTCCCTTGCCAAGATAGTGTGCAGCCTTGAGGAAACCCTTGTAGGAGTCATTTACAGCTTCATACACTTCACCAGGTGACAGGGATTTTGCATTGGAGCCCAGTGAAGTGATGTATTCCTCCCTGAGATACTGAAGTGCTTCATCGAGAGTAATATCATATTTTCCTTGCAACCAGGCATCTATGTTGCCATCTCTCTCAGCATCATCAATGATCTTTGACTTCTGCACTTCCACATCATCCCTATGGCATAACAGAATAGCCTCATAGTCTGGATTGGGCATGTCTGCAGTGAGAAGGTGCTGAGCAATCTTTGTGAACTCAGGAATCTGATCCACAATTAAGCTTTGAAGTGCTTCAACCGTCAATTGTTGTGGAACAGACCCTGATCCTGAAGCACTGTCATGTTGCACAGGCTTCAGCCATGTTGACATGAAGTCAGAGCTAGAGCTAGGCAAGCTAGTCTCCTCAGTTACAGATGCAACTTCTGTAACCGGATGGATTGACTCTACTACTGGTGTCACCACAGAAGTGGGATGAATTACACCAGCAGTTGACACAGGCACAGAGTCTCTAGTAAAAACTAGGGGAACCTCTGTGTTTGTGATGGTGTCATTAGGATATGCCTCAGCATGCATTCCCTCACCATCTAAATGTGGGTTCTGAGTGGTGAACAAAGTGTCATGCACTAAGTCACTTGAAATTATTGGCTCATCAAGAGAAAAGAATTCTTGATGATCAATACCTTGCATCTCAGTTGCCTGAGTTGCAGGTGCCAAAGAAATTTCAGAGATAGATTCTGGAAGAGAAGTGTGTTTTAGAGTAGATTTTGGCAACTCCCCCTGAGAGATAGAGGAAGTTTCAAAAGTGATGTGCTCTCCACTCAGTGTTGTGCCAGCCTTATCACTCCCATGTGCTGACTCTATACAAGAGGGTGCATTGGGGAGAATGCTTGATTCTATAGGTGCACCCTGTTGAGAGGATACACCTAGTGAGCTGTGTGCCCCTGATTTTACAACTTCAGCCATTTGTGTGACTGAAGAGGTGGTCTTAGTTTTCTTCTTCTTTGATCTGTGTAAGGGTGACTCAGGTTCCTCACTTCCTAGACCTAATTCAACAGCTAATGCTGCTTCAGACAAGATATTTAAAGGTGCAGACATTACTTCCTTTCTCTTCTTTTTACTAACATCACCCTTTTGAGAGGATGATGCAGTTGGCTCAGTAAGAGGTAGAGTGTTTGGTTGAGAGGGTTGGTTAGCAGGCCCTGGGTTAGCATTTTGTTCTACTTGCTTGGGCTGTGCTAACTTAGATTTTGCATCAAATGTTGGCATGTTGTGGGGGTAAGTCCTAAACAAACTCTCCATATGGGGAGTTATGTTCAGTCTTACATCCACATCATTCCTAGTTTCCAAGTTACCAAAAATGAGTTTGGTCATGGACTTAGGATAGCCTATTTTATTTTTATCAATCCCAGGCAATTCAATCAATGAAGCATTTTTATAATTAAGTACAGATTGAATAAAGCGAGGGAAGAAAATATCAGTACCTCTCTTGGTTGTGTTCTTACCAAGTCTCCCATATAATTCTTGAAGTATGATTTGGCCAACATCTATCTTCTTTCCATAGGCCAAAGCATATCCAATTTGCTGCACAGGTGCACTGATTTGGTCAAAGCTTGATTTCCTGGCAGTGAAGACTTGGAGAAGAGTTGCAAACACATAACTCCACTCCTTTCTCAGATTCTTTCTGTTTAGCTTTCCAAGGTTAATCCCATCTGAGTAGTTTATGAACTCAAAGAATTCCTCCAACTCTGCATTAGTGGCCAGTCTGTCAAATGACTCTTGTTGTAGGCCTAGTGCTTGGTTCATGTCTGCAGTAGTGATAGTGATTTCCTTATCTTGAACCTTGCAGTAGATGACATAGGAAGTGATTGCGTTTTCCAGGGCTACAACCTCCACAATAGCAGTACTCCAGAATTGTTCCAGAATATCTAGATATAGAGTTGGGTTGGCAGAGAGTGCATCCTTGATATACGACTCAGCCATCCATTTCACAAAGCACTTGAAATTGGCATTGGGTGCTTCAACATCACTAGTGAGAGCGATGAAGTTGGTGTTGAACTTTACTGTTGCCATTTGTGTAGAAGAGAGAAAAGAAATTGAAGGTTGAAGAAGAAATTTGGCTTTTCGTAGCTAGGGTTTCAGGGGTTTAGAGAGTGTAGATGCTTGAGAAATCGAATGAAATGAGTCGAATAGATGTGAGATTGTATAAGTATGAAGTACTTGAATTGTCGATTAGCAGACTGTTTTGTATTGTTTTGTATCGACAAGTCAGGCATTCGAGAAGTAGAAAACAACTATTCGAGAAGTCAAGAATGGCTTAATCGATAACTCAAGCAGATAGAAACTCACAGCTGGCAGTTATCTAACTTAGAAATAATTCTAAATTAAATAAAATGTGTTTTTATGAGTGAATTAAATTTTTAGATAAAAATCCAAAATCGGTTAAAATTCAGCGAGAGTTCAGCCTTTTCAAATGATTCGAGAACTCAAATATAGTGTTCGAGAACTCAATCATTCGAGAACTCAGTTACTATATTCGAGAAGTCAATAATTCCTCTATTCGATATCTCAGAAAGACTCTATTCGAGAACTCAAGAGTACTCTAATGAGACTTATTAGAGATGTCGAATAGTGAATCATTCGAGAAGTCTGACTTATCGAACTATACCCATCACTCATAAAAATTTGATTTTCACTATCTTGTAAAAATTTACCAGACATATTCATTGAAAAATATCCTAGCAAATCAAATAGTGATTTTCTCAAAATTTCATAGAAATTTTGAGTTAATAAAAATATGATTTTCAACATATGCAACAGATTTGAAATATTTATAAATCATATTTCAGCCAACACTTACTTCAAAAATATTGAGGATTTAGATAAAGTAAGTGTTTACTGCTGCAACAATCTAGATGATGTATTCACTTAGCCAGAATCTGAAGAATTCAGCATTCCAATCTCACTTACCAACCTTGTGAAGGTGGCTTCATCTAATGGCTTAGTGAATATATCAGCTAGTTGTTTATCTGTAGAGACATAATGCAACTCAATGGTTCCATTAGTTGCATGTTCTCTTATGAAATGATATCTGATGTCAATGTGCTTTGTTCTAGAATGATTGACAGGATTGGCAACGATAGAGATTGCACTTGTGTTGTCACACATGATTGGAATTCTTTCCAACACAAGTCCATAATCTCTAAGTTGATTTCTAATCCAAAGCACTTGAGCACAGCAACTTCCAGCAGCTATGTATTCAGCCTCAGCTGTAGAAGTTGACACAGACTGTTGCTTCTTGCTGTACCAAGAAACTAACCTTTGTCCAAGGAACTGGCAGCTTCCTGAGGTGCTTTTCCTATCCACTCTGCATCCAGCATAATCAGCATCAGAGTAGCCAACCAGATTGAACCCTGTGTCCTTAGGGTACCATAATCCCAAGTTAGGAGTGCCCTTCAGATATCTAAAGATCCTTTTTATTGCAATCAAATGTGATTCCTTTGGATTTGATTGAAACCTTGCACACAAGCATGTAGCAAACATGATGTCTGGCCTACTTGCAGTGAGGTAGAGTAGAGAACCAACCATGCCTCTGTAGACTGAGATATCTACTCTCTTGCCTTTAGCATCTTCATCCAATTTAGTGGCAGTGGCCATGGGTGTCTTGGCAGGTGAACAATCTTCCAAGTCAAACTTTTTCAATAAATCCTTGATGTACTTGGTTTGACTGATAAAGATACCATCCTTCCTTTGACTGACTTGCAACCCTAGAAAGAATGTCAACTCTCCCATCATACTCATCTCATATCTGCTCTGCATGAGTTTAGAGAATTTCTCACACAGTTTCTCATTTGTAGAACCAAAAATGATATCATCCACATAGATTTGAACTAGGATCATATCATCACCATGCTTCTTGTAAAACAGTGTCTTGTCCAATGTGCCTCGAGTGAATTGATTTTCAAGAAGAAATTGTGATAGAGTATCATACCATGCTCTTGGAGCTTGCTTAAGTCCATACAGTGCCTTAAGCAATCTGTAGACAAATTCTGGGAAATGTGGATCCTCAAAGCCAGGTGGTTGTTGCACATAAACCTCTTCTTCCAACTCTCCATTTAGAAATGCACTCTTGACATCCATTTGATAAACTTTAAAGTTTGAATGAGCAGCAAATGCCAAGAATATTCTAATGGCTTCCAATCTAGCAACAGGGGCAAATGTCTCATCATAATCAATGCCTTCCTGTTGAGAGTATCCTTTTGCAACCAGCCTTGCTTTGTTTCTTATTATTACACCATCTTCATCCATCTTATTCTTCAGAACCCATTTTGTTCCAACAATGGTTCTATTCTTTGGTGCAGGCACAAGTTCCCATACTTTGTTCCTTTCAAATTGATTCAGCTCCTCTTGCATGGCAATAATCCAATCTGGATCCAACAATGCATCATCAAGTTTCTTAGGCTCAACTTGTGATAGAAAACATCCATAGAGGCACTCATTTTGAGTTGCTCTCCTAGTCCTTACTCCTGCATTAGGATCTCCAATGATTTGCTCTGCAGTGTGTGATCTATCCCATTTCCTTGAGTGTTCAGCCTGATTTCTCATCCTTGATGTTGCTTCATCATCCTCATCATGATCATCCTCATTTCCTCCCCCTGTGAAGTTGCCATTACTCACAGGTGTGTCTTGGATGCTTGTTTCTTCACTATTGATTGGCACAAATTCTTCTCTTGTATCATTATTCACTTGAGTTTGTTGAACTTGAGTTTCAACTCTAGTTTCAGTCTCTTCATCAGAATCATCTAGATTATCAAACTTCAATGGATCTTTGTCTTCATCATTGGCTTCTTCTAGTCCAGGTAGTTTGCTGTCATCAAATGTTACATCTGTGCTTTCCATAACTTTCTTTTGACTGATGACATAAACCTTGTATGCAATTCTTTCCATAGAATAGCCAAGAAAAATTCCTTCAAATGCTTTTGCATCAAACTTTCCAACATATTCAGAATTGTCCTTAAGTACAAAGCATTTGCTTCCAAAAGTATGAATATACTTCAGTGTAGGCTTCTTTCCAGTCATCAAGTTGTAAGGAGTCTTTCCAGTGTTTTTGTTGATGAGGGTTCTGTTCTGAATATAGCATGCAGTGCTCACAGCCTCAGCCCAAAAACATGTGGGCATTTTTGCATCAAGTAACATTGTTCTAGCAGCCTCAATTAGAGTTCTATTCTTTCTCTCAACAACTCCATTTTGTTGTGGAGTCCTTGGAGCTGAGAATTGCTGAGAAATGCCATTCTCTTTGCAGAATGCTTCAAGTGTGGCATTTCTGAACTCTGTTCCATTATCACTCCTCAATGCAATCACACTTGCATCGTTTGCCTTTGCTTCCTTGTCAACTTTCTTTATATGTTCAATGATTACTTGTGGAGCCTCATCTTTTGATGCCAGAAATTCTACCCATGTATACCTTGAAAAATCATCAACCATTACCAGGGCATACTTCTTTCTTCCAAGTGACATTATGTTAACAGGCCCAAACAAATCCATATGGATAAGTTGTAGTGGCTTGGTTACAGATGTCACTGTCTTTGACTTGTGGCTTGATCTCTTCATTTTTCCTTTTTGACAAGCCTCACACACTCCTTCTTGGCAGAATTCAAGTGTGGGCATGCCTCTCACTAACTCTCTTTTGACTAGAGAATTAATGGCCTTAAAGTTCAGGTGTGATAGTTTCTTGTGCCACAGCCAACAATCTTCATTTGATGCTTTTGAGTAAAAGCAACAAATTTTGTCCTTGTTTGCAGAGTCCATATTGGCTACAAACAGGCTTCCCTTCCTTACTCCAGATAGAGCAAAATCACCAGTCTTCTTGTGGGTGATCAAACATTCATCTTTGTCAAAATTCACTTTGAATCCTCTATCAGTAAACTGACCAACACTTAACAGATTATGCTTGAGCCCCTTGACTAGTGCTACATCTTCAATGATGACATTTCCAACTTTCAGCTTGCCATATCCCAATGTGTTACCCATGCTGTCATCTCCAAAAGCAACCATTGGGCCAGCCTTTTCCTCATACTGTGATAGCAGGGCCATATCACCAGTCATATGATTTGAGCATCCACTGTCCAAAATCCACATGACCTTCTTCTCACTTTCTTTGCCCTGCAAACACAAAGGTATTACTTTTCCTTTGGTACCCAAACAAGTTTGGGTCCATGTGACTTAGAGACAGTTTTATCATAAACAACATGCTTGTTAACTTTCTTAGTGTCAGTCTTCTTGTCACTCTTGGAAGTCTTAGAACCTGAGGTTTCAGACTTAGGTGACAAAGGTACCTTCCTAGCTTTAGGAGGACTTGAAGACTTTGACCTTGTGTAGTGTGTGTGAGAATTGTGACTGATACAACCATCAATGAACTGCCTTCTTAAATTAAAACAACTAGTCATAACATTCATATTGCATGGCATACAGTCAAATTTATCACAGAAAGGTGCATCTCTATGACTTAGAGGCACAGAACAATCATAGAAAGGTTTAGACACACTACCAACAGGTTTCTTGCATGCATGAGTTAGATGATTGGTACTGAAACAGTTCTGACAAGTTTTCCTAGGGGCATTAGGCATATAAGCATAGTTGTTATCCTTGTTAATCCCTAACTTGCCATTTCTGTTCTGTTTCCTTTTAGTCACTTCCTTTTCTGATTCACTCTTCCCAGCTGAGACAAACTTAACAAACTTCTTAGGTCTTGGCCTATCAACTACTGGCTTCTTGGTCTTTGACTTGACACTCTCACCCTTAGAGGATGCTTGCTGTTCACTAGATTGTGCCTCATCCTCATCATTCAACATTTGCTTGATGAGTAAGGCATCCTCATCAATTTCAAATGTTGATTCCTTAAAAATTGGATTTTCAGTTTTTTCTCAAAATGTGAGGCACTTTCTCATGAACAGCTATGTCCTCTTCAATGACAGCATATCCTTTCCTTTGTTTGAGAGAGTCATAGTCAAGTCCAATAGCTGCTTTGGGTTTAGCTTCAATTTTCTC